>JAZHRO010000013.1:55400000-56650000 GCA_037157565.1 Thalassia testudinum | reverse complement strand
ATTGAGCATTTAGATCAACTTCTTCATCATCATCACTAGAGGATTCCTCTCTAGCAGGTTTCACTCCCATTTTTCGGAGAGTGGACCATTTGAAATAGACCACTTTTCTAAGAGGAGTAAAATTAGAGAGGTTAATTTTATTTTTATGAAGAATGTGAGATACCAAAATATCCAATGGTAAAGCTGATGCATGATAATGGGGTCTAAGAAAATGAATGAAAACTGTGTTCCAATTTACCGGGAAGCTTGTAATGATAACATAAATTAAGGGTAAAATATCAACAGAAATTTTATGGAATCCTGAATTTTTAGCCCTTAAGTTCCATGCTAAGATACGAAAAATGACACGAGCAAATAGAGTCATGTTTGGGGCAACCAATGCTTTGCCCTGGCAGTTAGGGAGCAAGAGAGTTTCATGGATTTTATGAGTAGGACATTGCTCCTTAAGTGTTTTAAATGCATGGCCTTCATGAGGACATTCAATAATGATTGACAAGAATTTAGGTGTGACGATGATTTTCTGACCAAAAACATTTGTTCTTAAGACAAAGTGACCTCAGTTTTCTTGTTCTTGGGGATTAGCAAAGAATAGACAATTGTCATCAGGGTATACTCCAGGAACATCGGCAAAAAATGATTCATCAAAGGAATGAATGAGTTTAGAATGAGTGGTAAAATTAAAGAGTTGAAGAGAGAAATCTTTCAACTCAACTGACCTACAATGATAAAGTTTTAGGCCTTTATACCAATCAAACTTCGACCTAGCATCCTCATTGATGCAAAACTTGTGAAAAGCATCTTGAGGTGCTTTTCCCTTACTCTTATATTTAGGTGCCATCTGAAAACATGCAATAACAAGGAATAGGAATACGATTAGAAATATAGAAAACTTCCCTTCATGTGTTTGTACAAAAAAAACACATTTAAGCTTGCATATACTGGTACTAGTTATTGGTACCAGTACTGGTTGGTTTCTGTTACAACCAGAAATTCAAGCTAGTACCGGTATTCATATTCAGTACCGGTACCTGCTCACTAAAGTAGGCACTACTGCGCCTAGCTAGTACCGGTACCAGTGATGGGTACCGGTACCACCTGGTACTTGACATGAATGGAGTGTAGCAGCAGGAATGGTTTTGAGAGAAAGAAAACAAGATACAAGATGACTCAAAGAAGCACGAAATGACAAGAAGATAAGAGTGTACCAAGAGTTGAGGCTTGGAGATGATCTTTCTCTTCTTGGCTAGGGCTTGGAGAGGCTCTTGTAAAGAGAACTAGAGTTTGCAAGTGACAAAATGAGGCAAGTGTTTGCACTTGGCCTCTTTTATATGGCATGGGTCATGTGCTAGTCACATGACCACTTAAGTGGTTGAGAGATGAAATTGACAACCTAGGTGTTGAAAAAATAATGTAGTCAACAACCTAAGTTAAGCAACCATATTGCAAACAACACCTTGACATTTCCAGACACATGAAAATATTACAGTTTACCCCTTTTCTTCTTTAGCAAGCATGGGTAAATTACAGTGAGGCCCTTAGGGATTTTTATAAATACAAATAAATTACATATCAATCAAATTATTAGTTTTGAATCACTTTTATTGTACAAAGTCCTAATTTTCTTCTTATAAAGTAGAATCTCTCTGCTGCAAGAGGTTTTGTAAAGATGTTTGTCAATTGGTTTTGTGTGTCAATGAATTCTAATTGAATTGAACCTTGAAGCATATTATCTCTAAAGAAATGATGTCTAACATCTATGTGCTTGGTACATGAATGATGTACCAGATTTTTGCATAAATTTATTACGCTTGTATTATCACATAAAATTTTGGATTGCATAAAAATCAGTCCAAAGTCAAACAAAGTCTATCTCATCCAAATGACCTGAGAGCAAGCAAGTGTAGCAGCAATATACTCTGCTTCAGTTGTAGAAAGTGAAACACAAGTCTGTTTCATAGAGAACCATGGGACCAGAGATTCTCCAATAAATGACATGTGCTGCAAATGCTCTTTCGATCTTTCTAACTCCCTGCATAGTCTACATCATTATAGGATAATAGATCTAAGGTTTGTGCTTTAGGATAGAAAAGACCAAGATCTTTTTTGCTGTTTAGGTATCTAAATATTCTTTTTACTGCATTAAAATGAGATTCCTTGGGTTCAAATTGGAATCTCGCACATCAACATGTAGCAAAAAGAATATCAGGTCTAGAAGCTGTAAGATATAGTAGTGAACCTATAATACCCCGGTATTTCTTCTCATCTACCCTCTTGCTGGATAAATCTTCACAAGAGAAGCAGATAGAGTAATCGGAGTCTCTTTGTCATTTACATTTTCAAAGTCAAATTTCTTGAGAATTTTGAGAACATATTTTGTTTGACTAATGTAAATTCCTGTGTCTAATTGTTGAATTTGGAGTCCTAAAAAGAATCTGAGTTCACCTATCCAACTCATTTCAAACTCAGTCTTCATAGTCTCATAGAAATGTTGACACAGGGACTCCTTAGTTGATCCAAATATAATATCATCAACATATATTTGAACCAATAGGATGTCATTTCCTTCTTTTACAAAAAGAGTTGAATCAACAACTCTAATTCTAAATCTGTGCTGAAGAAGAAAGGTCCTAAGCCTATCATACCAAGCTCTGGCAGCTTGTTTAAGTCCATATAACACCTTATTGAGCTTGTATATGTGCTCTGGGTGTGCTGGGTCCTCGAACCCGGGAGGTTGATGAACATAAACTTCTTCCTTAATATAACCATTAAGAAAGGTGCTCTTGACACCCATTTGATATAGCTTGAAGTCCTTTGCACTTGCAAAGGCAAGTAGCATCCATATGGACTCCAAGCGAGCAACAGGAGCATATGTCTCATCAAAGTCAATACCCTCCTGTTGGTTATAGCCTTTAGCTACAAGTCTGGCTTTATTCCTGATTACTAAACCAGATTCATCCAATTTATTTCGAAACACCCACTTGGTTCCAATGATGGAATTACCCTCAGTAGCGGGTACCAAGTTCCATACATTGTTCCTTGTAAATTGGAGTAGCTCCTCCTACATAGCTACAACCCATGACTCATCCTTTAATCATCAACTTTCTTGGGTTCAAGTTGAGAAACAAAGGCATTAAGGACAAAATCAGCTCTAAAGTGAGATCGAGTTTTTACACCTTGTTCAATATCACCTATGATCTATTCTTGAGGGTGATCCTTATGGTGTACCCATTCTTTTTGAAGATCATGTACATTTCGTGTATCTTCCATTTTTGATACATTGATGAAGGGGGTATCTTCATCATTAGAATTTAAATGATTTGGTTCAGGTTCACCTAAGTTTGTTTCATCAAATGAAACATGCAGGGACTCTTCTATAACAAAAGTCCTTTTGAAGTCTTCGAGCAAGACTTAGGAAGGAATCAAATGAGACATCCTTATGTTTCAAGAAGATGACCCAAGTGAACCTAGAAAAGTCATCAGCAATAACTAGGCAAAATTTTGATCCATATAGACTCTCGAATCGTGTTGGTCCAAAAGGTCAAGGTGTAACAACTCTGAAGGACGTGTTGTTGAAACTAAGTCTTTAGGTTTAAAAGAAGCCTTATGCATTTTTCCAAGTTCATAAGACTTGAACAAAACATCCTTTTTATAAGTTAGTTTGGATAGACCCCATACTAACTCATTTTCGGCTAACCTATTAAGATGTTTGTGATTAATGTGACCTAGCATACGGTGCCAAAGATCTACTTCAACATGGGATGCAAGCAGACATTTTACAAAATTCTCTTGTGAAAAATGAAGAGTATAGATATTTTCATATCTAAAACCTTCAATTAAAACCGTATTTGTTCCTTCTTTTAATATTTTAAATCCAACTTTAGTAAACAAAACATCACATCCATTATCACATATTTGACTAATACTAAGCAAGTTATGTTTTAAGTTTTCTACTACAAGAACATTACGTACCTGCTTAGAAGAATTACCTATTGTACCTTCACCAATAATGCGACAATGTTTGTTGTCGCCCAACTTGACATGTCCTCCATTTTCGATTCTGGTCCACTCGATAAAGAGGTCAGAGAGTCCCATCAAGTGCTTGGAAGACCCACTGTCTAGGATCCATTTGTCTTTCTTGACCTGCAAAATAATTTATTAAATATATTTTAGGTACCCATTTTCTTTTGAGTCCTTGATGGTTAGTACCCTTCAAATCTTAGGTTTATAGATCACCTTGGTGTTTTATGTACAATTCTTAGGATTCTTGACATTTTGATAAATCCATGCATGTCTAGGTGCATGTGATTTATTTTGTGTGTTCCTTTTATTATTGAACTCGGTTTTTAAATTATTACAAAATTATGTATTCAGCCTAGTTGTTGTTTTTAGATTATTCAAAATGCCCTCAAAGTGTTCATAAATGTCTTCTAATTCTACTATTTTTGCATGCAATTTACTGTTAGTTTCTTTTGACATTTCTAATTCTATTTCTAAACAATATTTTTCTATTTCGAGAGTTTTATAACTATCATGCAAGACCTTATTTTCTTTTTTTATCATCCTAGATTTGTGATACAAATCTTCATATGTTTGTAATAACTCATTAAAAGTGACTTCAGAATCTACCTCATTTTCTGAGCTATCGTTGTTCGCCATTAAGCAAAAATGTGCAACTTCCGTTTCTTCAGATTCTTCAGAAGATGATTCCATGTTGGAATCACTATCATCCCAAGTTACCTTGTATGCCTTTCTTGAAATCTTCTTCTTCTTCGGATTAAGTTCTTTGTCCTTCTTTTCTTCCTTTTTCTTCTTGATCATTGGACAATCTTTTCGTACGTGCCCCTTCTTCTTGCACTCAAAACAAATAATGTCATTTGTAAATTTAATGACTTTCTTACCTTGTTTTCGAATGAATCTTCTCGTTAAAAGAGCAAGCTCCTCTTCGTCGAAGTCTGACTCCTCCTTTATAACTTTGAAAGCAATCTCCTTCTTCTTGCTTACAAATATTTCTTCATTCTTCTTCATATTTTCCAATTGGACTTCATACGCCATGAGGCTTCCAATCAAGTCATCCAAGGATAGAGTAGAAAGGTCTTTTGCCTCTTGGATGGCTATGGACTTTGGAGACCAATCTCTTGTAAGGGATCTCAAGATCTTTCTTACAAGCTGCTCCTCCTTCAGCTTGACTCGAAGGTTCTTCATTGGATTCACGATCTCTCCAAATCTTGTGTACATCTCTTTAATTATTTCACCTTTCTACATCCTGAAACACTTATAGCTTTCTGTTAGAATAGAAATATGTGTTTTTTTACCTTGTACCTTCATAGGTGACTTGCAGTGTGTTCCATATCTCGTATGCGAATTCGCATGCGGAGATACGGTTAAATTCTTCCCTTGATAAAACACAATAGAGTGCATTCATCGCTTTTGCATTTCCCGCGATCTTTTTCTTTTGGTCCGTGATCCAAACAACACCTTCCTGTGGCTCTGGATCCGTGTACTTCTCTTGAATGAGAGTCCACGAGTTCTTATCCATAGCCTTGAGGAAGATTTGCATCCTCCTCTTCCAGTATCCATAGTCCGTCCCATCAAATTAGGGAGGACATGTGGATCACTGTCCTTCAGTGCGCTTGACTGATGATGCCATTGCGAGTGAGAAAGATTACTTCTATTCGTGACTCGCTCTGATACCACCTGTAGGATCTGTAATGCACAAGCACACTAGAAGGGGGAATGAATAGTGTGGTAGATAAAAATTTACATGAATATCAAACCACAAAAACACACAAGATATATAGTGGTTCCCCTCACTTGGGTACTCCACTACCTAAGTCTCCCAACCTAAGATTTTTAGTCTGATTCCCTCGACCTGGAGGGAATCAATTTACTAATACCTGAGGTAATTAATGGGTTACCTCAACCCAATTACAAGATATTTAAAAGAAATAAAGATATAGGTGTAAGCAAGATACAAATAAAAGCTTAGAACAAATTCCTAGGTCTCCAACAAGTGGATATCTTAATAGATGATAATATACTAATCTAATGAAATCAGACTAAAACGAAAGATAAAATGATAAAGCACGAGATCGCCTGAAAGATGTTTGTTGAGAGAGTGTCGTCTTGAAGGATACAACAAAGCAATAGACCTTGCAGCTAGAAATGTGAAATCTGGGAATTAGGAGCAAGGAGACAATATTTTCTTGTTGTTGTATGCAAATGACACACACAAGGTGTAAGCCACTAAACACCTTCCCTATGATTACCAGCTGTTAGGGGCAATTTGGGAAGATTAGAGATAGGTTTAATTGCAAAATAATCGTACAGATTGGTCACAACAGTTAGTTGGTATCGGTACGAAACTTTTTGTACCGGTACTGACTGCCTACAGTTAACCCGACTAAGTCACTAGGTACCGATATTAATGATGAGTACCAGTACTTGTGACTCACAGATTTGGGTCCAAGGACCTACATGTACCGGTACTACTGATTAGTACCGGTACTTGTAAGGTCTAGGCAAAACCAAGTGCACAAACTGTGACCACTTGGTACCGGTACTTACGATGAGTACCGGTACTTGTTGTTCACAATTTGAGACTTAGGCCCAAACCTGTGCCTAGCATGTACCGATACTTATGACCAGTACCGGTACTTGCTATGAGTACCTAAAATTATAAGTGTAAGTCAATTTTTAGAGTTATCCCATCCACTCTATATGACTTTATTTTGAAAGAATCGAATATGAGTTTTGAAATGAATGAATGAACGATATTCTGAGCCCTAATTATCTCTACTTAGATTTTAACTCCTAGATTATATTTTACTTATTAGGAAACACATAAAGATTCTAAAATACAATAAATACAACAAAAACTATAGTCTTCTAGTCTTCTTCCTTCATATGCTATCTTGTTGCTTACATCCACAGATTCTTTTGACCTGTAATACTTCATAAACACATTAGATTTTAAAACGGCTTTGTTAATACCAAAACACAGAAGAGAGATGGAACTAGGTTCCAACAAAATCAACATACACACTACGAACACCTACATTTGAGGCACATAACCTATCTTGATTTTATATACTCAACTGGGACTCTGATCTGTGGAACCAGTACACCAATTCAACGCATAAAGAAGTAAAAATCATACTAGGTTAATCACCTTTTTGTGCGCCCTAATCGGTGGTGCACCTGAACCAGTTGATTAAATTATTTGGGCTGCACCACCTAATCTAAAATAAATTCATTTTGTAGCTGCCCCATAGGATTCAATAATTAGGTCAAGACAAGCACTCCATATTTTCTTGATTTGTAAAGGAAAATACTTGAACTCGTGATTTCAAACTTGGTTTGCCTCTTGGAAATTTGGTTGAATCTACCTAATATTTGAACCCTAAAAGCTACTAAGCAAGATCTAAATCTGAAAACTCACTTCATCCTCAATAATCTTGCTTGAAAATCTTTTTGGTTGTGCACATACACACATTTTCAGTGAATCATTAAGGGTACAACCCATTAAGGGCCCATCACATTCTGAAAGCACCAAATATCCCAAGCCTAACTAAAATTGATTAGACATTGGCCATAAGGACTGATTTGCTCTTCGGGGCTCAAATTGAGATTATTCACGATTAACCTGCTTATACTAGTTAATCTGATTTCTAGCTAGGGGAGTAGCATCAAATGACCACGGCTGGGGGATACACTAGGAACCGGAGGCACAAGGTAAAGGAAAAACCTTCTTTCCAGCCCCTCCCTCTAATTGGTTGGGTTGACCAGATAGAAGTAGACTAAATCATTTATAATCTTAGGATGGGTCCTGGGAGTCTGTAGGTCTTTAGGCTACCCACATAAGGATAGGTTTGGTTGATTGTACTGCATGGCACCTTTCTCTCCTCTATTTTCCCTCCTACTCTACTATATATCCTTCCACATCTTACACACATTTCCCATCCTACCCTCCTAGCAACACGTATCCTCAAGATGATTACTATCCTGACTCAACTTATGATTAGCCATCTCCTAGTCGAGATAACTTTGATTGGGGATATGATTTCAGACCTCAGTATAAAAGGCCTAACCCTGGACAACAAGACTATGAGTATAATCCTTCTCACACCTACAATGACTATAGATCCCCACCCTTTGATGACCAAACTAACCTGATCTACAATAAAAAAGGATATGTTGACTGTAACACCTACCCTCCCCAGGAATATGCTGAATATAGGTCACCACCATTCTTTGAACAACCCAAAATGACCTACTATTAGGGAGGGACCCGAGGCCCTCAATATCTTGACTCCCTTAGAATTAACCCAAACCCACCCAACCCTAAATCGAACCACTCGGTTCAGGTGAACTAGGTCCAAGACAAGGTGTTGGCTAACTTAAGGAACACCATACAATCTTTAGAAGCTCAGCCAACACCATGCACTGAAGCATTGGAGCCTATAATAAAAATGATTGATGAGCTGAATATCTCTTTATTGGATTTGCGCCAAAATATTAGTGATAGGGGCTTGGGTAAGTTTCTACTTAAGAAATTATCGAGATTGAGGATGAAATTTGTGGTTGTCCTAGTCCAATCTTGGGATTATTCACAAGATGAACCCCCTTAAGGAGAGCTAATGTTTGAACCTGCTCAGGCGCTTGTCAGGGGGGATACATTTTCTGAGACTCGAGATGACCAAGTCGGTCTAAAGCAACCAATTGAGGATGAACCGATTAATTCACCCAAGATCCCTAAGCCAGGGAATGAAGAAAAATATGTCTCCATGGATTATGAAATGACATATGATTTTGAGACATATATAAATGCGGATCAAGAATTCTTTGACTCTGAGGTGAAGAATCTCTTAGTGAAGTCTCACTTGAATTTAAGGAAGAGGATTTTAGTGAGATAATCGGACTTGAGGAGCATGACGAACCTTTTGATAGCTCGATTATTGATGATTATGATCTGGTTGGGGCTAACATGGAGGATCCGAATCCTCATTTACTAGATGATTCAATCAGTAGCCCTATTCTTCAACCACACCTGAAAGAGCTGAATGATCATACTTTTGAGATCATTGTGCCCAAGTTAATTCTGATTTAGCCATGATTTCTAGACTTGGGTAAATCATATGGGGTAAATGATATGCTAGAGGTCCTGGAGCCTAAACACTTGATTTTAGAGAATAGGAATTTGGAAGTTAAAATCTAGGAAGCTACTTTTGAGGTAAAAATGATTTTGGATCTAAGGGCTCTTGTTGACCCGAAACCACCTACTTTCTATAAGGACCCTTATGATGTCTTTGATGTGCAACCCAAGCATAGCATGATTAATTATATTTTTGAGCCAAATTTCATATGGACAAGTAGGCATAATGATTTAGACTTACCCATTGTCCGACACTTTATTCTTGGGTTACACACCACCAAACCGCAGGCCCGGCCCTGCAAATACAACAATCTTAGGTTCTAGGTGATTTTCATCCAAAACCTTAGAACAACTCGACCCTAGGACATGGGTCTATACCACAACTTGGTCCACATCTGTGGACATCTTCTACTGGTGGGTCTGAGGATTAATCTTTTGATTTTGATTCTAACCTACACTTGTGAATTCTCAATTTCTTCCTTGGATGTATTTGATGCCTAGGTAAAGGCATTACACTTAGCACGTGTGTATACTCTCTTCTCTCTGCGGACCTGAACAGATTGTCACAAAACTCAGGTGATATTCTGTTATTTCACCTGTTTAATGTCTTTATTTTCTACAATGAGGACATTACATCATTTAGTCATGAGGGGGTGGACACTAATTTCTGAAAAAATTTTGTTAACTCCGTGGAAATTCTTTTATTTTTATTTTCTTAAAAAAATTAAGAAAGAAATTAGGAGAAGAGAACTTAGGCATTTGGAAGTTATTAACTTTAGGAAGTGATACTTTAGGACCTAAATACTTAGACTCTTCAGGTCTTTGGGCTTAATTAGCTCGGGTGTCCACTCGAATGTAGATTTAGTCTCAAGTCCTCACCAAATAATTTACTTTAATTTGGTGAATAAATTGGGATGATAAGTAGATGACTTATCAACCCGCCCTCTGATTTGAGGAGATTTTAAGTCTAAGAGTCTATACACTATTTGCACTGATTCACTTTCCGACGATGTTTACAGAAATTGGGTAGCTAATGAACTGTCCAGGGTGGTATGGCTGGCAAGTTGTCGGTGGAAGCAGCTCATCAATTGGTTGTCCAGAGCCCAGCCATATGATCATTCTCTTCATACTGCCTTTAGGTAAATCTTAGATCAGGGAAGCCACCTACTTAGGAAAAAGAAAAAAAAAGTACCCAAAAAGAAAAGAAAAAGAAAAAGGAGAAAATAAAAAAAACAAACCACACTTCACCGCACAAGTATGGCTAGCAAGTTTCCGTGGGTAACAACCCATTGGCCAGTTGTCTAGAGCCTAGCTCACAAAAATGCACAATAATTCCCAAAACACATAGGGAAGAAGCGGGGAAGTAGAATAAACCGGGGAGATATACACTAGGTTCACCCTTGTGCTGACCCCATAAATAAAAGAAGTAGGGAGAAAGCTACCAATCGGAAAGATAAACCTTTAAGTAGAAAATCTTAAGGTCACCTAGGGTCGTAGAAACCTAAAGTCCATTTTAACAGCCACCTGGTGAGTCTATCACCCTTTCACAAGGAGCTTAGCACTTAGAGTCCTTTTCGAGTCTTAGGTGGGTTGGGTAGTCGTAAAAAGTTATCCCAACACTCTCAAACTCCAAAAGTCCAAAAAATAAGAAAAGAAGAAAAACAAAAGCATGTATCTTCCCTTTTCAAATAAGGTGACGACTTGGGTTGTCTGTATTCTGGTAGACACTTGGGTACTATTGAGTTTTCATAGTTTAAGACCTTAGTTGAAATTTTCTATTATTAATAAACGACTTAGGCCTAAGCGATCGAGTCCTAATTCTATTTTTATACATGGCATATAGTTTAATTTTGCTAGGGACTAGAAAAAGATAGGCATGGAGGTATGATGTAGACATTTAATTAGGTTAAAATGCTTATTCATGCATGTTCCTAGGCTTAGATTTGTATCTCATGTTATAAATATTGCATAACATGCATCATCTTGCATTTAGAGTAGTTGTATATATTTTAGGTTAATTAAGTCCTTTTTATGGCCAAGAGGGAAGGAGATTTATTTCAGGGCCTCGGATGGACAATCTGACTATACGGATCTGATTAGGATGATGATCGGAGTCTAACACCTCCAAAATAGTTGAGATCGAAATCCCATAGCACCTTGTGTGGTCTAAGGAAGATCAACGACTAAGGAGGCACTGCGACATCCTTTTGGGCTTTGGATGAAAAATCCAACCATATGAATGGATCCGGAGTGACGATCGCAGTCCGACAACGCAAAAATCACCTTGATTCGAGCACTATGGCACCCTCTGCAACAGAAAGAAAATGGATGACCCAGATGGCACCACGTGGCACCATCTTGACCACCCAACATCGGCCATCAGTGAATACAGGAGCCTCCTCTTCATCCAAGATCTCGCACCACAGTCGTTGGATCAAGGTCCAACAGCTGAGGATTCCCCACTCCCACAACTCCCACACCATCTTCTCAACACTCCAGGAAACTTGGCGCAATGGTAAAGACTTTGCCTTCCAAGGGAGGGGTGTGGGTTCGAAACCCGCAATGCCCCCCCAATCCTCCAATTGGACGTCGATCGCACACTCAGTGCACGTGCATAGATGAGCATGCACCACAGTGCACCCGCACTGTAGCATACACACAGCGAAATGCCAGCGCGCATGCGACATGGCTCGTGATGTACGCACCAGCGGGGGTGAGGGTTGGCACGGATCTTCAGCAACAGTTGGGTGGATCTTCAGCGATGATTGCAACTGTCACTAATGCCTTATGCATGAATTCCTCCTCTTCCTTCCACTATGAAAGGGCCTACCCCCCTCCATTCTTCACTATCTCTTCCTTTCTTCTCCTCACCACCTCCAAGGCTCTAGAGAGAGCTTGTCCCAAGCTCGAGATGCTCCTCTAGAGTAGAAGACCAAATATTTTTCCCTCCCCTCTTCCCCATTCGTGGAGCATCCTGCGGTTGTCCTCTCACCTCCCTTTGGGAAGAAGATCCTCGCCGTGATGCCGTCTACCCCGCCGTCCGTCCTTCGACTCCATCCTCATTCGTCCCACTCCTCACCACCTTCCTCCAGGTGATGTCAGAGCGAGTCATCCTCCAAGCGACCATCAAGGGGGATTCTTCTCATCTCCATCTATCTTTACTACTTTCTAGTATAATTTTTCCTGCTTTCATAGTTGTAGAAACACTTGTTGAGATATATGTGATTGTTTCTCTCTCCCGCTCTTATATTTTGCAAGTAGATTAGTTAGATAAGAATTCATCGACCTAATCTCTTGCTTGCTAAAAATACCAAAAAATTAGAAAAGATGAAAACGATAAAAATAAATAAAAGCGAAATGCAGACTTTCAAAACCTAACGTTCGCCTCCCTGTGTTTGACACGGGACTCACTTTTTGAGTTTCGGTCATAAATATTATCTGTTCGACAGATTTTCTCATAAATCGAACTACGAAGATGGGTTTTCCACAATTCAATCCTTTTCGTGTGCGAATCCGCCATTTTTCAATTGGTAATCCAGGACACCCTTATCCCATATAAAGAGCTTAAGCCACTCTTAGAGGAACTAAGGTTCCATTTCTTGAGGCCTTGATCGAGGGAAAGAGGAAACCCAAGACCGTGGCATTAGAGGAAGACCTCATCAAGCTCTTTGAGTAGGTCCAAATAAACATCCCCTTGATAGATGCGATTCACCACATACCAGCTTACGCAATATTTCTGAAAGACGTATGTACTCCTAAGAGTAAGCCACGAACCAAGGGCGGGAATCCAATCGTACTGTCGAAGCAAGCCAGCTCCATCATTTTGAGTAAACTCTCCCCTAAGGTAAAAGACCCTAGTACCCCTCTGATCTCCTACACAATTGGTGATATACAGTTTGATAGAGCTTTACTGGATCTAGGAGCTTCCATAAACTTGATACCTACGTCCCTACTAGACCACCTTGAGGAATTTGAGCTCAAACTGACAGAGGTGACTTTGCAATTAATAGATCGATCCATCAAGTCACCGAAAGGAATTCTTGGGGATGTTATAGTACGGATACGTGACTTCTATTTTCCTGTGGATTCCATCGTATTAGACATGGATGCTCTGAGAATTTGAAAAACACACCAATCATATTAGGAAGACCATTCCTAGCCACAGCTAGGGCCAACATCAATTGTGAAGAGGGCCAGATCGAGTTGAAATTTGGGGACAAAACTTTAAAGATTGATATCTTTAAGGCCCAAAAAGGAATCAATTGTGGGGCTATTGAGCAGATCAGCGATATCGAGTCTATGGTTGATGTTGAACGTGTTACGAACGCTACGCTAACGTGTTCGGTTTTGGAAAACCTGTCGTTGTAGTTCGAAAGTGAATAATTCGTGTTCAACAAATAAAAATTATACCGAAAATAATTCTGGGTCGAACACAGGGAGGCTACGTTGATCTATATTCGCAATTATATTTTTTTTAGGATTTTTGTTAAGCAAGGCATTATAATTACAATGGGGCTATCAAACTATGAGAGAGATAGAGAGAGAGAGAGAAAGAGAACATGCATTCAATATTTCAATTGTTTATAAAAGTTACACTAGAAAGCGGAAAATCAATTACACTATAAAGCAGGAAAATTCTACACTAGAAAAGCTGTAAATAAGAATGGGAGAGAGAAGTTATCCTCCTCGAAGATTGCTTGGAGGACGAGCCGGACAGGACGACGCCTGGAAGAAGGAGAACGAAGCAGGACGAAGCAGAAGAACGGGAACGAAGCAGCACGCCGTCATCGTCGCGGGATCCACTTCCGAAGGGGAACGAAAATTGGACTTTATCTCGCGAGAAGCATCCCGGGTGTGGGACAAGCTTCTCTTGAGCTTTGGAGGGGTAGAGAGGAGAAAGAAGGGATGAGAATTTCGTATGGAGGAGGTCTCCTTTTATAGTTGCAAGGAGTGGGGGCAAAATGGACATTACAACTTCAAAACAATAAATAAGGGGTCTTTAGTGACGGATAAATCCGTCACTAAAGCCCCGACGCGGCCGTCGCCGCTGCGCCCACGCGCGCCTCCTCGGCTGCCCGCTCCTCAACACCCGCGCATGTCCAGCGCTTTTCAGCCGTCCGATCACGAGATCGGACGGCTTAAGATGCGTCCGCGCCCGCGCGCTACGCGCCCCCGCGTGTCTGATTGCACGTTCGTTCATGCGTCCAATCGCGCGTCGGCGCTATCGGGCGTGCGCGGCCATTCGATCTCCATCCGATGCTCCAATTGCTCGCGCCCGTCGCTCCTCGCCATGGCTCGAACCCGCGCCCCATGCTCGCGATAGCGCGCTCGACCGCTACACTGTGGGGCACGGATGGTCGAGCAGGCGTTTTTAAATGCGAGCTCCCACAGCCGTTGGATTAAGATCCAACGGCGGAGAGCGATTGGGCGCGGGGCTTTCATAAGACGTAGGCGGCCGTTTGGGAAGCTGAGATGGCGCCACGTGGCGCTATCTTGGCCGTCCATCTTCTGGAAGTTGTAGATGGTGCCACGGATGTCGGATTGACTTGATTTTTGTGTCATTGGGCTGCGATCGTCGATCTGAATTCATCCGTGCAGTCGGATTTATCATCTGAAGTGCGGATTTACACCATCTTGGCCCTTGATCTTCTAGGGTTCCCGGGTCACTATCTGATGCTACGGATGCCATTTTAGGGCGATCTTGGAGTCGTTGAACTCCAATCGTCGCCCTGATCACATCCATACGGTTGGATCTTTGATCCGAGGCCCTGATAAAATATTTGCCCTGTCCAAGCACATAAAAGGAGACAATTAACCTCCATTTTATTCAAAGTATTCTAAATGCAAGATGATGCATGTAATGCAATATTTATATCATGAAATGCAATCCTATGCTTAAGAACATGCATAAATAGACATCTTAAGTAGTGTAAATGTGTTTACATCAGTTGAGGACCAGTTCTTAGAGGAAAACCCGATTATTTCTGACATTCAACCGCAAGAAGATCACAACCCACAGTTAGAGGAGCCTAGACTTGACCTAGATACACCTACAACTCCTACCTTTGCCCTTGCACCCTACCCTGAACCGCCTGCTGCTGCTGACAACCTTGTTATGGAGTTGAAGCCCCTCCCTGATCATTTAAAATACATCTTTTTGGGTTCAAATTGCATGTTTCCTATGATCATCAATTCTTGACCTACCTTGGATCAGGAAATGAAACTAATTTCTGTCCTCCAGCAACATCAGAGAGCCATTGGATGGACTCCCAATGACTTGACTAGTATCAACCCTTCGTATTGCACACATCACATCTACACTGAAGAGGGCTCATGACCATTCCATGAAATACAGAGACATCTGAATCCAAATCTGCAGGATGTCGTGAAGAAGAGATCATTAAGTGGCTAGATGCTGGGATCATCTACCCGATCTCTGACAGTCATTGGGTAAGCCCAATTCAGGTTGTGCCTAAAAAGGTAGGGCTCACTGTAATCACGACTGAAACCGGAGAAACTATCCCGACCCGCATTGCAAACTCGTGGAGAGTCTGCTTTGACTATAGAAAACTAAACGCCTCCACGAAGGACCATTTCCCATTGCCTTTTATTGACCAGATTCTCGAGAAACTGGCGGGAAACTGGTTCTTCTGCTTTTTGGATGGGTACTCCGGATATAATCAGGTGACAATTCATCCAGAGGACTAGTAAAAGACCACCTTCACCTGCCCTTATGGGACATGTGCATTCCGTAGGATGCCTTTTGGGCTATGCAACACACCCGCCACCTTTCAATGGTGCATGCTAGCCGTATTTTTTGATATGGTAGGTGAGTACCTTGAAGTCTTCATGGTTGACTTCTCATTTTTTGGGAAATATTTTGATGATTACCTCCTGCATCTGGTCCAAATCCTCAGGCATTGCATTGATGTGAATCTGGTTCTTTCTTGGGGAAAGAGCCACTTCATGTTTCCTGAGGGTATTGTCCTGGGACACCTCATCTCTGAGAATGGCATTCAATCAATCGAGCTAAGGTTAATTTGATTTTCAAACTACCTGTGCATAGCTCGATCAAGGACATTAGATATTTTCTAGGGCATGTCGATTTTTACCATCGATTCATTCCTGATTTTTGAAAAATCGCATGCCCCTAACTAATTTTTTGTCAAAAGATGTCCCTTTTGAGGTCACCGATGAGTGCACTCATGTGTTTGAGAGCTTATGTGACCGAGTCACCTAAGCACCTATCCTGTAATCCCCTGACTGGCCTCAGCCCTTTGAGATCATGTGCGATGCATCTGACTATGCAATAGGTGCTGTGCTTGGGCAGAAAATCGAAGGAAAACCTGTGGTCATCTACTAGTCTAGCAAGACACTCGACGAAGCTTAGCGTAACTATACGATTATTGAGAAAGAGTTGCTAGATATAGTATTTGACCTGGAAAAATTTTGGTCATATCTCTTGGGTTCTCGCGTTATCATCTACTCAGATCACACTACAGTGAGGCACTTACTCATAAGAAGGATGCAAAACCTTAACTAATCTACTGGATCTTACTTTACAAGAATTTGATCTCAAGATTCACAATATAGCGGGAAAACAGAATGTGGTAGCTGATCACTTGTCCCGCCTTCCTTCTTCTATTATCGACCCTTCCAGAACAATCACGAAACATTTTCTGGATGAGTACCACTTGACTATTGGTGCAGAACTTCCCTGCTACGTAGATATGGTGAATTACTTGACATCTCATCAGATCTTGTCTGATTGGCCGAAGGCCAAGAAAGACAAATTGCTTTCTGATGCCAAGTACTACATATGGGAAGACCCGTATCTTTTTCGCATTGGTACTGATCAGATTATTAGACTATGCATGCCGGAAGCGAAAATACAGGACATTTTGTCCTTCTGCCATGACCAGGCCTACGGTGGACACTTCTCCGGACATAAAACCACAGCTAAAGCCCTCCAATGCAGCTTTTATTGGCCCACGATCTTCAAGGATGCACATGATTACTGTAAGGCATGCACTCATTACCAGACTTTGGGCAACATGAGTCACCATGATATGATGCCTCTACAGTCGATTCTCGTATGCGAAATCTTCAATATCTGGGGTATTGATTTCATGGGCCCCTTCCTTGAATCCGATGGCTTCAAATACATTCTCCTTGCTGCTGACTACATGTCCAAATGGATCAAAGCCATCCCAACCCAAACCAACAATCATAAGGTGGTGATCAAATTCATTCATCAGCACATCTTTTCATGGTTTGCTGTCCCACATGCTATTATCTCTGATGGAGGGACTCACTTCATAAATGCACAGTTTAGATCCCTGATGACAAAGTACAGGGTGTTGCACCAAATCTCGACTCCTTATCACCCTTAGACCAATGGATTAGCTAATCTATCTGATACGTAGATCAAGAAAATCTTTCAGGTTATGATTCGACCTAATAGGAAAGATTGGTCAACCCACCTTCCGAAAGCTTTGTGGGCTTATAGGATCGCCCACAAAATCCAATTAGGTATGTCTCCCTTCAAACTTGTGTATGGGAAGTCATGTCACCTACCCATCAAAATGGAGCACAAAGCTTATTGGGTAATACGGAAGTGCAATCTAGATCTCCTAAAGGTTGGAACCCATTGCCAATTACAAATGAGAAAGATCGAGGAACTATGCAATAACACGTACGAGAACTCGCGAATTTGCAAAGAGTAGGCTAAAGCCTTTCATGACAAGCACATATCACAAAAGACTTTCCATCTTAGTCAGAAGGTCCTACTCTTTGATGCCAAACTCAAACTCTTCCTAGGCAAACTCAGATCAAAGTGGATTGGACCATTTCTAGTCCAACGTGAATTTGGAAATGGAGCTATAGAAATTAGTGAACTCAGCCATGATTTTGAACCTTTTGTCGTGAATGGTCAGAGACTCAAACCATTGATCGAACTCGCTAACACGAATTTGGATGCGTTATCTTTTGATCTCCATTCTCCTTGAGCTCATTGCACCCAACTAATGGTGTTAAACTTAGTGCTTAACGAGAGACAATCCGTCATCTTTTCAAAAAACCTGAAACCCTTTTGACAATTCTCTTTGCTGAATTCATATTGCACTTTAGGGTTCATCCATTAGAACAACCAACTCCACCTTTGGTACTTGTATCAAAGCTTGAAACCATCCGCAACAGTCATCCCAACTCATCCACCCACCCCTTGACCTTATTCTAATGTACGATCTAAGCTGAACTCGAACCCACCTAATTTACAATGAGGGCATTGCAAATCGTAGGCATGGGGGAATATTAAAGTGCAAAACACTGTGAAAATCAAATCACAAAAGGGTTTCATCAAAAAAAAATGAAAAAGGAGGTTGAGAGGAAAGAAGACCCATTTGAGCTAAATGAAGGAAAAGGAGGAAGGAAAAGAAAAAGAAAGAAAGGAGCAAAAGAAAAATAAAAAGGAAAGAGTCACTTAAAAGTGAATATGGAACTTATTTAACTTCTAGGTTGATTGAATGATGAATTAAGACCTGGAAGGCTAAAACTTATGAAATTAGTGGCAGATACCGACCTTAGGCCTTTTGGATCTATTCTAGGGTTTAAACACTCAAGTATTTGTTAAGATCCAGATTAATCCTCAAGAGGTTAAGGAAAGTGCGAGGCTGATGTATTAGGTCTAAGGCTTAGGGATTATTCGGCCCCATTGCTTACCCATTGGTTTGCAGGACTTGGTAACCTAAACACCTAAAAATCACACAGTTAGTCTGGTTTAGTGTGCTCAATAAAGAAAAATCTGCCAAAAGTGTTCTGTTCTGAAAAATCACTTCAAAGATCTAGCTTAGGAGCTGTTCGACAACACAAATTGATTTGGACAAGTTCTCGACGTGGAGAGGTGGGAAATTCCCCTCGAAGATGCCCAAGAACATATCATCTCCTCGGTGCTTGTCTCCTAGGATATCTAAATATCCTATCGGGGGCATTTAAGCACCATGTGTTGGTTCAGGTGCCATGGGTGGGATTATCCCAAAATGTCGATTGCCAGGGCCTGAATTTAGCTACAGAATGCCATGGGCGGCACTATCCCAAAGTTTCAAAAGGCAGGGCTCTGGGGATTGCAATGGGCGGTGCTATCCCGAAGCATTGATTGCCAGGTACCCTTCGAGAATTGATGGTGGGGACAAGAAATTCGATACAGATTGTGTTTAGGGCCAACTTGAATTTGGATCTAGGGAAATCTAAAAAGAATAGAGAGAGACTACACTCTAAATGAAAAATCTACTTCTCTTCCTCTCTCTTATAAAAGAAAATTACATTGGCAAACTGAACTTGGACCTGTTACATTTACACACGGGTGCTTTAACCACTGGGTTCAACGAACCTCTAAACAATTTTAGCATGCCTTAGAAACCTTCGCGGTAGACTGAGACTGAGGCTAGTTATGTCTGGATCTTGGCTGGTACTTGAGTACCTCTAGGCCTATTGTTGGTATTCTGATCGAATTTCTAGAGTTGTAGCTTAGTAGGGTATTGATAAACGCCAGTTTATCATCATTTTTATGCATTAAAACAAACTTAGCTCTTAGGATTTTGCTACGCAAATGAGTTTTTGGGCTGCATTTAGGCATCAATTATGTTAGGCATGCATTGCACTTTTTATTATCTTTTTAATGTGTTTTTGTGAGTGTTAGTGATAGCGATTTCACGCGGTTTGTTAAAATACGTCGTTGTAACGCGTAAAACCGATCAACTCTTAAATTTATATTCCTAGATAGGGGAGTATCTGGGGTCGTCCAAGGAGGCCAAATGTTTGCAATAGTGATTCTCTTGCTTGGAATATAATCTCAACTTTCTTTTTGGTATTTTTCAATATATCATTTTTTTGTTTTAAATTTAGACAACATGCGGAATGGTGACGAGAAGGTGATTTACACTTCAATTTAAAATACTACTTCTAAGTGGTAAGTAGAGACTCTCCCTAAGCACACTCTAGGCAAGTGGAGTACTAGAATAATTAGGGAGAGGGAGTGAGGAATGCTAAAAACAAGCAAATAGAAATGCAAACAAAAAATTGCAAAAAAGGCAACTAGATAATTAAAAAAAAGTGTTTAACAAAAATGCCTAGTAGAGGAATGCTTCTACTACTAGAAAATTGACATAAAGAAAGGAAAACACAAATCCTCTAGATAGATGGTGAAGAAGAGGGCTTCTTGCTCTAAGGTTGGTGGCTCCCAATCTTGAAAAGAGTCCTTCAACTCCTTCCTTGCAGTGCTCCGCCAAGGTGATGTCCTCCAAGGCAAGCCCTAAGGGGGCGTGCCCTAAGCTTCTCTCCAAGGGTGGACGTCCACCCTAGGTCCTTCTCCCTTGCCTGGCCATCCTCCTTGAAGTGGAAGAGTCCTCCTCCTTGGCGTGGCCCAAGTTGAAGAGAGTGGGGAGAAGAAGGCACCAAAAGGGCTGGTGGTGTGCCCCTTTAATCTCCTTCTCTACTCCTTCTCCTTGGGCGTAGGTATAGGTGGATATAGGTAGAAAATACACTAAGGGAGGATGGGAATTATGTGGTGGTAGGGTAGGGTATTTATAGGATGGGAAGGGGGGTGGTTATGGTGTTTTTTTGGAGGGAAATGAAGGGGTGCTTGGTTATTTTTGGAGGGAAAAATGGGAGGGAAATGAAGAGGTGCCTTGGTTTTCCCTCCAAAAATACCTTCTAGAAGGCAATTTTGGAGGGAAAAAAATGGAGGGTGGAGATGGGTTTTGATGGTGGATGTAGGGTGGTGATGGAAGGGATAGTTGGCACCAAAATAAAGTAGGAGTCGGTGGTCTTTTTGCTGGAGCTTAGGTAGTAGGGTAGTAGGTTTTGGTGCCATGGAGGTGGACTAGCTAAGTTAAATAGCTTAGCTAGCTTAGCTAGTAGGGAGTAGAGTTGGAGGCATTTGGAGCTAAGGTTTTTAGGGAGAAGAGTTGGAGGTATTTATCTTGAGCTGCACTAGAGCTGGTGGCTGCTGAAGAGAGCTGGAAGGAGCTACCTTAGCTAGCTTAGCTTGCTAGTTCTTTGCTAGCTACTAAGCCAAGCTAAAACAAGCTGGCTTCTACTAAAAGGAGCTGAGGTGAGCTGGGTCTAATGCTCCCGGGGAGGATCAAGCTGGGTGAGGCAGCTAAGGTATCTTAGCTCAACTGAGTTGAGCTAAGCTGAGTCCTCGGGAGCTGGACTTGAGCTTCCTAAGCTGGAATGAAGTCATCTTTAGCTGGTCGGAGTTGAGTAGAGCTGGATGTAGCTGGACCTGAGCTGGGGTGAACTCCAGTCAACTCAGCTGAGCTAGCTAGAGCTCCTTGTGGACTAATGGGAGCTGAGATGAGCTAGACTTAGCTAAGTTGAGCTAGATCTGAGCTGACCTGAGCTAGGGTGAGCTAAGATGAGCTCTCTTGAGCTGCCATTCAGCTGAGATGAGCTGAATGGAGCTAAGATGAGCTAACCCTAGTTCAAGTGAGCTGGAATCCAGCTATGGTGAGCTGGATCAAGCTGAGTTCCAGTTAGTTTGAGCTTCTTCTTCACCAGTTGCCTTCCTGAGTGCTAGGGTTTTGAAGTTCTGACAATCCGCATATCCCTAACACTCACAAAAACACATTAAAAAGATAATAAAAAGTGCAATGCATGCCTAACCTAATTGATGCCTAAATGCAACCCAAAAACCCATTTGCGGAGCAAAATCCAAAGAGCTAAGTTTGTTTTAATGCATAAAAATGATGATAAACTGGCGTTTATCACACCCCCATGCTTATCTTTTGCTAGTCTCTTAGCAAAACTTAAATTTTTTAAAAAAAATGGAATTTTTGGGAAATCTAATTTTTTTCTACTTTTGAGGAGAAATAGATTAAGGGACCTTGGTTGATCTAAACACAAGAGGTACAGGATTTGTTAAAGATAAACATCGAGATTTATTTTGGATCCAACCATTAGATGAAGCGGGATCAATATATCCTCCAGAAACTTCGCAAATTAACTCCTTGTTAATTCAGATGACTTGAAATTTTTGTTTTTAGGATTTTTCTGGCTCATGAATCTGATTCGCAACTTGCAAAAATCCTTTAAAGTCTTGTGTCTGTGATTGTGAAAAGCCAACATTTATAGGAGCATGTTAATTTATTTATTTATTCTTTTTTTTCTTTTTCTCCCCCATGCTTATTATCAGCTTAGTCTTACAACAGATGTGTCGGGATCATCATTCCCGTTACCAATCCTCGAGAGGGCTCTGGCGCCAGTACTTCGAGATAGCACTGTCCATGACACCACCCAGGAGCTCACAACCCCAAAACACAATGCGGTGTAAAGGGGCGCTCCAAGCAAACTCAAGCTCTTGCTCCGACACTATAGGTAGAGCACTGTCCAAGACACTTGAGCTACTAAAATGCGCTTTAATGCTCCGTCTAAAGATATGAAATATAGATATGGAGCAACACCGAGGTGGTAACATGTTGACATCGCGTCCTCAAAGGAGGTATTTTCCTTCTTCTCGGCGGTGGGAACTCAAACCAATGATCTGCTTCAAACTTTTACTAAGTCCAAACAAGGGAGTTTTTCAAATTTTTAATTATTTTTAAGTGTTGGCTTGACACAAAAAGTTTCTCAAGACACACAAGTTTTTGAATCAGAAGCTAAGTCAAATACTTTCCATATTACAAAATAGGATCAAGTCACCTGAACTATCATGAGTTCAGGTGGAGTTTTAGAGAAGGATATCTGATCTAATCTAAAATAGACCCTGGAATTCTAATGATCAGATCCATGTCCTCATCCTTAGTTTGTTAAAGATTAAATCCCATTGTACCAAAAGTGAATTTTTCGACCGTAGTCCCGATTCCAAAATTCTTCCTCAAAAAGTTTTCAACATTTTTATTTTTTTGGGTATGCATGCAGGAGATAAATTAAAGAAAATTGCATTTTTCTTTTTTTTTAGGTATGCAAGCAGGAAATAAATTAAAAAAAATGCATGTTTTTAGGTTTTGAACATCCTAAATCGATCGTCAAATTGAAAAACACCCCCCCATGCTTAAGATATGCCATGTCCTCATGTATTAGGAGGGAAAAGGGATCACCTTAGTGAAGAACGGTCGGGTTTAGGAGGAACAAAACCTGGAAAAAGAGGAAAAAAAAAAGGAAAGCAAGAAAAATTGATGGGTTACCTCCCATCCAGTGCTATCTTTTACGCCATTCAGCCGGGCGTGAAGGTATGCACGGAAGATGGAAAATCATGTAAATAATTGGACACTTGAATGTCTTTAATAAAAGTGTCTTCCTCAAGATCCCTAAAAAGATGAGTGGTAAAGATAAAGGGATCAAAATAAAATAGAGAAATGGAAAAAGGACCCCGGTCTGGCCATGGTTTGAATTGATGATGAAGGCCAAACTCAGGTGGATCAGGTGGTAGGTCCAATAAAAAAGGGAGGGGAAAGGAGTTAGTGATATGCAAGATGGGTGAAGTTAGTGTGGATATTTTTGGTGAAAAATCAGGAAGATGAAAAGGGGGAAAGTCAAACCCTAGTTGATCTGGAAAGTCTTGGACCACATAATTATCCTTAGAATAAGAATCAATAAAATCTAGATCAATAGTGGTCAAAGCTGAATGAGATTGGATCAACATATACTTTTCAAATACTGCTTCCATTTTATTATCAGTATCCTCAAAAATTTTATGATCACTGGACCTCTTGGAAGCTAGAAATAAATCTAATGAGAAGGTCTGGTTACTACAACTTATATTCATTTTCCCAGAATGAGAATGGATATTAGATGTTGCAGTAATCAAAAGGGGTCTTCGAAGAATGGTATTAATGAGAGCCTTAGGTACCTCTATGTCAAGGACTAGAAAATTTACCGGAAATAGACAATTTCGGACCTTGATAATACTATCCTCAACAACTCCCCGCGGTTGAATGGTAGATCGATCTTCCAATTGAAATTGAACCTTAGGAGGTTTTAAATCACTGAATCGAAATTCCTCAAATAAGACTGGGGGGATGAGATTACTAGAGGTACCTAAGTTGAGAGGGGCGCGAAAAAAAATGGTGTCAGTTATGACAACTGAGATGAGCGATGTGCCCTGGTCCTTTTTTGTGAAAGGCAGCATGCTCTGAAAAACTGAGCTGGCTGTCTTAGAAAGGACCAACCTTTCTAGATTTTGATCATGACTTTTTGAAGTAAATTTTTTAGAGGCATGGGGAGAATCTAGGAGGGGAATATTCCTCTTGACTTGCTCAAATAAGTCCAAAGGATTGTGGTCAGAGGGCTCTAATTTTGGATTGTTAGATTGCAGTTTTTGAGAGTGGGAAATAGGGTTTGAATCAGGTGTTTTTGGGATTTCTTTTTCTTCTTCCTTATTGAGGTTAGGGGAGTCAATCTGCATTGGTTGAGAATCAGTTTCATCATTTGAATGTGAAGGCCTTAAATCCATGTTGGTTTCCTCACTCCTCAAAGTCTCCGCATACGCAGCTTGGTGGTCACTGGGAGGAGATGGGGGGGCTGATTTTGATAGAAACTGGGTTGGTGCTGTGATATTAGGTTAATAGGAGGCTGAACCATGTGGTTCTGATGTTGGTATCCACCTGGGTGTTGGTTCCTGGGATTAATAAAGTTTGGTGTGGGTTGGGATGGTGAGTGTCCGGTAGGTTTTTGAGTCGGAATATCCCCAATTTGATCATTGAGATTGTTAATAAGACGGGTTGTTTCCTTTGTTTTTCTTTGTAACTCCTGCAGGGTTTTCATCATCTGGGCATTAATGTCTTCTGGAGATTGCCCAGATTGATAAGTCTGATTAGAATCATACCCTCCAAACGGGTTTTGTTGTTGGTGTGGAACCAGATTGGTCCAGGAGTGAGCCGGATAATTTCCCCTATTAGAGGAATTTTTCAATTTCTCCTGGAAAGTAGGGACATTTTGGGTGGGGTGATGATTGGGATAAACATAATTCCCTATTGAACCATAGAAAGCCTCAGAATAATAATTATACTCAGCACGAGATTTATGCAGATTTTCTCTCTTGCGGGTGTTTAAAGGGGTGAGATGTGGAATGTGTGGAGCTTGGGTAGGTGTGGCAGGACTCCCTTGGTTGGCTAGGTTTGTTAAATCCTTATGCAACTGTTGTTGCTTAACTTGTAGCTGAGCCATGATAGAGTAGAGATTAGGTGGAGGGGCATGATTAAGTAGCTCCTGGGTGGAAAAATAGGGGAAAGAAAAATTAGCATGCGGGTTAGAGGACCAATTTTGATTTTCCATTTTGAGAGAAGAGGAAGAATGCAGGAAAAGTCTTTTTTAGGGAGGCAAAATCAAGTGGTCCCTCCAAGTGTGGAGTTTTGGACCGCCGCCTGTGCAAAATGGAAGAAATGGCAGGGGAGGAGAAGAGATGGGGATGAGAGAAGTGTGCACACAAGCAATCAAATTCTAGACCTAACTTAATTGTGACTCCCTAGAATTTAACTAAGACTTGGTCTACCTAGGAAACAAGTAATCAATAGTGAATACCCGTTCTGTCAACAAATCTAGCCAAGTTGCTTAAGGGGAGGTTTGGGCCCAAGCGTTTCCCAGGAAAATCCTCAGGTGCTTGTACAAACCCGCGCCTGGCCGTTTGACACGGCCCCTCAGCCTGAACACCAGATATAGATGACAGAATTGGTATTAACTAGAGAAAACTTAAATCCTATATAGCAAGCCTAAATTGATGAAACCTTAGGGGTCAAATTGCTACAAATTTTAGTTAGGTATAGGATACTACAGTGCACACGGAATGTGGAGGGCGTTATTGGGATGTTGCCCTGTTATTTAGATTTTTGTGTGTGTGTGCAGGAATTGGAGAGTGGCTCCAATGAAAATCAAGTTGTCACACAATTTTTTTGTATTTTTGTCTTTTAAGATTTGATTTAATTAAATGTATTTTAGCGTTTCTCTAGTTAAATTTTCAAACAAGTTTGAAAATCTACAATCAAAGGAAAACAAGTTGTATGAGTGATTGTATATTTCCTTTAAATTGAGTCTCTAGAGAGAAAGAAAGAAATCCTAAGCCAATTGTCCCTAAGACAGAAATTTAACTACTAATGAGTTATTTTTAGGCTTTCTGAATAGATAGTGGTCCAATCAATGCAATCAACACCACTACCTTGAGTAAAATCAAACAAGGATTCCAGAAAAGATTTTTGTAATATTTTAGGAATTTGTTTGATAATTGTTTTGAATTTTTAATTGTACTGGTGTCAAAGTCCAGAAATGATACCCATGGGTATTGTGGACTTTTCAGTATTACCATTGACCTCAGAAAATTCTTGTGATTTTATGTGATGTGTAAAATTTCACAAGGATTCTAGAAAGCTAAATTTCATAAAAATTGGATGAGTATAAAAATTCTAAAAATTCACGGACAGTAACAAAACAGGAAGATTAGAGGGTGTGACCCCTCTGCAGTCCACGAATTTTTAAAAATTAAACACAAATCCAATTGTTCTGAAATTTGGAACAAATGTTCCTAACTTAATTGGGAATCACTCTATGAAATATTATGATTTTAGGAGGCCTTTGGTGTTAGGAATAAATTTTTCAAGTCCGGATAGAAATCTGGACCCGAAAAATAGAACACCAATACTTGCAATGGAGTGGTGCTAAAGAAGCATACAAGCAAACAAATGATTTTATAATGCACCACTCCACTTAATTAAAGTGTTTAGGGTCCTGAAAGCCAATTTTAGTGTATTTTGGTAGTTTTTTAGCCTAAATGTGACAAGAAAGAGGAACCAACCTGAATTTCACGGGAAGAAAAGGATCTTTGAGCTCTCGCTTCCAAATTCCCGCCTTCCCGCTGTAGTTCCTGCACACACAAAAGAAAGAAAGAGAAGGGGATGAGATCCACTTCAAGCAAGAGAAAATTAATTAATGCAAAGTCGTGCCTCCCCGGCAACGGCGCCAAAAAGTGATAGCGATTTCACGCGGTTTGTTAAAATACGTCGTTGTAACGCGTAAAATCGATCAACTCTTAAATTTATATTCCTAGATAGGGGAGTATCTGGGGTCGTCCAAGGAGGCCAAATGTTTGCAATAGTGATTCTCTTGTTTGGAATATAATCTCAACTTTCTTTTTGGTATTTTTCAATATATCATTTTTTTGTTTTAAATTAAGACAACATGCGGAATGGTGACAGGAAGGTGATTTACACTTCAATTTAAAATACTACTTCTAAGTGGCAAGTAGAGCCTCTCCCTAAGCTCACTCTAGGCAAGTGGAGGCCTAGAATAATTAGGGAGAGGGAGTGAGGAATGCTAAAAACAAGCAAATAGAAATGCAAACAAAAAATTGCAAAGAAGGCAACTAGATAATTAAAAAAAAGTGTTTAACAAAAATGCCTAGTAGAGGAATGCTTCTACTACTAGAAAATTGACATAAAGAAAGGAAAACACAAATCCTCTAGATAGATGGTGAAGAAGAGGGCTTCTTGCTCCAAGGTTGGTGGCTCCCAATCTTGAAAAGAGTCCTTCAACTCCTTCCTTGCAGTGCTCTGCCAAGGTGATGTCCTCCAAGGCAAGCCCTAAGGGGGCGTGCCCTAAGCTTCTCTCCAAGGGTGGATGTCCACCCTAGGTCCTTCTCCCTTGCCTGGCCGTCCTCCTTGAAGTGGAAGAGTCCTCCTCCTTGGCATGACCCAAGTTGAAGAGAATGGGGAGAAGAAGCCACCAAAAGGGCTGGTGGTGTGCCCCTTTAATCTCCTTCTCTACTCCTTCTCCTTGGGCGTAGGTATAGGTGGATATAGGTAGAAAATACACTAAGGGAGGATGGGAATTATGTGGTGGTAGGGTAGGGTATTTATAGGATGGGAAGGGGGGTGGTTATGGTGTTTTTTGGAGGGAAATGAAGGGGTGCTTGGTTATTTTTGGAGGGAAAAATGGGAGGGAAATGAAGAGGTGCCTTGGTTTTCCCTCCAAAAATACCTTCTAGAAGGCAATTTTGGAGGGGAAAAAATGGAGGGTGGAGATGGGTTTTGATGGTGGATGTAGGGTGGTGATGGAAGGGATAGTTGGCACCAAAATAAAGTAGGAGTAGGTGGTCTTTTTGCTAGAGCTTAGGTAGTAGGGTAGTAGGTTTTGGTGCCATGGAGGTGGACTAGCTAAGTTAAATAGCTTAGCTAGCTTAGCTAGTAGGGAGTAGAGTTGGAGGCATTTGGAGCTAAGGTTTTTAGGGAGAAGAGTTGGAGGTATTTATCTTGAGCTGCACTAGAGCTGGTGGCTGCTGAAGAGAGCTGGAAGGAGCTACCTTAGCTAGCTTAGCTTGCTAGTTCTTTGCTAGCTACTAAGCCAAGCTAAAGCAAGCTGGCTTCTACTAAAAGGAGCTGAGGTGAGCTGGGTCTAATGCTCCCGGGGAGGATCAAGCTGGGTGAGGCAGCTAAGGTATCTTAGCTCAACTGAGTTGAGCTAAGCTGAGTCCTCGGGAGCTGGACTTGAGCTTCCTAAGCTGGAATGAAGTCATCTTTAGCTGGCCGAAGTTGAGTAGAGCTGGATGTAGCTGGACCTGAGCTGGGGTGAACTCCAGTCAACTCAGCTGAGCTAGCTAGAGCTCCTTGTGGACTAATGGGAGCTGAGATGAGCTAGACTTAGCTAAGTTGAGCTGGATCTGAGCTAACCTTAGCTAGGGTGAGCTAAGATGAGCTCTCTTGAGCTGCCATTCAGCAGAGATGAGCTGAATGGAGCTAAGATGAGCTAACCCTAGTTCAAGTGAGCTGGATCAAGCTGAGTTCCAGTTAGTTTGAGCTTCTTCTTCACCAGTTGCCTTCCTGAGTGCTAGGGTTTTGAAGTTCTGACAATCCGCATATCCCTAACACTCACAAAAACACATTAAAAAGATAATAAAAAGTGCAATGCATGCCTAACCTAATTGATGCCTAAATGCAACCCAAAAACCCGTTTGCGGAGCAAAATCCTAAGAGCTAAGTTTGTTTTAATGCATAAAAATGATGATAAACTGGCGTTTATCAGTTAGGGATATGCAGATTGTTAGAACTCCAAAACCCTAGCACTCAGGAAGGCAATTGGTGAAGAAGAAGCTCAGACTAACTGGAACTCAGCTTGATCCAGCTCACCATACCTGGATTCCAGCTCACTTGAACTAGGGTTAGCTCATATTAGCTCCATTCAGCTCATCTCAGCTGAATGGTAGCTCAATAGAGCTCATCTTAGCTCACCCTAGCTCAGGTCAGCTCAGATCCAGCTCAACTTAGCTGAGTCTAGCTCATCTCAGCTCCCATTAGTCCACAGGGAGCTCTAGTTAGCTCAGCTGAGTTGACTGGAGTTCACCCCAGCTCAAGTCTAGCTACATTCAGCTCTACTCAACTTCGACCAGCTAAAGATGACTTCATTCCAGCTTTGGAAGCTCAAGTCCAGCTCCCGGGGACTCAGCTTAGTCAACTCAGTTGAGCTAAGCTTCCTTAGCTGCCTCACCCTGCTTGATCCTCCCCGGGAGCATTAGACCCAGCTCACCTCAGCTCCTTTCAGCAGAAGCTAGCTTGATTTAGCTTGGCTTAGTAGCTAGCAAAGAACTAGCAAGCCAAGCCAGCTAAGATAGATCCTTTCAGCTCTCTTCAGCAGCCACCAGCTCTAGTGCAGCTCAAGATGACTACCTCCAGCTCTTCTCCCTGAAAACCCTAGCTCCAAATGCCTCCAACTCTACTCCCTACTAGCTAAGCTAGCTAAGCTGCTTAACTTAGCTTGTCCACCTTCATGGCACCAAAACCTACTACCCTACTAGTGGCGGTATGACTAGGTTTTGTTGTTTTGTTATAGAAATGGCATTGTAGTACAGATAGTCATTGCCACTATTACAATTTTTACTCGAAAATAAAAGATCTCCCGAGGTCGAACTCAGGGAGCAAACTGTATTCTAGAGATACAAAGTTTCTATTACAAAAATAAAGAGAGAGAGAGAGAAAAATTTGTCTTGTTGGCTTCTTCTTCTTTTCTCTTCTCTTTGGTTCTTCAGTTTTCTTCTTTCTTCTTGTTCTTCCTCTGTTCTTCTTTTTCTTGCTTTCTTCTTTCTTTTTCTTCAAAGCTTCTTCTTCTTTTCTTCTCGTGTTCTGCTTCTCTTCTTTTTCTTGCTTTCTTCTTTCTTTTTCTTCAGAGCTTCTTCTTCTTTTCTTCTCGTGTTCTGCTTCTCTTCTTTTGTCTTCTTCCTTCTGTTCTTCTCTTGGGTTCTTCAGAGCTTCTTCTTCTTCTTTTTCTTCTTCCTTGCGGTCCTGTTCTTCTTTTCTTCTCCTTCTTCTTCGTCCTCGGAGCGTCGTCTAATTTTTCAATCAGACGACTTAAGTGACCCGCTGCTACAGTGCATCCTCCTTCCTTCTTTCTTCTTCTTCTTCCTCTGCGGTCTGCCTTCTCTTCTTCTTTTCTCTTGTGCCTGCACACTCGCAGTTTGGTCAGAGGGTAAAAACCTACTCTACCCTCCCCCGCGTCTCTCTCTCTCAGAATTCACTCATAGGATAGCTCTCCCAGAGCTGCCGGGTAGTCGGGTACGGGTCACGCCCGGGTCCAGGCCCACCGGTGTGCGGTGGTGGGCGAGGAGTGTAGGTCGGGTAAACGGGTCGGGCCAGGTCCGCGTGGGGTGGTCGCGGACGAGGCCGAGTCGAGTGGGTGAGAGGGACCTCACCCCGTGGTCAGGAGGCAAACAGGCTAAGGCACCTTTTGCCTTTATGCGGGTGCGCGGCTTCGAAATCCCACGATGTGGGACTAACTTCTGCTGCCTTCGCGTGCGCCTGCAGGATGACTCCACCTCACCCTCTGATCAGCTGCAGTCGATGTCTGGGCCAACTGAAGAGGCAGAAGCCTTCGAGGACTTCGCCCCAACCTGCAGCACCTGGGAATCTGGGGCTGCAGGGCCTGGAGCTCGCCTCGAATCTGCTTCAGTCGTCGCTAATGGCGGCTGGAGCAGCGAACCTGTTAGACAGGAATACGGCCCTTCGGCCTAATCAAACACGCGGGGGACCTTCGCCGTGGCAAGGCGAAGGTGGTGCGGGGTGTGGCAGGTCGTGGGATGGCGTCTGGTGGCGGGGCTAGGTCAGACTGTGGCTGCAAGAATGGGTTTGTTCGGTGGAGTATGGTGGGGGTGTGGAGAGGTAATGGGTGAGCAGAGGTTGATCAAGGTGAGGAGGCGGAGGTTCTGTGAGGGTCGGCGAGGCGTATGGGGCTGCGGAGCGATGGGAACGTCTCGCCGGTGGGTGGCCGGAGATGGAGAAGGTGAGGGTGATTAAGCGCGGTCGAAGGGCGGTTGAGCAAATTAAAGTAGGGAAAAGAAAGAGAGGAGGAAACGAAAGAACTGTACCTACTTGGAGGGACGAGGGGGTCCGGAGTAGGGCGACAGTCCTATCGACTGTCGCCGGAGAAGAAGGTGCCCAGAGAGAGAGGGCGGCGACGAGGAGAGAGCGGGAGAGCGCGCGCTGGGTACGGCGCGACGTGGGAAGAGCAAGTGAAGGCAGCTCTACTGCTGGTAGTGCGGCAGAGCGACGAGGAGGAGGAGGAAGAACCGCCGAAGCAGGGGGGCTTCTGTCGGAGTGGGAAGAGAGGAAAAGGGGGGGTTTCTTCGTCAGATCCGAACTGGAGAGTGCGGCAGAGCGTCGAGGGCTTTTATAGAGCCGAAATCAGAGAGGAGGGCGGAGGGAGACGACGTGCCTCCCTTGCCGGAGGACACCGGAGATGGAGACCCATACCTTCGCGCATTCGCACGGAAGGTATGGGTGGTTGCAGAGACCATGGAGGTGTCCCTGCGACGACAGAGGTCGCAGGGAACCCCCGGTTGACTTGGCAGAGGGTCGCCCTTACCCTGCGCGGCGCCATGCTCCGCGCAAAGTTGCCATAGCATGGCGCTGCTCAGGGTTTTGCAGGGAGGACCCAAATGCAAAGAACGAAGAAGAGTTAGGGGCCAAAATGCGAGGGTTTCAAAAGTTGAGGGTCAAAAAGTAATGGATGAGGATCAAAATGCAAAGTCGGTCAAAAAGGTCTCTTTTTAGGCTCAAGTTTTTATGCATGACTAAATGGGGCCTAAGGATTCTAATGCTGAATTTTATTTCTAGATCAGATCTTGTTTGGCCGATCAATTTACGTAAAAACCCAAATTAAGTCATTAATTGGGCATGGTTCTCAATGTAGGTCAAAATGGGTTCCTAAGGCCAAATTGAAGGTTCTAAACCCTAGAGATTATTTTTCTATGAATTGTAGAGGGTTTATTCAATTTTTTCTTTGCCTCGAACCTCGTAAATTGAAGTGGATTTATTTTAGGGTTACAGATTGTCATTTAATTCCTTGGAGTTGCTGTAGCCCTTATCAGATCAGATCATCCCACTTCCCTTCTTATTTGGTTTGTTTGACCTATGTTTGGACCCTGAATTACCCTGCTTGCAGATTGTGATGGTAAAATTGCATTTTTACCCCTTAAACCAGAATTCTCTGAGTTAAGCCTTTCCTTGAGTTATGTAGGAGCTTTTATCCTTTGTATTAGGTCAAAATGAGCTAGTTATGGCTCATGATGAGGTTCTCATCATACCCCCATACCTAGCTTTTGCTAGTCCATTAGCAAAAAACTTAAGGTTTCAACCTTTGTTCTAGACCATGGAGTTCTTAATAGCTTTAGATAAGTGCTTTTTCATTTGAACTCAGATTAGGTTAGAATGCTGACCATAGGCCCAAAAGGTACTCTAGTACCAATCAAGATCCAGATCTGTCTAGCCTCAGCCTTAGTCCTTAGCAATAGTTTTTTAGGCCTACAAGAACTAACTTAAGGTCTATTGGACTTTGTGATTAAAGCACCCGTGCTTGGAATGATTTTAGCCCTGGCTCAGTTCGCAGTGCGTTTTGTAAGAGAGTGAGATAGAAAATTTTTCTATTTTGGAGAGTTTTCTCTCTCTTTTTCTTTTTAATTCTAGCTTAGGATTGGCTTTTCAACACGGTCTGTATCAGATTCCTTGCCCCCATCATCAATCCTTAAGGGTTCCTGGCAATCGATGCTTCGAGATAGCACCGCCCATGGCAACCCCCGAAACCCTGGCTATTGAGATTTCGAGATAATCCCATCCATGGTGTTCCGTGGCCGAATCCAGACCCTGGCAATTGACACTTCGTGATAATGCCATCCATGGAATCTGAACCAACAGAGTGCTTACATGCCCCCAGTAGGATATGTAAATATCCTAAGAGACAAGCACCAAGGAGATGATATTTTGTTACGCATCTTCGAGGGGATTTCTCGCCTCTCCGAGCTGGGAACTCGTCTAAATCAACTTGTGTTGATCGGCCGCTCCTACTCTAGGTGTACTTTTCAGAATTTTTTTTTCGACGCTTCTGCATGATTTTTATTTTTACACTTACTGAACCAGGCTGTGTGTGAGGTTAGGGTGCTTAGGTTACTGAGTCCCGTAAACCAAAAGTTAGCTAACGAGGCCAAATACTTCCTAAGCCTTAGACCTAATATTTCAGCTTTTCATTTTCCTCAACCTCTTGAGGAGTGTCCAGATCTTAATGGGTACTAAGAGTCTATCCAAGAATGCCTAAGGTTTGCATTCTTACTAATCCCTTTGTGCACTTTTCAGTTCTTTTCTTGAATGAGGTCTAGAACTTAGGTTAATTCCTTAGTTTCTTACTAATGACTACTTTTTTTTCTCATATTTTTGTGCTCCTTTTTCATCTTTTTTCTTTCCTTCCTCCACAAAATTTCCTTCTCCTTTTATTCTTTTTCGATTTTTTTTTTAAAACCTTTTCTTACAAGTTTTGCACTTTTACACTCCCCCCCCCGTGCCTAAGGTTTGCAATGTCCTCATTGTGACTTAGGGGGTTTTTTATTTACTTAGTTCATTCCTTAAGACAGAATGCGGATGATTTCTAATCCCAGATGCAAGCATCTGAGGTGGGGTCGGCTGTCTACAAGGGTGAACCTTAAGTGCAAAAAGGTGTCAGAAAAAGGTTTTGGATTTTTAGGAAAATGACGGGTTGCCTCCCGTTAAGTGCTGAGTTTTACGCCATCGGCTGGGTGCAATAAGCTCAAGGGGAATGGAGGATTTAAGATGCTTCAGCTAATTCAATAGAAGTCACATCAATGAACGGCTTGAGTCTCTGACCGTTCACGATGAAAGGTTCGGAATCGTGGCTGAGCGGACTGATTTCGATAGCTCCATTTCTAAAAACTTGTCGGACTAAATATGGTCCGACCCACTTGGATCGCAGCTTTCCCGGGAAAAGTTTGAGTCGGGCATCAAAGAGTAGGACCTTCTGACCAGGATGAAAGATTTTTCTCGAGATATGCTTGTCGTGGAAGGCTTTAACCCGCTCCTTGTAGATTCGCGAGCTCTCATACATGTCTAGGCGTAATTCATCGATCTCGCTGATTTGAAGTTTTCTGTGGGTTCCAGCCTTTGAAAAATCTAGATTACAGTTCCGTACTGCCCAATAGGCTTTATGCTCCAATTCTACAGGAAGGTGACACGCCTTCCCGTACATCAGTCTAAAGGGAGACATGCCTAACTGGGTTTTGTGGGCGGTCCTATAGGCCCACAATGCTTTCGGAGGTCGGGATGACCAGTCCTTCCTGTCAGGCCGAACAGTGACTTGCAGGATTTTCTTGATCTCTCGATTAGATAGCTCAGCTAGACCATTGGTTTGGGGGTGGTAAGGAGTAGAGATTCGGTGAGACACCCCATATTTGGTCATCAGTGACCTAAACTGAGCGTTTGTGAAATGGGTCCCCCCATCAGAGATTATAGCATGAGGAATCCCGAACCTTGAGAAAATGTTTTGATGAATGAATTTGAGAACGATTTTGTGATCACAGGTTCGGGTCGGTATGGCTTCAATCCATTTGGACACGTAGTCCACAGCCAGCAGAATGTATTCGAAACCATCCGAAGCAGGAAAGGGGCTCATAAAATCAATCCCCCAAACATCAAAGATTTCGCATACGAGAATCGGCTGCATAGGCATCATGTCACGATGGCTCATGTTGCCCAAAGTCTCGCAACGACTGCATGCCTTGCAATGATTGTACGCGTCTTTGAACAGTGTGGGCCAGTAAAAGCCGCACTGGAGGACTTTTGATGCGGTTTTATGCCCAGAGAAATGGCCACTACATGCCTGGTCATGGCAGAAAGAGAGGATATTGTTGAATTCCTCTTCCGGGACACATCTTCGGATGATCTGATCAGCACCTATGCGGAAGAGGTACGGGTCTTCCCAAATGTAATACTTGGCATCAAAGCGCAATTTGTCTTTCTTGGCCTTCGGCCAATCAGACAGGATCTGATGAGATGCCAAGTAATTTACTATATTAGCAAACCATGGAAGGCTAGTACCAATAGTCAGCAGGTGCTCATCGGGAAAATGCTCTGTGATGGGTCCGGACGGGTCAATCATTTCAGAAGGAAGGCGGGACAAGTGATCAGCTACCACATTTTGCTTTCCCGCTTTGTCGCGAATCTCAAGGTCAAATTCTTGCAACAGCAAGATCCATCAGATTAATCGAGGTTTCGCGTCCTTCTTTGCAAGGAGATGCCTCACAGCTGTGTGATCCGAGTAAATGATGACATGGGAACCCAGAAGATACGATCGAAACTTTTCAAGGGCAAATACCACGGCTAGCAGCTCTTTCTCCGTAACTGTATAGTTACGCTGAGCCTCGTCAAGTGTCTTGCTAGCGTAGTAGATGACCACGGGTTTCCCGTCAGCTTTTTGCCCCAGGATCGCTCCTACAGCGAAATTAGATGCATCGCACATGATCTCAAAGGGTTGAGACCAATCAGGGGACTGTAGGATCGGGGCCTGGGTGACTCGGTCACGTAGGGCCTCAAATGCTTGAGTGCATTCCTTGGAAATTTCGAAAGGTACATCCTTGGAGAGAAGAGTGGTCAGGGGGCGCACGATTTTTGAGAAATCAGGGATAAATCGACAGTAAAAATCGACGTGCCCCAAAAAAGATCGGATGTCCTTGATCAAGCTAGGCATAGAAAGGCGAGAGATCAGATCAACCTTAGCTCGGTCCACTTGGATGGCTTTTTCCAAGATTGAGTGTCCCAGGACAATTCCCTCAGGCACCATGAAATGGCTCTTTTCCCAGGAAAGAACCAAATTCACCTCGATGCATCGCCTGAGTATTTGGACCAAGTGTTGGAGGCAATCATCAAAAGATTCTCCAAAAACTGAAAAGTCATCCATGAGGACTTCCAGAAAATCACCTACCATATATGAGAATATGGCAAGCATGCACCGCTGAAAGGTAGCGGGTGCATTGCAAAGATCGAAAGGCATCCTTCGGAAAGCGTAAGTTCTGAAGGGGCAGGTGAACGTGGTCTTTTCTTGGTCCTCAGGATGGATTGCCACCTGGTTATAATCGGAGTACCCGTCAAGAAAGCAGAAGAACCTATTTCCTACTAGTTTCTCGAGAATTTGATCAATGAAAGGTAGTGGGAAATGATCCTTCTTCGTGGAGGCATTGAGTCGGTGGTAATCTATACAGACTCTCCACGCATTGGCTAATCGGGTAGGAATGATTTCTCCGATCTCAGTCGTTATGGTGGTGAGTCCTGCCTTCTTGGGCACGACCTGAATTGGGCTCACCCAACGACTATCGGAGATCGGGTAGATGATCCCGGCATCTAACCACTTGATGATATCCTTTTTCACGACCTCCTGCAGATTGGGGTTCAAGCGTCTCTGCATTTCACGAGAAGGTCGTGCGCCCTCTTCTGAATAGATATGATGAGTACAATAAGAGGGACTTATTCAGGTCAAATCATCGAGAGTCCACCCGATGGCTCTGCGATGTTGCTGGAGGACAGCAATCAGACGGGATTCCTGTTCGGGATTGAGGTTGGAATTGATAATCACAGGAAGGGTCTGATTAGAACCCAAAAAGATGTATTTCAAGTGAGTAGGAAGTGGCTTCAGTTCAAGGGTGGGGTTATCAGCAGCAGCGGGTGGTTCAGTATAGATGTGAGGTTCAAGGGTGGGAGTTACTAGGTTGTTTATATCTGGATTCGAGTCCTTAGTTTGCGGGTCAAGATCTTTCTGCGGTTGTTGAGGTATAATCAGGCCATTCTGGAAGTGTGTTTCATCAACCAAAGCCCTAACGTCACAAACTTGTTCAATGACACTGCAATTGATTCCTTGTTGGGCCTTAAATATATCAATTTTCAGAGTTTGATTCCCAAATTTGAGCTCTATTTGGCCCTCCTCACAGCTAATGTTGGCTCTAACAGTAGCCAAGAAAGGTCTCCCTAAAATGATTGGTGTATCCCTAGGGTTTTCAGGTGCATCCATGTCTAAGACTATAAAGTCTACAGGAAAATAGAAATCCCGCACTCTCACAATAACATCCTCGAGAATCCCTTTTGGTGACTTTATAGATCGATCTGCTAATTGTAATGTTACCTCGATTGGTTTTAACTCAGGTTCTTCTAGATGGTCAAGTAAGGATGTGGGTATCAAATTGATGGATGCGCCCAAGTCTAGCAAAGCTCTATCAAATTGGGTATCACCTATCTTGCAGGAAATCAGGGGAGTACCAGGGTCTTTAGCCTTGGGTGGGAGTCTGCTTAGGATTACAGAGCTGGCTTGCTCTGACAGAACAATTGGACTCACACTCTTGGTTCGCGGCTTACGCTGGGGTGTACACACATTCTTTAAGAATCGTGCATAAGCCGGTACGTGGCGGATTGCATCCATCAAGGGATGTTTATGTGGACCTGCTCAAAGAGCTTGACCAGGTCCTCCTCAGGTGCCACGGGCTTGCTGGTCTTCTTTCCCTTGGTCAAGGCCTCGGGAAACGGGATCTTGGTTGGTTCTTCTAGGATAGGTCCAGGTTTTGGATCTGGGATAGGGGTGGGAATGTCCTGGATTACTGTCCTAGGCTTGGGATCACTACCAGGATTGGAGTGGTTTGGATGAGGTGGGTCTTGGGTTTCCTTACCACTACGGGTTGTTACGGAATTAAGTCCTGCCTGGTTTTGGTTGGGATTGGGTAAGATGGGTTGCTGCTGGTAACCCGCAAAAGAAGTGGAGGCCTCTATCCCGTCTGGTGAAGGAACAGAGGGGGCCTGATAAATCATATGGCCATGGCCCGGGTTTGGGTTCATAACGTGCCGCTGGGTTGGCATGTTATTTGGATTAGGAAGAGGTTGGGAAGGAAGTGTGCCTGGCTGGCGAGAATTTGCCAACTGGGCCAATTGGTTTCGGACCTCTGTAATCTCGTCCTTGTGTTGCTTTTGAATAGCCGCATTCGTTCTTTGAATGTCAGCCAGAGTCTGAAGGATTAGGGACATTGGATCCTGATTTGGCCCTGATGGATAAGTAGGGTTGGGCCAAGGCTGAGGCGGCTGGTAAGGACGAGGGGGTTGTGGGCAGGGTTGAAAGAGTGGTCTTTGGGTTTGGGAATTTCCCGCCCACTGAAAGTTGGGATGGTTTCGCCATCCAGGGTTATAGGTGTTGGAGAACGGGTCGTTCTGGATGGCGTTGAGGTCCTCGCAGGTCTGAGGAACCTCCAGAGAGTCAGAGAAAGAGGGAATGGAATTCCCCGGGTTGGTATAGAGAGGATCGGATGGACCTCTGGTTAGAGAATCAGATGGTGGATATGGATCCATCCTAAGAGAAGATTGATGGAGAATATTTTGCACAGTTTCCCTTATGGAAGGAGGTTGTGCAAAGGGGTTATGCGTAGAGGTGGCTCGCTGCAGGTGCTGAGTCAGTTCATCCATCTTCTTTTCAATAATCGAGACCTTGTCCAATCGACTGGCCATTAATTCCAGGTCGACTGATGCGGACAGGCCCTGCGTCTCATGTGCTCCCCTAAGATTCGTCGATGCGCGGGTATTCGACCTGTCGAATAATCCCATGGAGTCATTGTTGATGGAGTTCTCGCACATGTTTTCGAGAATCTCCCACACAGTGTCCTCATGTTGACCCATGATATTTCCTCCGTAGGTTGCATTGACGAAAAGACGGATATCCTCATGGAGTCCCTGGTAAAAAGATTGGACCTGTTCCCATTTAGGAACTCCGTGATGGGGGCACTTTCTCATGAGATCCTGAAAACGATCCCATGCCTCATGGAGAGGTTCCCCTGATTGCTGAGTGAAGTGAGTAATCTGATGGCGCAAGGCGTTGGTCCGACCAACGGGAAAGAACTTTTTCAAAAACTCTGATTGAAGTTCTTCCCAAGTGTTGATCGGCCGGGTCTGAGTTTGATACCAATGGGCGGCCTTGTCCATAAGAGAAAAGGAGAACATCTTCATGAGAAGAATATCCTGATTTTGCACATCTGACCCAAAAGTTTGGGCCAGATGCTTTAGTTGTTTGATATGCTGGAAGGGATCTTCGAAATTAAGCCCATGGAATTTAGGTATAGCATGAATCATGTTGGGCTTCAATTTGGAATCAGGTCCTCCAGTCGGGATTCTGACTCGAGGCTCAATGGCCACCGCAGCAGGATTGTAGTGGTCCCGCATCATAGGACGCTGTGGTGGGTGCACGAAGTTTTGAAAGAGGTCATTGAGTCGCTAGAGCTGATGCTCTAGATTATTTTCTTCCTCAACTGGCTGAGCCATGATGGGGGAAGAAGAAGAACTTGGTTCTGAATCAGAAGAGAGAATAATGTGAGGGGGTTGCTGCACAAACACGGGCGTCGAGGCTTGGCCTTGACGAGAGTGAATTTCTAAAGGAGGTCTTAAGGGTGGTCTTAAGGACCTCCTACCGTACATGCACTGCTGGAAGAGATGAGTTCAGAAGGTGCTGGACCCAATCAAGACACCCAAAAATGTGTTGGGTGACTATAGAGATGCAGGGCAGATGGACCCCTTGATCAGAAAGATCGTCCACCTGAGAATTACCTGGGCAGCCAGAGAGGGTGAGTCCCGCAAAGACCCCTACACGGTAGAGTGTCCCCACGAGTTACAGGGTTTCCCCCACCCGACCTCTCTTGTCATTGTGGTTCCAGGTAGACCAGAATGGGGATCTTGACCTCTTAAGTCTACCAATTTTAGTTTAAGATCAGGGTGCTTAAGGTTTCAGTTGAACTCTTAGGTGTTTTTGTGAACAAAGTGGCCTAATTTTAAGGTTGGTTGACCCAAGGGGTCAACTTCACCTCTTGTTCTTTTGAGAGCTTTTGGGTCCTTTCTTTTTAGGGTTCAAATGTTTAGAGAGCCATTTGCTTAGGGTTTCTCTTGTGTAGATTTTTTCAAACAAGGTTTAGGTACACCTCTTTTTGGGAAGATCTTTTCTTTGTTAATAGAAGGTGTGTCTCTAAAAACCCTAGCTTTTGACCTTATGTTGGCTCTACTTGGTCCATTTAACTCTTTGTTTGGGTAATTAGGGCTCAGGCAAGGATGTGTTAGCCCCTAATCACCTTTAAAATTGTGTGCAGGAATAATAGTTTCTGAGAATATGCAGCTATTACTATGTATAAAGACAGGTTATGCCTATTTCTTTTCTTTTTCTTTAAAATTTTAGGGTTTAATAGGAAGTTACCTATCCTTGGAGTGGCTGTGGTGCGGCTGCGTCTTTTTGTTTCTTTCTGTACCTGCACAAAAGAGAGGAGAGATTATTAGAAACTTACAAATAGAAATTTTATTACTTCTAGAATAGCCGTTGCTCCCCGGCAACGGTGCCAAGAATAGTGGCGGTATGACTAGGTTTTGTTGTGTTGTTATAGAAATGGCGTTGTAGTACAGATAGTCATTGCCACTATTACAATTTTTACTCGAAAATAAAAGATCTCCCGAGGTCGAACTCAGGGAGCAAACTGTATTCTAGAGATACAAAGTTTCTATTACAAAAATAAAGAGAGAGAGAGAGAGAAAAATTTGTCTTGTTGGCTTCTTCTTCTTTTCTCTTCTCTTTGGTTCTTCAGTTTTCTTCTTTCTTCTTGTTCTTCCTTTGTTCTTCTTTTTCTTGCTTTCTTCTTTCTTTTTCTTCAGAGCTTCTTCTTCTTTTCTTCTCGTGTTCTGCTTCTCTTCTTTTTCTTGCTTTCTTCTTTCTTTTTCTTCAGAGCTTCTTCTTCTTTTCTTCTCGTGTTCTGCTTCTCTTCTTTTTCTTTCTTTCTTCTTTCTTTTTCTTCAGAGCTTCTTCTTCTTTTCTTCTCGTGTTCTGCTTCTCCTCTTTTGTCTTCTTCCTTCTGTTCTTCTCTTGGGTTCTTCAGAGCTTCTTCTTCTTCTTTTCTTCTTCCTTGCGGTCCTGTTCTTCTTTTCTTCTCCTTACGGTCCTGTTCTTCTTTTCTTCTCCTTCTTCTTCGTCCTCGGAGCGTCGTCCGATTTTTCAATCAGACGACTTAAGTAACCCGCTGCTACAGTGTGTCCTCCTTCCTTCTTTCTTCTTCTTCCTCTGCGGTCTGCCTTCTCTTCTTCTTTTCTCTTGTGCCTGCACACTCGCAGTTTGGTTAGAGGGAAAAAACCTACTCTACCCTCCCCCGCGTCTCTCTCTCTCAGAATTCACTCATAGGATAGCTCTCCAAGAGCTGCCGGGTAGTCGGGTAGGGGTCACGCCCGGGTCCAGGCCCACCGATGTGCAGTGGTGGGCGAGGAGTGCAGGTCTGGTAAACGGGTCGAGCCAGGTCCGCGTGGGGTGGTCGCTGATGAGGCTGAGTCGAGTGGGTGAGAGGGACCTCACCCCGTGGTCAGGAGAAAAATAGGCTAAGGCACTTTTTTCCTTTATGCCGGTGCACGGAAGGTATGGGTGGTTGCAAAGACCATGGAGGTGTCCTTGCGACGGCAGAGGTCGCAGGGAACCCCTGGTTGACTTGGAAGAGGGTCCCCCTTACCTTGCAAGGCGCCATGCTCCGCGCAAAGTCGCCGGAGCATGGCGCTGCTCAAGGTTTTGCAGGGAGGACCCAAATGCAAATAACAAAGAAGAGTTAGGGGCCAAAATGTGAGGGTTTCAAAAGTTGAGGGTCAAAAAGTAATGGATGAGGACCAAAATGCAAAGTCGGTCAAGAAGGTCTCTTCTTAGGCTCAAGTTTTTATGCATGACTAAATGGGGCCTAAGGATTCTAATGGTGAATTTTATTTCTAGATCAGACCTTGTTTGACCAGTCAATTTACGTAAAACCCAAATTAAGTCATTAATTGGGCATGGTTCTCAATGTAGGTCAAAATGGGTTCCCAAGGCCAAATTGAAGGTTCTAAACCCTAGAGATTATTTTTCTACGAATTGTAGAGGGTTTAGTCGATTTTTTTTTTGCCTCGAACCTCGTGAATTGAAGTGGGTTTATTTTAGGGCTACAGATTGTCATTTAATTCCTTGGAGTTGCTGTAGCTCTTATCAGATCAGATCATCCCACTTCCCTTCTTATTAGGTTTGTTTGACCTATGTTTGGACCCTGAATTACCCTGCTTGCAGATTGTGATGGTAAAATTGCATTTTTACCCCTTATGACTTATTTTCTTCTTAAACTCAGAATTCTCTGAGTTAAGCCTTTCCTTGAGTTATGTAGGAGCTTTTATCCTTTGTATTAGGTCAAAATGAGCTAGTTATGGCTCATGATGAGGTTCTCATCACCTACTACCTAAGCTCCAGCAAAAAGACCACCTACTCCTACTTTATTTTGGTGCCAACTATCCCTTCCATCACCACCCTACATCCACCATCAAAACCCATCTCCGCCCTCCATTTTTTCCCTCCAAAATTGCCTTCTAAAAGGTATTTTTGGAGGGAAAACCAAGGCACCTCTTCATTTCCCACCCATTTTTCCCTCCAAAAATATCCAAGCACCCCTTCATTTCCCTCCAAAAAAACACCATAACCACACCCTTTCCCATCCTATAAATACCCTACCCTACCACCACATAATTCCCATCCTCCATTAGTGTATTTTGCTACGTAAACCACCTATACCTATGGCCAAGAAGAAGGAGTAGAGAAGGAGATTAAAGGGGCACATCACCAGCCCTTTTGGTGCCTTCTTCTCCCCACTCTCTTCAACTTGGGCCACGCCAAGGAGGAGGACTCTTCCACTTCAAGGAGGACGGCCAGGCAAGGGAGAAGGACCTAGGGTGGACGTCCACCCTTGGAGAGAAGCTTAGGGCACACCCCCTTAGGGCTTGCCTTAGAGGACATCACCTTGCCGGAGCATAGCAAGGAAGGAGTTGAAGGATTCTTTTCAAGATTGGGAGCCACCAACCTTGGAGCAAGAAGCCCTCTTCTTCACCATCTATCTAGAGGATTTGTGTTTGCTTTTCTTATTTGCAATTTTCTAGTAGTAGAAGCATTCCTCTACTAGGCCTTTTTGTAAAACACTTTTTCATTTATGTAGTTGCCTTCTTTGCAATTTCTTATTTGCATTTCTATTTGCTTGTTTTTAGCATTCTTTACTCCCTCTCCCTAATTATTCTAGGCCTCCACTTGCCTAGAGTGAGCTTAGGGAGAGGCTCTACTTGCCACTTAGAAGTAGTATTTTAAATTGAAGTGTAAATCACCTTCCCGCCACCATTTCGCATGTTGTCTTAATTTAAAACAAACAAAAATGATATATTGAAAAATACCAAAAAGAAAGTTGAGATTTGTATTCCAAGCAAGAGAATCACTTTTGTAAACATTTGGCCTCCTTGGACGACCCTAGATACTCCCCTATCTAGGAATATAAATTTGAGAGTTGATCGGTTTTACGTGTTACAACGACTTAATTAACAAACCGCGTAAAATCCGTATCAGGTATCCTTACGGTTACATCCGACCTAGATAAATGGTTTGATCCATAGAATTTTTTGCTAAGGGACTAGAAAAAGCTAGGCATGGGGGTATGATGGGAACACCATCATGAGCCCTAACTAGCAAAATTTTGTCTGATAAAGTTGATAAAAGCTCCTACATAACCATCAGAGGGTCATATATGCATAATGTACTGTTTTGAGAAGTTGAGAAACCAGGGTTATTTCTATAATTTTAATTGCATTTCATAAGTACAGAATAACCATGGGAAATTTTAGGGGTTAATTAAAGGTCAAATGGTCATTAATGTCTAATAAGAGGGTCCATGCAAACAAAAATGAGTTTTCGCGCATCTTAAGTATTATTGGACATCCAAAACCCTAATTTCAGACATGCTTAATTAAATGAGGTTCTGGTTAAGATAAAATTCACCTAAACCTTCTAAAAATCATAGAAAAATATTCTATAAGGTTTGGTATCCTTGATTTGACTATTTGAACCCATTTTGACCTAAAATAGAGTCTTAGATAGGAAGTTGCCCTAATTTGGGTTTCTTCATAAATTACCCAGTCAAACTTGATCAAAACCAAAATCTGACTTCACCATCAGATTCCTTGAGTCTAAATTAAGTTTTTACCAAAATTTGGGCTCAATTAGAGATCATTTCGACCTAGTTTGCATTTTGGTCCATCAGACTCTTTCTTTCTCACATACACCCCTAGCTTTCGAAAATCCTTACAAAGAGCCCCCTAACTTCATTATATTCTTCACATTTTGGTCCCTACCTCCATGGCAGGTGTGAACCCATTAGATTTGAGCTTCAATCTTTGATTCTACCTTGATTGATTGACCAATTCCTTCCAAATTTGGAAGGGATGGTCCTGAGGAGTTTCCTGATCGATTAAACATAATCCTAAACTCCAAATCTCCTCGTTGAGCTCACGTGAAATCCTTGAAATCAATAATTCCTACTCCTTGATTTCTGATCTTTCAAGTTTGGTTTCCAAGCTTGAAAGCTCATCCAATGGCCTATATAAGACCCTCCTCGCCTGCCTTACCTCCTTAGCAAGCTTTTGAGCCAAAATCCCTCTTCTTTTCCTACCTCTGGCTCACTCCAAGCTTGACTCCGGTAACCCTCCTACCTCCGACCTTATCGCAGATCGCCACATACCATAGGCGATCGGTTCCAACTCCCCTCGTCTTTCCGCACCTTGCCATACCAGCGAGGTGCTTCCTAACCCTCCATCGTCGCCGTTCCCTCTCACCAGAGCATTCATCTCCTCTGGCGCAGGCCATACCAGACCTAGCGCCCCCTCCACTCCTCTTTGCAGAACAACTAGTTCGTTCGACTCCCTAGCATTAGCTCATCATCACCGTGCCACCACAACACCATTTCGACCACTACTGCACTCGATCCACCTCCATCTTCTACCTCGTCGACGTACCTCCAACGAGCTCGCACAGCTACTACACTCCACCAAATTGATAGCCACCAGTCCCTATATCATCACCGTGACAACACAAGCAAAACCCCTCAAGCAATTGAGGGGATTGCTGTGCAGTTTGCTCCACCGAACGCAACCCTTTTCACCTTCATTTTTCATCTCTGCCAGCCACCTCCGACCACATTCACGACACGCCACCGCCACCACCACCTTCGCCACATCTTCGCACTTCTACTGAGCTTTTCTAACGTGTCCATTAGGCCATTTGCATGTTTCAGGTCCACCACCGGTTGCCATCATTGACAAAGCTTCTTCAAGAAAGCTCAACGCTATGTTCTCATTACATCAGCCCTAGGTGCTACCTCCAGGAACTAGTCCAAGCTTCCAATTGGGAGCAACAAGCTCTCCTACTGCTTCAATTGAACTCATCTTCAGTAGCTCCTCTCAAGGAAAATGGACGTGGGATTTAGTCCAACATCGGAAGTGGGAGAGCTTCAGTAGGTGAATAAATTGTTCTTGTGATCCTATCCGTATGCCCAAGAACATGAGGGTCGAGTCCCCTCACGTGCTCAGTGCACACACTCGAATCTGTGTACCCGCCTAGCACACTCCTCAGCTACCACTCATGCCATAGCCCTGGTCAACCGGATATTCGATTACTCAATTACTTACCCGGTTACCTAAGAAAGAGGAGAAATAGATGAAAAGCGGGGTTGGGGGGTTTGCTCTTCAAAGAGCCCAACACTTAGCCGCTGTGAGATTTGAGAAGCCCCTTGTGCTTTCATAGTTTCTTGTAATTGACATTAGAAGTAATATATATCAGATTTGTTCCAAATCGCTATCTTGTGATACATTTGCTTGTTCTCTTTTATTTCAAAAATACAAAAAAATAACAAAACCCCAAAATACCAAAAAGAAACAAAATGAAATGCGATTTTCAAGTAAAGTAAACGTCCCCTCCCTGTGTTCGACCTGGGACTCCCTTGGAGTTTCGGTATAAATTTTATTTGATCGACGTGTTTTGCAACTACAACGATGAGTTACTTGTAACCTCGATTTCTAAACACACGAAACATGCATGACCATTTTGGCGCCATTGATGGGGACAATACGACCATTTTGGCACCGTTGCCGGGGAGGCAACGGAATTTACATTATTGTTTATTGCGTTTCTTTGCATTTACATATCATTAACCCTACTTGTCTTTGATCTACTGTCTTGCAGGTACCCTAGCATGGAGATCCAAGTGTGGTAGACCAGAGTAAAGTGCTGGTAGAGTGTTTTGTAAGTGTCCCCCACACCACCCCCACCTTAGTTTTCATTCCATAACCTAATAACTCAAACCCAAATCAACTTAGGTGCTTTTTATAAACCCTAGGATAGATTTGGTTGTTTGTTTGCCACCTCCACTCACCTCGCCATCCACATAAATAAAAATAAAAAAATAAAAAATAAAAAAAGTGTTATCTGATTGTGGGATTTTCTGTAACCTACACACTTAACACCCACAACTTCTCACCCTAAGGCACACAATCACATCGATTCTACCACTTAACCGGGATCTGACCTATGGACCCGGTACACTTAATTCAACACACAAATAAGTGAGTACAAATCTGAATAGGTCAAAAATTTCTATGTGCCTTAACTAAGTGGTGCAATAGGCCAATTGATTGAACTGTTTGGGCCTCACCACTTAAGATAAAAGCAATTCATCAAGCAGCTTGCCACTTAGGGTTGATTCTTAGGGCTGAACCAGGCACCCCTTATTTATTGTTTTAAAGATGTAATGTCAAATTTGCCCTCACTCCTTGCAACTATAAAAGGAGACGCCCTCCACACGAAATTGTCATCCCTTCCTTCTCTTCTCTACCTCTCCAAAGCTCAAGAGAAGCTTGTCCCACACCCAGGATGCTTCTTGCAAGATAAAGTCCAATTTTCGTCCCCCTTCAAAAGTGGATCCCGCGACGACGATGACGTGCTGCCCCATTCCCGTTCTTCCGCTTCATTCTCCTTCGTCCAACTTCATCCTCCTTCGTCCAGGCGTCGTCCCGTCCGGCTCGTCCTCCAAACAACCATCGAGGAGGATATCTCTCCCCAATCTTTTTACTGCTTTCTATAATAGATTTACTACTTTCTAGAGTAGTTCAGCTCATCCTCCAAGCGACCGTCGAGGAGGATATTTCTCTCTCCATTCTTTTATTGCTTTCTAGAGTAGATTTACTGCTTTCTAGTGTAATCATTTTCCCGCTTTCTAGTCATAATATTTAGTGTAATGAACAATCCCTTTTTGATAATGAATTCCATGTGCATTCTATATCTCTTTTGATTTTTGTTTGTATTATTCTCTCTCTTTTATTTATTGTAAGTAGTTCTAAATAATTGAATTATTTCGTGACAAATAAAAATAAACACGTAGTTTTTAAATCAAATGTCCACCTCCCTGTGTTCGACCCGGAATTTTCTTTTCGGTATAAATTTTATTTGTTGAACACGAGTTCTTCGCTTTCAAGCTACAATGCCAAGGTTTTTCAAAACTGAACACGTTAGCGTAGCAATTCGAACGTTCAACATTTTGGCGCCGTTGCCGGGGAGGCAACGATCTTTGATTTTTCTTCGTGTCTTTACAACTTATAAATCATTTACCTTACTTCTCTCCTTCCTTATTGTGATTGAAAGTACTCTTTCGAGACGAGCAAAAGCGGTAGATTGGAGTAAAGGGTTGTGAAAGGTTTTGTATGTTATCCCCCACCTCCCGCCCATTAGATTTCATTTCACCACATAAAAAAACAAACATCAATCAACCTAGGTGTTCTTATAAACTCTAAGGTTAGATTGTTTATTGTTTGACACCCATACTCACCCAAACCCCCACATTAAAAAAAGAAAAATAAAAAAAAATCTTACAGAGGTACACAACCTCATCTGATTTTCAAACTCAACTGGTAAACCGATCTTTGGAGCTGGTACACACATCCAAACACATAATTGAGTAGAAATCAGATTAGGTAATCACTTGTGTGCCTAATTAAGTGGTGCAACAGGCCAATTGTTTGAGTTGTTTGGGCTACACCACTTCAATTAAAATCAACTCATCAAGTAGCTGCCACATAGGTTCAACTCTTAGGGATTTACCAGGCACTCCACATTCTTTTTAAGATTTAAAGGAAAACATCTTCACCTGTGCTTGCAAAACCTGGTGTGCCAACGAAACTTGTTTGAAAACATCTAAAGTTGAATTCTAAAAGCTACTAAGCAATATTTGAACTCTAAAATTCACCACATCAAAAATAATCTTACTTAAAAACCACTAATTGTGCATGCACACACAAATCAATCAATCATTATGGGCACAACCCATTTAAGGGCCCATCACATTTCAAAGCACATTCAAACCTAGCCCTAAATAAAACAGAGTAGACATTGGCCTTAAGGATTCGACTCGCTCTTCAGAGCCCAGAACGAGATTATTTTCGATTAGTCTATTTTTACTATTCAATCTGATGTCTAGCTAGGGGAGCAGAGTCAAATGATCGCGACTGGGGGGTACACTAGGAACCGGAGGCGCAAGCCGAAGGAAGAACCTTCTCCCCAGTCCCTCCTAACTGGTTGGATTGAACAGACAGAAGTAGATCAAATAGTTCCTTTATCTCAAGATAGGTTTTGGGAGTCTGTAGGTCTGTAGGCTAACCCACTTAAGGACAGGTTTGATTGTTTGTATTGCAGGGCGCCTTTCTTCCTCCCATTTCTCATGAATTCTTCCACATATTACACGCATTCCCGCTCTTTTCCTCCTATTTTGAATTATCCTCAACATGACGATTATCCTAACTCATACTGTAATCAATCATCAGTTAGTTGGGATAACTCGGATTGGGGATATAGTTCCGGACCTCCGTGTTTAGGGTCTAACCTTGAATACTTTGATTGCGATTTCTATCCTTCTCAGAGCCACATCGATTATAGATCGTCATCCTTTCATGAACAACCTAATACGATCTATAATTAAGAAGGATACACTGATCCTTACCCATCCTCTGATTACACTGCTTATAGGTCATCACCACCTTTTGAACAATCTCAAATGACCTATCATCAGGAAGGGTATAATGAATCTTAATTCGTTAATTCCCCTGCATTGACCCTAAACCCGCCCAACCCTGAACCAACTCATTTGGTTCAGGTTAACTAGGTTCAAGATAAGGTTCTGGCTAACTTGAGGAATGTCATTCAATCTTTAAAAGTTCAACCAATACCATGCATTGAGAGATTGGAGCCCCTGATTGAAATGATTGATGATTTAAACAAGTCTTTGTTGAATTGGCTCCAGGATGTTAAGGATAAGAACCCGGGTGAGTTTCTACTTGGGAAATTAGTGAAAGTGAGGATGAGATTCGTGGTCACTTTGATTCAATCATGGGATGATTCCCAGGATGAACTCCCTTTAGGAAAGCCAATGATAGAACCCGCTCAGGCACCTATTGGGGGGAACACGTGTTACGAGACTGACCAGATTGAATTAAAGCAACCAATTAAGGAAGATCTGATTTCTTCACCTCAGATCCCTGAGCCGGGGTACGAGGAAACGTATGTCCCCTTGGAATAGAAAGTGACAGATGATTTTGGGACATACGTTGATACGGATCTTGATTTCTTTGATGGTGAAGATTCAAGTTGCAAAGTCTCACACGAGTTTACAGAACATGATTTTTGTGAGACGATTGGGTTTGAGGAATCTGAAAAATCATTTGATAGCCCAAGAACTGAGGAAACTGATCTTATTAGGGCACACATTGTGGATCCAGAATCGCATTTTCTAGAGGATTTAATTCAATGCCTTGATTGTCAGTTACACCCCTTTGAGCTTATTGATGATTATGTTTCTGAGATAATTAGACCCAAGTCAATTCTGATTCTACCACATCATTTAGACTTGGAGATTTCAGACGGGGTGATTAACATGCAAGAGGTCTCGGAATTTAACATTCTGATTGAGAAGGATAGGAGTTGGGAAGTTCTGATTTGGGAAGGTAACTTCGGAGGAAGTAGAAGACTATGTCGTAGGGTGCCTATTAAGCTGAAACCATCAAACCAGGACCCTTACGACATTTGTTTTGAGGATGTCAAACCCAAGCACACATTCAATGATTATCCTTTTGAGCTTGAATTCTCTGTAACCCGACTTTTTGGTCTTGGGTTGCATCCTCATAAATCGTAAGCTCTACCTTGCTTGCATACTGATTTTAGGTTTTGGGTAATTTTTGTCCAGAACCTAAGATATTCTCGATTATGGGGTATGGGTCTGCACCATAATCTGGTCCACATCTGTGGACATCTACTGATAGGTCAGAGGATTCTTATGTTTATTCTGATTCTGACCTGCACTTGTGAATTCTTCATTTCTCTTCTTTGTATAGTGTGCCTAGCTGAAGGCACTAAACTCAGCACATATACAGTTTTTTTTAGTTTTCATCTCGAAGCAGACCTGACATTCACGTAATTCGGGTGCTTTCTACGCTATTCCACTCTGTTTTATGTCTTTTTATTATAATGAGGACATTGCATTAGATAGGCATGGGGGGTGGATATTCATATCTGAATTCATTCGTCAACTCTGTAGATTTATTTTATTTTCTTTATTAAAAAAAAATTTTGGAATTAGGAAAGAGAACTTGGGTTTAAGAAAATTTTCAATCTTAGGAAATACTACATTATGATTTGAACACAAAGACCCTTCAGGTCTTCGGACTTAATCAGCCCGTGTATCCACTAAAATGTGGAATTATTTTTTGAGTCCTCGCTAACATAAATAATATTTTAATTGGAGTAAATAAGTTTGGGTGATAAGTACACGACTTATCAACCTGCCCTCTGATTTGAGGGAAATTTGAGTTTTTAGCATCTACACACTTTCTTTGCACTGACTTGTTGTTCGGCGATTTTAACGGAAATTGGGTAGCTAATGAACCTTCTAGGGTGATATGGCTGGCAAGTTATCGTGGGTAACAGCCCATAGGTAGGTTATCTAGAGCCCAGTCACTGTACCTTTCTCTTTTTGCTGTCTTTAGGTAAATCTTAGACAAGGGAAGCCACCTACTTTAAAAAGAAAAAGAAAAAAAATCAAAAAGAAAAGGAGAAAAGAAAAAAAAAAAGAAATAAACCACACTTCCTGCACGAGTATGGCTGGCAAGTTGTCAGTGGTAACAGCTCATCGACCGGCTGTCCAAAACCCAGCTCAATAAATGCACTGAAAATTCCCAAAACACTTAGGAAGAAGCGAAGAAGTAGAATAAACCGGGGAGATATACACTGGATTCACCCTTGTGCTGACCCCGTAAAAAAATAAAAGTAGGGAGAAAGCTACCGGTTGTAAAGATACACCTACACCTTTAGATAGAATTCTCTTTTTTTAGGTCACCTAGAGGCGTAGAAATCCGAAGTCCGTTTTAACTGCTGGTCAACGAGTCTATCACATTCACAACAAGATGCTTAGAACTTAGAGTTCTCATCAAATCTTGGGTGAGTTGAATGGCCGTAGAAAGCCACTCTTAAACCCTAAAACTTGAAAATCCAAAAAAATTAGAAAAGAGGAAAAAGAGAAAAAGAAATTTTTCTTTGAATAAGGCGAAGGCTTGAGGCGGTCTGCATTTTGGCAGATACTCGAACACTGTTGTGTCTTTTAAAGTTCAGATCCTAAGTAGACAGTTTCTTAATGACTGAAAATAAACTCAAGCCCAAATAATCCAACCTAATTCTTTTATAAATAGCATATAGTTTTTGCTAAGGACTAGCAAAAGATAGGCATGGGGGTATGATGTAAACATATTTACACTACTTAAGATGTCTATTTATGCATGTTCTTAAGCATAGGATTGCATTGCATGCTATAAATATTGCATAGCATGCATCAGCTTGCATTTAGAGTAGTTTGAATAAAATGGAGGTTAATTGTCTCCTTTTATGTGTTTGGACAGGGCAAACTTTTTATTGGGGCCTCGGATCGAAGATCCAACTGAACAGATGTGATCAGAACGACGATTGGAGTTCAACAACTCCAAGATCACCCTAATCAGGAATTTGTAGCATCTGATAGTGACCGGGGAACCCTAGAAGATCAAGGGCCAAGATGGTGTAAATCCACACTTCAAACGACAAATCCGATTGCATGGATGGATTTGGATCGACAATCGCAGCCTAACGACGCAAAAATCGAGTCAATCCGACACCTGCGACACCATCTACAACATCTAGAAGATGAATGGCCAAGATGGAGACACGTGGCACCATCTCAACCGTCCAACCAGCCCCCAGCATCGCCGCACCTTCTCATCTTCAATCATAGTGCCGCTTCTCCACTGTTGGATCAAGATCCAATGGCTGTGGATGCGGCGCCGTGAATTCGTCCGCGCGACCATTTGGCTGAGGTAGCACAGCAGTCCAGCGCCTTAAAGCGAGGGGCGGACGCGAGTTTGAGCCACAGCGAGTAGACGAAGGGCACTGGCGAGTAGGCACGGGCGAGCGTCAGATCGCAATCGAATGGCTTTGCATGCTCGATAGCACCGACGCACTATTGCATGCAGAGCGAGGACGCGACATCGCACGCAGGCGAGCCCACAGTGTAGCGGGTGAAGGTGCGACTTAAGCCGTCCGATCTTGCGATCGGACGGCTGAGGATCGCTGAACATGCGCAAGCGTTGCACATGAGAGTAGACGAGAGGGTGCGCGCGGGTAGCGCCCACTACGTTGGGGCTTTAACGACGGTTTTATCCACCACTAAAGACCCTTTATTTAATGTTTTAAAGATGTAATGTCCAATTTGCCCCCACTCCTTGCAACTATAAAAGGAGACCCCCTCCACACGAAATTCTCATCCCTTCCTTCTCTTATCTACCTCTCCAAAGGTCAAGAGAAGCTTGTCCCACACCCGGGATGCTTCTTGCGAGATAAAGTCCAATTTTCGTCCCCCTTCGAAAGTGGATCCTGCGATGACGACGACGTGCTGCCTCGTTCCCGTTCTTTCACTTCGTTCTCCTTTGTCCTGCTTCATCCTCCTTCGTCCAGGCGTCGTCCCATCCGGCTCATCCTCCAAGCGACCGTCGAGGAGGATATCTCTCTCCCCATTCTTTCTACTGCTTTCTAGAATAGATTTATTGCTTTCTAGAGTGGTTCAGCTCATCCTCCAAGCGACCGTCGAGGAGGATATTTCTCTCTCCATTCTTTTATTGCTTTCTAGAGTAGATTTACCGCTTTCTAGTGTAATCATTTTCCCTCTTTCTAGTCGTAATATTTTGTGTAAAGAACAGTCCCTTTTTGATAATGAATTCCATGTGCATTCTATATCTCTTTTGATTTTTGTTTATATTATTCTCTCTCTTATTCTCTCTCTCTCTCTTTTATTTATTGTAAGTAGTTCTAATCAATTGAATTATTTCATGACAAATTAAAACAAACGCATAGTTTTTAAATCAAACGTCTACCTCCCTGTGTTCGACCCGGAATTTTCATTTCAGTATAAATTTTATTTGTTAAACACGAGTTCTTCGCTTTCAAGCTACAACAACAAGGTTTTTTAAAATCGAACACATTAGCGTAGCAATTCGAACGTTCAACAACGTGCAGCCCAAGCTCAAAATAACTGATTATTTTTCTGAGCTAGATGCTAAGTGGACAACCGCACCTATTGAACCATCTTCACCCATTGTCCGACACTTTGATCTTGGGTTGCACACCACTAAACCATAGGCCCAACCCTGCAAACACAACCTTCGGTTCTGGGTGATTTTCATCCAGAACCTGAGAACCACTCGACCTTGGGGCATGGGTCTACACCATAATCTCGTCCACGTCTGTGGACATCTTTTGCAAATGGGTTTTAGGATCAATCTTTTGATTTTAATTCTAACCCGCTCTTGTGAATTCTTAATTTCTTCCTTGTATGCATCTTATGCCTTGCTAAAGGCATTAAATTTAGCACGTGTTTATATTTTACATTCTCTACGAAGCTGACCGAATTCCTCGCGATGTTCAAGTGATATTCTGTTTACTCTGCCATTTTCATGTCTTTATTTTTACAATGAGCACATTGCATCATTTAGGCATGGGGGGGTGGATAATCGATTCCTGAAATCATTATGTTAACTCCGTAGAATTTCTTTTAGTTTCTTATAAAATTAAAAAATAAAATGAAAATTTGAAAAAAGATTAAAAAAAGAGAACTTAGGCATTTGGAAGTTATTAACTTTAGGAAATGATACGAGAGGACCTAAACACTTAGACTCTTCAAGTCTTCAGGCTTAATTAGCCCGAGTGTCCACTCGAATGTAGACTTAGTCTCGAGTCCTCACCAATTAAAATTTATTTTAATTTTTAAATAATTTAGGATGATAAGTATGCGACTTATCAACCTACCCTCTGATTTGGGGGGACTTTAAGCCTAAGCATCTGCATACATTTTTTTTGCACTGACTCACTTTCTGGCTATTTTTACGGAAATTGGGTTGCTAATGGACCGACTTGAGTGGTATGGCTGGCAAGTTGTTGGTGGTAGCAGCTCATCGGCCGGTTGTCTAGAGCCCAGCCACAAGACCATTTTTGTTGTACTGCCTTTAGGTAAATCTTAGATCAGGGAAGCCACCTACTTAGAAAAAAAAATAAAAAATAAACACTCAAAAAAAAAAAAGAAAAAGGAGAAAATAAAAAAATAAATAAAACCACACTTCACTGCACGAGTATGGCTGGCAAGTTGTTGGTGGTAACAGCTCATCGGCCAGTTATCCAGAACCCAGCTCACAAAAAAATAAATCCACAATAATTCCCAAAACACTTTGGGAAGAAGCGGGGAAGTAGAATAAACCGGGGAGATATACACTGGATTCACCCTTGTGTTGACCCCATAAATAAAAGAAGTAGGGAGAAAGCTACCGATCGTAAAGATAAACCTTTAGGCAAGGTCACCTAGGGTCGTAGAAACCCGAAGCCCGTATTAACTACCGTTTTGTGAGTCTATCACTTTTTCACAAAGATGCTTAGCACTTAGAGTCCTTTTCGAGTCTTGGGCGGGTCGGGTAGCCGTAAAAAGTTATTCCGGAACTCTCAAACTCCAAAAATACAAAAAAATTAGAAAAGAAGATAAATAAAAAATATATATATCTTCCCATCTCAAATAAGGTGAGAACTTGGGCAGTTTGCATTCTGGCAGACACCCGGGTACTATTGAGTTTTCGTAGTTTAGGACCTTAGTTGAAATTTTCTATTGTTAATAAATGACTTAGGTCTAAGTGATCTAATACTAATTCTACTTTTATACAAAGCATGTAGTTTAATTTTGCTAGGGACAAGCAAAAGATAGGCATGGGGGTATGATGTAAACACATTTGTTGAGGGTAAAATGCTATTCATGCATGTTCCTAGGCTTAGATTTGCATTTCATGTTATAAATATTGCATAGTAAGCATCATTCTGCATTTAGAGTAGTTGTATATAATTTAGGTTAATTGCATCTTTTTTATGGTTAGGAGAGAAGCATATTTATTTTGGAGACTCGGATTGACAATCCAACCGTATGGATCTGTTCGAGACGACGATCGGAGTCCAACGCCTCTGAAATTGCCTCGATCGGAGTCTCGTAGCACCATATGCAGTTTGAGGAAGATCAACGAACAAGGGAGTAGGAGACATAATTCGAAGCTTCAAATGATAAATCCAACCACGCGGATGGATTCAAGTCGACAATCGCAGCCTAACGATGCAAAAATCGACTCAATCCGACCTCTGTAGCAGCCCCTATAACAAGAAGAAGATGGATGGCCCAGACTGCGCCATGTGGCGTAGCCAAGGCCATCAGCGCACGCACGCAGCACTGCACGTGCACAGCAGCGTGGGTGTGCGCGCGGGCGTGCAAGCGTGCATGCACGCAACGCCAGTGCATAGGCGCGCGCGCACGCAACAAGGCTTGAGCAGCGCCAGCATAACACGAGGTGGATTATAGCGATGCATGAGCTGGACTTACAGCGATGCTTACAGTCGTTGGTAATTCATCACATGCTAGTAAAGCCAGCTGTGGGTGCCAGCGAGCATGAGCTGCCTATAGCAACGTTTCCAGCGACGGCTTGGATGTCACTAATGGTCCTATACCGATTTTTGCCTCTCTCCACCACTATAAAAGGACCTACACCCCCTCCCTTCCAAGCCATCTCTACCTACTCTACTCCCACTTACTCCCAAGCTCTAGCAAGCCTACCAACGCTCCATTAGAGCTTGTTCTCAAGCTCCCAAGGTGCCTATTAGTGTAGCAAACCTCTACCCCATCAAATACTCCTCCAACTTCCCATTTCTTTTCATAGGTCACCTCGAAGCCGTCCTCTCACCTCCATTCTGGTAGTAGATCAACTCCGTCTTCTCACCTCCATTCCGGAGCTACGTCGAAGCTTTCCTCAACCTGACATCCTCCAACATCTCACCTCCATCGTCACGCTCCTCACCTCCTTCGTCCGAGCTTCCTCCAGGCACCGTCGTCTTACCGAACAATCGATTCAGGAGATTTCCTCTCACCTCCCTCTCTTTATATGCTTTCATAGTTTCTTGTAATTGTCATTAGAAGTAATATATATCAAATTTGTTCCAGATCTCTATCTTGTGATACGTTTGCTTGTTTTCTTTTATTTCAAAAATACAAAAAAATAACAAAACCCCCAAAATACCAAAAAGAAATAAAACGAAATGCAATTTTCTAGTAAAGTAATCGTCACCTACCTGTGTTCTACCCGGGACTCCCTTGGAGTTTCGGCATAAATTTTATTTGATCGACGTGTTTTGCAACTACAACGACGGGTTACTTGTAACCTCGATTTCTAAACTCGCGAAACATGCATGACCAAGAAGGAAGAGGAAGAGCTGAAGAAGAAAGGGCTCTCTACAGAGCACTGTAGCAACAACGTTTAAGTCGTCTACCTTGAGCACCCGACGTCTAATACTTCTGCTAGCTAGCATTGTGGACATATTACTTGACATTGCATGGAATTAATTGGTTAATACTGCGCATTTATTTGGTATAATTGTGAAGGGGTAATTGGTGATTTAAATCAGCATTTTATCCTATTCTTTTGCTACTGATTCTCTTATAAACATCATTCTTGCAAGGAATTCTCATTATAAATTGCTTATATTTGTGGTTTTATTATGATCTTTGAGATTAATTGCAACGCTTGCTCCCTGCGTTCGACCTCGAACTTCATTTGAGTTATAAATTTTATTTGTTTTCGTGCTATTTTGACTTGCTACAACGATTACATCCTTTAAAACATCGATTTCATGCGTTAACACCTCCCGTGGCTGGCAAAAACTTAGCCGTATCCTACTTCTATTCCCTTTTCTACAAAATCACCTCACTAAAGATGGCAAGACCAAAGGCACCTTGGCCACTGAAATGACCCTGAGAGCCATTTCATAAAAATTACCTAGACCTTGGGGTTGCTCTCACAGTTTCCCCACACTATTTTTCGATGTTAAGTGCTTCGTAGGGATATTTCCTTAAACTTTAGGGTCTTTTTCTCAACTTCCACACTAGGAGGCCCATGTAAGGACCTCTTTCGAAGCTTCTAACTAGTATGGGGGCTTCTACAAATTCCCTGACCTGACTTTACCCTAATGAACCCTAAAGCCCACCATAAAGCCCCTTGAAACCCCACTCCACCCACCTTTACCTCGACAACAACTCCTACCTCTTCCCCATCACGAAAGATGCACCACTCTCTCCCTCCACTCCGTTCTATTTTTCTCTCCCCACTCACTCCTCACACCATGCATAGAACCCCATGGAGTCAGTACAGATCACGAGATGGAGAGGGTTGGCTGAATTAATGGTGGGGACGAATGCGTGTGCTCCTTACATTTTTCTCATCAGGGAGTGAGAGCAGGCGTAGCATGTGATGTTGCTTGGGGAGGTGCGTGGAGTGTACGACATGTGGGGAAGGTGTGCAAGGCACATCGTACGAGGGTCAAGACATGCAGTGACGTGAAGTGCGGGATCATGTTAGCTCCGATGCTGCTATAGCGGTGTAAAGAGCGTGCGATGCGTGCGAGCATCAAGCGCTGCTATAGCATGAAGTGTGGGGCCCATACAAGCTCTGAGGCTACAGCAACACTACATTCGAGGCACAACTGAGAGCCAGATTTGTGGCTTCGAGATGCGCATCAAACGTCTGGAGGGTCATGCGAACATTAGGAGTGTCGCGTGGATGATGGGGACGAGCACCGGACGTTTGAGGAGGAAAGCGTAAGGGAAGATCGAGCCTCGAAGCTCGCCAAGACATCTGGAGCATGTATTGGACGTCTGAAAGAGGTGTGAGGCACTCTCTGTTGCAAGGGGGCGATTGGTTCGACTAGACCGAATCGACCTGATCCAGTTCATGTGAAATAAGGAGTTTTTGGATCGGTTCACGGATCAAATGGAGTCCATTTATCATGTGATAAGTATTGTTGGAAAGCTCTCGAAATTTCCCATGTTTTGAAATCTAAGGGACTAGCAAAAGTTACCTATGGGGGTTTGATGATAACGTCACTATCAACCATATCTAGCTTTAATTAGTCATATTCCATTGATAAATGCTTCTACATAACCGCCAAAGAGCTGCAATTCATTACACATTCAGTCTAAGAGAAATGCATTAAAATAGGGGTTAAACTACAGTTTTAACATAATATTTTAAATGCATAAAAATCACAGGGTTTCCCAGGGGTTAATTAAAAGTCAAATGGTCATAAATGTCTAATAAATGGGTTTTCACGCGTTTTGAGAATTAATGGACATTTGAAACCCTAAAAACAGACCTACTTAATTAATCGAGGTTATGGTCAGGATAAGATTCGTCTAAACCTTCTATAAATCATATAAAAATATTCTATAAGGTTTGGTATGCTTGCTTTCACCATTGGAACCCAATTTGACCTAAAATAGTCTCAGATGGACAATTACCCTAATTTGGGTTTCTATGCAATTTACCCAATTAGACTTGGTAAAAACCTAAATCCAACATCACCATCAAATTCCTTGGATCCAAATTAGATTTGTAGAAAAATTTGAGCCCAATCTGAGATCATCTTGACCTAGTTTGCATTTTGATCCAGTCTAACTCTTTCTCTCTCATTTATGCCCTTAACTTTTGAAATACTTGCATAAAGACCCCTAGTTTTGTCATCATCTTCACACAAAAGCCCCTACTGCAATTGAGGTCAAACTGAACCTCCAAGCAACATTGACTAACCTAAATCCTACTCTAATGGCAATCAAATCCCACCAAAATTGGTGGGATTGTTCACACATAGGCGAACAATCTGAGATCAATTTGGAGCCCCAAGTCTCCATAGATTGCTCATGCGAATGCACGAGAATCATGGGTTCTTTTCCTTTAAGACCAAGGCATGGAATCCCTCTTTCCTGAATCAGAACTCTTCTTGAAGCTCTATAAAGACAGGCTGTGCACAACCTCACCTCCTTAGCTTATTTTTGGCCGGTGTCTCCACCTTCTTCTCCACTCTTCGGTAGAAAGCTCCACAAGCTTCAGTGAGGTTCCCCATCTACATTCTTCGTTGGCTGTCATAGACAATAGCCAGCCAGTCTACCCTCCTCAAGTTCCTCTTCATCTAGCAATACCAGCTGACGTCTTCTTCCACGTCTTCCTCGTCGTTTCTCCCCCACCGGAGATTTCATCTCCTCCAAGTCCAGTGTACCTCTGGCAAGGAAATCCCCCCCTTTCGTCCAGTTAAATTAAAGTAGTTTAGTTTCTTTAGGTTATTAGGTTTTATCCCTCTATCCAAAACCCAAAAACAAACCCCCGACGCTACCAATCACCATCATCTTCTCCACCTTCGGCCGCCTGCCAATGAGGTCATCCGCTCCCTACACCTGCCCATCCACCTTGTCGACACTCCCAAAAGCTCCGCCACTCATCCCTACACAAAACCCCTAATTTACTTCATCCTTTCACCCTCTCACAACCGCCCACGAACACACCCATCACTAACCACCTTCTCTGTCACCAACTGACTGATATGCACCTCCATATGCCACACAAACACTGCCATCATCTTCCACACAATCCGATGAAGGTCTTGAGCTATTTTAATGTGGTCGTAAGGCCTTATTCTTGATTTCAGGTCTTCCACTGGAGCTCCGCCGTTGCAACGACTTCATCGGCCGTGTTCATCAAGTCGCACCCCTGTTCTTTGCCAAGAGTTGCGCCCAGGCTGTGTGGATACACCCCAAGCATCACTCCAAGTCTTTGGTTATGAGCCTCAACATCAGTTGCTGCACCAATTAGCCCATCCTCCAGCTATAGCTTTGCACACAGAGAAACCTTGTGGGTTTAGTCCCACATCGTTCGTGAAAAGCAGATTGCACACGCATAAAGTGTTTTTGTGATTGTGGCTTATCGCCTCCAAACACATGGGGTGAGGTCCTTCACACCTTCACTCATGCCCGACTTGCCTAAGCTCTATCACTCCTCGGCTGTGACACTCATGCACATAGCCCTAGGCCCAGTTATGTGACCTATATACCTGATTAACCTGGCTATCTAAGAGAAAGAGGAAAGAAGGAAGGAAAGAAAGAGAGAGTGAGGGAAGGGTGGGTTTTGCCCTTTAGAGAGAGAGCCTAACACTTAGTTGAGGAAGGAAAGAAAAGAAGAAGGGGAAAACCTGAAGGAAGAGAAGAAGAGGAAGAGGTGAAGCAAGGCAAAAGAGGAAAGAAGTGAGCCATGCCTGAAGAAGAAGTGGCCAAGGAAAGAAAGAAGAGAAGATGAAGAACAACAAAAGACTGAAGACACTGTAGTAGGTGACATTTAAGTCGTCTAATCCACCTACCAGACATCTGATTACTGTTCACTTATTTACATGGTTGAATAATTGATCTATATGTGCTTAGACTAATAATTGGTGATTTAAATCACCATTATTTTATCTTAGATATCTTTTTATCCTCTTTAACTCTTGAAATACATTAAGCATCATTAAATATTTAATGTGACAGATTATTATTCATTGAAAATCTTTATTTTGCTCAATTTCTTGTGCTTATTTATATATTCATTGAGATTAGTGTGTGAATTCCTATTTGCTCCCTGTGTTCGACCTCGGACTTCATTTTTAGATATTCAAGTTATAAATTGTATTTGTTGAGAGATCGATTGAGGATTTTGCACTACAACGATGATAACTTAATCTAAATCCTAGATAGATCCCTTAAACATTTTGGCACCATTGCCGGGAAGCAACATGCAATTCACCACTATTCTTATTTTATCTGATTATATTTAAGCACTAACTTACCCTATTTGTTTCTTGTGATTTTGCAAGGTACATCACGAGGCGATCTTCCGTGCAAAACAACCACTCCCAGGGCAAGTAAATTCTCTTCTTCCCTAATCTCCTAATCCTTAGAATAGAAAAAAAGGAAACAGTCAATTAGGAACTACCTGCCTTATTTTCTTAGTAATATCATTAAAAAGGCAAGTTTCCTGATTTGCGAAAAAATTTATATCTGATTGAAACATGAGGAGATTCTGTTTAGAAATCCCTACCTTAATTTCCTATATCTATTAGGGACCATGCTTAATTTCTAAATCACTTTGGGCTAACACACTTCTTGTTTGAAGCCCAAGGTGAACAATTGAAGATCAAATTGGACTTGAAATAGAACCAATTAGGGTTTCAACATTAGGGTTTGAAGTGTTAGAACACATTTGCCTGCATAAAGAGAAGAAACCCTCCCATATTTGTGTGCTACCCAAGCCCCTGTTTGAAAAGATCTAATCAAGAACCCTAAAAATCTTGGACCTAATAACCTGAGAGTTAATTCAAGGTGATTTCTATGTCTTGACCTAGATTTCATTCTGCTATCTTTAGGGCAGGTCAGCTGAAGTTGACCTACATTGTGAGTCAATCAACCTCCAAATTAAGTCACAAGTCAAATCAACTTCTAATCAAGTGAAACTCAAGGCACTAATTAGGCTCAAATTGGTAGAATTAAGGTCTTAAATTCATACATTCCGATTTACTTGGAACCACAGTGACAAGGCCCGGTGGGGGAAGCCCCGTAACCTGTGGGGACACTCTCCCATGTAGGGGTCTTTGCAGGGATCTCCCTTCCTGGCTGCCCAGGTAATTCTCGGGTGTACAGATTTCTGATTTAGAGGTATCATCTGCCTCGAAACAGCCTTAGTCATCCAAAAATCTTTGGGTGCCTTGATTGGGTCCAAATAATATCCAGTCCCTCATCTTTTCTATAGAGCACATACACAAGAAGGTCATTAGGTTTTTAACCTAAGAGACCTCATTAGATCTTCTTGGGAATCTCTTTCAGATCTGATCAACTTCAATCTAACCTGAGTTTGATTCTACATCTTGATTCCACCACCTAATTTGAAAATGCAACCTGACATTTTAGGAAAACTGTTTACAAAACTTGAATCCCAAATGAGAATCAAAGAGAAGATGATTGAGGTTGCTCTCAAACACCATGATGACTACTTCAAGATCTCAAATCCAGTTAATAGGATTCAAGTTACCATACCAGAAATAACAACCCACATTATGAACCGTGCTAGATTGCTATTTACACAAATGATACATGGCTCCACCTAGGATGATCTTTCAACTGAATATAGTGAATTGTGGAGACTACACAATACCGAGTATATACATTGTTTGTCCAATCCACACCTTTAGGAGATGTGCCAAGGTCTCATGGAAAAACATGGGTGTATGTTGAACACATTATAGCAAACCATTGATCAAAATTACACGTACATCCCTTCAGAAATTGATGAGACACCTTGGAACAACATTGATTATCAATACAATTTCCCAGAGCTCGAGGAAGAGAATCGAGGTTGTTGTGGATCCTCAACCCAAATAGAATATGATTCAATTTATGTGCAGATTGATACACCTGATCTTGAGATAGGTTGGGAGGATCTAATTGCAGGTGTTCTCGATTTTGAGCTAGCCCTAGAAAATCAAGAGCCTAGTTCACCAAGCTTTGAATTCCCAGACACTTGTGATGGTGAACTTAAAATAGAACCTCTCGAGAATGTAAATCCCAAGCCTTATCCCGTTAAGGTAATTCTTGAGGTTGATTCTGACATCCCAATAGAACCTAGCCTAAATCCTAGTGATATAACCCTTACCATTGACCTAGAATCTAGATTCGAGCCTAATTGGGATGATTATGAGGCCCCAAATGATGAGACACGAAATTCAAATTTGAAATACAATTCAGGGCATGTATTTGATGAATACACCTCTCCAACCTCCTCTGAGACACAAATTAATTTTTCGGAAGTCATGCCAATCTATGATACAAAAACTGATGGGTTGGAAGAGCTGGGACTCGATTGGGTCTATCCTAGGAGCCAAGAACCCGAGCCTATACCTACTAGGGACACCTTGTTGAGCTCGGAATATGAAATTAGGTTAGATCCAAGTCAGGTTGCTGATTCTACTTATCATGATCCTTTCAGTGGTGGAACCTCTGATCTGGAATCAAGTTCAAAACACAATCTTCACAAGTTCTTCGACGATTTCGAATCTTACTATCATTTCGGAGAACTGTTGTTTCCTAATAACTCCAAGCCTATTTACAACCTCAGGGACTACAACGTGTCATTTGATTCTGACACTGAGGTCAATGATTTGAAAGAAACCACCTCTTCCACAGCACATACAGAACCTTCTCAAATCCGATCCCAACCCTGACCCGCAACTGGAATCAACTTCTACTCTGATTCTCCTCTCAATGATCCGGTCACACATGACTCTTCTCCACATTTTGATTGGCATTCGGAAATCGATCAGAATGTAAATCACATCCCATCCTTTTCTGATCACTTTTGTAGGGATCTCACATCCTCCACAGATCAGTTCTCTTTTGAGGATCCCTAATCTGACCAGGTTGATCCAATTCAGCCAAACCCGCATTTTGCACTACCACATCCTTCTGAATCACAGAATATCTAGTGGGCACCGTATCTCTTGATCCACATCCATCAACCCACCAGATTGATTGAGTTTGGGCTGCATCATCAGCCTGTAGATTTAAACAAGCATCTGGTTGGATCAACCAGGCTATTGATCAAGGTGCTTGTTCTACAAAATTCTTCTAATTTGATCACTCCTCCATGACCACTTTCTACTCGACTGAAGACATTGAATTTAGTGCTTAATGGGAGGCAACCCATCATTCCAAAAACCTAAAACCCTTCTAATCATCTTTTGAGCTTCACGTCTATTGCACTTCTAAGTTCAGAGTAGAACAGCCAACTCCACCTTTGGTACTCGTACTAGAGCTTGAAATCATCTACAATAGTCATCCCGACCTGTTCACCCACCCATTGACCCTATTCTAAACCCATGAACCAAACCAATTCCATACCTTCTGGTTTATAATGAGGACATTGCAAAACTTAGGCATGGGGGTGTTAAAGTACAAACACATAGAAATTAAAGTTTCTGAAGGGTTCTCACAAAAATTACTCATTCCACAAAACCAAAAAAGTAAAATTTTTTAGAAAAAAGAAAATGGAGAAAAGGGAGGAAATTTTGTGAGCTTAAATTGCATATCATTCTTGAGGAGGACAAGAGGAGGTGATTCAAAAGTGTCAAAAAGGAGAAATAATTTGAAACAAAAAAGTGATGGTCATTGGTAAATGATTATAGAATTGACTTAAGTTCTAGACCTAATCAAAAGAAAAAAATTAAGTCCTAAAAGAATAGAGAGACATGGAAATTAGTATGAGTGTTGATCTTAGGCCCCTTGGGCTTGTTTTAGGGCTTAAAAATTCAAGTATCCATTAAGATCTGGATAGTCCTCAAGAGAGTGAGGAAAATATGAAGCTTACGTATAATGTTTAAGGCTTAGGGATTATTTAGCCTCGTAAACTGACCTCTAGTTTACGGGAATCGGTAACCTAAGCACCCTAATCCACACACAGTCTGGTTCAGTGCACTTAATAATCAAAATCATGCAAAAGCGTTTGTTTTATTCTGAAAAAGCTACATAGATTAGGAGCGATTTAGCAACACAAGTTGATTTTAACGAGTTCCCAGTGCGGAGAGGCGAGAAATTTCCCTCGAAGATTAGCAATAACATACTATCTCCTCGGTGCTTGTCTCCTAGGATATCTAAATATCCTATCGGGGGCATGTAAGCACCTTGTGCTGGTTCAGGTGCCACAGGCAGGATTATCCCAAAATGTCAATTGCCAGGGCCTAAATTTAGCTACAGAAAGCCATGGGCGATACTATCTTGAAGTGTAAAACGACAGGGTTCTAGGGGTTGCCATGGGTAGTGCTATCTAGAAGCAATGAAAGCCAGGGACCCTATGAGGATTGATGGTAGGAGCTAGGAATTCGATACAGACCATGTTTTTAAGCCAATCCAAAGTTAGAAATAATCAAGAAAAGGAGAGAGAACTCTCCAAAAATACAAAAATTCTTTTATCTCTCTCTCTTACAAAAATACACTATAAATTGAACCTATACTAACCACGTTAAAAGCATAGGTGCTTTAACAGCTGGGTTCAACAAACCATAGGATTCTGAGGCTAAAGGTAGTCAGGTCCAGATCTTGGTTGGTACTTGAGTACCTCTGGGTCTATTATTGGCATTCTAACATAATTTCTAAAAAGAAAAGAAAAGAAAATAGGATTCTGAACTTCAAAGGCATGGTCTAGAATTCGAGTTAATTTCATAAGATTTTGCTAAGGGACTAACAAAAGTTATTCATGGGGGTATGATAACGTCATCATCAGCCATATCTTGCTTTAATTAGTCATATTCCATTGATAAATGCTCCTACATGACAGTCAAAGAGCCGTTATTCATTGCACATTAATTCTAAGAGAAATGCATTAAAATAGGGGTTAAACTGTAGTTTTAACAGAATATCCTAAATGTAGAACAATCACGGGGTTTCCCAAGGATTAATTAAAGTTCAAATGGTCGTAAATGTCTAATAAGTGTGTTCATGCAGACAGAAATGGGTTTTCACACATTTTGAGAATTAATGGACATCTAAAACCCTAAAAACAGACCTGCTGATCGCGTCGGATCTCGTCGCGTAAAGGGTTCAGAGTTTGGAAACCCGTCATCATAGTTCAATTCGCGAGAAAATCTATCTATCAGATAAAATTTATAACCGAAACTCGAAAAGTGAGTCCCGGGTCAAACACGAGGAGGCGAACGTTTGGTTTTGAAAAATACGCATTTCACTTTTTATTTGTTTTTTTCATTTCAATCTTTTGTTATATTTTTGGTATTTTAATAGGGAAAGAGATTAGGTCGATGAATTCTAGCTAATCTACTTGCAAAATAAAGAAAGAGAAACAAAGAGAGTGAAATAATCATGTATTTTTATAATCAAATGTTTATTACAACTACGAAAGTGGGAAAACTATACTACAAAAGTAATAAAGATAAAGATAAGTGAGAGAAATCTCCCTCGATGGTCGCTTGGAGGATGACTCACTCTGACGTCTCCTGGAGGAAGGTGGTGAGGAGCGGGATGAACGAGGACAGAGTGCAGGGCAGGACGGCATTGCAGCGAGGATCTTCTTCCCAAAGGGAGGTGAGAAGACAACCACGGGATGCTCCATGAAGGGGGATGAGAGGTAGCAACAAATGTTTGTTTTCTAATCTAGACAAGCATCCCGAGCTTGGAACAAACTCTCTCTAGAGCCTTGGAGGTGGTGAGAGGAAGAAAGGAAGAGATGAAGAAAAATGGGAGGGGTAGGGGTCCTTTAATAGTGGAGGAAAGAATCAAATTCGTATATAGGACATTTAGTGACAATCATAAACATCACTGATGATCTACCGCAAACGTCGCTGAAGACAGCCCACGTGCGCCGCTGTCGCTACACTGGCTTGCGCGGACACGCATCTCTACACACTACGTGCCTGCATGTGCTGCTACGCGTGCATGCTCCCACATGCGCGTGTGCACCCATGTAGCTGTACGGATGGGGTGGGCGTGCATGCACATGGGTGGCCTGGGTTGCACCACATGGCCTAATCTGGGCTATCCATCTTCTTTTCATTGTTGAGGCTACTACAGAGGTCGGATTGAGTCGATTTCACACCATTGGGCTGCAATCGTCGACCCAAATCCATCCACGTGGTTGGATTTTTCATTTAAAGCTCCAAATTACGTCACCTAGTCCCTTAGTCATTGATCTTCCTCAGATTGCATATGGTGCTATGGGATTCTGATCAAGGCGATTTCGGAGGCAGTGGACTCCGATCGTCATCCTAATTAGATCCGTGTGGTCGGATCGTCAATCCGAGGCTCCGAAATAAATCTCCTTTCCTAACCATAAAATGGATGTAATTAACCTAAAATATACACAACTATTCTAAATGCATAATGATGCATGCTATGGAATATTTATAATATGGAATGCAAATCTAAGCCTAAGAACATGCATAAATAGGCATTTTAACCTAAATGGATGTGTTTACATCACCTGCTTATTTAACTGAGTTTCTGGCCAGGATAAAATTCACTTAAACCTTCTATAAATCATATAAAAATATTCTATAAGGTTTGGTATGCTTGCTTTGACCATTGGAACCCAATTGGACCTAAAATAGAGTCTCAGATGGATAATTGCCCTAATTTGGGTTTCTACACAATTTACCTAGCTAAACTTGATCAAAACCTAAATCTGACTTTCACCATCAGATTCGTTGGGCCCAAGTTAGATTTGTACCAAAATTTGGGCCTAATCTGAGATCATCTTGACCTAGTTTGCATTTTGGTCCATTCTGACTCTTTCTCTCTCATTTATGCCCTTATCTTTTAAAATATTTGCATAAAACCCCCCAACTTTGTCATCATCTTCATACAAAAGCCCCTACCTCCATTAAGGTCAAACCCAACCTCCAAGCAACATTGACTGACCTAAATCCTACTCTAATGGCAATCGAATCCTACCAAAATTGGTGGGATTTATGTTCACACATAGGCGAACAATCTGGGATCAATTTGGAGCCCCAAGTCTCCATAGAATCATGGGTTCTTTTCCTTCAAGCCCAAGCCATGGAATCCCTCTTTCCTGATCCAGAGCTCTCGCTGAAGCTCTATAAAGATAGGTCGTGCACAACCTCACATCCTTAGCTTGTTTTTGGCTGGTGTCTCCACCATCTTCTCCTTTCTCTGGCTGAAAGCTCCACGAGCTTGACGAGCTTCCCCATCTACATTCTTTGTCAGCCGTCACAGATAATAGCTGGTCGATCTACCCTCCTCAAGTTCCTCCGCGTCTTGCAATACCAGTAGTTGTCTTCTTCCCAATCTTCCTCGTCGTTTCTCCCCCACTAGAGATTTCATCTCCTCCATGTCCGGTGTACCTCCGACAAGGAAAGGCCCCCTTTTGTCCAATTAAATTAGGATAGTATAGTTTCTTTAGGTTATTAGGTTTTATCCCTCTATCTAAAACCCAAAACAAACCCATGACGCTGCCAATCACCATCATCTTCTCCACCTCTGGCTACCCTCTAGCGAGGTCATCCACTCGCTACACCCATCCATCCACCTCGCCAACACACCCAAAAGCTCCGCCACTCATCCCCGCACAATACCCCTAACCTATTTCATCCTTTCACCCTCTCACGATCGCCCCTGAACACACCCATTGATGAAAGCCTCATCATGAGCCATAACTAGCTCATTTTTACCCAATAACGAAGATAAAAGCTCCTACATAACCTAGAAGAAGGCCTAAATGAAGGAATAAGTGCTTTGAGAAGAAAACATGAATTAAAGGTTAAAACTTTAATTTTACCATTGCAGTGCATAAATGGGATTTCTCAGAGGCAAAACATAGGTCAAATGGTCTAAATAAGATAAAAAGTGGGTTGAGTCAATCAGAAATGGGTTTATGTGCAATCCAGGAATTAAATGACATTTGGTAACCCTAAAATAGACCTACTTAAATTAACAAGGTTTCGGTCAAAATAAAAATCAATTAAACCCTCTAAAAATCATGGAAAAATATCTTATAGGGTTTAGAACACTTAATTTGACCTTTGGAACCCAGTTTGACCTAGATTAGGGTCCTAGCTCATCAAGTGACCTAATTTGAGTTTTTACGCAAAATGTCCAGTTAAACAGGGTCAAACCTAAAATCCAACTTCACCATTGGATTCCTTAGGTCTAAATTAGGTTTATACCAAAATTTGGACCTAAGGGGAGGTCATCTTGACCCACTTTCCAATTTAGTACACCCAAATCATAATTTGGTCCCTATCTTTTGAAATCATCGCAGAGAGCCCCCTAACTTCCTCGCCACCTTTGCAATCAGGTCCTTCCGCCATTATTGGGGCAGAATCCTTTTCCGATGAGGATTAAAGAGGGAATACTCTCTGATTCCTCAGAGATCCCCTCCCAGAAATGGAAGGGAGATTCTCTGAGGAATTCCCTTCCATCTAAGGCCAATCTTGATCCCTGGTGTGAACCCAATCTCTCGTGCGAACGCACGAGGGATTTGGGTATCCACCCTCTTTCCTTCTCCGACGAGCCGGCGGAGGTATTGGCGTGCCCTCCACGCTCTGAAAGCATGGCCCAGTGCCTATAAAAGAACCTCCAAACCCAGCCGCCCAATTTCAGCTTGACTTGGCTGGACTTCCACCTCAACTTCTTCTCTTTCTTCTCTGGCCAAGGGTCCAGCGAGCTCTGGCGAGCCCCCCTCCCCTACCTCTTCGCTCTGCCACAAAACCAGTGGCAGAGTCATCTTCCTGATTCTCCTCTGCGTCGCGCAAAACCCACGCACGCCGCTTCAACCCCGTCGTCGTCGCCATCTTCCTCCACTGGGCAGCTTCTTCTCCGGCGAAAATAGGTACAGCTATCCGCCTCTCCGTCCCCCTCATCCCTGTAGTTAGGCTTAATACATTCTCCATCTTCCCCTCTCTCTTTTCCCCCTTTTATTTCATTTACTTGCCCCTCGACCGTCGTGACCACCTCCATCTTCCTCTCCTCCGACCGACCTCCGGCGAGCCACCCCCACCATTCCGCCCCTCCACACGGCTCGCCAACCGTCTCATAAGCTCCGCCTCACCACAAGGAACAACCTCCGCCCATCCACCATCCCTCTACGCCTCCACCACAGTCCCCCGAACACACCCACACCCCCAGCCATAGGTTGACCTAGGCACGCACGCCTAGGCCATCCCACGGCCTGCCGCATGGCTCACCACCTTCGCCGTGCCACGGCGAAGGTGCCCAGCTAGTTTGATTAGGCCAATAGGCCATATTTGTGTTTGACAGGATTCCTGCCCCTGCCGCCATTGATGGTTGGAGCAGCTCCAGGCTTCAGCAACTTCAGGCGTTAGGACCTCCAGGCTTCAGGTGCAGTGGACACGGGCGAGCAGTGCGAAGTGATCTGGCCCAGCAAGGAGCGCAGCAACGTCCGCAGCTGTGGCGATTGCATGAAGGCTCTGCGGGTGCGCGCGGGATCGGGGTAGAACTAATAGTCCCACATCAACGAAACACGAAGCGCAGGTATACTTTAAATTGTTTTTGTGATATTGCCTCGTTGCCTCCGAACGCACAGGGGTGAGGTCCCTCACCTTATCCCACGCTCGCCTCGTCCGCGGTTTCACCTCGCGGATCTGGTGGGCTCCGACCTGACCCAACCTGAGCACTCCTCGCGCATCACCCACCTGCCGATGCGCCTGGTCCCGGGTGCGAAATCCAACCCGATTATCCGTGGCTTTGGGAGAGCATCCTTTGAGTGAATTGCAGAGAGAGAGACGTGCGAGTAGAGGGAAAAGGGTAGGTTTTGCTCTCTGTGCAGGCAGGCTGGGCGAAGAAGAGAAGAAACGTAGCCAAGGAAGAAAGAAGGACTGAGAGAAAAGAAGCAAAGGCAGGAAGAAGAGAAGAGACCAAGGAAGAAGAAGTCTTCACAGAAAGAGAAGAGAAAAGAAGGACTGCAGACAAAAAAAAGAGAAGGAAGAAGAGAAGAGACCAAGGAAGAAGAAGCCTTCGCAGAAAGAGAAGAGAAAGAAGAAGAAGACAGAAGAGAGAAGAAGCAAAGGCAAGGAAGAAGAAGAAGTCTTTGCAGAAGAGAGAAAGAAGAAGAAAGGCAAAGTGAAGACTGCAGAAGAAAGAAAGAAAAAGGGAAAACACTTTTAAGACATCTGATCTTGTGATCAGACGTTCAATTTTACTCTTTTGTCACAATTACTTTTTAACTGCATACATTCATATTTGAATTCAAGTTTTGAGTAAATTAGAGTGTTCAATTACATTTGAGATTAGTATTAAATTCCGATTGCTCCTTGTGTTCGACCTCGGACACTCCGATTTTCGAGTAATAAAAATCTTTATTTGTTTTGAACGCTTTTTCGGCTATACTACAACGTGACATTCTTTAAACCTGAGCAAGCGCGAATAAACATTTTGGCGCCGTTGTCGGGGAGCAACGCGCAATTTATCACTAGTCTCTACATTCTTTTTATCATATTGAACACTAACTTGCCCTACTTTGCTTTGTTTTGATCTTGCAGGTATTTCACGAGAAAATCCCTCCCGCAAGTCAACCACTCCAGGGCAGGTAATTTCTTTTCTTCCTTAAACCATTCCCTAAATCCTGAAAAGACGAAAGGAAAAAAATCAATTTAGGAATCAATTGCCTTCTTTATATAGTAATCACCATCTTTAAGGTAAACATTTCCTAATTTTGCGAAAATTTTTTAATTCTTCTTGATGTTGGAGTGATTTTTTAGATTCTATCCCACAAATTCATGTGCCTAATAGAAATAACGCTTAATCTCTACGAACAACACACTTCTTGTTTTCAAGTCCAAAGAGAATTTTTGTGAAAAAGAAAAAAGGGTTGGAAATAGAACCAAATTAGGGTTTCTACAGTAGGATCTTGGAGTGTTAGTCACACATGCCTGCATAAAAGGAAATAAACCCTCCCGCATCGGTGTGCTACCCAAGCCCTTGATTGAAGAGATCTTAACAAGACAAACCCTAAAAATTGAGCTCTAAAATCACTTGATTCTTAAAATTTTTGGACCCAACAACCTGGGAGTCAAATCAGGGTGATCTCTAGGCTCCAAACCTAGAATCATTCTGCCATCTATAGGATAGGTTAGGTAAAGTTGACCCCTTGGGTCAACCAACCTCTAAATTAGGTCACAACATCAAACTATCTAAAGTTCAAGTGAGAACCCTAAAAGCACCTTTGAAATAAAAGTGGTAGACTTAAGAGGTCAAGGTCCCCATTCTAGTATACTTGGAATCTCAGTGACAAGAGAGGTCGGGTGGGGGAAACCCTGTAACCCGTGGGGACTCTCTACCGTGTAGGGGTCTTTGCGGGACTCTCCCTCTCTGGCTGCCTAGGTAATTCTTAGGTGGACGATCTTCTGATCCAAGGGTCCATCCGCCCCGAACCTCCATAGTCATCCCAACATATTTGGGTGTCTTGATTGGGTCAAAAACATCTCCAGTCCCTCATCTTTTCTCTTTAGAGCACACATACACATTTTCAGTGGGACTCGTTATTCAGATCTGATCACTTCATAACTTGATCTTGATTCCAACTCTGATTCTACATCTGGATTCCACCACCTGATCCATATATGCAGCCAAACCATTTAGGACCACCATTCAAGAAACCTGAATATTAGAGATCTATGAGAGATAAAATGATTGAGGATGCCATGAAATTTTATGAAAGTGAAGAAACCTCAACATCAGTAGAAAACATTCAGGTTGATGTCCCAACAACCACAACCTTTATCATAACTTGTGCCCAAGTACTATTAGCAGAAGCCACAAAAGGATCAACCCGTGACTTGATCATTACTGCATATATTGAGATAGAAAAACTGCACAATATTGAATACCTTCAATGTATGACAAATCCTCGACTTTGGAAGCAACACCATGATAGTCTTGAAAAACAGGAAGAGATACTGAGATTAGTAAAACAAGTTATTGACCAGAAATACCCGTATATACCACAAATAGAGGATGAACCATCTTGGGACAACATCGAGGATAAATCTGATCTCGGGTTTGAGGCACAAAGTGGTTGTGGATTCCCAACCCAGATGGAGTATAATGTGCCTGATATTGAAGAAGGTTGGGAAGCTCCAAATGCAGGAAAATACCATGATGAGCCCATTCTAGAATCCCAAAACTCCTGCAAGAATGAGAGTAGAACTGTACCTCTCGAGGGTATAAATTCCGTCCCTTATTCTGATAAGTGATAAACGCCAGTTTATCATCATTCTTATGCATTAAAACAAACCTAGCTCTTAGGATTTTACTCCGCAAATGGGTTTTTGGGCTGCATTTAGGCATAAATTAGGATAGGCATGCATTGCATTTTTTATTGTCATTTTAATGTGTTTTTGTGAGTGTTAGGGATGTACAGATGCACAGATCCCTAAAACCCTAGCACTCAAGAAGGAAAATGGTGAAGGAGAAGCCCAGACTAGCTGGAACTCACCTAACCCAGCTCACCTCAGCTTGATCCAGCTCACCGCAGCTGGAACCTAGCTTACTTGAACTAGGGTTAGCTCATCCCAGCTCCATTCAGCTAATCTCAACTGGATGGCAGCTCAAGAGAGTTCATCTCAGCTCACCCTAGCTCAAGTCAGCTCAGATCCAGCTCAACTTAGCTGAGTCTAGCTCATCTCAGCTCCCACTAGTTCACAGGGAGCTCTAGCTAGCTCAGTTGAGTTGACAGGAGTTCACCCCAGCTCAGATCCAGCTACATTCAGCTCCACTCAACTCCAGCCAGCTGAAGAAGAATTCATCTCAGCTCAGGAAGCTCAAGTCCAGCTCCCGGGGACTCAGCTTAGCTCAACTCAGTTGAGCTAAGCTACCTTAGCTGCCTCAACCAGCTTGATTCTCCCCGGGAGCACCAGACCTAGCTCACCTCAGCTCATTTTGGTAGAAGCTAGCTCACTTTAGCTTGGCTTAGCAACTAGCAAAGAACTAGCAAGCTAAGCCAGTTAGAGTAGCCCCATGCCAGCCTCTTCAGCAGCAGCCAGCTCCAGCTCCAACTCCAGACTTCTTCTCCTCAGCTCCTTCCTCCAAACCCTAGCTCCAACATCTTCTCCTCTACTCCTCCTTTAGCTAAGCTAGCTTAGCTTAGCTTAGCTTAGCTTAACTATGCTCCAACTTCCTTGGCTTGTACCACCCCAAAAACCCACCTACCAACTCCACCCAACTAGCTCCACTTAAGCTCCACATAAGCTAACCTACTTGGCACAAACCTAACCTACCCACCACCTCCAAAAGACACCTAAAAGTGGCACCAAAAACTACCCATAACCACCCCTTAATGGCGCCACTTTTCCCTCCAAAATCCCCCCTCATCTCCACCACACAATCCTCCTTGAATCCATCTCCACCATCCACCTAACCCCCTTCTAGAAGACCCCATGTTGGCGCCAACATGGGGGTGTCTCTCCACCACCAAAAGACACCAACACTACCATAACCACCCCCTTTAACACCCCTTGGGGTGGCGCCAACTCACCCTAGCCATAGGATCACCAACCACCCTTATCCTTCCATCCTCGCCCTCCATTTCAAGGGGTACCTTAACCCCCCATCCTACCCTATAAAAAGACCACTACCCACCACCATTCAAGTCATCCTTGGCTATCAATTTCACTGTCATATTCCACCAAGAAGCCCACGTCCAAGAGAGAAGAAGAAGAAGAAGATTAAGGGGATATTCTATCCCCTTGGTGCCTTCCCCTCTTCCCTTCCCTCTTGGGTCACGCCAGCCAATGGAGAAGTCAGGCAAGGAAGATCTTGGAGGAGATCTTGAAGGTGGTCACACCACCTTGGAGGAGTTTTTGAGGGTGGTGCACGCCCACCCCTTGGAGAGATCATTAAAGGTGGTAGCTTCCACCTTGGAGGAGCTCTCAAGGAAGGAGAAGAAGGAGGCCCTCTTTTCAAGCCAAGGAGCAGCTAGGCTTGGAGCAAGAAGACGCCCTTCTTCACCATTGTTGCAAGAGGATTTGTGTTTCTTTTCTTGCTTTTAGATTTGTTTAAGTTCTAGTAGAAGCATTCCTCTACTTGTCCTTGAAAAGAACACTCATTCTACTCAATCAAATTGCCTTCTTTTAGCTTTTTATTGCAGTTGTTACTTTTGGTTCTAGCACTTGTTTCACCTCTTCTTCCTAATTACTCTAGGCCTCCATTTGCCTAGAGTGAGCTTAGGAAGAAGATATTTCTATCTTTTAAATTTTAGTTAAGCATTTGTAGGTGTTAGTACTTTTCGTTACAATTCGCATTTTGCCCTCGTCTTTTCAAAATACAAAAAAAAATTACATATTGAAAAATATCAAAAAGAAAGTTGAAATCTATCTGTAAGCAAGAGGATTAATTTTGCAATTTTTGCCTCCTTGGAAGACCCTAGATACTCCCCTATCTGGGATATAAATTTAAGAGTTGATCGATTTTGCGCGTTACAATGACGTATTTAACAAACCGCATTAAATCGCTATCACTTTTTGGCGTCGTTGCCGGGGAGGCACGGCTTTGCATTAACTCATTTTCTCTTGCTTGAAGTGGATCTCATCCCCTTCTCTTTCTTTCTTTTGTGTGTGCAGGAACTGCAGCGGGAAGGCGGGAATCTGGAAGAGAGAGCTCAAAGGTCCTTTTCTTCCCGCGAAAATTCAGGTTGGTTCCTCTTTCTGGTCACATAAATAATTAAAACTACCAAAAATATATTAAACTTAGCTTTCAGGACCCTAAACACTTAAATTAAGTGGAGTGGTGCATTTTAAAATCCACTGTTTGCTTGTATGCTTCTTTAGCACCATTCCATTGCAAGTATTGGTGTTCTATTTTTCGGGTCCAGATTTCTATCCGGACTTGAAAAAAATCGATTCCTAACACCCCAGGCGTCCTAAAATCATAAAATTTCATAGAGTGATTCCAAATTAAGTTAGGAACATCTTTTCCAAATTTCAAATCAATTGGATTTGTATTTAATTTTTAAAAATTCATGGATTGCATAGGGGTCATACCCTCTAATCTTCCTATTTTGCTACTGTCCACGAATTTTCAGAATTTTTATACTCATCCAATTTTTGTGAAATTTAGCTTGTTGGAATCCTTGTGAAATTTTATATATCATATAAAATCATAAAAATTTTATGAGGTCGGTGGTAGTACTAAAAAGTTCATAATACCCATAGGTATTATTTGTAGACTTTGACACCAGTACAATTAAAAATTCAAAACAATTATCAAACGAATTCCTAAAATCTTACAAAAATCTTTTCTGGAATCTTTGTTTGATTTTATTCAAAGTAGTGGTGTTGTTTGACTTGTTTGGACCACTACTTAATTCTGAAAGCCTAAAAAATAACTCATTGGTAGTTAAATTTCTGTCTTAGGGATAATTGGCTTAGGGTTTCTTTCTTTCTCTTTTGAGGCTTAATTCAAAGGAAATATACAATCACCCATATAACTTGTTTTCCTTTGATTGTGGGTTTTCAAACTTGTTTGAAAATTTAACTAAAGAAACCCTAAAATACATTTAATTAAATCAAATCCTAAAAGACAAAAATACAAAAAAATTATGTGACAACTTGATTTTCATTGGAGCCACTCTCCAATTCCTGCACACGCACAAAAAAATCAAATAACAGGGCAACAACCCAATAAACGCCCTCCACATTCCGTGTGCACTATAGCATCCTAGACCTAATTAAAATTTGTAGCAACTTGACCCCTAAGGCTTTATCAACTTAGGCTTGCTATTTAGGTCTTAAGTTTTCTTTAGTTAATACCAATTCTATCATCTGTATCTGGTGTTCAGGCTGAGGGGCCGTGTCAAACGACCAGGCGTGGGTTTGTACAAGCACCTGGGGTTTTCCCTGGGAAACGTTTGGGCCCAAACCTCCCCTTAAGCAACTTGGCTAGATTTGTTGATAGAACGGGTATTCACTATTGACTACTTATTTCCTATATAGACCAAGTCTTAGGTTATTATTAGGGAGTCACATTTAAGTTAGGTCTAGTTTGTTTGTTTGATTTGCACACTTTCTCTCATTTCTATCTCTTCTCCTCCCCTCCAAGTCTTCCAAGTAGTGCATGCACGGGCGACGATCCCAAAAGCCACACCTCGAGGGACCATCTGATTTCGCCCCCCGCAGCAAGAAATCATTATTTTCTTCCCCCTCGTCTTCTAAAAAAATGGAAAACCCAGGAAGCCGTCAAAAAAATTCTGCTTCCACTTCTAACCCGTCAGCCGACCCACAAGCTGACTCCACCCTCCCTCACCTTCCTAACTTGGAGCAACCAGAAATACCAGCAGGGCCAGGTGGCCCTCCAATTATAACCCATAATACAAATCCCTTTGCATTAATGGTCGACCATTTGGCTCGACTACAACAAAATCAAGAAGATCTAGCTAGGACTGTCACGAACCTAGCTAATCAAGGACAAAATCCACCGCCTCGCCAACAGCCTGTCGTTCCTCTTAAGGATTTCTATGATCCTTCCAATTATGAGAGACCAGGGGTGGTCATACCACAAGGGGATTTCGAAATCAAACCCGCTATTCTAAACCTTATCAAGCATTTTCATGGTCTTCCAAGAGAGGACCCTTTTTGTCATCTCGAGGAATTAACTGTCCTCGCTTAAACCACTCGTTCCCGCAATGTGCAGGAAGACATGTGGTTAATGAGACTCTTTCCTCTCTCTCTCAAAGACAAAGAATCACATTGGTTTAGAACAGTTGGGCGTCCTATTACCACCTGGCCCCAATTAAAAAGTGCTTTTCTTAAAAAATTTTTTCCGATCAGTCGAACAAATGCATTAAGAAGATCTATAACGACCTTTCAACAAAAAATTGGTGAACCCCTCCATGAAGCCTGGGAAAGATTTCAGGAACTTCTAAGAAGTTGTCCCCACCATGAAATTCCACAATGACAGCTAGTGCAGATCTTCTATCATGGATTAGAAGATCAATTAAAACGATTTGTGGATGCCTCATGTGGGGGCAATTTTCTTAACAAAGACGCCGAAAGTGCCTATCTTCTCTTTGAAGAAATGAGTGAAAACTCATTTAACATGACTTCAATGGACACTTTTGGCAGATCACAAAACCCCAGACACGGAGTCCATGAAATTGACTCCAAAACCACCTCTGTTCCAGTCACACAAGATGATTTATATATGTTAGCTCAACGACTGGACCAGATGCAAATTCACCAAAAGAAAATAGAAGAAAAGCTCACAAACAAACAAGCTCCACACGTCCACTCTCCACACACTAACCCCCCACACATTCTCCGAAGAGAGAATCTACACAATATCGATGCCACATCTGCTGACCAGCAATTTCCGGCTGATTTCCCGCAAGATTTAACCGGGAATTTTGACCAAAATATTTTTGATTCCACCTCGGAAAATATTTATGCTCTCCAGGAGCAATTTAGAAACCCCTCCAACATTTCCAATCAAAATTGGAGGACTAACCCGAATCCGATTCCTTTTCCCAAACAAAACTATTTTGGGAATTATGGGCAACCTTTGTGTCAACCCGGACCATCCCAGGATGATATTAACAATCAGGTCATGAAAACTCTGCAAGGAATGCAGACTCAAATGACAGAAGTAACCCGCATGGTTACCAATTTACAACAACAAGTTAAGGTTACTCCTGATCATTGACCTATTGGGAATTTACCATCCCAACCCATGCCCAACCCAAATAATCAAAGGAATCAATTCCAATGTGGATATCACAGTCAACCTATTCAACCATCACCTCAGCATCCGTCGGGTTTCAATAATAGCCAGGCCCCCATCCTCATCCTAGAAACAACCAGACTGCAAATGCAGTTACCTTGAGGAATGGGAAAACCACTCAAAATACCCTGCCTGTTAAAGAAACCCGCTCTAATGACACACAGATTAACTCTTCCCCCCTATTGTTCAGGAACCAATTCATGCAAAACAGGGCAACCCTACCCCATTTCCACAAGCCCTCCACTCTTCAAAAAAGAAAAAAATAAAATCTGAGCCCACTGAGAAGGAATTAATGGATTTATTTGGGCAAGTAGAAATTAATATCCCTATTCTAGATGCCATTAAGTATATCCCTGCCTATGCAAAATTCTTAAAAGATTTATGTACTCCAAAAAGGCAGCCCAAGAATTTAGGAAAGGTAATTCTTCCAGAGACAATCAGCTCAGTTGTGCAGAGCCGACTGCCTCTTAAGAGAAAAGATCCCGGTGCCCCCCTAATCCAAGTTATCATTAATGATACCTCATTTGATCGTGCTCTGCTAGATCTTGGTGCCTCAATTAATCTTATCCCCACAGTTATTTTTGAGGAATTTAAGATCGGTGAATTGAAACCTATTGAGGTTACTCTCCAATTAGCCGACCGATCTACGATTAAACCGAGGGGAATTGTTGAAGATGTTCTTGTCCGGGTCAAAGATTGTCTATTCGCAGTAGACTTTTTAGTCCTGGACATAGAGGTACCTGAAGCACTTAAGTTTGCCCCCATTATTCTTGGAAGACCATTCTTAGCCACCTCCCGCGCCAATATTGATTGTGATTCTGGAAAGATGAAGATCATGTGTGGCGGTGAATCTGTAACCCTAGACATTTTTCAAGCCTCTAGGCGATTCCAGGAACCAGATTTCTTTGATGATTCAGATTCAGAAATAGAAAACATTGTGGAGGAAACATTGCAGATTTCCCAATTAGGTTCCTGTTTTGCTATAAATACGGTTCCTGAACAATCTATTTTTTCTCACCCATCCACCTCAACCACACGACCAGCTAACATTCCAGCTGACCCTTTCACTCTCACCTCACCTCTAACCCACAAAGCAGAAACTCTTTCGGAACCGGGCCTACAATTGGAATTAAAACCTTTGCCCGATTCACTTAAATATGTTTTCCTAGGTCCAAATCAGACCCTGCCCCTGATTATAAATTCTGGACTCACCGGGGCACAAGAGCACAAACTTCTCCAGGTTTTGAGTAAATATCAAAAAGCTATTGGCTGGACCCTTTCTGATCTTAAAGGCATTCATCCGTCCTATTGTACGCACCGTATATTTTTAGAGGACAATTCTCGCCCCTCTCGTCAACCACAAAGGCGCTTGAATCCTATTATGCAGGAGGTGGTAAAAAAGGAGATTATTAAGTGGCTGGATGCTGATATCATCTACCCCATTTCTGACAGCTCCTGGGTTAGTCCAACTCAAGTTGTCCCCAAAAAGGCTGGACTAACAGTTGTCACCAATGAAAAGGGGGAGAATATAGCCACTCGAACCGCTTCTTCTTGGTGCGTGTGTATAGATTATCGAAAATTAAACACCGCCACCAAGAAGGATCATTTCCCGCTCCCTTTTATTGATGAAATCTTGGAGCGGTTAGCCGGACGGGAATTTTACTATTTTTTGGACGGTTATTCCGGCTATAATCAAGTAGCGGTTCATCCTGAGGACCAAGACAAAACAACTTTCACCTGCCCCTTCGGAACCTTTGCTTTCCGAAGAATGCCCTTCGATCTTTGCAACGCACCTGCGACTTTTCAAAGGTGCATGCTTGCAATTTTTTCAGACCTGGTAGGTGAATGTCTAGAAGTTTTTATGGATGACTTCTCTGTTTTTGGAGATTATTTTGACCATTGCCTCAAAAATCTTGAAAGAACCCTCCAAAAGTGTATAGAAGTTAATCTGGTCCTCAGCTGGGAAAAAAGTCATTTCATGGTCCAAGAAGGTATTGTCTTGGGCCATGTTATTTCTAAACAAGGAATCGCGGTAGATAAAGCAAAAATAGATGCTATATCTAAGCTTCCACCTCCCACTACTGTCAAACAAATCAGATCCTTTTTGGGTCATGTGGGTTTCTATCGTCGATTCATACCAAACTTTTCCCAAATCTCCAAGCCTTTAAGTCAGCTTCTTACTAAAGACCAGCCATTTGATTTTAATAATAAGTGCCTGGAGAGTTTTTTGAGGTTGAAGAAAGAGGTTACTGAGGCGCCAATATTGCAGGGACCTGACTAGAATAGTCCCTTTGAATTAATGACAGATGCCTCAGATTTTGCTGTAGGGGCCGTTCTAGGGCAAAGAATTGTCAAGAAGCCCGTTGTGATCTATTATGCTAGCAAAACCCTTGATGATGCACAATGGAATTACACGGTTACTGAAAAGGAACTTCTTGCCATTGTATTTGCCTTAGAAAAATTTAGATCTTATCTATTGGGGTCACGTGTCACTGTTTATACAGACCACTCAGCAATTAAATATTTGCTGACAAAGAAAGATGCGAAACCCCACCTTATCCGTTGGATTCTGCTGCTCCAGGAATTTGACCTGGAAATCAAGGATAAGGCGGGATTGCACAATGTAGTGGCCGACCATCTCTCTCGTCTTATGATGAATGACATAATGACCCCGCCAGATCAGTTCCCTGATGAAAGTATTTTAGCTGCTGCAACCCTCCCTTGGTTTGCACCCATCGCAAACTACTTAGCAACAGAACAAATCCCCACTGATTGGCCAAAAACAAAACGGGATAAGTTCTTTGCTGATATTAAATATTATTTTTGGGAGGAGCCTGACCTTTTCCGCATTTGTGCCGATCAGGTCATTCGACGATGTGTCCCCGATTCTGAAATCCATGATATCTTAACACATTGTCACTCAATGGCCTGTGGTGGACATTTTTCAAGCAAGAAAACTGCAGCTAAAATCCTTAATGCAGGATTTTATTGGCCCATCTTGCACAAAGATGCTCATGACTTCGTTCGATCCTGTGTGCGTTGCCAGAGCATCGGCAACATGACTCGAAAGGATATGATGCCCCTTAATCCTATTTTAGAGGTTGAAATTTTTGATGTTTGGGGCATCGACTTCATGGGACCGTTCATCAACTCTGGTGGGTATTTGTATATATTAGTCGTAGTAGACTATGTTTCTAAATGGATAGAAGCAATACCCACCCGCACAAGTGATCACCGTGTGGTTGTCGAATTTCTTAAGAAAAATATTTTCTCAAGATTCGGCATACCAAAAGCCATTATCAGTGACGGAGGCTCACATTTCACCCACTCACAATTCCGTCACCTCCTTTCTAAATACGGGGTTAATCATAAAATTTCCACACCATATCACCCCCAAACTAATGGCCAAGCTGAAGTTTCTAACCTGGAAATTAAAAATATTCTACAAAAGACGGTTAGGCCCGACCGTAAAGATTGGTCCACCAAATTGGACGACGCTTTATGGGCCTACCGTACCGCTTTTAAAACTCCGCTTGGCATGTCTCCCTTCCGTCTGATTTTCGGGAAGGCATGCCATCTCCCGGTAGAATTAGAACATAGGGCTTTTTGGGCAATAAAACAACTTAATATGAATTTATCTGACGTCGGTAACCATAGAAAATTACAATTAACTGAATTGGAAGAATTGTGTAATTTTTCCTATGAAAATGTGAGGATTTATAAAGACCGAACAAAGAAATTTCACGATAAATATATTGTTCGGAAACACTTTGACGTTAATCAACGTGTTTGGCTTTTCGATGCGAGATTACGTCTTTTTCCTGGCAAATTAAAATCTAAATGGACCGGCCCCTTTATTGTCCATAAAACATATCCATACGGCGCTGTTGACCTTTTTGATCCAAAAACTAATTCGATATTTCAAGTCAATGGCCAGCGTTTAAAGCCCTATTTTGACCATACGCCTAAAATTCCATCTGAATCTTTTAATTTTACTGAGCCAGCCACCCTTGATCACTAGTGCACATCACACCCTGCTGAATGGCGTAAAAGATAGCACTGGATGGGAGGTAACCCATCATTTTCTTGCTTTCCTTTTTTCTTCTTTTTCCAGGTTTTGTTCATCCTAAACCCGACCGTCATCACTAAGGTGATCCCTTTTCCCTCCTAATGCATGAGGACATGGCATATCTTAAGCATGGGGGGGTGTTTTTAAATTTTTACGATCGATTCGGGATTTTCAAAACCTAAAAACATGCATTTTTGTTTAATTTATTTCCTGCTTGCATACCCAAAAAAATAAAAAATAAAAAAATGTTCAAAACTTTTTGAGGAAAAATTTTGAAATCGGGACTAAGGTCGAAAAATTCACTTTTGGTACAATGGATTTAATCTTTAACAAACTAAGGATGAAGATATGGATCTGATCATTAGAATTCCAGGGTCTATTTTAGACAAGATCAGATATCTTTCTATAAAATTCCACCTGAACTCATAATAGTTCAGGTGACTTGATCCTATTTTGCAATATGGAAATTATTTGACTTAGCTTCTGATTCAAAAACTTGCATGTTTTGAGAAACTTCTTGTGTCACTCTTCACACACAAGCCAACACTTAAAAATAACTAAAAATTTGAAAAACTCCCTTGTTTGGACTTAGTGAAAGTCTGAAGCAGATCATTGGTTTGAGTTCCCACCGCCGAGAAGGAGGAAAATGCCTCCTTTAAGGACGCGATGTCAACATGTTACCGCCTCGGCGTTGCTCCATATCTATATTTCATATCTTTAGACGGAGCATTAAAGCGCATTTTAGCAGCTCAAGTGTCTTGGACGGTGCTCTACCTATAGTGTCGGAGCAAGAGCTTGAGTTTGTTTGGAGCGCCCCTTTTCACCGCATCGTGTTCTGGGGTTGTGAGCTCCTGGGTGGTGTCATGGACAGTGCTATCTCGAAGTACTAGCGCCAGAGCCCCCTCGAGGAATGGTAATGGGAATGATGATCCCAACACATCTGTTGAAGACTAAGCTAAAAATAAGCATGGGGGAGAAAAAAAAAAAAATATATATATATATAAATAAATTAACACGCCCTTATAAATGTTGGCTTTTCACAAGCACAGCCACAAGGTTTTAAAGGATTTTGCAAGTTGAGAATCAGATTCATGAACCAAAAAAATTCCTAAAAACAAACATTTCAAGTCATCTGAATTAACAAGGGGTTAATTTGATAATTTTTTGGAAGATATATTGATCCCGTTCTATCTAATGGTTGAATCCAAAAATAAATCCCGATGTTTATCTTTAACAAATCCCGTACCTCCAGTGCTTTTAATCTACCAAGGTCCATTGATTTTTTTTTCTCCTCCAAAGTAAAAAAAAATTAGATTTCCCAAAAATTCTATTTTAAGTTTTGCTAAGAGACTAGCAAAAGATAAGCATGGGGGTGTGATAAACGCCAGTTTATCATCATTCTTATGCATTAAAACAAACCTAGCTCTTAGGATTTTACTCCGCAAATGGGTTTTTGGGCTGCATTTAGGCATAAATTAGGATAGGCGTGCATTGCATTTTTTATTGTCGTTTTAATGTGTTTTTGTGAGTGTTAGGGATGTACAGATGCACAGATCCCTAAAACCCTAGCACTCAAGAAGGCAAATGGTGAAGGAGAAGCCCAGACTAGCTGGAACTCAGCCTAATTCAGCTCACCTCAGCTTGATCCAGCTCACCTCAGCTTGATCCAGCTTAGCGCAGCTGGAACCTAGCTTACTTGAACTAGGGTTAGCTCATCCCAGCTCCATTCAGCTAATCTCAGCTGGATGGCAGCTCAAGAGAGTTCATCTCAGCTCACCCTAGCTCAAGTCATCTCAGATCTAGCTCAACTTAGCTGAGTCTAGCTCATCTCAGCTCCCACTAGTTCACAGGGAGCTCTAGCTAGCTCAGTTGAGTTGACAGGAGTTCACCCCAGCTCAGATCCAGCTACATTCAGCTCCACTCAACTCCAGCCAGCTGAAGAAGAATTCATCTCAGTTCAGGAAGCTCAAGTCCAGCTTCGGGGACTCAGCTTAGCTCAACTCAGTTGAGCTAAGCTGCCTTAGTTGCCTCAACCAGCTTGATTCTCCCCGGGAGCACCAGACCTAGCTCACCTCAGCTCATTTTGGTAGAAGCTAGCTCACTTTAGCTTGGCTTAGCAACTAGCAAAGAACTAGCAAGCTAAGCTAGCTAGAGTAGCCCCATGCCAGCCTCTTCAGCAGCAGCCAGCTCCAGCTCCAACTCCAGACTTCTCCTCAGCTCCTTCCTCCAAACCCTAGCTCCAACATCTTCTCCTCTACTCCTCCATTAGCTAAGCTAGCTTAGCTTAGCTTAGCTTAGTTTAACTATGCTCCAACTTCCTTGGCTTGTACCACCCCAAAAACCCACCTACCAACTCCACCCAACTAGCTCCACTTAAGCTCCACATAAGCTAACCTACTTGGCACCAACCTAACCTACCCACCACCTCCAAAAGACACCTAAAAGTGGCACCAAAAACTACCCATAACCACCCCTTAATGGCGCCACTTTTCCCTCCAAAATCCCCCCTCATCTCCACCACACAATCCTCCTTGAATCCATCTCCACCATCCACCTAACCCCCTTCTAGAAGACCCCATGTTGGCGCCAACATGGGGGTGTCTCTCCACCACCAAAAGACACCAACACCACCATAACCACCCCCTTTAACACCCCTTGGGGTGGCGCCAACTCACCCTAGCCATAGGATCACCAACCACCCTTATCCTTCCATCCTAGCCCTCCATTTCAAGGGGTACCTTAACCCCCCATCCTACCCTATAAAAAGACCACTACCCACCACCATTCAAGTCATCCTTGGCTAGCAATTTCACTCTCATATTCCACCAAGAAGCCCACGTCCAAGAGAGAAGAAGAAGAAGAAGATTAAGGGGATATTCTGTCCCCTTGGTGCCTTCCCCTCTTCCCTTCCCTCTTGGGTCACGCCAGCCAATGGAGAAGTCAGGCAAGGAAGATCTTGTAGGAGATCTTGAAGGTGGTCACACCACCTTGGAGGAGTTTTTGAGGGTGGTGCACGCCCACCCCTTGGAGAGATCATTAAAGGTGGTAGCTTCCACCTTGGAGGAGCTCTCAAGGAAGGAGAAGAAGGAGGCCCTCTTTTCAAGCCAAGGAGCAGCTAGGCTTGGAGCAAGAAGACGCCCTTCTTCACCATTGTTGCAAGAGGATTTGTGTTTCTTTTCTTGCTTTTAGATTTGTTTAAGTTCTAGTAGAAGCATTCCTCTACTTGTCCTTGAAAAGAACACTCATTCTACTCAATCAAATTGCCTTCTTTTAGCTTTTTATTGCAGTTGTTACTTTTGGTTCTAGCACTTGTTTCACCTCTTCTTACTAATTACTCTAGGCCTCCACTTGCCTAGAGTGAGCTTAGAAAGAAGATATTTCTATCTTTTAAATTTTAGTTCAGCATTTGTAGGTGTTAGTACTTTTCGTTACAATTCGCATTTTGCCCTCATCTTTTCAAAATACAAAAAAAATTACATATTGAAAAATATCAAAAAGAAAGTTGAAATCTTTTTGTAAGCAAGAGGATTAATTTTGCAATTTTTGCCTCCTTGGACGACCCTAGATACTCCCCTATCTGGGATATAAATTTAAGAGTTGATCGATTTTGCGCGTTACAACGACGTATTTAACAAACCGTGTGAAATCGCTATCAATAAGGTGACCCTCGAAGGTTATTCAGACCTAGATTCTAGTAATTCAACCTACATCCTAAGCCAAGAACCTAGATCGGAAACATATTTTGAAGATTTCAAGGCCCCATATGAAGAAGATCAGTCTTTTAATGAAGAATATGATTTTGGGCCTTGATTTGATGAATATCCCTATCCAACATCCTCAGAGGAACGAATCGATTTTTCGGAAGTCATGCCAATCTACGACACAGAAATTGAGGAGTTGGACGAGCGGGGTTTCAATTGGGTCTGCCCTACTAGCGTAGAACCTGAGCCTCTACAAAATAGGGACACCCTTTTAAGCTCAGAATTCACATTTAGGCTAGACCGCAGTCAGGCTGCTGAATCTACAACATATGATTTATTCTATGGTGGAACTCATGATCTGGAATCTCATTCAAATGTTAATTTTTGCAAACTCTCCGACGATTTCGAATCTGACCATAACATCGGAGAAAATCTGCTTCTTGATTACAATAAGCCAATTTTCTTTGAAGCCCCCTACTCCACATATACAGAACCAATCAAAACCCGTTCTCTACCCCAACCCGCAACCGAACTCAATTTCTATTCCGATTCACCTCTCACTGAGTCATTTGCAGATGATTCAACTCCATATCTATATTGGGTATCGGGCACTGATCAGACCGAAAGTCAGGAGCCATCATTCTTTGATCACCCCTGTAGGGATTCCACACCTTACATTGATTATTTTTCGGAACCCTACTCTGACCAGGCTGATTCGACTCAGCCTAAACCCGAGTTTTCACTTCCATATTCATTTGAACTTCACTACATATGGTGGGTTCCGCATCTGTTGATCTACATCTATCAACCCACTAGACTCATGGGGTTTGGGCTGCATCATTAGCCCACTGATCTGAACAAGCATCTGGTTGGACCAACTAAGCTCTTAATCAAGGTGCTTGTTTTACAAATTCCACTGATTTGACCACTCCCTCTCCACCCCATTTTCCGCTCGGCTGAAGGCATCAAATTTAGCGCTTAACGGGAGGCAACCCGTCATCTCAAAAACAGAGACCCGTCTGATTATCCGTCCGTACTCCACATCTATTGCACCTTGAGTTCAGCCTTTGACAGTTGATCCCACCTCTGGTACACTTATCAGAACTTGAAATCATCCGCATCAGTCATTCCCGACCCATTCACCCACCCGATGTATCCTGTTCTAAGTCCCTGACCTCAACACTATTTCACACCCTCCGTTTACAATGAGGACATAGCAAAACTTAGGCATGGGGGGTGATAAAGTGCATACATACAGAACCAAGAAAAATCAGAAGGATTCTCACACACAAAAATTTTTGCATATGTCAAAAACACAAAAAAATTGAAAAATTATGAAAAAGAACAAAAAAATGGGGGAGGGAGGAAATTTTGTGAGCCGCATATTCATAAGGATAAAAAGAGTAAAATGACAAAAAGGAGCACAAAATGAGAAAGAAAAAGAAATAGTCATTAGTAAAGGATTAAGGAATTAACTGAAGTTCTAGACCAGATCAAGAAAAGAAATAAAAGAAAAGTGCTAAGGAGACATAACAAGAGATTAGAGGGAACGCTGGTCTTAGGCCTCTTGGGCTAGATTCGTTAGCTTAAAAATTCACGTATCCACTAAAATCTAGATAATCCTCAAGTGGTTGAGGAAAAAGAAGCTTGAGTATTAGGTCTAAGGCTTAGGAAGTATTCGGCCTCGTTAACTGACCTCCGGTTTGCGGGATTCGGTAACCTAAGCACCCTAAATTCACACACAGTCTGGTTCAGTGCACATAAATATCCAAATCATGCAAAAGCATTTAATGTTCTGAAAAAGTCACCTAGATTAGGAGCGGCCAATCAACACAAGTTGATTTGGACGAGTTCCCAGCGCGGAGAGGTGGGAAATTCCCCTCGAAAATGTGTAACAACATATCGTATCCTCGGTGCTTGTCTCTTAGGATATTTAAATATCCTACTGGGAGCATGTAAGCACTCTACTTGTTCAGATACCATGGGTGGCATTATCCCGAAATGTCGATCGCCAGGGTCTGAATTCGGCCACGGAACGCCATGGGTGGGATTATCTCGAAATCTCGAAAGCCAGGGTTCTGGGGGTTGCCATGGATGGGATTATCTCGAAATCTCGAAAGCCAGGGACCCTTGAGGATTGATGATGGGGACGAGGAATCCGATACAGACCGTGTTGAGAAGCTAATCCGAAACTAGAAGAAAAAAAGAGAGAAAAGTTCTCCAAACAAATAAATCTTCTATCTCTCTCTTACAAAAATGCACTGCAAACTGAACTTAGGCTAAGAATGTCTCAAGCACGGGTGCTTTAACCGCGGAGTCCAACAAACCCTAGGTTAGTTTCTGTGGGCCTTAGAAACCTTTGCGGAGGACTGAGGCTAAAGTGGGTTAGGTCCGGATTTTGGTTGGTACTTGAATACCTCTAGGCCTATTGTCGGCATTCCTACCTAATCACAAAAGAAAAGGAGAAGCACTCATCATGATTATTGACAGACACTCAGGGTCTAGAACAGAAGTTAAAACCTTGAAATTTTGCTAAGGGACTAGCAAAAGCTAGGCATGGGGGTATGATGAGAGCCTCATCATGAGCCATAACTAGCTCATTTTGACCCAATAAAGAAGATAAAATCTCTTACATAACCTAGAAGAAGGCCTAAATGAAGGAATAAGTGCTCTGAGAAGAAAACATGAATTAAAGGTTAAAACTACAATTTTACCATTGCAGTGCATAAACGGGATTTCTCAGAGGCAAAACATAGGTCAAATGGTCTAAATAAGATAAAAAGTGGGTTGAGTCAATCAGAAATGGGTTTATGTGTAATCCAGGAATTAAATGACATTTGGTAACCCTAAAATAAACCTGCTTAAATTAACAAGCTTTCGGTCAGAATAAAAATCAATTAAACCCTCTAAAAATCATGGAAAAATATCTTCTAGGGTTTAGAACACTTAATTTGACCTTTGGAACCCAGTTTGACCTAGATTAGGGTCCTAACCCATCAATTGACCTAATTTGGGTTTTTATGTAAAATGTCTAGTTAAACAACGTCAAAATTAAAATCCAACTTCACCATTGGATTCCTTAGGTCCAAATTAGGTTTATACCAAAATTTGGACCTAAGGGGAGGTCATCTTGACCCACTTTGCAATTTAGTACACCCAAATCATAATTTGGTCCCTATCTTTTGAAATCACCGCAGAGAGCCCCCTAACTTCCTCGCCACCTTTGCAATCAGGTCTTTCCGCCATTATTGGGGCAGAATCCTTCTTCGGTGAGGATTAGAGAGGGAATACTCTCTGATTCCTCAGAGATCCCCTCCCAGAAATGGAAGGGAGATTCTCTGAGGAATTCCCTTCCCTCTAAGGCCAATCTTGATCCCTGGTGTGAACCCAATCTCTCGTGCGAACGCACGAGGGATTTGGGTATCCACCCTCTTTCCTTCTCCGATGAGCCAGCGGAGGTATTGGCGTGCCCTCCACGCTCTGAAAGCACGGCCCAGTGCCTATAAAAGAACCTCCAAACCCGGCCGCCCAATTTCAGCTTGACTTGGCTGGACTTCCACCTCAACTTCTTCTCTTTCTTCTCCGGCCAAGGGTCCAGCGAGCTCCAGCGAGCCCCCCTTCCCTACCTCTTCGCTCTGCCACAAAACCAGTGGCAAAGTCATCTTCCTGATTCTCCTCCGCGTCGCGCAACACCCACGCATGCCGCCTCAGCCCCGTCATCGCCGCCGTCTTCCTCCACTAGGCAGCTTCTTCTCCGGCCACAGCAGGTACAGCTGTCCACCTCTCCATCCCCCTTCATCCCTGTAGTTAGGCTTAATACATTCTCCATCTTCCCCTCTCTCTTTTCCCCCTTTTATTTCATTTACTTGCCCCTCGACCGTCGCTGACCACCTCCATCTTCCTCGCCTCCGATCGACCTCCGGCAAGCTGCCCCCACCATTCCGCCCCTCCACATGGCTCGCCAACCGTCTCATAAGCTCCGCCTCACCACAAGGAACAACCTCCGCCCATCCACCATCCCTCTACCCCTCCACCACAATCCCCTGAACACACCCACACCCCCGGCCACAGGTTGACCTAGGCACGCACGCCTAGGCCATCCCACGGCCTGCCACATGGCTCACCACCTTCGTCATGCCACGGCGAAGGTGCCCAGCTGGTTTGATTAGGCCAATAGGCCGTATTTGTGTTTGACAGGATTCTAGCCCCTGCCGCCAATGACGGTTGGAGTAGCTCCAGGCTTCAGTAGCTTCAGGCGTCAGGACCTCCAGGCTTCAGGTGTAGCGGACGCGGGCGAGCAGTGCAAAGTGATCTGGCCCAGCAAGGAGCGCAGCAACGTCCGCAGCTGTGGCGATTGCACAAAGGCTCTGCGGGTGAGCGCGGGAGTGGGGCAGAACTAATAGTCCCACATCGGCGAAACGCGAAGCACAGGTATACTTTAACTTGTTTTTGTGATATTGCCTCGTTGCCTCCGAACGCACAGGGGTGAGGTCCCTCACCTTATCCCATGCTCGCCTCGTCCGCGGTTTCACCTCGCAGATCTGGTGGGCTCCAACCCGACCCAACCTGAGCACTCCTCGCGCATCACCCACCTGCCAGTGCGCCTGGTCCCGGGTGTGAAATCCAACCCGATTACCCGTGGCTCTGGGAGAGCGTCCTTTGAGTGAATTGCAGAGAGAGAGAGACATGCAGGTAGAGGGAAAAGGGTAGGTTTTGCTCTCTGTGCAGGCAGGCTGGGCGAAGAAGAGAAGAAACTTAGCCAAGGAAGAAAGAAGGACTGAGAGAAAAGAAGCAAAGGCAGGAAGAAGAGAAGAGACCAAGGAAGAAGAAGCCTTCGCAGAAAGAGAAGAGAAAGAAGAAGAAGACAGAAGAGAGAAGAAGCAAAGGCAAGGAAGAAGAAGTCTTCGCAGAAGAGAGAAAGAAGAAGAAAGGCAAAGTGAAGACTGCAGAAGAAAGAAAGAAAAAGGGAAAACACTTTTAAGACATCTGATCTTGTGATCAGATGTCCAATTTTACTCTTTTGTCACAATTACTTTTTAACCGCATACATTCATATTTGAATTCAAGTTTTGAGTAAATTAGAGTGTTCAATTACATTTGAGATTAGTATTAAATTCCGATTGCTCCCTGTGTTTGACCTCGGATACTCCGATTTTCGAGTAATAAAAACTCTTTATTTGTTTTGAACACTTTTTCGGCTATACTACAACGTGACATTCTTTAAACCTGAGCAAGCGCGAATAAACACCCATCACCAACCACCTTCTCCGTCACTGACCGACCGCCGTGCACCTCCATACACCACATAAACACTGCCATCATCTTCCACACGGTATGACAAAGGTCTTGAGCTATTTTAATGTGGTCGTGAGGCCTTATTCTTGATTTCAGGTCTTCCACTGGAGCTCTGCTGCCTTGATGACTTCATCAGCTGTGTTCATCGAGTGGTGCCCTTGTTTTTTGCCAAGAGTTATGCCTATGCCTTGCAAATACACCCCAAGCATCACTCCAGGTCATCGGTTACAAGCCTCAACATCAGCTATTGCACCAATTAGCCCATCCTCCAGCTGTAGCTTTGCATATAGAGAAACCTTGTGGGTTTAGTCCCACATCGTTCATGGAAAGCGGATTGCACACGCATAAAGTGTTTTTCTGATTGTGGCTTATCACCTCCAAACACATGGGGTGAGGTCCCTCACACCCGAACTCATGCCCGACCCACCCAAGCTCTCTCATGCCTCGGCTGTGACACTCACGCACGCAGCCCTGGACCCGGTTACACAACTCGAATACCCGATTAACCCGGCTATTTGAGATAAAGCGGAGAGGAGGAAGGAAAGAAAGAGAGAGCAGGGGAGGGGTGGGTTTTGCTCTTCAGAGAGAGCTTGACACTTTGTCGAGGAAGGAAAGAAAAGAAGAAGGAGAAGACCTGAAGGAAGAGAAGAAGAGGAAGACGTGAAGTAAGGCAGAAGAGGAAAGAAGAGAGTCATGCCTGAGGAAGAAGAAGAGTCCAAGGAAAGAAAGAAGAAGAGAAGAAGAACAACAACAGAAGATTAAAGACACTGTAGTAGGCGACATTTAAGTCATCTGATCCACCTGCCAGACATTTGATTACTATTCACTTATTTACATGATTGAATAATTGATGTATCTGTGCTTAGACTAATAATTGGTGATCTAAATCACCATTATTTTATCTTAGATATCTTTTTATCCTCTTTAACTCTTTAAATACATTGAGCATCATTGAATATTTAATGTGATAGATTATTATTCATTGAAAATTTATATTTTGCTCAATTTCTTGTGCTCATTTATATATTCATTGAGATTAGCATGTGAATTCCTATTTGCTTCCTGTGTTCGACCTCGGACTTCATTTTTAGATATTCGAGTTATAAATTATATTTGTTGAGAGATCGATTGAGGATTTTGCACTACAACGATAATAACTTAATCTAAATCCTCGATAGATCCATTAAACACCTATGATGGTGTTTGTTCGAAAGTCATAGAGCGTGTTTTGATATGAAAACATCATAGTATAGTGCGCAATACGATCAAACAAAAATATTTATAAAAAAAAGATAACGAGACTTTGAGTCTCGGTCGTTCGTCTCTGGGAGGCATTAGTTCAAATCTGAAATCGATTCGTTATCGCTCTACTTTATTTAAAATCGCATGCCAGTTTCCAATCTTCGGATTAAAGTTTTTCCACTTCTAGTGTGAATTCTAATTACGTGCGTGTGTTAAATAGATAACAAAGGTGAAAGTGTGAGTTTTGGTGCGCACAATTCTAGTTACGTGGTGGCTGTTTACGGAAAATGCATTTATGGTTAGATCTTCTATATTTTCCGAAACTGACATGTGTCGAAGCTATGAATTGCTATTGATTAGCCCATAGTTGTGGGCTATTTAAGTATTTAAGTGCCTACACATTAGGTTAATTCTAACATTTATTTAGTATAAATTAGGATGTAAATAGATTAATTCATAGTTTTAATCTAATTACATAATCCATACATTACATTCATATCTTAAGTGCATTTAGAATTAGCTTAGAATAGCATTCATCTAATTAGATAACCAATTAGGTATATTGTTTTTATTAACATAGAAGTTGAGGGTCTATACATAAATAACCCTAATATTTTAATAATATTTTCTTTATTCGTCTTCTTTCAGAACGGCTGGCTGCCGCTCCAACGCCCGCGTGATGCAGTGAAAGCCATTCAAGGGGGAGCGGATACGGTGGATCTGGTCGGCGGCTGATTTCAAAATTATTCAAGACACTACAAAAGGAGCATGGAGGCAGCCGAGCTCAACAGGCCTCCGCCACCGACCCACCACTGTGCAGAGAGATCCTCTCTCTTCCACTCCACACTGCCGGCCTCTACCGTGGCGGCGAGTCTCCACCACCGTGGGCGTGTGGTGTGACAGGCCACACCGCCATCCGGAGCTCGCCCGCATTACCGTGAGCACCTTAGCGTGCAACTCCCTCGCCGTCATCGCCGACCACCGTCACCAACCTACTGATCAGCCACCCTCTCAGTAACTTAAGACGTCTGGGAAATTTCCCAGACGTCTGAAGTTACCGCTCACTTCACCGCACACGCCTGAAGTCACCTGCAGACCCCTTCCCGCACCTGCAGAACCTTCAGCGCACCCACGTCCGTCAACCTTCAGCTCAAACACGCACAACCGCTTGCAGTCCACGCCGTTCACCACTGCGCCTGCAGAACCGCCAGCAACCGACCTCTGCAGACCCTCTGCCCACGCCAGCTTCCACCGCACACGCCAGCGCTCGCCTGCAGACCACCGCAGCCACGCCTCCGCGCGCCAGCGCCCTCCGCAGACCCTCCGTGCGCCCACGCACAACCGCCTGCAGCACCTCCGCCGGAGCTCTTCCGGCCACCTCCGGCCGCCGCGCGACTCGCCGTCACCACCGATTCGAAGCCCTTGATCCAAGGGACCTCCTCCGAGCTTCCCGCGCCCAGCCATCGGCTCCTCGTCGCGCAAGACAACGGGGAACAATTCCCCTGTTTTGCTACAGTAAAACGTTGATTAAAATTTACATTTTCTGCCATTGCCAGATTTTATTCATATTCTATTCACTCTGCATTGCGGAAAATATCCTGTAGTTTCTCATAATTGCCATTTCAGCATTATTTCTTGCTTAAACCTTAATCTAAAGGCAATCTTGGCTTGGTTCTTGTCCAAATTGACTCCGAACAAACATTTTTAAGTGGCGCGAATTTTAATACGTTATTGTCTCCCTGTGGAAATGACCCGCTCCTCTGCGAGTGGTTATTTCTTATTAAAAATTGATTAGTCGATTTTTCCACCACATTAAACTACAAACGACTTAAAAGCGAAAGATCGACTCGGTCAAATGGCGCCGTTGCCGGGGAGGCAACAGACGCAATAATTTCGCCTAATTTTATTTTCATTATTTGTCAATTGCACAGAGATTTGACCATCTATTATTTTCTTTTCTGTGCGAGAAATTTTGTGCAAGAATCAGCCACTGTGAGAGGCGACCCTTGACGTCGCCAGACGAGAAGTGGACAAGCAATTTTGAAAGGAGGAGAAGGACGAGGACGCGACGGACACCATTGTATTTAATCGCTAATTTAATTAGAATAGAATTAAGACTGAAGACTTAATTTTTCATTACAGTTAGTTTGAAACCCTTGTTCTGGGGTAAATTTTGAGGGGTTTGTTCCCTGATTTTGTTTTGGACCCGTGTTGGGTAATTTTTGGGAGCCTGTTCCCTTTTCTTTAGATTTAGTTTTATTTTTTTTTTTATTATTTCTTTTATTTGCTTGTGCATAAGTAGTTCTAACAAAAAATAGAAAAAGAAAAAAAACGAGCTGCCTGCTAGAAGCTGCCTGCCCTAGGACGAACCATTTAGGTCTGTATGAGCAGCCTCTAGATTTGCTTTTCTGCATTGCGTGCATTTTTGCATCGAAGATCGCTGGAGGCAAGGTACGCATTCTCTTACTTTGCATCCTATTTTTAATCACGCATTGCATTTGGGATTTAATGCGAAGACCACCTAATCTGTACTGAATAAATCTAACAAGTGGTCACATATTTTCTTTAGAAAAAGGACTAATTAAAGGAAGGACATTTTAAAAACCAAGGATTTGATTTTCAAACTTGGCGTGCGATTCAAAGTTCAAAATCTTTGACGGTGTATGCACACTTATTTCACTTGCACCACGGCACGTTTCTAGACACTCCTTAGGTTTGGAAATACTAGGACAAGAGCCCTCCTTTCGTTGGATTTTGAAGTGTTCGGAACTTGAGATCAAAGGTTTTGTAAATCCAAAGAGGGGGATACCTTGTCACGGATTTTTGGGGGTAGTTGAGGAGCACCGCGAAAGCACAGCTTCAAAGGAAGGCTTAGGCCTACTTGCATCCCTCGATCTTCCGTCTTTGGATTTACTTGACCATTTGAGATTTAGGGAAGAACACCTAAGCTCCAACTAGGTCTTTTTAGGCGAGCCGTAGGTCAACAATAGGCGCGTAAATTGATTGAACAAATTGTATTGTCACCTGCAATCTGACTTAAAATCAAAAGCCTAAATTGGGAAAGACCTAAAAGGTCCTTTTTGAATTGTGTCTTGCTTGGGGAATTCTGATTGAAGTGTGAGTTAGAATGGACCACATTGATTTTCATCCTTTCACATCTTGCCCACACCCTCACCCCCACTCTGCATCCTTTCATCCCAGATGCCGAGATGGTCCATTCCTTGATGGACATAATGACAATCATTGGGATTCGTTTTACTCCTATTATAGGAGTATTGGCCTAGTTAAGCCCCAAATTAGTGAGCAGAACTCAGGAGCGGGATTTGCTTTGCCCAATATCCCACATACCAAAGAAATACCCAACCCACCCTCCCTGAAAACTTATAATGGTTGGACAAACACTCCTGGGTACTATAAGCCTGAGCCTGATTTCTCTTATGATAAAAATGACCTCTCCTCTTTGAAGATGGAAATACAGAAAATGCAAAATGAAATGAGTGAATTGTTAGGAGAATCTTTGAGAGCAGGCCAACAAGAAAGAGATGAAATTAGCCACCCAATCTGCCCCATTGACGATGACGTACACCCCTCTACAATAGATGCATCTCCCGTGGGAAAGCTACATTTTAAGTTGAAGGGAAATTCTGGGGAAAATAGCTACTTTTCGAGGATCGATTTTGAAATCTCCCCATTAGATGACACTTCCTTGAGAGATCTACACTTTAGGTGGGAGGAAAAAACACATGAAAGTAGCTATGCATTGGATGAAGAAAGGTGGCAACCCGAGGAAGATGATGATAAGGTTGAGTATCCACCTGAATTATATTGGAGTCAAAAGAAGGGAATGATGGTACCATTGGAAGACCTCGACCCAGATGATAGTATTTTCGTGACATTTGATGAAGTGGGTCAAAGTCAAGTTGTTAATCCTACCCTCCCTTCTGATCACGATATGGAACTCAAACCCACCCTTAGGGAACCTAACCCTAAAGAAATTGACCTATCTGAGGAGTCTGATGTAACCAATGTAAATAATTTACCTCAGATAGAGCACCCTAGGGGATCTGCTGAGATATTAAATGATTCTAGACCTCGGGTACATGATGAATTGTGTGATGAGGAGGAAGACGAATTATATGAGGAACCTACATTCAAGATTTGGAGTGACACTAAGGGTGATTATGTATTATTTGAAGAGTTAGCCCCTGAGGATGTCACAAATTTGACCAAATTAGGTTTCCTTGGCACACCCATTGATGATATTTCTCCTCATGATAAAATGATGGAAAATTTGGAAGCAATTTCTAAGATTTATGTGGATTCACATATAGATTCCGGGGAAGATTTGAGTAAAGAACAAAAACCTGGGGATGACATTGATAGGATAATCCCTAGATCTGTTGCTTCCAACCTGCCTTCATTCACTTCGAAGTCACCCTCTGATTCTCTTATATCTGAAAGCGAAATTGTGACTCCTGATGAAGAGCAGGAAGATCCACGTGATGGTGCAAGGAATGCTAGGGATGAAATTGAGGATTTAGAAAGAGTGTTTGGGATGGACACCAAGCTGATTAAACCCAACCTAGATCTTATGGCCATCCCACAACCTCGTAACTTGGACACCCTAGACGATCCTTGCCTTAGAGAATTGCTCATTTTTGTTCTGACTAGGGGGCTTAACAGACCAATATTTTCTGTAATGGAGTATCGGGTATGGATTGATGATTTCTTTAGTCAGTCCATTACCCTGGGGGTTTATCTCTATACCATTCCTTCCCCATTCTTTTTGGAGGATCCTTGTCATCCTACCCCTACCCCTTTGGAGGTTATTTTAACTGTTTATCCTTTAGAACCTCTTCTGGTGACCTGGGAAGATTTCATTCCCATTTTAGTTGGGCGAGCATTTGCTATCGGGATTCATCATCAGCTCGCCAACATCCTAGGTTACCTATTTTCTAGGCCAACTTTGCTTTGCTCATTTTTAGGGCCTATTTCTGCAATTCTTGAACCTGATTTGCAGGTTCTTCGGCTATTCAGCCCAGCTTTGACCCAGGTAATATCCTTCTATGCAATGTGGACATTGCAGATTTTAGGCATGGGGGTGTGTACTTGGGGATATACATAGCATAATTGCATACATTTGTACATATAAAAAAAAAAAAAGTTTTGAGCTTAACTGGCTAAGTCCTGCATTCTTAAGCAAATCAGAACTCTAGCGTAGACTAAGTTAATTCTATGGTCAAACTTTAGAAGCTAAATAAGCTACTAGCTTTTGACCTTTAGGGTCCTTTGTGGACTTAAAAACTTAAGTAGGAGTTAAGTTGCGGACCATTCTTCAAGAGGTTGAGGAAGGGAAGCTAGGGTTTGAGTTAAAAGGTGGGGTAGTACCTGGAGTCTTATTCTACCTTTTGGTTTACGGGTCCTTGTAACCCAAGCATCCAAATTTTTCACACTTGGTCTGGTAATTAACTTAATTTCTGAAAAGAGATTTGGTTCTCTTAGTTTTGGCTTAAGAGAGGCTTGAAAACACATTTTGATTGGAAGAGTTCCCGCCGCAAGAGAGGTCGAGTATATACTCACCTTGAGGATGCGATGGTAACATATTACCTCCTCGGCGCTTGTCTCTTAGGATATCCATCCTACTGGGGGCATGTAAGCGCATTGCGCGGTTCAGGTACCATGGGCGGCCCTATCTCGAAGTGCCGATTGCCATAGGCCTGAATTCGCTTAAGAAATCCATGGGTGATACTATCTCGAAGTGTCGATTGCCAGGAGTTCTTGGGGTCGTTATGGGCGGTGCTATCTCGAAGTATCGAAAGCCAGGCACCCTTCGAGGTATGGTAATGGGGACAATGAATCCGACACAGACCGTGTTGATAGCTGATCTGAGGTTAGACTTAGAAGAATCAAACAAAAAAAAAAGTATATATATTAAAAAAAAAAAAAAAAATTCCTTTAACTCAAATAACTCGGACCAATGCAAAAGCACGGATGCTTTAATCTCAGGGATTAATAAACTTTAGGGTAGAGTCAGAAATCAGGGAAACTTGTGCCTGCAACTTGTCTTTAGCCGACCTAGTCTGTAACTTAGCAACTACTTAGGAACCTTGGGTTTAGAACCTGAACTTAATATGCTTCTGAAGGAAGACTAAATGAGTTGACTAGTCTACTTAGAGTGCTAGGTTTCGCTTAATTTTGCTAGGGACTAGCAAAAACTAGGCATGGGGGTATTTGATTAGCCCATAGTTGTGGGCTATTTAAGTATTTAAGTGCCTACACATTAGGTTAATTCTAACATTTATTTAGTATAAATTAGGATGTAAATAGATTAATTCATAGTTTTAATCTAATTACATAATCCATACATTACATTCATATCTTAAGTGCATTTAGAATTAGCTTAGAATAGCATTCATCTAATTAGATAACCAATTAGGTATATTGTTTTTATTAACATAGAAGTTGAGGGTCTATACATAAATAACCCTAATATTTTAATAATATTTTCTTTATTCGTCTTCTTTCAGAACGGCTGGCTGCCGCTCCAACGCCCGCGTGATGCAGTGAAAGCCATTCAAGGGGGAGCGGATACGGTGGATCTGGTCGGCGGCTGATTTCAAAATTATTCAAGACACTACAAAAGGAGCACGGAGGCAGCCGAGCTCAACAGGCCTCCGCCACCGACCCACCACTATGCAGAGAGATCCTCTCTCTTCCACTCCACACTGCCGGCCTCTACCGTGGCGGCGAGTCTCCACCACCGTGGGCGTGTGGTGTGACAGGCCACACCGCCATCCGGAGCTCGCCCGCATTACCGTGAGCACCTTAGCGTGCAACTCCCTCGCCATCATCGCCGACCACCGTCACCAACCTACTGATCAGCCACCCTCTCAGTAACTTAAGACGTCTGGGAAATTTCCCAGACGTCTGAAGTTACCGCTCACTTCACCGCACACGCCTGAAGTCGCCTGCAGACCCCTTCCCGCACCTGCAGAACCTTCAGCGCACCCACGTCCGTCAACCTTCAGCTCAAACACGCACAACCGCCTGCAGTCCACGCCGTTCACCACTGCGCCTGCAGAACCGCCAGCAACCGACCTATGCAGACCCTCTGCCCACGCCAGCTTCCACCGCACACGCCAGCGCTCGCCTGCAGACCACCGCAGCCACGCCTCCGCGCGCCAGCGCCCTCCGCAGACCCTCCGCGCGCCCACGCACAACCGCCTGCAGCACCACCTCCGGCCGCCGCGCGACTCGCCGTCACCACCGATTCGAAGCCCTTGATCCAAGGGACCTCCTCCGAGCTTCCCGCGCCCAGCCATCGGCTCCTCGTCGCGCAAGACAACGGGGAACAATTCCCCTGTTTTGCTACAGTAAAACGTTGATTAAAATTTACATTTTCTGCCATTGCCAGATTTTATTCATATTCTATTCACTCTGCATTACGGAAAATATCCTGTAGTTTCTCATAATTGCCATTTCAGCATTATTTCTTGCTTAAACCTTAATCTAAAGGCAATCTTGGCTTGGTTCTTGTCCAAATTGACTCCGAACAAACATTTTTAAGTGGCGCGAATTTTAATACGTTATTGTCTCCCTGTGGAAACGACCCGCTCCTCTGCGAGTGGTTATTTCTTATTAAAAATTGATTAGTCGATTTTTCCACCACATTAAACTACAAACGACTTAAAAGCGAAAGATCGACTCGGTCAGCTATGCTAACGTGTCTGGTTTTGAAAACCTGTCGTCGTAGTATGAATGCGAAGAACTCATATTCAATAAGTAAAATTTATACCGGAATAGAAATCCCCAGTCGAACTCAGGGAGGCGGACGTTTGATTTAAAAACACACATTTGTTTTATTTTTCATGAAGTAGAATAATTGATTACAAACTATCTATCTATTTTCAATAAATAGAAGAGAGAGAGAGAATATTACAAACAAAAACTAAAAAGAGATGTAGAATGAACATAGAATTCATTATCAGAAGGATTGTTCATTACACTAAACATTACGAATAGAAAGCGGGAAAATGACTACACTACAAAGCAGTAAATCTACTCTAGAAAGCAGTAAATCTATTCTAGAAAGCAGTAAAAAGAATAGGGAGAGAGATATCCTCCTCGATGGTTGCTTGGAGGACGCGCCGGACGGGACGACGCTTGGAAGACGGGGAACAGAGTGGGACGAAGAAGGACGAAGCAGGAAGAACAGGAATAGGGCAACACATCGTCGTCGTCTACCAAAGGGGGACGAAAATTTGACTTTATTTTGCGAGAAGCATCCTGGGTATGGGACAAGCTTCTCTTGAGCTTTGGAGAGGGAGAGAAGAGAAGGAAGGGATAAGAATTTCGTATGGAGGGGGTCTCCTTTTATAGTAGTAAGAAGTGAAGGCAATTTGGTCATTTTAATTTGAAAAACATTAAATCAGGGGTATTTAGTGACTGATAAAATCGTCGCTAAAGCCCCATCGTGGGTGTAGTGGGGCGGTGCTCACACGCCCGCTCACCTCCCACGCCGCCCACGTCCTCTGAATCTCAGCTGTTAGATTGTGAGATCAAACGGCTGAGAGCGCTTCTCACCCGCCTCCTCTGCGTGCAACGCCCGCGTGCGATCTCGCGTCACGCGCGAACGTGCGATAGCGCGTGGAATGGATTGAGCGCCCGCAACCGCTCAATTGCTATCAAGCAGTCGTGGAGCCCGCTCACCTGGGCCTCAGATGCCGCTCGCGCAGGCTCAAACGTGCGCCTCGCCTTCTCGCGAGTGCGTTCACCCGCTACGCTACAATGGCTCTTGTGTTGCAGAGATGAATTCATGCGCACCTGATCAAGACCGTTGGATTGAAGTCCAACAGTCAAGGTGGCTCCTTCAGGTTCAGCTTCAGAGGCTGGGCACACCGGTTGGGTGCAATCTCAGCCATTGGATCTTTATCCAACGGCAGAGATTCGCGGGTGATAGCATCTTCAGAAGTTGAGGGCGGTTGGTTGGGCGGCCGAGATGGCACCACGAGGCGCCATCTTGGCCGTCCATCTTCTGGATGATGTAGATGGTGCCACGGTTGTTGGATTGAGTCGATTTTCATGCTATTAAGGTGCGATCGTCGATCCGAATCCATCTGTGCAGTCGGATTTGTCGTTTGAAGTATGGATTCACACCATCTTGGCCCTTGATCTTCTAAGGTTCCCCAGTCTCTATCTGATGCTACAGATGTCTGATTAGGGCGATCTTGGAGTCGTTGAACTCCAATCGTCGCCATGATCACATCTGTATAGTTGGATCTTTGATTCGAGGCCCTGATAAAATGTTTGCCCTATCCATAAACATAAAAGGAGACAATTAACCTCCATTTTATTCAAACTAATCTAAATGCAAGATGATGCATGTTATGCAATATTTATAATATGCAATGAAATTCTATGCTTAAGAACATGCATAAATAGACATCTTAAGTAGTGTAAACATGTTTACATCATATCACCATGCCTATCTTTGGCTAGTCCCTAGCAAAAACTATATGCTATTTAGAAAAGAATCTGGTTGGATTATTTGGGCATGAGTTATTTTCAATCATTAAGAAAATGTTTACTTAGGATCTGAACTTTCAAAGACATAACAGTGCCCAAGTATCTGCCAAAATGCAGACTACCTCAAGCCCTCACCTTATTCAAAGAAAAAAAAAATTTCTCTTTTTCCTCTTTTCTAATTTTTTTGGATTTGCAAGTTTTAGGGTTTAAGAGTGGCTTTCTATGGCCATTCAACTCACCCAAGATTTGATGAGAACCCTAAGTTCTAAGCATCTTATTGTGAATGTGATAGATTCGTTGATCGGTAGTAAGAACGAACTTCGGATTTCTACGCCTTTAAATGACCTTAAAAAGAGAATTCTGCCAAAAGTATATCTTTACAACCAGTAGCTTTCTCCCTACTTTTATTTTTACGCGGTCAACACAAGGGTGAATCTAGTGTATATCTCCCCAGTTTATTCTACTTCTCCTCTTCTTCCTAAGTGTTTTGGAAATTTTCAGTGCATTTATTGAGCTTGGTTCTGGACAATCGCTCGATGAGTTATTACCACCGACAACTTGCAAGCCATACTCGTGCGGCGAAGTGTGGCTTATTTCTTTTTTTCTTTTCTCCTTTTCTTTTCTTTTTTTTTTGACTCTTTTTTTTTTGGTAAGTAGGTAGCTTCCCTCGTCTAAGATTTACCTAAAGGGAGCAAAAAGAGAAAGGTCCTATGACTAGGCTCTGGACAACCTACCTATGGGCTATTACCCATGATAACTTGCTAGCCATATCACCCTAGAAGGTTCATTAGCTACCCAATTTCCGTTAGAACCGTCGATTAATGAGTTAGTGACAAGATAGTGTGTAGATGCTTTAGGCTTAAAGTTCCCTCAAATCAAAGGGTGGATTGATAAGTCGTATACTTATCACCCAAACTTATTTACTCTAATTAAAATAGAATTCAGGTTGGCGAGGACTCGAAAAATAAATACGCATTTTAATGGATACACAGGCTGATTAAGTCTGACGACCTAAAGGGTCTTTGTGTTCAGATCATAATGTAATATTTCCTAAGATTGAAAATTTTCTTAAACCCAAGTTCTCTTTCCTAATTCCAATTTTTTTAATAAAATAAAAGAAAAAAATAAAACAAATCTACGGAGCTGACGAATAAATTTAGAGATGAAATGCACCCCCCATGCCTATCTAATGCAATGTCCTCATTGTATTAAAAAGACATAAAATAGAGTGGAATATAGTAGAAAGTACCTAAATTGCGTGAATGTCAAGTCCTCTCTGAGATAAAAAATAAAAAGAACTATATACGTGCTGAATTTAGTGCCTTCAGCTAGGCACACTATACAAAGAAGAGAAATAAAGAATTCACAGGTGCAGGTCAGAATCAAAATAAAAAGATGAAACGTCGAACCTGCCAGCAAATGTCCACGGATGTGGACCAGATTATGGTGCAGACCCATACCACATAATTGAAAATATCTAAGGTTCTGGATAAAAATTACCCAAAACCTAAAATCAGTATGCAAGTGGGGTCGGGCCAGCGATTTTTGAGGATGCACCCCAAGACCAAAAAGTCAGGTTACAGAGAATTCAAGCTCCAAAGGATAATCAAAGAATGTGTGCTTGGGTTGGACATCCTTAGAATAGATGTTGTAAGGGTCCTAGTTTGATGATTTCAGATGAATTAGAACCTTAGACTTAGTCTTTTATTTCCTCCAAAGTTTGCTTCCTAAATAAGAACTTCCCAACTCCTACCCTCAATCAGAATGTTAAATTCCAGAACCTCTTGCATATTAATCACCCCGTCTAAAATTTCCAAGTCTAAAAGATGTGGCTGAATCAGAATTGACTTGGGTCTAGTTATCTCAAAAATAAAATCATCGATAAGCTCAATGGGGTGAACTGACAATCAGGGCATTTGATTGAATCCTCCATAAAATGCAATTCTGGATCCGTAGTGTGAGCCCTAATAAGATCAGTTTCCTTATTTATTGGGCTATCAAATGATCTATTAGATTCCTCAGGCCCAATCGTCTCACAGAAATCATATTCTGTAGACTCGCGTGAGACTTCGCAAATCGAATCTTCACCATTAGAATCAAAGAAATCAAGATCCATATTAATGTATGTCCTAAAATCATCTGACACTTTCTGATCCAAGGAGACATACGTCTCCTCGTACTCTGGCTCTGGGATCTCAGGTGAAGAAATCAGATCATCCTTAATTGGTTGCTCTAATTCAATTTGGTCACCCTCGTAACACGTGTCCCCCCAACAGGTGCCTAAGCAGGTTCTAACATTAGCTCTCCTGAAGGGATTTCATCCTAGGAATCATCCCACGACTGAACTAAAGCAACCACAAATCTCATCCTCAATTTCACTAACTTCCCAAGTAGAAACTCACCCGGGTTCTTATCCTTAACATCCTGGAGCCAATCCAATAAATACTTGCTCAAATCATCAATCATTTCAATCAGGGGCTCCAATCTTTCAATGGAAGGTGTTGGCTGAACTTCTAAAGTTTGTATGATATTCCTCAAGTTATCCAGAACCTTATCTTGAACCTGGTTACCCTGAAGCAAATGAGTTGGTTCAGGGTTGGGCAGGTTTGGGATTAATGCAGGGGAATTAACGAATTGAGATTCGTTATACCCTTCCTGATAATAGGTCATTTCGAATTGTTCAAAAGGTGGTAATGACCTAAAGGCAGAGTAATCAGAGGATGGGTAAGGATCAGTGTATCCTTCTTGATTGTAGATCGTATTAGGTTGTCCATGAAAGGGTGATGATCTATAATCGATGTGGCTCTGAGAAGGATAAAAATCACAATCATAGTGTTTAGGGTTAGACCCTAAACACGGAGGTCCAGAACTATATCCCTAATCCAAGTTATCCCAACTAACTGATGGTTGATTATAGTACGAGTCGGGATATTCGTCAAGTTGAGGATAATTCAAAACAGGAGGGAAAGAGCGGGAATGCGTATAATATGTGGAAGAAATCATGATAAACAGGAGGAAGAAAGGCACTCTGCAATACAAGCAATCAAACCTATCCTTAAGTGGGCTAGCCTAAAGACCTACAGACTCCCACAACCCGTCTTGAGATAAAGGAACAATTTGATCTACTTCTGTCTGTTCAATCCAACCAATTAGAAGGACGGACTGAGGAGAAGGTTCTTCCTTTGGCTTGCACCTCTGGTTCCTAGTGTACCCCCCAGCCACGATCATTTGATTCTGCTCCCCTATCTAGACATCAGATTGAATAGTAGAAACAGACTAATCAAAAATAATCTCGTTATGGGCTCTGAAGAGCGATTCGAATCCTTAAAGCCAACGTCTACTCTATTTTATTTAGGGTTAGGTTTGAATGTGCTTTGGAATGTGATGGGCCCTTTATCTGGGTTGTGCCCTTAATGATTGATTGATGTGTGTGTGTGTGCACAACCAGTGATTTTCAAGCAAGATTACTTTTGATGCAGTGAATTTTAGGGTTCAAATCTTGCTTAGTAGCTTTTAGGATTCAACTTCAGGTATTTTCAAACAAGTTTTGTTGGCACACCAGGTTTTGAAAGCACAAGTGAAGATGTTTTCCTTTAAAACTTAAAAGAATGTGGAGTGCCTGGTAAATCCCTAAGAGTTGAAATTAATCAGTAGCTACTTGATGAGTTGATTTTAATTGAAGTGGTGCGGCCCAATCAATTCAAACAATCAGCCTGTTGCACCACTTAATTAGGCACACAAATGATTACCTAATCTGATTTCTACTCAATTATGTGTTTGGATGTGTGTCCCGGCTCCAAAGATCAGTTTATCGGTTGAGTTTGAAAATCAGATGAGGTTGTGTACCTCTGTGAGATTTTTTTTTTTAAATGTGGAGGTTGAGGCGAGTGTGGGTGTCAAACAAACAAACAAAACTAACCTTAGAGTTTATAAGAACACCTAGGTTGATTGATGTTTGTGTTATTATGTGGTGAAATGAAAACTGATGGGTGGGAGGTGGGGGATAACTTATAAAGCCTTCAACAACACTTTACTTCAATCTACCGCTTTTGTTCATCTCAAAAGAGTACCTGCAATCACAATAAAAAAGGAGAGAAGTGAGGTAAATGATTTGTAAGTTGGAAAATACGAAAAAAATCAAAGAGCGTCGCCTCCCCAGCAACGGTGCCAAAATGTTGAAGCTACGAGTTGCTATGCTAACGTGTTTGGTTTTGAAAACCTGTCATCGTAGTATGAAAGCGAAGAACTCATGTTCAACAAATAAAATTTATACCGGAATAGAAATCCTGAGTCGAACTCAGGGAGGCGGACGTGTGATTTAAAAACACACGTTTGTTTTATTTGTCACGAAGTAGAATAATTGATTAGAAACTATCTATTTACAATAAATAGAAGAGAGAGAGAATGAGAGAGAGATAGAATATTACAAACAAAACCAAAAAGAGATGTAGAATGAACATGGAATTCATTATCAGAAGGATTGTTCATTACACTAAACATTACGACTAGAAAGCAGGAAAATGATTATACTAGAAAGCAGTAAATCTACTCTAGAAAGTAGTAAATCTATTCTAGAAAGTAGTAAAAAGAATGGGGAGAGAGATATCCTCCTCAATGGTTGCTTGGAGGATGAGTCAGACGGGACGATGCCTGGAAGACGGGGAACGGAGCAGGACGAAGGAGGACAAAGCAGGAAGAATGGGAACGGGGCAGCACGTTGTCGTCGTCGCAGGATCCGCTTCCGAAAGGGGGACGAAAATTTGACTTTATCTCACAAGAAGCATCCTAGGTGTGGGATAAGCTTCTCTTGAGCTTTGGAGAGGGAGAGAAGAGAAGGAAGGCATGAGAATTTCATATGGAGGGGGTCTCCTTTTATAGTTGCAAGGAGTGAGGGCAATTTGGTCATTTTAATTTGAAAAACATTAAACTAGGGGTCTTTAGTGACGGATAAAACCGTCGCTAAAGCCCCATTGTGGGCTTAGTGGGGCGGCGCTTGCACGTCCGCTCGCCTCTCGCGCCGCCTACGTCCTCTGAATCTCAGTCGTTCGATCGTGAGATCGAACAGCTGAGAGCGCTTCTCGCCCGCCTCCTCTGCGTGCAACGCCCGCATGCGATCTCGCGTCACGTACGGACGTGCGATAGCGCATGGAACGGATTAAGCACCCGGAACTGCTTGATCGCGATCGAGTGATCGCGGAGCCCGCTCACCTGCGCCTCAGATGCCGCTCGCGCAGGCTCGAACGCACGCCTCTCCTTCTCGTGAGTGCGTTCACCCGCTGCGCTACAGCGGCTCTTGTGTTGCGGAGATGAATTCATGCGCACGCGATCAGGACCGTTGGATTGAGGTCCAACGGTTAAGGCGGCTCCTTCAGGTTCGGCTTCAGAGGCTGGGCGCACCGGTTGGGTGCAATCTCAGCCGTTGGATCTTGATGCAATGGCGGAGATTCGCAGGTGATAGCATCTTCAGAAGTTGAGGGCGGTTGGTTGGGCAGCCGAGATGGCACCACGTGGCACCATCTTGGCCGTCCATCTTATGGATGATGTAGATGGTGCCACTGTTGTTGGATTGAGTCGATTTCGCGTCGTTAGGCAACGATCGTCGATTCGAATCCATCCGTGTAGTCGGATTTGTCATTTGAAGTGCAGATTCACACCATCTTGGCCCTTGATCTTCTATCTGATGCTACAGATGTCTGATTAGGGCGATCGTGGAGTCGTTGAACTCCAATCGTCGCCCTGATCACATCTATACGGTTGGATCTTTGATCCGAGGCCCCAATAAAAAATTTATCCTGTCCATGAACATAAAAGGAGACAATTAACCTCCATTTTGTTCAAACTAATCTAAATGCAAGATGATGCGTGTAATGCAATATTTATAGTATGCAATGTAATTCTATGCTTAAGAATATGCATAAATAGACATCTTAAGTAGTGTAAACATGTTTACATCAATGTGCTTGTTGCAAAAGATATATATATATGAAAACAGGCAACTTGAATCACACAAATCAGATTACAACCAATAAGCTCATGGTGATTTCCAACATAGAGACATATATATAAAAATATATGTTTTATTCATTCATTCAGAGGATGTTTGCAACATGGAATGTAGAGGAAAGCTTGTAAAGGAAAGCTTGAAAACATAAAACTAGCTAACAGAAAATGATCACATACAGGAAACTATGGGGGGATTTTGCATGCATCATTAAGGAGAATAAGAGCTACACTGCTAAGCAATAAATGAAAGCAGTAAAATTACGAGAGCTAAGTTACTAATCTAGTAGAAAAGAAGGGCATTCGGAGGTGGGCTCCGATGGCCTTTGAGTGGTTGAGAGGAGAAGGAGGGGTAGCCAATGGTGCTTAGGCTGGCCCTTGGAGAGAGGTTGGAGAGATGATCCAGCATTTTGGCGTGGAGATGGTGGCTTCCATGGTGGTGCTCCTCGTGGAGGTAGAGTGGAGGTGGAGATGTAGCTAACCTAAGTGGGTGAGTGCTAAGAATGGGATTAAGCCAAGAGTGGATGGGTGCAAATGGCCACCACTTCGGTCTTTCTATAGACCTAAGGGAGTCTCTCTAGAGAAGTGTGGAACTCTCTATAGAGAGTCCCACGAGTGGCCAGCTATGGAGAGAAGTGGTGGTTCTTAGATCCATAAAAAGTGGATCTAAGAATTGAATGACTCTTGGTTGCTAAATTTGGCAACCAAGAGTGGAGCCACTTGAAGAGAGTTCTAGAGAACTCTAGATGAGTGTGTGTGCATGAATGGGTGTATGTGTGTGTGAGTGTGGTCGTGCCCTAGGTGGCTAAGTGGTCTAGGTTAAGTCCTAAGGGGTTTGGGTAGGTGTAGGCCTCAAATTAGGGTTGCAAACCCTAATTGCTAAGGGGGAATTGTAATTAAACTTAACCCAAGTTTAATTGAATGAGTGTGAACCTAATTAAGAGTGAAATAGCTCAATTAGGTTGGGCTTAGGTCAATTGGACTCTCACTAAGTCCAATTGGACTTGTGTGGGTTGACATCATGGCTCAATTGGACCCTATGAGTCCAATTGACTTAGGTAATGGTAATTGACTATGTTCTAAGTGAATTAGGTTTAGTGAGGACCTAATAGGACCTAATTAGGTCCTTAAGGAGGTCTATCGGTGATGTACTATGGTTAAGGTATCTTAATTTAGGCTCCTATGGGGTTGGAATTGGGTTTAGGGAGTTAGAGATCTAAGATCAAGGCTTGAATCTCAAAACAGGAACTGGAGAGTAGTTCTAGACATCCAAAAATGGAATCAGACGTCTTATACTCAAAAATCAAAAGTCCAGACTTGTTGTCTGGATGTCCAATCAGTGTCAGGAAGGATTCAGGGTTCTGTCTTTGTTATTCTGCAGAAATTGGACGTCTGACCAAGTGTCTGGACGCTCAATAACACTGTAGAAGTGGGTTTAAGGTGTGCAGGAGTCGGCTAAGGGTTCTGGACGTCCTATAACTTATCTGGACATCCAGATAAGGGTTGGAACTAGGGTTTTAAGGTTTCCTAGGGTGCAGTGACCTAATCTAAGGGTGGCTAAGGCTTGGGGAAAGTCTCTAGGCTGTCCTAGGGCTAGGATGGTCCTAAGCTCTTCACATTTTACTGCTTTATTCCTACTTAATAGAATAGCATACCTTAACTCCCTTACATCATTATTTACTATATCTAATCTAAGTCTTCTGCTCCAGCCCAGCTGCAACAACCATTATTCCTGATCCAACTTTAGATCCATCTTCAGATCCAACTCCAGATCCAGCTTATTACCTGTAATTGACATAATGCACTTAATCAGCACGTTATAAGATTATTTTATGCATAGCTAAAGGAAAGCAGTAAAGATGCAGATAATGCTTATGCATGCATGAATTACCCTAACTTATGCTAAGTCCTAGCCTAATTTAGGTCAATTAAGACCTATGATTGCTATGCAATCATATCCCTATGCCTAAATCTTGCTAGTCCTTAGCAAATGCAAAACTAAATTATTTACAGTAAGGGTCCCTAAGAGATTGATTATTTTATCAAGTGTATGTCTAGCGATTTTTCTCCTTTCTGTTTTCATCCTATGCTCTAGAAATCCTGACAATCATGAAAGTGCAGCTATGTAGCTTTTGCAATGGATTTGAGCGAAAAACTGATACACCTCTAAAGAATGTACTTGACCCCTAGTAAAAATTCTAGCTGGATAGGCGAACTTCTTCCCTCGGGATATTCAAAATATTCTATGAATTCCACCCCGGCTTAGGCTTAGGTTGAGAATCTCTGGGGGAAAAGATTATATATTTGGTGGCTCACTCTCGACTGGTGCTACATAGAGATTAGTACTACAAAATCTAGATTTCCAGACTACTAAGTGACTTAACTCAGAGAAAGACGAGAAAAACTATGCCCCCTTTTGATTCCTTTGTATTCATTTTCTCTTACTCTTTTTTTCTTTTTCTTTTCTTTTTCTTAAATCTCACAATCTCACCAGATTCACATATATGACCTATATTTGGTAGTCTCACTTGGCATTAACACTTTAATTGAGTTCTCATAACTCCAACACTAAGTCAGAATTCCTCAGCCAGTATTCGGGAGATCAAAACACAAGAAAGGTGGGTTAAGGCCATATTTGGTAGATCTCAAATTTATTTGCTGGTATTGCCTCAATGCAATTGAACTAAATATTCACTCCTTTTTCTTTGCTCTTTCTTCTTTTTCTAATTTTTTCAATTTTTCTTTCTTTTCATCTTTTTTATTTTTCAACATAACACAACTAGCACACATCCATGAACTTTATTAAGGAGGCATTATTAAGGATTGGTGGTACTCAAGAGACATTAGGTGGCTTATTTGGTAGAAGTGCCTACTCACGGCACCGGGAGAGACGGATAGGATGGTGTATTTCTGACCTTGGCATCAATACCCTCCTTTAGCCAAGGATTCTTTAAAGAATGGTCGTAACCATCCACCTTAGCCCTAGTTTTATGAAAACTCACTCACTGTGTATTTGCCATATTTGGTGGCTCTAAAAATTTCACACAAAATATATACATAGGAACCGAGAGAGAAAACTGTCTAATCTCAGAGTATCATCACCTAATTATCTAGGATTCTGGATTCTTTGCACTAATCTTAGAGCACCAGTACACTCTACTCTCATCTCACACTATTTGGTGGATTTTTTTAAAGGAAAATCTACCTAACTTCCAAAGCACTATCCAGGGGTTTAGGAAAAGAAGCACTGCTTCTTCTCGACAGACTAAAGATGTTTATCAGCCTTCACCGTGAATCCATTGCAAATTCTACGTGTGTGTGAAAAGTTGTACTAGATTCTCGATTACAAGAATCAACTAGAGGATAAAATCCCTAATGCATCCTCTTAATAAAATAATCTTATTCATGAATGCAATATGTATATATGCTATAAACAATTAACCTCTTATATTCGTACTTCATACAATTTCCCTTTCGGGTTACATTCAGCTTGACCCTAAATTTAGAACACAAGGTGAGCGAGTGAGTAGGAAATGGTTGTTGCGGACGATTTCTAGCTCCAATGCGAGCATTGGAGGTGGAGTCGGTTGTTATTTTATCTAGGGTCCTAAAGTACATTTTACATGCAGCTCCGAGGTTTTCCTAAATGTTGGCATAAAAATTTTCAGTTTTGTTGTATCTACCCCCCTATGCCTAAGTTCTTGCATGTCCTCATGTATGAATATAAAAGAAAGTAAATACAGTAGGAAGTAAATCGGTAGAAATCACCTGTAATTGCTTCTGAAATTTTAACGTTTAACACCGGCCAACCTGACAGTATGCAATATGCAAGAGAAATATGCTTAAAAGAAAAATATGATATGTATAAAAATGGTTATGTATAAGGTGATGGAAGAATGTGGGTATATGCTGAGTTTGACGCCTCCAGCTGGGCGAAAACTCAATCAGATGTATCAGTTCTAGCATAGGAGCCGATCAAGATTAGGAGAAAGATATGCTCGTATGCTCCCAGAATAAGTGATCTAGAGATGCGAACCAGCTGATTGTGCACCCCTACTTCAAAACGTCTAGCTATAAGAAAGTGTGGAGTGGTGGTGGAAATCGAGGATAAGCAGAGGGGGGATGATGATGTTGATTCAGCTGATTTATCACATCCCGCAATTCAGCAGGAAGTTGCTGAGGAAGTAGATCAAAATGTATCCCAGAACCAGAATCTGAGTCATAGGGATCCTCATAATGATAATTGACATCAAAGATCATGCCCTCTCCAGGCTCTGGATCATACGGGGGTATTCATGAAAGTAGAAGATTTGTGGGGAGGTCACTGAAATCCTCGTCAGAAATTACTTCATCCTCATCAGTACTCATCTCTGATTCATTGGAGGCTGACTCTTCAGTCTTGAGGTCGAGCCATTGACTAGGATGATAGGTGCGTCCCTAGCTCATTCTACTCAAAGCTTCACCCTCATATGCATTGGGTTCCTCAGTAATTCCTACCTCAGGTAGCATATTTATTTCTTCGGTCAAATCATCCATAGCTATTTCTAGTCTTCGGATGTCAAGATCAGGGATAGAAAGTGTCATCGCAGAATCTCCAACATCTGAATTAGGTATGTAGGTGAAAGAAGAGTGCAGATCAGAAGATGTTGGCTCTAGCATAGGTTCACCTACAATGGGAAGTGGCTTAGGCTGATTAGTAGTGTCACATATAACGTTTTCCTCAAGATCCATATCCTCAAATGGATCTACTTCCCTTATCATGGTTGGGTTATCTAACCCAAGAGGTATCTCCCAGGATTCAGGATAATCCGATTGTGGCTCAGTCCTGGAGATATTAGTCCTTTCCTCCTCAATTTCCTAAATGGAGTTCTCAGACAAACCCATTCGACATACTTCCTGCTCCTATCTCATATCCAAGCTAGATTCTTCTTCCCCTAAATGATCTTCCAGCATCTGCTCCCGAGAATCTTCTATGTGTCCTTTTGGCGTAGTCATTTCAGATTCTTCGAGGTCTTCAAGGCTATTTTCCACTTGATATCTCAAAAGCAGTAGTTCTTGAGTTTCCCGATTTTGTCCAATTAGACTTGTTATCCCTGCTATTCCCTGAAGAAGCTCCATCACAGCTTGTTGATATGGAATCCAGCTTTGTCTTTGGCTCGGCTTAGTGATAGCTTAGATTTCATGTAGGTAGAATGCGGCCTTCTCCATAGCGCTAGCTATAGCTCTCTGTATTCTGTAATGTGGTCGCTGATGAGTCTATTTTAATGGACTAATATTATGCCTAAGTAACTTTAATTATATCTTTTAGGTTTGTTAATAACTATATTAAGTTATAAAATGTTTGCATGCATCATGATTTAGGTTTACATCTATTCTATAACTTAATATGTTCTTTTTATATGGAGGAAAAATAATTGGCAAAAGAAGGAGGAGAAAAGGGTAAATTACCCTTTCAAATAACCGGCAGCTGTTCTTTTCCCCATCCTCCGAGTACTCTCAACAGTCGTCGGCCAAAAATAGTTAAGGGATTTGAAAATCCCTTAACTCTCGCAGGCACAAACCAGGAGGAGTTAAAAGAAGAGGCGGAGAAAGAGGAGAGGAGATCATCCAGGGAGAGAACTTTTGCCATCTTCCCCCTTGCGGGGAACATCCCCAAGCATGCACTGTGCACAACCTCTCCAATGCCACTGCCAAAGCCTCCTCCCTGTGCACCCAAAGCTGCATCGCCTCACCTTACGCGTGCCTGTAGTCGCGCCGCACCAAGCCTGGAACTGCCAGCACCATCTCAAGCACCCATCTCCCTTCCTGTGCCTCCTCTTTCCCACTCCTGCACCACACCGCCCACACCGCCAGATGCCCGCACCATCTGCAGGCGCACCCTCTCTTCCCTGCAGAGCACCCTCTCTCCCGCAGGCGTCCGACACTTGCTCCAACACCGCCCGCAGGCGCGCGTGCAAGCCACCTCAACCTCCAGCCAAGTCTCTGCACCAGGCCTGCACCTGCTCCAGCACCACCCAATGCTCCCTCCAGCCGCACCCGTAGGCGCTACGTGCAGAGCGCACCTCCTTGCACGCCCCTCTCAAGCACCGCAGGTGCACTACTCACCACCCTACAGTCGGACCTGCAGGCGCTAGCTTTGCCTCACCGTGCGCCCGCACCTTCCAGCACCTGCAGGTCCGCCTCCCTTTAGCGCATCCTCCTTGCGCGCCCCTACTGCAGGTGTGCCTCCATCATCCCCACAGGCACCGCACAAGCACACACCAGCGCTCCCCTCCAACGCTACAGGCGCTCTCGCCATCCCCACTGCCCTGCTTGATCCACGCCCTCGCCACCAGACTGCTACATGCGCGCACAGGCGCGCAGCCACCCGCCAATAGGCCGCCCTGCAGTAGCTGCTCTGCCTTCTTCTCCAACAAGCCGGCGGTCCTCCTCCGCTCGCCGGCCGCCGCCGGCCACCTTTCGCCATTCTACCACCGCCATCGTGATCCCCACGCATCAGTCAATCTTCCTCCATAGCAACTCCATCGCCGGTGCTTCATCTCTCACGCGAGGAGAAAAGAGAGTGAAAGCTCTGTTTTCCTTGCAATTAGCTATTACATTTGCTGCCATTGCCAACACCTAATTTTTGATTTATTAATATTTTATTGTGGCAAATTACTAATGCACACTCATACTTTCTGATAATTGTAAGTTATTGTTATTCACCTGTCTCATGATTGATTTTGGGATTAACATGTGCACCAATTTTCTCTAGTATATGTCAATTTAAAATTACATAAAATCATCATATATTTATCAAAGATTTCAGTGAGAGAAAATTGCACATATACCCTTATATTTTTGAGTTATTATGAATCTTCCTTCCATCGCATTTTGTGTCGGATTTGACTGGGGATTTTGCACTTAACCAAAAGAATATGAAATAATCGAGAGTTTATTGCATAATTGCCTCCCTGTGGACACAACCCGCTCTTCTGTGAGTGGTTATTTTTATGTTTTTGATTAGTCAATTTTTCCACCACTTAAATACTACAACGCAAAGCGAAAAGTCGACTCCTTCACTCGCATATGCTCTGGTAGTTCTTCAAGGGTTGTAGGAGGTGAATCAGGTCTACGAATATTCCTTGGGTGAGAAGCAGGAGTATGAAATTCATATTCTGGGTTATAAGATGCGGTCCTTTGAGGAGATGAATAGTACGGGTCATAATGTCCAGGGTCAGGGTATGGGTTAACCATTTAGGTAACCCAAGGAGAACAATCAGGTGAAGTGAAAAGTCGTCTTTGCCACCTTGGGTTCTGATCCCAAGGTTGAGCTAATTCAGTGACCTGGGCTCTCAGATAAGCTCATGGGTCTAGCTCTTCTGGATCCTGATTAGGTCCAGATCCAGGGTTAGCCATTGTGGCTAAGCAAATAGAAGAAGTGACTCACCTCCTTGGGAGCAGCTCCCAAGGTCCAACCAGTCGAGGTCAAAGTGACCTCCTTCCTTGCATACACCACCCAGCCCCTGCGTTGGTGTAGCCAAGCCAAACAAGGCTAAGGCTCTGTCAATCAGATGGTCCTTATCAATCAGATGACCAGACTTTTCGTTAGAAGTTCGCATTCCTGAAGAAAAAAAAAATCGTTGTTAAACCGACTGAAAGTGATTCCCGCCTCTCAAGCTAACCCAGGTAGTCTGGTTACGAGGGGACTAAGGGGAAGGTTCTTCCTTTGGCTTACGCCTCTAATTTCATTAACCCCCGAGTTTTGGTCATTTGATACTACCCCGCAGACTTAGTCACCAGGTTTGGTGAGAGAGGTTGAAAACACCTAGTAGTATGACAACTTCAGGTTGATTTCGTGTTTTAAAATTAATTTGAGCTCGTTTTTCTTTAGTTGAGGTTTGTGGTGAGTGGCCCACAAGGTGACCAAGCTCACCGGCTAGGTACTAAACTTGACTAAGTCTAGGTTAGCCCAAATGTGGTCTCTAAATTGAAACCCTAAAGGTTTAACCTAGGGTTCATGCAATTCTAGGGTTTTGTTCTTTTATCTTCAGCAGACCAAAAAAATTGCAATCAGTTCTCTGGAAAAATTTGGAATCCAATTAACTTGAAATTTGGCGAGTAGATTCCTTTTTCAATTATCTTTTCAGATAATATTTTTTTTGTAATTTTTACTGTTTCAATCGAATTTCTAGATAATTTTGAGTGTCAGGGGATTAGATCTGAAATTTTGACCCCTAGTTGGTTTTTCGCTTTGAAACAGTATCAAATGACTTTCAAAAATTAGAGAAAAAAATGGAAAATAAAGCCAACGAGATCAATTTTCAAACACCACCATTTTTAGCCAAAACAAATTCGCAGAATACTTGAAATCACTTTTTGAAATTTGAAAAATCTCTAATCTGGGTCAATTTGATGCTCTTGCACTTAGCAAATTTTTAAAAATTTTGTACTTGGAATTTTTCCAAAAGAATGGTGCCGTTTGAACTATGGTTTGGAAATGAAGGTTTAGCCTGAATTTCAGAATTTTTTGTACACTAATTTTTCGGCAATCGAATTTCTAAAATAGATTTTGAACCTTGGCCGAAAATCAGAGAATGGTGGAGAAGCTTTTAAAGAGTGTTTGAGTTTTGAAATCCAAACTTTCCACCAAAAATGTTTTTTTTTTAAGAAGTTTTGAACTTTTTTTTTTCAAAGGATTTTCAAATATATATATATATAAATATATTTTGCTTTTTCAAACTAACTTAGGATTCAAAAGAAACCTATTCTAGATTTTTTTCTGATTTTTTTTCCTTTTTCTTGAAAATGAATAAGTCTTTTTTTCAAAAGAAATTGCTGGAAGCAAATCTAATCCTAAGGTTCAGAAGAAAATCTAGCCTAAGAAGAGATGTGCACCTAATTTCTTTTTCCATGCTCGATGTGTACGCAGATCCCGTTTTATCCTATATTGTCCTGCACATCCAAAAATAAAGTAAAGGAAGATTTGTCAGTGATAGTTTAAAAGATCGAAATCAAGAAAAATGACGTTGCCTCCCCGGCAACGGTGCCATTTGTTTGAAAGTCGTAGAGCGCATTTTGATATGAAAAACGTCGTAGTATAGTGTGCAATACGATCAAACAAAAATATTTATAAGAAAAAGATAATGAGACTTTGAGTCTCAGTCGTTCATCACTAGGAGGCATTTGTTCAAATCTGAAATCAATCCTTTATCGCTCTACTTTATTTAAAATCGCACATCGGTTTCCAATCTTCGGATTAAAGTTTTGCCACTTCTATTGTGAATTCTGATTACGTGCGCGTGTGTTAAATAGATAACAAAGGTGAAAGTGTGAGTTTCGGTGCACACAATTCTAGTTACGTTGTAGCTGTTTACGGAAAATGCATTTATAGTTACATCTATATTTTCCAGAACCGACATGCTTGTTGCAAAAGATAAATATATATGAAAGACAGGCAACTTGAATCACACAAATCAGATTACAACCAATAAGCTCATGGTGATTTCCAACATAGAGACATATATATAAAAATATATGCTTTATTCATTCATTCAGAGGATGCTTGCAACATGGAATGTAGAGGAAAGCTTGTAAAGGAAAGCTTGAAAACATAAAACTAGCTAGCAGAAAATGATCGCATACAGGAATCTATGGGGGGATTTTGCATGCATCATTGGGGGAGAATAAGAGCTACACTACTAAGTAGTAAATGAAAGCAGTAAAATTACGAGAGCTAAGTTACTAATCTAGTAGAAAAGAAGGGCATTCAGAGGTGGGCTTCGATGGCCTTTGAGTGGTTGAGAGGAGAAGGAGGGGTGGCCAATGGTGCTTAAGCTGGCCCTTGGAGAGAGGTTGGAGAGATGATCCAGCATTTTTCCATGGAGATGGTGGCTTCCATGGTGGTGCTCCTCGTGGAGGTAGAGTGGAGGTGGAGATGTAGCTAACCTAAGTGGGTGAGTGCTAAGAATGGGATTAAGCCAAGAGTGGATGGGTGCAAATGGCCACCCCTTAGGTCTTTCTATAGACCTAAGGGAGTCTCTCTAGAGAAGTGTGGAACTCTCTAGAGAGAGTCCCATGAGTGGCCAGCTACGGAGAGAGGTGGTGGTTCTTAGATCCATAAAAAGTGGATCAAAGAATTGAATGACTCCTGGTTGCTAAATTTGGCAACCAAGAGTGGCGCCACTTGAAGAGAGTTCTAGAGAACTCTAGATGAGTGTGTGTGCATGAATGGGTGTATGTGTGTGTGAGTGTGGTCGTGCCCTAGGTGGCTAAGTGGTCTAGGTTAAGTCCTAAGGGGTTTGGGTAGGTGTAGGCCTCAAATTAGGGTTGCAAACCCTAATTGCTAAGGGGGAATTGCAATTAAACTTAACCCAAGTTTAATTGAATGAGTGTGAACCTAATTAAGAGTGAAATAACTCAATTAGGTTGGGCTTAGGTCAATTGGACTCTCACTAAGTCCAATTGGACTTGTGTGGATTGAGATCAGAGCTCAATTGGACCCTATGAGTCCAATTGACTTAGGTAATGGTAATTGACTATGATCTAACTCAATTTAGTTTAGTGAGGACCTAATTAGGTCCTTAAGGAGGTCTAGAGGTGATGTACTAGGGTTAGGGTACCTTAATTTAGGTTCCTATGGGGTTGGAATTGGGTTTAGGGAGCTAGAGATCCAAGATCAAAGCTTGAATCTCAAAATAGGAACTGGAGAGCAGTTCCAGACGTCCAAAAATGGAATCAGATGTCTTATACTCAAAAATCAGAAGTCCAAACTTGTTGTCTGGACATCCAATCAGAGTCAGGAAGGATTCAAGGTTCTGTCTTTGGTATTCTGCAGAAATTGGACGTCTGACCAAGTGTATGGACGTCCAATAACACTGCAGAAGTGGGTTTAAGGTGTGCAGGAGTTGGCTAAGGGTTCTGTATGTCCTATAACTTATCTATACGTCCAGATAAGGGTTGGAACTAGGGTTTTAAGGTTTCCTAGGGTGCGGTGACTTAATCTAAGGGTGGCTAAGGCTTGGGGGAAGTCTCTAGGCTATCCTAGGGCTAGGATGAACCTAAGCTCTTCAAATTTTACTGCTTTATTCCTACTTAATAGAATAGCATACCTTAACTGCCTTACATCATTATTTACTATATCTAATCTAAGTCTTCTGCTCTAGCCCAGCTGCAACACCTATTATTCCTGATCCAGCTTCAGATCCAACTTCAGATCCAGTTTATTACCTGTAATTGACATAATGCACTTAATCAACACATTATAACATTATTTTATGCATAGCTGAAGGAAAGCAGTAAAGATGCAGATAATTCTTATGCATGCATGAACTACCCTAACTTATGCTAAGTCCTAACCTAATTTAGGTTAATTAAAACCTATGATTGCTACGCAATCAGTGTTCCCATCAACGGCTTAGGGTGTACCCATTAGCAGAAATGACTGATCGCATCCTAACGCGGGGTAGCCTAATTGCACAGCAATCATGGGTCCTAATCAACCTAAATAATATTTGAACCTAGCTTAATTTGTGAATATTGCACTCATATCTTGCATATCATGCATTGCATCAGTCTATTTAGAATAAGATGAGATATCCTGCTATTTAATGGTTTTTATTACTATTTGCTAGTAATAAAGTGATCCAAGATGAAGGAGATCATGGAATAAAGAAATAAAGGAAGAAGAAGACTGACCCAGATAAGAGGAGCGAGGAGGATAACCTTATCCCTACCCCTAGAAACCCTAAGACAGCCTTCCCAAACCCAAAATGACCTCCATTAGGACACCTTAGCCTCAAAACCCAAACATGGATAGAACTATCCATGTTCTTATCCACCCTATCCCTCTCCCAAGCACTTAGGAACCAAAACCCACCTTAGAAAACCTAAAACCCACTCTCCAGCACCTTGTAAGACGTCCAGACATTTGGCTGGATGTCTGATTTCTACAGAATAACAATCCAGGAAGGCAGAACTCATACTAACATGGAATTGGACATCTAATTTAATGTCTAGACATCCAATTTTGTATTATAAGATGTCTGACCACTATTTTGGACGTCTAATACTATTCTATGGTTCCTGATTTTAGTGTTAGAAGCCCTAGATTGCCTATTTTGAACTAGGAACCCCACTAGACACCCTAGGAAACCTAATTAGAGACCTCCTAACCCTAATCCACTATCCATAGCCCTACTTATCCTATCCCTAACCCAATTGAACCATCCCACACCTAATTGGTTGCACCTACAGTTGATTGGGTGCACCCGAGCCCAACTAGATCCACCAAGGATCTGATTGACTCATACCTATCAGGGTTACCCTAGCCTAATCACATGCACACATCCAATTAGACTTGACCTAGACCTAATTAGGTTCACTCTTATCCAATTAGACCTTCCTAAGCCTAATTAGGTCCATACCCACTTGTTGACAAGGCAAAATTGGGTTTTAAAATAAAGCGTTGTAATATAGTTCAAATCACTTTGAAAATAAATAGATTTTATTACTCGAAGTTTTAAGTCTGAGGTCGAACATAGGGAGCAAATTAGGGTTTAGAAATCAAGTGCACAACTTGAGAAATTGAATATAATATGCAATAAAAGCCAGAGTTATAGTGCAAAAGGATACATGTAAACACAGAATATCAATGTATGTGAATAAGTACAAAAATTGGACATCTGATTTGTGAATCAGATGCCTTAAAATATGGATGCTACAGTGCTTTTCTTTCTTCTCTTTCTTCTCTTCTCTGATTTCTGGCTGCTTTCTTTCTTCTTCTTTTTCTTTTCTCTTCTTCTAATTTCGTGCCTTAGACTTCTCTATCTCTGGCTCTTAGTCTTCTTCTTCTTTCTTTTTCTTCTCTTTCTTTCTCTGGCGGCTCCTTCTTCTACCTTCAGTCCTTCTCCTTCTCTTTCTTTCTCTTTCTTCTTTAGCTCTTCAGCTCCTTCCTCTTCAGCAGTGTCTTCTCCTTCCCTAGCTTTTTCTGGCCTCTCCGCCTTCTTCTTCCTTGCCTTCAGCCCTTAGCTTCTTCTTCTTCTCCTTTCTCTGCAAGAGCAAAACCTACCCCTACCTACGGTGCTCTCTTCTCCTCTTTCTCTCTTAGGTTCGCTCTCCCAAAGCCACCGTCTCGGGTAATCGGGTCGGGTACATGCCTGGGACCAAGCCCATCGACGTACGATGGTGGGCGAGGTGTGCAGGGTCGGGTAAATAGGTCACACTAGGTCCGCAGAGGTAAGGTCACGAACGAGGTGAGTGAAGGGTGAGTGGGACCTCACCCCGTGGTACTAGGGCAATAAAGCCTGTGCAGTTTTCCAATTTATTTGTGTGTGGCACTTCAAAAGTTTCTGAGGTAGGATTATCTTCCCACATCCCTTCGTGCGTGCCTACAGTAGGGAACTTCGGTTGATTGCAGCTACTGCTTCGGCCTTCGAGGCCATTTAGCTTCCTGGAGCTGTGCGCGACGGACTTCCGCACACCTGGGACGGAAGCCTGGAGTAGGCAGACCTGGAGAGAGCTCGCAAGCAAGCTCCTGGCTGTTCGTCAATGGTGGCGACCCTCTTGTACCTGCTATCACGCAAACAGCCTTGCAGCCACGTCAGAATGCTTAGGAGGCTTCACCGAGGCACGGCGAGTGTACTGCGAGGGTCAGCGTGGCGTGGGGTTGCCTGAGTGCGCGTGCCTAAGGCAACCTATGTGCGAGTGAGTGGGTGTGTTCGGGGGCCCTTATGGGTGAGTGATGGCGTGTATGGAGTGAGGGGTTATGTTCAGTGAGGTGTTGTGGAGCTTATGCGGTGGTTGGTGAGGCGGATGGAGATACGGAGCGATGGGGATGCCTCACCGGAGGTCTGGCTGGAGAGGAAAGGGATGATGGTGGTGGAGTGCGTCGAAGGGTATTTTCGAGATATAAGGAGGGGAAAAAAGAGTAGAAGGGAGAGCGAACTTATCTGGGCATAAAGAGATGAGGGGGGAGGCAGGGATGGCGGCTGGCTTGTATTGCCGTCGTCAGAGACGAAGGTGCTCAGTGGGAGAGGACGGTGAGGACGAAGGGGCAGCAGAGGCGTCGGCGGGTGCGGCGCGATGCGGACGAGTAGGAGGAAGAGAAACCTACCACTGGTATTGTGGCTAGGTAACGAGGGAGAGAGAGGGAAGTCATTGGAGCTTGTTGAGCCACTGGTCAGAGGAGGAAGAGACGAATTTGAGGGATTTTCCGGTCAATTTCAAGCTTCGGAGATGCGGGGTGACTTGGGTCTGCTTATATAGGCCTCTAAGGATGGATTTATGGAGATGGCAACTTGAAGGAGACCCGAATCTCTCATGCATTCGCATAAGAGATTGGGCACCAAATAGAGCCTCAAATTGGGTTCATACTGGAGGAGATTTCTCAAAGAATCTCCCTTTCAATTTTGATGGGGATTCTCTGAGAGATCAGGGAGATCATGCCATCAAAATCTCGTTGGAGTAGGATTCCCTCCGGTATAATGGCGGAGAGACCTAATTGCAAAGAATGAAGAAGAAGATAGGGGGTTTCTACAGAGGTTTTCAAAAGATAGGAGTGGAAATGCAATTGGGCTAGACCTATTTGCAAAGTGGGCAAAGATGAATTCCCCTTAGGTCCAAGTTTTGGTACAAACCTAATTTGGACCTAAGGAATCAAATGGTGAAGTTGGATTTTGGGTTTGACCATGTTTGACTGAAAAATTTATGCAAAAACCTAATTTAGGCCAAATATTTGTCTAAGACTGCAATTTAGGTCAAAATACGTTCCAAGTGCTAAATTAAAGATTCTAAACCCTAAAGAATATTTTTCCATGATTTTTAGAGGGTTTAGGTAAATTTTACTTGACCAGAACCTTGTTAAATTAAGTGGGTTTATTTTAGGGTTACAAGAAGTCATTTAATTCCTAGAATTCACATGAACCCTTTGCTGTCTGATTCAACCCACTTATTAACTTGTTAAGATCATTTGACCTGTGTTTAGTCCCTGAGAAAACCCGTTGTTGTACTACAATGGTAAAATTGCAGTCTTACCCCTTGTTTCTTACTTTTATCTTAGAATGGTTATTCATTGAATTAGGACCTCCAGTTGGTTATGTAGGAGCTTTTGTTCTCTTCTTTTGGTCAAAATAAGCTAGTTAGGGCTCATGATGGTATTCTCATCATACCCCCATGCCTAGCTTTTACTAGTCCCTTAGCAAAATTTTAAGGTTTTAACTTTGGTTCTAGACCATGAGTTCCTTGATGTTCAGAGATTATGATGAGTGCTTTTTTTCATTTTGATTACGTTGGAATGGCGATAGTAGGCCTAGAGGTACTCAAGTACCAACCAAGATCCGGACCTAACCAGCTCTAGCTTTATTTTGCCGTGAAGACTTTTAAGGCCCACAGGAACTATCCTAAGGTTCGTTGGACTCCGTGGTTAAAGCACCTGTGCTTGTAACATATTTTAGCCTCGATTCAATTTGTAGTGCAATTTTTTGTAAGAGAGAGACAAAGGATTTTCTTTGTTCGGAGAGTTTTCTCTCTCTTTTCTTTTATTTCTAGCTTCAGATTGGCTTCTCAACACGATCTGTATCGAATTCCTCGTCTCCATCATCAATCCTCGAAGGGTCCCTAGCAATCGATGCTTCATGATAGCACCACCCATGGCAACCCTCAGAACCTTAGCTTTCAAGATTTCGAGATAACCCCACCCATGGTGTTCTATAGCTAAATCCAAACCCTGGCAATCAACATTTCATGATAATGCTACCTATGGCATCTGAACCAGCACAGGGTACTTACATGCCCCCAGTAGGACATGTAAATATCCTAGGAGACAAGCACCGAGGAGACGATATGTTATTGCGCATCTTCGAGGGAAATTTCCCACCTATCCCCACTGGGAACTCATCCAAATCAACTTGTGTTGATCGTCCGCTCCTAATCTAGGCGACTTTTTCATAACAGTTAAATGCTTTTGTGTGATTTTGATACTTAAGCACACTGAACCAGACTATGTGTGGATTGGGGTGCCTAGGTTACCGAGTCCCGCAAACCAGAGGTCAATTAATGAGGCTGAATACTCCTTAAGCCTTAGACCTAATACTTAAGCTTCGCATTTTCCCCAACCTCTTGAGGACTATCCAGATCTTAGTGGATACTTAAATTTTTAAGCCTAGGAGTCTAGCCCAAGAGGCCTAAGATCAACGTTCCTACTAATCTCTTTTGTGTCTCATTAGTACTTTTTTTCGTTTCATTTTCTTTTTCTTGATATGGTCTAGAACTTAGTTAATCCCTTAATTTCTTACTAATGACTATCTCTTCTTTTCTTCTTTTCATTTTGTGCTCCTTTTTTGACATTTTTCACTTTTCCCCTTTTTCTTCTCATTATTTTGTATGGCCTCAAAATTTTCTCTCCCCTCAAAATTTTTTTGTTCTTTTTCAAGAATTTTTTCATTTTTTTGGTGTTTTTGTGATATGTGATCTTTTTGTTGAAACCTTTTCTTGTGAGATGAGTTTTCACGATGTTTTGCACTTTCATACCCCCCCATGCCTATGATTTGCAATGTCTCCATTGTAAATTAGGTGGGTTCGAGTTCAGCTTAAATCATTCATTAGAACTAGTTTTCGGTGGGCGAACAGGTCGAGGTGACTGTTGCGAACAATTTCAAAACTCGGGTATGGGTACCTGAGGTGAGGTCGGCTATTCTAATGGATGAACCCTAAAGTGCCATATGAATTCAGCATAGGAATGTCAAGAAAGGTTTCAGGTTTTTTAAAAATGATGAGTTGCCTCCCGTTAAGCGTTGAGTTTTATGCCATTGGCTGGGCGCAATGAGCTCAGGGAGAATGGAGGGTAAAGGATATCTCAGCCAAATTTGTATCGGTCAAGTCAATGAATGGTTTGAGTCTCTGACCGTTCACAACGAAAGGTTCTGAACCGTGGCTAAGTGGACTGATCTCGATGGCTCCATTTCCAAAGATTCGTCTCATGAGGTAAGGTCTGATCCATTTTGATCATAGTTTTCCTGCGAACAGTTTAAGCTTGGCATCAAAGAGTAGGACTTTTTGACCAAGATGAAAGATCTTTCTAGATATGTGCTTGTCGTGAAAGGCCTTAACCTGCTCTTTGTAAATTCGTGAGTTCTCATATGCGTCATGGCGTAATTTATCGATCTCTCATTTGAAGCTTTCTGTGGGTTCTTGCCTTAGAAAGATCTAGGTTGCCATTCTGTACTACCCAATAGGCCTTGTGCTCCAATTCGACGGGGAGGTGACATGACTTCCCATACACCAATCTGAAGGGTGACCTACCTAATTGGGTTTTGTGGGCAGTCCTATAAGCCCACAAAGCTTCCAGAAGTTGGGATGACCAGTCCTTTCTATCAGGTCGAACAGTAACCTAGAGGATTTTCTTGATCTCCCGATTTGATAGCTCAGCTAAACCATTAGTTTGGGGGTGGTAAGGAGTAGAGATTCGGTGTGACACCCTGTATTTGGTCATTAGTGACCTGAACTGAGCATTAGTGAAATGGGTCCCTCCATCAAAGATTATAGCACGTGGAATCCCAAACCGTGAAAAGATGTCCTGATGAATGAATTTAATAACCACCTTATGATCATTGGTTCAAGTCGGAATGGCTCCGATCCATTTGGACACATAGTCAACAGCGAGTAGAATGTACTCGAAGCCATCTGAAATAGAAAAGGGTCCCATAAAATCAATCCCCCACACGTCGAAGATTTCGCATACAAGAATCAGCTGTAAGGGCATCATATCACGATGGCTCATGTTGCCTAAGGTCTGGCAATGAGTGCATGCCCTACAGTGATTGTATGCATCTTTGAAAATCGTGGGCCAATAGAAGCTGCACTAGAGGAGTTTCACTGCGGTTTTATGACCTAAGAAATGTCCACCGCATGCCTGGTCATGGCAAAAGGATAATATGTCATGAATTTCCGCTTCCGTGACACATCGTCGAATGATCTTATCAGCACCGACATGGAAAAGACACGGGTGTCTGCACGGCTAGATCGTGTTTTAACAGATATCTCACTGAAATATAGATGAACTCTCCGCTAAACAAATAAAAATTTATTACTCGAAAACCTAAGTATCCGAGGTCGAACACAGGGAGCCAATGGAATTTATTCACTAATCTCAATAATGTAATTGAACACTTAGAATTACTCAAAATTTAATTCAGAATATAAATGCAAGAGTTTAAGAGTTAAAATTGTAGCAAAATAGAATTGGACATCTGATTATAGAATCAAACATCTTAAAAAGATATTTCTCTTTAAGCTTTTATTTCCTTCTCCTTCTTAAGTTTTCTCTTGTCTGCTGTCTTTCATCTTCTTCCTTTCTTCTCTATCTTGTGCTTTTGCCTTTCTCCTTCTTTTTCTGTCTCTGCTTGTCTTTTTCTTTTGTTGTCTACTTAGCTTTGGCTTTCTTCCTTCTCTTTGGCATAGTGTTTCTTTCTCCTTCTTCTTCCTCTGCGAGTCTTCCTCTTTCTTCTTCCTTCTTAAGCCTTAGCTCTACTACCGTTGGCCTCAGCCTTTCTTCTTCTTTTAGCCTTCCTTCCTTCCTTCTCCCTTTTGCAACTTAGTCTGCTTAGCCACTTCACCGTGCCTTAGCTTCAGCTGTGCCTCCCTTTTCCTTCATCTTCCTCTGCACACACACCGTAGAGCAAAACCTATCCCTCTACCCTCCCCCGCATCTCTCTCTCTCTCTCTATGTATGTCACTTCAGTACGGTCTCCCAGAGCCGGGTAATCGGGTTGGTCGCGTGCCCGGGCCTAGGCGCACGGCATGGGTGTGGTGCGCGAGGAGTGCACAGTTAGGTTAGTCGGGTCGGGTGCCAAGTCCGCAGGGGAGTGTCGCGAACGAGGCGTGTACAGGGCGAGGGACCTCACCCCTGTGTGTCTCAAGGCGAATAGAGTAAAACACAAAATCAATTTATCCCATGCACCATGCTCATACGTTCACGAGGTGGGACTAAATGTCCCACATGCTTCTGCGCTTTCGCCCGCAGGAGCTCCTTCTTCGATTGCTGCTGAGGGGTCGCTTGCCAAACCAATTTCCCTGCTGTCTGAGTTCGCGTACGTATCTGCTTCCTCTGGGACCCTAACACCTGGAGCGCACAGCCTGGGATGAAGCTCGCAACCTCCTCGCTGCGTGCGTTAATGGCGACAGGTGGTGAGATCTGTCACACACAATCACGGCCTTGCGGCCCCATTAAAATACATGGGAAGCTTCGCCGTGTGAAGGCGAAGGCAGGACGGTAGGTGGCAGGCCGCAGGGCGGCCTAGGCATGCATGCCTAGGTCGCTCTCTGGCCAGGATTATGGGTTAGGTCGGGGGTGTTTATGGTGGTGTTGGCGGTCGATGGATGGGTGGAAGATGTTCAGTGGTCGATGGCAGAGGTGAAGAGGTTAGTGGCGAGACGTGTGGAGGTGTGGAGTGATGGGTGCGTCTAGCTGGAGGTTGGTCGAAGATGGGGAAGATGGCGGTGAACAGTGGCAGTCGAGGGGTAATTTGTGAAATAGATTGAGGGGAATTGAAGAGGGGATAAAGAGGAGTAAGTGTAACCTAATTAAGTGGATGAAGGGGAGAGGTGGCGACTGGTAGTACCTGTTGTCGCAGCAGAAGACGGTGGCAACGACGGGGTAGAGATGCTCACGTAGGTGTAGCGTGATGCGGAGGATGATGGTGAGGACAGCTCTGCCACTGGTATTGTGGCAGAGCAATGAGAAAGAGGAGGGAGGCTCAGCGGAACTCGCTAGACTACGTGGCCGAAGGAGAAGAAGAAATTGGGGTGGATCTCTGGCCAAGTCGAGCTAAAGAGGTGCGGCTAGGGTCGAGGATCATTTTATAGGCACTGGTAGGGGCTCTTGTTCTTGGAAGATGTTAATGTGGCTTGATCGTGTTTTCTTAATAGTCAGTTGCGTCGTAATATAGGTGACCAAGCGTTGTCAACAAATAAAAATTTATTACTCGAAAACCTAAGTATCCGACGTCGAACATAGGGAGCAATTGGAATTTATTACTAATCTCAAGAATGTAATTGAACACTTAATTACTCAAAACTTAATTCAAAATATATATGCATGAGTTTAAGAGTCAAATGTGGCAAAAATAGAGAAATTGGACGTCTGATCATGGGATCAGACATCTTAAAAATATGTTTTCTCCTATCTACTTCTTGTTCTTCTGTCTTCTGATTTTCCTCTGTTCTTCTTTTCTTCTTTGGCCATGTGCTTCTTCTTCCTTGTTTCTTCTCTGCAGTTCCTTTCTCTGCTCTTTCCCTTCTTCTTCTTTCCTCTGTCTTTTGCCTTGCCTCTCTTCTGCAATTTCTTTTCTCTGCAGGACTTCTTCTCCCTTCCTTGGCTCTGCTTCCCTTGGCTTCAGCTTCTTCAGCTTTGTCTTTCCCTTTCTTTATTTCTTCTTCCTTCTTCAGTTCCTCTTCTCTTTGGCTTCACCTCTTCCCTTTGCCTTGCCTTTCCTTCTCTTTTCCCTCTGTGAAGCTTCCTTCCTTCTTCTTCTTCTCCCTTGCCTGCAGCGGCTAAGTCCTTGCTTCATTCTTCAATTCCTTCCTTGCATAAACCAAAGAGAGAAAAACCTACCCCTCTCTACCCACACCCGCGTCTCTCTCTCTCTGTATATCACTCCTCAGCATGCTCTCCCAGAGCCGGGTAATCTGGTCAGGTCGCGCACCGGCGTGGGTATGGTGCGTGAGGAGTGCTCAGGAGAGTAGTCGGGTCGGGTCACCAAGTCCGCGTGATGAGCTCACGAATGAGGCGTGTGTATAGGTGAGGGACCTCACCCCATGTGTTCTCAGAGGCAACCAGAAGATAATATAAAATCACTTTAAACTACTCAACGAGGTTACTGCTTACCGAGGTGGGACTAATGTTCCACTGCTCTTTCTCTCGCACCCGCAGCAGACCGTTCCCCCAATTGCAGCAACTGCAGGTCTCTCAGCACCACTTGCTGGAACAACTGGATGCGCAAGACCTCCCCGAGTTTGTTGGACCTAGAATCCTGGAGCACTGCAGCCTGGAATGAGCTTGCAACCTCCTCGAGCTGTTGCTAATGGCAGCTGGAGCTCAGACTCTACAGGGCATAAAAAGGGCCTTGCGGCTCTATCAGGCCACAGGAGCACCTTCGTCATGTCACAGCGAAGGTGAGGCGGTAGGTGGCAGGCCACGGGGTGGCCTAGGTGTGCGTGCCTAGGTCGCTCTATGGCCGAAGTGATGGGTTAGGTCGGGGAGCGGTTGTGGTGGTGTAGAGAGTCTATGGATGAGTGGAGGATGTTCAGTGGAGTGTGGCGGAGATTGTGAGGTGGGTGGCGAGACGTGTGGGAGTGTGGAGTGACGGAGGCGTCTCGCCGGAGAGTGGCCGGAGATGGGAAAGATGATGGTGGACCGTGGTTGTCGAGAACCTTTTTGTGAAATAGGTTGAGGGGAATTGGAGAGGGGATAAAGACGAATAGTTCTAACCTAACTAAGTAGACGAAGGGGGAGAAACGGGCGGCTGGCAGTACCTGCTGTCGTCGAAGACGAAGGCATCCAGTGGAGGAAGACGGCGACAACGACAGGGCTAAGGCAGCTCGCACGGGTGTTGCGCGACACGGAGGAGGATGGGGAGGATAGCTCTACCACTGGTATTGTGGCAGAGCGACGAGAAAGAGGAGGGGGGCTCGCTGGAGCTCACTGGACCCCATAGCCAGAGGAGAAGAGGAAATCGATGTGGAATTCCGGCCAAGTCGAGCTGAAGAGGTGCGGCCAGAGTTGAGGGTCAATTTATAGGCACTGGTAGGGACTCCTATGCTTGGAAGACAAGATTCCAAGTGCAGGAATACTCACCGGAGATGGAAGTCTGTTAGGTACCCAAATGTCTCCTGCGTTCGCATGAGAGATTGGGTGCAAATCCTAAATCAGGACCACGCTCAGATGGAAGGGAATTCCTCAGAGAATCTCCTTTCCAAATCTGGGAGGAGATCTCTGAGGAATCAGGGAGTATTCCCCCTCTTTTCCACGTCGGAGTAGGATTTCTCCCCATTAATGGTGGAGGGACCTTCTTGTAAGAGTGGAGAGGAAGTTAGGGGGGTCTATGCAATGGTTTTCAAAAGATAGGGATGAAAATGTAATTAGGTGTACTAATTTGCAAAGTAGGTCAAGATGGCCTCCCCTTAGGTCCAAATTTTGGTAAAAACCTAATTTGGACCTAAGGAATCCAATGGTGAAGTTGGATTTTAGGTTTGACCACGTTTGACTGAACATTTTGCGTAAAAACAAAGTTAGTTTAATTGATGAGCTAGGACCCCAATCTAGGTCAAACTAGGTTCCAAAGGCCAAATTGAAGGTTCTAAACCATAAGGGATATTTTTCCATGAATTTTAGAGGGTTTACTTGATTTTTATCTTGACTAGAACCTTATTGAATTAAGCGAGTCTGTTTCAGGGTTACCAGATGTCATTTAATTCCTAGTTTGCACATAAACCTATTTCTGATTAAACCAACCCACTTTTTATCTTATTCAGACCATTTGACCTATGTTCCACCTCTGAGAAATCCCGTTTATGTGCTGCAATGGTAAAATTGCAGTTTTAACCTTTATTTCATGTTTTCTTCTTAGAACACTTATTCCTTGAATTAAGCCCTTCTCTAAGTTATGTAGGAGCTTTTATTCTCTTTCTTGGGTTAAAATGAGCTAGTTATGGCTCATGATGAGGCTCTCATCATACCCCTATGCCTAGCTTTTGCTAGTCCCTTAGCAAAATTTCAAGGTTTTAACTTCTGTTCTAGACCCTGAGTGTCTGTCATCAGTTATGATAAGTGCTTTTCTTTTTCTTTTCTGATTAGGTTAGAATGCCGACAATAGGCCTAGAGGTACTCAAGTACCAACCAAAATCTCCTCAGTCTTCCGCAAAGGTTTTTAAGGCCCACAGAAACTATCCTAGGGTTTGTTAGACTCTGCAGTTAAAGCACCCATGCTTGAGACATTTTTAGACTAGGTTCAGTTTGCAGTGCATTTTTTGTAAGAGAGAGATAGAAGATTTATTTGTTTAGAGAGCTTTCTCTCTCTTTTCTTTTTATTTCTAGCTTCGCATTGGCTTCTCAACACAGTCTGTATCGGATTTCTCGTCCCCATCATCAATCCTCAAGGGTCCCTGGCAATCGATGCTTCGAGATAGCACCGCCCATGGCAACCCCGAGAACCCTGGCTTTCGAGATTTCGAGATAATCCCGCCCATGGCGTTCCATGGCCGAATTCAGACCCTAGAGATCGACATTTCGTGATAATGCGCCCATGATATCTGAACCAGCAGAGTACTTACATGCCCCCGGTAGGATATTTAAATATCCTAAGAGACAAGTATCGAGGAGATGATATGTTGTATGCATCTTCGAGGGGAATTTCCCGCCTCTCCGCGTCGGGAACTCGTCCAAATCAACTTGTGTTGATCGGCCGCTCCTAATCTAGGTGACTTTTTCAGAACATTGAAACGCTTTTTGCGTGATTTTGATATTTATGCGCATTGAACCTGACTGTGTGTGAATTGAGGTGCTTAGGTTACCGAATCCCGTAAACCAAAGGTCAGTTAACAAGGCTGAATACTTCCTAAGCCTTGGACCTAATACTTAAGCTTCGCATTTTCCTCAACCTCTTGAGGATTATCCAGATCTTAGTGAATACGTGAATTTTTAAGCTAAATAATCTAGCCCAAGAGGCCTAAGATCAGCGTTCCTGCTAATCTCTTTTTGTGTCTCCTTAGCACTTTTCTTTTATTTTTCTTTTTCCTTGATGTGGTCTAGAACTTCAGTTAATTCCTTAATCTTTTACTAATGACTATCTCATTTTTCTTTTCATTTTGTGCTCCTTTTTGTCATTTTTTGCTCTTTTTCTCCTCCTTATGTGGCTCACAAAATTTCCTTCCTCCAATTTTTTTGTTCTTTTTCATAATTTTTCAATTTTTTTTTGTGTTTTTGACATATATGTGAATTTTTTTGTGAGAATCCCTCTGACTTATTCTTGGTTCTATATGTATGCACTTTATCACCCCCCCATGCCTAAGTTTTGTAATGTCCTCATTGTAAACGGAGGGTGTGAAATAGTGTTGAGGTCAGGGATTTAGAACAGGATACAACGGGTGGGTGAATGGGTCGAAAATGACTGATGCAGACGATTTCAAGCTGTAGTACATGTACCAAAGGTGGGATCAACTGTCTAAGGCTGAACTCAAGGTGCAATGGACGTGGAGTACAAACGGATAATCAGACGGGTCTCTATTTTTGGGATAATGGGTTGCCTCCCGTTAAGCGCTAAATTCAATGCCTTCAGCCGAGTGGAATATGGGGTGAGGAGGGAGTGGTCAAATCAGTGGAATTTTGTAAAACAAGCACCTTGATTAAGAGCCTGGTTGGTCTAACTAGGTGCTTGTTAAGATCAGTGGACTGATGATGCAGCCCAAACCCAATCAGTCTGGTGGGTTGATAGATGTAGATCAACAGATGCGGAACCCACCATATGCAATGTGGCTCAGATGGATATGGAAGTGAAAACTCAGGTTTAGGTTGAGTCGAATCAGCCTTGTCAGAGTAGGGTTCCGAAAAATAATCAGTGCATAGTGTGGAAACCCTACAGGGGTGATCAGAGAATGATGGCTCTTGTTTTTCAGTCTGATCGATACCCGATACCTAGTATAGATGTGGAGTTGAATCATCTGCAAATGGCTCAGTGAAAGGTGAATCAGAATAGAAATTGAGTTCGGTTGCAGGTTGGGGTAGAGAATGGGTTTTGATTGGTTCTGTATATATGGAGGAGGTGGCTTCAATGAGAATTGGCTTGTTATAATTAGGAAGCAGATTTTCTCCGATGTTATGGTCAGGTTCGAAATCGTCGGAGAGTTTGCGAAAGTCAAAATCTGAATGTGATTCAAGATCATGAGTTCCACCATAGAATAAATCATATGCTGTAGATTCAGCAGCCTGACTGGGGTCTAGCCTAAATGTTAATTCTGAGCTTAACAAGGTGTCCTTATCTGGTAGAAGCTCAGGTTCTAAGCTGGTAGGACAGACCCAATTGAAACCCTACTCATCCAACTCCTCAGTTTCTGTATCGTAAATTGGCTTGACTTTCGAAAAATCGATTAGTTCCTCTGAGGATGTTGGTGAGGGATATTCATCAAATAGAGGCCCAAACTCATATTCTTCATTGAAAGATTGATCTTCCTTATATGGGGCCTTGAAATCTTCCCAATAGGTTTCAGATCTAGATTCTAGGCTTAGGATGTGGGTTGAATCACTAGAATCTAGGTCTGAATAACCTTCGAGGGTCACCTTATCAAAATAAGGGATGGAATTTACACCCTCGAGAGGTTCAGTTCTACTCTCATTATTGCAGGAGTTTTGGGATTCTAAGCCTAGTGATTCATGGTCTAGAGTGGGCTCAACATTATGTTTTCCTGCATTTGGAGCTTCCCAACCTTCTTCAATATCAGGGACATTGTACTCCATCTGGGTTAGGAATCCACAACCATTTTGTGCCTCAAACCCGAGATTAGATTGATCCTCGATGTTGTCCCAAGATGGTTCATCCTCTATTTGTGGTATATACGGGTACTTCTAGTCAATAATTTGTTTTACTAATCTCATTTTCTCTTCCCATTTTTCAAGACCATCTTGGTGTTGCTTCCAAGTCAAGGATTTGTCATACATTGAAGGTATTCAAGATTGTGCAGTTTTTCTATCTCAATGTACCCTGTGATGAGCAAGTCACGGGTTGATCCTTTTGTGGCTTCTGCCAATAGTACTTGGGCACAAGTTATGATAAAGGTTGTAGTTGTTGGGACATCAACCTGAATGTTTTCTACTGGTGTTGAGGTTTTGTCTTCTTTTTCATAGAATTTCAGGGCATCCTCAATCATCTTATCTCTCATGGATCTCCGATATTCAGGTTTCTTGAATGGTAGTCCTAAGTGGTTTGGCTGCATATTTGGATTAGGTGGTGGAATCAAGATGTAGAATCAGAGTTTGAATCAAGGTATAGAATCAAGCTATGAAGCGATTAGATTTGACTGAAGAGTCCCACTGAAAATGTATGTGTGTGCTCTAAAGAGAAAAGATGAGGGACTGGAGATGTTCTTGACCCAATCAAGACACCCAAAGACGTTTGGATGACTATGGAGGTTCGGGGCAGATGATACCCCTGGATCGGAAGGTCGTCCACCTAAGAATTACCTAGGCAGCCAGAGAGGGTGAGTCCTGCAAAGACCCCTACATGGTAGAGCATCCCCACGAGTTACAGGGTTTCCCCCACCCGACCTCTCTTGTCACTGAGATTCCAGGTAGATCAGAATGGGGACCTTGACCTCTTAAGTCTACCACTTTTATTTCAAAGGTGCTTTAGGGTTTTCACTTGAAGTTTAGATGTTTTGATGTTGTGACCTAATTTGGAGGTTGATTGACCCAAAGGGTCAACTTCACCAGACCTGTCCTATAGATGGCAGAATGATTCTAGGCTTGAGGCCTAGGGATCACCCTGATTTGACTCCCAGGTTATTAGGTCCAAGATTTTAAGATTCAAGTGATCTTAGAGCTCAATTTTTAGGGTTTGTCTTGTTTAGATCTCTTCAATCAAGGGCTTGGGTTACATTGATGCGAGAGGGTTCATTTCCTTTTATATGGCATGTGTATCTAGTACTCTAAAACCTTACTGTAGAAACCCTAATTTGGTTCTATTTCCAATCTTATTTTTCATAAAAATTCTCTTTGCACTCAAAAACAAGAAGTGTGTTGTCCGCAGAGATTAAGCGTGATTTCTATTAGGCACATGAATTTTGTGGGATAGAATCTAAAAAAAATCGCTCCAACTTCAAGAAGATTTGAAAAATTTTCGCAAAATCAGGAAACATTTGCCTTAAAGATGGTGATTACTATAGAAAGATGGTAATTGATTCCTAAATTAATTTCTTCCTTTTGTCTTTCAAAGCTTAGGGAATAGTTTAAGGAAGAAAAGAAATTACCTGCCCTGGAGTGGTTGACTTTCAGGAGGGATCTTCTCATGAAATACCTGCAAGATCACAACAAAGCAAAGTAGGGCAAGTTAGTGTTCAATATGATAAAAAGAATGTAGAGACTAGTGATAAATTGTGCGTTGCTCCCCATCAACGACGCTAAAATGTTAACGTGGCTTGATTGTGTTTTTTAACAGTCAGTTGCGTCATAATATACGTGACCAAGCGATGTCAACAAATAAAAATTTATTACTCAAAAACCTAAGTATCCGAGGTTGAACACAGGGAGCAATTGGAATTTATTACTAATCTCAAGAATGTAATTGAACACTTAATTACTCAAAACTTAATTCAAAATATATATGTAAGAGTTTAAGAGCCAAATGTGGAAAAAATAGAGAAATTGGATGTCTGATCATGGGATCATACATCTTAAAAATATGTTTTCTCCTATCTGCTTCTTATTCTTCTTCTTCTGTCTTCTGATTTTCCTCTGATCTTCTTTTCTTCTTTGTCCATGTGCTTCTTCTTCCTTGTTTCTTCTCTACAGTTCCTTCCTTTGCTCTTGCCCTTCTTCTTCTTTCCAATGTCTTTTGCCTTGCCTCTCTTTTGCAATTTCTTTCTCTTTCTTTTCTCTACAGGTCTTCTTCTTCTTCCTTCCTTGGCTCTGCTTCCCTTGGCTTCAGCTTCTTCTACTTTGTCTTTCCCTTTCTTTATTTCTTCTTCCTTCTTCAGTTCCTCTTCTCTTTGGCTTCACCTCTTCCCTCTACCTTGCCTTTCCTTCTCTTTTTCCTCTGCAAGGCTTCCTTCCTTCTTCTTCTTCTCCCTCACTTGCAGCGGCTAAGTGCCTGCTTCCTTCTTCAGTTCCTTCCCTGCACAAACCAAAGAGAGCAAAACCTACCCCTCTCTACCCACACCCGCATCTCTCTCTCTGTATATCACTCCTCAGCACACTCTCCCAGAGCCGGGTAATCGGGTCGGGTCGCGCGCCTAGGTCAAAGCGCACCGGCGTGGGTGTGGTGCGCTAGAAGTGCTCAGGAGGGTAGTTGGGTCGGGTCACCAGGTCCGCGTGATGAGCTCACGGACGAGGTGCGTGTATAGGTGAGGGACCACACCCCATGTATTCTCGAAGGCAACCAGACGATAACACAAAATCACTTTAAACTACTCAACGAGGTTACTGCTTACCGAGGTGGGACTAATGTTCCACTGCTCTTTCTCACACGCCTGCAGTAGACCGTTCCCCAAATTGCAGCAACTGCAGGTCTCTCAGTGCCACTTGCTAGAACAACTGGATGTGCAAGACCTCCCCGAGTTTGCTGGACCTGGAATCCTAGACCACTGCAGCCTGGAACGAGCTTGCAACCTCCTCGAGCCGTCGCTAATGGCGGCTGGAGCTCAGACCCTACACAGCAAAAAAAGGGCTTGCGGCACTATCAGACCACAGGAGCACCTTCGCCGTGTCACGGTGAAGGTGAGGCTGTAGGTGGCAGGCCGCGGGGTGACCTAGGCATGCGTGCCTAGGTCGCTCTGTGGCTGCAGTGATGGGCTTGGTCGGGGGGCGGTTGTGGTGGTGTAGAGAGTCTGTGGATGAGAGGAGGATGTTCAATGGAGTGTGTCTGAGGTTGTGAGGTGGGTGGCGAGACGTGTGGGAGTGCGGAGTGACGGAGACGTCTCGCCGGAGAGTGGACGGAGATGGGGAAGATGATGGTGGACCGTGGTTGTCGAGGGCCGTTTTGTGAAATAGGTTGAGGGGAATTGGAGAGGGGATAAAGATGAACAGTTCTAAGCTAACTAAGTAGACGAAGGGAGAGAAACAGGCAGCTGGCAGTACCTGCTGCTGCCGGAGAAGGAGTCCAATGGAGGAAGACGACGGCGACGACAGGGCTAGGGCGGCTCGCACCGGTGTTGCGCAACGCGGAGGAGGATGGGGAGGACAGCTCTGTCACTGGTATTGTGGCAGAGCGACGAGAAAGAGGAGGGGGGCTTGCCGGAGCTCGCTGGACCCCTTAGCCGGAGGAGAAGAGGAAATTGAGGTGGAATTTCGGCGAAGTCGAGCTGAAGAGGTGCAGCTGGAGTTGAGGGTCAATTTATAGGCGCTGGCAGGGACTCCTGTGCTTGGAAGACAAGCTTCCAAGTGCGGGAATCCTCACCGGAGATGGAAGTCTGTTAGGTACCCCAATCTCTCATGCGTTCGGACGAGAGATTGGGTGCAAATCTTAGATTAGGACCATGCTCAGATGGAAGGGAATTCCTCAGAAAATCTCCCTTCCAAATCTGGGAGGAGATCTCTAAGGAATCAGGGAGTATTCCCCCTCTATTCCACACTGGAGTAGGATTTCTCTCCATTAATGGCAGAGGGACCTGCTTGTAAGAGTGGAGAGGAAGTTAGGGGGGTCTGTGCAATGGTTTTCAAAAGATAGGGACCAAAATGTAATTAGGTGTACTAATTTGCAAAGTAGGTCAAGATGACCTCCCCATAGGTCCAAATTTTGGTACAAACCTAATTTGGACCTAAGAAATCCAATGGTGAAGTTGGATTTTAGGTTTGACCATGTTTGACTGGATATTTTGCGTAAAAACCCAAATTAGTTTAATTGATGAGCTAGGACCCCAATCTAGGTCAAACTAGGTTCCAAAGGCCAAATTGAAGGTTCTAAACCATAGGGGATATTTTTCCATGAATTTTAGAGGGTTTACTTGACTTTTATCCTGACCAGAACCTTATTGAATTAAGCGGGTCTATTTCAAGGTTACCAGATGTCATTTAATTCCTGGTTTGCACATAAACCCATTTCTGATTAAACTAACCTACTTTTTATCTTATTCAGACCATTTGACCTTTGTTCTGCCTCTGAGAAATCTCGTTTATGTGATGCAATGGTAAAATTACAATTTTAACCTTTATTTTATGTTTTCTTCTCAGAACACTTGTTCCTTGAATTAAGCCCTTCTCTAATTATGTGGGAGCTTTTATTCTCTTTCTTGGGGTAAAATGAGCTAGTTATGGCTCATGATGAGGCTCTCATCAGAAGACAAGCTTCCAAATGCAAGAGTCCTTGCTGGAGTAGGAATTATGTGGGATACCCAAATCTCTCGTGCGTTCGAACGAGAGATTGGATGTGAATCAGGGATTAGGACCACGCTCAGATGGAAGGGAATTCTTCAGAGAATCTCCCTTCCAAATCTGCGAAGAGATCTCTGAAAAATCAGAGAGTATTCCCCCTCCATTCCTCGTCGGAGTAGGATTTCTCCATATTAATGGTGGAGGGACCTGTTTGTAAGAGTGGTGAGGAAGTTAGGGGGTTCTGTGCAATGGATTTCAAAAGGAAGGGGCCAAAATGTAATTGGGTGTACTATTTTGCAAAGTAGGTCAAGATGACCTCCCCTTAGGTCTAAATTTTGGTACAAACCTAATTTGGACATAAGGAATCCAATGGTGAAGTTGGATTTTAGGTTTGACCACGTTTGATTGGATATTTTGCATAAAAACACAAATTAGGTCAATTTATGAGCTAGGACCCCAATCTAGGTCAATATAGGTTCCAAAGGTCAGATTGAAGGTTCTAAACCCTAGGGGATATTTTTCCATGAATTTTAGATGGTTTACTTGATTTTTATCCTGACCAGAACCTTGTTGAATTAAGCGGGTCTGTTTTAGGGTTATAGAATGTCATTTAATTCCTGGAGTACACATGAACCCATTTCTGATTGAACCAACCCACTTTTCATCTTATTCAAATCATTTGACCTATGTTTTGCCTCGGAGAAATCCTGTTTATGTACTACAATGGTAAAATTACAGTTTTAACCTTTATTTCATGTTTTCTTTTTAGAACACTTATTCCTTGAATTAAGCCCTTCTCCAGGTTATGTAGGAGCTCTTATTCTCTTTCTTAGGTCAAAATGAGCTAGTTAGGGCTCATGATGAGGCTCTCATCAATAGGTCTTCCCAAAAGTAATACTTGGCATCGGAAAGCAATTTTTCCTTCTTGGCCTTCGGCCAATTGGACGAGATCTGATGTGATGCCAGGTAGGTTACTATATCAGCAAACCATGGAAGCCCTATATTGATAGTCAGGAGGTGCTCATCAGGAAAATGTTCCGTAATGGGTCTGGATGGGTCGATGATCTCAGAAGGAAGGTCGGACAGGTGATCAGCTACCATGTTCTGTTTTCCCGCTTTGTCACGAATCTCGAGGTCAAACTCTTACACAGCAAGATCCAACAGATTAATCAAGATTTCGCATCCTTCTTCGCAAGGAGATGCCTCATAGTAGTGTGATCCAAGTAAATGATAACACGGGAACCCAGGAGATATGATCTAAATTTTTCTAGGGCAAATACTACGGCTAGCAGCTCTTTCTCCGTAACTGTTTAGTTACATTGAGCCTCGTCAAGTGTCTTGCTAGCGTAGTAGATGACCGCGGGTCTCCTATCAATTTTCTACCGAAGTACCGCTCCTACAGTGAAATCAGATGCATCACACATGATCTCAAAGGGTTGAGACCAATCAGGGGATTGTAGGATCGGAGCTTGGGTAACTCGATCACAGAGGATTTCAAATGCTTGAGTGCATTCCTTGGAGATTTCGAAAGGTACATCCTTAGAAAGAAGAGTGGTCAGGGGGCGCGCGATCTTTGAGAAATTAGGAATGAATCGACGGTAAAAGTCATCCTGCCCCAGGAAATATCGGATGTCCTTGATTGAACTAAGCATAGGGAGTTTGGAAATCAAGTTTACCTTGGCTCAATCGACCTGGATGCCTTTTTTTGATATGAGATGTCCCAGGACAATTCCTTTAGGCACCATGAAATGGTCCTTTTCCCAGGAAAGAACCATATTCACGTCAATGCACCGCCTGAGGATTTGAACCAAGTGCAGGAGACAATCATCAAATTATTCTCTGAATACTGAAAAGTCATCCATGAAGACTTCCAGATAATCACCTACCATATATGAGAATATGGCAAGCATGCACCGCTGAAAAGTAGCAGGTGCATTGCAGATACTGAACGGCATCCTTCGAAACACGTATGTCCCAAAGGGGTAGGTGAAAGTGGTCTTTTCTTAGTCCTCAGGATGGATTGCCACTTGGTTATAACCGAAGTACCCATCTAAAAAGTAGAAGAACCAATTTCCTGCTAGTTTCTCGAGGATCTGATCAATAAACGGTAGTGGGAAATGATTCTTCTTCATAGAGGAATTGAGTCTTCTTTAATCAATGCAGACTCTCCACGAGTTTTCCACACAGGTCGGTTTGATTTCTCCGGTTTCAGTCGTGATCATGGTGAGTCCTACGTTTTTAGGCACAACCTGGATTGGACTCACCCACCAAATTTCAGAGATCGAGTAGATGATCCCTGCATCTAACCACTTGATGATCTCCTTTTTCATGACCTCCTACAGATTAGGATTCAAACGTCTCTGCATTTCACGGGAAGGTCGTGTGCTTTCTTCGGTGTAGATATGGTGTGTGCAGTAAGAGGGGCTGATACCAGTCAAATCATTGAGAGTCCATCCAATGGCTCTATGATGTTGCTGGAGAATAGTAATCAAATGGGATTCCTGGTCAGGTGCGATTCTAGAGTTGATAATCACAGGAAACATCTGATTGGAACCCAAAAAGATGTACTTCAGATGGTTGGGAAGAGGCTTGAGTTCCAGAATAGGGTTATCATTAGCAGTGGGCAGTTTGGGGTGTGTGTCAAGAGCAGGGGAAGGAGTTATGGGTGTATCTAGGTCAAGTTCAGACTCCTCTGATTGCAAGTTTTGATCCTCTTGTGGTTGATTGGAAGTAGTCAGGTTGTTCTCAATATATGGGTCATCAACCACAGCCTTGATATCACATATCTATTCTATAACACCGTAATTAATCCCTTGTTGGGCCTTAAAGATGTCAATCTTTATTGTTTGGTTCCCAAATTTCAGTTCAATTTAGCCCTCCTCACAATTTATATTGGCCCTAGCAGTGGCTAGAAAGGGTCTCCCTAGTATAATTGGTGTATCCCTTGGATTTTCTAGAGCATCCATATCCAAGACTACAAAGTCCATTGGGAAATAGAAATCCTGCACCCTAACGATGACATCCTCGAGTACTCCTTTCGGTGACTTAATAGATCAATCAGCCAACTGCAATATCACCTCTGTCGGTTTAAGCTCAGATTCCTCAAGGTGGTCAAGGAGGGATGTAGGTATTAGGTTTATGGAGACTCCTAAATCTAATAGAGCTCCATCAAATTGGGTATCACCAATGGTACATGAAATCAGGGGAGTACCTAGATCTTTTGCCTTAGGTGGGAGTTTACTCAAAATTACAAAGCTGGCTTGCTCTGACAGTATAATCGGACTCCCACTTTTGGTTTGCGGCTTACGTTTGGGTGTACACACGTCTTTTAGAAATCGTGCGTAAGCTGGTATGTGGCGGATTGCATCCATCAAGGGGATGTTTATATGGACCTGTTCAAAGAGCTTGACCAGATCCTCCTTAAGAACCACGGGTTTGTTTGTCCTCTTTCCCTTGGTCAAGGCCTCAGGAAACGGAACCTTGGATGGTTCCTCTAGAATAGGTCCAGGTTCTTGATCTGGGACAGGGGTATCCTGGATTACTATCCTAGGGCTTGGGTTACTACCAGGTTGAAAGTGGCTTGGATAAGGCGGGTTTGTGTTGCTTTGCCACTACAGGTTGTTACAGAATTTAGTCCTACCTGGTTTTGGTTCAAAGTTGGTAAAATAGGTGGTTGCTACTGAAATCCCGCATATGACGTCGAAGCTTCCATCCCGTCGGGTGATGAAACAAAAGGGGCCTAATAAATCATGTGGGCTTGGCCTGGATTTGGGTTCATAACGTGCCTCTGGTTCGACACATTATTTGGATTCGAAAGAGGTTGTAAAGGAAGTGTGCTAGGTTGGCAAGAATTCGCCATCTGGGCAAGTTGATTGCAAACCTCTATGATCTCGTCCTTGTGCTGTTTTTGCATACCTGCATTCATCTTCTGAATGTCAGCCAGAGTTTGAGGGATAAGAGTCATTTGATCTGTTTGAGTTGGCCCAGATTGATAGGTAGGGTTGGGCAGAGGCTGAGGCGGCTGATATGGACGAGGAGCTTGTGGACGGGGTTGATATGGTGGCCTTTGATTCTGATTATTTCCCGCCCACAAGAAGTTGGGATGATTCCGCCATTGAGGGTTATAGGTATTAGATAATGGGTCATTCTAGATAGCGTTGAGGTCCTCACAGGTCTGAGAACCTCAGGAAAGTCAAAGTACAAGGGTTCAGAGTTCCCCCAACTAGAGTAGGTCAGATCGGAGTTTCCTCCGGTCCTAGAGTCAGACGGGGGTGGATACAGGTCCATCCCCTGAGAAGATCGGTGATAGATGTTATGCACAGCTTCCCTCCCAAGAGGCAGCTGTGCAAATGGGTTTTGCGTAGTGGTGGCTCGCTGCAAATGTTGAGTCAGCTCATCCACCTTCTTTTCAAAGATAGGGACCTTGTCCAACTGATTGGCCATCAATTCCAAGTCGATGGATGTGGACAAGCCCTGCGTCTCGTGTGCTCCCCTTGGATTTGTCGATGCGCGGGCATTCATCCGGTCGAATAAGCCCATGGAGACATTATTGATGGAGTTCTCGCACATATTCTCGAGAATCCCCCACACAGTGTCTTCATGTTGACCCATGATATTTCTTCCGCAGGTTGCATTGATGGATAAGTGGATGTCTTCATGGAGTCCCTGGAAAAAAGACTAGACTTGTTCCCATTTAGGAACTCCGTGATGGGGGCACTTTTGCATGAGATCCAGGAAATGGTCCCATGCTTCATGAAGAGGTTCTCTAGTTTGTTGGGTGAAGTGTGTGATCTAGTGTCGTAAGGCATTCGTCCGACCAACTGGGAAGAACTTTTTCAAGAATTCAGATTGTAGTTCAACCCATGTGTTGATTGGACGCGTTTGAGTCTAATACCAGTGAGCTGCTTTGTCCATGAGAGAGAAAGAGAACATTTTCATGAGAAGAATATCTCGATTTTAGACATCTGACCCGAAGATCTGGGCCAGATGTTTGAGTTTTTTGATGTGCTGGAAGGGATCCTTGGAATTAAGCCCATGAAACTTTGGAATAGCATGAATCATGTTGGGCTTGAGTTCAAAATCAGGACCTCCAGCTAGGATTTGGACTCGAGGTTCGATCACCACCGTAATGGGACTGTAGTGATCTTGCATCATAGGACGATGTGTCATGTTTACAAAGGCTTAAAATAAATCATTCAGGTGCTGGAGTTGGTTTTCAAGATTATTCTCTTCTTCTATTGGTTGTACCATGATGATGGAAGAAGGAGAATTAGGTTCTGATGAATCAGAGGAGATGTCTATGTGGTGGGGTTGCTGCACAAAGACGGACGTCGAAGCTTGGCCTCGACGGGAGTGAATCACTAAAGGAGCTCTTAAGAATGGTCTTAAGGACCTCCTACCGAACATGCACCGATAGTTTGGACAAGAGTAGAATCTGCTGGACCCAATCAAGACACCCAAAAATTTGGATGACTATAGAGGTTCGAGGCAGATGATACCCCTTAGTCAGAAAGCCGTCCACTTGAGAAATACCTAGGAAGCCAGAGAGGGAGAGTCCTGCAAAGACCCCTACATGATAGAGCATCCCCACAAGTTACAGAATTTCCCCCACCCGACCTCTCTTGTCACTGATGTTCCAGGTAGACCAGATTGGGGACTTTGACCTCTTAAGTCTACCAATTTTATTTAAGAGCAAAGGTGTTTAAGATTTCACTTGAACTTTAAATGTATTGAGTGCAAAAAGTGACCTAATTTCAATGTTGGTTGACCCAACAAGGGGGTCAACTTCACCTAGTTGTCCTTTGAGAAGTTTTAGGTCCTTTCTTTTAGGATTCAAGTGAGATTAAGAACCTGAATTTTTAGGGTTTTCTTGAATAAGTCTCTTCAACCAAGGCTTAGGCACCTCTTTTTGGAGAGTTGATTCTTGCTTAGAAAGATGTCTCTAAAACCCTAAATTGAAATCCTTAATTTAGCTCTAATTTTGGTCCAATTTAGTTGCCAAAATATGGTATCTAGGGCTCAATCAAGAAGGTGGTAGCCCTAGTTACCTTAAATGATGCACAAATCAGTGTTGTTGTTGAAATCAAATCAAGCAACTTTGGTGAATTAGCTAAAAATGGAAAGCAGGTAGCCTTAATTAATTTGATCTTGTTTTTTCCTTTTTAGAATGAGGGGTTTAAGAGAAGGGACTAATCAGAAATTACCTACCCAGGGTGTGTTTGCTGTGCGGCCGTCTTCCTTTGAATCTTCTCCCTTGAAACAATCACAACAAAAGAGATATATCAAGTTAGTACCAAATCATCAATTGTAATCAGGATTTCTAAATCGCACATTACTCCCCGGCAATGGCACCAAAATGTTGACAAGGCAAAATCGGGTTTTAAAATAAAGCGTTGTAATATAGTTGAAATCACTTTGAAAATAAATAGATTTTATTACTCAAAATTTTAAGTCCGAGGTAGAACACAGGGAGCAAATTAAGGTTTAGAAGTCAAGAGCACAACTTGAGAAATTGAATATAATATGTAATAAAAACTAGAGTTATAGTGCAAAAAGATAAATGTAAACACATAATATCAATGTATGTGAATAAGCACAAAAATTGGACATCTGATTTGTGAATCAGATGCCTTAAAATATGGATGCTACAGTGCTTTTCTTTCTTCTCTTTCTCTTCTCTGATTTCTGGCTGCTCTCTTTCTTCTTCTTCTTATTCTTCTTCTTTCCTCTTCTTATGATTTCGTGCCTTAGACTTCTCTATCTCTGGCTCTTAGTCTTCTTCTTCTTTCTTTTTCTTTCTCTTTCTTTCTCTAGCGGCTCCTTCTTCATCTACCTTCAGTCCTTTTCCTTCTCTTTCTTTCTCTTTCTTCTTCAGCTCTTCAGCTCCTTAGCCTCTGACTTCAGCTTCTTCCTCTTTAGCCTTGTCTTCTCCTTCCTTAGCATTCTCTGGCCTCCGCCTTCTTCTTCCTTGGCTTCTTCTTCTTCTCCTTTCTCTGCAAGAGAAAAACCTACCCTACCCGTGTGCACTCTCTTCTCCTCTTTCTCTCTTAGGTTCGCTCTCCCAAAGCCACCGTCTCGGGTAATCGGGTCAAGTACACTCCTGGGACCAGGCCCACTAGCATGCAGTGGTGGGCGAGGTGTGAAGGGTCGGGTAAACAGGTCACACCAAGTCTGCAGAGGCAAGGTCACAAATGAGGCGAGTGAAGGGTGAGTTGGACCTCACCCCGTGATACTAGGGCAATAAAGCCTATGAATTTTTTCAATTTATTTGGGTGTGGCGCTTCAAAAGTTTCCAAGGTAGCATTATCTTCCCACCTCCCTTCGTGCGTGCCTACAGTAGGGAACTTCGGTTGATTGCAGCTGCTGCTTCAACCTTCGAGGCCAATTAGCTGCCTGGAGCTGTGCGCGAGGGACTTCCGCACAGCTGGGATGCAAGCCTGGAGTGGGTGGACCTATAGAGAGATCCCAAGCAAGCTCCTCACTGTTCGTCAATGGCGGCGACCCTCTTGTACCTGCTATCACACAAACGACCTCATGGCCATGTTAAAATGCTCAGGAGGCTTCGCCGAGGCACGGCGAGTATACTGTGGGGGTCGGCGTGGCGTGGGGCTACCTAAGTGCGCGTGCCTAGGGCAACCTGTGTGCGAGTGAGTGGGTGTGTTTGGGGGCCCTTGTGGGCGAGTGATGGCATGTATGGAGTGAGGGGTTTTGTTCAGTGAGGTGTTGCAGAGCTTATGGGGTGGTTGGCGAGGCAGATGGAGGTACGGGGCAACGGGGATGCCTCTCCGGAGGTCTGGCTAGAGATGAAAGGGATGATGGTGGTGGAGTGCGTCGAAGGGTGCTTTTGAGAGATAAGGAGGGGAAAAAAGAGTAGAAGGGAGAGGGAACTTATCTGGGCATAAAGAGACAAGGGGGGAGGCAGGGATGGCGGCCGGCTTGTATTGCCATCGTCGAAGATGAAGGCGCTCAGTGGGAGAGGACGACGAGGATGAAGGGGCTACAGAGGCGTCGGCGGGTGCAACGCGATGCGGACGAGCAAGAGTAAGAGAAACCTGCCACTGGTATTGTGTCTAGGCGACGAGGGAGAGAGATGGAAGTCGCGGGAGCTTGCTGAGCCACTAGCTAGAGGAGGAAGAGACAAATTTGAGGGATTTTCTGGCCAATTTCAAGCTTGGGAGATGCGGGGTGACTTGGGTCTCCTTATATAGGACTCTGAGGATGGATTTGTGCTTGGAAGCCAAGCTTCCAACCAAGGCAAGTTCACCGGAGATGGAAACTTGAAGGAGACTCGAATCTCTCATGCATTCGCACGAGAGATTGGGTACCAAACAGAGCCTCAAATTTAGTTCATACTGGAGGAGATTTCTCAGAGAATCTCCCTTTCAATTTTGAAGGGGACTCTCTGAGAGATCAGGGAGATCTTGCCCTCGAAATCTCACCGAAGTAGGATTCCCTCCGCTATAATAGCAGAGGGACCTAATTACAAAGAATGAAGAAGAAGCTAGGGGGTTTCCTGTAAACATTTTCAAAAGATAGGGGCAGAAATGCAATTAGGCTGGACCTATTTGCAAAGTGGGTTAAGATTGTTGGTGCTAAAGCACCACGATCATTTGTTTTGATGATAACAAAACACGTGTTATTTAACATTTGCACTTTTGAGTCTTAGATTTCAGGTCAATTGCAAATGTAGACGTGTTTAGATGGAATTCGAGCTCGCATCCAGGACAGATTGGACGAGCTTGATGGAAAATAGAGGAGATTCGCGAGGAGCGATAGATTGAAGAAGGAAGGAGATGAAAAATAGGATAGATTTCCTTCTCTTGTACTCCTTGTATTTTTCGTTATTTCTGTTGCTCTTTATTTGTGTTACTTAGATTTCTGTTAAAGAGCCTCAAAGTACCCTAACAGTAGTCCTAGGAACACTTGCACAACCCTAGGATACTTAGGTTTTCTGTAGAACACTTAGAAAACCAATATAGGGTTCAAACAGAGTTTCCAAACGTCTAATTCCCAAATCAGACGTCTGATAAAGTATTTTAAGACGTCTGACTGTTGTTTTAGATGTCTGATAACTATTAAGCTGGATATAGTTAGTTCTGTCTGATGAAATCAGACGTCCATACCTTATTCCAGACATCTTAGGAGACATCTGATGACTTTGCCAGACGTCCAATGAGTGGACTGTTGGCTGGCTTTGCAAACAGTGTAGAATATGATCGTTAGAGCCTTATCATACGTCCATAGGACTGTCCACACGTCTGATAATTGACCGTTTTGCCTCGGCTGACCCAAAATCTCTTCTCAGAGATTTTCTAGCCGTTGCAACATTTGGAAATCCATTCCCACAGAAAAAGTAGGTTTCCAGACGTCCAGACATAGTGCCAAACGTCCTATATGTCGTCTGATGGACTTGCACTAGAACCCTGTTTAGATTTGATCCAAGTCAGGAAGAGACCAGCCCAAAATAAGACGTCTGACCTTGAAATTAGACGTCTTAAAGTGGTCTTCCAGACATCTGATTCCGGAATTAGACGTCTGATAAGCCTGTCAGAGCAATGATTGTTCCTGATTTCGGGCTGATTCTCTTGGGCTTTGTTCCCAACGGCTATAGAACCTTTCCTAAGCCTTCCAAAGCCTTATTAAGGCCTCTATAAATAGAGGGGAACCTTTGCAACACAAATACACACTAAGAAACACCTAGAGACACCAAGATACACAAGAAACACTTTGTAATACACTTTCCACTCTCTTGTGTCCTAGCTAGCTCTTGCTCTCTAAGCTCAAGTTCCATTCATCTTGAGAGCATCAAGCTTCGCGCACCCACTCTCCCGCCGTAGTTCACGAGAGCGAAGTTGTGCCATCGCGTGGCTCACGCACTGTGTCATCAACTCGACGCACTCCTTGCAAAGGGGAGTTTCCTAAATCCTATAGAAGCTAGGTTTAAAATTACTTTGTTGGCTCTATAGGATTACTTGTTTATTTTATCTTTGTTATTTGGTTGGGTATTCGCTTTGCGAATTCCCGTCTCCTTCGCGAGACAAAATCCTTCTCGTGAAGAGAAGGGGTTGAGGTATGCTACCCTCGTTTAAGTAGCGTGGTTGTATTGAGGTTGAATCACCCTCGTTTAAAGTGATTCGGTTCAGTGGATTTTGATCAACTTGGTTGATCGGAAAATCCTAACTCGAGAGGGTTAGGTGGTGGTTTTCACCCAGTTTGGGTTTCCACCTAAAAAATACCTGTGTACTTGTGCGATTGATTTTTTGTGAAGATTGTTTATTTCAATTCCGTAATTATTACATCACCCCCTCCTGGTAGGGCCGGAAATTTCAGTTGGTATCAGAGCAGGTCTCGTGTTATCGGCGTTACAAATCGGCGAGGATCTAGATATGGAGGGAAAAGCATTCATGTGCACCGAAGGACACGATACCTCGTGACCACCATACTTTGCAGGTATAGATTTCGTTTATTGGGAAAATCGTATGACTATGTGGTTGCAGGTCTACGACTTCCGGGTGTGGGAAAAATGCGAATCCGCATTTGTGATTCCCAAGAAACCCGCAAGAGGTTACTCAGAAGATCAGGTTCGGAATCTCAACCTCAACGCAAAGGCAATGAATGCCTTGTATTGCGCGTTGAGTCCAAAGGAATTCAAACGAATCCAAGAGTGCACCACCGCCCACGAGATATGGACGAGGTTGGAAGGCACTCATGAGGAGACGAGCTCGGAAAAAGATCTCGAGAAGGAGGAAACCGCTTGCTTTGGTTTCATGGCCAGAGGAAGCAATAGCGACAGCGAAAGCGGAAGCGACTCCGACAACGAGGTAAATCTCGATCTACAAGAAGCTTTTAATGAACTTTTTGAAGTAAATCACTAAAAAGAGAAAATAATAGCATTAAAAAGAACCTTAGTTTTCTTAAAAATGAAAATGATAGGTTAAAAAAATAACTTAAGGACATAGAAGCTAATCCTAAAATTGATAACCTATTATTAGAAAATCATAACCTCATCAATGAAAATAATAAATTGATTGAGGAAAATGTTAGTCTAAAAATAGAAATTTCTGATTTAAAGACTAAGATGAATATTATAGAAAATGAACTTGCATGTCTTAGGGAGAAATCAAATAAATTGATAAATAGGGTAGATAACCTATATAGCCCTAAGATTGAGAAAGGATCTCCGTCAAGGAGACCCGCTAACAGATCCGGATCCAAGCTCACTTGGATACCGAAGAAAAAATTAGAATCTTGTTTTGTAGGGTTCAGGGATAATTACAACACAAAGGACTAGACCTACAAGCTCAAGTATGGTCAACTCGAGTTGGGAGAACCAAGGAGTAGACCAAGGAGGAGAACAAGAAGACCGACGAGACGACGAACAAACGACGAACCCGCCGCATGTCGACCACCAGATTGGAGACCGGCACCAATGCCCAGGCCTCCAAGCTACGGATGGGAGCCCCATCCGATATGGCATCCACCACCACCATTCGGGCCATTTTATTGGCCATGGTAGGTGAGGTAAAAATTCTTGACCCTATCTTTGTTTATCAGTAGCATTTAGATAGGGGGAGTTAAAATTTATGAGCTAATTGTCAATTTTTAAGGGGGAGATATAAGTTAGCTAAATTTCCTTTAGAAAGTGGGAGAAAAATAATAGCTATCTTGTTGTTATAAAAAAGGGGGAGGACATCACCTTTGTTAAAAGAAATTCATAGAAGAGCATGTTTTAAGGGGGAGTTATAGAAAATTTAAAATCAATCAAACCTTTTTGATAATGTCAAAAAGGGGGAGGACTTTTTTTGCATTATTATTTATGGTTTTGTCATCATCAAAAAGGGGGAGATTGTTGGTGCTAGAGCACCACGATCATTTGTTTTGATAATAACAAAGCACGTGTTATTTAACATTTGCACTTGAAGTCTTAGATTTCAGGTCAATTGCAAATGTAGACGTGTTTAGACGGAATTCGAGCTCGCATCCAGGACGGATTGGATGAGCTTGATGGAAAACAGAGGAGATTCGTGAGGAGCGATAGATTGAAGAAGGAAGGAGATGAAGAATAGGATAGATTTCCTTCTCTTGTACTCGTATTTTTCGTTATTTCTGTTTCTCTTTATTTTTTTTACTTAGATTTCTGTTAAAGAGCCTCAAAGTACCCTAATAGTAGTCCTAGGAACACCTGCACAACCCTAGGATACTTAGGTTTTCTGTAGAACACTTAGAAAACCAATATAGGGTTCAAACAGAGTTTCCAAACGTCTAATTCCCAAATCAGACGTCTGATAAAGTATTTTAAGACGTCTGACTGTTGTTTCAGACGTCTGATAACTATTAGGCTGGACATAGTTAGTTCTGTCTGATGAAATCAGACGTCCATACCTTATTCCAGACGTCTTAGGAGACGTCTGATGACTTTGCCAGACATCCAATTAGTGGACCGTTGGCTGGCTTTGCAAACAGTGTAGAATATGACCGTTAGAGCCTTATCAGACGTCCATAGGACTGTCCACACGTCTGATAATTGACCGTTTTGCCTCGGCTGACCTAAAATCTCTTCTCAGAGATTTTCTAGCCGTTGCAACATTTGCAAATCCATTCCCACAGAAAAAGTAGGTTTCCAGACGTCCAGACATAGTGCCAGACGTCCTATATGTCGTCTGATGGACTTGCACTAGAACCCTGTTTAGATCTGATCCAAGTCAGGAAGAGACCCGCCCAAAATAAGACGTCTGACCTTGAAATCAGACGTCTTAAAGTGGTCTTCCAGACGTCTGATTCCGGAATTAGACGTCTGATAAGCCTGTCAGAGCAATGATTGTTCCTGATTTCGGGCTGATTCTCTTGGGCTTTGTTCCCAATGGCTATAGAACCTTTCCTAAGCCTTCCAAAGCCTTCCTAAGGCCTCTATAAATAGAGGGGAACCTTTGCAACACAAATACACACTAAGAAACACCTAGAGACACCAAGATACACAAGAAACACTTTGTAATACACTTTCCACTCTCTTGTGTCCTAGCTAGCTCTTGCTCTCTACGCTCAAGTTCCATTCATCTTGAGAGCATCAAGCTTCGCACACCCGCTCTCCCGTCGTAGTTCACGAGAGCGAAGTTGCGCCGTCGCGTGGCTCACGCACCGCATCATCAACTCAACGCACTCCTTGCAAAGGGGAGTTTCCTAATTCCTATAGAAGCTAGGTTTAAAATTACTTTGTTGGCTCTATAGGATTACTTGTTTATTTTATCTTTATTATTTGGTTGGGTATTTGCTTTGAGAATTCCTGTCTCCTTCGCAAGACAAAATCCTTCTCGTGAAGAGAAGGGGTTGAGGTACGCTACCCTCATTTAAGTAGCGTGGTTGTATTGAGGTTGAATCACCCTCGTTTAAAGTGATTCGGTTTAGTAGATTTTGATCAACTTGGTTCATCGGAAAATCCTAACTCGAGAGGGTTAGGTGGTGGTTTTCACCCGGTTTAGGTTTCCACCTAAAAAATACCTGTGTACTTGTGCGATTGATTTTTTGTGAAGATTGTCTATTTCAATTCCGCAATTATTACGTCACCCCCTCCTGGTAGGGTCGGAAATTTCAAAGATGAATTCCCCTTAGGTCCAAATTTTAGTAAAAACCTAATTTAGTCCTAAGGAATCCAATGGTGAAGTTGGATTTTAGGTTTGACCACGTTTGACTAGGTAATTTACGTAAAAACCCAATTTAGGGCGAATATTTATCTAAGACCCCAATTTAGATCAAAATAGGTTCTAAGGGCCAAATTAATTGTTCTAAACCCTAGAGAATATTTTTCATGATTTTTAGAGGGTTTAGGCAAATTTTTTTCCTGACGAGAACCTTGTTAAATCAGGTGGGTCTATTTTAGGGTTACAAGAAGTCATTTAATTTCCAGAATTCACATGAACCCTTTTCTGTCTGATTCAACCCATTTATTATCTTGTTAAGATCATTTGAACTGTGTTTTGTCCCTAAGAAAATCCGTTATTGTACTACAATGGTAAAATTGCAATTTTACCCCTTATTTCTTACTTTTATCTCAGAATGGTTATTCATTGAGTTAGTACCTCCAGTTGGTTATGTAGGAGCTTTTGTTCTCTTCGTTGGGTCAAAATGAGCTAGTTAGGGCTCATGATGGTGTTACCATCACCACCAAATCTAGATTGATCCAACCTATGTAGCACCTAATCATACTAAAATCGACAACCTAGCACTACGAAAAACACACCCACACACACACACACACACACCCCTTCCTATTCTACCCCTACCAAACCCATGCACACTCTCTTGGAAACCCTAAAAATTGTGTCAAACCTAGATCCTAAAAAGGTGGAATTGGCTATTTTTAGAGCCACCAAAAGTGGAAACCAAATGAAACCTTCCAATAAGACAGAGAGAGCCACAAAATTGCACACCATTTTCCATTTACTCTCTTCCTCTCTCAACTTGCAACCACACCTCCTCTCCCTCTCAAGGCCATCCTCCTCCTCCATGGCCCCCTCCATGGACGGTTAAAGAAGAAGCTCCTCTAAGGCATCTTAATGTGGGTGGCAAGAAGAAGGAGAGCACTAGGGTGCAACACCCTCTTCTCCTCTCTTCACTTGGGCATGTCCTTTCTTCTCCATAGAGAGGATGCCCCCTCTCTTTCTTCTTCTTCTTAGATGGCCATAGAGAAGACCCCCCTTCAAGGTCTTCTCAAGGACTGCCATTGGTAGAGAAAGGGTGCAACACCCTTCTCTCTCCACCTGGGTGCACACACCCATCCTCCTCTCTTTAGTGGACGGCCATGAAGGCTCACCCATAGCCTCTTGTGGTCGGCCATCTCTTGTTGGTAGGCATGTAGACGGGTTTGCATGCCCAAGTTCTAGCCTACACCCTCACACAAGGCCGATGGCCCTAGTGGCACCTTCTTGGCATGAGGGATTTCTTCTATTTACATGCTTTCCAGTGTAGATGATATGTGATAATCTTTTATGCATAAATAATATCATGATGTTTCTATGATTGATTGTCCTCATGTTTGCTTGCCTATATGATACTTAGGTTTTTTCACACCATGCACGACCACCATGGCCCCACTTAGATGCACGTAGTCACTTAGGCTTTTGCTAGTTTATCTAGATCTAGGTTTTATTTTGTGTCTCAAAATAAAAATCAAAAAACATAAAAAAGACAAAAATATTAGGTTATGTTAGATCTAGGTTAGAAAAGTGGATCCAAATCTCGATTCATTTTCACACCTCCCAGAGACGAACGACCGAGACTCAAATTCTAAAAAGAAAAGAAATCTATATAAGTTTCGTAAACAATTAAACATTTTGATCAAGGGTTTAGCGTGACTATACTATGATTTTCGACAACTTCAAAATGCATGAAAATAGGATTGTCAAATGGCACCATTGCTGGGGAGGCAATGTGCGAGTTTAGATTTGGATTTGCTTAACTTCTGTTTGTTTTGATTGTAGGTCAAGATGAGGATCCACGCACGCATCAACCCATGGTGAAGACCACAGGTATTTTCTTCATCCTCTATCTTTTGCTTTCTTAGGTTAAAAAAAGATAAAAAATAAAATCCAAGTTCAAATTTTTGTATTTGAATTTACAAAAAAAAAAAAGTCTTTCTTTGGTGTGTGTTTTAACTTGGAAACCATTTAAACACACCAAAGTCAGATTTGGAAATCCGGCTAGCAAATATTGACAATTTTCAAAAATTTATTACCATAAAATTAGGAGTCCAAAAATTTTGGGATTTGGTCTGATAATAGGTTTTCAAACCAGCTTTACAGTTTATTTGAAAAATTCGCACCATACAAATTTTAAAAATTCGTACAGTGGAAGGGGGCCGGAACAGTCTGCACTCTAATTTTATATAACTTTAAACGTTAATTCTGACCTCTACATAAATCTAATCTCTTTGAAATTTGTGCGGTTGTAAAGCCTCTGAAACCTAGTTTTTTCTATAAATTTTCAAGAATTTTTGAATTTCTTTTGATACTGTTTCAAACTGCATGTCTCGTAAGGGGTCCATCTGGTCTCTTTGACCCCCTAGAACAAAAAAATTCATGAGAAATTGTATGAAATAGTAAAAATATTAAAAAAATATTCAATACAAAACTTATTGAAAATGGAATATCTCTACCAAATTTCATCTTATTTTGATTTATTTACTGATTTGGGGAGTGATTTCAAGTCAAACTAAAGTCTGATTGCAGATTGTTAGAAGAAGCACAAACCCTTGGTGTTTCACATTAGGGTTTAAATTTAGAGACCCAAAACAAATTCGTCTGAGCCTGATTTGTGTGTGATTGCATGAGAGGAGATCTGATTTGATTGGCTGTTTTCCCTTCACCCACTTAAATTGAATTTGATTTTCATTTCAACTTAGGCAACCAATTAGGTCTATTTCATTTAGTAGTGGTGCATTAGGACCATTGTTTTCTTTGATTAGGTCGCACCACTTCTACCTTATTGTATTTAAAAGCATCATATAGACCTATCTGATATTAGGGTTTCCACACTAAGGTAGAGCACATTTGCATGCTATACTTAAAGGAAATTCATATAACAATTGGGACTTGCAAAACTTGTGTGCTCCACTACAACCTTGTTTGAATTGACTTAAACAAGGAAATCCTAAAAGAAAAAAATTAATACAAGCACTTGAACCATAAAATCCACTACACTAATTAAAGCTTATATTGAAAATCCTTTGTTTGTGCACTTCACACTCATAAATCTAATTTTAAGGGCAACACCCCCAAAACGCCCAATCACATTCTAAGAGCACTCTAAGCCCAAGCATAAAAATAAGTAGACGTGCCCTAGGCAAGACAAATTTACTTGGTAACCAAAATTTAATTGGGTAAAAATCAAGGCCTTGTCTATTTGGACCAACTGGAGACAAGAAAGGTCGGTGCGGTAACCGCTTTAACCTCCAGTGGTGTCCCGTCGTGTGGGGTGTCCTAGGGGTCCCACCATTCTAGCCAGCCAAGTAATTCAAGGGTTGGTTTAACCCAGTTCCATTTCAGGATACTAGGTTTAGATCCAATTAGGGTATACAATTTAAGACTAGCTTGTTTGCTTGATTTGGGGCTATCTCATCTTTATTCCTAAGCCTTTACCTTAATTCTACCTGCCCCTTGTAGCTGGTTGTGTCTTCCTAAGGAAGACTATCTCTTATCTCTATCCACATCTTTTCTCAAATATCCATGAACCCATATCATTCTTTTGACCCTCAGGGTCCTTCATCTCCCAACCCAACCATGATTTTGACTCCTTCTAGTTGGGAGACTCATCCTAACCAGTTGGGATATGATCATCCATATCCCCCAGCTTATTTAGAGCCTAAACCTTATGGATCCGACCCTTATCTAAATTAGAACCAATTGAAAGCCATAGTTTCTGAATTCCAGGAATATAACAAGGACTATACAGATCAATGTGCCAAGCTCTTAGAGCAAATTAGACAATCCCAGGCACAATCTCAATCTTATCACCCCTCCCAGGAACAAGAGAGTTGGAACAACCAGCCTAGTGGGTCTAATGACCTATATTTTGGATCCACTAGCTACTCTACTGATTCTTGCTACCATGGGGAGGCATCTTGGACTCAGCCAACCCAAAAGGCACCTTTGGACCTAATCCGTGATTTGGATAGATCATTTGAGGAATGCACCATTTCTGATACACCTGTACTTGATGATATATCACTAAGGAATTGGAATAATGGATCACAAGTATAGGACCACACAGTAGGTTCTCAATCAACTCCCTTTATAGTCAGCCCCACTTAGGGTGATACACCTATTGATTCATATCCGAATTTGTATAACCCTAAGTGGAGAAACAATCCTAATATTTCATGGCCACCACAAAGATCGACTCAGATTGAACATCAATCTAGGCCAGCCCAGTATTCCACTCAATCCACTTTAGGGCAACCATTTAGTCCAACCCAACCCACAACCACCCTTGAAGATATCATGAACATTTTGTTGGACTTTGACAAGAAAAATGAAGAAAGGCTGACTAAGTTGGAAAATCAAGTGAAATCTCAAGGGGATCAAATCAAGAGACTTCAAGAGTCACTTTATCCCCAGATGCACACTCCTTTTCACTCCTATTCTCCACCTATTCTTCCAACCCCTCCTCCAATCTATCATACATGCTATTGTGTAGGGGCCAACTCTTTAGCCGTTAAAAGGAAGAGAAAAGCTAAGATCCCACCCAAACGATCTGATTCGGGCTCAACCAAAAACCATAAAACCAAACCCACATCCAGCTCTGACTCAAACTCTAGGGACAAAAAGAAGAAAAAGGCTTCTAAATTTGATTTGACCTATTTACCCTTTCCTAAGGCCTTAAAGAAAGTCACAAAAGAAAAAAAGGACTTGCACACCTAAAGAGGTGGTCTTATCACAAACGGGTTTTTGGGCTGCATTTAGGCATAAATTAGGTTAGGCATGCATTGTATTTGTTATTGTCTTTTTGATATGTTTTTGTGAGTGTTAGGGATGAACAGATATACAGATCCCTAAAACCCTAGCACTCAAGAAGGCAAACGGTGAAGGAGAAGCTTCGATTAGCTGGAACTCAGCTTGATCCAGCTCACCACAGGTGGAACCTAGCTCACTTGAACTGGGGTTAGCTCATCCCAGCTCCATTCAGCTAATCTCAGCTGAATGGCAGCTCAAGAGTGTTCATCTTAGCTCACCCTAGCTCAAGTCAGCTCAGATCTAACTCAACCTAGTTGAGTCTAGCTCATTTTAGCTCCCACAAGTCCATAGGGAGCTCTAGCTAGCTCAGTTGAGTTGACTGGAGTTCACCCCAGCTCAGATCCAGGTACATCCAGCTCCACTCAACTCCAACCAACTGAAGATAACTTCATTCCAGCTCAGGAAGCTCAAGTCCAGCTCCCAGGGACTCAGCTTAGCTCAAATCAGTTGAGCTAAGCTACCTTAGCTGCCTCAACCAACTTGATCCTCCCCGGGAGAACTAGACCCAGCTCACCTCAGCTCATTATGGTAGAAGCTAGCTCACTTTAGCTTGGCTTAGTAGCTAGCAAAGAACTAGCAAGCTAAGCCAGCTAGAGTAGCTCCATGCCAGCCTCTTCAGCAGCAACCAGCTCCAGTTCCAGCTCCAGACTTCTCCTCCTCAGCTCCTCTCTTCAAACACTAGCTCCAATACCTCCTCCTCTACTCCTCCATTATCTAAGCTAGCTTAGCTATCTCCAACTTCCTTGGCTTGTACCACCCCAAAAACCCACCTAACAACTCCACCCAACTAGCTCCACCTAAGCTCCACATAAGCTAACCTACTTGGAGCCAACCTAGCCTACCCACCACCTCCAAAAGACACCTAAAAGTGGCGAAAAAACCACCCTAACTACCCCCTTGTTGGTGCCACTTTTCCCTCCAAAAATCCCTTCATCTCCACCATACATCTCCCCTTAAACCCATCTCCACCCTTCACATAACCCCTCCTTCTAGAACCTTTCTTGCCGCCACCTAAGACCACCTTCCAGAAGCTATTTTGGCGCCAACTTCAAGTGGTGCCACCACCCATAACCACCCCCTAGGTGTCCCTTGGGCTGGCGCCAATTGCCCTTAGCCATAGGATCCCCAACCACCTCCATCTCTCCATCTTAGCCCTCCATTCCAAGAGTCACCTTAGCCCCCTTCCTACTCTATAAAAACCCACCACCTACCACCATTTTAGAGCATCCTCCATTAGTGCATTTTTCTACCTATACCCACCTACACCTACGGCCAAGAAGGAGTAGAGAAGAAGATTAAAGGGGCACATCACCAGCCCCTTTGGTGCCTTCTTCTCCCCACTCTCTTCAACTTGGGCCACTCCAAGGAGGAGGACTTTTCTACTTCAAGGAGGATGGCCAGGCAACGGAGAAGGACCTAGGGTGGATGTCCACCCTTGGAGAGAAGCTTAGGGCACACCCCCTTAGGGCTTGCTTTGGAGGACATCACCTTGGCGGAGCATAGCAAGGAAGGAGTTGGAGGACTCTTTTCAAGCTTGGGAGCTACCAAGCTTGGAGCAAGAAGCCCTCTTCTTCACCATCTATCTAGAGGATTTGTGTTTTCTTTTATTTATTGCAATGTTCTGGTAGTAGAAGCATTCATCTACTAGGCTTTTCTGTAAAACACTTTCTCATTAATCTAGTTGCCTTCTTTGCAATTTATTTAGTTGCATTTTCTTAATTGCTTTGTCTTTAGCATTCTTCACTCCCTCTCCCTAATTATTCTAGGCCTCCACTTGCCTAGAGTGAGCTTAGGGAGAGGCTGTACTTGCTACTTTAGAAGTAGTATATTGAGTTGAGTGTAAGTCACTTTCTCGCCAACAATTTCTCTTGTTGCCTTAATTTCAAAAACATAAAAATAATATATTGAAAAAGACCAAAAAGAAAGTTGAGATCTATTTTGTAAGCAAGAGAATTAATTTTGCAAACATTTGGCCTCCTTGGACGACCCTAGATACTCCCCTATCTAGGAATATAAATTTAAGAGTTGATCGATTTTGTATGTTACAATGACGTATTTTACAAACCGCGTAAAATTTGTTATCAAGTCACAAAAGAAAAAAAGGACTTGCACACCTAAAGAGGTGGTTTTATCAGCTAAGATAAGTGCATTTGTTTCTGGCACTTTACCACCCAAAAAGATCGACCTTAGAAAACCTTTCATATCTTGTGCCATTAAGGGATTCACCTTCAATAGAGCCCTTGTAGATCTAGGGTCTTCCATTAGCTTGATTCCTACCGCCTTTTTGACCACACTAGACTTGGAGATTTGCACCACACACCTGTCACCATTAAAATGGCAGATGGCTCCATCAAAACACCTAAGGGGGTAGTTCAGGATGTGATTATTAAAGTGCAAGGTCTTAGCTTTCCGGTTGATTTTATTGTCTTGGACATGAATATACTGGAGAAGCTAAGTAATTCACCCATCATTCTGGGTCGACCTTTCTTGGCTACGACCAATGCACAGATTGACTGTTACTTAGGATGTACGGAGATGAGTAGTGGCAATGAGAAGATTCACTTTGATATTTATGCAGCCGCTAAGAAAATGAAGTCAGGGTATTTTTTGGATGACACGGAAAGTGATTCGGAGGGCAATTCGGAAGAAACCATGGCAATTGACACCTAGGTAGAACCACTTGACCTAAATCAACAATCCACTAGATCACATAAGTCACCCTCAATACCATATCAAATCATTAATAGCATGGTTGACTATCTTGATCGACCTAGCCTAATTCAAACCCCTGCCCCTTGTAATGAATCCCAGATTACTCAATTGATCAAAATGATTCATGAAATAAAAGAAGCTACTGCAAGAGAATATAATGATATAAGAAAAGAGCTTCATAGAATCCGGGACGAGCAACAAAAATCAGAAATGTTTGAATTTGGGTTAGGTGTGTCACAACCGATTTGTAATTCGGTGGTGGTCATGAAGGATTCTATTGATCAAACATCCGAGGTGGATGATATTGATGATCCTATTGAAGTCGAGAATGGAGATTTATTCAAGAATCTTGATCTTGATTTAGGGCCTAGATACCAATCATTTCATTTTGAGGAACCAAGCATTAAGGGACCTAAATATGATTTTTTTGTATTTGAGAATACCCATGGAGACATTGATGAATTAATTCAAATGATCTCATACACGGAGCAACAAAATCAAAAAGACTATAACAACTCCTCAATCAATGATTCAGCCCATTCCACTTTCATGGAGGGACTCACTACTAAATCTAATGCCCAATTTCATCTAAGTGAGAAGGCGAAAATATCCCCCTGTGAAGGAGATATTCAAGAAATTGAAGTACTATTGGGGATAACATATGATGAGTTATCGGAGGAAGCTAAAAATTTTGGGGAATCATGTGATAATTGGGAATTAGAATTGAAAATTTTTGAAGAGATAAAAGAAGATGATAACCAAACATCTTTGGTAGAGACAGAGACTAATCAGTGGACCTTGATTTCCCGATCTGACCACACTACTTGGGTCATGCCTTCAATTCATCACCATTATCATGACCTATATGATTTCACCCCACACAACTACCCATACCTCTACCACCCACATTCTCCATCACCTCTTCGAGATGCCCTCACCTTCATTTCTTCCAGGCACCCGTAATTATCCGTCTTTCTTCTGTAGCATCTGGCAACAGATAATACCAAGCCCCATCTATATATTTTTCCAATTATTTGGGCTTGGAATTCATGGACAGCTGGTCCGCATTTGCGGCCCACTGTTGGCGAATGAGATTAAAATTCTTATCATTTTACTCGCCATTCTCAATAGTGTATTGATATATCCTTTTTTAGTGTATGCCCAGCTGGAGGCATTAATCTCAGCACTTATATATAGCATATTTTATTTGTCATATTTTCCCTGCATATTTAATTTTAGGTGTTGGAATAAGCGGAATGTCAAAATTCAGGAGCTATTCCAGGTGATTTCTACCCATTTACCCCTGTCTTAAGTAATTTTTCATTATGTTCATGCATGAGGACATGCAAGAAAGTAGGCATGGGGTGGTAGTAATTGTAGACTGAAATTTTTTTCTACCAACAGCTAGGAAAAACCTTTCGTACATCATGCTAATTGCACTTTAGGGTCCTTAAAATAAGAACAACCGACTCCACCTCCAATGTTCGCATTGGAGCTAAAAATTATTCGCAACAGCCACTTTCGACTCATCCATTCACCTTTTTATTCTAAATTTAGGGTCAAGCTGTATATCACCCGAATTAGGGAAATTTTAGAAGTGCAACTTTGAAAGGTTACAAATAGCATTTATATATATATTGCATTTATGAGTAAGATTTTTATTAAGAGAATGTATTAAGGATTTCATCCTCTAGTTGATTCATGTAATCTAGAATCCAGTACAATTTCACACACACGTAGAATTTGCAATGGATTCACAGTGAAGGTTGATAAACATCTTGAGTTTGTCGAGAAGAAGCAGTGCTTCTTTTCCTGAATCCCTAGATAGTGTTTTGGGAGTCAAGCAGATTTTCTTCCAAAAATCCACTAAATAGTGTGAGATGAGAGTAGAGTGTACTGGTGCTCTGAGATTAGTGCAAGGAATATGAAATCCTAGATAATTAGGTAATGATACTCAGAGATTAGGCATAGTTTTCGCTCTTGGATCCTGCTAGTCGTGCCATGTTTCGCGTGTTAGAAATCGAGGTTACAAGTAACCTGTCGTTGTAGTTGCAAAACACGTCGATCAAATAAAATTTATACCGAAACTCCAAGGGAGTCCCGGGCTGAACATGGGGAGGCAATGTTTACTTTACTTGAAAATTGCATTTCATTTTGTTTCTTTTTGGTATTTTGGGGCTTTGTTATTTTTTTGTATTTTTGAAATAAAAGAGAATAAGCAAACGTATCACAAGATAGAGATCTAGAACAAATCTGATATATATTACTTCTAATGTCAATTACAAGAAACTATGAAAGCATATAAAAAGAGGGAGGTGAGAAGAAATCTCCCGAATCGGTTGTTCAGCGAGACGACGGTGCTTGGCGGAATCTCGGACAAAGGAGGTGAGGATCGGGACGATGGAGGTGAGATGTTGGAGGACGTCGGGTTGAGGAAAGCTTCGACGTAGCTTCGAAATGGAGGTGAGAAGATGGAGTTGATCTGCTACCGGAATGGAGGTGAGAGGATGGCTCCAAGGTGACCTATGAAGGGAGATGGGAAGTTGGAGGAATATGTGGTGGGGCAGAGGTTCCCTACACTAATAGGCACCTTAGGAGCTTGAGAACATGCTCTAATGGAGTGTTCGTAGGCTTTCTAGAGCTTGGGAGTAGGTGGGAGTAGAGTAGGTAGAGATGGCTTGGAAGGGAGGGGGTGTAGGTCCTTTTATAGTGGTGGAGAAGAGGCAAAAATCATATTTGGGTCTTTACTTACATCCACAAACGTCGCTGCAGCTGTCGCTGAAGATCCGCCCTTCAATTGTTCTTGCTGACACACATGGGCCGTTAATGACGTCCATAAACGTCGCTGCAGCTGTTGCTGAAGATCCGGCTTTCAAATCCTCTTGCTGGTGTGCACAGACCATTAGTGACAGCTGCAAGCATCACTAAAGGTGCGTCACTGAAGATCTGCATGCCTCCCTACTGGCGTGCGCTCCGCTGGTGCTGCGCACTTTGCGCATCCGTGTTGCGTGCGCACTGGCATGCGCTGGCATGTGCGTACGCGTACGCTGCACTGTTGCTACTGCGCACTACACGGCTGTGTGGCTGCTGCTGAGTAGCTGGCGAAATTGGAAATTGGGGGTGCTGCGGGGATTCGAACCCGCGCCCCTCCTTTGCAAGCCAGCACTTCCACCGTTGCGGCAATCCTCCCCTTGTGTCGCGTGGAGTGGTTTGGTGCTCCGCCTCCCAGCCGTTGGATCTTGATCCAACGGCTAGGATTGAAGGGCACAGATGAAGAAGGAGTTGGGCGGTGCTGCTGGCCGGTGTTAGGCAGTCTGGATGGTGCCACGTGGTGCCTTCTGGGCTGTCTATCTTCTTCTTCTTGTAGAGGGTGCTACGGTGCTTAGATCAAGATGATTCCCGTGTTGCCGAACTACGATCGTTGCTCTGGATCCATCCGTATGGTTGGATTTTCCATCCGAAACCTGTATGGATGTTGCATTGCCCCCCTAGCTGTTGATCTTCCTCAGGCTTAATGTGATGCTACGGGACTCCGATCTGGATGATTTCAGAGGCGTTAGTCTCCGATCATTGTCCCAATCAGATCCGTATGGTCTGATCATCCATCCGAGGCCCTAAAATAAATCATCTTTTCTCCTGACCATAAAAAGGACCTAATTAACCTAAAATATAAACAACTACTCTAAATGCAGAATGATGCATGCTATGCGATATTTATATCATGATATGCAGTGCTAAGCCTAGGAACTATCACAAATAAGCATTTTACGATGAATTTATACGTGTTTATCATACCCCCATGCTTACTTTTTGCTAGTCCCTAGCAAAATTAAACTATATGCTATGTATAAAGTCAAAATTAAGATTAGATCCTTAGGCCTAAGTCATTTATTAACAATAGAAAATTTCAACTAAGGTCCTAAAGTACGAAAACTCAACAGTACCTGGGTGTTTACCAGAATGCGGACCGCCCAAGTTCTCGCCTTATTTGAGAAGGGAAGATATATATATATTTTATTTTTCTTCTTTTCTAATTTTTTTGTACTTTTGGAGTTTGAGAGTTCCGGGATAACTTTTTACGGTTACCCGACCTGCCCAAGACTCGAAAAGGACTCTAAGTACTAAGCATCTTTATGAAAAGGTGATAGACTCACAAAACGGCCGTTAAGACGGACTTCGGGTTTCTACGACCCTATGTGACCTTGCCTAAAGGTTTATCTTTACGATCGGTAGCTTTCTCCCTACTTTCTTTTATATGGGGTCAACACAAGAGCGAACCCAGTGTATATCTCCCCAGTTTATTCTACTTCCCCGCTTCTTCCCTAAGTGTTTTGGGAATTATTGTGCATTTTTTTGTGAGCTGGGTTCTGGACAACCGGCCAATGAGCTGTTACCACCGACAACTTGCCAGCCATACTTGTGCGTGAAGTGTGGTTTTATTTATTTTTTTATTTTCTCCTTTTTTTTTGAGTGTTTCTCTTTTTTTTTTTCTAAGTAGGTGGCTTCCCTGATCTAAGATTTACCTAAAGGCAGTACAACGAAAATGATCATGTGGCTGGGCTCTGGACAACCGACCGATGAGCTGTTACCATTGACAACTTACCAACCATACCACCCAAGCCAGTCCATTAGCTACCCAATTTTTGTAAAAACCGTTGGAAAGTGAGTCAGTGCAAAAAAAATGTGTGTAGATGTTTAGGCTTAAAGTCCTCCCAAATCAGAGGGTGGGTTGATAAGTCGCATACTTATCATCCCAAATTATTTACCAAATTAAAATAAATTTTAATTGGCGAGGACTCGAGACTAAATCAACATTCGAGTGGACACCCGGGCTAATTAAGCCCTAAGACCTGAAGAGTCTAAGTGTTTAGGTCCTCTCGTATCATTTCCTAAAGTTAATAACTTCCAAATGCCTAAGTTCTCTTTTCCTAATTTCTTTCTTCTTTTTTTTAATTTTCAATTATTTTTTAATTTTATAAGAAATTCTATGGAGTTAACATAATGATTTCAGGAATTGATTATCCACCACCCCCCCATGCTTAAATGATGCAATGTCCTCATTGTAAAAATAAAGACATGAAAAGGGTAGAGTAAACAGAACATCACCTGAGTGTCGTGAAAATCCGGTCAGCTCCACAGAGAGAAGGGTGTATACACACATGCTAAGTTTAATGCCTTCAGCTAGGCATAACATACATACAAAGAAGAAATTGAGAATTCACAAGTGCGGGTCAGAATCAAAATAAAAAGGTTGATCCTGAAACCCATCTGTAGAAGATGTCCACAGACGTGGACAAGATTATGGTGCAGACCCATGCCCCAGGGTCGAGTGGTTCTCAGGTTCTAGATGAAAATCACCCAAAACCAAAGGTTGTTGTGTTTGCGGGGCTGGGCTTGCGGTTTAGTGGTGTGCAACCCAAGACCAAAGTGGCAGAAAATAGGTAGATCTAGTTCACTAGTTTCAAATGTCCACTTAATATTCAGCTCAAAAAATTAATCAGTTATTCCAGGCTTGGGTCGCACGTGAAAGATATCATAAGGGTCCGTATAGAAGATAGGTGGTTTTAGGTCAATAGGTACCCTTATATCCAAACTTGTTTTTCCCTCAAAACTAACCTCCCAAATTTTCATTTCAACATTCCTATCCTCCAACATCAAGTGCTCAGGTTCTAGGACCTCTAGCATATCATTCACCCCATATGATTCTCCCAAGTCCAGAAATCGTGGCTGAATCAACATTGACTTGGGCACAAAGATCTCAGAAGTCAGCTCTTCGGGGTGTAGATGAGGACTGGGGTCACTGATTGAATCATCAAGATTCAGATTCTCCAAGTTAACCTGATTGCACAGCAAAAATACACCTGCAATAGTGCCTTCTTGTGCTATTTCCTAGCATTACCTATGCATATTAGGGTTCCATAATCACATTGTAAAAATACATGCATGCATGCATTTAGTTGAGAGGAGAGGAGAATAAATAAATGGCCTAGCAATTTACTTTTTTTCCTCAAGTGCATCTCGGCTAATTTACCATCTTTTTACTTTTTTTATTTCACTTGGTTTTGAAATCTTCCTGCGGCTGCTTTGCATGGAACAACTTCTCCTCGCACCATTCCCTGCTCTCCATCCCTCTCCCTGCCAGTCGTAGCTGGCCTCTCCCTGCCAAGGCCGTGCTTGAGCCATGCACAGCCAGGGCGTGGCTGTGCATGGCTTTGTTCTTCTATAAAAGGAGGGAGTCTTCTTCTTCTCAAAAAAACCCTGGTCCGTCAGAGAAAAAACCACCAGCAGCTCCATCTCCTTCCAGGCCGTCCTCTCCTCCCCTTCCCTCCATACGCTGGTCCTCCTCCGAGGAGACACCCAGCGGGCAGGAGCCCTCACTGTGGTGCACACCACCACAGTGAGACCACCACCGCCCAGCTCTTCAAAGAGCCAGTGGGCGTGGTGGCTCTTCTCTCATTTTTTTTTTCCATTCCCGCACCTTCAGCCATGGCCGCATGCTTCAAGGTCTGAAGCTCGCAGCTTAGCAGCAGCAGCCCCAGCCATTCCGCGCAAGCCTACAAGAGCCCCAACCCCTCCACGTGCGCTTGCAGTCCCCTCTCCGCCTCCCGCTTTCTCCGCCCTGTCGCACTCTCTCCTGCTGGCAACCGGCCACTGCACGTCACTACAACGGCCGGCCAAGCACTTCCCTGCACCCCTACCATCACCTGCAAGCTTTCGATCAAGCTGCAGGCGCCCTCGCCTCCCTCTCTGCATGCTCTGTCGCGAGCTCTCCACGCTCGCAACTGACCGGCGCAGGCCTTCTCCCTCGAGCGCCAGCCACACTCACACCACCTGCAACTTCCGGTTGCGCGGCGCGGACGACCACTGTAGCCACTATTCACATGAGTCTGCGTGACATTGTGGCTACAATGGGGTGACCGGAAAGCTTCTCACTTATCCGGTCACCCGGCGCACCACAATTGGCTGCAACCTGCGAGCGCACGTCTCCGCCCGTGTCGCCCGCACTAACCCACGCATCTGCCAGCTCGCCCCATCCGCCCGCATGCACCCGCGTCACTCGCTTCACTCGCCCGCATACTCCTCTCCGTGCAGCACTGTGCGCTACGAGTTCCTCTCCGCTCCCCACTCCCGCGCGCTCCTCTCTGCGTAGATGCGCTTGCGCGTGCGCGCGTGGAAGCTCCAGACGACATCGCTGGTCTGCAGACGCCTTAAAACCTTCGGCCTTCACTCCAGAAGCGTGCGGCTGCCATCTCTCCTGCCTTCTCTCTTCCGCTCTCTCTCTCTCTCTCTCACTCTCTCTCACAACACTCACAACACTCTCTACACCGACGCTCACACACACGTACACTCACACTTCCACACAAACACACACACCTATACTCTATTGTATACATATATATACGTATACTTATATATATATAACCCCAACCAAATCCAAATCTTCAATAATTGGGCTATCAACTGCTTTGTCAGATTCCTCAAGCCCATTTGTCTCACTAAAATCCTCTTCCTTAAGTTCAAGTGAGACTTCACCAGAAGATTCTTCACCCTCAGAGTCAAAGAATCCATGATCCTCATTTATATATGTCTCAAAATCATATGTCATTTCATGGTCCGTGAAGACATATTTTTCCTCTCTCCCTAGATCGGGGATCTCAGGTGAATCAATTGGTTCATCCTCAAATGGTTGCTCTAGCCCATCCTGGTCATCCCCGGTCTCAGAAAATGTATCCCCCCTGACAGGCGCCTGAGCAGGTTCAGACATTGGCTCTCCTGAAGAGGGTTCATCTTGATAATAATCCCAAGATTTGGCTAGTGCAACCACAAATTTCATCCTCAACCTCGACAATTTCCCAGGAAGGAACTCACCCAGGTCCCTATCACTAACACTTTGAAGCAAATCCAATAGAGAACTATTAAGTTCATCAATCATTTTGATCATAGGCTCCAATGCTTCAGTGCATGGTGTTGGCTGAGCTTCTAAAGATTATATAGTGTTCCTCAAATTAGCCAACACTCTATCCTGGATCTGGTTCACCTGAACCGACTGGTTCAATTCAGGTTTGGGTGGGTTTGGGTTAAATCTAAGGGAGTCAAGATGTCGAGGTTCTTCGATCCCTCCCTGAAAGTAGGTCATTCTAGGTTGTTTAAAGGATGGTGGTGACCTATATTCAGTGGAATACTGGGGATGGTAGGTGTTATAATCATTATATCCTTCTTGATTATAGATCGGGTTGGTTTGGTGATCAAAGGATGAAGATATATAATCATTGCAGCTCTGGGAAGGATAATAATCATAGTCTTGTTGTCCAAGGCAAGGCCTTGGACACTGAGGTCCGGATTCATATCCCCAATCAAAGTCATCCTGGCTAGTGGATGGATAATTACAAGTGAAGACGGGATAGTAATCATCTTGGGGATAAGTGGTGGTAGGAGGATAGGATGGGAAATGTGTGTAAGAAGTGGAAGGGTACATGGTGAAGTAGGAGGGAAAACAGAAGAGAGAAAGGTGCCCTGCAGTACAATCAACCAAACCTATCCTTATGTGGGTAGCCTAAAGACTTACAGACTCCCAGGACCCGTCTTGAGATTATAAATGATTTAGTCTACTTTTATCCGGTCAATCCAACCAGTTAGAAGGAGGGACTGGAGAGAAGGTTCTTCCTTTGGCTTGTGCCTCTAGTTCCTAGTGTACCTCCCAACCGTGGTCGTTTGACGCTACTCCCCGAGCTAGACATCAGATGGACCAGCAAGAGTAGATTAATCGAAAAAAAATCTCAGTCTGAGCCCCAAAGAGCGAATCGATCCTTAAGGCCAACGTTTACTCAGTTTTAGTTAGGCTTGGGATGATCATGCTCTTGGAATGTGATGGGCCCTTAAGATGGGTTATGCCCTTAATGATCAATTAAAATGTGTGTGCATGCACAACCAGGGTTCTCAAACAAGGTTATTTGATGATGTGTCTTTTAGGATTTAACCTTATTTTGTAGCTTTAGGGTTTAATTCTTAGGTTGGTTCAATCAAGGTTTAGTAGAACACTCCAAGTTTTGAAAGCACGGGTGATGATATATTCCATAAAAATAAAAAATAATGTGGAGTGCCTGGTTCAGCCTAAGAATCAACCCTAAGTGGAAAGCTACTGGATGGATCAATTTTAGATTGAGTGGTGCAGCCCAAACAGCTCAATCAATTGGCTTGTTGCACCACTTAGTTAAGGCACACAAGAATGCTTAACCTGTTCAGATTTCTACTCACTTATGTGTATTGAGTTGAAGTGTACCGGGTCCACAGGTCAGATCCCGGTTAAGTGGTAGAATCAAAGTGATTGTGCGCCTTATGATAAGAAGTTGTGGGTGTTAAGTGTGTAGCTTTCAGTTAAATCCCATAAGAGAAGAATATTTTTTTTTAATTTTTTATATATGCAAATGGCGAGGTGAGTGAAGGTGGCAAACAAACAACCAAATCTATCCTAGGGTTTATAAAAAGCACCTAAGTTGATTTGAGTTTGAGTTATTAGGTTATGGAATGAAAACTAAGGTGGGGGTGGTGTGGGGGACACTTACAAAATAATCTACCCACACTTTACTCTGGTCTACCGCACTTGGATCTCCATGCTAGGGTACCTGCAAGACAGTAGATCAAAGACAAGTAGGGTTAATGCTATGTAAATGCAAAGAAATGCAATGAAAAAAATAAAGTAAATTCCATTGCCTCCCTGGCAACGGCACCAAAATGGTCATGCGTGTCCCCAGCAACGGCGCCAAAATGGTTATGCCGTGTTTCGTGTGTTAGAAATCGAGGTTACAAGTAACCCATCGTTGTAGTTGCAAAACACGTCGATCAAATAAAATTTATACCGAAACTCCAAAAGAGTCCCGGATCGAACATAGGGAGGTGACGTTTACTTTACTTGAAAATCGCGTTTCGTTTTAGTATTTTTGGGGTTTCGTTATTTTTTTGTATTTTTGAAATAAAAGAGAACAAGCAAACGTATCACAAGATAGAGATCTGAAACTAATCTGATATATATTACTTCTAATGTCAATTACAAGAAACTATGAAAGCATATAAAGAGAGGGAGGTGAGAGGAAATCTCCCGAATCGGCTGTTCGGCGAGACGACGGCGCTTGGTGGAAGCTCGGACGAAGGAGGTGAGGAGTGGGTTGCTGGAGGACGTTGGGTTAAGGAAATCTTCGGCGTAGCTCCAGAATGGAGGTGAGAAGACGGAGTTGATGTACTACTGGAATGGAGGTAAGAGGACGGCTCCAAGGTGACCTATGAAGGGAGATGGGAAGTTGGAGGAATATTTGGTGGGGTAGAGGTTCGCTACACTAATAGGCACCTTGGGAGCTTGAGAACAAGCTCTAATAGAGTGTTGGTAAGCTTGCTAGGGCTTGGGAGTAGGTGGGAGTAGAGTAGGCAGAGATGGCTTGGAAGGGAGGGGGTGTAGGTCCTTTTATAGTGGTGGAGAAGAGGCGAAAATCGTATCTAGGTCTTTACTGATGTCCACAAATGTCGCTGTAGCTGTCGCTGAAGATCCGCCCTTCAATTGTTCTTCCTGGCCTGCACGGGCCTTTAGTGACATCCATAAACGTCGCTGCAGTTGTCGCTGAAGATCCGCTTATCAAATCCTCTTGCTGGCGTGCGTAGACCATTAGTGACAGCTGCAAGCGTCACTAAAGGTGCGTTGCTAAAGATCCACGTGCCTCCCTACTGCTTGCGCTCCGCTGGCGCTGTGCGCTTCGCGCACTCATGTCGCGCGCGCTGGCGTGCGTTGGTATGCGCATACGCATACGCTACGCTGTTGCTGCTGCGTGCTACACGGCTGCTGCTGAGCGGCCGGCGAAATTAGAAATTGCGGGGGCTGCGGGGATTTGAACCCACGCCCCTCCTTTGCAAGCTAACGCTTCCATCGTTGTGGCAATCCTCCCCTTGTGTCACATGGAGTGGTTTGGTGAGTCCACCTCCCAGCCGTTGGATCTTGATCCAACGGCTAGGATTGAAGGGCACAGATGAAGGAGTTGGGAGGTGCTGCTGGCCGGTGTTGGGCGGTCTGGATGGTGCCATGTGGCGCCATCTGGGCCGTCCATCTTCTTCTTCTTGTAGAGGGTGATACGGTGCCTAGATCAAGATGATTCCAGCGATGCCGAACTGCGATCATCGCTCCGGATCCATCCGTACGATCGGATTTGAAACCCGTATGGATGTCACATTGCCCCCTGGCCATTGATCTTCCTCGGGCTTAATGTGATGCTACGGGACTCCGATCTGGACGATTTCAGAGGCGTTAGTCTCCGATCGTCGTCCCGATCAGATCCTTATGGTCTGATCGTCCATCCGAGGGCCTGAAATAAATCCTCTTTTCTCCTGACCATAAAAAGGACCTAATTAACCTAAAATATAAACTACTCTAAATGCAGAATGATGCATGCTATGTGATATTTATATCATGATATGCAGTGCTAAGCCTAGGAACTATCCAAATAAGCATTTTACGATGAATTTATACGTGTTGATCACTTGCATATACATTTTTGTGCAAAATATTGAGAGACACCAAATAAGGCAATTACGCGAAGAGTAAGTTTTCATAAAACTTGGGCTAAGGTGGATGGTTACGACCATTGTTTATGGAATCCTCTGCTGAAGGAGGGTATTGATGTCAAGGTCAGAAATACACCATCCTATCTGTCTCTCCTGGTGCTGATGAGTCCATTTTAATGGACTATTGTTATGCTTAAGTACTTAATTCTAACATAGTATGTTTATTAATAATTACATTAGGTCATTAAATAAGTACATGCATCATTACTTGAGCTTTTACCTATTTTATTGCATTCTATAATTTAGTATGTAATTATTTTATGTTTTGTTGTTGTAGGAATAAAATGCAAAAGATGAGGAGGGTGAATTAAATTCTCCTCTCCCCAATAGCCGCTGGCCTCAACTGAGTCTTCCGGCCGGCCTCAACAACTCCTCAACAGCTGCCGACCAAAATTAGTAAAGGGATTTGAAAATCCCTTGAGTGGCAGAGAGAGGAGATAAAAGAGGGACTTGCACACAAGAGGAGGGCATCTGGATCTTCAGATCTTCTTCCTCCCCCATGAGGGGATATCCATTGAAGGCCGCATGCCCAGTGCAACCATGCTTGCACTGTGCACCAAGCCTCCCACTGCAAGCGCCCTTCCAACCTGCACCAAGCCATCACCCTTCTCCGCACTGCCTGCAGGCGCCCTACCCATCCTGCCCTCACCAAGCACCCTTGCGTGCCTCCTTGTAGCCCTGCAGGCAGCCTGCACCCAAGCCTTCCACCGCGTGCAAGAAGCAGCCTGCGCCCTACATCCAGCGTTCATGCGCGCCCCCATCAGCGCCTCCACCGCAAGTGCCCAGCCACCAGCCTGCACTAAGCATAGCCAAGCACTCGCAGGCGCTGCGCCTGCCCTTGCACGCCACCTTCCATCACCCTTCCACTGCAAGCCATGCCAACATCGTCCACCGTGCCCTCCAACCAGCACCCGCAGGCACTGCACAGCAGGCAGCAGCAAGCACCGCGCCACGCCATCACCCTCCGCCGGCCCTTGCACGCCCTCTGCAGGCACCGCGCCCTCTCCACTGCAGGCGCACCCCTACAGGCACCCCCGTTTCTAGTGCCCTCCCGTGGCTAGCAGACGCGTGTTGCACCGCGCCTCGCAGGCGCTCACCTCCTCTGCAAGCACGCTCCACCTCTTGTACTTGCACCCTCTGCAAGCGCCCGCACCCGCGCCATCGCCCGCAAGCGCCCCTACGCTGCACCGCAGCCATCCACAGGTGACGCAGGCCCACAGCTGCATCCTACAGGTGCTGCAAAGGGCCACTCCAGCCGCACTGCCTCCACGCCCTGCGTGCGCGTGCCCAGTGCATAGCCGCGCGGGCTGCAGCAGCACTGATCTTCTTCTCCACGCGCAGCTATTCTCTTCCAGTAGTCAACAAACTGGCAGCCATCCTTCTCCACCTAGCCGTTGCTGGCCACCTCCGACCGCTGCGTCACCGCCGTAGCCCTCGTCGAGGAGCACCTCCCCATCGACTCTTGCCGCCAACCATGCACGGCCGCCCACGTAAGGAAGAGAGAGGAGAAATCCTCTGTTTTTGTCTCAATTCATAATTACATTCAATGCCATTGCCAATTATATATGCATATTTTATTCAGGCCACATTGCATTGATGCACTCAGACTTTCCTGAAATTATTTTACTTGTGTTATGTGCATGATTTAACTTTAAATTTCAAATCATATTTGCATGCAAGTTGAATTTATATGATATGCCATTACACATGCATCATATGCATATTTTTGGAGCTTAATTCCTGACTTGAAAGCTACATAAATACCCCTGAACCTTTAAGGAAATTTCAAGCTTTATTTAAAATAGTATATTCCTCGAATTAAAGTTGCGGAAGAGTTTGCAAACTATATATTCCTCAACTCATGAATTTATTGGTCTATTCCTCCCTGTGGATGCGACATCCTTTATTGTGGTTTAAATTCATATCTATGTTAATCATTTGATTGAGAGATTTCCACCACATTAATTACAACGACATATCCTCTATTGCTATCACAAATAAGCGAAACTCTCTTCGTCAAATTGGCGCCGTTGCCGAGGAGGCAACAGATACAATAGATTCACTTCATTATTTTTGAATATTCTAAGTTACGTAGTTATCTGATCATTTTTTTATTGTGCGAGGAATCTAACACAGCGACAGGCGCAGCAGAGCGACGACATTGAACTTGAACGATGCGCACGGCGAAGACGATCTTTTTGGTGGACCTTGACGCCACCTAGAGGCCAGCAACAGGAACACGTGGGCCTTGAACCCACGCACATAAGCTTACGGAGAAGCCTGTTTTTGATTTAGTCAGTAGATCTTAGTTAGATTTAGTTTAGATAAACATTGGAACTTAATTTCTATCTTTTAGACCCTTGTCGGGTATTTTTGGGAACATGTTCCCAGTGCCTCTTTATTTCTTATCGCTCTTGTATGCGAGAGCATATTTTCGGGAGCATGTTCCCATTTATTTAGATTATAAGATTATTTGAATTATTTGAACTGCATGTTTGTTAGTTAGTTAGATTAGGTCTATTTGCTCATTATTATTATTTATATATATATATATATATATTTGAACTGCCTGCTAGAAGCTGCATATCTATAGGATGACAATCTAGGATAGAATGAGCAGCATCTAGTTTATTTTTACTGTATTGCATACATTGCACGAAGAAAGCTGGAGTAAGGTACGTTTTCTCTTGAGCATCAATTACCTATCATGCATCAGCATTGAACCTAAATCTAAGACCAATAAAGTACTTGAATCAAATTAATTCAGTGGTCACTTTAATAATTGAGACTGCTAAGAGGTTGGATCTTAAAATCTGTGACTTAAAATTGTGTGCAAAAGGATCTTGTTTGTGAAATTTCAAAAATCAAAACACGATCGTATGTTTGCACACCTGAGACATTGTGCACCTCACACATAAGGTCACTAGATAAATTTCTACTTCTCCTCTTTTTCACCACAAGGGAAGTTAGTCGAAAATCAACAAGCCTATCCACCAAGTTACTTCGATTCCTCGTGTGTGGGCTCGATTTGAGACTTCCATCCCTTGCAAGTAGGTAATAGGCACCAGCGAAGGTTGGCCTAGGAAACGTAATTTGTACAAAACTTGTTTGGCCACCAACTGAACATTTAATTCTAAGACCAACAATCTACTAAAAACAGATCCCACTGAATTTGCATTTGCTTTGACAGTAGAACTCTCTAGGAAGTTTCTGCTTGTATTCTGAATTCTTCTAAATCCTAAGAGAGTTAAAATAGTTTGGCTTAAAGAAATGGATCACCCTTACTCCTATCATTTTGATTATCAGAGTCAATACTTCCCATCTTTTCACCAGTATCCCATGCCCCGAGTGTATCCATCCTTTGATGGGTACATTGACAATTCATGGGATCATTCATATTCCTATCTTGGGAGTACTGGCTTGATAACTCCCACTTTTGAGCAGAGCCTAGGAGCGGGATTTTCCAACCCTGAAATCCCTACTTCTATGCAAACACCCAACCCTCCCACCCTTCATGATTTTCTGTATCAAGGTTGGACCAATGCCCCTAGGCAACCAGAGCCTGAAATTGACTATCCTCCCTAACCTGATAATAGTAGCCTCCCCTCTTTTATGATAGAAATGCAAAAATAGCAAAAGGAAATGATGGAATCAATGAGAGTGATGTTGAGGAATAGTCAACAGTTAAATGACGAAATAAGACAGCTTAGCTACACGCTTCCCAGTAATTCTGATCCCTACCCATACGACCCTGATCAAGAAAATAATTTGGAGGAACCCAATGACAATAGGGATCCAATTTTATGTAGCTATCACTTAGACTCTCCCAATGAGACACGACCACTAGAGGAGAACGATCATAGTGATTATCCACCCGAACTATATTGGAGTCAAAAGCAAGGGAAGATGGTATCTCTTGAGGACCTTGACCCCAATGACACTATTCTCCTTACCCCTACCAACCCAGGTCAAGGTTGTATTGTACCTATCACTTTCCCTATTGATTATTTGGTGGAATCCCATTCTACCCTTAGTGAGCCTACTCCTAACCCTCCACTTAGAGAATCAACACCTACCATTTAGCATCCTGAGGATTTAAATGCGCCCAATGAAGGTGACCCTAAGGGAATGGAGGATGAATTAGCTCAATTTTGGTCTCAGGGATATGAAGAGCCTATTTCAGAGGACGAGGATGCCCCAATAGAGGAACCTGGACTGAAAATCTGGAGTGAATCACAAGGGAATTATTTATTATTTGAGGATTTACCTCCAGAGGATATAAATACTATGGTGAAATATAGATTCCTCCCTTCTTTTTAGAGTCATTGATTAGCCCATAGTTGTGGGCTATTTAAGTATTTAAGTGCCTAGACATTAGGTTAATTCTAACATTTATTTAGCATAAATTAGGATGTAAATAGATTAATTCATATTTCTAATTCAATTACATAATTAATGCACCTTATTCATATTTAAATACATTTAGAATTAACTTAGAATTGCATTAGTTAACTAATTAGGTACATTGCATGCATTAATTTAGGTTAACATAAACGTTGAGGGTTTGTATATAAATAACCATAATATTTTACATTATTTTCTTTATTCTTCTTCTTGCAGGAACGGCTGCCTGCCTGTTGTCAACGTTTTTGTGCGGATTTAAAGGCGTATTACGTTGCAGTAGAACCGACAAAACGTTTAAACAAATATAAATAATTTTATTACTCGAACAACTAGAGTATCCGAGGTCGAACACAGGGAGCAAACTCAGTACTTTGTAAAACCCAAGAATACAACTGTTAAATGCAAATATAATTGATTCAAAGAGTTTTTAAGAAAGATGTAAAAAAAATAGAATTAGACATCTGATTTATGTATCAGACGTCTTAAATGTGATCTTTCTTTCTCTTTTCCTTCTTCTGCTTTGCCTTTCTGACCTCTTTGCAATCTTCCCTTGTCCTTCTTCTTCTTCTCTGCGAAGACTTCTAATCTTTCTGCTTTCCTTCTTCTCCTGCGAAGACTTCTTTCTTTCTTCTTCTTCTGTCTTGCTTCTCCTTTCTTCGTTGCCTTCTTCTTCTTCTTTGGCTTGCTTTTCCTTCTTCTGCAGCGGCCAAGTCCTTCTCCTGCGATCAGCCTGCCTGCACAGGAGCAAAACCTTACCCTTCTCCCTCTACCCGCGCGTGTCTCTCTCTCAAGCAATTCACTCTAACCGCTCTACCAGAGCCACAGTCTCAATCGGGTCGGATCGTACCCGGGACCAGGCGCACCTGCAGGTGTGTGATGCGCGAGGAGTGCGTAGGTCAAGGTCGGGTCGGATCCGCCAGGTCCGCGTGGTCAGGCCGCGGACGAGGCGGGTGGGGTCAGTGAGGGACCTCACCCCTGTGCTTACTGAGGCGATAAGAGTAAAACGCAAAAACAACTTATATGGTACCTGACGGTTGCAATCCCACGATGTGGGACTATCTGGTCTCACCTTCACGCGCGCCTGCAGAAGCCTCGTCGTGCGATTGCCCCGCAGCTGCTGGCTCTGCTAGCGCTCCTTGGCTGGACTCGTTCACCTCGCGACACTCGCGCTAGTATGCAGCACCTGTAGCCTGGAAGACCGGGTGCCTGGAGCTTCGTGGGAGCTTCATCAGAGGTCGTCCATGGCGGCAGCGGCTCAAATCCTGTCGTACACAAAACGCGCCTCTCAGCCAAATCAGAATAGCTAGAGACCTTCGCCGTGGCACGGCGAAGGCGGTGGGCAGTGCTGCAGGCCGCAGGTCGGCCTAGGCGTGCGTGCCTAGGTCAACCTGTGGCCGGAGATGGTGGGTTGGTCGGGGGGTGATTGTGGAGGGCTGGAGTGGCAGTGGTAGGGTGGAGTGTGTTCCTGGAGGTGAGGCGGAGCTTTCGAGGTGGTTGGCGAGCCGTGTGGAGGGCTGGAGTGGTGTGGGCGGCTCGCCGGAGTGTGGTCGGAGGCGAAGATGATGGAGGTGGTTAGCGTCTGTCGAAGGTCGATCAAGGGAGATAACAGAGGGAAAAGAGAGAGGAGAGGGTGGAGAACGTATCTGGGGTTGTCTGGAGTGAAGGGAGGCAGCGGAGAGGACGGCTCGTGACTGCCGTCGTCGGGGAAGAAAGACCCTGGGGGAGGAAGCGGCGACGAAGATGAGGTCAGGAGCTTGCGCGCAGGGTACAGCGCACCGCGGGAGGAAGAGGCGGAGAGGACTCTGCTGCTGGTATGGCAGCAGAGTGACGAGAAGGAGGGAAGGCGGTCGCCGGAGCTTGTGGGTCGTTTGGCCGGAGATGGGAGAGAAGAAATTTGGAGGGGATCTCCGTCAAAATCAAGCTTAAGATGAGTGGCCGGGTCCGAGGGGTGTTTTATAGGTGCTGGCCGCTCCTATCAGTGCGTGAAAAACGCGCAATTAGGTCAGCCGGCTCGCCGGAGTTGGAAGGAAGAAAGATACCCAAATCTCTCGTGCGTTCGCACAAGAGATTGGGTTCACGCCAGCGAATTTGATTGGCTTTAGAAGGAAGGGAGTTCCTCAGAGAATCTCCCTTCCATTTCTGGGAGAGAATCTCTGAGGAATTAGAGAGCAATCTCTCTCGAAACTTCGTCGGAGCTCGGTTCTGCCCTAGCAATGGCGGCAGGACCGGTTTGCAAAGAAGGCGAAGAACCTAGGGGGCTCTCTGCAAGGATATTCAAAAGATAGGGACCTCTTTGTGATTTGGGTGTACTAACTTGCAAAGTAGGTCAAGATGACCTCCCCTTAGGTCCAAATTTTGGTACAAACCTAATTTGGACCTAAAGAATCCAATGGTGAAGTTGGATTTTTGGTTTGACCTCGTTTGACTGGACGTTTTGCGTAAAAACCCAAATTAGGTTAATTGAAGAGCTAAGACCCTAATCTAGGTCAAACTAGGTTCCAAAGGCCAAATTAAGTGTTCTAAACCCTAGAGGATGTTTTTCTATGATTTTTAGAGGGTTTGCTTGATTTTTATTCTGACCGGAACCTTGTTAATTTAAGCGGGTCTGTTTTAGGGTTACCAAGTGTCATTTAATTCTTAGATTGCACATAAACCCATTTCTGATTAATTCAACCCACTTTTTATCTTATTTGGACCATTTGACCTATGTTTTGCTTCTGAGAAATCCCGTTTATGTACTGCAATGGTAAAATTGCAGTTTTAACCTTTATTTCATGTTTTCTTCTCAGAGCACTTGTTCCTTCAGTTAAGCCTTCTTCTAGGTTATGTAAGAGCTTTTATCTTCTTTATTGGGTCAAAATGAGCTAGTTATGGCTCATGATGAGGCTCTCATCATACCCCCATGCCTAGCTTTTGCTAGTCCCTTAGCAAAATTTCAAAGTTTTAACTTCCATTCTAGACCCAAAGTGTCCTTAGTTATGATAAGTACTTCTTTTGTGATTAGGTAGGAATGCCGACAATAGGCCTAGAGGTACTCAAGTACCAACCAAAATCTGGACCTGTTCTGCTTTAGCCTCAGTCCTTTGCAAAGGTTTCTGCGGCCCACAAAAACTATCCTAGGGTTTGCTGGACTCTGCGGTTAAAGCACCCGTGCTTGAGACATTTTTAGCCTAAGCTCAGTTTGCAGTGCGTTTTTTTTTTTTTGTAAGAGAGAGATAGAGGATTTATTTGTTTGGAGAGCTTTTCTCTCTCTTTTCTTTTTATTTCTAGCTTCGGATTAGCTTCTCAACACGGTCTGTATCGGATTCCTCGTCCCCATCATCAATCCTCAAGGGTCCCTGGCTTTCGAGATTTCGAGATAATCCCGCCCATGGCAACCCCCGGAACCCTGGCTTTCGAGATTTCGAGATAATCCCGCCCATGGCGTTCCGTGGCCGAATTCAGACCCTGGCGATCGACATTTCGTGATAATGCCACCAATGGTATCTGAACCAGCAGAGTGCTTACATGCCCCCAGTAGGATATTTAAATATCCTAAGAGACAAGCACCGAGGAGACGATATGTTGTTACGCATCTTCGAGGGGAATTTCCCGCCTCTCCGCGCTGGGAACTTGTCCAAATCAACTTGTGTTGATTGGCCGCTCCTAATCTAGGTGACTTTTTCAGAACATTAAACGCTCTTGCGTGTTTTGAATATTTATACGCACTGAACCAGACTGTGTGTGAATTTGGGTGCTTAGGTTACCAAATCCCGCAAACCGGAGGTCAGTTAACGAGGCCGAATACTTCCTAAGCCTTAGACCTAATACTTAAGCTTCGCATTTTCCTCAACCTCTTGAGGATTATCCAGATTTTAACGGATACGTGAATTTTTAAGCTAAAAATCTAGCCCAAGAGGCCTAAGACCAGCGTTCCCGCTAATCTCTTGTTATATCTCCGTAGCACTTTTCTTTTCTTTTTCTTGACTCGGTCTAGAACTTCAGTTAACCCCTTAATCTTTTACTAATGACTTTTTCTTTTTCTTTTCCTTTTGTGCTCCTTTCTTCATTTTTGCTCTTTTTCTCCTCCTTAACATTTCCTCCCTCCCCATTTTTTTTGTTCTTTTTGTCATTTTTCTTTCTTTTCCTCCTCTCATTTGTATGACCCTGAATTGTTCCTCCCCTCTATCAAGTCTTTTTTTTTTTTTTGTACGTGAAACCCTTTCTTGATATGAATTTTCTGACATTTTGCACTTTCATACCCCCCCATGCCTAAGATTTGCAATGTCCCCATTGTAAATTAGGTGGGTTCGAATTCAGCTTAGTTCATGTATTAGGACAGGTGTGTGGTGAGTGAATGGGTCGAAGCGACTTGTTGCGAACGATTTCAAATCTCGGGTAGGTATACCTGAGGTGAAGTCGGCTATTCTAATGGATGAACCCTAAAGTGCAATATGAGTTCCGCATAGCGATGTCAGAAACGGTTTCAGGTTTTTCAAAGAATGACGGGTTGCCTCCCGTTAAGCGTTGAGTTTTACGCCATCGGCTGGGCGCAATGAGCTCAAGAGGAAAGGAGGGTAAAGGATGACTCAGTCAAATCTATATCGGTCATGTCAATGAACGGCTTGAGTCTCTGCCCGTTCACGACAAAGGGTTCAGAATCGTGGCTGAGTGGGCTGATTTCAATAGCTCCATTTCCGAAGATTTGGCGGACTAGGTAGGGTCCGACCCACTTGGGTCTTAGCTTTCCTGGGAATAGTTTGAGTCGAGCATCAAAGAGTAAAACTTTTTGACCAGGATGAAAGACCTTTCTAGAAATGTGTTTGTCGTGAAAAGCTTTAACCCGTTCTTTGTAAATTCGTGAGTTCTCATATGCGTCGTGGCGTAATTCATCGATCTCGCTCATTTGAAATCTTCTGTGGGTTCCAGCCTTAGAAAGGTCGAGATTACAGGTCCGTACTGCCCAATAGGCTTTATGCTCCAATTCGACGGGGAGGTGACATGCCTTCCCGTACACTAGTCTGAAGGGAGACATTCCTAATTGGGTCTTGTGGGCGGTCCTATAGGCCCACAATGCTTCCGGAAGCCGAGAAGACCAATCTTTTCTATCAGGTCGAACAGTAACCTGAAGGATCTTCTTGATCTCTCGGTTAGATAGCTCAGCTAGACCATTAGTTTGGGGGTGGTAAGGAGTAGAGATTCGGTGTGACACCCCGTATTTGATCATCAGTGACCTGAACTGAGCGTTCGTAAAATGGGTCCCTCCGTCGGAAATTATAGCACGCGGAATCCCGAACCTTGAGAAAATGTTTTGATGAAGGAATTTTATAACGACTTTATGATTGTTGGTTCGGGTCGGAATGGCTTCTATCCACTTGGAAACATAATCAACTGCGAGTAAAATGTATTCGAAGCCATCCGAGGTAGGAAAGGGTCCCATGAAATCAATCCCCCAAATATCAAAAATTTCGCATACCAAGATCGGCTGTAGAGGCATCATGTCTCTATGGCTCATGTTGCCTAGAGTCTGGCAACGGGAACATGCCTTACAGTGATTGTATGCATCTTTGAAAATTGTGGGCCAGTAGAAACCACACTGGAGGACTTTCGATGCGGTTTTATGTCCCGAAAAATGTCCACCGCATGCCTGGTCATGGCAGAATGAGAGTATGTCTTGGATTTCCACTTCCGTGACGCATCGTCGGATTATCTGATCAGCACCAATGCGGAAGAGATACGGATCTTCCCATAGGTAATACTTGGCATCGGAACGCAATTTGTCCTTTTTGGCCTTCGACCAATCGGGCGGAATCTGATGTGATGCCAGGTAATTAACAATATCGGCGAACCATGGAAGACTTGTACTGATAGTCAGGAGGTGCTCATCAGGGAAATGTTCTGTAATAGGTCCGGAAGGATCAATAATTTCAGAAGGAAGGCGGGATAAGTGATCAGCTACCACATTGTGCTTTCCCGCCTTGTCGCGAATCTCGAGGTCAAATTCTTGCAACAGCAAGATCCAGCGGATTAATCGAGGTTTCGCGTCCTTCTTGGCCAGGAGATGCCTCACAGCTGTGTGATCCGAGTATATGATAACACGGGAACCCAGAAGGTATGATCTGAATTTTTCCAGGGCAAATACTACGGCCAGCAGCTCTTTCTCAGTAACCGTATAGTTACGCTGAGCCTCATCCAGTGTTTTGCTGGCGTAGTAAATGACCACAGGTTTCCCGTCAATTTTCTGCCCCAAAACCGCTCCTACAGCGAAGTCAGATGCATCGCACATGATCTCAAAGGGTTGAGACCAATCAGGGGACTGTAGGATTGGGGCTTGGGTGACTCGGTCACGTAGGATCTCAAATGCTTGAGTGCATTCCTTGGAAATTCCGAAAGGCACATCCTTGGAAAGCAGATTGGTCAGGGGGCGCGCGATTTTGGAGAAATCAGGGATGAATCGACGGTAGAAACCGACGTGCCCCAAAAAAGATCGGATGTCCTTAATCGACCTAGGCATAGGGAGCTTGGAAATCAGGTTAACCTTAACTCGATCCACTTGGATGCCTTTCTCTGAGATTAAATGTCCCAGGACAATTCCCTCAGGCACCATGAAATGGCTCTTTTCCCAGGAAAGAACCAAATTCACCTCGATGCACCGCCTGAGTATATGGACCAAGTGTTGGAGGCAATCATCAAATGATTGTCCAAAAACTGAAAAGTCATCCATGAAGACTTCTAGATAATCACCTACCATATCTGAGAATATGGCAAGCATGCACCGCTGAAAAGTTGCAGGTGCATTGCAGAGACCGAACGTCATCCTTCGAAATGCGTACGTCCCGAAGGGGCAGGTGAATGTGGTCTTTTCTTGGTCCTCTGGATGGATTGCCACCTGATTGTAACCGGAGTACCCGTCAAGAAAGCAGAAGAATCTATTTCCCGCTAGTTTCTCGAGGATCTGATCGATAAACGGTAGTGGGAAATGATCCTTCTTCGTGGAGGAATTTAGTCTTCTGTAATCAATGCAGACTCTCCACGAATTAGCTATTCGGGTAGGAATGACTTCCCCGGTTTCAGTCGTGATGATGGTAAGTCCTGCCTTCTTAGGTACCACTTGTGTTGGGCTCACCCAACGACTGTCGGAGATCGGGTAGATGATCCCTGCATCTAACCACTTAATGATCTCCTTTTTCACGACCTCCTGTAGGTTAGGGTTTAGGCGCCTTTGCATTTCTCTTGAAGGTCGTGAGCCTTCTTCTGTGTAGATTCGATGCGTGCAATATGAAGGGCTTATACCAGTCAAATCATCTAGAGTCCATCCAATGGCTCTACGATGTTGCTGGAGAACAGAAATCAAACGGAGTTCCTGGTCAAGTGTGAGTCGAGAATTGATAATCACAGGAAACGTTTGATTTGAATCCAAAAAGACATATTTTAGATGTTCGGGAAGGGGCTTGAGTTCCATGACAGGATTGTCAGCAGCAGCGGGTGGTTCAGGGTTTGTATCGGGAGCAATGGTAGGAGTCATAGGTGTGTCTAGATCGTGTTCGCACTCCTCTGTTAGCGGTTTTTGATTTTCTAGTGGTTGATCAGGAATAATCAGGTTGTCCTCTATATGCAGTTCATCAACCACGGCTTTGACATCATAAATTTCCTCTATAACCCTGCAATTAATCCCTTGTTGGGCTTTGAAAATGTCAATCTTCAGATTTTGATTCCCAAATTTTAATTCTATCTGGCCCTCTTCGCAGTTTATATTGGCCCTAGCAGTGGCCAAAAAGGGTCTCCCTAATATGATTGGTGTGTCCCTTGGGTTCTTAGGTGCATCCATGTCCAGTACTATGAAGTCCACTGGGAAATAAAAATCTCGTACCCTAACAATGACATCCTCGAGTATTCCTTTGGGTGACTTGATGGATCGATCGGCTAACTGCAATGTCACCTCAGTGGGTTTAAGTTCAGATTCTTCAAGGTGGTCAAGGAGGGATGTAGGTATTAAATTTATGGAGGCACCTAGGTCTAGTAGGGCTCTATCAAGTTGGGTTTCACCAATTTTACAAGAAATCAAGGGGGTTCCCGGGTCTTTAGCCTTGGGTGGGAGTTTGCTCAGGATGACAGAGCTGGCTTGCTCTGACAGTACGATCGGATTCCCATCCTTGGTTCGCGGCTTACGTTTAGGTGTACATATGTCTTTCAAGAATCTTGCGTAAGCCGGTATGTGGCGGATTGCATCCATCAACGGGATGTTTATCTGGACCTATTCAAAGAGCTTGACCAGATCCTCCTCAGGAGCCACAGGTTTGGTTGTCCTTTTTCCTTTGATCAAGGCCTCAGGAAATGGGATCCTAGCTGGTTCCTCTAGGATAGGTCCAGGTTCATGATCTGGGACAGTAGTATCTTGGATGACTACCCTAGGGTCTTGGCGATTATCAGGCTTGGAGTGGTTCAGATAATGTGGGTCTTGTGTTGTTTTACCACTACGTGTTGTTACAGAGTTTAATCCAACCTGACTTTGGTTTGGGTTAGGTAGGAGAGGTGGCTGCTGCTGAAATTCTGCATAAGATGTAGAAGCCTCCATCCCGTCTGGTGATGGAGTAGCAGGGGCCTGATAAATCAAATGTGCGTGGCCTGGATTTGGATTCATAATGCGCCTCTGGGTCGGCACATTATTTGGGTTGGGCAGAGGTTGCGAAGGAAGGGTGCCAGGTTGGCGAGAATTTGCCATTTGGGCCAGTTGGTTGCGAACCTCTGTGATCTCTTCCTTGTGCTGTTTTTGCATTGCCGCATTCGTCTTTTGAATGTCAGCCAGCGTTTGAAGGATAAGAGTCAGTTGATCCTGATTTTGCCTGGATTGGTAGGTGGGATTGGGCCGAGGCTGAGGCAGCTGATATGGACGAGGAGCTTGTGGGCGGGGTTGATATGGTGGTTTTTGAGAATTTCCCGCCCACTGAAAGTTAGGATGATTTCGCCATCCAGGGTTGTAGGTATTGGAGTATGGGTCATTCTGGATGGCGTTGAGGTCCTCGCAGTTCTGAGGAACCTCAGGAAAGTCAGAATACGAGGGTTCAGAGTTCCCCCAACTCGAGTAGAAGGGATCGGAGGTCACTCCGGTCTGGGAGGTAGACGGGGGTGGATAGGGGCCCATCCCCTTGGCAGGTTGGTGATAGATGTTTTGCGCTGTTTCCCTTGCCAGAGGAGGTCGTGCAAAAGAGTTTTGTGCAGAGGTGGCTTGCTGCAAATGTCGAGTTAGCTCGTCCACCTTCTTTTCTATGATAGAGACCTTGTCCAACCGACTGGCCATCAATTCCAGGTCAACAGAAGTGGACAGGTCCTGCGTCTCATGTGTCCCTCTTAGATTCGTCGATGCGCGGGCATTCGTCCTGTCGAATAAGCCCAAGGAGTCATTGTTGATGGAGTTCTCGCACATGTTTTCGAGAATCTCCCACACCGTGTCCTCGTGTTGGCCCATGATGTTTCCTCTACATGTTGCATTGACGATTAGACGAATATCCTCACGGAGTCCCTGGTAAAAAGACTGGACTTGTTCCCACTTAGGAACTCCGTGATGGGGACACTTTCGCATGAGATCTAGGAATCGATCCCAAGCTTCGTGAAGAGGTTCTCCTTGTTGTTGAGTGAAATGAGTGATCTGGTGGCGCAAGGCATTCGTCCGGCCAACAGGGAAGAATTTTTTCAAAAATTCGGACTGTAATTCCTCCCAAGTGTTGATCGGGCGGGTCTGAGTCTGATACCAGTGCGCGGCCTTGTCCAAGAGGGAGAACGAAAACATTTTCATGAGTAGGATATCCCAGTTTTGTACATCTGACCCGAAAGTCTGGGCCAGATGCTTGAGTTGTTTAATGTGTTGGAATGGATCCTCAGAGTTAAGCCCATGGAACTTTGGTATGGCATGAATCATATTGGGCTTTAGATCAGAATCGGGTCCTCCAATTGGGATTCGTACTCGGGGTTCGATTGCCACCGCAGCGGGATTATAGTGATCTCGCATCATAGGTCGCTGTGGTGGGTTTACAAAGTTCTGAAAGAGATCGTTCAAGCGTTGAAGTTGGTGTTCAAGGTTATTCTCCTCTTCAATGGGTTGTGCCATGATGGGAGAAGAAGGAGAATCAGGGTCTGAATCAGATGAAAGATTTATGTGGTGGGGTTGCTGCACAAACAAGGGCGTCGAGGCTTGGCCTCGGCGAGAATGAATTTCTAGAGGAGGTCTTAAAGGTGGTCTTAAGGACCTCCTACCAAACATGCACCGGAAGATGTGATGAGATTAGAAGGTGCTGGACCCAATCAAGACACCCAAGAATTGTTGGGTGACTATAGAGGTTCGGGGCAGATGGACCCCTTGATCAGAAGATCGTCCACCTGAGAAATACCTGGGCAGCCAGAGAGGGAGAGTCCCGCAAAGACCCCTACATGGTAGAGCGTCCCCACGGGTTACAGGGTTTCCCCCACCCAACCTCTCTTGTCACTGCGGTTCCAGGTAGACCAGAATAGGGATCTTGACCTCTTAAGTCTACCTTTTTTATTTTAAGATCAAGGTGCTTAATGTTCCACTTGAACTTTTAAGTATTTTGAGTGCAAAGAGTGACCTAATATTAAGGTTGGTTGACTCGAGGGATCAACTTCACCTCTTGTTCCTTTGAGAGCTTTTAGGTCCTTCCTTTTATGATTCAAATGGATTATCAGCCTGATTTGCTTAGGGTTCCTCTTGTATAAATCTTTTCAAACACGGTTTAGGCACACTTCTTTTTGGAAAGTTTGTTTCTTTGTTTTAGAGAAGATGTGTCTCTAAAAACCCTAGCTTTGCAATCCTAACTTGGCTCTAATGGGTCCAATTTAGTTGCCTTAGAAATTAGCACCTAGGGCTCAATCAAGAAAGTTTTAGCCCTAGTTGCCTTAGTTGGATGACAGACAAAAATATGTTGAAATGAAAATCAGGCAACTTGATGAGTTACTAAATATAAGACAGGTAGCCCTAAGTTGATTTCTCCCCCTTTTTTTTTTTCTTTTTTTTTTTTTAGATTGTGAGAGGGTTAAGGGAGAGGGCTTATGGAGATTACCTGTTCCAGTCTGTTGTGCAGTTGCTATTCTTTCCTTTTTGTTTTGCCTTCCCTGATTGAACACAACAAAAGAGAAGTTAAGTCAGATATTAAATAGAAAAGTTGTACTCAAAAGCTTTAAAAGTGCCCGTTGCTCCCCGGCAACGGCTGGCTGCCTGTTGTCAACGTTTTTGTGCGGATTTAAAGGCGTATTACGTTGCAGTAGAACCGACAAAACGTTTAAACAAATATAAATAATTTTATTACTCGAACAACTAGAGTATCTGAGGTCGAACACAGGGAGCAAACTCAGTACTTTGTAAAACCCAAGAATACAACTGTTAAATGCAAATATAATTGATTCAAAGAGTTTTTAAGAAAGATGTAAAAAAAATAGAATTAGACGTCTGATTTATGTATCAGACGTCTTAAATGTGATCTTTCTTTCTCTTTTCCTTCGTCTGCTTTTCCTTTCTGATCTCTTTGCAATCTTCCCTTGTCCTTCTTCTTCTTCTCTGCGAAGACTTCTAATCTTTCTGCTTTCCTTCTTCTCCTGCGAAGACTTCTTTCTTTCTTCTTCTTCTGTCTTGCTTCTCCTTTCTTCGTTGCCTTCTTCTTCTTCTTTGGCTTGCTTTTCCTTCTTCTGCAGCGGCCAAGTCCTTCTCCTGCGATCAGCCTGCCTGCACAGGAGCAAAACCTTACCCTTCTCCCTCTACCCGCGCGTGTCTCTCTCTCAAGCAATTCACTCTAACCGCTCTACCAGAGCCACAGTCTCAATCGGGTCGGATCGTACCCGGGACCAGGCGCACCTGCAGGTGTGTCATGCGCGAGGAGTGCGTAGGTCTAGGTCGGGTCGGATCCGCCAGGTCCGCGTGGTCAGGCCGCGGACGAGGCGGGTGGGGTCAGTGAGGGACCTCACCCCTGTGCTTACTGAGGCGATAAGAGTAAAACGCAAAAACAACTTATATGGTACCTGACGGTTGCAATCCCACGATGTGGGACTATCTGGTCTCGCCTTCACGCGCGCCTGCAGAAGCCTCGTCGTGCGATTGCCCCGCAGCTGCTGGCTCTGCTAGCGCTCCTTGGCTGGACTCGTTCACCTCGCGACACTCGCGCTAGTATGCAGCACCTGTAGCCTGGAAGATCGGGTGCCTGGAGCTTCGTGGGAGCTTCATCAGAGGTCGTCCATGGCGGCAGCGGCTCAAATCCTGTCGTACACAAAACGCGCCTCTCAGCCAAATCAGAATAGCTAGAGACCTTCGCCGTGGCACGGCGAAGGCGGTGGGCAGTGCTGCAGGCCGCAGGTCGGCCTAGGCGTGCGTGCCTAGGTCAACCTGTGGCCGGAGATGGTGGGTTGGTCGGGGGGTGATTGTGGAGGGCTGGAGTGGCAGTGGTAGGGTGGAGTGTGTTCCTGGAGGTGAGGCGGAGCTTTCGAGGTGGTTGGCGAGCCGTGTGGAGGGCTGGAGTGGTGTGGGCGGCTCGCCGGAGTGTGGTCGGAGGCGAAGATGATGGAGGTGGTTAGCGTCTGTCGAAGGTCGATCAAGGGAGATAACAGAGGGAAAAGAGAGAGGAGAGGGTGGAGAACGTATCTGGGGTTGTCTGGAGTGAAGGGAGGCGGCGGAGAGGACGGCTCGTGACTGCCGTCGTCGGGGAAGAAAGACCCTGGGGGAGGAAGCGGTGACGAAGATGAGGTCAGGAGCTTGCGCGCAGGGTACAGCGCACCGCGGGAGGAAGAGGCGGAGAGGACTCTGCTGCTGGTATGGCAGCAGAGTGACGAGAAGGAGGGAAGGCGGTCGCCGGAGCTTGTGGGTCGTTTGGCCGGAGATGGGAGAGAAGAAATTTGGAGGGGATCTCCGTCAAAATCAAGCTTAAGATGAGTGGCCGGGTCCGAGGGGTGTTTTATAAGTGCTGGCCGCTCCTATCAGTGCGTGAAAAACGCGCAATTAGGTCAGCCGGCTCGCCGGAGTTGGAAGGAAGAAAGATACCCAAATCTCTCGTGCGTTCGCACGAGAGATTGGGTTCACGCCAGCGAATTTGATTGGCTTTAGAAGGAAGGGAGTTCCTCAGAGAATCTCCCTTCCATTTCTGGGAGAGAATCTCTGAGGAATTAGAGAGCAATCTCTCTCGAAACTTCGTCGGAGCTCGGTTCTGCCCTAGCAATGGCGGCAGGACCGGTTTGCAAAGAAGGCGAAGAACCTAGGGGGCTCTCTGCAAGGATATTCAAAAGATAGGGACCTCTTTGTGATTTGGGTGTACTAACTTGCAAAGTAGGTCAAGATGACCTCCCCTTAGGTCCAAATTTTGGTACAAACCTAATTTGGACCTAAAGAATCCAATGGTGAAGTTGGATTTTTGGTTTAACCTCGTTTGACTGGACGTTTTGCGTAAAAACCCAAATTAGGTTAATTGAAGAGCTAAGACCCTAATCTAGGTCAAACTAGGTTCCAAAGGCCAAATTAAGTGTTCTAAACCCTAGAGGATGTTTTTCTATGATTTTTAGAGGTTTGCTTGATTTTTATTCTGACCGGAACCTTGTTAATTTAAGCGGGTCTGTTTTAGGGTTACCAAGTGTCATTTAATTCTTAGATTGCACATAAACCCATTTCTGATTAATTCAACCCACTTTTTATCTTATTTGGACCATTTGACCTATGTTTTGCTTCTAAGAAATCCCATTTATGTACTGCAATGGTAAAATTGCAGTTTTAACCTTTATTTCATGTTTTCTTCTCAGAGCACTTGTTCCTTCAGTTAAGCCTTCTTCTAGGTTATGTAGGAGCTTTTATATTCTTTATTGGGTCAAAATGAGCTAGTTATGGCTCATGATGAGGCTCTCATCACTGCCGCTCCAATGCCACCAGCTGCCGCAGTGAAGAACCCATTCAAGGAGGAGCGGATGTGTTGGATCTGGTCGAGCAGCTGATTTCAAATTTGTGTAGGCCACTACAAAAGGAGGAGAGAGGATGCTGAGCGAGGTAGGCCTCCACCACCGACCCACCACTGTGCAGAGAGATCTTCTCTCTTCCATTCCACACCGCCGGCCTCAACCGCGGCAACGACCCTCCACCACCGTGGGCGCGTGGTGTGACAAGCCACACCACCATCCGGAGGTCGTTCGCATTACCATGAGCACCTTAGCGTGCATCTCCCTCGCCGTCGTCACCAACAACCACCGCTGCAGCCACTCTGCAATCACCTTCTCAGTCAGTTAAGACGTCCGGGAAATTTACCGGACGTCTGAAGCCACCCGCTCACCTTCCTCCTGCAACCTCATCGCGACCACCCACCGGCGCACCCCCACCTGCAGCCACACCTGCACAACCACATCCACCCTCTCCACGCCCTCCAGCCTGCGCACCCATGCCATCTCCACGTCCTCCAGCCTGCGCACTCGTGCCACCCACGCCGCAACAGTCTTCCCGCTCACCTCCAGCCACACCTGCAGAACCTCACCCGCTCACTCCCGCGTCTGCAGCACCTTCCCTGCACCGGCTGCAGTGCGTGCCCACGCCAGCTGCAATCGCACCTGCAGAACCTCATAGTTAGCGCCCTCCCGCCAGCAGTCCCGCACGTGCCTCACCACGCACGCCCTCCTCCCGCGCCTGTAGCACCCGCTCTCACCGCCATCAGAGCGCGCACCGGCTGCAGTGCATGCCCACGCCTTCAGCCAACATGCAGCAGCAGAGCCGGCAGAATTGCCAACAGGCAGCGCGCGCTCCCGCACCCGCCTGCAACGTATGCTAACAGCAGCTGCAGCACCGGCTGTAGCCACCTCTGCCGGAGGTCGTCCGGCCGACTCCGGCCGCTGCGCGACACGTCGCCACCACCGTTTCGAAGCCCTCGGTCCAAGGAACTTCCTCCGAGCTTCCCGCATCCAGCCGTCCACTCCTCGTCGCGTACGGCAAAGGGGAAAAAATCCCCTGTTTTGCTACAATAATCGGGCCATTAAAAATTACATTTTCTGCCATTGTCAATTTTTAATAATATTTTATTGATTCTGCATTGCGACAAATATCCTCTAGTTACTCATAATTGCTATTTCAGCATTGTTTCTTGTTTCAACCTTAATCTGAAGGCAATTCTAGCTTGATTCTTGTCCAAACTAACTACGAACAAACGTTTTTAAGTGGTGCGAATTTACACACGTCATTGCCTCCCTGTGGATACGACCCGCTCCTCTGCGAGTGGTTATTTCTTTTTAAATATTAATTAGTCGATTTTTCCACCACATAAAACTGCAAACGACTTTAAAGCGAACAATCGACTAGTTAGTCATCCTCCATCAAAATAGGAGTTGATATTAGAGGAGGACAAACAAAATACTAAGAGGCCTATGGGAGACTCTCGGGGACAAAACACATCAATTGAGGATTTATACCCTGAGAAGAATAACGAATTCAATGATATAGGCTTGCTCCAAAATATTAAGACTGATCCGCCTTTATAAATAATTAAGGATACTGATCCAACTCCTGTCTTCACTAATGAATCACATATACACCCCGACAAAAATTTGAGTGAACCAAACGAATCCGAGGATGAGCTTAATGATAATGATTCAGATAGTTTGACCCTGACATCAAAGAGTTGTAATTTGGAGTCTACCCTTGATTCAAATATGACTTCGATCATTAATGCTAGGTAGGGAAATGTGCAAATGTCTACAACTGTTAGGGAGTATAAACAATCTAAATCATTGTTGGAATTAGACCTAACACCGACTAAGACCTCATTGGACTTAACCATTACCTTCCAACACTACAAACAACCCTTATACTCCCTAACTGATCCTTGGCTCAGATCTTTGCTCACATACATTCTTTCCAAAGAACATATCAGGCCAGTACATCCTCGGGTAAAATGGCGAGTGTGGATTGATGCTTCTACTTTTAGTCTTGCCATTCAAGGGTTTCAAATATTAATGTTTATATCTTTTAAAACCCATCCTACTTTGGAGGATCCTTGTTATCCTCCACTTATTCCGTTTCGGGAGGTCCCTTTTCATATTCCTTTTGTTATTCCTAGACCTCCCCAGGTAGTCAATGAGGTTTTCTGCTTTCATACATTCTGGCGAGAATTTGGGATTACGTTGCATCATCAGCTCGCCAACATCCGTGGCTACCTATTTTCTAGGCCTGCGTTGTTACGCATATTTTTAGGGCCTAACTTTTTCTGTCTGGAACCAGACTTACAGGTTCCTTCTAAGTCTGGCTGCTGACAGAAAATGCAACACTTGTTGAGAGGCAACCCAGCAGTCTGAATAACACCGTCTTCAGGTGATTTCTTTCCTTTCTCCTCCTGTTTTAATTTTACAATTGGGACAATGTAGGATTTAGGCATGGGAGGTGCATTTTGCATTATAGGAAGTATTCATGCATTTAGGTTAGCATATATAAAAAAAAATTCTCTTTTCTTGAGCTAATTGGGTTAGTCCCTAGCAAAATATCTTTGTCATTGAAGGTTTTTCTTCTTGAATTATTTCTTAAGTTTAGAATCCAGAACATTTATTTTACGTGCACGTAGTCTTGGTAATGGATCCTTGAGGAAAACAAATAAACATTTGTATTCTACTGAACCATTGGACAGTTAATAGGGAGTCAGGCATACTATCTTCTAGTAGATCCACCCCATATTTGTGAGATGAAAGTAGGGAGATTACTGGTGCGCTAAGTCTAGTGCAAGGACTCTTAAGTTCTATACAATTAGATGATGATACTTCAGAGTTAGGTGTAGTTTTCACTCTCTGTTCCTGTGTGAGTACTTTGTGTGAATTCCTAAGAGTCACCAAATAAGGTAAATACACAGAGATTGAGTCTTAATAAAGCTATGACTATGATGGATGGTTACGACCGTCCATCATAGAGTCCTCGGCTAAAGGAGGGTAATAGTGTCAAAGGTCAGAAATACGCCTGTCCTATTCATTCCTTCCTGGTGCCGAGAATAGGCACTTCCACCAAATAAGCCACACAATTTCCTCTTGACCATCATCATCCCTAATAAGGCCTCATAAATAAAAGTTTGTATTGTGTTGTGTTGATTGAAAAAGAAACAAAAACAAAAAAAAATAAGAAGAAGAAGAAGAACAAACAATAATAATAAAAAAAAGAAAGAAAAGAAAAAAAAAAGAAGAAAAGAGAGAGAAAAGAAAAAGAAAAGAGTCCAGGGTTATAGTTGAACATTGTTTCTGAGGCAACAAAACACCTATCGCGTTCCACCAAATATGACCCATAGCTACCTTTTAGTATTTTTGATCGCCCGAATACTGATTGAGGACTCTAACTTAGTTGTAGAGTTATTGGGACTTTAATTGAAGTGTGGATGACATGTGAGGCCACCAAACAGTGAGTACAATTACTAAATCTGGCAAAATTTATGATCTCAGAAAGAAAAGAAAGAAAAGAGTGAGTGCCCAGGAACATCAAGAGAGCACAGTTGTTTAGCCTCTCTCCGAGTTGACTTGTCTAATAATCTAGAGATCTAGAGTCTGTAGTACTAGATTACATGCAGCACGAGATGAGTGTGCGCCACCAAATACAAATTCATTCAACTCGATATCTTCTACCTAAGCCAAACGCCGGGATCAAATTACAGATTATCTTCTGCTTTATCCCTGAGGGAAGTAGTTGCCTATCCCGACAGCAATATTTACCAAGGGTGAAGTACGAACTCCCAATGCGAATTGGTTCCTTCACTTGGATCTGTTACTTAGGCTATTATCATGTCATATTTGTCTGGATCTCTAAAGTTTTGAAACAAGAAAAGAAGAAATCTTCTGATTACTTCTATTATTTTTCATTTTTGCTAGGGACTAGCAAATCTTATGCATGGGGGTATTTGATGAATCCATTTTAATGGACTATTGTTACGCCTAAGTACTTAATTCTAACATAATATGTTTATTAATAATTACATTAGGTCATTAAATAAGTACATGCATCATTACTTGAGTTTTTATCTATTTTATTGCATTCTATAATTTAGTATGTAATTATTTTATGTTTTGTTGTTGTAGGAATAAATTGCAAAAGATGAGGGGGGTGAATTAAATTCTCCCCTTCCCAACAGCCACCGACCTTAATTGAGTCTTCCGACCGGCCTCAACAGCTTTTCAACAGCCGCCGGCCAAAATTAGTAAAGGGATTTGAAAATCCCTTGAGAGGCGGAGAGAGGATATAAAAGAGGGACTTGCACAGGAGAGGTGGGCATCTGGATCTTCGGATCTTCTTCCTCCCCCTTGAGGGGATATCCATTGAAGGTCTCATGCCCTATGGAACCGTGCTTGCACTATGTACCAAGCCTCCCACCGCAAGTGCCCTTCCAACCTGCACCAAGCCAACACCCTTCTCCACACTGCCTGCAGGCGCCCTACCCATCTTGCCCTCACCAATCGCCCTTGCGCGCCTCCTTGCAGCCCTGCTGGCAGCTTGCACCCAAGCCTTCCACCTCGTGCAAGAAGCAGCCTACGCCCTGCATGCAGCGTTCATGCGCACCCCCATCAGTGCCTCCACCGCAAGCGCCCAGCCACCAGCCTACACCAAGCACAACCAAGCACCCGCAGGCGCTGCACCTGCCCTTGCGTGCCACCTTCCATCACCCTTCCACTACAAGCCATGCCAACACCGTCCACCGCACCCTCCAACCAGCGCCCGCAGGCGCTGCACAGCAGGCAGCAGCAAGCGCTACGTCACGCCATCACCATCCACCTGCCCTTGCACGCCCTCTACAGGCGTCGTGCCCTCTCCACTGTAGGCGCCGCGCCCTCTCCACTGCAGGCGCCATGCCCTCTTTAGTGCAGGGGCACCCCTACAGGCACCCCCCTCTCCAGCGCCCTCCCACGACTAGCAGACGCACGTTGCACCATGCCCTGCAGGCACTACATGCCAAGCGCCTGCAGGCGCTCACCGTCCTCTGCAAGCGCGCTCCACCGCTTGTACTTGCACCCTTTGCAAGCGCCCGCACCCGCGCCATCACCCGCAGGCACCCCTGCGCTGCACCGCAGCCATTTGTAGGTGATCGCAGGCCCACAGTAGCACCCTGTAGGCACTGCAAAGGACCACTCCAGCCACACTGCCTCCACGCCTTGCGTGCACATGCCCAGCGCATAACCGCGCGGGCTGCAGCAGCACTGATCTTCTTCTCTAAGCGCGGCTGTTCTCTTCCAGCAGCCAATAGGCCAGTGGCCATCCTCCTCTACCCAGCCGCCGCCGACCACCTCCGGCAACAGCGTCACCGCCATTGTGTAACCCTCGTCAACGCACACCTCCCCGTCGACTCTTTCCACCAACCATGCACGGCGGCCCACGCAAGCAAGAGAGAGGAGAAATCCTCTGTTTTTGTGTCAATTAATAATTACATTCAATGCCATTGCCAATTATATATTCATATTTTATTCAGGCCACATTGCATTGATGCACTCAGACTTTCCTGAAATTACTTTACTTGTGTTATGTGCATGATTTAACTTTAAATTTCAAATCAGATTTGCATGCAAGTTGAATTTATATGATATGCCATTACACATGCATCATATGCATATTTTTGGAGCTTAATTCCTAACGTGAAAACTGCATAAATACCCCTAAACCTTTAAGGAAATTGTAAGCTTTATTTAAAATAGTATATTCCTCGCATTAAAGTTGCAGAAGAGTCTGCAAACTATATATTCCTCAACTCGTGAATTTATTGGTCTATTCTTCCCTGTGGATGCGACATCCTTTATTGTGGTTTAAATTCATATCTATGTTAATCATTTGATTGAGAGATTTTCACCACATTTATTACAACGACATATCCTCTATTGCTATCACAAATAAGCGAAACTCTCTCTGTCATGTACCGTGAGTAGGCACTTCCACCAAATAAGCCACCCAATGTCTCTTGAGTACCACTAATCCCTAATAATGCCTCCTCAATAAAGTTCATGAATGTATGCTAGCTTGTGTTGTGTTGGAAAAAAAAATTATACGTAGAAAAAAAAGGGAAGGAAAAAAAAGGAATGAAAAAAAAAGAAAAAAAAGAAAAATTGAAAAAGAAAAAATTAGAAAAAGAAGAAAAAGCAATGAAAAAGTGTGTGTGAATATTTAGTGTTTATTTCAGTTGCATTAAGGCAATATCACCAAATAAATTTGAGATCCACCAAATAAGGCCTTAACCTATCTTTCTGTGTTTCTGACAACCCAAATACTGGTTGAGGAATTCCAACTTAGTGTTAGGGTTATGGAACTCAATTAAAGTGTTAATGCCAAGTGAGACCACCAAATACAGGTCATATGTGTGAATCTGGTGAGATTGTGAGCTCTAAGAAAAAGAAAGAAAAGAAAAGAAAAAGAAAAAAAAGAAAAAGAAAAAGAAAAAGAGAGAATGAATACAAAGGAACCAAAAGAGAGCATAGTTTTTCTTGTCTTTCTTTGAGTTGAGTTACTTAATAATTTGGGAATCTAGATTCTATAGTACTAATTTCTATGTAGCACCAAGTAAGAGTGAGCCACCAAATAAACAACCATTTCCCTCTACATCTCTCTACCTAGGCTTAAGGCTAGGGTGGAATTCATAGAATATCTTGAATACCTCGAGGGAAGAAGTCTGCCTATCCCGCTAGAATTTTACTAGGGGTCAAGCACAGACTTTAGAGGTGAATCAGGTTTTTCACTCGAACCCGTTGCGAAAGCTACATAGCTGCATTTTCACATATCTAGATTTTAAGATTTCTAGATGAAACAAAAGGATAAAAATCTTTTGTCAAGCTCTTTCATAAAAAGAATAAGTAGTCCTTTAGTGATCGAACTTGTAGATAACTTAGTCATGCATTTAGTCTTACATTTGCTAGGGACTAGCAAAGTTTAGGCATGGGGGTATGATTGCACAATAATCACGGTTCCTAATCAACCTAAATAATGTCTGAACCTAGCTTAATTTGTGAATATTGCACTCATATCTTGTATATCATGCATTGCATCAGTCTATTTAGAATAAGATGAGATATCCTGCTATTTAATGGTTTTTATTACTACTTCCAGGTAAAAAAGTGATACAAGATGAAGGAGATAGTGGAATAAAGTAATAAAGGAAGAAGAAGACTGATCCAGATAAGAGGAGCGAGGAGGATAGCCTTATCCCTACCCTTAGAAACCCTAGGACAACCTTCCCAAACCTAAAACGACCTCCATTAGGACACCTTAGCCTCAAAACCCAGACATGGATAGCACTATCCATGTTCTTATCCACCCTATCCCTCTCCCAAACACTTAGGAACCAAAACCCACCTTAGAAAACCTAAAACCCACTCTCCAACACCTTTTAAGACGTCCAGACATCTAGCTAGACGTTTGATTTCTGCAGAATAACAATCCAGGAAGGCAAAACTCATACTAACACAGAATTGGACGTCTAATTTAATGTCCAGACATCCAATTTTGAATTATAAGACGTCTGACCACTATTCTGGATGTCTGATACTACTCTCTGATTCCTGATTTTGGTGTTGGAAGCCCTAGCTTGCCTATTTTGAACTAGGAACCCCACCAGACACCGTAGGAAACCTAATTAGAGACCTGCTAAGCCTAGTACACTATCCATAGCCCTACTTATCCTATCCCTAATCCAATTGAATGATCCCATACTTAATTAGGGGCATTTACAGTTGATTGGGTGCACCCAAGCCCAATTAGATCCACCTAGGATCTAATTGACTCATACCTATTAGGGTTACCCTAGCCTAATCACATGCACACATCCAATTAGACTTGACCTAGACCTAATTAGATTCACTCCTATCAAATTAGACTTTCCTAAGCCTAATTAGGTTCATACCCACCTAATCCAGATTGACCTAACCTATTTAGCACCTAATCCTACCAAAACCCACAACCTAGCCCTACAAAAAACACACACCCACACACACACACACACACACACACACCCCTTCCTATTATACCCCTACCAAACCCACACACACTCTCTTGGAAACCCTAAAACTTGTGTCAAACCTAGATCCTAAAATGGTGGCATTGGCTATTTTTGGAGCCACCAAAAGTGGAAACCAAATGGAGCCTTCCCATAAGACAAAGAGAGAGCCATGAAATTGTACACCATTGTCCATTCACCCTCTTCCTCTCTCAACTTGCAACCTGATGAGAGCCTTATCATGAACCCTAACTAGCTCATTTTGACTTAAGAAAGAGAATAAGAGCTCCAACATAACCTAGAGAAGGGCTTAATTCAAGGAATAAGTGTTCTGAGAAGAAAACATGAAACAAAGGTTAAAACTGTAATTTTACCATTGTAGTACATAAATAGGATTTCTCAGAGATAAAACATAGGTCAAATGGTCTGAATAAGATAAAAAGTGGGTTAATTCAATTAGAAATGGGTTATTATGCAATCCAAGAATTAAATGACATTCTGTAACCCTAAAATAGACCCGCTTAATTCAACAAGGTTTTGGTTAGGAGAAAAATCAAGTAAACCCTCTAAAATTCATGGAAAAATATCCCCAAGGGTTTAGAACCTTGAAATTGGCCTTTGGAACCTATTTTGACCTAGATTAGGGTCCTAGCTCATTAATTGACCTAATTTGGGTTTTTATGCACAATATCCAATTAAACATGGTCAAACCTAAAATCCAACTTCACCATTGGATTTATTAGGTCCAAATTAGGTTTGTGCCAAAATTTGGACCTAAGGGGAGGTCATCTTGACCTACTTTGCAAAATAGTACACTTAATTACATTTTGGCCCATATCTTTTGAAAACCATTGCATAGACCCCCCTAACTTCCTCGCCACTATTACAAATAGGTCCCTCCACCATTAATGGGGAGAAATCCTACTCTGGCAAGGAATGGAGGGGGAGTAGTCCCTGATTCCTTAGAGATCTCCCAAATTTGGAAGGGAGATTCTCTGAAGAATTCCCTTCCATTTGAGCTCGATCCTAATCTCTGATTTGCACCCAATCTCTCATGCGAACGCATGAGAGATTTGGGTCTCTAACTGATTCCTTCTCCGGTGAGGACTCGCATGCCTGGAAGCTTGTCTTCCAAGCACAGGAGCCCCTGCTAGCATCTATAAAAGGATCCTCAAACCCGGCCGCACCTCTTTAGCTCGACTTGGCCAGAGATCCACCCCAATTTCATCTTCTTCTCCTCCAGTCAAGTAGTCCAGCGAGCTCCGGAGAGCCTCCCTCCTATTTCGCGTCGCTCTTCCACAATACCAGTGGCAGAGCTATCCTCACCATCTTCCTCCGCATTGCGCAACACCTGCGCGAGCACCTCTAGCCCTGTCGTCACCGTCGTCTCCCTCCACTGGACACCTTCTTCTCCAGCGACAGCAGGTACTGCCAGTCGCCACCTCTCCCCCTTCATCCACTTAATTAGGTTAGACTTACTCCTTTCTATCCCCTCTTCAATTCCCCTCCTATTTCACAAAACATCCCTCAACTGCCACTGTCCACCGCCATCTTCTCCATCTCCAGCCGCCCACCGACAAGGTGCCTCCACCGCTCCGCACCTCCACACGCCTCACCAGATACCTCACTACCTCCACCACAGTCCACTGATCATCATCCACCCTTCCATCGACTGCCCACACTGCCATAAACGCCCCTCGACCTAACCCATAAGCCCGGCCACAGAGCAACCTAGGCATGCACGCCTAGGCCACCTCGCGACCAGCCACCAACCACCTCACCTTCACTGTGAGACGGCGAAGCTCCCCATCTGGTTTAACGAGGCCGCAAGGCCATCTTTGTGAAGTTCAGATCTGACCCCTCCACCGCCATTAGCGACGGCTAGGAGCTTGCAAGCTTGCTCCAGGCTGAAGCACTCCAGGGTCCCAGGTCCAGAAGGCGCGGGTTGGTCTCGCGCATTGATCTGTCTAGGTAATTAGCTCTGCGAGGTGCCCAGCTACAGCAATTGGAAGAAGAACCTCACCTGCGGGCGTGAGAGAAACGGGTGGGACTTTTAGTCCCACCGTGGAAAAGCAGGAGTAACGTGCGTCACTTATATTAATTTTGTGTTTTGTTCTGGTTGCCTCAAGTCACACAGGGGTGAGGTCCCTCACCCTTAACATGCCTCATCCGCGACACTCCCCCGCGGACCTAGCACCCAACCTGACTAATCTATCCATGCACTCCTCGCGCACCACACCCATGCTAGTGCACCTGGACCCGAGCACGCAACCGACCCGATTACCCAGCTCTGGGAGAGCGTATCGAAGAGAGATTTACAGAGAGAGAGATGTGGGGGAGGGTAGGGATAGGTTTGTCTCTTCAGTGTGTGTGCAGGGAAGAAGGAAGAGGAATGCATAGTTGAAAAGCTAAGGCAAGGTGAAGGAAGAACTTAGTCGTAGAGGAAGAAGGAGAAAGGCACTGTGTAGAGAAGAAGAAAGGAAAGAAGCCAAGGAGAAGAAAGCCAGATGAGGCTGAAGGAAACAAAGGAAAGGTGAAGCTAACACTTAGCCGCAAATAGGAGAAGTCAGAAGAGAAAAAGGAAAGACAAGGCAGAAGGAGAGGCAAGCCAAAGAAGGAAGAAGTCCGTAGAAGAAGAAGGAGAAAGGCACTGTGTAGAAGGGATGGAAGAAAGCAATAAGCTAAGAAGGCAGAAGAGAAGCAACTAAAGAAGAGACAAAAAGAGAAGGAAGAAGAAGAAGAGAAAGCTGCAAGGAGGAGAAAGTAAGAGGCCATCATTTAAGACGTCTGATCATAGAATCAGACATCCAACTCTTCTATTTTTGCTATAAATTTAATTCATAAACTCTTGCATTTATATTCTAAATTAACTTTTGAGTAACTCTAAGTGTTTAATTACATTATTGAGATTAGTGAATAAATTCCATTTGCTCCCTGTGTTCGACTTCGGATATTTAGGTTTTCGAGTAATAAATTTTTATTTGTTGTCAACGCTTGGCCACTTATACTACAACACGACTGACTTATAAGCCCGACAAAGCGTTGCAACACAACCACAGCTCCTCCTCTCCCTCTCAAGGCCATCCTCCTCCTCCACTGCCCCCTCCATGGACGGCTAAAGAAGAAGCTCCTCCAAGGCATCTTAATATGGGCGGCAAGAAGGAGGAGAGCACTAGGGTGCAACACCCTCTTCTCCTCTCTTCACTTGGGCGTGTCCTTTCTTCTCCATAGAGAGGATGCCCCCTCTCTTTCTTCTTCTTCTTAGATGGCCATAGAGAAGACCCCCCCTCAAGGTCTTCTCAAGGACGGCCATTGGTAGAGAAAGGGTGCAATACCCTCCTCTCGCCACTTGGGTGCACACACCCATCCTCCTCTCTTTAGTGGACAGCCATGAAGGCTCACCCATAGCCTCTTGTGGTCGGTCATCTCTTGTTGGTAGGCATGTAGATGGGTTTGCATGCCCAAGTTCTAGCCTACACCCTCACACAAGGCCGATGGCCCTAGTGGCACCTTCCTGGCGTGAGGGATTTCTTCTATTTACATGCTTTCCAATGTAGATGATCTGTGATAATCTTTTATGCATAAATAATATCATGATGTTTCTATGATTGATTGTCCTCATGTTTGCTTTCCTATATGATACTTAGGTTTGTTCACACCATGCACACCCACCATGGCCGCACTTAGATGCACGTAGTCACTTAGGTTTTTGCTAGTTTATCTAGATCTAGGTTTCATTTTGTGTCTCAAAATAAAAATCAAAAAACATAAAAAAGACAAAAATATTACGTTAGGTTAGATCTAGGTTAGAAAAGTGGATCCAAATCTTGATTCATTTTCACGCCTCCCAAAGACGAACAACCGGGACTCAAATTCTAGAAAAAAAAGAAATCTATGCGAGTTTCGTAAACAATTAAATATTTTGATCAAGGGTTTAGTGTGACTGAAATGACCTGTTGCCCTTTTTAGTCGGATAAGACATCTGGACACGTGCCCGAATATCTGAAAGTGAGATTTTCATACTGCGCTTTGCACTCTGCACACAGGCAGCGTGTAGGGGCCTTTCTCTCTCCCCGCACCCTCACCCCTTAAACCCTAACACCCCTCTATTTAAACCCACCCCCTCCCCTCTTATCGCCACCCTCACATCACTCTCCAACCAGCCACAACCACCTCCAACTCTTCCTCGCTGTGTGGCAATGGGAGGGCGAGCGAGAGAGGATGGGAGGGAGAGAGGAAGAGAGAGGAAGGAAGAGAGCGTGGAAGGTCGAAGGACCTTTGGGAGCTCGACGGAGCTTGCACGGCCGGCGACGAGCATGTGCGCAAGGAGGAAGGGCTCGAGGAGGTGGCCTCCCGGCCCTCAGAAACTATTGACGCTGCTACAGAGCGGTGCGGGCGACAGTGAGAGGTGAGAATCATCGCAGAGCAGGTTCTGGTACTGGAAGTTTTCCAGTATCAGGCATCTGGGTTATCGTCCAAATGACTGGCCAGGCACCAGGACATCCGGAGCTGAGGTCAAACGTCTGAAAGCACAATATCACGAGGTACGTACCTTCCTGTGCTGCTTTCTACCATGCATAGGATTTCAGCGCAGGAGGTGTTAGGCTAAAAGTGTGCCTGCATTTTCGTACGCAGGTGAAGGCTTCGGGAAGGCACGCGGTGCCCTTTCCCAAGTACGTTTGGACATCTAATCACGTCGTCAGATGTCCGGAGGTGCTTCCAAATGACCGAAGACCTTGTTCGACGTCTAGAGTTGCCCCCAGATGGACGTAGAGAGATTTTGGACATCTGAAGCTACCACAGGAAGTGTAAGGTGAGTTCTGACGTCTTTTAATACGTCTGGGAGTAGTCCCAGATGTCTTATTTTGGTCAGTAATCACATTTTTGGCCTGTTTAAGGCCCAAACGAAATCGAATTTCTGCAAACAAAGTACCGCTGTTTTCCACTCGAGTTCCTCTACGTGTTCATGTTGAGTGTCTACTATTTGAGTTCATCTAATGTACATTGGTCGCTGGTACAGGTTACCAACCGGTGGTGTGTTCGAGGCCCACGGAGACGACGAGATCTGCGATGCAGGCCCCCATTCCTCTCGCGATACCCAGTAAAGTGGTTTATTGAAATTATTAAGATATGAATAAAGAATATGTCTGCTTAGATTAAGTTGATTGAACTCTAGGATATGGAATGAACCCTAGGGTAGAAATGTATGAGCATGATATGAAACTACTCTTGTTTACTTGAAATGCATGTTGAAAATACGAGTTGCCCGTATGTAAATGACAAATTGAATTGTGAAATCATAAGTTGCATGTTTATGATTGAGAACTGAATTATGATAACACGAGCTAGCTGTATATGGATGAGGAATGAGTTGTGAAACATGAGATCTGAATATGGATAAATGAGGTGAATATGAGCATGAACCCTACAGAGACCTAGGAGTAGAACTCCTGTGTATGAAAGGAATCTGGAAAGAAGACGGGATGTGTGTTGGCCCGTGTGTATGCAATTTAAGGAGAGCAACTATCCCTTTTTATTGTAGAGCGGAACTCGCCTCCCTTGGGTTGAGACCTGGGGTTAGGATTGGCCACTCTACACCAACTCCTGTTTGCCCTCGCGTACTGATAAACACCAGTTTATCATCATTCTTACGCATTAAAACAAGCCTACCTCTTAGGATTTTACTCCGCAAATGGGTTTTTAGGCTGCATTTAGGCATAAATTAGGTTAGGCATGCATTGCATTTTTTATTGTCTTTTTGATATGTTTTTGTGAGTGTTAGGGATGAACAAATATACAGATCCCTAAACCCCTAGCACTCAAGAAGGCAAATGGTGAAGGAGAAGCTCAGACTAGCTGGAACTCAGCTTTATCCAGCTCACCACAGCTGGAACCTAGCTCACTTGAACTCGGGTTAGCTCATCCCAGCTCCATTCAGCTAATCTCAGCTAAATGGCAGCTCAAGAGAGCTCATCTTAGCTCACCCTAGCTCAAGTCAGCTCAGATCCAACTCAACTTAGCTGAGTCTAGCTCATCTCAGCTCCCACTAGTCCACAGGGAGCTCTAGCTAGCTCAGTTGAGTTGACGGGAGTTCACCACAGCTCAGATCCAGCTACATCTAGCTCCACTCAACTCCAGCCAGCTGAAGAAGAACTCATCCCAGCTCAGGAAACTCAAGTCCAGCCCCCGGGGACTCAGCTTAGCTCAACTAAGTTGAGCTAAGTTACCTTAGCTGCCTCAACCAGCTTGATCCTCCCAAGGAGTACCATACCTAGCTCACCTCAGCTCATTATGGTAGAGCTAGCTCACTTTAGCTTGGCTTAGTAGCTAGCAAAGAACTAGCAAGCTAAGCCAGCTAGAGTAGCCCCATGCCAGCCTCTTCAGCAGCAGCCAGCTCCAGTTTCAGCTCCAGACTTCTCCTCCTCAGCTCCTCCCTCCAAACTCTAGCTCCAACACCTCTTTCTCTACTCCGCTTTTAGCTAAGCTAGCTTAGCTTAGCTTAGCTTAGCTATGCTCCAACTTCCTTGGCTTGTACCACCCAAAAACCCTACCTAACAACTCCACCTACTAGCTCCACCTAAGCTCCACCTACTTGGCGCCAACCTGGCCTACCCACCATCTCCAAAAGACACCTAAAAGTGATGCCAAAACCACCCTAACCACCTCCTTGATGGCGCCACTTTTCCCTCCAAAAACCCCCTTCATCTCCACCATACACCTCTCCTTAAATCCATCTCCACCATCCACCTAACCCCCCTTCTAGAAGACCCTAGGTTGGCGCCAAAATGGTGGTGTCTCTCCACCACCAAAAGCCACCAACACCACCATAACCACCCCCTTTAACACCCCTTGGGTTGGCGCCAAATGCCCTTGGCCATAGGATCACCAACCACCTCCATCCTTCCATCCTAGCCCTCCATTTCAAGGGGCACCTTAACCCCCCATCCTACCCTATAAAAGGACCACTACCCACCACCATTCAAGGCATCCTTGGTTAGAAAATTCACTCTCATATTCCACCTAGAAGCCCACGTCCAAGAGAGAAGAAGAAGAAGAAGATTAAGGTGATATTCTGTCCCCTTGGTGCCTTCCCCTCTTCCCTTCTCTCTTGAGTCACGCCAGCCAAAGGAGAAGCCAGGCAAGGAAGATCTTTGGAGGAGATCTTGAAGGTGGTCCATGCCACCTTGGAGGAGCTTTTGAGGGTGGTGCATGCCCACCCCTTGGAGGAGAGCATTGAAGGTGGTAGCTTCCACCTTGGAGGAGCTCTCAAGGAAGGAGAAGAAGGAGGCCCTCTTTTCAAGCCAAGGAGCAGCTAGGCTTGGACCAAGAAGACTCCCTTCTTCAGCAAATTTTGCAAGAGGATTAGTTTTTCTTTTATTGATTTCAAATTTTTTTAGTTCTAGTAGAAGTATTCCTCTACTTGTCCTTGAAAAGAACACTAATTCTAGTTAATTAAATTGCCTTCTTTTAGCTTTTTATTGCAATTGTTACTTTTAGTTCTAGCACTTGTTTCACCTCTTCTTCCTAATTACTCTAGGCCTCCACTTGCCTGGAGTGAGCTTAGGAAGAAGATATATCTATCTTTTAAGTTTTAGTTAAGCAATTGTAGGTGTTAGTACTTTTCATTACAATTCGCATTTTGCCCTCGTTTTTTCAAAACAAAAAAATTACATATTTGAAATACCAAAAAGAAAGTTGAGATCTATTTGTTAGCAAGAGGATTAATTTTGCAAACATTTGGCCTCCTTGGATGACCCTAGATACTTCCCCTATCTAGGATATAAATTTAAAAGCGAAAGCGGATTCACGTGTTACAACGATGTTAAAAACCCGCTTTTACAAATCACGCGTATTTCGTTATCACTTTTTGGCACCGTTGCCGGGGAGGCACAACTTTGCTATTCTTTCTCCTCTTACTTGAAGTAGATCTCATCCTCTTCTCTTTCTTCTCTTTCGTGTGTGCAGGAACTATTGCAGGAAGAAAGCGGGAATTTGGAAGCGAGTGCTCAAAGTTCCTTTTCTTCCCGCGAAATTCAGGTTGGTTCCTCTTTTTGGTCACATAATTAGTTAAAACTACCAAAAACATATTAAAGTTGGCTTTTAGGATCCCAAACAACTTGATTAAGTGGAGTGGTGCATTTTAAAATCCATTGTTTGCTTGAATGCTTCTTTAGCACCACTCCATTGCAAGTATTGGTGTTCTATTTTTCGGGTCCAGATTTCTGTACAGACTTGAAAAATTGATTCCTAATACCACAAGCCTCCTAAAATCATACAATTTCATACATTGATTTTGCATTAAGTTAGGAACATCTGTTCCAAATTTCAGATCAATTGGATTTGTATTTAATTTTTAAAAATTCGTGGATTGCAGAGGGGTCACACCCTCTAATCTTCCTATTTTGCTACTGTCCGTGAATTTTTACAATTTTTATACTCATCCAATTTTTGTTAAATTTATCTTGCTGGAATCCTTGTGAAATTTTACACATCACATAAAATCACAAAAATTTTCTGAGGTCAGTGGTAATACTGAAAGGTCCACAATATCCACCGGTATCATTTCTAGACTTTGACACTAGTATAATTAAAAATTCAAAACAATTATCAAACAAATTCCTAAAATCTTACAAAAATATTTTCTAGAATCCTTGTTTGATTTCACTCAAGGTAGTGGTGTTGGTTGCATTGATTGGACCACTATCTATTCAGAAAGCCTAAAAATAACTCATTGGTAGTTAAATTTCTATCTTAGGGACAATTGGCTTAGGGTTTCCTTCTTTCTTTTTAGAGACTCAATTTAAAGGAAATATACAATCACCCATACAACTTGTTTTCCTTTGATTGTGGATTTTCAAACTTGTTTGAAAATTTAACTAGAGAAACCCTAAAACACATTCAATTAAATTGAATCCTAAAAGACATAAATACAAAAAAAAAAATTATGTGACAACTTGATTTTCATTGGAGCCACTCCAATTCCTGCACACACAAAAAAATCGAAATAACAGGGCAACAACCCAATTAACGCCCTCCACATTCCGTGTGCACTGTAGTATCCTAGACCTAATTAAAACTTGTAGCAACTTGACCCCTAAGGCTTCATCAACTTATGCTTGTTATCTAGGTCTTAAGTTTTCTTTAGTTAGTACTAATTTTGTCATCTATATCTGGTGTTCAGGCTGAGGGGCCATGTCAAATGACCAGGCGCGGGTTTGTACAAGCACCTGGGGTTTTCCCAGGGAAATGTTTGGGCCCAAACCTCCCCTTAAGCAACTTGGCTAGATTTGTTGACAGAACGGGTATTCACTATTGACTACTTATTTCTTACATAGACCAAGTCTTAGGATTATTATTAGGGAGTCGCATTTAAGTTAGGTCTAGTTTTGTTTGCTTGAATTGCACACTTTCTCTCATCTCTTTCTCTTCTCCTCCCCTCTAATTCTTCCAAGTAGTGCATGCACGGGTGACGGTCCCAAAAACCACACCTCGAGGGACCATCTGATTTCACCCCCCGCAGCAGGAAATCATTATTTTCTTCCCCCTCCTCTCCTAAAAAAATGGAAAACCCAAGAAGTCGTCAAAAAAATTCTGCTTCCACTTCTAACTCGTCAGCCGACCCACAAGCTGACTTCACCCTCCCTCACCTTCCTAACTTGGAGCAACCAGAAATACCAGCAGGGCCATGTGGCCCTCCAATTATAACCCAAAATACAAATCCCTTTGCATTAATGGTCGACCATTTGGCTCAACTACAACAAAATCAAGAAGATCTAGCTAAGACTGTCACGAACCTAGCTAATCAAGGACAAAATCCACCACCCCGCCAACAACCTGTCGTTCCTCTTAAGGATTTCTATGATCCTTCCAATTATGAGGAAAGACTAGGGGTGGTCATACCCCAAGGGGATTTCGAGACCAAACCAGCCATTCTAAACCTTATCAAGCATTTTCATGGTCTTCCAAGAGATGACCCTTTTTGTCATCTCGAGGAATTAATTATCCTCACTCAAACCACTTGTTCCCGCAATGTGCAGGAAGACGTGTGGTTAATGAGACTCTTTCCTCTCTCTCTTAAAGACAAAGCATCTCATTGGTTTAGAACAGTTGGGCACCCTATTACAACCTGGCCCCAATTAAAAAGTGCTTTTCTTAAAAAAAAAATTTCGATCGGTCGAACGAATGCATTAAGAAGATACATAACGACCTTTCAACAGAAAATTGGTGAACCCCTCCACGAAGCCTGGGAAAGATTTCAGGAACTTCTAAGAAGTCCCCACCATGAGATTCCACAATGGCAGTTAGTGCAGATCTTCTATCATGGATTAGAAGATCAATTGAAATGATTTGTGGATGCCTCATGTGGGGGAAATTTTCTTAACAAAGATGCTGAAAGTGCCTATCTTCTCTTTGAAGAAATGAGTGAAAACTCATTTAACATGACTTCAATGGACATTTTTGGCAGATCACAAAACCCCAGACACGGAGTCCATGAAATTGACTCCAAATCCACCTCTGTTCTAGTCACGCAAGGTGATCTATATATGTTAGCTCAACGACTGGACTAGATGCAAATTCACCAAAAGAAAATGGAAGAAAAGCTCATAAACAAACAAGCTCCACACGTCCACTCTCCACACACTAACCCCCCACACATTCTCCGAAGAGAAAATCTACACAATGTTGATGCCACATCTGCTGGCCAACAATTTCCAGTTGATTTCCCGCAAGATTTGACCGGGAATTTTGATCAAAATATTTTTGATCCCACCTCGGAAAATATTTATGCTCTCCAGGAGCAATTTAGAAACCCCTCCAACTCTTCCAATCAAAACTGGAGGACTAACCCGAATCACTCCTGGAAAAACCCGAATCCGATTCCTTTTCCCAAACAAAACTATTTTGGGAATTATGGGCAACCTATGTATCAACATGGACCATCCCAGAATGATATTAACAATTAGGTCATGAAAACTCTGCAAGGAATGCAGACTCAAATGACAAAAGTAACCCTCATGATTACCAACTTGCAACACCAAGTTAAGGTTACTCCTGATCATCGACCTATTGGGAATTTACCTTCCCAGCCCATGCCCAACCCAAATAATCAAAGGAATCAATTCCAAGGTGGATATCCCAGTCAACCCATTCAACCAGCACCTTAGCATCCACTGGGTTTCAATAACAGCCAGGCCCCCCGTCCTCATCCTAGAAACAACCACTCTGCAAATGAAGTTACCTTGAGGAATGGGAAAACCACTCACAATACGCTGCCTATTAAAGAAACCCGCTCTAATGACACACAGATTAACTCTTCCCCTCCTATTGTTCAGGAACTAATTCATGCAAAATAGGGCAACCTTGCCCCATTTCCACAAGCCCTCCACTCTTCAAAAAAGAAAAAGACGAAATCCGAGCCCACTGAGAAGGAATTAATGGATTTATTTGGGCAAGTAGAAATTAATATCCCTCTCCTAGATGCCATTAAATATATCCCTGCCTATGCAAAATTCTTAAAGGATTTATGTACTTCGAAAAGGCATCCCAGAAATTTAGGAAAGGTAATTCTTCCAGAGACAGTCAGCTCAGTTGTGCAGAGCCGACTGCCGCTTAAGAGAAAAGATCCTGGCGCCCCCCTAATCCAAGTTATCATTAATGATACCTCATTTGATTGCGCTTTGTTGGATCTTGGTGCCTTAATTAATCTTGTCCCCACAGTTGTTTTTGAGGAATTTAAGATCGGTGAATTGAAGCCTGTTGAGGTTACTCTCCAATTAGCCGACCGATCTATGATTAAACCAAAGGGAATTGTTGAGGATGTTCTTGTCCGAGTCAAAAATTGTCTATTCGCAGTAGACTTTTTAGTCCTGGACATAGAGGTACCTGAAGCACTTAAGTTTGCCCCCATTATTCTTGGAAGACCATTCTTAGCCACAGCTTGCACCAATATTGATTGTGATTCTGGAAAGATGAAGATCATGTGTGGCGGTGAATCTGTAACCCTAGACATTTTTCAAGCTTCTAGGCAGTTCCAAGAACCAGATTTCTTTGATGATTCGGATTCAAAAATAGAAAACATTGTGGAGGAAACTTTGCAGATTTCCCATTTAGGGTCCTGTTTCACTGTCAATACGGTTCCTGAACAATCAACTTTTTCTCACCCTTCCACCCCAACCACATGTCTAGCTAACATTCTAGCTAACCCTTTCACTCTCACCTCACCTCTAACCCACAAAGCAGAAACTCTTTTGGAGCCAGGCCCACAATTGGAATTAAAACCATTGCCCAACTCCCTTAAATACGTCTTCTTGGGTCCTAATCTGACCTTGCCCCTGATTATAAATTCTAGACTTATCGGGGCACAAGAGCACAAACTCCTCCAGGTTTTGAGTAAATATCGGAAAGCTATTGGCTGGACCCTTTCTGATCTTAAGGGTATTCATCTGTCCTATTGTACACATCGTATATATTTAGAGGACGATTCTCGCCCCTCCCGCCAACCACAAAGGCACTTGAATCCTATTATGCAGGAGGTGGTAAAAAAGGAGATTATTAAGTGGCTGGATGCTGATATCATCTACCCCATTTCTGACAACTCCTGGGTTAGTCCAACACAAGTTGTCCCCAAAAAGGCTGGACTAACAGTTGTCACTAATGATAATGGGGAAAATGTAGCCACTCGAACAGCTTCCTCTTGGCGCGTGTGTATCGATCACCGAAAATTAAACACCGCTACCAAGAAGGACCATTTCCCACTTCCTTTTATTGATCAAATCTTAGAGCGGTTAGCCGGACGGGATTTTTACTATTTTCTGGATGGTTATTCCAGTTATAATCAGGTAGCGGTTCATCCTGAGGACCAGGACAAAACAACTTTCACCTACCCCTTCGAAACCTTTGCTTTCCGAAGAATGCCCTTCGGTCTTTGCAATGCACCTGCGACTTTTCAAAGGTGCATGCTTGCAATTTTTTCAAACCTAGTAGGTCAATGTTTAGAAGTCTTTATGGATGACTTCTCTATTTTTGGAGATTCTTTTGACCATTGTCTCAAAAATCTTGAAAGAACTCTCCAAAAGTTCATAGAAGTTAATCTGATCCTCAACTGGGAAAAAAGTCATTTCATGGTCCAAGGTATTGTCTTGGGCCATGTTATTTCAAAACAAGGAATCGTGGTAGATAAAGCAAAAATAAATGTTATATCTAAGCTCCTACCACCCACTACTGTTAAACAGATCAGATCCTTTTTGGGTCATGTGGGTTTCTACCGTCGATTCATGCAAAATTTTTCCCAAATCTCCAAGCCCTTAAGTCAGCTTCTCACTAAAGACCAGCCATTTGATTTTAACGATACGTGCCTGGAGAGTTTTTTGAGGTTGAAGAAAGAGGTTACTGAGGCACCAATATTGCAGGGACCTGATTGGAATAGTCCTTTTGAATTAATGACAGATGCCTCAGATTTTGCTGTTGGGGCCGTTCTAGGGCAAAGAATTGGCAAGAAGCCCGTTGTGATCTATTATGCTAGCAAAACCCTTGATGATGCACAATGGAATTACACAGTTACTGAAAAGGAACTTCTTGCCATTGTATTTGCCTTAGAAAAATTTAGATCTTATCTGTTGAGGTCACATGTCACTGTTTATACCGACCACTCAGCAATTAAATATTTGCTAACAAAGAAAGATGCGAAACCCCGCCTTATCTGTTGGATTCTGCTGCTGCAGGAATTTGACCTGGAAATCAAGGATAAGGTGGGATTGCAAAATGTAGTGGCTGACCATCTCTCTCGTCTTATGACGAATGACATAATGACCCCGCCAAATCAGTTCCCCGGTGAAAGCATTTTAGCTGCTACAACCCTCCCTTGGTTTGCACCCATCGCAAACTACTTAGCAACAGAACAAATCCCCGCTGATTGGCCAAAAATAAAATGGGATAAGTTCTTTGCTGGTATTAAATATTATTTTTGGGAGGAGCCTGACCATTTCCGCATTTGTGTCGATCAGGTCATTCGACAATGTGTCCCCGATTCTGAAATCCATGATATCTTGACACATTGTCACTCAATGGCCTATGGCGAACATTTTTCGGGCAAGAAAACTGCAGCTAAAATCCTTAATGCGGGATTTTATTGGCCCAGCTTACACAAAGATGCTCATGACTTCGTTCGATCCTGTGTGCGTTGCCAGAGCATCGGCAACATGACTCGGAAGGATATGATGCCCCTTAATCCTATTTTAGAAGTTGAAATTTTTGATGCTTGGGACATCGACTTCATGGGACCGTTCATCAACTCTGGTGGGTATTTATATATATTAGTCGCAGTCGACTATGTTTCTAAATGGATAGAAGCAATACCCACCGGCACTAGTGATCACCGTGTGGTTGTCGAATTTCTTAAGAAAAATATTTTCTCAAGATTCGGCATACCAAAAGCCATTGTCAGTGACGAAGGCTCACATTTCACCCACTCACAATTCCGTCACCTTCTTTCTAAGTATGGGGTTAATCATAAAATTTTCACACCTTATCACCCCCAAACAAATGGCCCGGCTGAAGTTTCTAACTAGGAAATTAAAAATATTTTACAAAAGATAGTTAGGCTCGACAGTAAAGATTGGTCCACCAAATTGGACGAAGCTTTATGGGCCTACCATACCGCTTTTAAAACTCTGCTTGGCATGTCTCCCTTCCGTCTGATTTTTGGGAAGCCATGCCATCTCCCGGTAGAATTAGAACATAGGGCTTTCTGGGCAACAAAACAACTCAATATGGATTTATCTGACACTGGTAACCATAGAAAATTACAATTAACTGAATTGGAAGAATTACGTAATTTTTCTTATGAAAATGCAAGGATTTATAAAGACCGAACAAAGAATTTCACGATAAATGTATTGTTCGGAAACACTTTGACGTTAATCAATGCGTTTGGCTTTTCAATGCGAGATTACGTCTTTTTCTTGGCAAATTAAAATCTAAATGGACCGGCCCCTTTATTGTCCATAAAACATATCCATACAACGCTGTTGACCTTTTTGATCCGAAAACTAATTCAACATTTCAAGTCAATGGCCAACGTTTAAAGCCCTATTTTGATCATACGCCTAAAATTTCGTCTGAATCTTTTAATTTTACTGAGCCAGCCACCCTTGATCACTAATGCACATCACGCCCGGCTGAATGGCATAAAAGATAGCACTGGATGGGAGGTAACCCATCATTTTTTTTCCTGCTTTCCTTTTTTCTTCTTTTTCCAGGTTTTGATCATCCTAAACCCTACCATTCTTCACTAAGGTGATCCCTTTTCCCTCCTAATGCATGAGGACATGGCATATCTTAAGCATGGGGGGATGTTTTTAAATTTTGATAATCGATTTAGGATGTTCAAAACCTAAAAACATGCATTTTTCTTTAATTTATTTCCTACTTGCTACCCAAAAATAATAATAATAAAAATGATGAAAAACTTTTTGAGGAAAAAAAATTTTTCGGGACTAAGGTTGCAAATTTCACTTTTGGTGCAATGGGATTTAATCTTTAACAAACTAGGGATGAGGATGCGGATCTGATCATTAGAATTTCAGGGTCTATTTTAGACTAGATCAGATATGCTTCTCTAAAATTCCACCTGAACTCATGATAGTTCAGGTGACTTGATCCTATTTTGTAATGTGGAAAGTATTTGACTTAGTTTCTGATTCAAAAACTTGCATGTCTTGAGAAACTTCTTGTGTCACTCTTCACACATAAGCCAACACTTAAAAATAATTAAAAATTTGAAAAACTCCCTTGTTTGGACTTAGTAAAAGTCTGAAGCAGATCATTGGTTTGAGTTCCCACCACCGAGAAGGAGGAAAATGCCTCCTTTGAGGATGCGATGTCAACATGTTACCGCCTCGGCGCTGCTCCATATCTATATTTCATATCTTTAGACAGAGCATTAAAGCGCATTTTAGCAGCTCAAGTGTCTTGGACGGTGCTCTACCTATAGTGTCGGAGCAAGAGCTTGAGTTTTCTTGGAGCGCCCCTTTACACCGCATCATGTTTTGGGGTTGTGAGCTCCTGGGTGGTGTCATGGACAGTGCTATCCCGAAGTACTGGCACCAGAGCCCCCTCGAGGAATGGCAACAGGAATGATGATCCCAACACATCTATTGTAAGACTAAGCTAAAAATAAGCATGGGGGAGAAAAAAAAAGTAACAATAAATAAATTAACACGCCCTTATAAATGTTGGCTTTTCACAAGCACAGACACAAGGTTTTAAAGGATTTTGCAAGTTGTGAATCAGATTCATGAGCCATAAAAATCCTAAAAACAAACATTTCAAGTCATTTGAATTAACAAGGGGTTAATTTGTGAATTTTTTGGAGCATATATTGATCCCGTTCTGTCTAATGGTTGGATCCAAAAATAAATCGCGATGTTTATCTTTAACAAATCCCATACCTCTTGTGTTTTAATCTACCAAGGTCCCTTAATCTCTTTTTCTCCTCAAAAGTCAAAAAAATTAAATTTCCCAAAAATTCCATTTTCCAAAAAATTGAAGTTTTGCTAAGAGACTAGCAAAAGATAAGCATGGGGGTGTGATAAATGCCAGTTTACCACCATTTTATGCATTAAAACAAACCTAGTTCTTAGGATTTTACTCCGCAAACGGGTTTTTACGCTGCATTTAGGCATAAATTAGGTTAGGCAAGCATTGCACTTTTTATTGCCTTTTTGATATGTTTTTGTGAGTGTTAGGGATGAACAGATATACATATCCCTAAAACCCTAGCACTCAAGAAGGCAAATGGTGAAGGAGAAGCTTAGACTAGCTAGAACTCAGCTTTATCTAGCTCACCACAGCTGGAACCTAGCTCACTTGAACTCGGGCTAACTCATCCCAGCTCCATTCAGCTAATCTCAGCTGAATGGCAGCTCAAAAGAGTTCATCTTAGCTCACCCTAGCTCAAGTCAGCTCAGATCCAGCTCAACTTAGCTGAGTCTAGCTCATCTCAGCTCCCACTAGTCCACAGGGAGCTCTAGCTAGCTCAGCTGAGTTGACAGGAGTTCACCACAGCTCAGATCCAACTACATTCAGCTCCACTCAACTCTAGCTAGCTGAAGAAGAACTCAACCCAGCTCAGGAAACTCAGGTCCAGTTCCCGGGGACTCAGCTTAGCTTAACTCAGTTGAGCTAAGTTACCTTAGCTGCCTCAACCAGCTTGATCTTCCCCAGGAGCACTAGACCTAGCTCACCTCAGCTCATTATGGTAGAGCTATCTCACTTTAGCTTGGCTTAGCAGCTAGCAAAGAACTAGCAAGCTAAGCCATCTAGAGTAGCCCCATGCCAGCCTCTTCAGCAGTAGCCAACTCTAGTTTCAGCTCCAGACTTCTCCTCCTCAGCTCCTCCCTCCAAACACTAGCTCCAACACCTCTTTCTCTACTCCTCTTTTAGCTAAGCTAGCTTAGCTTAGCTTAGTTTATCTTAGCCTAGCTTAGCTTAGCTATGCTCCAACTTCCTTGGCTTGTACCACCCAAAAACCCTACCTAACAACTCCACCTACTAGCTCCACCTAAGCTCCACCTACTTGGCGCCAACCTAGCCTACCCACCACCTCCAAAAGACACCTAAAAGTGGCACCAAAACCACCCTAACCACCCCCTTGATGGCGCCACTTTTCCCTCCAAAAACCCCCTTCATCTCCACCATACACCTCTCCTTAAATCCATCTCCACCATCCACCTAACCCCCCTTCTAGAAGACCCTAGGTTGGCGCCAAAATGGTGGTGTCTCTCCACCACCAAAAGCCACCAACACCACCATAACCACCCTCTTTAACACCCCTTGGGTTGGCGCCAAATGCCCTTGGCCATAGGATCACCAACCACCTCCATCCTTCCATCCTAGCCCTCCATTTCAAGGGGCACCTTAACCCCCCATCCTACCCTATAAAAGGACCACTACCCACCACCATTCAAGGCATCCTTGGTTAGAAAATTCACTCTCATATTCCACCTAGAAGCCCACGTCCAAGAGAGAAGAAGAAGAAGAAGATTAAGGTGATATTCTGTCCCCTTGGTGCCTTCCCCTCTTCCCTTCTCTCTTGAGTCACGCCAGCCAAAGGAGAAGCCAGGCAAGGAAGATCTTTGGAGGAGATCTTGAAGGTGGTCCACGCCACCTTGGAGGACCTTTTGAGGGTGGTGCACGCCCACCCCTTGGAGGAGAGCATTGAAGGTGGTAGCTTCCACCTTGGAGGAGCTCTCAAGGAAGAAGAAGAAGGAGGCCCTCTTTTCAAGCCAAGGAGCAGCTAGGCTTGGACCAAGAAGACTCCCTTCTTCACCAAATTTTGCAAGAGGATTATTGTTTCTTTTATTGCTTTTAAATTTGTTTAGTTCTAGTAGAAGCATTCCTCTACTTGTCCTTGAAAAGAACACTAATTCTAGTTAATTAAATTGCCTCCTTTTAGCTTTTTATTGCAATTGTTACTTTTGGTTCTAGCACTTGTTTCACCTCTTCTTCCTAATTACTCTAGGCCTCCACTTGCCTGGAGTGAGCTTAGGAAGAAGATATATCTATCTTTTAAGTTTTAGTTAAGCAATTGTAGGTGTTAGTACTTTCCCTTACAATTCGCATTTTGCCCTCGTCTTTTCAAAACAAAAAAATTACATATTTAAAATACCAAAAAGAAAGTTGAGATCTATTTGTAAGCAAGAGGATTAATTTTGCAAACATTTGGCCTCCTTGGAGATCCCTAGATACTTCTCCTATTTAAGTTATAAATTTAAAAGCGAAAGCGGATTCGCGTGTTACAACGACATTAAAAACCTGCTTTTACAAATCACGTGTATTTCGCTATCACGTACATGGTACCAAGGCATGGTACTAGTGTAAGGAGGGAGCTAGCCACCCCACGGGGTGCAGGGTTCAGCTAGCTACCCTACACCGACTTTGTTAGGCCCTTTGGATAAATCGGGGTAATCGGATGAGGCTACGCAGACTGTGGTGGGGCGAGACCCTTGTTCTGAGAGGGCAAGGCCCTACTATTTTGTGTTGTACTTTAGGTGTACCCGCTAGCAGAAACGACTGACCGTGTGTCAGTGTAGGGTAGCTACTCGTGCGCTTATCACGCGTGCTATAGTTATTGCTATGTCTCGACAGTGACGTCGGGGTGGTTGACTGTGGGTAGGACTACCACGGGGGACTCTCCCGGCCAGGTGAGCACCACGTGTACCTTGTACTCCATGGAAGAGGCTGCAATCAAGATTGTTCCCATGAGGAACATGCAAGATCAAGAAATACCTGGATACTTTGAGAAATAGATGAATCAGAAACACATAAATGAGATAAATAGAAATGAGAAATAAACCTGCTTGTTGTTTTACTTTACTTACACGTAAATAATGTAAACACCACTCTACTCAGCGTTCGCTGACTCTGCCTTTTCGTAACCCTGTTCAAGACCAGGAGTTGAGCAACCCAAGTTTCCAGCTACAGAGGGTGCTGGGCCCAACCGAGCCCAACCGTAGTTGTTCTTTCAGCTCTTTCATTTTTCTACTATTGTAGTGAGTAATGGACATATATTTTATTGTTCCTATTACTTTCTATTTCCTTTCCATTTTCTGTTGTTGTTGTGGTGGCATGTACTATGTTTTGAGATAGTTGTTCTACTTTCTTTACTATTTCATTCTTTTCTTCTGCTTAGTTATATTGCATGTGTGAATGTGGTTTATTTTCCTGCTTTTCGTTATTTCTTGTTGGACGATTAGGTCTTGGGATCAATCGAGGTGAGATCCTATAGGGATCCGGGAACCGAGTCGTAACAAGATGGTATCAGAGCAAGGTCGTCCCAAGAAATAAACCAATTGGCTTGAGAATAACCACTCACGTGCATATAACTAGGATAGCCACCACAACGTATCTCTTTGATATCTGTTTCTGAGTCTTTTTCTCGATGTAATCCAATATCATTGACACTCTTATTCTATCTCTTGCAACTCCTTGCAGGAGATGCCCTATCGAGAAGTTCCCAAGGTAGGTCATGGCCGTGGACGAGGTCGGAGGGGCAGACATGCCGGACCTGGGGCACCAGTCGACCCACCTCTCCTCCTGGGCGTTCAAGCCCAAGATCTCGCCCAGCTGATCAGAGACATCATGCGAGAGGAGCTCCACCAGCCCCCTGCTAACGAAATACGTGTGATTTGTAAAAGCGGGTTTTTAACATCGTTGTAACACACGAATCCGCTTTCGCTTTTAAATTTATATCCTAGATAGGGGAGTATCTAGGGTCGTCCAAGGAGGCAAAAATTGCAAAATTAATCCTCTTGCTTACAGATAGATCTCAACTTTCTTTTTGATATTTTTCAATATGTAAATTTTTTTGTATTTTGAAAAGACGAGGGCAAACTGCAGATTGTAGCAAAAAGAACTAACACCTACAAATGATTAACTAAAATCTAAAAGATAGAAATATCTTCTTCCTAAGCTCACTCTAGGCAAGTGGAGGCCTAGAGTAATTAGGAAGAAGAGGTGAAACAAGTGCTAGAACCAAAAACAACTGCAATAAAAAGCTAAAAGAAGGCAATTTGATTGAGTAGAATGAGTGTTCTTTTCAAGGACAAGTAGAGGAATGCTTCTACTAGAATTAAACAATCTAAAAGCAAGAAAAGAAACACAAATCCTCTTAAAAAAAAATGGTGAAGAAGGGAGTCTTCTTGCTCCAAGCCTAGCTGCTCCTTGGCTTGAAAAGAGAGCCTCCTTCTTCTCCTTCCTTGAGAGCTCCTCCAAGGTGGAAGCTTCCACCTTCAATGCTCTCTCCAAGGGGTAGGCGTGCACCACCCGCAAGAACTCCTCCAAGGTGGCGTGGACCACCTTCAAGATCTCCTCCAAGATCTTCCTTGCCTGGCTTCTCCTTTGGCTGGCGTGACCCAAGAGAGAAGGGAAGAGGGGAAGGCACCAAGGGGACAGAATATCCCCTTAATCTTCTTCTTCTTCTTCTCTCTTGGACGTGGGCTTCTTGGTGGAATATGAGAGTGAAATTGCTAGCCAAGGATGGCTTGAATGGTGGTGGGTAGTGGACTTTTTATAGGGTAGGATGAGGGGTTAAGGTGCCCCTTGAAATGGAGAGCTAGGAAGGAAGAATGGAGGTGGTTGGTGATCCTATGGCTAAGGAGAGTTGGCGCCAACCCAAGGGGTGTTAAAGGGGGTAGTTATGGTGGTGTTGGTGTCTTTTGGTGGTGGAGAGACACCACCATGTTGGCGCCAACATGGGGTCTTCTAGAAGGGGGTTAGGTGGATGGTGGAGATGAATTCAAGGGAAATTTTGTGGTGGAGATGAGGGGGGATTTTGGAGCCAACATGGGGTCTTCTAGAAGGGGGGTTAGGTGGATGGTGGAGATGAATTCAAGGGAAATTTTGTGGTGGAGATGAGGGGGGATTTTGGAGGGAAAAGTGGCGCCATTAAGGGGGTGGTTAGGGTAGTTTTTGGTGCCACTTTTAGGTGTCTTTTGGAGGTGGTGGGTAGGTTAGGTTGGTGCCAAGTAGGTTAGCTTATGTGGAGCTTAGGTGGAGCTAGTTGGGTGGAGTTGTTAGGTGGGATTTTGGGGTGGTACAAGCCAAGGAAGTTGGAGCATAGCTAAGCTAAGCTAAGCTAAGCTAGCTTAGCTAATGGAGGAGTAGAGGAGAAGGTGTTGGAGCTAGAGTTTGGAGGGAGGAGCTGAGGAGGAGAAGTCTGGAGCTGAAATTGGAGCTGGCTGCTGCTGAAGAGGCTAGCATGGAGCTATTCTAGCTGGCTTAGCTTGCTAGTTCTTTGCTAGCTACTAAGCCGAGCTAAGGTAAGCTAGCTTCTACCATAATGAGCTAAGGTGAGCTGGGTCTGGTGCTCCCGGGGAGAATCAAGCTGGTTGAGGCAGCTAAGGTAGCCTAGCTCAACTGAGTTGAGCTAAGCTGAGTCCCCGGGAGCTGGACTTGAGCTTCCTGAGCTGGGATGAGTTCTTCTTCAGCTGGCTGGAGCTGAGTGGAGCTGGATGTAGCTGGATCTGAGTGGGGTGAACTCCTATCAACTTAGCTGAGCTAGCTAGAGCTCCCTGTGGACTAGTGGGAGCTGAGATGAGCTAGACTCAGCTAAGTTGAGCTGGATCTGAGCTGACTTGAGCTAAGGTTAGCTAAGGTGAACTCTCTTGAGCTGCCATCCAGCTGAGATTAGCTAAATGGAGTTGGGATGAGCTAACCCTAGTTCAAGTAAGCTTGGTTCCAGCTGCGGTGAGCTGGATCAAGCTGAGGTGAGTTGGATCAAGCTGAGGTGAGCTGGATTAGGCTGAGTTCCAGCTAGTCTAGGCTTCTCCTTCACCATTTGCCTTCTTGAGTGCTAGGGTTTTAGGGATCTATATATCTGTACATCCCTAACACTCACAAAAACATATTAAAAAGATAATAAAAAATGCAATGCATGCCTAACCTATTTTACGCCTAAATGCAGCCCAAAAACCCGTTTGCGGAGTAAAATCCTAAGAGCTAGGTTTGTTTTAATGCATAAGAATGATGATAAACTGGCGTTTATCACACCCCCATGCTTATCTTTTGCTAGTCTCTTAGCAAAACTTAAAATGGAATTTTTGGGAAATCTAATTTTGTCGACTTTTGAGGAGAAAAAGAGATTAATGGACCTTGCTAGATTAAAACACTGGAGGTACGGGATTTGTTGAAAACATCAGGATTTGTTTTTGGATCCAACCATTAGACAGAACAGGATCAATATATCTTCCAGAAAATTCACAAATTAACCCCTTGTTAATTCAGATGACTTGAAATGTTTGTTTTTAGGATTTTTCTGGCTCGTGAATCTGATTCGCAACTTGCAAAATCCTTTAAAACCTTATGTCTGTGCTTGTGAAAAGCCAACATTTATAAGGACGTGTTATTATTATTATTATATTTTTTTTTTCTCCCCCATGCTTATTTTTAGCTTAGTCTTACAACAGATGTGTCGGGATCATCATTCCCGTTACCATTCCTCGAGGGGGCTTTGGCACCAGTACTTCGGGATAGCACTGTCCATGACACCACCCAGGAGCTCACAACCCCAAAACACGATGCGGTGAAAAGGGGCGCTCCAAGCAAACTCAAGCTCTTGCTCCGACGCTATAGGTAGAGCACCGTCCAAGACACTTGAGCTGCTAAAATGCACTTTAGTGCTCCGTCTCAAGATATGAAATATAGATATAGAGCAGCGCCAAGGCAGTAACATGTTGACATCGCGTCCTCAAAGAAGGTATTTTCCTTCTCGGCGGTGGGAACTCAAACCAATGATCTGCTTCAGACTTTTACTAAATCCAAACACGGGAGTTTTTCAAAAAAAAAAATTTTAATTATTTTTAAGTATTGGCTTGTGTGTGAAAATAGACATAAGAAGTTTCTTAAGATACGCAAGTTTTTGAATCAGAAACTAAGTCAAATACTTTCCGTATTACAAAATAGGATCAAGTCACCTGAACTATCATGAGTTCACGCGGAATTTTAGAGAAGGATATCTGATCTAGTCAAAAATAGACCCTGGAATTCTAATGATCAGATCTATATCCTTATCCCTAGTTTGTTAAAGATTAAATCCCATTGTACCAAAAATGAATTTTTCGACCTTAGTCCCGATTTCAAAATTTTTCTTCAAAAAGTTTTCAACATTTTTATTATTATTATTATTATTATTTTTGGATATGCAAGCAGGAAATAAAGAAAATTATATTTTTTTTTTAGGTTTTGAACATCCTAAATCGATCGTAAAAATTTAAAAACACCCCCCCATGCTTAAGAAATGCCATGTCCTCATGCATTAGGAGGGAAAAGGGATCACCTTAGTGAAGAACGGTCGGGTTTAGGATGAACAAAACCTGGAAGAAGAAAAAAAAGGAAAGCAAGAAAAAAATTGATGGGTTACCTCCCATCCAGTGATATCTTTTACGCCATTCAGCCGGACGTGATGTGCACTAGTGATCAAGGGTGGCTGGCTCAGTAAAATTAAAAGATTCAGATGGAATTCTAGGCGTATGGTCAAAATAGGGCTTTAAACGCTGGCCATTGACTTGAAATGTTGAATTAGTTTTTGGATCAAAAAGGTCAACAGCGCCGTATGGATATGTTTTATGGACAATAAAGGGGCCAGTCCATTTAGATTTTAATTTGCCAGGAAAAAGACATAATCTCGCATCGAAAAGCCAAACACGTTGATTAACATCAAAGTGTTTCCGATCAATATATTTATCATGAAATTTCTTTGTTCGGTCTTTATAAATCCTCGCATTTTCATAGGAAAAATTACGTAATTCTTCCAATTCAGTTAATTGTAATTTTCTATGGTTACCGGCGTCAGATAAATCCATATTGAGTTGTTTTATTGCCCAAAAAGCCCTACGTTCTAATTCTACCGGGAGATGGCATGCCTTCCCAAAAATCAGACGGAAGGGAGACATGCCAAGTGGAGTTTTAAAAGCGGTACGGTAGGCCCATAAAGCGTCATCCAATTTGGTGGACCAATCTTTACGGTCGGGCCTAACCGTCTTTTGTAAAATATTTTTAATTTCCCGGTTAGAAACTTCAGCCTGGCCATTAGTTTGGGGGTGATATGGTGTGGAAATTTTATGATTAACCCCGTATTTAGAAAGGAGGTGACGGAATTGTGAGTGGGTGAAATGTGAGCCTCCGTCTCTGATAATGGCTTTTGGTATGCCGAATGTTGAGAAAATATTTTTCTTAAGAAATTCGACAACCACACGGTGATCACTAGTGCGGGTGGGTATTGCTTCTATCCATTTAGAAACATAGTCGACTGCAACTAATATATACAAATACCCACCAGAGTTGATGAACGGTCCCATGAAGTCATGCCCCAAACATCAAAAATTTCAACTTCTAAAATAGGATTAAGGGGCATCATATCCTTTCGAGTCATGTTGCCGATGCTCTGGCAACGCACACAGGACCGAACGAAGTCATGAGCATCTTTGTGCAAGCTGGGCCAATAAAATCCCGCATTAAGGATTTTAGCTGCAGTTTTCTTGCCCGAAAAATGTCCGCCACAGGCCATTGAGTGACAATGTGTTAAAATATCATGGATTTCAGAATCAGGGACACATCGTCGAATGACCTGATCGGCACAAATGCGGAAAAGGTCGGGCTCCTCCCAAATATAATATTTAATATCAGCAAAGAACTTATCCCATTTTGTTTTTGGCCAATCAGCGGGGATTTGTTCTGTTGCTAAGTAGTTTGCGATGGGCGCAAACCAAGGGAGGGTTGTAGCAGCTAAAATACTTTCATCAGGGAACTGATCTGGCGGGGTCATTATGTCATTTGTCATAAGACGAGAGAGATGGTCGGCCACTACATTGTGCAATCCCGCCTTATCCTTGATTTCCAGGTCAAATTCCTGGAGCAGCAGAATCCAACGGATAAGGCGGGGTTTCGCATCTTTCTTTGTCAACAAATATTTAATTGCTGAGTGGTCTGTATAAACAGTGACACGTGACCCCAACAGATAAGATCTAAATTTTTCTAAGGCAAATACAATGGCAAGAAGCTCCTTTTCAGTAACCGTGTAATTCCGTTGTGCATCATCAAGGGTTTTGCTAGCATAATAAATCACAACGGGCTTCTTGCCAATTCTTTGCCCTAGAACGGCCCCTACAGCAAAATCTGAGGCATCTATCATTAATTCAAAGGGACTATTCCAATCAGGTCCTTGCAATATTGGCGCCTCAGTAACCTCTTTCTTCAACCTCAAAAAACTCTCCAGGCACTTATTATTAAAATCAAATGGCTGGTCTTTAGTAAGAAGCTGACTTAAAGGCTTGGAGATTTGGGAAAAGTTTTGTATGAATCGACGGTAGAAACCCACATGACCCAAAAAGGATCTGATTTGTTTGACAGTAGTGGGCGGTGGGAGCTTAGATATAGCATCTATTTTTGCTTTATCTACTGCGATTCCCTGTTTAGAAATAACATGGCCCAAGACAATACCTTCTTGGACCATGAAATGACTTTTTTCCCAGCTGAGGACCAAATTAACTTCTATGCACTTTTGGAGGGTTTTTTCAAGATTTTTGAGGCAATGGTCAAAAGAATCCCCAAAAACAGAGAAGTCATCCATAAAAACTTCTAAACATTCACCTACCAAGTCTGAAAAAATTGCAAGCATGCACCTTTGAAAAGTCGCAAGTGCGTTGCAAAGACCGAAGGGCATTCTTCGGAAAGCAAAGGTTCCGAAGGGGCAGGTGAAAGTTGTTTTGTCCTGGTCCTCAGGATGAACCGCCACTTGATTATAGCCAGAATAACCGTCCAAAAAATAGTAAAATTCCCGTCCGGCTAACCTCTCCAAGATTTGATCAATAAAAGGGAGCAGGAAATGATCCTTCTTGGTGGCAGTGTTTAATTTTCGGTAATCTATACACACGCGCCAAGAAGAAGCGGTTCGAGTGGCTATATTTTCCCCATTTTCATTGGTGACAACTGTTAGTCCAGCCTTTTTGGGGACAACTTGAGTTGGACTAACCCAGGAGCTGTTAGAAATGGGGTAGATGATATCAGCATCCAGCCACTTAATAATCTCCTTTTTTACCACCTCCTGCATACTAGGATTCAAGCGCCTTTGTGGTTGGCGGGAGGGGCGAGAATCGTCCTCTAAATATATACGATGCGTACAATAGGACGGATGAATGCCTTTAAGGTCAGAAAGGGTCCAGCCAATAGCTTTTCGATATTTACTCAAAACCTGGAGAAGTTTGTGCTCTTGTGCCCTGGTGAGTCCAGAATTTATAATCAGGGGCAGGGTCTGATTTGGACCCAGGAAGACATATTTAAGGGAATCGGGCAAAGGTTTTAATTCCAATTGTAGGCCTGGTTCTGAAAGAGTTTCTGCTTTGTGGGTTAGAGGTGAGGTGAGAGTGAAAGGGTCAGCTGGAATGTTAGCTGGTCATGTGGTTAAGGTGGAAGGGTGAGAAAAAGTAGATTGTTCAGGAACCGTATTTACAGCAAAACAGGAACCTAATTGGGAAATTTGCAATGTTTCCTCCACAATGTTCTCTATTTCTGAATTCGAATCATCAAAGAAATCTGGTTCCTGGAATTGCCTAGAGGCTTGAAAAATGTCTAGGGTTACAGATTCACCGCCACACATGATCTTCATCTTTCCAGAATCATAATCAATATTGGCGCAGGCGGTGGCTAAGAATGGTCTTCCAAGAATAATGGGGGCAAACTTAAGTGCTTCAGGTACCTCTATGTCCAGGACTAAAAGGTCTACTGCGAATAGACAATCTTTGACCCGGACAAGAACATCTTCAACAATTCCCCTTGGTTTAATCGTAGATCGGTCGGCTAATTGGAGAGTAACCTCAACAGGCTTCAATTCACCGATCTTAAATTCCTCAAAAATAACTGTGGGGATAAGATTAATTGAGGCACCAAGATCCAACAGAGCGTGATCAAATGAGGTATCATTAATGATAACTTGGATTAGGGGTGCGCCAGGATCTTTTCTCTTAAGAGGCAGTCGGCTCTGCACAACTGAGCTGACTGTCTCTGGAAGAATTACCTTTCCTAAATTCTTGGGCTGCCTTTTTGGAGTACATAAATCTTTTAGGAATTTTGCATAGGCAGGGATATACTTAATGGCATCTAGGATAGGGATATTAATTTCTACTTGCCCAAATAAATCCATTAATTCCTTCTCAGTGGGCTCGGATTTTGTCTTTTTCTTTTTTGAAGAGTGGAGGGCTTGTGGAAATGGGGCAGGGTTGCCCTGTTTTGCATGAATTGGTTCCTGAACAATAGGAGGGGAAGAGTTAATCTGTTTGTCATTAGAGTGGGTTTCTTTAACAGGCAGGGTATTGTGTGTGGTTTTCCCATTCCTCAAGGTAACTGCATTTGCAGTCTGGTTGTTTCTAGGATGAGGACGGGGGGCCTGGCTGTTATTGAAACCCGACGGATGCTGAGGTGCTGGCTGAATAGGTTGACTGTGATATCCACCTTGAAATTGATTCCTTTGATTATTTGGGTTGGGCATGGGTTGGGATGGTAAATTCCCAATAGGTCGATGATCAGGAGTAACCTTAACTTGGTGTTGTAAATTGGTAATCATGCGGGTTACTTCTGTCATTTGAGTCTGCATTCCTTGCAGAGTTTTCATGACCTGATTATTAATATCATCCTGGGATGGTCCAGGTTGATACAAAGGCTGCCCATAATTCCCAAAATAGTTTTGTTTGGGAAAAGGAATCGGATTCGGGTTTTTCCAGGAGTGATTCGGGTTAGTCCTCCAATTTTGATTGGAAGTGTTGGAGGGGTTTCTAAATTGCTCCTGGAGAGCATAAATATTTTCCGAGGTGGAATCAAAAATATTTTGGTCAAAATTCCCAGTTAAATCTTGCGGGAAATCAGCCGGAATTTGCTGGCCAGCAGATGTGGCATCGATATTGTGTAGATTTTCTCTTCGGAGAATGTGTGGGGGGTTAGTGTGTGGAGAGTGGACGTGTGGAGCTTGTTTGTTTGTGAGCTTTTCTTCCATTTTCTTTTGGTGAATTTGCATCTGGTCCAGTCGTTGAGCTAACATATATAAATCATCATGTGTGACTGGAACAGAGGTGGTTTTGGAGTCAATTTCATGGACTCCGTGTCTGGGGTTTTGTGATCTGCCAAAAGTGTCCATTGAAGTCATGTTAAATGAGTTTTCACTCATTTCTTCAAAGAGAAGACAGGCACTTTCGGCATCTTTGTTAAGAAAATTGCCCCCACATGAGGCATCCACAAATCGTTTTAATTTATCTTCTAATCTGTGATAGAAGATCTGCACTAGCTGCCATTGTGGAATTTCATGGTGGGGACAACTTCTTAGAAGTTCCTGAAATCTTTCCCAGGCTTCGTGGAGGGGTTCACCAATTTTTTGTTGAAAGGTCGTTATAGATCTTCTTAATGCATTTGTTCGACCGATCGGAAAAAATTTTTCAAGAAAAGCACTTTTTAATTGGGGCTAGGTGGTAATAGGACGCCCAACTGTTCTAAACCAATGTGATGCTTTGTCTTTAAGAGAGAGAGGAAAGAGTCTCATTAACCACATGTCTTCCTGCACATTGCGGGAATGAGTGGTTTGAGCGAGGACAGTTAATTCCTCGAGATGACAAAAAGGGTCCTCCCTTGGAAGACCATGAAAATGCTTGATAAGGTTTAGAATGGCGGGTTTGATTTCGAAATCCCCTTGTGGTATGACCACCCCTGGTCTTTTCTCATAATTGGAAGGATCATAGAAATCCTTAAGAGGAACGACAGGCTGTTGGCGGGGTGGTGGATTTTGTCCTTGATTAGCTAGGTTCGTGACAGTCCTAGCTAGATCTTCTTGATTTTGTTGTAGTCGAGCCAAATGGTCGACCATTAATGCAAAGGGATTTGTATTATGGGTTATAATTGGAGGGCCACCTGGCCCTGCTGGTATTTCTGGTTGCTCCAAGTTAGGAAGTGAGGGAGGGTGGAGTCAGCTTGTGGGTCAGCTGACGGGTTAGAAGTGGAAGCAGAATTTTTTTGACGGCTTCCTGGGTTTTCCATTTTTTTAGAAGACGAGGGGGAAGAAAACAATGATTTCTTGCTGCGGGGGGCGAAATCAAATGGTCCCTCGAGGTGTGGCTTTTGGGACCATCGCCCGTGCATGCACTACTTGGAAGACTTGGAGGGGAGGAGAAGAGATAGAGATGAGAGAAAGTGTGCAAATCAAACAAACAAAACTAGACCTAACTTAAATGTGACTCCCTAATAACCTAAGACTTGGTCTATATAGGAAATAAGTAGTCAATAGTGAATACCCGTTCTGTCAACAAATCTAGCCAAGTTGCTTAAGGGGAGGTTTGGGCCCAAACGTTTCCCAGGGAAGACCCCAGGTGCTTGTACAAATCCGCGCCTGGTCGTTTGACACAGCCTCTCAGCCTGAACACCAGATACAGATGACAGAATTGGTATTAATTAAAGAGAACTTAAGACCTAAATAGCAAGCCTAAGTTGATCAAGCCTTAGGGGTCAAGTTGCTACAAATTTTAATTAGGTCTAGGATGCTATAGTGCACACGGAATGTGGAGAGCGTTTATTGGGTTGTTGCCCTGTTATTTGATTTTTTTGTGTGTGTACAGGAATTGGAGAGTGGCTCCAATGAAAATCAAGTTGTCACACAATTTTCTTGTATTTATGTCTTTTAGGATTCAATTTAATCAAATGTGTTTTAGGATTTTTCTAATTAAATTTTCAAACAAGTTTGAAGATCCACAATCAAAGGAAAACAAGTTGTATGGGTGATTGTATATTTCCTTTTAATTGAGTCTCTAAAGAGAAAGAAAGAAACCCTAAGCCAATTATCCCTAAGACAGAAAATTACTACCAGTGAATTGATTTTTGGCTTTCTGAATTAAGTAGTGGTCCAAACAAGTGAAACAACACCACTACTTTGAATAAAATCAAACAAAGATTCCAGAAAATATTTTTGTACTATTTTAGGAATTTGTTTGATAATTATTTTGAATTTTTAATTGTACTGGTGTCAAAGTCCAGAAATGATACCTGTGGGTATTGTGGACTTTTCAATACTACCACCGACCTCAGAAAATTTTTGTGATTTTATATGATGTGTAAAATTCCACAAGGATTCGAGCAAGATAAATTTCACAAAAATTGGATGAGTATAAAAATTCTAAAAATTCGTGGACAGTAGCAAAATAGGAAGATTAAAGGGTGTGACCCCTCTGCAATCCAGGAAATTTTAAAAATTAAATACAAATCCAATTGATCTGAAATTTGGAACAAATGTTCCAAAATTAATTGGGAATCACTCTATGAAATTTTATGATTTTAGGAGGCCTGTGGTATTAGGAATCGGTTTTTCAAGTCCATACAGAAATTTAGACCCGAAAAATAGAACACCAATACTTACAATGGAGTGATGCTAAAGAAGCATACAAGCAAATAATAGATTTTATAAAGCACCACTCCACTTAATCAAGTTGTTTGGGATCCTGAAAGCCAAGTTTAATATATTTTTGGTAGTTTTAATTAATTATGTGACCAGAAAGAGGAACCAACCTGAATTTCGCGGGAAGAAAAGGAACTTTAAGCTCTCGCTTCCAGATTCTCGCCTTCCCGCTGTAGTTCCTGCACACACAAAAGAAAGAAAGAGAAGGGGATGAGATCCACTTCAAGCAAGAGAAAATTAATTAAAGCAAAGCCGTGCCTCCCCGGCAACAGCGCCAAAAAGTGATAACGAAGTACGCGTGATTTGTAAAAGCGGGTTTTTAACGTCGTTGTAACACGTGAATCCACACTTTTAAATTTATATCCTAGATAGGGGAGTATCTAGGGTCATCCAAGGAGGCAAAAATTTCAAAATTAATCCTCTTTCTTACAGATAGATCTCAACTTTCTTTTTGATATTTTTCAATATGTAAATTTTTTTGTATTTTGAAAAGACGAGGGCAAACTACAGATTGTAGCGAAAAGAACTAACACCTACAAATGATTAATTAAAATCTAAAAGATAGAAATATCTTCTTCCTAAGCTCACTCTAGGCAAGTGGAGGCCTAGGGTAATTAGGAAGAAGAGGTGAAACAAGTGCTAGAACCAAAAACAATTGCAATAAAAAGCTAAAAGAAGGCAATTTGATTGAGTAGAATGAGTGTTCTTTTCAAGGACAAGTGGAGGAATGTTTCTACTAGAATTAAACAATCTAAAAGCAAGAAAAGAAACATAAATCCTCTTAAAAAAAAATGGTGAAGAAGGGAGTCTTCTTGCTCCAAGCCTAGCTGCTCCTTGGCTTGAAAAGAGAGCCTCCTTCTTCTCCTTCCTTGAGAGCTCCTCCAAAGTGGAAGCTTCCACCTTCAATGCTCTCTCCAAGGGGTGGGCGTGCACCACCCTCAAGAAATCCTCCAAGGTGGCGTGGACCACCTTCAAGATCTCCTCCAAGATCTTCCTTGCCTGGCTTCTCCTTTGGCTGGCGTGACCCAAGAGAGAAGGGAAGAGGGGAAGGCACCAAGGGGACAGAATATCCCCTTAATATTCTTCTTCTTCTTCTCTCTTGGACGTGGGCTTCTTGGTGGAATATGAGAGTGAAATTTCTAGCCAAGGATGGCTTGAATGGTGGTGGGTAGTGGTCTTTTTATAGGGTAGGATGGGGGGTTAAGGTGCCCCTTGAAATGGAGGGCTAGGATGGAAGAATGGAGGTGGTTGGTGATCCTATGGCTAAGGAGAGTTGGCGCCAACCCAAGGGGTGTTAAAGGGGGTAGTTATGGTGGTGTTGGTGTCTTTTGGTGGTGGAGAGACACCACCATGTTGGCGCCAACATGGGGTCTTCTAGAAGGGGGGTTAGGTGGATGGTGGAGATGAATTCAAGGGAAATTGTGTGGTGGAGATGAGGGGGGATTTTGGAGGGAGAAGTGGCGCCATTAAGGGGGTGGTTAGGGCAGTTTTTGGCACCACTTTTAGGTGTCTTTTGGAGGTGGTGGGTAGGTTAGGTTGGTGCCAAGTAGGTTAGCTTATGTGGAGCTTAGGTGGAGCTAGTTGGGTGGAGTTGTTAGGTGGGTTTTTGGGGTAGTACAAGCCAAGGAAGTTGGAGCATAGCTAAGCTAAGCTAAGCTAAGCTAAGCTAGCTTAGCTAATGGAGGAGTAGAGGAGAAGGTGTTGGAGCTAGAGTTTGGGGGGAGGAGCTGAGGAGGAGAAGTCTGGAGTTGAAATTGGAGCTGGCTGCTGCTGAAGAGGCTAGCATGGAGCTATTCTAGCTGGCTTAGCTTGCTAGTTCTTTGCTAGCTACTAAGCCGAGGTAAGGTAAGCTAGCTTCTACCATAATGAGCTAAGGTGAGCTGGGTCTGGTGCTCCCGGGGAGAATCAAGCTGGTTGAGGCAGGTAAGGTAGCTTAGCTCAACTGAGTTGGGCTAAGCTGAGTCCCCGGGAGCTAGACTTGAGCTTCCTGAGCTGGGATGAGTTCTTCTTCAGCTGGCTGGAGCTGAATGGAGCTGGGATGAGCTAACCCTAGTTCAATTAAGCTAGGTTCCAGCTGCGGTGAGCTGGATCAAGCTGAGGTGAGCTGGATTAGGTTGAGTTCCAGCTAGTCTGGGCTTCTCCTTCACCATTTGCCTTCTTGAGTGCTAGGGTTTTAGGGATCTATATATCTGTACATCCCTAACACTCACAAAAACATATTAAAAAGATAATAAAAAATGCAATGCTTGCCTAACCTATTTTATGCCTAAATGCAGCTCAAAAACCCGTTTGCGGAGTAAAATCCTAAGAGCTAGGTTTGTTTTAATGCATAAGAATGATGATAAACTGTCGTTTATCACCTCCACGGGCACCTCTCCCTGAGGATGTGGAGGGGGAGTCCTCGGTGGGATAAAGAGACCGTCACAGTGTCAGATGAGCAGGAGGCGGAGGGGGTGGACCTCCACCACCCCCACCACACTTTGACACTTCCAAGCATGAGCCCTCCTTACCTGGAGGCATGCCCATTCCCCCACTGCAGCTACACCACGAGCTTTTCAAACAGTTTCAGAAGCTGAAGCCCCCTCCTTCAAGGGGGATGGGGACCCGTCTGAGGCAGAGGATTGGCTGGAGAAGATATAAGTGTTCGACACCCTTCGCCCTCTCATAAAGTGTCGCGTGGCCTTTGCCACGTACCAGCTAGAGAGCGCAGCACACAGTTAGTGGAGGGCAGTCAAAGGCCAGGAGGGGAGAGGGTCGACGTGGGACCAATTCGTATCTCTCTTCTACAAGCAGTACTTTCCGCAGACCTGGCAGGACCAGAGGAGGCGAGAGTTCTACCCTCTCCGCCAGGGGACGATGACGATTAGCACGTGCCACATGCATTTTCTGGAGCTGTCACGTTTCACCCAGACAGCTGTATCTACTGAGGAGGAAAGCCTGTGGAGGTTTACTGAGGGGCTCCGACCTACTATTCGGGGGTATGTCAAACTCCTGAAGCTGCCCATTTTCTCTCATGTGGTTGAGGCAGCCATGACTTACGAGGAGATCAACCCAGCCACGTGAGACACTGACAGCAGACGGAAGAGGCCCTACCAACCAGAGTACTCTCAGGGTTGTCGGGAGAGGAGGCACTCGGTGCCCATAGGAGAGTCGTCTGGTTCTGTGGGGCCACTAGTGGCTTTTGGGGGCCCCAGACAGGGGCCAGCTGCCGGCACTGGACCCCCACCTAATCGCCAGCAGGGACCTACGGAGGGAGGAGGATGTGTACCCCTCTGCTACCATTGTGGCCAGCCGGGCCACATCAGGAGTGACTGCCCATTTAAGGCTGGAGCACAGTAGATGCTCCCTGCACCGAGTGCTGTAGGTCGAGTTGGCGGTCGAGGTCACCAGGCGCATTGGGGAGGGCAGCAGTCATGAGGAGGGTATCGGCTAGCTGTTGCCCGCCTGACCCAGAGTGTAGCTGCTTCGGCTTCACTGGGAGCTGAGGGGCGTATCAATGCCCTGACACATAGAGACGCCAAGGTAGGGCTTCGGGTTCAGTGGTGGCAGGTATGGTTATTGTTTCTGGTAGATTAGTGTATGTACTTTTTGATTTCGGTGCCACACACTCCATCGCTACGAGTTTTGCCATCAGTTTGAGGAAGGGTAGTATACTATTAGAGGATCCTTTTGTAATCAGAGGCCTAGGTGGCCAGTTGTTTGTAGCCGAGGAGGTCTATACGGACTGCGAGGTCAACATAGGGGGACACAGCTATTGAATGAGCGAATGGCTACGCTTACGTGTTTGGTTTTGGAAAACCTATCGATGTAGCTTGAAAGCGAAGAATTCGTGTTCAACAAATAAAATTTATACCGAAACGAAAATTTCGGGTCGAACACAGGGAGGCGGATGTTTGATTTAAAAACTACGTGTTTCTTTTTATTTGTCACGAAGTAATTCAATTTAAAACTATCTAATTAGTTACAATAAATAGAAGAGAGAGAGGGTAAGAGAGAGAGAGAGAATATTACACATGGAAATCAAAATGAGATGTAGAATAAACAGAGAATTTATCATTAGGGGGATTTGTTCATTACAACTAGAAAGCATAAAATAATTGCACTAGAAAGCCATAAATTTACTCTAGAAAGCATTAAAAGAATGGAGGGAGAAATGTCCTCCTCCACGGTCGCTTGGAGGACGAGCAGAACTACACTAGAAAGCAGTAAAAAGAATAGGGAGAGAGAACTCCTCCTCGACGATCGCTTGGAGGACGAGCCGGACGGGACGACGCCTGGACGAAGGAGAATGAAGCAGGACGAAGGAGGACGAAGCAGAAGAACAGGAACGGAGCAGCACGCCGTCGTCGTCGCGGGATCCACTTCAGAAGGGGGACGAAAATTTGGACTTTATCTCGCGAGAAGCATCCCGGGTGTGGGACAAGCTTCTCTTGAGCTTTGGAGGGGTAGAGAAGAGAAGGAAGGGATGAAATTTTCGTATGGAGGGGGTCTCCTTTTATAGTTGCAAGTAGTGGGGGCAAAATGGACATTACAACTTTAAAATAACAAATGAGGGGTCTTTAATGACGGATAAATCCGTCACTAAAGCCCCCAATGTGGGCATAGCTCCTGCGCCCACGTGCGTCTCCTCGGCTGCCCGCTTCTTCAACGCATACGCACGTCCATCAGTTCTCAACCATACTATCGTGATCGAACAGCTTAAGACGCATCTCTGCCCGCTCGTTGTGCGCTCGCCTGGCGCGTGCGGTCGCGCGTCCATGCCGTGCATTCAATCGCGCGTGAACACTATCGGGCGCGTGAGGCCATCCAATCGTGATCCAACACCTGCCCGCACTCAATCGCTCGCGCCTTCCAGCCCTTCGCTGCGGCTCGAACCCACGCCCGCTGCTCACGTAAGGGCACTCGACCGCTGCGCTACGGGGCGCGGATGGTCGAGCAGGCACTTTTAGGCGTGGTTGGCCACAGCCGTTGGATCAAGATCCAACGACAGAGAACAAGCGGGTGCGGGGCTTCATAGAATGTAAGCAGCCGTTTGAGCGGGCGAGATGGCACCACGTGGCACCATCTTGGCCGTCCATCTTCTGGAAGTTGTAGATGGTGCCACGGATGTCGGATTAACTCGATTTTTGTGTCATTGGGCTGCGATCGTCGATCCGAATTCATCTGTGCATTAGGATTTGTCATCTGAAGTGCGGATTTACACCATCTTGCCCCTTGATCTTCTAGGGTTCCCCAGTCACTATCTGATGCTACAAATGCCTGATTAGGGCGATCTTGGAGTCGTTGAACCCCAATCGTCACCCTGATCACATCCATACGGTTGGATCTTTAATCCGAGGCCCCGATAAAATGTTTGCCCTATCCAAGCACAAAAAGGAGGCAATTAACCTCCATTTTATTCAAACTACTCCAAATGCAAGATGATGCATGTTATGCAATATTTATATCATGAAATGCAATCCTATGCCTAAGAACATGCATAAATAGACATCTTAAGTAGTGTAAATGTGTTTACATCATACCCCATGCCTCTCTTTTGCTAGTCCCTAGCAAAAACTATATGCTATTTATAATTAGGTTGGATTATTTGGACCTGAGTTATTTTCAATCATCAAGAAATTGTCTACTTAGGAACTGAACTTTCAAAGACACAGCAGTGCCCGAGTATCAGCCAAAATGCAGACCGCCTCAAGCCCTCGCCTTATTCAAAGAAAAATTCTTTTTCTCTTTTAACTCTTTTCTAAATTTTTTTTAGATTTTCAAATTTTAGGGTTTAAGAGTGGCTTTCTACGGCCATTCAACTCACCTAAGATTTGATGAGAACCCTAAGCTTTAAGCATCTTATTGTGATTGTGATAGACTCGTTGACCGGCAATTAAAATGGACTTCGGATTTCTACGTCTCTAGGTGACCTCAAAAAGAATTCTACCTAACGGTGTATCTTTACAACTGGTAGCTTTCTCCCTACTTTTATTTTTTTACGGGGTCAACACAAGGGTGAATCCAGTGTATATCTCCCCGGTTTATTCTACTTCTCCGCTTCTTCCTAAGTGTTTTGGGAATTTTTAGTACATTTACTGAGCTGGGTTCTGGACAACCGGTCGATGAGCTGTTACTACCGACAACTTGCCAGCCATACTCGTGCGGCGAAGTGTGGCTTATTTCTTTTTTTTCTTTTCTCCTTTTCTTTTTGATTTTTTTTTATTTTCTTTTTTTTTAAGTAGGTAGCTTCCTTGGTCTAAGATTTACCTAAAGGCAGCAAAAAGAGAAAGGTCCAGTGACTGGGCTCTGGATAACCTACCTATGGGCTGTTACCCATGATAACTTGCCAACCATATCACCCTAGAAGGTTCATTAGCTACCCAATTTCCGTTAGAATCGCCGAACAACGAGTCAGTGCAAAGAAAGTGTGTAGATGCTAGAAACTTAAAATTCCCCCAAATCATAGAGCAGGTTGATAAGTCGTGTACTTATCACCCAAACTTATTGAGTCCAATTAAAATAAAATTTAGGTTGGTGAGAACTCGAAAAACAAATCCACATTTTAGTGGATACACGTGCTGATTAAGTCCAAAGACCTGAAGGGTCTTTGTGTTCAGATCTTAATGTAGTATTTCCTAAGATTGAAATTTTTTTTAAACCCAAATTCTCTTTCCTAATTCTGATTTTTTTTAATAAAAGAAAATAAAACAAATCTACGGAGCTGACGAATGAATTCAGAGATAAATATCCACCCCCCATGCCTATCTAATGCAATGTCCTCATTGTATTAAAAAGACATAAAACAGAGTGGAAAAGTGTAGAAAGCACCTGAATTACGTGAATGTCAGGTCTGCTCCGAGATGAAAACGAAAAAGAACTGTATATGTGCTGAGTTTAGTGCCTTCAGCTAGGCATACTATACAAAGAAAAGAAATGAAGAATTCACAAATGCAGGTCAGAATTAGAATAAACAGAAGAATCTTCTGACCTATCAACAGAGGTCCACAGATGTGGACCAGATTGTGGTGCAGACCCATTCCCCATAAGTGAGAATATCTTAGGTTCTGGATAAAAATTACCCAAAACCTAAAATCAGAATGCAAGCGGGGTCGGGCCTGCGATTTATGAGGATGCAACCCAAGACCGAAAAGTCGAGTTATAGAGAATTGAAGCTCAAAAGGATAATCGTTGAATGTGTGCTTGAGTTTGGCATCCTCGAAACAAATGTCGTAAGGGTTCTGATTTGATAGTTTCAACTTAAAAGGAACCCTTCGACTCAATCTTCCATTTCCTCCAAAATTAACTTCCCAAATCAAAACTTCCCAGCTCCTATCCTCCTCATTCAGTATACCAAATTCCAGGACCTCTTGTATATTAATCACCCCATCTAAAATCTCCAAGTTTAAATGATGTGGCAGAATCAAAATTGACTTGGGTCTAATTATCTTAGAATTAGAATCATCAATAAGCTCAACAGGGTGTAACTGATAATCAGGGCATTGAATTGATTCCTCCAAAAAATGCGATTCTGGATCCGTAATGTGTGCACTAAGATCAGTTTCCTCAATTATTGGGCTATCAAATGATCTATTAGATTCCTCAAGCCCAATCGTCTCACAAAAATCGTGTTCTGAAAACTTGCGTGAGACTTCGCAACTTGAATCTTCACCATCAAAGAAATCAGGATCCGTATCAATGTATGTCCCAAAATCAGTTGTCACTTTCTGTTCCCAGGAGACATACGTTTCCTCATAACCCGGCTCAGGGATCTCAGGTGAAGAAATCAGATCTTCCTTAATTGGTCGCTTTAATTCAATCTGGTCAGCCTCGTAACATGTGTCCCCCCCGACAGGTGCCTAAGTGGGTTCTGTCATTGGCTTTCCTGAAGAGGGTTCATCCCGGGAATCATCCCATGATTGAATCAAAGCAACCACGAATCTCATCCTCAATTTTGCTAATTTCCCAAGTAAAAACTCACCTGGGTTCTTATCCTTAACATCCTGGAGCCAATCCAACAAAGACTTATTCAAATCATCAATCATCTCAATCAGGGGCTCCAATCTCTCAATGCAAGGTATTGGCTGAACTTCTAAAGATTGTATGATATTCCTCAAGTTAGCCAGAACCTTATCTTGAACTTGGTTAACCTGAACCAAATGATTTGGTTCGGGGTTGGGCGGGTTTAGGCTCAATGCAGGGGAATTAACGAATTGAGATTCGTTATACCCTTCCTGAAAATAGGTCATTTCAGATTGTTCAAAAGATGATGATGACCTAAAGGTAGTGAAATTAGAGGATGGGTAAAGATCGGTGTATCCTTCTTGATTGTAGATCGTATTAGGTTGTTCATGAAAGGAAGACGATCTATAATCGATGTAGCTCTGAGAAGGATAGAAATCATAATCAAAGTGTTCAGGGTTAGACCCTAAACACGGAGGTCCGGAGCTGTATCCCCAATCTGAGTTATCCCAACTAACTGATGGTCGATTACAATACGAGCCGGGATAATTGTCATGTTGAGGATAATTCACAACAGGAGGGAAAGAGCGGGAATGCGTGAAATATGTGGAAGGATTCATGAGACACGGGAGGAAGAAAGGTGCCCTGCAATACAAACAATCAAACCTATCCTTAAATGGGTTGGCCTAAAGACCTACAAACTCCCAAAACCCGTCTTGAGATAAAGAAACGATTTGATCTACTTCTGTCTGTTCAATCCAACCAGTTTGAAGGAGGGACTGGGGAGAAGGTTCTTCCTTTGGCTTGCACCTCCGGTTCCTAGTGTACCCCCCAGCTGTGATCGTTTGACTCTGCTCCCCTATCTAGACATCAGATTGAACAGTAGAAATAGACTAATCGAAAATAATCTCTTTCTAGATTCTAAAGAGCGAGTCCAATCCTTAAGGCCAATGTCTACTCTGTTTTATTTAGGGCTAGGTTTGAATGTGCTTTGGAATGTGACGGGCCCTTTAAATGGGTTGTGCCCTTAATGATTGATTGATTTGTGTGTGCGTGCACAACCAGTGGTTTTCAAGCAAGATTATTTTTGATGTGGTGAATTTTAAGGTTCAAATCTTACTTGGTAGCTTTTAGGATTTAACTTTAGGTGTTTTCAAACAAGTTTCATTGGCACACCAGGTTTTGAAAGCATGGGTGAAAATGTTTTCCTTTGAAGCTTAAAAAGAATGTGGAGTGCCTGGTAAATCCCTAAGAGTTGAACCTAAGTAGCAGCTACTTGATGAGTTGATTTTATTTGAAGTGGTGCGGCCAAATCAACTCAAACAATTAGCCGGATGCACCACTTAATTAGGCACACAAATGATTACCTAATCTGATTTCTACTCATTTATGTGTTGCTTTATGTGTATCGGTTCCACAGATCAGAATCCGGTTGAGTAGAAACAAATCAATTCGGTTAAGTGCCTTTGAATGTGGGTGTACGTTGTGTGTTTGTTGAAAAATTTTCTCACAAAATTATCTTTTTATTTTGTTTTATATAAATAAGGTGGAATGAATGTGAGTGAGAATCCAGACAACCAAACTATTCCTAGGATTTATGCAAACACCTAGGTTAATTGGAATTTGGATTTAATGTGGCAAATGAAATCTATGGAGGGAAAAAGAATGGGGGATAACTTACAAAACCTTCCACAGCACTTTACTCCAATCTACCACTTTTGCTCGTCTCAAAAGAGTACCTGCAATTACAATAAGAAAGGAGAAAAGCGAGGTAAATGATTTATAAGTTACAAAACGCGAAGAGAAATCAAAGATCATCGCCTCCCCGAAAACGATGCCAAAATGTTGAACGAGCGAATGGCTACGCTTACGTGTTTGGTTTTGGAAAACCTATCGTTGTAGCTTGAAAGCGAAGAATTCATGTTCAACAAATAAAATTTATACTGAAATGAAAATTTCGGGTCGAACACAGGGAGGCGGACGTTTGATTTAAAAACTACGCATTTCTTTTTATTTGTCACGAAGTAATTTAATTTAAAACTATCTAATTAGTTACAATAAATAGAAGAGAGAGAGGGTAAGAGAGAGAGAATATTACACATAGAAATCAAAATGAGATGTAGAATAAACAGAGAATTTATCATTAGGAGGATTTGTTCATTACAACTAGAAAGCATAAAATAATTGCACTAGAAAGCGATAAATTTACTCTAGAAAGCATTAAAATAATGGAGGGAGAAATGTCCTCCTCCACGGTCGCTTGGAGGACGAGCAGAACTACAATAGAAAGCAGTAAAAAGAATAGGGAGAGAGAAATCCTCCTCGACGGTCGCTTGGAGGACGAGCCGGACGGGACGATGCCTGGACGAAGGAGGACGAAGCAGAAGAACGGGAACGGAGCAGCACGCCGTCGTCATCGCGAGATCCACTTCCGAAGGGGGACGAAAATTTGGACTTTATCTTGCGAGAAGCATCTCGGGTGTGGGACAAGCTTCTCTTGAGCTTTGGAGGGGTAGAGAAGAGAAGGAAGGGATGAAAATTTTGTATGGAGGGGGTCTCTTTTTCTAATTGCAAGCAATGGGGGCAAAATGGACATTACAACTTTAAAATAATAAATGAGGGGTCTTTAGTGATGGATAAATCCGTCAGTAAAGCCCCCAACGTAGGTGTAGCTCCCGCGCCCACGCGTGCCTCCTCGGCTGCCCGCTTCTTCAACGCATACGCACGTCCATCAGTTCTCAGCCGTCCGATCATGATCGGACAGCTTAAGATGCATCTCCGCCCGCTCGTTGTGTGCCCGCCTGGCGCGTGCGGTCGTGCGTCCATGCTACGATTTCAATCGCACGTGAACGCTATCACGCACGCGTGGCCATCCAATCGTGATCCAACGCCCGCCCACGCTCAATCGCCCGCACCTTCCAGCCCTTCGCTGCGGCTCGAACTCGCGCCTGCCGCTCGCGTAAGCGCGCTCGACCGCTCGCTATGGGGTACGGATGGTCGAGCAGACGCTTTTAGGCGCGGCTGGCCACAGCCATTGGATCAAGATCCAACGGCGGAGAACGAGCAGGTGTGGGACTTCATAGAATGTAAGCGGTCGTTTGGGCGGCCGAGATGGCACCACGTGGCGCCATCTTGGCCGTCCATCTTCTGGAATTTGTAGATGGTGCCACGGATGTTGAATTAACTCGATTTTTGTGTTGTTAGGGTACGATCGTCGATCCGAATTCATCCGTGCGGTTGGATTTGTCATCTGAAGTGTGGATTTACACCATCCTGACCCTTGATATTCTAGGGTTCCCCAGTCACTATCTGATGCTACGGATGCCTGATTAAGGCGATCTTGGAGTTGTTGAACTCCAATCGTCACCCTGATCACATCCATACGGTTGGATCTTTGATCCAAGGCCCCGATAAAATGTTTGGCCTGTCCAAGCACATAAAAGGAGACAATTAACCTCCATTTTATTCAAACTACTCTAAATGCAAGATGATGCATGTTATGCAATATTTATATCATGAAATGCAATCCTATGCTTAAGAACATGCATAAATAGACATCTTAAGTAGTGTAAATGTGTTTACATCAACAGCCTTCCCGTTGACCTGATTGTGATTCAGATGGAGGACTTTGGCGTGATCCTAGGGATGGACTGGCTATCCGTCTATCACTCCCTGGTGGATTGATTTAGGAGGAAGATAATGTTCTCCATACCAGAGTTACCTCCCTTTGAGTTTCACGGCCAGCTGGTGGATAGAGGTTTCAGATGCATCTTCGTGCTTTGGGTTGCGAGGCTTTTGAGCCAGGGGTGTGAGGGCTTCTTGGCCTGTATAGTGGCAGAGCCTAGCCCCGTGGCTGACTTTCAGAGTATCCCGGTGGTCTGCAAGTACCCCCGACATTTTTCCAGAGGAGCTACCAGGACTGCCGCCTGAGCGTGAGATCGAATTTGAGATCTCACTGGTACCGGGGACCAGCCCCATTTCTATTGCACCGTACCGGATGGCACCACTTGAGTTGTGAGAGCTCAAGTCACAGCTACAGGACCTATTGGAGAAGGGCTTTGTGAGGCCTAGTGTGTCCCTGTGGGGAGTGGTGAACGGTGGCAACAACTAGCTTTTCTTAAGTCGTAGTACAAATAGTTATTGCCATCATTTGCTAATATTTGTTACTCGGAAAATACAGTTCTCTCGAGGTCGAACTCAAGGAGCAAGTCGTATTCTAGAGATATACATGTTCTATTACAAAAATAAAAGAGAGAGAGAGATGAAAGTTTGGCTCTTCTTCTTCTCTTCTTTCTTCCTCTTTGTCTTCTCTCCTCTTTGGCTTTTGTTCTTCGTGTTCTTCCTCTATTTCTTGGTTGGACGATCCTGTCTTTTTCTTCTTTTTATTTTCTTTGTTTCTTCTTTTCTTGCTTCAGATCTTCCTCCCGTGCTCTTCTTCTTCTTTTCTTCTTGCTTCTCTTCTTCTTCTGCTTTCTGTTTCTTCACTTGGCTGCTCCTTCTCTCTTCTGTTCTTCTTCTTCTTTGTCTTCTGATCTCTGCAGAGTCTTCACTTGGCTTCTCTGTGTTCCTCTCTTTCCTCTGCCTTGCCTTCCTTCTTCTTCTTTGCCTTCACCTGTCTTCAGGACGTCGTCTGATTTCTCAATCAGACGACTTAACCCGCGGATGCTACAGTGTCGATTCAGTTCTCCTTCTGCAGTCCTTCTTCTTCTTCACCTGTGCCTGCACGCTTAAGAGTTCAGCATCAGAGGGCAAAAACCTACGCTACCCCCTCCCCCGCGCGTCTCTTTCTCTCTCAGAATTCGCTCTTAGGACAGCTCTCCCAGAGCAACTGAGTAATCGGGTACGAGTCGCGCCCGGGTCCAGGCCCACCGGCGTGCGGTGGTGGGCGAGGAGTGGTAGTCAAGTCGGGTCGGGTCGGCCGGATCCGCGTGATGAGCTCACGGACGGGCCGGGTGAAGCGGTGTGAGAGGGACCTCACCCCGGTGCGTTCAGAGGCGATAAGGTGATTTCACAAAAATAATTTAAAGGGGTGTGTGGCTCCAGGATCCTCCGAGGTGGGACTAAATGTCCCACCCCAATTCGGCGCCTGCAGCTGAGAAAGCTGCAGGCATTCGCGGCTGTTGCTAGGTCTTCTCTTCAGCTGAAGGCCTGGGTAGCTGTGTGGTCGCAATCCGCGCGTCCTGGAGCGCAGGCCTGGGCGGAAGCGCAGCTGCAGCTGCAGGTTGAAGCAGCTTCTCCTGTTCGGCAATGGCGGCGAAGGGCAGGTAACCTGTGCACAGAGATACGGCCTCTCGGCCTAGTCAGAAGGTGCAGGGAGCTTCGCCGGAGTGCTGCGAAGCTCGTGCGGGTGGTGGCGAGGAGTGGGGCGGCGTGTAGGGGCTGCCCTAGGTCGGACTGTGGCTGGGGGAATGGGTTTGTTCGGGGGAGTGATGTGGAGGCGAGGAGTGGCAGTGAAGGGGTGGAAACAGTTCAGTGGGACGGGGCGGAGGTTTTGGGTCGGGCGGCAAGTCGTGTGGAGTGGCGGAATGATGGGAGCGACTCGCCGGAGGTGGGCAGAAGGCGTGGAAGATGATGGTGGTCGGGTCGGTTGAGGGTTTGATTGAGCAAACTAAAATAGGGAAAAGAAAGAGGGGAGGAAGAGAAGTAACTGTTACCTACTTGCAGGGATGAAGGAGGAGGAGCAGGGCGGCAGTCGTGTCGACTGTTGCCGGAGAAGAAGGTACCCAGTGGGGGCGGACGGCGGCGACGACGGGGCTGAAGTAGCGCGACGCGGAGGAGAATCAGGAAGAAGTCTCTGCCATTGGTTTTGTGGCAGAGCGAAGAGGAAAGGAAAGGGAGCTCGCCGGAGCTCGCTGGGTGTCTGCCGGAGTGGGAAGAGAAGAAAGTTGTGGGTGGTTCTCCGTCAGAATCGAGCTACCGAAAGCGGCAGACGGTGGTGGCTTTTATAGAGGCGAAATCAGAGAGGAGGGCGGAGGGAGACGACATACCTCCCTCACCGGAGGATGGCCGGATCACGACCCATACCTTCCGCGCATTCGTACGGAAGGTGTGGGCGATGGCATAGATCGTGGAGGTGTCCCTACGACAGCAGACGTCGCAGGGAACACCCCGTTGTCTTGGCAGGGGGTCACCCTCACCCTGCGTGGCGCCATGCCTCGCCGGAGTATGGCGCTGCTCTGGGTTTTGCAGGGAGGACCCAAATGCAAAAAATGATGAAGAATTAGGGGCCAAAATGCGAGGGTTTCAAAAGTTGAGGGTCAAAAAGTAATGGATGAGGACCAAAATGAAAAGTTGGTCAAGAAGGTTTCTTCTTAGGCCCAAGTTTTTATACATGACTAATTAGGACCTAAGGATTCTGATGGTGAATTTTATTTCTAGATTAAACCTTGTTTGACCGGTTAATTTACGCAAAAACCCAAATTAAGTTGTTAATTGGGCATGGTTCTCAATGTAGGTCAAAATGGGTTCCTAAGGCCAAATTGAAAGTCCTAAACCCTAGAGATTATTTTTCTATGAATTTTAGAGGGTTTAGTTGATTTTTACCTTGCCTCGAACCACGAGAATTGAAGTGGGTTTGTTTTCAGGGTTACAGGCTGTCATTTAATTCCTTGGAGTTGCTGTAGCCCTTATTGAGTCATTTCATCCCACTTTTCTTCTTATTAGGTTGTTTTGACCTATGTTTAGACCCTGAGTTACCCTATTTTCAGATCAGATTGGTGAAATTGCATTTTTATCCCTCAGTTTATGTTTTCTTTGCAAACTCAGAATCTCTCTAAGCCAAGCCTTTCTAAGGTTATGTAGGAGCTTTTATTCTCTGCATTAGGTCAAAATGAGCTAGTTATGGGTCATGATGAGGTTCTCATCATAACCCCATGCCTAGCTTTTGCCAGTCCCTTAGCAAAAACTTAAGGTTTCAACCCTTGTTTTAGACCATGAAGTTCTTTAATAGCTTTAGATAAGTGTTTTTTCATTTAAACTTAGATTAGGTTAGAATGCTGACCATAGGCTTAAATGGTACTCTAGTACCAATCAAGATCCAAATCTGTCTAGCCTCAGCCTCAGTCCTTAGCAAAGGTTTTTAAGACCCACAAGAACTAACCTAAGGTTTATCGGACTTTGTAGTTAAAGCACCCGTGCTTGAAATGATTTTAGCCCTGGTTCAGTTCGCAGTGCATTTTGTAAGAGAGAGAGGTAGAAAATTTTTCTATTTTGGAGATTTTTCTCTCTCTTTTTCTTTTTAATTCTAGCTTAGGATTGGCTTTTCAACATGGTCTGTCTCAGATTCCTTGCCCCCTTCATCAATCCTCAAGGGTTCCTGGCAATCGATGCTTCGAGATAGCACCGCCCATGGCAACCCCCAGAACCCTGGCTATTGAGATTTTGAGATAATCCCATCCATGGTGTTCCGTGGCCGCGTTCAGACCCTGGCAGTTGACACTTCGTGATAAAGCCGTCCATGGAATCTGAACCAGCAGGGTGCTTACATGCCCCTAGTAGGATATGTGAATATCCTAAGAGACAAGCACCGAGGAGATGATATTTTGTTACGCATCTTTGAGGGGATTTCCCGCCTCTCTGCGTTGGGAACTCGTCCAAATCAACTTGTGTTAATCGGCCGCTCCTATTCTAGGTGTACTTTTCAGAATTTTTTCGATGCTTCTGCGTGATTTTGATTTTTACGCTTGCTGAACCAGGCTGTGTGTGAGGTTAGGGTGCTTAAGTTACTAAGTCCCGTAAACCAGAAGTTAGTTAGCGAGGTCAAATACTCCCTAAGCCTTGGACCTAGTACGCAAGCTTTTCATTTTCCTCAACCTCTTGAGGATTGTCTAGATCTTAATGGGTACTAAGAGTCTATCAAGAATGCCTACGGTTTGCGTTCTTACTAATCTTACCAAGCACTTTTCATTTCTTTTCTTGAAAAATGGTCTAGACTAAGGTTAATTCCTTAGCTTCTACTAATGACTATTACTCTTTTCTTTCATCTTTTTGTGCTCCTTTTTATTTTGTTTCTCCACAAAATTTCCTTTCTCCTCTTATTCTCTTATTTTTTCAAAAAATTTTTAATTTTTATGGTGTTTTTGGCATATGTGAATTTTTTGTTTAAAACCTTTTTTTTTCCTACAAGTTCTGCACTTATACCCCCCCCCATGCCTAAGACTTGCAATGTCCTCATTGTGATTTAGGGATTTTTATTTAGTTAATTTATTCCTTAAGACAGATATTTTTGTGAGTGGATGGGTCGGGATGAATTCTGCGGACGATTTCTAATCTCAGATGCAAGCATCTGAGGTGGAGTCGATTGTCTTAAAGGGCGAACCTTAAGTGCACAATGGTGTCAGAAAAAAGGTTTTAGATTTTCAAGAAATGACAGGCTGCCTCCCGTTAAGCGCTGAGTTTTACGCCATCGGCCGGGCGCAGTAAGTTCAAGGGTAATGGAGGGTGAGGGATGATTCAGCCGAATCAGTAGAAGTCACATCAATGAACGGTTTTAGTCTCTGACCGTTCACGATGAAAGGTTCGGAATCATGGCTGAGTGGACTGATTTCAATTGCTCCATTTCCAAAAACCTGTCGGACTAAATACGGTCCGACCCACTTGGACCTCAGTTTCCCTGGGAAAAGTTTGAGTCGGGCATCAAAGAGTAGGACCTTTTGACCAGGATGAAAGATCTTTCTCGAGATGTGCTTGTCGTGGAAGGCTTTAACCCGCTCCTTGTAGATTCGCGAGTTCTCATACGCATCTAGGCGTAATTCATCGATCTCGCTGATTTGGAGTTTTCTGTGGGTTCCAGCCTTGGAAAGATCTAGATTACAATTCCGTACTGCCCAATAGGCTTTATGCTCCAGTTCTACGGGAAGGTGACATGCCTTTCCGTACACCAGTCTAAAGGGAGACATGCCCAATTGGGTCTTGTGCGTGGTCCTATAGGCCCACAATGCTTCCGGAAGTCGGGACGACCAGTCCTTCCTGTCAGGCCGAACGGTGACTTGCAGGATTTTCTTGATCTCCCGATTTGATAGCTCAGCTAGACCATTTGTTTGGGGGTGGTAAGGAGTAGAGATTCGGTGAGACACCCCATATTTGGCCATCAGTGACCTAAACTGAGCGTTTGTAAAATGGGTCCCCCATCAGAGATAATAGCACGGGGAATCCCGAACCTTGAGAAAATGTTTTGATGTATGAACTTAAGAACAATCTTGTGATTGCAGGTTCGGGTCGGTATGGCTTCGATCCATTTGGACACGTAGTCCACCGCAAGCAGAATGTACTCGAAACTATCCGAAACAGGAAAGGGGCCCATAAAATCAATCCCCCATACATCGAAGATTTCGCATACGAGAATCGGCTGCAAAGGCATCATGTCACGATGGTTCATGTTGCCCAAAGTCTGGCAACGACTGCATGCCTTGCAGTGACTGTATGCGTCTTTGAAAAGTGTAGGCCAGTAGAAGCCACACTGGAGGACTTTGGATGCGGTTTTATGCCCTGAGAAATGGCCATCGCATGCCTGGTCATGGCAGAAAGATAGGATATTGCTGATTTCCTCTTTCGAGACGCATCTCCGAATAATTTGATCAGCACCTTTGCGGAAAAGGTACGGGTCTTCCCAAATGTAATACTTGGAATCAGAACACAATTTGTCTTTCTTGGCCTTCGGCCAATCAGACGGTGTCTGATGAGATGCCAAGTAGTTTACTATATCAACAAACCATGGAAGTCTAGTACCAACAGAAAGCAGGTGCTCACCAGGAAAATGCTCCGTGATGGGTCCGGAAGAGTTGATGATCTTAGAAGGAAGACGGGACAGATGGTCGGCTACCACATTCTGCCTTCCCGCCTTGTCGTGAATCTCAAGATCGAATTCTTGCAACAACAAGATCCAACGGATTAGTCGGGGCTTCGCGTCCTTCTTGGTAAGGAGATGCTTTACAACCGTGTGATCCGAGTAAATGATGACATGGGAACCCAGCAGATACGATCGAAATTTTTCAAGGGCAAATACTACGACTAGCAGCTCTTTCTCTGTAATCGTATAGTTACGCTGAGCCTCGTCAATTGTCTTGCTAGCGTAGTAGATGACCACGGGTTTCCCGTCAGCTTTTTGTCCCAGGACCACTCCTACAGCGAAGTCAGACGCATCGCACATGATCTCAAAGGGTTGAGACCAGTCAGGGGATTGTAGGATAGGTGCCTGGGTGACTCGATCACGTAGGTTTTCAAAGGCTAGCATGCATTCCTTGGAGATTTCAAAAGGTACATCCTTAGAGAGAAGAGAGGTCAAGGGGCGCACGATTTTCGAGAAATCTGGAATGAAACGGCGGTAAAAATCGACGTGCCCTAAAAAGGAACGGATGTCCCTGATCGAGCTAGGTACAGGAAGGCGAGAAATCAGATCAACCTTAGCTCGATCCACCTGGATGCCTTTTTCCGAAATTGAGTGTCCCAGGACAATTCCCTCAGGCACCATGAAATGGCTCTTTTCCCAGGAAAGAACCAAGTCCACCTCAATGCATCGCCTGAGTATCTGGACCAAGTGTTGGAGGCAATCATCAAAAGATTCTCCAAAGACTGAAAAGTCATCCATGAAGACTTCCAGGAAATCACCTACCATATCGGAGAATATGGCAAGCATGCACCGCTGAAAAGTAGCGGGTGCATTGCAAAGACCGAAAGGCATCCTTCGGAAAGCATACGTTCTGAAGGGGCAGGTGAATGTGGTCTTTTCTTGGTCCTCAGGATGGATTGCCACCTGGTTATAACCGGAGTACCCGTCAAGAAAGCAGAAGAACCTATTTCCCGCTAGTTTCTCGAGAATTTGATCAATGAAGGGTAGTGGGAAATGATCCTTCTTCGTGGAGGAATTAAGTCGGCGGTAATTTATACAGACTCTCCACGCATTGGCTAATCGGGTAGGAATGATTTCTCCGATTTCAGTCGTTATGGTGGTGAGTCCTGCCTTCTTAGGCACAACCTGAATTGGGCTCACCCAACGACTATCGGAGATCGGGTAGATGATCCCGGCATCTAACCACTTAATGATCTCCTTTTTCATGACCTCCTGCAGATTAGGGTTTAAACGTCTCTGCATTTCACGAGAAGGTCATGCGCCCTCTTCTGAATAGATATGATGAGTACAATAAGAGGGGCTTATTCCAGTCAAATCATCGAGAGTCCACCCGATGGCTCTGCGATGTTGCTGGAGGACAGCAATCAGACGGGATTCCTGTTCAGGATTGAGGTTGGAATTGATAATCACAGGGAGGGTCTGATTGGAACCCAAAAAGATGTATTTCAAGTGAGCAGGAAGAGGCTTTAACTCGAGGATAGGATTATCATCAGCAGCTGGTGGTTTAGTGTAGATGTGAGGTTCAAGGATAGGAGTTATTAGGTTGTTTATGTCTGGATTCGACTCCTCTGTTTGTGGGTCAAGATCCTTTTGTGGTTGATGAGGCATAATCGAGTCATTCTGGAAGTGTGATTCATCAACCAAAGTCCTGACGTCACAAATCTGTTCGATGACACCACAATTGATTTCTTGTTGGGCCTTAAATATATCGATTTTTAGGGTTTGATCTCCAAACTTGAGTTCTATTTGGCCCTCCTCACAGCTGATGTTGGCTCTAGCAGTAGCCAAGAAAGGTCTCCCTAGAATGATTGGTGTATCCCTAGGGTTTTTAGGCGCGTCCATATCTAAGATTATAAAGTCCACTGGGAAATAGAAATCCCGCACTCTTACGATAACATCCTCGAGAACCCCTTTTGGTGACTTTATAGATCGATTTGCTAATTGTAATGTCACCTCAGTTGGTTTTAGCTCAGATTCTTCTAGATGGTCAAGTAAGGATGTGGGTATCAGGTTTATGGATGCACCCAAGTCTAGCAGAGCTCTATCAAATTGGGTATCACCTATCTTGCAGGAAATCAGGGGAGTACCAGGATCTTTTGCCTTGGGTGGGAGTTTACTGAGGATTACAGAGCTGGCTTGCTCTGATAGAACAATTAGGCTCCCACCCTTGGTTCGCGGCTTACGCTGGGGTGTACACACATTCTTTAAAAATCATGTGTAAGCTGGTACGTGGCGGATTGCATCCATCAAGGGGATGTTTATGTGGACCTGCTCAAAGAGCTTGACCAGGTCCTCCTCAGGTGCCACGGGCTTGGTGGTCTTCTTTCCTTTGGTCAAGGCCTCGGGAAACGGGATCTTGGGTGGTTCTTCTAGGATAGGTCCAGGTTGTGGATCTGGGATAGGGGTGGGGACGTCCTGGATTACTGTCCTAGGCTTGGGATCACTACCAATCTTGGAGTTGTTCGGATGAGGTGGGTCTTGGGTTTCCTTACCACTACGGGTCGTTACGGAATTAAGTCCTGCTTGGTTTTGGTTGGGATTGGGTAAGATAGCTGGCTGCTGGTAATCTGCAAAAGAAGTGGAGGCCTCTATCCCGTCAGGTGAAGGAACAAAGGGGGCCTGATAAATCATATGGGCATGGCCCGGGTTTGGGTTGATAACGCGCCGCTGGGTGGGCACGTTATTAGGATTAGGCAGAGGTTGGGAAGGAAGAGTACCTGGCTGGCGAGAGTTTGCCAACTGGGTCAATTGGTTTTGGACCTCTGTAAGTTCATCCTTGTGTTGTTTCTAGATAGCCGCATTCGTTCTTTGAATGTCAGCCAGGGTCTGAAGGATAAGGGACATTTGATCTTGATTTGGCCCAGATGGATAAGTAGGGTTGGGCCGAGGCTGAGGCAGCTGGTAAGGACAAGGAGGTTGTGGGCGGGGTTGGAAGGATGGTCTTTGGGTTTGGGAATTTCTCGCCCACTGAAAGTTAGGATGGTTACGCCATCCAGGATTATAGGTGTTGGAGAACGGGTCGTTCTGGATGGCGTTGAGGTCCTTGCAGGTCTGAGGAACCTCCAGAGAGTTAGAGAAAGAGGGAATGGAATTCCCCTGGCAGGTGTAGAAGGAATCAGAAGGACTTCCGGACAAAGATTCGGATGATGGGTCCATCCTAGGAGAAGATCGATGGAGAATGTTTTGCACAGTTTCCCTTGTGGAAGGAGGCTGTGTGAAAGGGTTATGCACAGAGGTGGCTCGCTGTAGATGCTGAGTCAGCTCATCCACCTTCTTTTCGATAATCGAGACCTTGTCCAATCGACTGGCCATTAACTCCAAGTCAACTGATGCGGACAGGCCCTACGTCTCGTGTGCTCCCCTGAGATTCATCGCTGCGCGGGTATTCGTCCTGTCGAATAATCCCATGGAGTCATTGTTGATGGAGTTTTCGCACATGTTTTCGAGAATCTCCCACACGGTGTCTTCATGTTGACCCATGATATTTCCTCCGCAGGTTGCATTGACGAAAAGACGGATGTCCTCACGGAGTCCCTGGTAAAAAGATTGGACCTGTTCCCATTTAGGAACTCCGTGATGGGGGCACTTTCTCATGAGATCCTGAAAATGATCCCAAGCCTCATGGAGAGGTTCCCCTGTTTGTTGGGTGAAATGTGTAATCTGATGGCGCAAGGCGTTGGTCCGTCCAACAGGGAAGAACTTTTTCAGGAACTCAGACTGAAGTACTTCCCAATTGTTGATCGGCCGGGTCTGAGTTTGATACCAATGGGTAGCCTTGTCCATAAGAGAAAAGGAGAACATCTTCATGAGAAGAATATCCCAATTTTGTGCATCTGACCCGAAAGTTTGGGCCAGATGCTTTAGCTGTTTGATGTGCTGGAAGGGATCTTCAGAATTAAGCCCATGGAATTTAGGTATAGCATGAATCATATTGGGATTTAATTCAGAATCAGGTCCTCCTGTCGGGATTCTGACTCGAGGCTCGGCCACCGCAGCAGGATTATAATGGTCCCGCATCATGGGACGCTGCGGTGGGTGCACAAAGTTTTGGAAGAGGTCGTTGAGTCGCTGGAGCTGGTGCTCCAGATTGTTTTCTTCCTCAACTGGCTGAGCCATGATGGGGGAAGAAGAAGAACTTGGTTCTGAATCAGAAGAGAGAATAATGTGAGGGGGTTGCTGCACAAACACGGGCGTCGAGGCTTGGCCTTGACGAGAGTGAATTTCTAAAGGAGGTCTTAAGGGTGGTCTTAAGGACCTCCTACCGTACATGCACTGTTGGAAGAGATGAGTTTAGAAGGTGCTGGACCCAATCAAGACACCCAAAAATGTGTTGGGTGACTATAGAGGTGTGGGGCAGATGGACCCCTTGATTAGAAAGATCGACCACCTGAGAATTACCTGGGCAGCCAGAGAGGGTGAGTCCCGCAAAGACCCCTACACGGTAGAGCGTCCCCACGGGTTACAGGGTTTCCCCCACCCGACCTCTCTTGTCACTGCGGTTCCAGGTAGACCAGAATGGGGATCTTGACCTCTTAATTCTACCAATTTTAGTTCAAGAGCAAGGTGCTTAGGGTTCCACTTGAACTTTAGTCTTTTAAGCGTAAAGAGTGACCTAATTTGAAGGTTAGTTGACCCAAATGGTCAACTTTACCTGCCAGTTTTGCTTATTAGGTCTTGTCTTTTAGGGTTCAAGTGTTTAAAGAGCCAATCTTATTTTAGGGTTTCTTTGGATAGGTATTTTCAGATAATGGCTTGGGCACACTTCTTTTAAGGTTTCTCAATTCTTGTTTAAGAAGTGTATCTCTAAATTCCTAATGTTGAATCTTATGTTGGCTCTACTTGGTCCAGTTAGTTCTTTGGTGGGTAATTAGGGCTCAAGCAAGAATGTGTTAGCCCCTAAATACCCTTAATAGTGTACAGGAATAATGGGTTGAAAACATGCAACTTCTTATGGTTTACTAAGTATAGAAGACAGGTTAGCCCTATATTGCTTGTTCTTTTCTTTTCTTCCTCTTTAGAGTTTAGGGGTTAATAGCGAGAGAAAAAAAAATTACCTGTCCTTGGAGTGGTTGTCGTGCGGTTGCTTGTCTTCTTGATTTCCTGTAGCTACACAAAAGAGAGGAGATTATCAGACCTAAAAAAAAAATAGGAATGTTTACCTCTAGAATAGCCGTTGCTCACCAGCAACGGCGCCAACTGGCGAACGGTGGCAGCAACTAGCTTTTCTTAAGTCGTTGCAGTACAGATAGTTATTGCCATCATTTGCTAATATTTGTTACTCGGAAAATACAATTCTCCCGAGGTCAAACTCAAGGAGCAAGTCGTATTCTAGAGATATACATGTTCTATTACAAAAATAAAGAGAGAGAGAGAGATGAAAGTTTGGCTCTTCTTCTTCTCTTCTTTCTTCCTCTTTGTCTTCTCTCCTCTTTGGCTTTTGTTCTTCGTGTTCTTCCTCTATTTCTTGGTTGGACGATCCTGTCTTTTTCTTCTTTTTATTTTCTTTGTTTCTTCTTTTCTTGCTTCAGATCTTCCTCCCGTGCTCTTCTTCTTCTTTTCTTCTTGCTTCTCTTCTTCTTCTGCTTTCTGTTTCTTCACTTGGCTGCTCCTTCTCTCTTCTGTTCTTCTTCTTCTTTGTCTTCTGATCTCTGTAGAGTCTTCACTTGGCTTCTCTGTGTTCCTCTCTTTCCTCTGCCTCGCCTTCCTTCTTCTTCTTTGCCTTCACCTGTCTTCAGGACGTCGTCTGATTTCTCAATCAGACGACTTAACCCGCGGATGCTACAGTGTCGATTCAGTTCTCCTTCCGCAGTCCTTCTTCTTCTTCACCTGTGCCTGCACGCTTAAGAGTTCAGCATCAGAGGGCAAAAACCTACGCTACCCCCCTCCCCCACGCGTCTCTTTCTCTCTCAGAATTCGCTCTTAGGACAGCTCTCCCAGAGCAACCGGGTAATCGGGTACGAGTCGCGCCCGGGTCCAGGCCCACCGGCGTGCGGTGGTGGGCGAGGAGTGGTAGTCAAGTCGGGTCGGGTCGGCCGGATCCGCGTGATGAGCTCGCGGATGGGCCGGGTGAAGCGGTGTGAGAGGGACCTCACCCCGGTGCGTTCAGAGGCAATAAGGTGATTTCACAAAAATAATTTAAAGGGGTGCGCGGCTCCAAGATCCTCCGAGGTGGGACTAAATGTCCCACCCCAATTCGGCGCCTGCAGCTAAGAAAGCTGCAGGCATTCGCGGTTGTTGCTAGGTCTTCTCTTCAGCTGAAGGCCTGGGTAGCTGCGTGGTCGCAATCCGCACGTCCTGGAGTGCAGGCCTGGGAGGAAGCGCAGCTGCAGCTGCAGGTTGAAGCAGCTTCTCCTGTTCGGCAATGACGGTGAAGGGCGGGTAACCTGTGCATAGAGATACGGCCTCTCGGCCTAGTCAGAAGGTGCAGGGAGCTTCGCCGGAGTGCGGCAAAGCTCGTGCGGGTGGTGGCGAGGAGTGGGGCGGCGTGTAGGGGCTGCCCTAGGTCGGACTGTGGCCGGGGGAATGGGTTTGTTCGGGGGAGTGATGTGGAGGCGAGGAGTGGCAGTGAAGGGGTGGAAACGGTTCAGTGGGACGGGGCGGAGGTTTTGGGTCGGGCAGCGAGTCGTGTGGAGTGGCGGAATGATGGGAGAGACTCGCCGGAGGTGGGCCGGAGGCGTGGAAGATGATGGTGGTCGGGTCGGTCGAGGGTTTGATTGAGCAAACTAAAATAGGGAAAAGAAAGAGGGGAGGAAGAGAAGTAACTGTTACCTACTTGCAGGGATGAAGGAGGAGGAGTAGGGCGACAGTCGTGTCGACTGTCGCCGGAGAAGAAGGTACCCAGTGGGGGCGGACGGCGGCGACGACGAGGCTGAAGCAGCGCGTGCGGGTATTGCGCGACGCGGAGGAGAATCAGGAAGAAGTCTCTGCCATTGGTTTTGTGGCAGGGCGAAGAGGAAAGGAAAGGGAGCTCGCCGGAGCTCGCTGGGTGTCTTCCGGAGTGGGAAGAGAAGAAAGTTGTGGGTGGTTCTCCGTCGGAATCGAGCTACTGAAAGCGGCAGACGGTGGTGGCTTTTATAGAGGCGAAATCAGAGAGGAGGGCGGAGGGAGACGACGTGCCTCCCTCGCCGGAGGATGGCCGGATCGCGACCCATACCTTCCGCGCGTTCGCACGGAAGGTGTGGGCGATGGCAGAGATCGTGGAGGTGTCCTTGCGACAGCAGACGTCGCAGGGAGCACCCCGTTGTCTTGGCAGGGGGTCGCCCTCACCCTGCGCGGCGCCATGCCTCGCCGGAGTATGGCGCTGCTCAGGGTTTTGTAGGGAGGACCCAAATGAAAAAAATGATGAAGAATTAGGGGCTAAAATGCGAGGGTTTCAAAAGTTGAGGGTCAAAAAGTAATGGATGAGGACCAAAATGAAAAGTTGGTCAAGAAGGTTTCTTCTTAGGCCCAAGTTTTTATACATGACTAATTAGGACCTAAGTATTCTGATGGTGAATTTTATTTCTAGATTAAACCTTGTTTGACCGGTTAATTTATGCAAAAACCCAAATTAAGTTGTTAATTGGGCATGGTTCTCAATGTAGGTCAAAATGGGTTCCTAAGGCCAAATTGAAAGTCCTAAACCCTAGAGATTATTTTTCTATGAATTTTAGAGGGTTTAGTTGATTTTTACCTTGCCTCGAACCACGTGAATTGAAGTGGGTTTGTTTTCAGGGTTACAGGCTGTCATTTAATTCCTTGGAGTTGCTGTAGCCCTTATTGAGTCATTTCATCCCACTTTTCTTCTTATTAGGTTGTTTTGACCTATGTTTAGACCCTGAGTTACCCTATTTTCAGATCGGATTGGTGAAATTGCATTTTTACCCCTCAGTTTATGTTTTCTTTGCAAACTCAGAATCTCTCTGAGCCAAGCCTTTCTAAGGTTATGTAGGAGCTTTTATTCTCTGCATTAGGTCAAAATGAGCTAGTTATGGCTCATGATGAGGTTCTCATCAGGGAGCCTCTATGCTGTTTGTGAAAAAGAAGGATGGTATCCTATTACTTTGTGTCGACTACCGACAGCTGAATAGGGTCACTGTCAAGAACAAGTATCTGTTGCCGAGGATTGACGACCTCTTCGACCAGTTGCGAGACGCTATAGTGTTCTCCAAGATCAGTTGCGAGCTAGCACCAGTTGGGGATCAGGGAGACCGATGTCTCCAAGATAGCTTTTTGTACCTGGTATGGGCACTACGAGTTCTTGGTCATGCTGTTTGGTCTGACCAGTGCCCCCACTGCCTTCATGGACTTGATGAACCATGTTTTCTAGCCATAATTAGACAAGTTTGTGGTGGTGTTCATCGTCGATGTACTCGTTTACTCGCAGGATCAGGCACAGCATGGACAGCATTTACATATGATCCTGGATACCTTGAGGTGACGCAGGCTGTATGCCAAGTACAGCAAATGTGAGTTTTGGTTGAGGCAGGTAACTTTCTTGGGCCATGTGATTTCAGGGGATGGATTGGTTGTGGATCCAGCCAAGGTAGAGGCCATACTCAGGTGGGAGAGGCCACGCATAGTGACAGAGATACAAAACTTTTTGGGACTGGTTGGTTACTACCAGCGGTTTATCAAAGGATTCTCTCAGATCGTGTTTCCTATGACCCAGCTGACCTGGAAAGACGTGCCCTTCGTCTGGACAAACGAGTGTGGGGCATGTTTTCAGGAGTTGAAGGAGAGATTGACTTCAGCTCCTGTGCTTACCATACCGGATAGCAGTAGCTGTTTCGTTGTGTACACCAACGCTTTGTTGCAGGGGTTAGGGTGTGTGCTCTTGCAGCGGGGTCACGTTGTCGTTTACGCTTCACAGCAACTGAAGCCCCATGAGCATAGCTATCCTACCCATGACTTAGAGCTGCCAGCAATTGTCTTCGCACTGAAGACATGGAGGCACTACCTTTATGGTGAGACTTTCGAGATCTTCACAGATCATAAGAGCCTCAGGTACTTGTTTGATCAGAAGGAGCTTAACATGAGACAGAGACATTGGTTAGAGCTCCTGAAGGACTACGACTGTAGCATCTCCTACCACCCAGAGAAGGCCAATGTGGTGGCCAACGCCTTGAGCCGAAAGGCGCCCGCCCACTTGGCCAATTTACAGGAACAGAGTTGGAGACTTATGGAGGAGTTGGGCAGTTGGCGACCCTGGGAGTCACAGGGGTATTGTGGAGCAGTGACAGTGACGCGGTAGACATGACCTAAGCTGATAGACCGCATCATCGTAGGGCAGATGGCCGACCCGTACTTACAGACGCTGTGAGACAGGGTGTTGATAGGGGACCCAGGAGACTTTTCCTTCTCAAATGAGATCCTGCGTATGAGGGGACGTCTATGCATTCCTAGGGACGAGGAGTTGTTGAGAGAGCTTCTGACTGAGGTGCACGGGTCCAGGTTCACCATACATCCCAGGAACACAAAGATGTACCATGATTTGCCACGTGACTTTTGGTGGAGAGGGATGAAGTGGGATGTTGGTGAGTTTGTGCAGCAGTGTTTGGTATGCCAGCAAGTGAAGGTTGAGCACCAGAGGCCTGCAGGGCCATTACAGCCACTTCCTATGCCAGAGTGGAAGTGGGAGAGCATTACCATGGACTTGGTGGTGGGTCTACCAGTTACCCAGCAGAGACACGATGTAGTCTGGGTGATAGTAGACAGGTTGACGAAGACGTCGCATTTCTTGTCGATCAGAGTTACCTTTGGACCAGCACAATTAGCAGAGAGATACATCCTAGATGTGGTGCGCCTGCACGGAGTCCCACGTGAGATTCTATCCGATAGGGATACTCATTTTACTTCCCAGTTATGGGCTGAGTGTCAGCAGGCTTTGGGGACACGTTTGAGGTTCAGTACCGCTTACCACCCACAAACGGATGGACAGTCAGAGCAAACCATACAAACACTTGAAGACCTTCTACGCACCTGTGTGCTAGACTAGAGAGGCTCTTGGGAGGAGCATTTACCCCTGGCAGAGTTTGCATACAATAACAGTTACCACTCAAGCATCAGCATGGCACCTTACAAGGCTCTATACAGACAGAGGTGTACTGCACCCTTGAGTTGGGTCGAGGTGGGGACCAAGTGGGAGGTTGGTCCCAGGCTGATCTGGCAAAGTCAGGAGGTGATAAAGTAGATTCACAGACAACTCCGCACTGTCAGGAGCAAGTAGAATAGCTACGCTGATCGGAAATGCAGAGAGGTGCAGTTTGAGGTTGGGGATCACATCTTTCTACGTGTTTCTCCCATGAAGGGCCTACAGCATTTTGGGGTGAAAGGGAAGCTTGTGCCGAGGTTTGTGGGACCCTTTGAGGTCCTGGAGCGAGTAGGACCTGCTGCTTACTGGCTTACCCTTGCTCCCCAGCATTTTGGAGTGCATGACGTGTTCCACTTGTCCAACCTCAGGAAGTACGTCACCAATCCCAGTCACGTTCTAAGCCACGAGAGCATAGAGGGGGGTGACGACCTGACCTACCCCGAGAGACCAGTACAGATACTAGACAGAGCCATCCAGAGTCTGAGACAGAAACAAGGACCATTGGTGAAGGTCCTATGGAGAAGCCAGCGGTACGAGGAGGTGACTTGGGAGCCTGAGGCGGCAATGCGAGAGCAGTACCCGGAGCTTTTTGAGGGTACGTCTTTTCGAACCTACTTCGGTCCTCTTTAGGTTTGTTATGCGCTTTTGTGTTCCTTTTCCCACACCCTAACTAGCTCAAGTTTCGGGGATGAAACTTCTTTTAAGTTTTTTATGATGAAACAACCCTTTGCCCTTTTTAGTCAGATAAGACGTCTGTCCAGACGTTTGGACACGTGCCCAGACATCTGAAAGTGAGATTTTCGTATTGCGCTTTGTGCTCTGTGTGCGGATGGCGCACAAAGGCCTTTTTCTCTCCCCGCACCCTCACCCCTTAAACCCTAACACCCCTCTTTTTAAACCCACCCCCTCCCCTCTTATCGCCACCCTCACATCACTCTCAAGCCAGCCACCACCACCTTCAACTCTTCCTCACTATGCAGCAGTGGGAGGGTGAACAAGAGAGGACGGGAGGGAGAGAGGAAGATAGAGGAAGAAAGAGGAAGGAAGAGAGCGCGGAAGGTTGGAGGGCCTTTGGGAGCTCGACGGAGCTCGCACGACCGACGGCGGGCATGTGCATGAGGAGGAAGGGCTCAGGGAGGCGGCCTCCCAGCCCTCTGTAGCTGCTGAAGCTACTGCGGCACGTTGCGAACAACAGTGCAAGGTGAGAAGCGTCGCAGAGCAGGTTCTGGTACTGGAAGTTTTCTAGTATCAAATGTCTAGGTTATCGCCAAGACAACTGGTGAGGCACCAGGACATCCGGAGCTGAGGTCGGACGTTTAAAAGCGTAATATCACAAGGTACGTACCTTTCTGCGCTGCTTTCCGCCATGTAGAGGATTTTAGCATAGGAGGTGTTGGGCTAAAAGTGTGCCTGCATTTTCATACGCAGGTGAAGGCTTCAAGAAGGCACGCGATGCGCTTTCCCAAGTTCTTTTGGATGTTTGATCACGTCGCCAGATGTCTGGAGGTATTTCCAGATGACCGAAGGCCTTTTCCAACGTCTGAAGCTGCCCCCAGACGGTCGCAAAGAGAGTCTAGACATCTCAAGTGGCCATAGTAAGTGTAAGGTGAGTTCTAACGTCTTTTAAGACATCTAGGACTAGTCCCAAACGTCTGATTTTGGTCAATAACCGTGTTTTTGGCTTGTTTAAGGCCTAAATGGAATTGGATTTCCGTAAACGAAGTACCGCTATTTTCCACTGGAGTTCCTCTATGTGTTTGTGTTGAGTATCTACTGTTTGAGCTCATCTAATGTACATTGGTCGTTGGTACTGGTTACCAGCTGGTGGCATGTTCAGGGCCTACGAAGGAGACGAGATCTGCGGTGTAGGCCCCCATTCCTCCTGCGATACCCGATAGAGTGGTTTATTGAAATTATTAAGATATGAATAAAGAATATGTTTGCTTAGATTAAATTGATTGAACTCTAGGATATGGAATGAACCCTAGGGTAGAAATGTATGAGAATGATATGAAACTACTCTCGTTTACTTGAAATGCATGTTGAAAATACGAGCTGCCCGTATTTAAATGAGAAATTGAATTGTGAAATCATAAGTTGCATGTTTATGATTGAGAACTGAATTATGATAACACGAGCTGCCTATATATGGATGAGGAATGAGTTGTGAAACATGAGATCTAAATATGGATAAATGAGGTGAATATGAGCATGAACTCTATGGGGAATTAGGAGTAGAACTCCTGTCTATGAAAGGAATCTGGAATGTAGACGGGAAGTGTGCTGGCCCTTATGTATGCGGTACCAAGGAGAGCAACTACCCCTTTTTAGTGTCAAGTAGAGCTAGCCTCTCTTCGATTGAGACCCAGGGTTAGGATTGGCCACTCTACATCGATTCTTGTTGGCCCTCGCGTACGTGGTACCGAGGTGTGCTACTAGTGTAGGGAGGGAGCTAGCCACCCCACGAGGCCCAATGTTCAGCTAGCCACCCTACACCGACTTTGTTAGGCCCTTTGGGCAAACTGGGGTAGTCGGACGAGGGTACGCGAACTGTGGAGGGGCGAGACCCTTGTTTGGTTCTGAGAGGGCAAGGCCCTATACTATTCCTTGTTGTACTTTGGGTGTACCCACTAGCAGAAATGACTGACCACATGTCAGTGCGAGGTAGCTACCCGTGCACTTATCACGCATGCCATAGTCACCGCTACGTCTCAACAATGACCTCAGGGTGGTTGACTAGGGGTAGGACTATCATGGGGGACTCTCCCGACCAGTAGAGCACCACATGTACCTTCTACTCCACGGAAAAGACTACAATCAAGATCGTTCCCACGAGGAACATGCAAGATCAAGAAATACCTAGATACTTTGAGAAATAGATGAATCAAAAACACATAAGTGAGATAAATAGAAATGAGAAATAAACCTGCTTGTTGTTTTACTTTACTTACACATAAATAATGTAAACACCACTCTACTCAGCGTTCACTGACTCTGTCTTTTCGTAACCCTATTCAGGATCAGGAGTTGAGCAGCCTGAGTTTCTAGCTACAGAGGGTGCTGGGCCCAGCTGTAGTCATTCTTTTAGCTCTTTCATTTTTCTATTGTTGTAGTGAGTAATGGACATGTATTTTACTATTTCTGTTACATTCTGTCTCCTTTCCGTTTTCTATTATTGTTGTGGTGGCATGTACTATGTTTTGAGACAGTTGTTCTACTTTCTTTACTATTTCATTCTTTTCTTCTACTTAGTTATATTGCATGTGTGAATGTGGTTTATTTTTCTACTTTTGGTTATTTCTTGTTGGACGACTAGATCTTGGGATCAGTCGAGGCGAGCCGGTCTCGAGTCCTGTGGGGATCCGAGATTTTTTTATGGCTCTGCAGAAGGGATGGCCTGATTACTGGAGATCTGAGGCACAGAAGGATGGGTACCCCCAATCAATTTTGTCATTTATGTGGGATGCATAATGATTCTAGCACTCATATCTTTTCTTCTTGCGCGATCACAGATTATGTATGGAGGAGAGTATGCAATGAGTCTTTACCCACATGGGAGAATTTATGGTGCGGTCTTATGGATGGGAATAAGCCATGTTTACATATGGTGGCTGTTTTATGGGCTGTATGGAGGGCTAGAAATGAGTGTGTTTTTCAGGAGACCCCAGTGTATGTGGATAATATTGTAAACTTTTGCTGGAGTCTCATACAACATTGGGGTTCGATTATGTAAATAATTTTTTATTATTATCAATAAAAGCTCTCCTGGTTTGCTATCGGTGATTCGATAGCATTCCTTTCTTTCTCAAAAAAAAAAACAACGACTATACTACGATTTCCGACAATTTCAAAATGCACGAAAACGGGCTTGTCATAGCCCACCGTGTGTTTATTACGCATGCCTAGTCATCGCTACGTCGCAACTATGACCCCAGGGTGGTAGACCGAGTGTAGGACAAATGTGAGGTGTTCTCTTGAACAGGAGGCCACCACGTACACGTTCTGCATCGCGAGAATACTGCAACAAGATTGTTCCATTAAGGAACATGTAAACCAAGAGAAAGTAGGACCCTTTGTTAGAATAGTTGAATTCAAGAAAACTAGTAGCTAATAATTAAAATAAAACATACAAAATGCATGCAACTGTTTTGCTTTTCTTTTTAGTTAAAGTTGTTGTTAACTTAATGTACACTTGCCACTCTACTCAACCATTGCTGATGTCTACCACTTGTACTTAGGTCAAGGGAGTGAGCAGCTAGCTTCATCGGCTATAGGGGGAGCTAAGCCCAGCGGAGCCCAACCTTAGCTTTTCTTGTTTCTGTCTTGTTGTATCTTGTTTTTCCTTTCAGTTGTAGTGAGTATTTAGTTCTATTCAGAACTGTTAGTTTCTACTCATTGGTGCTTATCATTTAATTGTGGTGGCTATGTTTAAATGCTATGTTTCTTACCAAAGAATGGACTGTAGTGCAGAAATCATGTTTCTTTTGCTTTTGTCATTAATTATTTCTTTCTTTCAATAATTTCATAAGTAAAAATGTTATGGTTTCGATTTATTTCTTGTTGGATGACCAAGTCTTGGGATAGATGACAGAAGTGGAAATCGCGGGTTTGAAAATACGACTGTCGTTCTTTGTAGTATAGTCTCGAAATCCACTCGTCAAAAATAATTTCTTAAATAATAAGACTTGGAGTCCCGATCGTTCGTCTCTAGGAGACATTTAGAAAATGCAAAATGAATTTGATCTCTTTTCCTTTCTACCTGCTTAAAATCACATGCCGGTTTCTAATCTTCTAATCAATGTTTTGCCACTGGCATTATTAACCCTAATTATGTGCGCATGTGTTAAGTAGATGACAAATGTGAAAGTGTGAGTTTTAGTACGCACGATCCTAGTTATGTGGTGGTTGTTTACAGAAAACGCGTTAATAGTTAGATCCTCAACATCCTCAAGTACTGACATGCTAGTTGCAATAGATAGTAATTAAAAGCATGCAACTTTAATCACACAAAAATATTGCAACAAGGCTCATGGTGATCTTCACACATAGATATTTATATATATAAGAAGATTTTCATTGATTGTATCAAGGTTACATAGTAAAACTAGTGGAAGGCTTGTAGAGGAATGCTTGACATAACTACTGGCTACAAGAAAATGGCTGCATACATGAATCTATGGGGGAATTATGCATGCATCATTGGGGGAGAATATGGAGCTACACTACTAAGCAGTAATAAAGTAGTAAATCTACGAAGAACTATCTACTTGGCTAGTAGAAATAAGGGCATTCGGAGGTGGGCTTCGATGGCCTTTGAGTTGGTTGAGAGTAGGAGGAGCGGCCAATGGGGGTTAGGCTGACCCTTGGAGAGGTGAGGAGGAGGTGATCCAAGCTTGGCGTGGAGGTGGTGGAGTCATGGTGGAGCTCGTGGAGATGGAGGTATACTAAGGTGGTGGTGATGGAAGGTGGAATGGAGTCAAGATTGAATGTAGCATGGATGGGTGCAAATGGCCACCCCTTAGGTCTTTTTATGGACCTAAGGGAGACTCTCTAGAGAAGTGTGGAACTCTCAAAAGAGAGCTCCAAGTGTGGCCGTCAAAGGAGGTTTTTAGATCCACCTTTTGTGGATCTAAAAATTGAATGGCTCTTGGTTGCTAATTTTAGCAACCAAGAGTGGCGCCACCTTGAAGAGAGTTCTAAAGAGCTCACAATGGGTGTGTATGTGTGAATAGGTGTGTTTGTGTGTGTGTGTGTGTGGTTGTGCTCTAGGTGGCTAAGTGAGCTAGGTTAGGTCCAAATAGGTTTAGGTTATGGTAGGTCTCAAATTAGGGTTGCAAACCCTAATTTGCTGAGAAAATGAAATTAAACATAACACAAGTTTAATTGAATGAGTGTGAACCTAATTTAGAGTGAAATAACTCAATTAGGTTAGGCTTAGGTCAATTGGACTCTCACTGAGTCCAATTGGACTTGTGTGGGTTGAGATATGAACTCAAATAGACTCTGTGAGTCTAATTGACTAGGTAATGGTAATTGACTATGATCCAAGTCAATTGGGCTTAGTAAGAACCTAATTAGGTTCTTAGGAGAGTCTAGAGGTGGTGTATTAGGGTTAGGGTATCTTAATTTAGGTTCCTAAGGGGTTGGAATTGGGTTTAGGGACCTAGGAACTCAATATCAAGCCTTAAATTCCAAAACAGGAACTGGAGAACAGTTCCAGACATCCAATAAAGGTATCAAACGACTTATACTAAACAATTAGAAGTCCAGACTTATTGTTTGGACGTCCAATCAGAGTCAGGAGGGATTCAATGTTGTCTTGGGTATTCTGCAGAAATTGGATGTCTGACCAAGTGTCTGGACGTCCAATAACACTACAGACTTGGGTTTGAGGTGTGCGGATTGTGGTTAAAGGTCCTGGATATCCAATAACTTATCTAGACGTCCAGATAAGGGCTGGAACTAGGGTTTTAAGGCTTCTTAGGGTATGGTGACCTAATCTAAGGGTGGCAAGGCTTAGGAAGGCTTCTAGGGCTATCCTAGGGCTAGGATTGAACCTAAGTTCTTCATAATTTAAGTACTTTACTTCTACTCAACAGAATAGCATACCTCAACCCTTTACATTATTTCTCTACTACATTTATTCTATAAGGTCTTCCACTATAGCTCTGATGCAGCACTAGCTTCACGTCCAGCTTCAGATCCAGCTCCTGAGCTTCTTATTACTTGTAATTTATAGAATGCACTTAATTAGTACACTATATCATTATTTCATGCATAACTAAAGGAAAGTAATAAAGATGCCAATAATGCTCATGTATGCATGGATTACACTAGCTTATGCTAAGTTCTAGCCTAATTTAGGTTAATTAAGACCTATGATTGCTGCACAATCAATAGACGATGCGATCTGACCTGGGTTTCCAAGTGAAGCCAAATCGAGTAGTAACAATCGCCTATAATTACAACTCATGCTTTATGACAAATGCTCACCGTGCTTTAATGAAAAAGATGGGAATCCATTTGGGGGCATCATCTACTGCAGAGTTTTAAATACTTTAATTACACTCTCATAGCATTCGCTAGCTAGAGAGTAAGGGCATATGATAAGGAGCAAAAAGTGCCCTCAGACTCAAAACTCTGCAAGAAACCCAACAAGAGATCCAGCTACCTGAATAGGAGGTCAACAGGTGGATCCGACCTTGTCTGATCTGCCTCCACTCAGGAGGATCCAAACCCGCCCAAACATAGGCGGGTCCGGGCAGACCTGACCGCTAAAGAGCCTAGCTTTGACCAATGTCAAAAAGATAGTGAAAAAGTCCAAGATGCGCATACCAACAATAATGATGGCATTACCCCTGTTCTAATCCTTGAACCCAAGCTGATTTCATACCCTCCGATTTACAATGTGAACATTGCAAAACTTAGGCATAGGGGGGTGTTAAAGTGCAAACACATAAAAATTAAAGTTTCTTAAGGGTTCTCACAAAAAATCTTACTCATTCAAAAAACTAAAAAAAAAATAAAAATTGAAAAAGAACAAAAAAATAAAGGGGAGGAAATTTTTGAGAGATTAATTGCATATCATTCTTAAGGAGGAAATGAGGAGGTGATTTAAAATGATGAAAAGGAGCACAATTTGAAACAAAAAAGTGATAGTCATTAGTAAATGATTATGGAATCTACCAAAGTTCTAGACCAAATAAAAAGAAAAAAATTAAGTCCTAGAATAACAGAAAGCCATAGAGATTAGTATGAGTGCTGATCTTAGGCCTCTAGGGCTTATTTTAGGCTTAAAAATTCATGTATCCATTAAGATCTGGATAGTCCTCAAGAGGTTGAGGAAAATGCGAAGCTTATTAATCTACGTGTTTTGCGTGTTTGAAATCAGTTAAAAGTAACCCGTCGCTGTAGTCGCAAAACTTGTTATCAAATAAAATTTTAATGAAACTCCAAGGGAGTCTTGGGTCGAACACAGGAAGCGATGTTTACTTAATTCGATAACCACACTTCATTTTGTTTGTTTTCGGTGTTTTACTTTTGTTTTTTTTTTTGTTTGTTTTTATAAAGCAAGAAAACAATATGGATCACAATGGAGATAGAAGCAAATATGATATATATTACATAAATGTTTATTACAATAATCTAGAAAGCATAAAAAAGAGAGAGGTGAGAAAGAATCTCCCGAATTGGCAATTCAGCAAGACGACGATGCCTGGTGAAAGCTTGGAAGAAGGAGTTGGGAAGCGGGATACGAAGATGAGATGCAGGAGGACGTCGGGTAGAGGAAAGCTTCAGGGTGGCTCTAGAATGGAGGTGAGGAGGTGGAGATGATCTGCTATCGGAATGAAGGTGGGAGGACGGCTCCAAGGCAACCTATGAATGGTGATGGGAAGATGGAGGAATATTTGGTGCGGCAGAGGTTCGTTACACTAATAGGAGCATTGGAAGCTTGAGAGTAAGCTCTAACGCAACGTTGGTAGGCTTGCTAGAGCTTAACAGTAGGTGGAAGTAGAGTAGGTAGAGATACCTTGGAAGGGAAGGGGTGTAGGTCTTTATATATTGGAAGAGAGGAGGCTAAAATAGGCATAAGACCAATAGCAACCTCCAGGACGTCACTGTACGTCCAACTCAAGTGTTGTTGTAGCCAGCTCACGCCTGTAGTTGGCTTTGCACCTACGAGCAATTAGTGACTGCTGTAAGCGTTACTAAAGGTCCGTCAGGCTGTTGCTGAAGGTTGCGCCAACTCACGCACTCGCCCGCTCATGGCTGGATCAAGCGAGAAGCAATGGTAGCCATTGGATCAGAGGCGAATGGTTGAGATGGTGCGGGGATTGCACATTCAAATCGTGTGTGAGATGGCACATTCTCGAGGTGCATCGATGGCCGCATGCTACATCCGAGCCCATCAAGTGGTGCCACGTGGTGATGCCTCCGCCACTTGATGACATCCAATGGGAGCAATTCGATTGCGCCCTCTCTCGTGAGATCACCTCCCTCCACTGCGGCTCGAACTCATGCTCATGATTTACGAGCACTTGTCTTCACCTATGCGCCAAAGCCACGGTTTGTCAGGTGGAGGGTTGGTGCGGTCGCATGGTTAGGGTGCCCCTCAATCGTTGGATTGCGATCCAACGGCTGAGACCTCTCCATGCATAACTGCTGAGGCGGCTGTGGTTCGTGTTGGGCGATCTGGATGGTGCCAAGGATAATATACAACTATTCTAAATGCCATGCAATGGATGTTATGCAATATTTATAACATGATATGCAATGCTAAGCTTAAGAACTATCATAAATAAACATTTTATCATGAATTCATGTGTGTTTATCATACCTCCATGCTTACTTTTTGCTAGTCCCTAGCAAAATTAACCTAAATGCTATGCATAAAAGTAGAATCAAGATTCGATTATTTAGGCAAAATTCGTCAATTACTTTAGAAAATCTGAACCCCAAGACCTAATTACAAAAACTCAACAGTGCCTGGGTGTCTACAGAATGTAGACCATCCAAGCTCTCACCTTATTTGGAAAGAGAAGATACACAATTTTTTTCTTATTTTTCTTCTTTTCTAATTTTTTTGTACTTTTGGAGTTTGATAGTTTCGAGATAACTTTTTACGGCTACCCATCCCTCCCAAGACTCGAAAAGAACTCTAAGTGCTAAGCATCTAGTGAAAAGAGTGAAAGACTCACTAGGCGGCAGTTAAAACGGACTTCAGGTTTCTACGACCCTAGGTAACCTTGCCTAGAGGTTTATCTTTTTGAACGGTAGCTTTCTCCCTACTTTTATTTATGGGGCCAACACAAGGGTGAACCCAGTGTATATCTCTCCGATTTATTCTACTTCCCCGCTTCTTTCCTAAGTGTTTTGGGAATTATTATGTATTTTATGAGTTCGGCTCTAGATAATCGGCCAATAGACTGTTACCTACAACAACTTGCCAGCCATATTCGTGCGGTGAAGTGTGGTTTTATTTGTTTATTATTTTTTTCTCCTTTTTTTTCTTTTCTTTTTTTATTTCTTATTTTTATTTTTATTTTTTAAGTAGGTGGCTTCCCTGATCTAAGATTTACCTAAAGGCAATACGACGAAAATGATCTTATGGCTGGGCTCTGGACAACCGGTCAATGGGTTGTTACCCATGACAACTTGCCAACCATACCACCCTAGTTGATTCATTAGCTACCCAATTTCCGTAAAAACCATCGGAAAGTGAGTCAGTGCGAATAGTGTGTAGATGCTTAGACTTATAATCCCCTCAAATCAGAGGGCAGGTTGATAAGTCACATACTTATCATCCCAAATTATTTATCGAATTAAAATAAGATTGACATAGTGAGGACTCAAGACTAAGTCCACATTCGAGTGGATACCCGGGCTAATTAAGCCTGAAGACTTGGAGAGTCTAAGTATTCAGGTCTCAAAGTATCAATTCCTAAAGTTTGCAACTCCTAATGCCTAAGTTCTCATCTCCTAATTCTTTTTTTTTTTTAACTAGAATAATAGGAAATTACTGTTACAGCTGACAAAAAGATTATAAGATATATCCAACCCCCCATGCTTAGCTAATGTAATGTCCTCACTGTTAAAAATGAAAGCATGGAGTTAACATGGAAAAATTGCACCTGGTTTCTCTGAGATTCTGGTCAGCTTGGAATAGTCTTTACACATGCTGAGCTTAGTGCCTTCAGGTAGGTGAAGTCCTCAATCAAATATAACTAACATTGAGGCTGCAATAACACAGTTTCTGGGCCCCAAGATTTAGGTCCCAGAGAGTAAAAACAGGCTTGCCAAAGAGATGATCAATGAAAGTGGCAAGCTGGTGGTATAGGGAGAGCCCAAATGATCTCCAATAGGAGTTTTGTTGACTCATTATAGAGGAGGTGTGGGTGGATATAGAAATTGTACAATGGTTGGGAGAATAAGGACGATGAGGGTTTTGTGATGTGTCGGGGGTTTGTGGGTACTCTAACATTTCAAGAGTTTCTCCCCAAAGATCAATTTCCTCCTCATAATCACGGTGCTTAATCTAACCATTTTGATCCTTGTGATTCCCACCCAAAAGTTGAACCTTAAACTCTAAAAATTTAGGATGAGGACATTGTTGGGTTATAACTTGATCATGTGAATCATCCAACAGATTTCTGATTTCATGAATATCTTCATCCTGTGTTACTACAATTGGTTTCATGTTTCCATTGTCCTCAATTATATCGGCAACCGTGTGATTTTCTTCCTGAGTTTGGGTTGAGTTGGCCTTTAAAAGGTTGTCTAAGGTATGTATGGCCATTACCTCCTCTATTCTGCCAAGCTCCTCCATCAAACCATACTCAATTTTATCCTTCTTTGAGACCTCAAAAATATTAAATCGATTTGTTTTATTCCCAGAGGTCATTTCTATATTTCCCGATTCAAAATCAATCCTTGCCCTGGCGGTAGCCAAGAAAGGTCTTCCTAAAATAATCAGGGTGTGGTTGAGCTGTTGTGGTACTTCCATGTCCAAGACCATAAAATTAGCAAGGTAATGCAAATCATTAACCTTGACTAAAACATCCGCCAAAATACCCCTTGGTTTTGTAATGGATCTATCGGCTAACTACAAAGTTATGTCAATGTATTTCAGGTAGCCTAGACCCAGTTCCATGTGTAGTGAGATGGGGATCACATTAATGGAAGCACCCAAGTCGAGAAGGGCCCGGTCATAAGTGATGTTTCCTATTGTGCAGGAAATCAGCGGGGCTCCCGATCCTGCTTCTTAGGAGGTAGCTTGTTTAAGATCAGTGTGCTTATGTTATTATACCAGACTACTCTCCTAATGCTTTCAGATTTCGCTCTATGCTTTACTTTATATGAATTTAGTAAACCTATGGCATAGGCGAGGATTGATCTGATAGCCGCGAGTAAAATGATTATCAATTTGAAAGCCTGAAGTAAGGACACCTTTTCCTCCAATTTCTCCTCCGACTTTTTCCGTTTGCCCATACAACAACATACTCCCAAATTAGACTCTGATGTTTTGTTGATCACATTCTTAGTTGGAAGTCTGGAATTCTTTCTAGGGGCCTAATGGTGTTGACATGGGGTTGGGTAGGTCCCTTGTGTCTACTACCACTCCTCAAGGTGATGGTGTTTGCAGTGGCAAAATGCTATTGGTTAGTGCCTTGGGGAGGGTTGGGCAAAATAGGAGGCTGCCGATTGATTATGGTAGGAACTTGGTTCACTCAGGGAGGGGCTAGGGTAGCCTGGTAGATAGCATGAGCTTGAGCATATGACTCCCCATTATTGTCAAACCCTTGAGGCCCAACACCTCGGTTATATACATTCCTTGGGTTTGGTACAGGTTGTGATGGTAGAGATCTGGGTTGTCGATTGTTTGCACCAAATCCGGATTGCAAGGTATCCAGCGAAGTTTTCATTTGTTGCATGAACTAGAGCATTGACCCTTGCATTTCTACCATCTTCAGGTTTCAATCAGCCTGCTCGGTGGGTTGTTGAGCATTCTACATGGACTGATTAACCTAATTCAAGGGCAACTGAGTATATACATGACCCTGACCCATTGGTTTTTACGATACATAGTTGTTGGGTCAATATTGGGTCTGCTGCCCCTAATCTTTCGAGGAGAAGTTAGGGTGATTTTTCCAACCAAAATTGTAGGAATTCGAGTAAGGGTTGGCCCTAACATTCTCCTACACAACATGAACATCCTCATAAGATGAGGATGAAGAAGGATCAGAAAAACTGGGATCAAAGGCCCCAGTTTGGAACTTATAAGGTTCCAAGAAGAGCTGGCCTAAAGGTCGAGCCGACTCCAGCTAGTTCACAAACTCCCGTCCCATAGGAACTTACGAAGAATGGAATCTCGATCCCTGGGATTGAGTGGATCAAGAAAAATTAGAGTTTCCAGACATCCACTCTTCCATTCATTTAGCAACCAGATCCATCTTATCAAATATATTGTAGATCAATTCCATATCAGATGTATGAGAATCTTGGACCTTGATGAGAACCTCATCATGAACCCTAACTAACACAATCTAACCTAGATATGCAAGAAAAAGCTCCTATATTACTCAAAGAAAGGCTTAACTCAGAGAATTCTGAGTTCAAAAAGAAAACAAGTCATAAGGGGTAAAAATGAAATTTCAGCAACACAATTTGTAAACAGGGTAATTAAGGGTCCAAACACAGGTCAAACTAACCTAATAAGAAGGAAAGTGGGATGATCTGACCTAACAAGGGCTACAGCAACTCCAAGGAATTAAATGACATTCTATAACCCTAAAACAAACCCACTTCAATTCATGAGGTTTGAGGCAGGGTAAAAATCCACTAAACCCTCTAAAATTTATAGAAAAATAATCTCTAGGGTTTAGAACCTTCAATTTGGCCTTAGAAACCCATTTTGACCTACATTGAGAACCATGCCCAATTAATGATTTAATTTATGTTTTTACGTAAATTGGCTGGTCAAACAAGGTCTGACCTAGAAAAAAAATTCACCATTAAAATCCTTAGGTCCAATTTAGTCATGCATAAAAAGTTGAGCCTAAGAAGAGACCTTCTTGATCGACTTTGCAATTTGGTCCTCATCTATTACTTTTTCACCCTCAACTTTCGAAACCCTTGCATTTTGGCCCATAGTTTCCTCATCGTTCTTTGTGTTTAGGTCCCTCCTGCAAGTCTCTACGCAGCGCCATGCTCCGGCGACTTTGCGCGGAGCATGGCGCTGTGCAGGGTGAGGGGGATGTCCTGCAAATTGAACCTGGTGTTCCCTGCGACGTCTGCTGTCGCAGGGACACCGCCATGCCACCTGACGACGCCCACACCTTCCGTGCGAACGCGCGGGAGGTATGGGTCACACCTCCGGCCATTCTCCAGCAAGGGAGGCACGTCGCCTCCCTGTGTCAACCCCTCCGCCACCGCCTTTATAAAGACCAGCGTCGCCAGCCGGTTCGGGCAGCTGGGTCTTGACGGAGAAAACCCCAACCCTTCCTCTCTCCCCGCTTCGACAGGAACCCACCAGCTCCGGCAGCTCCTCCTCCTCCGTCTCGTCGCTCTGCTGCAATACCAGCAGCAGAGCCACCTTCGCCTGATCTCCCCGCATCGCGCCGTACCAAGCGCGCGCCTCCCTGCCCTCTTCCTCGCCACCGCTGTCTCCCTCTGGGTGTTTCTTCTCCGGCGACAGTCGATATGACTGCCGCCCTGCTCCAGCCCCCTTCGTCCCTGTAGGTAGGTTACTGTTATTTCCCTTCGTCCCCTCTTTCTTTTCCCCACTGCCTTTCAATTGATTACCCCTCGACTGCGCCCAACCACCATCATCTTCCATCCCTCCGACAACCCTCCGACGAGTTGCCCCCGTCGATCCGCCGCTCCACACAACTCGCCAACTGTCCCAAAAGCTCCGCCTCACCCTACCCAACACCCCCCACCCCTCCACTGCCACTCCACACCTCCACAACACTCCCCCGATCAAACCCATTTTTTTGGTTGCAGTCCGACCTAGGGCTGCCGCCAGACGCCGCCCCGCAACCTGCTGCACCCCACACTACCTTCGCCGTGCCACGACGAAGGTTTCCCTGTGGTCTGATTAGGCTGAGAGGCCCTGTTTGTGTTAGGCAGATTTTCAGCCCCGGCCCCCATTAGCAACGAAGCAAGGAGCTTCCAAGCGAGCTCCAGGCCTCGAAGCAGCAGGACTCCAGCCGAGGCGAATTGGAGAGACCCAGGTGAAGGCAGGCAGCTGGCACACGAAGGGAAGTGAGGACATAGCTGCTGAGGCAAGGTCGCGATTCTTCCTGCGAGCGCGCGCGAGAAGGGACGAAGCTTAGTCCCACATCGTAAGATTTCGAAGCGCCGCACCCATTTAAATTGATTTTGTGTTTTTACCTAAGCGCCTCAGAACACGGGGTGAGGTCCCCTCGCCCACTCGCCTGCCTCATCCGCGCACCACTGACGCCGGTGCGCCTGGTCACAGGTACGCTACCCGACCCGATAACTCGGCTCTGGGAGAGCTTCCTATGAGCAGTTTACAGAGAGAGAGAGAGACGTGCGGGTAGAGGGAAGGGCTAGGTTTTGCTGTGCCTTGTGCAGGAACAGGGCGCGAAGGAAGAAGGTTCACCACTTGGCCGCAGGAAGAAGAAGAGGAGCGGAAGAAGAAACTCTGAAAAGGCTCTGCAGCTGAGCAAGGCAGAAGACCAAGGAAGAAGAAGCTGGAAGAAGAAGAGAAGAAGAAGCAGCAAAGGAAGAAAAGAGGGGAAGCACTGTAGTAGACCGCCGTTTAAGTCATCTGACTGTGATATTAGACGACGGATGAAGCTTCAGAGGAGATAAAGCAGAGAAGAAGAAAAAGAAAAGAAAAGGCTCTGCAGCTGAAGAGAAAGAAAAGAGAAGAAGGAAGAAATAAGATAACGACAAGAAAAAGGAGAAGAACTGAAGAAGAAATGAACTAGAAGACAAGCAGAAGAAGAGGAACTGAAGGCAATCAGAGCCAAGGAAGAAGACTCGTAAAGATAAAGAAAAGAGAAAGAAGAGAAGAAGAAGACAAGCAAAGAGAGAAAGAAGAGAAGAAGAGAAAGCCAAAAGAGAGAAATCTATTTCTCCCTCTCTCTCTCTTATTTTTGTAATAAAGAAACATTGTACTTATAGAATTCCAGTACCTCCCTTAGTTCGACCTCGGGAAACTATTTCCGAGTAAAATTTTAATGGTAACGACAACCGTAGCTGTCTTATTTTATACCACAACGACATAACTGTAATAAGCATTAAAACAAATAAAGACTAGCCGCGGTTGGGAAACGTCACCATTTTCTTGGCGCTGTTGCCGGGGAGCAACGGCTATTCTAGAAGCTTTGAATTTCTTTTAAAAGATTGCTATTTTTTTCTCTCTCTTGTGTGCAGGAAAGGAAGGGCAGCCGCACAACAAACACTCTGAGGATAGGTAATTTTGTTTCTTTTCTATCCTCACTTTAACCCTCAATTCTAAAGAGGTAGAAAAAGAAAGAACAAGCAATATAGGTACAACCTGTCTTCCATACCTAGTAAACCATCAAAGCTGCATGTTTTCAACCCACCATTCCTGCATACAGTACTAAGGGTAATTAAGGGCTAACACCTTCTTGCCTGAGCCCTAATTACCAAATAAGGAGTTAACTGGACCAAGTAGAGCCAACATAAGATTCAACATTAGGGTTTTTAGAAACACACTTCTTAAGCAAGAATTGGGAAATCTCAAAAAGAGTGTGCCCAAGCCATTGGTTGAAAATATACCTATTCAGAAGAACCCTAAACAATTGGCTCTCTAAAAACACTTGAACCCTAAAAGACAAGACCTAATAAGTTCTCAAAGGAATCAATAGGTGAAGTTGACCCCTTAGGGTCAACCAACCTTCAACTTAGGTCACTCTTTGCACTCAAAAGGCTAAAGTTCAAGTGAAAACCTAACCACCTTGATCTTAACTAAAAATTGGTAGACTTAAGAGGTCAAGATCCCCATTCTGGTCTACCTGGAATCTCAATGACAAGAGAGGTCGGGTGGGGGAAACCCTATAACCCGTGGGGACACTCTACAGTGTAGGAGTCTTCGTGGGACTCACCCTCTCTGGTTGCCCAGGTAATTCTCAGGTGGACGATCTTTCTGATCAAGGGGTCCATCTACCCCGCACCTCTATAGTCACCCAACATTTTGGGAGTCTTGATTAGGTCTAGCACCTGCTAAACTCATCTTCTCCTTTAATGTATGTTTGGTAGGTGGTCCTTGAAACCTCCTTTAGAAATTCACTCTCCCCGAGGTCGAGCCTCGGTGCCCTTGTTTGTGCAACCAAACATTCACACAGCCCTTTTCCTCTAATTCTGAACAAAGCCCCCTTCTTCCATCTTGGCACAGCTTGAGTCTACATCGAACTTCTGATTCGATATCCTGATTCCACCACCTGATTCAAAGATGCAGCCACACCATTTAAGACTACCATTCAAAAAACCTGAATATCAGAGATCCATGAAAGATAAGATGATTGAGGATGCCCTTGAATTCTATGAAATCAAATGTAAACCCTCAACACCAATAGAAAACATTCAGGTTGATGTCCCAACAACAACAGCTTTCATCATAAACTGTGCCAAAATTCTGTTGACAGAAATTACAAAAGGATCAACCCGAGATATGCTCATGACAGGATACATTGAGATAGAAAAATTACACAAATCTGAATACCTTCAATGCTTGACAAATCCTGTACTTTGGGAACAACACCAAGATGCCCTTATAAAATGGGTAGAAATGATGAGATCACTAAAACAAATTATCAACCAGAAATACCCGTATATACCAGAAATAGAGGATGAACCATCTTGGAACAGTATTAAGGATCAATCCAGTTTCCCAGATCTCAGGGCTGAGGCACAGGGTGGTTGTGGATTCCCAACCCAGATAGAAGACAACATTGAATTAGGTTGGGATATTACAGGAGAACACAATGATGAACCAACCCTAGACCATGAATTGCCAAGCATAGAATTCCAAAACTCCTGCAATAATGAGATCAGAACTAAACCTTTTGAGGGTATAAATTCCGCCCCTTATTTTGATACGGTGACCTTCGAAGGTTATTCGGACTTTGATTCTAGTAATCCTACCCACATCCTAAACCTAGAATCTGGATTCGAAACTTATTAGGAAGATTATGAGGCCCCATACGAGAAAGATCAAATTTTTAAAGAATATGATTCTGGGCCTCTATTTGATGAATATCCCTCTCCAACATCCTCAGGAAATCTTATCGATTTTTCAGAAGACATGCCAATTTATGATACAGAAACTGAGGAGTTGGATGAGTGGGGTTTCAATTGGGTCTCTCCTACCAGCTTGGAGCTTGAGCCTAAACAGAACACCTTTTTAAGTCCAGAATTGACATATAGGCTAGACCCCAGTCAGGCTACTGATTCCACATCTGATGATTTATGCTACGGTGGAATTCATGATCAAGAATCTCATTTAGAACTCAATTTTCGCAAACTCTCCGACAACTTCGGATCTGACTATAATTTCAGAGAGACTCTCCTTCCTGAACACACCAAGCCCATCTACGACCTCAGTTCACACGACTCATTCTCTGACTCCGATTTTGAGGTCCTGGTTCCCGAGATCACTGATAACACAGAATCATTCCTTTTCGATCCTTAGGAACCAAAAATAGAAATTCAAATCTTTTCTCGAATCAAATTTCTTTCATCCTACAGACACTCTTCAGGCATTTGATAGTTACCCAGAGAAAACCACCTGTCATTCGTTTCTAGAAGAGCCCTCATACATAGTGGCCACCTCGTCCGCACACACAGAACTGATCAAAACCTCTTCCCAACCCCGACCCACAACCGGACTCAATTTCTATTTAGATTCACCTCTCACCGAGCCGATTGCATTTCCATATCAGGTTTGGAACACTGATCAGACTACATACCATGCTCCATCATTCTCTGATCACCCCTGTAGGGTTCCCGTGCTAATCACTCATTATTCTACGGGTCCCTATTCTGACCAGGCTGATTCGACTCAGCCAAACCCTATATTCACACTTCCACATCCATCTGAGCCACATTGCATATGGTGGGTCCCACACCTTTTGATCTACATCTATCAACCCACCAGATTGATCGGGTTTGGGCTACATCATCAGCCTATTGATCTTAACAAGCACCTGGTTGGACCAACCAGGCTCTTAATCAAGGTGCTTGTTATATTAAACTATGCTGATTTGACCATCCCCTCTCCATCTCATTTCCCGCTTGGCTGAAGGCGTCAAATTTAGCGCTCAACGGGAGGCAGCCCGTCATTCTCTTTAAAAACCTGAAACCTTTTTTGACACCTTTGTGCACTTAAAATTCACACTTAGGACAACCGACTCCACCTCAGGTGCTTGTATCTGAGATTAGAAATCGCCCGCAACAGTCACCCCGACCCATTCACTCATCAAAACATCTGTCCTAATGTATGAACTAAGTTGAATAAAAACCTCCTAGGTTACAATGACATTGCAAATCTTAGGCATGGAGGGGTATGAAAGTGCAAAACTTGTAAGAAAAGGTTTCAAACAAAGAAATTCACATATACCAAAAACACCATAAAAATTAAAAAAATTTTTGAAGAATAAAATGAGGGAGGAAAGAAAATTTTGTGGGAGAAGGAAAAGAAACAAAATGAAAAAGGAGCACAAAAATATGAGAAAAGAGTGACAGTCATTAGTAAGAAACTAAGGAATTAACCTAAGTTCTAGACCTCATTCAAGAAAAGAAATGAAAAGTGCTTGGTGAGATTAGTAAGAACGCAAACCTTAGGCATTCTTGTATACTCTTTGTACCCATTAAGATCTAGACATTCCTCAAGAGGTTGAGGAAAATGAAAAGCTTAAGTATTAGGTCCAAGGTTTAGGGAGTATTTGGCCTCATTAACTAACTTTTGGTTTACGGGACTCAGTAACCTAAGCACCCTAACCCCACACACAGCCTGGTTCAGTAAGCGTAAAAATCAAAATCACGCAGAAGCGTCGCAAAATTCTGAAAAGTACACCTAGAGTAGGATCGGCTGATCAACACAAGTTGATTTGGATGAGTTCCCAGCGCGGAGAGGTGGGAAATTCCCCTCAAAGATGCATAACAAAATATCATCTCCTCGGTGCTTGTCTCTTAGGATATTTTCATATCCTACTGGGGGCATGTAAGCACTCTGCTGCTTCAGATTCCATGGATGGCATTATCACGAAGTGTCAATTGCCAGGGTCTGGATTCGGCCACGGAACACCATGGATGGGATTATCTCGAAATCTCAATAGCCAGGGTTCCGGGGGTTGCCATGGGCGGTGCTATCTCAAAGCATCGATTGCCAGGAACCCTTGAGGATTGATGATGGGAACAAGGAATCTGATACAGACCGTGTTGAAAAGCCAATCCTAAGCTAGAATTAAAATGAAAAAGAGAGAGAAAACTCTCCAAACAAAAAATCTTCTATCTCTCTCTCTCTTACAAAACGCACTGCGAACTGAGCCAAGGCTAAAATCATTTAAAGCATGGGTGCTTTAACCACAAAGTCCAATAGACCTTAGGATAGTTCTTGTGGGCCTTAAAAACCTTTGCTAAGGACTGAGGCTGAGGCTAGACAGATCTGGATCTTGGTTGGTACTAGAGTACCTTTTAGACCTATGGTTAGCATTCTAACCTAATCTAGGTTTCAAATGAAAAAGCACTTATCTGAAACCATTAAGAACTTCATGGTCTAGAACAAAGGTTGAAACCATAAGCTTTTGCTAAGGGACTAGCAAAATCTAGGCATGGGGGGTATGATGAGAACCTCATCATGAATCCTAACTAGCACAATCTAACCTAGATATGCAAGAAAAAGCTCCTACATTACTCAAAGAAAGGCTTAACTCAGAGAATTCTGAGTTCAAAAAGAAAATAAGTCATAAGGGGTAAAAATGCAATTTCACCAACACAATTTGCAAAAAGGGTAATTAAAGGTCCAAACACAGGTCAAACTAACCTAATAAGAAGGAAAGTGGGATGATCTGACCTAACAAGGGCTACAGCAACTCCAAGGAATTAAATGACATTCTGTAACCCTAAAACAAATCCACTTCAATTCACGAGGTTTGAGGTAGGGTAAAAATTGACTAAACCCTCTAAAATTCATAGAAAAATAATCTTTAGGGTTTAGAACCCTCAATTTGGCCTTAGAAACCCATTTTGACCTACATTGAGAACCATGCCCAATTAATAATTTAATTTGGGTTTTTACGTAAATTAGCTGATCAAACAAGGTCTGACCTAGAAAAAAAATTCACCATTAAAATCCTTAGGTCTAATTTAGTCATGCATAAAAACTTGAGCCTAAGAAGAGACCTTCTTGACTGACTTTGTAATTTGGTCCTCATTTATTACTTTTTGACTCTCAACTTTCGAAACCCTTGCATTTGGCCCCTAATTTCCTTGTCGTTCTTTGCGTTTAGGTCCCTCCTGCAAGTCTCTGCACAGCACCATGCTCCGGAGACTTTGAGCGGAGCATGGCGCCGCGCAGGGTGAGGGGGATGTCTTGCAAATTGAACCTGGTGTTCCCTACGACGTCTGCTGTTGCAGGGACACTGCCATGCCACCTGACGATGCCCACACCTTCCGTGCGAATGTGCGGAAGGTATGGGTCACACCTCCGGCCATTCTCCGGAGAGGGAGGCATGTCGCCTCCCTGCATCCACCCCTCCACCACCGCCTTTATAAAGACCAGCGTCGCCAGCCGGTTTGGGCAGCTGGGTCTTGACGGAGAAAACCCCAACCCTTCCTCTCTCCCCACTCCGACAGGAACCCACCAGCTCCGGCGGCTCCTCCTCCTTCATCTCATCGCTCTGCTGTAATACCAGCAGCAGAGCCACCTTCGCCTGATCTCCCCACGTCGCGCCGTACCAAGTGCGCGCCTCCCTGCCCTCTTCCTCGCCACCGCTCTCTCCCTCTGGGTGTTTCTTCTCCGGCAACAGTCGATACGACTGCCACCCTGATCCAGCCCCCTTCGTCCCTGTAGGTAGGTTACTGTTATTTCCCTTCGTCCCCTCTTTCTTTTCCCCACTGCCTTTCAGTTGATTACCCCTCGACTGCGCCCGACCACCATCATCTTCCATCCCTTCGGCAACCCTCCGGCGAGTTGCCCCCGTCGATCTGCCGCTCCACACAACTCGCCAACTGTCCCAAAAGCTCCGCCTCACCCTACCCAACACCCCCCACCCCTCCACTGCCACTCCACACCTCCACAACACTCCCCCGATCAAACCCATTTTTTCGGTTGCAGTCCGACCTAAGGCTGCCGCCAGACACCGCCCCGCAACCTGCTGCACCCCGCACTACCTTCGCCGTGCCACGGCGAAGGTTTCTCTGTGGTCTGATTAGGCCAAGAGGCCCTGTTTGTGTTAGGCAGATTTTCAGCCCCGGCCGCCATTGGCGACGAAGCAAGGAGCTTCCAAGCGAGCTCCAGGCCTCGAAGCAGCAGGACTCCAGCCGAGGCAAATTGGAGAGACCTAGGTGAAGGCAGGCAGCTGGCACGCGAAGGGAAGCGAGGACACAGCTGCTGAGGCAAGGTCGCGATTCTTCCTGCGGGCGCGTGCGAGAAGGGACGAAGTTTAGTCCCACATCGCAAGATTTCGAAGCGCCGCACCCATTTAAATTGGTTTTGTGTTTTTACCTAAGCGCCTCAGAACACGGGGTGAGGTCCCCTCGCCCACTCGCCCGCCTCGTCCGCGACCCACGCCACACGGACCTGGCCGACCTGTTTACCCTGCACTCCTCGCGCACCACCCACGCCGGTGCGCCTGGTCACGGGTATGCTACCCGACCAGATAACCCGGCTCTAGGAGAGCTTCCTATGAGCAGTTTACAGAGAGAGAGACGTGTGGGTAGAGGGAAGGGCTAGGTTTGCTGTGCCATGTGCAGGAACAGGACGCGAAGGAAGAAGGTTCACCACTTGGCCACAGGAAGAAGAAGAGGAGCGGAAGAAGAAACTCTGGAAAGGCTCTGCAGCTGAGTAAGGCAGAAGACCAAGGAAGAAGAAGCGGGAAGAAGAAGAGAAGAAGAAGAAGCAGCAAAGGAAGAAAAGAGGGGAAGCACTGTAGCAGACTGTCGTTTAAGTCGTTTGACTGTGATATCAGACGACGGATGAAGCTTCAGAGGAGATAAAGCAGAGAAGAAGAAAAAGAAAAGAAAAGGCTCCGCAGCTGAAGAGAAAGAAAAGAGAAGAAGGAAGAAAGAAGATAACGACAAGAAAAAGAAGAACTGAAGAAGAAAAGAACTAGAAGACAAACAGAAGAAGAAGAGGAACTGAAGGCAATCAGAACCGAGGAAGAAGACCCGTAAAGATAAAGAAAAGAGAAAGAAGAGAAGAAGAAGACAAGCAAAGAGAGAAAGAAGAGAAGAAGAAAAGGCCAAAAGAGAGAAATCTATTTCTCCCTCCCTCTCTCTCTCTTATTTTTGTAATAAAGAAACATTGTACTTATAGAATTCCAGTAGCTCCCTGAGTTCGACCTCGGGAAACTATTTCCGAGTAAAATTTTAATGGTAACGACAACCGTAGCTGTCTTATTTTATACCACAACGACATTACTGTAATAAGCATTAAAACAAACAAACACTAGCCGCGGTTGGGAAACGTCACCTGACCTCATTGGCATTTAATCTAGTTTGTTGGGATCAGTTGAAGGTTTCCATGGAGGCATGGTTTAAAGAGTTTTCACTCATTTCCTCAAACAAATCATACACACTATCTACGTCTTTGTTGAGGAAATTACTTCTGCAAGAAGCATCCACATGATTATGGAGTTGATCATTCAACCCGTGATGAAAATCTGCATAAGCTACCATTTAGGAATTGTTGACACTGATTCTCGATCGTGTTTTAGCAGTTAATTACCTCATAGTATAGGTGATCAAGCGTCGTCAACAAATAAAAGTTTTATTACTCGAAAACCTAAGTATCTGAGGTCAAACACAGGGAGCAATTGGAATTCACTACTAATCTCTAGAATGTAATTGAACACTTTAATTACTCAAAACTTAATATAAATGCATGAGTTTGAAAAGTAATTGAGGCAAAAAAAAGAAGAAATTAGACGTCTGATCCCATTGATCAGATGTCTTAAAAGATATTTCCCTTATTTCATTCTTCTTCTTCTGATCTTTCTTCCTTTCTTCCTTCCTATTTTCTTCTGCAGTTACTTGCTTCTTTTCTTCTTAATTTCGTCTGCCTTGCTTCTTTCTTCTCCTGCAGTATCTTCTTCTTCTTCCTTGGCTCTGCTTCCTTTACTTCAATTCTATTTGCCTTCAGTTCCTCTTCTTCTTCTGCTTGTCTTCACCTTTCTCTATTTCTTCTTCAGTTCTTCTACTCTTTTTCCTTTGCCTCTTCCTTCTCTTTTTCCTCTGCAATGGCTTCCTTACTTCTTCTTCTTTTCCTTAGAGGCTAAGTGTTGGCTTCTTCCTTCTTCCTCTTTCCTTCCTTCCCTACACAACCATAACAAGGCAAAACCTAACCCTCTACCCGCGCGTCTCTCTCTCTATCTGTCTAAACGACTCTCAGCATGCTCTCTCAGAGCCAGGCAAACGGGTTGGATCTCGTGCCTGAGACCAGGCGCACCGGCGTGAGGATGGTGCGCGAGGTGTGCTCAGGACAGGGTCGGGTCGGGTCGGCTAGATCCGCGTGGTGAACTCGCGAACGAGGTGCAGTGAGATAGGTGAGGGACCTCACCCCAAGTGCATTCGGAGGCAACAAACCCATATCACAAAAACATTATAAACCACTCCAGCAGTTTGTGACTTCACGATGTGGGACTAATTGCTCCCCCTCTACTTCGCGCGCGCCCGTAGGAGTCTATCCTTCAATTGCCACTACTGCGGACTTTGTAGCGCCTCTTGCTGGAGCTGAAGTCTTCATAATGCTTCCCCGAGTCAGCTGCTCCTGGAGCCCTACAGTCCTGCGACCTGGAGCAAGCTTGGAGCTTCCTCAAGTTGCCGTCAATGGTGGCCGGGGCTTGAGATCTGTCAGACACGAAAAGAGCCTCTCGGCTCAATCAGATCACCGGGGGACCTTCGCCATGTCACAGCGAAGGTGAAACTCTAGGTGGCAGGCCGCGGGTTGGCCTCGATGTGCATGCCTAGGTCATCCTGTCGGCGGATGGATGCGTGTGTTCGGGGGGTTATTGTGGTGGTGTAGTGGGACTATGGATGGGCGAAGGTTACTCAGTGAGGTGAGGCGGAGGTTATGTGATGGTCGGCGAGGCGTGTGGGGCTGCGGAATGACAGGAGCGTCTCGCCGAAGGGTGGCCGGAGATGAGGAAGGTGATGGTGAATAGGGATGGTCGAGGGTCGATTGTGTGAAATAGAGTGAGGGAGATGAAAGAGGGGATAGAGGAGAATAGTTTTGACCTAACTAAAGGGACGAAGGGGACGAGGAGGCAGCCGACAGTATCTGCTGTCGCTGGAGAAGAAAGCGCCCAGTGGAGGAAGACGATGGCGACAACAGGGCTAGGGCAGCGTGCGCGGGTGTTGCGCGATGCGGAGGAGGATGAGGAAGATGGCTCTGCCACTGGTTTTGTGACAGAGCGAAGAGGAAGAGGAGGGGGGCTCACCGGAGCTCGCTGGACTCCTTGGCCGGAGAAGAAGGAGATGAATTTGAGGTGGAATCCCAGCCAAGTCGAGCTGAGGAGGTGCAGCTGGAGTTAGGGTTTAATTTATAGGTGCTTGGCCGTGCTACTGGTGTGTGGAGGGCACGTCTTCTGCCACCGACGTCTCACCGGAGATGGAAGGTGGTTAGATACCCAAATCTCTCGTGTGTTCGCACGAGAGATTGGGTGCAAATTTGGGATCATGATAGGGCTTAGATGGAAGGGGATTCCTCAGAGAATCTCCCTTCCAATTCTAGGAGGGGATTTCTGAGGGATTAGAGAGTATTCCTTCTCTAATCCTCGCCGGAGCAGGATCTCTCCCCAATAATGGCGGAGGGACCTAATTGTAAGATTGGCGAGGAAGCTAGGGGGGTTTATGTGATGGTTTTCAAAAGATAGGAACCAAAATGTGATTGGGTATACTAAATTACAAAGTAGGTCAAGAGGACCTCCCCTTAGGTCCAAGTTTTGGTACAAACCTAATTTTGACCTAAGGAATCTAATGGTGAAGTTGGATTTTAGTTTTGACCAAGTTTGACTAGACATTTTGCATAAAAACCCAAATTAGGTCAATTAATGAGCTAAGACCCTATTCTAGGTCAAACTAGGTTCCAAAGGACAAATTGAATGTTCTAAACCTTAGGGGATATTTTTCCATGAATTTTAGAGGGTTTAATTGATTTTTATCCTGATAGAAACCTTGTTGAATTAAGCGGGTCTATTTTAGGGTTACAAGATGTCATTCAATTCTTGGATTGCACATAAACCCATTTCTGATTGATTCAACCCACTTTTTATCTCATTTAGACCATTTGACCTATGCTTTGTCTCTAAGAAATTTTGTTTATGTACTGCAATGGTAAAATTACAGTTTTAACCTTTATTTCATGTTTTCTTCTAAGAACACTTATTCCTTTAATTAAACCCTCTTCTAAGTTATGTAGGAGTTTTTATTCTCTTTATTAGGTTAAAATGAGCTAGTTATGGCTCAGATGAGGCTCTCATCAGGCACCTCATGGTGTGGAAACTTCTGTAACAGATCCTGGAATCTTTCCCAGGCCCCATGAAATGGTTCCCTCTACTGCTGGGCAAAAGTGGTAATTGCCCGTCGCAACGCATTGGTTCACCTAATTGGGAAGAATTTCTTCAGGAAGGTTGATTTCAAAACTGTCCAGGAAGCAATCGGTCTTCCAATGGTACGATACCAGTGTGCGGCCTTATCCCTAAGTGAATAGAGGAAAAGCCTCATGAGCATCTGTTCTTCATCCACATTCCGCGATTTGGTGGTCATAACTAGAGTGATCAGGTCCTCCAAATGTTGGAATGGGTCCTCTGAGCCAAGCCCGTGAAAGTGTTTAATTAGACTCAAAACCTGGGGCTTGATCTCAACATCACCGACGAGGATCATAATGCCAGAACGATCCTCATAATTTGAAGGATCATAAAAATCCTTCAAGGGTCGAGCACCTTGACCATTCATTTGTTGGAAACATTGCTGCATCTGCTGCAATTCTTCCAACTGCCTCTGAATCAATTTTTGCTGGTTTAGGGGTGGGGGAGGTGGTTGTTGATCAGCCATGGGATCTACTTGGCTAAAACTCAACCTCCACCTCCGGGAATGGTCAATAGGTCCTTCCAAACAAGGGGTCAATGACCTCCTTCCAAGCATACACTGGAAGGAAGTCGAAAGGACGGCGAAGAGAAGGGACCCTACAACACAAAAAATACAAGCATGTCCTTAGGTTGGGTAGCCTAAAGGTCTACAGACTCTCAGAATCCATCATAAGATTGTAGACGATTTACTCTACTTATATCCAGGCAATCCAACCAATTAGAAGGAGGGACTAGGAAGAAGGTTCTTCTTTTGGCTTACACCTCCGGTTCCTAGTGTACTCCCCAGCCACGGTCATTTGACTCTACTCCCCTAGCTAGAATCAGATTGACTAGTATAAGCAGGTTAATTGTGAACAATCTCAATCTGGATCCCGACGAGCGAACCAGTCCTTAGGGTCAACATCTAATCAATTTTAGTTAGGCTTGGGATATTGGTGCTTCTGGAATGTGATGAGCTCTTAATGGGTTGTGCCCTTAATGATTTGTTTGAGAATGTGTGAATGTGCACAACCAAGAAGTTTTCAAGCAAGATTATTAATGATGAGGTGAGTTTTAGGGTTCGAATTTTGCTTAGTATCTTTTAGGATTCAAATATTAGGTGTATTGATGTAAACACATTTACACTACTTAAAATGTCTATTTATGCATGTTCTTAAGCATAGGATTGCATTTCATGATATAAATATTGCACTACATACATCATCTTGCATTTAGAATAGTTTTAATAAAATGGAGGTTAATTGTCTCCTTTTATGTGCTTGGATAGAGCAAATATTTTATCAGGGCCTCGGATCAAAGATCCAACCGTATGGATGTGATCAGGGCGACGATTGGAGTTCAACGACTCCAAGATCGCCCTAATCAGGCATCCGTAGCATCAGATAAGTGATCCGGGAACCCTAGAAGATCAAGGGCCAGGATGGTGTAAATCCGCACTTCAGATGATAAATCCAACTGCATGGATGAATTAGGATCGACGATCGTAGCCCAACGACACAAAAATCAAGTCAATCCGACATTCGTGGCACCATCTACAACTTCCAAAAGATGGACGGCCAACATGGTGCCACGTGGCGCCATCTCAGCCGCCCAAACGGTCGCTTGCATTTTGTGAAGGCCCCCACCCGATCTCTCTCCGCCGTCAGATGGAGATCCAACGGCTGTGGTCGCTCGCGCTTAAAAGCATCCGCGCGACCATTTCGTCCGCGTAGCGCAGCGGCGACGCAGCCGCGGGCGAAGCAGAGGTCGCGGGTTCGAGCCGCGGTGAGGGGGTGGAAGGCGCGGGCGAGCGGGCGCGGACGAGCGTCAGATGAAGATCCAACGGCTGCGCGCACTCGATAGCGTCGACGTGCGATTGGACGCGCAATCGAACGCGCAATCAGACGCGTAGGGGGCGCGCAACGCAGCCGGCGCGGACGCGATTTAAGCTGTCCGATCTCGCGATCGGACGGCTGAGACTTCGCGGACGTCCGTAGGCGTTACGCGCGCGGGCAGCCGAGCGGGCGTGCGTGGGCGCGGAGGCTACGCCTACGTTGGGGGCTTTAGCGACGGTTTTATCCGTTACTAAAGACCCCTCATTTATTGTTTTGAAGATGTAATGTCCATTTTGCCCCCACTCCTTGCAACTACAAAAGGAGACCCCCTCCATATGAAATTTTCATCCCTTCTTTCTCCTCTCTAACCCTCCAAAGCTCAAAAGAAGCTTGTCCCACACCTGGGATGCTTCTTGCGAGATAAAGTCCAATTTTCGTTCCCCTTCGGAAGTGGATCCCGCGATGACGACGGCGTGCTGCTCCATTCCCGTTCTTCTGCTTCATCCTCCTTCGTCCTGCTTTATTCTCCTTCGTCCAGGCGTCGTCCCGTCCGGCTCATCCTCCAAGCAATCGTCGAGGAGGATAACTTCTCTCTCCCATTCTTATTTACAGCTTTTCTAGTGTAGAATTTTCTGCTTTATAGTGTAATTGATTTTCCGCATTCTAGTGTAATTTTTATAAACTATTGAAATATTGAATGCATGTTATCTTTCGCTCTCTCTCTCTCTCTCTCTTTCTCTCTCTCTCTCTTAGTTTGATAGCTCCATTGTAATTATATCGCCTTGCTTAACAAAAATTCTAAAAAAAATATAATTGCGAATATAGATCAACGTAGCCTCCCTGTGTTTGACCCGGAATTATTTTCGGTATAAATTTTATTTGTTGAACACGAATTCTTCGCTTTTTGAACTACAACGACAGGTTTTCCAAAACCAATCTCGTAAGTGTAGCGATTCGCGAAAAATACTGTTCAACATTTTGGCACCGTTGCCAGGGAGGCAACGATTTCCGATCTTTTCTTCGCATTTCTTGCACTTTATTTGTTTTCTAACTAGCTTTCTCTTGTGTCTATTGTTTTGCAGAGACCTCCATCAAGGAATCAACAAGCGGTAGACTGGAGTAAAGTGCAGTTGAAGACAACTGTAAGTGCTTCCCCATTCTTTCCCCCTCCATAGATTTCATTCGCCACATTAAATCCAAATCCCAATTAACCTAGGTGTTTGCATAAATCCTAGGAATAGTTTGGTTGTTTGGATTTCCACTCACATTCATTCCACCCTCATCCATAAAAAAAAAAGATAACAAAAAGATAATCTTGTGGGGTAATATTCAACAAACACACAACACACACCCACATTCAAGGCACTTGATCAACTTAATTTGTTTTCTACTCAACCGGGTTCTGATCTGTGGAACCGGTACACACAAAGCAACACATAACAGAGTAGACATCATTCTAGGTTAATCATTTTTGAGTGCCTAACTTAATGGTGCATTTGTGGCCAGTTGTTTGAGTTGTTTGGGCCGCACCACTTTATTTTAAAACCAACTCATCAAGTAGCTCCTCCTTAGGGTTTTCAATCTAGGTATATTCCAGGCACTCCACTTTATTTTTTTGATTTTAAAGGAAAACAATCTTCACTTGTGTTTTACAACTTGGTTTGCCTAGAAACTTGATTTCAATTCACCTAATTTAAAACCCTAAAAGCTACTTAAGCAAGATTTGAATAGTAAAATTCACACATTATCAATAATCTTGCTTGAAAACCCTAGTTGTGCATGCACTTACATAAATCTCAATCAATCATTAAGGGCACAACCCATTGTAAGGGCCCATCACATTCCATAAGCACCACAATCCCAGGCCTTAATAAAATTGAGTAGGCGTTGGTCTTAAGGTTTGATTCGCTCTTCAGGGCCTAGTCTGAGATTATTTTTTATTAACCTACTTGTACTGATTAATCTGATGTCTAGCTAGGGGAGCAGAGTCAAACAATCGCGGCTGGGGGTGCACTAGGAACCGGAGGCGAAAGCCAAAGGAAGAACCTTCTCCCCAGTCCCTCCTTCTAACTGGTTGGATTAAACAGACGCAAGTAGAGTAAATCACTTACAGTCTTAAGGCTGGTTTTGGGAGTTAGTAGATCCTTAGGCTACCCCACTTAAGGATAGCCTTGTTTTGTTGTGCTGCAGGGTCCCTATCCCCAGTCCTTCCGACCTTCTCCTAGTTTATGCTAGGAAGACGGCCATTGAATCCCCAATTGGAAGGACCGTTAGAACATTCTAGGAGGCGCAAGTTAGATTTTGGTCAATTTGATCCCATGGCCGAACAACAGCCTCCTCTGCTTGAAAATCCACAGGAAGAATTTAGAAGGCAGCTGGAACAAATGCAGAGAATGCAGGAATGGTTCCAGAGAATGCAGGGTGCTCAACCCTTGAAGGATTTTTATGATCCTTCGAATTACGGGGAACGTCCCGGCGTCCAGATTCCAGCCGGTGACATAGAAATCAAGCCCCAGGTGTTAAGCCTGATTAAACATTATCATGGGCTTAGACCCAGGTGATTTATTTGAGGAAATGAGTGAGAATTCAATTAATCATGCCTCCATCTTTTTCAAAATGTTGAACGGTATTTTTCGCGAATCGCTACGCTTACGAGATTGGTTTTGGAAAACCTGTCGTTGTAGTTCAAAAAGCGAAGAATTCGTGTTCAACAAATAAAATTTATACCGAAAATAATTCCAGGTCGAACACAGGGAGGCTACGTTGATCTATATTTGCAATTATATTTTTTTTAGGATTTTTGTTAAGTAAGGCGATATAAGTACAAAGGAGCTATCAAACTAAGAGAGAGAGAGATAGAGAGAGAAAGAGAGAGAGAGAGAGAGAGAAAGAGAACATGCATTCAATATTTCAATAGTTTATAAAAATTACACTAGAATAAGGAAAATCAATTACACTATAAAGCAGAAAATTCTACACTAGAAAAGCTGTAAATAAGAATGGGAGAGAGAAGTTATCCTCCTTGACGATTGCTTGGAGGACGAGCCGGACAGGACGACGCCTGGACGAAGGAGAACGAAGGAGGACGAAGCAGAAGAATGGGAACGGAGCAGCACGCCGTCGTCGTCGCGGGATCCACTTCCGAAGTGGAACGAAAATTGGACTTTATCTCGCAAGAAGCATCTCGGGTGTGGGACAAGCTTCTTTTGAGCTTTGGAGGGGTAGAGAGGAGAAAGAAGGGATGGAAATTTCATATAGAGGGGGTCTCCTTTTATAGTTGCAAGGAGTGGGGGCAAAATGGACATTACATCTTCAAAACAATAAATGAGGGGTCTTTAGTGACGGATAAAACCGTCGCTAGAGACCCCAACGTGGGCGTAGCCTCCGCGCCCATGCACGCCCGCTCGGCTGCCCGCACGCATAACGCCTACGGACGTCCGCGAAGTCTCAGCCGTCCGATCGCGAGATCAGATGGCTTAAATCGCGTCCATGCCCGCTGCGTTGCGCGCCCCCCGCGCGTCTGATTGCGCGTTCGATTGCGCGTCCAATCGCACGTCGACGCTATCGAGTGCACGCAGCTGTTGCATCTTCATCTGACGCTCGTCCGCGCCCGCTCGCCTGCGCCTTCCACCCCCTCACCGCGGCTCAAACCCGCGGCCTCTACTTCGCCCGCGGCTGCATCGCCGCTGCGCTACGTGGACGAAATGGTCGCGCGGACGCTTTTAAGCGCGAGCGACCATAGCCGTTGGATCTCCATCTGAAGGTGGAGAGCGATCGGGCGGGGGCCTTCACAAAATGCAAGCGGCCGTTTGGGCGGCTGAGATGGCGTCACGTGGCGCCATCTTGGCCGTCCATCTTCTGGAAGTTGTAGATGGTGCCACGGATGTCGGATTGACTTGATTTTTGTGTCGTTGGGCTGCGATCGTCGATCCGAATTCATCCATGTAGTTGGATTTATCATCTGAAGTGTGGATTTACACCATCCTGGCCCTTGATCTTCTAGGGTTCCCGGATCACTTATCTGATGCTACAGATGCCTGATTAGGGCGATCTTGGAGTCGTTGAACTCCGATCGTCGCCCTGATCACATCCATACGGTTGGATCTTTGATCCGAGGCCCTGATAAAATATTTGCCTTGTCCAATCACATAAAAGGAGACAATTAACCTCCATTTTATTAAAACTATTCTAAATGCAAGATGATGTATGTAATGCAATATTTATATCATGATGGCGTAAAACTCAGCGCTTAACGGGAGGCAGCCCGTCATTCTCTTTGTAAACCTGAAACTTGTTCTGACACCTTTCAGCACTCGAAGTTCACCCTTGTAGACAGCCGACCCCAACTCAGATATTTGCATCTGGGATTTGAAATCGTCCGCAAAAATTCAACCCGACCCATCCACTCACCCGAATTTCTGTCTTAAGGAATAAACTAAGACCCCCTAGGTTACAATGAGGACATTGCAAATCTTAGGCATGGGGGGGTATGAAAGTACAAAAACTTGTAAGAAGAGGTTTCAAACAAAAAAATTCACATATGCCAAAAACACCATAAAAATTAAAAAAATTTTTCGAAAAAGAATAAGAGGAAAAGAGGAGAAGAAAATTTTGTGAAGGAGAAAAGAAACAAAATGAAAAAGGAGCACAAAATTATGAAAAAAAAAGGTGATAGTCATTAGTAAGGAACTAAGGAATTAACCTAAGTTCTAGACCTCATTCAAGAAAATAACTGAAAAGTGCACAATGAGATTAGTAAGAATGCAAACCTTAGGCATTCTTGAATAGACTCTTAGTACTCATTAAGATCTGGACACTCCTCAAGAGGTTGAGGAAAATGAAAAGCTGAAGTATTAGGTCTAAGGCTTAGGGAGTATTCGGCCTCGTTAACTAATTTTTGGTTTACGGGACTCAGTAACTTAAGCACCCTAATCTCACACACAGCCTGGTTCAGTAAGCGTAAAAATCAGAATCACGCAGAAGAGTCGCAAAAATCTGAAAAGAACACCTAGAATAGGAGCGGCCGATCAACACAAGTTGATTTGGACGAGTTCCCAGCGCAGAGAGGCGGGAAATCCCCTCGAAGATGCGTAACAAAATATCATCTCCTCGGTGCTTGTCTCTTAGGATATTTACATATCCTACTGGGGGCATGTAAGCACTCTGCTGGTTCAGATTCCATGGATGGCATTATCTCGAAGTGTCAATTGCCAGGGTCTGGATTCGGCCACGGAATACCATGGATGGGATCATCTCGAAATCTCAATAGCCAGGGTTCCAGGGGTTGCCATGGGCGGTGCTATCTCGAAGCATCGATCACCAGGAACCCTTGAGGATTGATGATGGGAGCAAGGAATCTGATACAGACCGTGTTGAAAAGCCAATCCTAGGCTAGAACTAAAAAGAAAAAGAGAGAGAAAACTCTCCAAACAGAAAAACTTTCTATCTCTCTCTTACAAAACGCACTGCGAACTGAGCCAGGGCTAAAATCATTTCAAGCACGGGTGCTTTAACCACGAAGTCCAATAAACCTTAGGTTAGTTCTTGTGGGCCTTAAAAACCTTTGCTAAAAGACTGAGGCTAAGGCTAGACAGATTTGGATCTTGATTGGTACTAGAGTACCTTTTAGGCCTATGGTCAGCATTCTAACCTAATCTATGCTCAAATAAAAAAAGGCACTTATCTAAAACCATTAAAAACTTCATGGTCTAGAACAAGGGTTGAAACCTTAAGTTTTTGCTAAGGGACTAGCAAAAGCTAGGCATGGGGGTATGATGAGAACCTCATCATGAGCCATAACTAGCTCATTTTGACCCAATACAAAGGATAAAAGCTCCTACATAACTCAAGGAAAGGCTTAACTCAGAGAATTCTGAGTTTAAGGAGAAAACAAGTCATAAGGGGTAAAAATGCAATTTCACCAGTATAATCTGCATACAGGGTAATTCAGGGCCCAAACATAGGTCAAAGCAGCTTAATAAGAATAAAAGTGGGATGAAATGATCTAGCAAGGGCTACAGCAATTCCAAGAAACTAAATGATAAGTCTGTAACCCTAAAACAACCCACTTCAATTCACAAGGTTCAAGGCAAAGTAAAAATAGAATAAACCCTCTAAAATTCATAGAAAAATAATCTCTAGGGTTTAGAACCTTCAATTTGGCCTTTAGAACCCATTTTGACCTACATTGAGAACCATGCCCAATTAATAACTTAATTTGGGTTTTTGTGCAAATTGACCGGTCAAACAAGGTTTAATATGAAAATGAAATTCACCATCAGATTCCTTGGGTCCTAATTAGTCATGTATAAAAACTTGAGCCTAAGAAGAAACCTCCTTGACCGACTTTACACTTTGGTCCTCATATATTTACTCTTTGGCCCTCAACTTTTGAACCCTCGCATTTTGGCCCCTAACTCTCCTTCGTTCTTTGCAATCAGGTCCCTCCTGCAAAACCTGCCAGCACCATGCTCCGGCGACCTTGCGCGGAGCATGGCGCCGCGCAGGGTGAGGTGGGAGACCTGGCAAGTAAACCGGGGGTGCCCTGCGTCGTCAGCCGTCGCAGGGACACCCCCCTGGTCGTTGTAGCCCACCATACCGGCCGTGCGAACGCACGGACGGTATGGGTTCGTGTTTCCGACCATTCTCCGGCGAGGGAGACACGTCGTCTCCCTCCGCCTTCCTCCCTGTTTCATCCCTATAAATACCCCCCGCTGCTCCACCGACCAGGGCAGCTTGGATCTGACGGAGAAAATCCCCAACTTTCGTCTCTTCTTCCTCCGGCAGACGCTCACCAGCTCCGGCGGTTTCCTCCCCCTCCACCTCTTCGCTCTGCCGCAATACCAGCAGCAGAGACTTCCTCCCCTGCTCTTCCCGCGCCACGCCGCACCCAGCTGGCGCCTCTCCGGCTCTCTCCTCGCCGCCGCCCCTTTCCCTGAGCATCGTCTTCTCCGGCGACAGTCGATACGACTGTCGCCCTGTTCCTCCCCTTTCGTCCCTGCAAGTAAGCTAGAGCTACTCCCCTTCTTCTCCTCTTTCTTTCCCCGCTTTCAATTTATTCACTTAAGCCCTCGACCGACCCTGACCACCTTCACCCCCTTCGTCTCCGACCACCCTCCGGCGAGCCGCTCCCATCACCTCAGCGACCCACACGGCTCGCCAACCACCGCAGGACCTCCGCCTCCTCACCCTGATCAATCTCCGCCCTACCACTTCCCCCACATCACCCTCTGCAACTCCACCGAACAGACCCATCCTCCGACCCACAGTCCGACCTAGGGCAGCCCTCGCACGCCGCCCCGCGCCTCGCCACCACCCACACGAGCTTCGCCGCACCCTGGCGAAGCTCCTGGCACTCTCTGATTAGGCCGAGAGGCCGTTTTCTTGTGAACAGGCCACCCGACCTCCGCCGCCATTGACGCGCAGGAGGAACTGCTTCCGCCTGCAGCTACAGGCGCGCCACGCTCAGCGCCAAGCCCAGATTCACTCCCAGGCCTTGCGAGGAGTTTTGGCAAAACACCAGGTTCGCAGCTAAGCCAGAAAGCTTCGCGTGACGCCGCCATCTCCTGCTGAATTCCCCGCTGCGGGCGCGCAATTGAGGTGGGCCGTTTAGTCCCACCTCGGAAACGCCTGAAGAGCCGCAGCGACATAAGATGCAAAAGTGCAGTAGCCTTACTGCCTCAGTACACGGGGTGAGGTCCCCTTCACCCGCCCGGTTACCCGGTCTCGTCCGCGCTCACGCCCCGCGGACCTGACCCGAACCGACCCGACCCGACTCGACTGACCTGCACTCCTCGCCCACCACGCACGCCGGTGGGCCTGGACCCGGGCCTGATCCGAACCCGGTTACCCGGTAGCTCTGGGAGAGCTTTCCCAAGAGTGGTTTCAGAGAGAAAGAGAGACGCGGGGGGGGAGGGTAGAGTAGGTTTTGCCTCTGACGAGAAACTCTGAAGTGTGCAGGCGCAGGCGAAGAAGAAGACCCGCGGAAGAAGAAGGAGCTGCACTGTAGCAAATGCATAGTTAAGTCGTCGAAGCACCGGGTCAGACGACGGAAGGTCAGCAGCCAGAGCAGAAAAGAAGGCAGGCTGCAGAAAGAAAGAAAAGAAGAGCAACGGCCAGAGCAGAAAAGAAGGCAGGCTGTAGAAAGAAAGAAAAGAAGAGCAACGGCCAAAGCAGAAGAAGAAGAAAGGAAGACTTAGTAGCTGAAGGTAGAAGCTCTGCAGCCATAAGGAAGAAAAAGAAGGAGATCTGAAGAGGAGCGTCACCTCTGCAGAACGAAGAAGAAGAAGAAGGAGATCTGAAGAAAGAAAGAAGAACATCACAGAGAACAACAAATTCTTTCCCTCTCTCTTTCTTTATTTTGTAAAAGAAACATGTATATCTCTAGAATACGACTTGCTCCCTGAGTTCGACCTCGGGAACTCTTTTATTTTCCGAGTAAAAAATTTATATTTGGAATGTTGGTAATAACCGGCTTTACTACAACGTTATAACAAAACCAAAATCCGGTCCTCAAATCCAAACCGACGTTTCAGCAACGGTGCCAAAATGATCTGTGTTTCGCATGTTTGAAATCGGGGTTAAGGGTAACCCGTCACTGTAGTCACAAAACTCGTTATCAAATAAAATTTTAATGAAACTCCAAGGGAGTCCCGGGTCGAACACAGGGAGGCAATGTTTACTTAATTCGAAAATCGCACTTCATTTTATTTGTTTTTGGTGTTTTACTTTTGTTATTTTTTTTCGTTTATTTTTATAAAGCAAGAAAACAATATGGATCACAATGGAGATAGAAGCAAATATGATATATATTGCACAAATGTTTATTACAATAATCTAGAAAGCATAAAAAAGAGAGAGGTGAGAAAGAATCTCCCGAATTGGCTGTTCGGTGAGATGACGACACCTAGCAAAAGCTTCGAAGGAGTTGGGAAGCAGGATGACGAAGGTGAGATGCGAGAGGACGTCAGGTAGAGGAAAGCTTCAACGTGGCTCTAGAATGGAGGTGAGGAGGTGGAGATGATCTGCTATCGGAATGAACGTGGGAGGATGGCTCCAAGGCGACCTACGAATGGTGATGGGAAGATGGAGGAATATTTGGTGGGGCAAAGGTTCATTACACTAATAGGAGCCTTAGGAGCTTGAGAGTAAGCTCTAACAAAGCGTTGGTAGGCTTGCTAGAACTTAGGAGTAGGTGGGAGTAGAGTAGTTAGAGATACCTTAGAGGGAAAGGGGTGTAGGTTTCTATATAGTGGATGAGAGGAGGCTAAAATGGGCATAAGACCAATAGCGACCTCCAGGACGTCTCTGTAGGTCTAGCTAAAGTGTCGTTGTAGCCAGCTCACTCCCTCTCACCTGCGCTGCTGGCCTTACGCCTGCGAGAAATTAGTGACGGCTGTAAGCGTCACTAAAGGTCCGCTAGGCTGTTGCTGAAGGTTGTGCCAACTAACTCACTCGCCTACTCATGGCTGGATCAAGTAGGAACCAATGGCAGCCGTTGGATCAGAGGCGAACGGTTGAGATGGCAAGGGGATGGTGCATTCAGATCGCGCGTGAGATGGCGCGTTCTCGAGGTGCGTCAACAGCCACATGCTGCATCCGCGCCCATCGAGTGGTGCCAAGTGGTGACGCCTCCGCCACTTGATGACATCCAATGGGCGCAATCAAATCATGCCCGCTCTTGCAAGATTGCCTCCCCCCCACCGCTGCTCGAACTCGCGCTCACGGTTTGCGAGCGCTTGTCTTCGCCAATGCGCCAAAGCTGTGGTTTGTCAAGTGGAGGGTTGGTACGATCGCATAGTTAGGGTGCCCCTCAGCCATTGGATTGCGATCCAACAATTGAGATGTCTCCATGCGTGAGCACTGAGGCGGTTGTGGTTCATGTTGGGTGGTTTGGATGGCGCCACGTGGTGCCATCTGCACCGTCCATCTTCTTCTTCCTATAGAGGGTGCTACGGAGCTCTAATCGGGGTGATTTTTGCGTTGACAGACTGCGATCGTTGCTCCGGATTCATCCGTATGGTTGGATTCTTCATCCAAAGCCCATAAAGATATCGCACTACCTCCTGGCCATGTAAATGGAAGAATTAATGTACATAATATACAACTATCCTAAATGCCATTTAATGGATGCTATGCAGTATTTATAACATAGTATGCAATGCTAAGCCTAGGAACTATCATAAGTAAGCATTTTATCATGAATTCATGTGTGTTTATCACTTATGTATTAGGTCTAAGGCTTAGAGATTATTCGGCTCATTAACTGACCTTTTGTTTGTGGGACTCAGCAATCTAAGCACCCTAATCCACACATAGTCTGGTTTAGTGCGCTTAATAATCAAAATCATGTAAAAGCATTTATTCTGTTATGAAAAAGCTACCTAAATTAGGAGCGGCTTATCAACACAAGTTGATTTGGACGAGTTCCCAGAGCGGAGAAGCGGGAAATTCCCCTCGAAGACGCTCAATAACATACCTCTCCTTGGTTCTTGTCTCCTAGGATATCTGAATATCCTATCAGGGGCACGTAAGCACCTTATGTTAACTTAGGTGCCATGGGTAAGATTATCCCGAAATGTCGATTGCCATGGCTTGAATTTAGCTATAGAACACCATGGGCGGCACTATCTTGAAGTGTCGAAAGCCAGGGTTCTGGGGGTTTCCATGGACGGTGCTATCTCAAAGCATTGACAGCTAGGGGCCCAGCGAGGAGTGATGGTGGGAGCAAGGAATCCAATACAGACCATGTTTTTGAGCCAATCCGAAGCTAAAAATAAAGAAAAGAAAACGAGAGAAAGCTCTCCAAAAATGAAAAAATTTTTCTATCCCTCTCTCTTGCAAAAATGCACTACAAACTGAATTCGGGCTAACCATATTACAAGCACGGGTGCTTTAACCGCTAGATTCAACAAACCTTAGGATAGTTTCTGTGGGCCTTAGAAACCTTTGTGGCAGATTGAGGCCAAAGTTGGTCAGGTTCGGATCTTGGTTGGTACTCGAGTACCTCTAGACCTATTATTAGCATTCTTACCTAATTTCTAAAAAGAAGAATAAATCAAGACTCTAAGCTTCAAAAGCATGGTCTAGAATCTAACTTCATTTCAAAAGATTTTGCTAAGGGATTAGCAAAAGTTAGGCATGGGGATATGATGATTACGTAATCATCATTCATATCTAGCTTTATTTAGTGATAATCAATTGATAAATGCTCCTACCCGCCAAAGAGCCATAATTCACTGCACATCCATTCTAAGAGAAATGCATTAAAATAGGGGAAAAACTACAGTTTTAACAGAACATCCAAAATGCAGAACAGTCATGGGATTTTCTAGGGTTTGATTGAAGGTCAAATGGTCATAAATGTCTAATAAGTGGGTTCATATTGACAAAAATGAGTTTTCACGTGTTTCAAGAATTAAATGACATCTGAAATCCTAAAAATAGACCCACTTAATTCACTGCGGTTTCGATCAGGATAAGATTTACCTAAACCTTCTAAAAATCATAGAAAAATATTCTATAAGGTTTGGTGTGCTTGCTTTGAACATTAGAACCCATTTTGACCTAAAATAGTCTTAGACAGATAGTTGCCCTAATTTAGGTTTCTACATAATTTATCCATTTAAACTTGGTGAAAACCTAAATCTAACTTCACTATCAGATTCCTTGGGTCTAAATTAGGTTTGTACCAAAATTTGGACCCAATTAGAGATCACCTTGACCTAGTTTACATTTTAGTCCTATCTAGCACTTTTCTCTTACACATATGCCCCTATCTTCATCATCTTCTTCACCAACAGGTCCCCACCGCGTTCAACTCCTAAACCCACTTCACCGGAGACCTTCAATCAGGGATTACTCCCTAATTTCATGGCTAAACTCTTCCAAATTTTGAAGGGAGGTTCCTGAGAGAATCCTCTATGATCTAAACCTAGTCTTGGGCTTTAATTCTTTCCCAAAGGATCATGAGAACTTTTCAAAGGTTTGGGTATCCTCCATGTACGTAAGCCCCAAGCTTCCAAGGTTGATTTCCAAGCTTGGAAGGACCTTCTATGGCTTATAAAAGCACGCTCATGATATGCCTTACATCCTTAGCAAGGTTTGGGGCCAAAAACCTCTTCCTAACCCTACCTCGAGCCCCTCTCTGACCAAGCTCCAGTGGTCCTCCATCCCCGTCTTCCTAGGGGCAGCCAATAGCCAAATTGGCCTACCCATCCTCTTCCTCGTCTTTCCCTTTACTCACCGTTGTCCCTCTCAGGAGAATTTGTCTTCCATGATGTTGACTTGACAACACCGGTGTCAATCCTACCCCTTTTGACCGTTAGAGTAGGTTAGTTAGGTTTATTTAGAGTCTTAGGTTAGTTTCCCCTATTCAAAAACCCAAAAACACCTCTCGACCTCCACACACGCCGTCATCTTCTCCACCTCCAGCCACATCTTTGGCGAGGCCTTTCCATCATTCCACCGCTCCAAACACCTCACCACCTACTCCACAACCTCCGCCACATCACGCTCATCAAAACCGCTCTACTTATTTTCCATTCCACCCTCGCACGATCGCCCCCGAACAACCCATCTTTCGCTCACCTTTTTCCACCACCGACCGACCACCTCAAGCCCTAATTCTCCATGCAAACACCACAATCACCTTCGCCATCACCTAATGATCCTCCTGAAGTGTTTTAACGTGGCCAAGAGGTTGTTCTCATGATTTCAGGTGTCAGCTAGAGCTCCGTCACCGCCGCCATCATCTCCGGCTTGTTCTTTACCCATCGGCCACATTCTTCATCAGCATTCGCTCCAGGTGACATGGCTTATTCCTAGGAAAACTTCCAGGTCCTCAATTCAGGACCCCAGTAGCAACAGCCTACTAAATAGACACAACTCCACCTGCTGCTATTCGTGCAAGGAGAGACCTGTGGATAGTCCTACACTGTGGGAAGTGGAAGCAACCTCAGTGCATAACTTGAATTTGTCACATGGGCTTATTGCCTCCAACATAGCGTGAGGTCCCTTCACCTTACCTGCATACTCGACTGCCTAAACCCTCTCACTCCTCGGCTTCGACCCACACACGTAGCCTTGGACCTGGATACACAAGCCTGTTTACCCGACTAAGATCGGATTTTTGAGAGAGAAGAGTGCAAATTCCTAGTTGGAGGGGGTGAGATCAGCGTGACGTATAAAATGCGGAAATAAAATATAACAATCTCACAAAAATATACAATCACACAATGTACACAATGATTTTTAGGTGGAAACCCAACCCAAGTGAAAACCACCACCTAACCCTCTCAAGTTAGAATTTTTCGATCAACCAAGTTGATCAAATCCACTAACATACTACTTAAAACGAGGGTAGTACAACCTCAATTACAACCATGCTACAAGTGCGAGGGTAGCATACCTCGAACCCCTTCTCTTCACGAGAAGGATTTTGTCTCACGAAGGAGACAGGAATTCGTAAAGTGAATACCCAACACAAGCAAAGTAAAATACAAGAATAGTCCTATAGAGCAAACAAAGATATTCTTGACCTAAGCTTCTATAGGAATAAGGATGCTTCCCTTTGTAAAAAGTGCATCGACGACGTGGATGCCTAAACCACACGATAGCGCTTCGTCGCTTTTGTAATCGCGGAGGGAGAGCAGGTGCGCAACGGGAATCAAGCTCTCTAGGTGTAGAACTAAGCTTGGAGAGCAAGAGCTTTCTTCTATATGATCTTCTTCTTTTAGACACCAAAGAGTGGAAAGTATGTAGCTTGGGTGTGTCTTGGTGTATGTTGGAGTGGCAAAGGTTCTCCTCTATTTATAGAGGCCCTAGGAATGCTTTGGAAGGCCTTGGAAGGCTTCCACAGCCTTTGGGTGCAAGGACCAAGAAAATCAGGCCAAAATCAGGATTAATCATTACACTGATAGGGTTATCAGATGTCTGATCCTAGCATCGGACGTCTGGAAAATTAGTTTAAGACATCTGGGAACAAAGTCAGACGTCTGATTATAGGCGGGTTTCCTTCCTGACCTGAATCAGATCGAAACAGGTTTCTAGTGAAAGTCCATCAAACGACACACAGGATGTTTGGAATGATGTCTGGACATCTAGAAACCTACTTTTCTGCGGAAATGGATTCCCAAGGGAGTGCAACGGCTATAAAATCTCTGAAAAGAGATTTTGGGTCAGCCGAGGCAAAGCGGTCATGTATCAGACGTCTGGGGTCCTCTACGGACGTCTAATACGAGGCTAACAGTCAATTCCTTCAGTGTTTACTAAGGTAGCCAACGATCCACTAATTGAACGTCTGGCAAAAACATCAGACGTCTTCTAAGACGTCTAGACTAAGGTCTGGACATCTGAGTTCATCAGACAGAACTAAGTCCAATCTAAACATAATCGGACGTTTGAGTCAACAGTCAGATGTCTTAAAAGTTTTTATCAGACGTCTAATTTTTAGATTAGACGTCTGAAAAGGTTGTTTGAACCCTATTTTGGTTTTCTAAGTTCTCTATAGAAAACCTAAGTATCCTAGGGTTGTGCAGGTGTTCTTAGGACTACTCTTAGGGTACTTTGAGGCTCTTTAACATGATATTCTAAGAAATAAAAAGAGCAAGGAAATAAAGACAAAAGTACATAGAAAGAGATAAACAGAATTCTATCCTATTCTTCTTGTCCTTCCATCTTCAAGCTATCGCTCCACGTGAAGCTCCTCTGTTCTCCATCAAGCTCCTCCAATCCATCCTAGATGCGAGCTCGAACTCTGTCTAACCACGTCTCTATTTGCAATTGACCTGAAATCTAAGACTTCAAGTACAAATGTTAAATAACACGTGTTTTGTTATCATCAAAATAAACAATCGTGGTGCTCTAGCGCCAACAATCTCCCCATTTTTGATGATGACAAAATCATAAATAATAATGCAAAAAATCCTCCCCCTTTTTGACATTATCAAAAAGGTTTAATTGATTTTAAATGTCCTATAACTCCCCCTTAAAACATGCTCTTCTATGAATTTCTTTTAACAAGAGTAATGTCCTCCCCATTTTTGTAACAACAAGTTTAACAAGAGTAATGTCCTCCCCCACTTTGTAACAACAAGATAGCTATTATTTTTCTCCCCCTTACTAAAGGAACTATAAGTAATTTACATCTCCCCCTTAATAATTGACAATTAGCTCATAATTTTAACTCCCCCTATCTATATGCTAATGATAAAAGGATAGGGTAAAAGGGTTTTACCTCACCTACCATGGCCAATAAAATGGCCCAAATGGAGGTGGTGGATGCCACATTAGATGGGGGTCCCATCCGTAGCTTGGAGGCCCGGGCATCGGCACCGGTCTCCAGTCTAGCGGTCGACGTGCGGCGCATCCATCATTTGTTCGTCGTTTCGTCGGTCTTCTTGTTCTCCTCCTTGGTCTATTCCTTAGTCCTCCCAACTCGAGTTGACCAACCTTGAGCTTGTAGGTCCAGTCCTTTGTGTTGTAGTCACCCTTGAAACCTACAAAATAAGATTCTAAATCTTTCTTCGGTATCCAAGTGAGCTTGGATCCAGATCTGTTAGCAGGTCTCCTTGACGAAGATCCTTTCTCAACCTTAGAGCTATGCAAATCTTCTACTTTGTTGATTAATTTGTTAGAATTTTCCCTAAGACATGCAATTTCTTTTTCTATAGTATTCATCTTAGTCTTTAAATCATAAATTTCTAATTTTAGACTAGCATTTTCCTCAATCAATTTAGTATTTTCATTGATTAAGTCATCATTTTTAGGACTAGCTTCTAAATCCTTAAGTTGTTTTTCTAACCTTTCATTTTCATTTTTAAGAAAACTAATGTTCTTTTTAATATTTTTATTTTCTATCTTCAGTGATTTACTAACTTCAAAAAGCTCATTAAATGCATTTTGTAAATCGAAATTTACCTCATTGTCTGAGTCGCTTCTGCTTTTACTGTTGCTTTCTCCTAAGGCCATGAAACCAAAGAAAGCAGTTTCATTCTTCTAAGGATTTTCTTCTTCTTCCTCCAATCTCAAGTCGTCCCAAGTTGCTTGGAATGCCTTCTTCTTAGACTTCTTCTCCCTTTCCTTCTTCTCCTTCTTAAGAAGAGGGCATTCTGGTCATAAATGCCCTTTCTTGTTGCAATGGTAGCAATGTCTTGGGCTTTCCTTCTTCTCGTTCTTTTCTTTCTTTGATTCCCTACAAAACTTGGAAAATTTCTTAAGTAAAATTTTAAAGTCTTCGTCGTTAGAACTTACCTCGCTATCTAACATGGCTCTAAATGCAAGGATCTTCTTTGGTCTTGGTTCCGGTGTGTCCTTCTTCTGATTCAACTTTGTCTCGTAGGCCATTAGATTGGAGATCTTCCATATTGAGCTCCTCTACCTCGTTTGCCTCCTCAATAGCAGTGACCTTCTGTTCCCATTCCGGTCCAAGGGAACGAAGTAGCTTTTTTTGAAGCTCCCCCTTGATGAAGGTCTTACCTAAATCTTTTAAACTATTTACTATGAGAGTGAACCTAGTGTTCATCTCACTTAAAGATTCGTTAGACTTCATAGAAAAAGATTCAAATTCTTGAGAAAGTAAATTTATTTTAGAAGTCTTTACCTTAGAGGTACCCTCATGAGTTACCTCAAGTGTGTGCCAGATCTCGTACGCGGTGGGGCACTGCGAGATTCTATTAAACTCCTCCGGGCTGAGCGCATAGTAGAGGGCGTTCATGGTCTTCGCATTCAAAGAGAGCTCATGAATTTGTTGTTGTGAGAAGCCTCCCGCGGGTTTCTCTGGGATGTCAAACGGTGTCTCGCAACGGTCCCATATTGTGAAGTTAGTGGCATGAAGCACATCTTCATCCGTAACTTCCAGTACCCGTAGTTGCTTCCATCGAAGAAAGGCGGTCGGATGGTGGACTGCCCCTCGATGATTCTGGTGGCAGTGACGCTTCCCTGCATCGAATCTTCTTGCTTGGTTGTTACGCCAAAATAGCATGAACCTACTCTGATACCAATTGTAAATCCCTACTTGGAGGGGGTGAGATCAGCGTGACGTATAAAGTGCGGAAATAAAATATAACAATCTCACAAAAATAGATAATCACATAATGTACACAATGATTTTTAGGTGGAAACCCAACCTGGGTGAAAACCACCACCTAACCCTCTCGTGTTAGGATTTTCTGATCAACTAAGTTGAACAAATCCACTAACGTACTACTTAAAATCAGGGTAGTACAACCTCAATTACAACCACGCTACAAGTGCGAGGGTAGCGTACCTCAAACCACTTCTCTTCACGAGAAGGATTTTGTCTCACGAAGGAGACGGGAATTCGCAAAGCGAATACCCAACACAAGCAAAGTAAAATACAAGAATAGTCGTATAGAGCCAACAAAGATATTCTTGACCTAATCTTCTATAGGAGTAAGGATGATTCCCTTTGCAAGAAGTGCGTCGACGACGCGGATGCGTGAACCATGTGGTATCGCTTCGTCGCTCTCGTAATCGCGGAGGGAGAGCTGGTGCACAATAGGAATCAAGATCTCTAGGTGTAGAACTAAGCTTGGAGAGCAAGAGCTTTCTTCTATATGATCTTCTTCTTTTAGACACCAAAGAGTGGAAAGTATGTATCTTGGGTGTGTCCTGGTGTATGTTGGAGTGGCAAAGGTTCTCCTCTATTTATAGAGGCCCTAGGAAGGCTTTGGAAGGTTTTGGAAGTCTTCCATAGCCGTTGGGTGCAAGGACCAAGAAAATTAGGCCAAAATCAGGATTAATCATTACACTGACAGGGTTATCAAACGTCTGATCCTGGCATAGGACATCTGGAAAATCAGTTTAAGATGTCTAGGAACAAAGTCAGACGTCTGATTATAGGTGGGTTTCCTTCCTGACCTGAATCAGATCAAAACAGGGTTCTAGTGAAAGTCTATCAGACAACACACAGGACGTCTGGAAACCTGCTTTTCTACGGAAATGGATTCCCAAGGGAGTGCAACGGCTATAAAATCTCTGAGAAGAGATTTTGGGTCAGCCGAAGAAAAATGATCATGTATCAGACGTCTGGGGTCCTCTACGGACATATGATATGAGGCTAACGGTCATTTCCTTCAATGTTTACTAAGGTAGCCAATGGTCCAAAAACATTAGACGTCTTCTAAGACATCTGGAGTAAGGTCTGGACGTCTGAGTTCATCAGACAGAACTAACTATGTCCAGCCTAAACATAATCGGACGTCTGAGTCAACAGTCAGACGTGTTAAAAGTTTTTATCAGACGTCTTATTTTCATATTAGACATCTGAAAAGGCTGTTTGACCCTATTTTGGTTTTCTAAGTTCTCTACAGAAAACCTAAGTATCCTAGGGTTGTGTAGGTGTTCTTAGGACTACTGTTAAGGTACTTTGAGGCTCTTTAACATGATATTCTAAGAAACAAAAAGAGCAAGGAAATAAAGACAAAAGTACATAGAAAGAGAAACAGAATTCTATCCTATTCTTCTTGTCCTTCCATCTTCAAGTTATCTCTCCATGCGAAGCTCTTCTGTTCTCCATCAAGCTCCTCCAATCCGTCCTGGATGTGAGCTCGAACTCTGTCTAACCACGTCTCTATTTGCAATTGACCTGAAATCTAAGACTTCAAGTGCCAATGTTAAATGACACGTGTTTTGTTATCATCAAAATAAACGATCGTGGTGCTTTAGCACCAACAAAGAGAAGGAAAGGAAGAAAGAGCGGGGGAGGGGCGGGTTTTGCTCTTCAGAGAGAAAGCTTGATCCTTAGTTGTTGTGAGCAGAAGGAATAAGAAGAGAGAAGAAGAAGAAGAGAAAGGCTAAGGAAGAAAGCAGAAGAGAAGAGAGGCTATAGAGAAGAGGCGTGACTAAGAGAAGAAAGACAGAAGAAGAGAAGAAGATCATATAGAAAGCACTGTAGCAAGGCTTGGTTAAGTCATCTGATCCATATATCAAACGTTTGAGTACTGTTCATTTATTTGACATTATTAAGTAATTGATATAATGTGCTTAGGCTAATAATTGGTGATCTAAATCACCATTATTTTGTCTTAGTTATCTTTTTGGTATCTTAAAGTCTTGAAATACATTGAGCTTCATTGAATATCTAATGTCACAAATTAATATTCATTAAAATATCTTTATAGTGCTTCATTTATTGTGTTCATTTATATTTTAATTGAAGATTAGCATGTGAATTCCTATTTGCTCCATGTGTTCGACCTCGGACTTCATTAGATTTTTGAGTTATAAATTTTATCTGTTGATTGAGCAATTTAGAGGGTACTACAACGAATGCATATTTTACCTCCTCAAAAGCTTGACAACATCCGGTCAGAAGATCCTATAACAGGATCATCCCCTAGCACTATAAATAGCAAAGAGAGGCCCTCGAGGCACTCTCTCAGGAAATCCAAGTGAGAAGAGAGATTGTATTACCACTTTTTACTAGTGAATATTTAGGAGCATTGGCCTCCCCCCAAATGTACACCCCTTGTGGTGGAATTGAGTTACCAATCTCCTTGTTTTCCTTGTGATTGCTTTCTTGTGACTTGTTGAGTCGGACCCTCCCATCACTTAGGAGGTTCGATCAGTGACTAAAGGTTTTCATCAAAGAGAGGGTGAAGATTACGTACTCTAAAACCTTCAGCCCTGTTATCAAACACACTACATTAGACTTCTTCGATCTCTAGCTGTCATTAAAGGGTGGCCCTAATTTAGGTTTTTGCATAAATTACCCAGTCAAACTAGGTCAAAACCAAAATCCAACTTTACTATTGGATTTGATTTGGAACTTGCCCACCCCTGGTTAGTTTCACATCTACTGATATGGATCTCCCATCTCCCTCATGCAGTCCCACGCTTGCTCCTTCAACTATGGCTGCAAAGCTAGAAATTACGTTAGACACCACGCTATTGACCCTCAGATGCAAAGGGAGTCCTTTCATTTCCAAGGTTCCCTTTCGTTCTAGTGCTTTTTGGGGGGGGGGGGGGGGGGGGTCTCTCCTGTATCGCCCCATCAAACGGAGATACTAGTCTCCAGAGTACATTCATCCCTTCAGAGACACTCGCGCAGAAACGAAGGGTTTCTACAGCCATCATGCCCAATCAAAACAGTAGAAAACGTGAACCGAAGTCGTTATACCCTTAAAAAGATAGATAGCCCTAACCCACCTATAAGAGAATAGCCCTCTCTGGATACCAGGGTTTCATACCCTGGAGAAGAGAGGGCAGCAAAAGGATGCCTCAAATCGATCTGAAATTGAGTTAAGGCATCCTAGTACAGTTGAGTACCAAATTGAGCCTTATAGGTCGATTTGGATTCCAAAGTCAATATGGCTTCGAGGTGTGCATAACCTCGAAGTAAAGCTATAGCAGCCCCCATGGGCTGGGTAGGTATCCCAACCCATGGGTGTAAAAAAGCCCTGCTTCTAAGTCGATTTTGAGATCGACTCTTGACCTAGTTTGCAATTTGGTCCTGTCTAATTCTTTTATCTCACACATGCCCTTAACTTTCAAAATCATTATAGATAGCCCCCTAGCTTTGTCATCATTTTCACAAAAGGTCCCTGCTGCCATGAATTCTATTCCTACAACTCCGGCGACCTTTGATTGAAGGGAACTTCTCTGATCAATCAATCCCTTCCAAAATTGGAAGGGAGATTGATGTAAACACATTTACACTACTTAAAATGTCTATTTATGCATGTTCTTAAGCATAGGATTGCATTTCATGATATAAATATTGCATTACATGCATCATCTTGCATTTAGAGTAGTTTGAATAAAATGGAGGTTAATTGTCTCCTTTTATGTGCTTGGACAGGGCAAATATTTTATCGGGGCCTCGGATCAAAGACCCAACCGTATGGATATGATCAGGGCGACGATTGGAGTTCAACGACTCCAAGATCGCCCTAATCAGGCATCCGTAGCATCAGATAGAGACCGGGGAACCTTAGAAGATCAAGGGCTAGGATGGTGTAAATCCGCACTTCAGATGGAAAATCCGACCACACGGATGAATTCGGATCGACGATCGCAGCCGAACGACACAAAAATCGAGTCAATCCGACATCCGTGGCACCATCTACAACTTCCAGAAGATGGACGGCCAAGATAGCGCCACGTGGCGCCATCCCAGCCGCCCAATCGGCCGCAGGGGTCCTGTGAAGACTGCGCACCATCTCCTCTCCGCCGTTGGATCTCGATCCAACGGCTGCGGTCGCGCGCGTTTAAAAACGTCCGCGCGACCATTTCGCCCGCGTAGCGCAGCGGCGACGCAGCTGCGGGCGAAGCGGAGGTCGCGGGTTCGAGCCGCGGAGAGGGGGTCGAAGGCGCGGGCGAGCGGGCGCGCACGAGCGTCGGATGAAGATCCAACGGCCGCGCGCGCCCGATAGCGCCGACGCGCAATTGGACGCTCTGGTGGGCGCACGATCGCACGCGGGCGGCGCGCTACGCAGCGGGCGCGGACGCGATCTAAGCCGTCCGATCTCGCGATCGGACGGCTGAGACGACGCGGACGTGCGTCTGCGTTACGCGCGCAGGCCAGCCGAGCGGGCGCGCGTGGGTGCGGCGGCGACGGCGACGGCGGGGCTTTAGCGACGGTTTTATCCGTCACTAAAGACCCCTTATTTATTATTTTGAAGATGTAATGTCCATTTTGCCCCCACTCCTTGCAACTATAAAAGGAGACCCCCTCCATACGAAATTTTCATCCCTTCCTTCTCCTCTCTACCTCTCCAAAGCTCAAGAGAAGCTTGTCCCACACCCGGGATGCTTCTCGCGAGATAAAGTCCAAATTTTCGTCCCCCTTCGGAAGTGGATCCCGCGACGACGACGGCGTGCTGCTTCGTTCCCGTTCTTCTGCTTCGTCCTCCTTCGTCCCGCTTCGTTCTCCTTCGTCCAGGCGTCGTCCCGTCCGGCTCGTCCTCCAAGCGACCGTCGAGGAGGATTTCTCTCTCCCTATTCTTTTTACTGCTTTCTAGTATAGATTTACTGCTTTCTAGAGTAGTCTATTCGTCCTCCAAGCGATCGTCGAGGAGGACATTTCTCCCTCCATTCTTTTAATGCTTTCTAGAGTAATTGTTTTATGTTTTCTAGTTGTAATGAAAGAACTCTTTTATGATAAATTCCTTGTCTATTCTACATCTCATTTTGATTTCCATGTATAGTATTCCTTCGCTCTCTCTTACTCCCTCTCTCTCTTTTATTTGTTGTAGATACTTAGATAGTTTAAATTGAATTTCTTTGTGACAAAATAAAAAGAAACGCGGAGTTTTTAAATCAAACGTTCGCCTCCCTGTGTTCGACCCGGAATTCTTATTTCGGTATAAATTTTATTTGTTGAACACAAATCCTTCGCTTTCGAACTACAACGACGGGTTTTCCAAAACCAAACACGTTAGCGTAGATTCTCCGTTCAACAGAGATTCCTTGAGGAGTCCTGTTTCCATTGAATCCATCCAAGAGCCCTAAAACTTTCCCAATCACTCATGCGAATGCATGAGAGATTAGGGTATCCTAGAGAATTCCAACTCTGGCGACATCCAAGCTCAAAACTCCCTACAGAGATCTATAAAAGAAGCCCCATATCAGGCCAAACTTCTCAGACTCGATTTTGGCCGGAGAAACCCCAAATTCCTCTTTCCTCATTCGACCGAATGGCTCCTCGAGCTCCAACGACTCCCTCCGACTCCTCTCATCGTCTGACCACAATACCAAGGGCAGATTCGTCTTCCTCACCTTCCTCCGCGTCACACCATACCAGCGGGCATCCTCAATTCTCCATCGTTGTTGCCGCCCCCATCATCGGAGCGTCTTCTTCCTCGACATCGGCCTACCAATGCCAGTGCCATTCTTCCCCCTTCATCCATTAGTTTAGGGTTAGCTTAGTATCTTTTAGTTCTTAGGTTTATTTCTTACCCAAAATCCCAAAAACAACCATCAACACCCTCACAAGCCACCTTTGCCTCCACCTCCGATGACATCACCGGTGAGGATTTCCACTCACTTCACACACTCAAACCCCTTGCCAACCGGCCCATAACCTTTGCCTCATCCTCCTGCATAAAAGCCCTCCATCTATTTCAACAATTTATCACCCAAACTCGCCCCTAAATAGACCCATCATCACGCATCAACTCTGTCACCATCCGGCCACCACAGCCACTCCCACTCCACGCTAAACCCATCACCACATTTTCCGTGCTACAACAAAGCTTGCTGAACCTTCTGATGAGGTCGTAAGGCTGTATTCTTCTTTGTAGGTATCCTCGCCGGAGCTCCGCCACTTCCACCATCACTGCCCTTGTTCTTCAAGTCCCAGGCGTCACGAGCCCCAGGCAACTTCCCCAGGCAGAGCAGCTTACTCCCAGATGCATCCCCAGGCCACTAATTGAAGATGCTGAGGACCTTACAACTACAATCGAAGGCGCCATCCCTCGTAGCTGCATGCAGAAAGAAGGGTGGGACTTTAGTCCTACATCGTAAACTCGCAAGCTCCTACAGGTGCATAAATTGAATTTCTACCTTTGCCTCTTCACCTCTTAACACGAGGGTGAGGTCCTCCTTACCCATGCATGCCTCACCTGTGACACCTAACCTGTAGGTCTGGTGCATCCGATTACCCTCCTAAGCCCTGTCCACACCTTGCTCACCACCCACTGCTAGTGAGTCTGGTCCTGAGTGCGCGTGTGCCCTATAACCCGACAACCTGACACTGTGAAGGTCCTTAGGAGGGTGGAACCTTGGACGAAGAGAGAAAGAAAGAGAGCGTGGGGTAGGGGTGTTTTGCTTTCTATGACACTTAGCCAAATCTGAGAGTGCCTCCCTCTGTGTGTGAAGAAAGAAGGAAGAAGAGAATAAAGCCTTCGCAGAAGAGGAGGAAAGGAAGAAGCCCTGCAGAAGAAAAAGAAAGGAGAAAGAAGAGAGAAAGAGAAGAGGAAGAACAGTGCTTCCTTAGCACTGTAGCACCTGTTGGTTAAGCCATCTAGTCATCAGACCTGACGTCTGATTTAAGGCTTGATACTGTGAAAGCTTGATTTAGAGTTACTGTTGAGATATTTAAATTGGTTGAATACTTGAGATATATATGCTTAGAGAGTAATTGATGATTTAAATCACCATTATTTTAGCTTCTCTACCTTTTTTTTATTGTCTCAAGATACATGAGAATTCATTGAATATCTAATGTGACAGATTAGTATTTACTGAATATCATTATTTGGTTTAAGTTCTTGTGGTCATTTACATTATTTATTGAGATTAGTGATTGAATTCCTATTTGGTCCCTGTGTTCGACCTCGGACTTTCATTCAAGTAATAAATTTTATTTATTTTTCACGCTGATTCGACCTATACTACACGCATTGATTTTAAAACCCGTTTTAGAGCAACCAACATTTTGGCGTCGTTGCAGGGGAGCAACGTGCAACTTTGATCTCAGGATTGCAATATCTGATTTGGTACTAACTTGCTCTATCTCTTTTGACTATGATCTGTTTTAGGGATTCATTGGAGGAAGATCAGCAGCACATCAGCCACTCTAGGGGCAGGTAAACTCCATCCACCCTCTTCTAAACACCTGATTCTGAAAAGCTAAAAACAGAAAAAATAAATTAAGGCCACTTGCATTCTATTCTTAGATTTATCATCAAGTTTCTTGATTTGATACATTCTATTTAGACAACATCCAAACTCTGATTTGTGCACCTACTTAGATTTTTAAGGTGTCTAGGGCTATCACCTTCTTGCTTGAGCGCCAGGTACCACATTTGGATGAATTAAATTGGACCAATCAGAGCCAATTAGGTTTCCAGTTTAAGGATTTAGAGACACACTTGCTTAATCAAGAATTCACCTTCCCAAACAGTGTGTGCCTAAGCCTTGGTTGAATTGATCTATTCAAGAAAACCCTAAAATAAGGCTCTTAATTTCATGTGAACACTAAAAGAGGGACCTAAATTTTTCAAAGGATAAAACAGGCGAAGTTGACCCACCTTGTTGGGTTAACCAATCTTCAAATTAGGTCACTTTGCACAAAAACATCTTAAAGTTCAAAGTGAAATCATAAGCACCTTTGCTCTTAACTTAAAACTAGTAGACTTAAGAGGTCAAGTCCCCATTCTGGTCTACCTGGATCCTCAATGACAAGAGAGGTCAGGTAGGGGAAACCCTGTAACTCGTGGGGGTGCTCTACCGTGTAAGGGTCTTCGCGGGACTCTCCTTCTCAGGTGGATGACTTTCTAACTAAGGGGTATCATCCACCTTGAGCCTCTATAGTCATCCAAAATTTTTGGGTGTCTTGATTGGGTCCATCACCTACTATCCCTCATCTATTCCATCGGTGCATGTTTGGGAGGAGGTCCTTAAGATCATCCTTGAGGCCTCCATTAGCTATTCACTCTCATCAAGGTCGAGCTTCGACTTAAGTGTTTGTACAACAACTTGATCACATTGACATATCCTCTGATTCAGAACCTACTTCCCCCTTATCAACTATGGATCACCAAGAAGATCAACCTAACCTTGAGCAACAAGTCCATGATTTAGAAAATCGAATCAATGCCATCATCAACCCACCACTGCATCCTCAAATGCGAGATCACTATAATCCCGCAGCGATGGAAATTGAACCTCGAATCAACATTCCCATAGGAGGACCCGAAGTGGACCTCAAGCCTAGTATGCTTCATATGACCCCAAAATTTCATGGCTTGAACTCTGAGGATCCTTTCCAGCACATCAAAAACCTAAAGCACCTGGCCCACACTTTTGGGGCAGATGTGCAGAATCGGAACAGATTACTCTTAAAGCTCTTCCCATTCTCTCTGGCTAACAAAGCTGCTCACTAGTTTCAAACTCAACCACACACGATCAACACATGGGGAGAACTTCAAACTGCCTTCCTGTAAAAATTCTACCCCATTGGTTGTACAAACACAATGTGGTACCAAATCATGCACTTCTCCCAAGGAGCGGGAGAATCTCTACACGAGGCATGGGATCGTTTTCTGGATCTCATGCGTAAGTGCCCCCATCACGGAGTTCCAGAGTGAGAACAATTCCAATCCTTTTACCACGAACTCCGTGAAGACATCAAGCTCTTTGTCAATGCAACCTGTGGTGGTAGCATCATGGGTCAACATAAGGACACGATTTGGGAAATTCTCGAGAACATGTGGAAGAACCCCCTAAACAATGAGTCATTGGGTGCGTACGACTGGACATCCACCCACACATTGGCAAATAATCGGGGGGTACACGAATCCCGAGTCCTTTCCGCATCCATTGATCTGGAGTTGGTAGCCAGTCAATTAGATAAGGTCTCCATTATCGAGAAGAAGGTGGACGACATCACTCATCATCTACACAAATCCACCTCTACACCTCAAAGCACATACACGCACCTGTCCATGAGAAAGGAGGCTGCGCACAACATCTACCACTCCCTTAGGATGGATGCATATCCACCCCAGTCTGATTATGCCTTTGGAGGCAACTCTGGGTTAGCCCACCTCAGTTGGGGGAACTCTAAACCCCCGTACCCTGATTATCTCAGAGCTCCTCAGACTTGCAAGGATCTTCACGCTATCTAGAATAATTCTTTGTCCAACACTTACAACTCTGGATGGTGTAATCATCCTAACTTTTCGTGGTCAGGAAATAACCCAAATCCAAGACCTCAATTTCAACCCCAACCACAGGCTCTGCATCCTTATCAACTCACCCAACTAAGGCCCACTCAAAATTTCCAATCTGGACCACCTAAGGAAGATCATACATCTTCGATTCTTCAAATCTTGGTTGACATGAAGAAACAACACAAAGAAGAAATTACTTCACTTCGCAATCAAATGACCCAGCTGGCAAGTTCTCGCCAGCTTGGCACACTTCCTTCCCAACCTCTGCCAAATCCTAACAACATGTTGACCCAAAAACACATTGTAAACCAAATCCAAGGTCAAACATGTTATACTCAACCTGGTCCAATGACTCATACCTGCGTATTTTCTCCATCCACTTTGGCTGAGCCAAAACACACCATGACTTACCCAACACCACCCCCACAGCAACAGCAAGGTCTGACTTGTCCCCATCCACCTCCCCACCATGATTGTGCTATGATCAATGTTATGAAAACCATCCTTAAAGATAGCCAATCTATTCCTTATCCCAGGTCACATCTCACCTCCATACCAAAGGATTGTCAGAAAATGATATAACAGGACCTTTGAGGAATGCACAAGTCACAATTCCACTACTTGATATCCTCACTCTCAACCCAACCTCACCTGACTTACCTAGGAAGGAGGTGGAAGAACAAACACTTGGAAAGGTAGTACTGCCTGAAAATATAAGTGCCATAATCCAAAATAGTCTACCTCCTAAGAAATCTGATCCAGGCACCCCGCTAATTCTTTGCAATATTGGTGATACAAACTTCAAGCGGGATGCACTAGACCTAGGCTATTCAGTCAACCTCATCCCTACCAACCTATTTGAAACATTACAGATTGGACAACTAAAACCCGCTAATGCCACTCTGCAACTAGCTGACCGAACCCTGATCACACCAATTGGGATGATAGAGGATGTGGTAATTAAAGTTAAGGATTTCAACTACCTAGCAGATTTCCTAATTCTTGACATGGAGACACCACAACAAGTACAGGATATGCCCATGATTTTGGGAAAACCATTCTTGGCCACTGCAAGTGCCCCATAATCAATTGTGAATCCGGCATATGACAATTGCCTCCGGAGATCAACATGCTGAGATTAATATTTTTGAGGCAACAAAAAGGAATGCTTGACAAAATAACTAGGTTTTATAGAGGATCTCATGACCATTTCCTTAGTAGGAAACCTACAACCTGAATTGGAAACCTTTCAATCCTAGATGATGATCTAGTCGAACAAAATGACATAAGCACAATGGAGGCTTTCACCTTTGAACTTAAGGATATACCTAGAAATGTTGGGAAACATGGTGACAGACCATATTCAGAGTCCATGGATATGGAGACTTTTTGTTTTGAGGACCAACAGGAATCAGGATTGGACAATACTGAGAGTGACCTTCACCCAGAATATGAATCCCTTACAGATTTCAAGTTTTATGATTCAAAAGGCACTCTCCAAGTATTCACCTTTGATTGGGATGAAGATTATAGGGAAAATTCATTTGAAGACGTAATCAATGAGTCATTTCTAGAGGAGATAATCTCAAACCCAAAAGAAAAGAACCATAATGACTCATCAGGTATTGATTTGATAGGTCACAGAGCACGAGAGGAACCACACATCTATGGTACACTAACTAGACCCATTTCTATTGAGCTTTGGAATCACCATAACCCTACTACAAAATCCCATGATCACTATACCTTCCAAATGTTCCTTTCGCAGAAACTCAAGAAAGATCATCCAGAAACAAATCAACCTGACGTATATCAGAGATATTTTGGAATGACGTCCACCATGCTTTGATACTTATCTGTGGCCATCCAATTCTCATCCATCACGATCATATCATTCATGCAGTCAATCCATTCTACCTAAGCATATTGCGCTCGGCTGATGGCGGTAAACTCAACGCTTAACAGGAGGCAACCCGTCATCTTTTTGAAAAAAACCCGAAACCCTTCTTGACACATCCCGTGCTGAACTCATATTACACTTTAGGGTTCGTCCATTAGAATAGCCGACCCCACCTCTAGTACCCGTACCAAAGCTTAAAATCATCTGCAATAGTCATCCCGACCCGGCCACCCACCCAAAACCTGTTCCAATGTATAATCTAAGCTGAATTCTAACCCACCTAATTTACAATGAGGACATTGCGAATCGTAGTTATGGGGGGTATTAAAGTGCAAACGCTGTGAGAATCACTTCATAAGAAAGGGTTTCATAAAAGAAATACATATTACAAAAGGCCAAAAAAAAATTGAAAAAGAATAAAAAAAATGGAGAAGGGAGGAAATTTTGAAAATTGCATATCATTTCTGGAGGAGGAAAAGAGGAGGTGATATAAATATCAAAAAGGAGCAACAATTTGAAATAAAAAAAGATAGTCATTAGTAAAATATTAAGGAATCTTCTTAGTTCTAGACCAAATCAAAAGAAAGAAATAAAAGTGCTAAGAGACAAAAGAGATTAGTATGAATGTTGTTCTTAGGCCTCTTGGGCTTATGTTTAGGCTTAAAAATTCACGTATTCGTTAAAATCTAGATAATCCTCAAGAGGTTGAGGAAAATGCAAAGCTTAAGTATTATGTCTAAGGCTTAAGGATTATTCGACATCGTTAACTGACCTCTGGTTTGCAGGACTCGAAAACCTAAGCACCCCAATCCACACACAATCTGGTTCAGTGTGCTTAATTATCAAAATCATGCAAATACGTTAATTCTATTATGAAAAAACTACCTAGATTAGAAGTGGTTGATCAACATAAGTTGATTTGGAAGAGTTCCTGGCGTGAAGAGGTAAGAAATTCCCCTCAAAGATGCACAATAACATACCATCTCCTCATTGCTTGTCTCCTAACCTATCTAAATATCCTACTAGGGGTATGTAAGCACCTTGTGCTGGTTCAAATGCCATGGGCGGGATTATTACGAAATGTCGATTGCCATGGCCTGAATTTAGCTACAGAATGCCATGGGTGGGATTATCCCGAAATCTCGAAATCCAGGGTTCTGGGGGTTTCCATGGGTGGTGCTATCTCGAAGCATCGATTGCCGGGGACCCTGCGAGGATTGATGGTGGGAGCTAGGAATTCGATGTAGATCATGTTGTAATGCCAATTCGAAGCTAGAAATAAAGAAAGAAAAGAGAGAGAAAACTCTCCAAAAATAAAAAAAATTCTTTTGTCACTCTCTTACAAAAATGCACTGCAAACTAAACTAGGACTAAACATGTTTTAAGCACGGGTGCTTTAACCGCAGAGTTCAACGAACCTTAGGTTAGTTCCTGTGGGCCTTAGAAACCTTCACGGCGGACTGAGGCTAGAGCTGGTCAATTCCAGATCTTGGTTGGTACTTGAGTACCTCTAGGCCTACTATTGGCATTCTGACTTAATGTACAAAGGAAAGCACACAGTAGAAATCTAAGCATAAAAAGGCATGGTCTAGAAATTAAGTTAATTCCATAAGATTTTACTAAGGGACTAGCAAAATCTAGGCATGGGAGTATGATTGGAACACCATAATGAGCCAGAACTAGCTCAATTTGATCTGATTAACTCAATAAAAGCTCCTACATATCCATCAGAAGGCCTTAAGGGCACAAAACATTGATTTGAGAAGAAAATAAGAATACAGGGTTATTTCTACAAATTTACCATTCTATCACAAAAACAGAATACCTGTGGGTTCTCTCAAGGGTGGAACAAAGGTCAAATGGTCTTAAGAGTCTAATAAGAGGGTCAGAATAGACAGAAAAGTATTTTTCATGCATTACAGGAATTAATGGACATCTGAAATCCTAAAAACAGACCCGCTTAATCCATTGAGGTTCTGGTTAGGATAAAATTCACCTAAACCCTCTAAAAATCATTAAAAAATATTCTCTGGAGTTTGGTACCTTCAATTTGACCATTGGAACCCATCTTGACCTAAAATAAAGTTTCAAATAGACATTTGCCTTAATTTGGATTTTTACATAAATTATCCAGTCAAACTAGGTCAAAACAAAAATCCAACTTCACCATTGGATTCCTTAGGTCCAAATTAGTTTTGTACCAAAATTTGGACCCAATCTGAGATTATCTTACCTAGTTTGCAATTTGGTCCTGTCTGATTCTTTTATCTCACACGCACGCCCTTAACTTTCAAAATCGTTGTAGATAGCTCCCCAACTTTGTCATCATTTTCATAAAAAGGTCCCTGATACCATGAATCCTATTCCTACAACTCTAAAGACCTTTGATTGAATAGAACTCCTTCTCTGATCAATCAATTCATTCCAAAATAGGAAGGGAGATTCCTTGAGGAGTCCTCTTTCCATTGAATACGTCCATGAGCCCTAAAACTTTCCCAATCTCTCATGTGAACTCATGAGATATTAGGGTATCCTAGAGAATTCCAACTCTGGCGACATTCCAAGCTTGGGAATCTTGCTTCCCAAGCTCAAAACTCCCTCTAGATGCCTATAAAAGAGCCCCCAGATCAGGTCGAACTTCTCAGACTTGATTTCGGCTGGAGAATCCTGAATTTCCTCTTTCCTCATCCAGCCGAATAGCTCCTTGAGCTCCAATGACTCCCTCCAACTCCTCTCATCATCTGACCACAATACCAGTGGCAGATTCGTCTTCCTCACCTTCCTCCGGATCGCGCCATACCAGTAGGCGTCCTCAATTCTCCATCATTGTCGCCGCCCCCATCACCGAAGCATCTTCTTCCCCAGCACCGACTGATGTACATACATCTAAATAGCCAAAAATGTCTATTAATACATGTTCTTAGTGTTATATTAGCATCATGCATTGTAAATAGTGCATAATATGCATAATCATGCATTTAGGTCAAATTGTACAAATTATATAGCAATTGTCTCCTTTTATGGCCAGGGACAGGGTGATTTTTAAATGGGACCATACAGATCTCTGACCCAAAGATGGGTAATTTATTTAAAGTCAACGATTAACGTCTGAAGCCTTTTATTGACCGTATTGTTCTAGAACCCATCTCAAACACGGTTGCTCTAATCACATTGTGATTATTTTGGCTGGACCTCGCCTAGCTGATGGCATTAAACTCAGTAGTTGTACAGTCTGACTTAGAGCTGACCTAAGCATCATATTCAGGTGATATCTTCTACATTCTACCCTTCATTTCATGTCTTTTATTCTCAATGCGGACATTGCATCAGCTAGGCATGGGAGGGGGGTGGATTCATTTTTGAATCATTTTGTCAGCTCTGTGGAATTCTTGTAAATTCTACTTGTTTTCTTTTATAAAAAAGAAAAATGAATTAGGAAAGAATATTGGGCATTAAGACTTTTCAATCTTAAGAAATATTACAATAGGATCTAAACACTATGACCCTTCAGATCTCTGGGCTTAATCAGCCCAGGTATCCACTAAAATGCGGATTTGTTTATCGACTCCTCACCATCCTGAATTCCATTTCAATTTTATTAAATAATCTTAGGTGATAAATACACGACTTATCAACCCGCCCTCTGATTTGAGGGAACTTTAAGTCTAAGCATCTACACACTATTCGCACTGACTCGTTGTTCTACAGTTTTAACGAAAATTGTGTAGCTAATGAACTTTCTAGGGTGGTATAGCTGGCAAGTTATCGTGGGTAACAGCCCAAAGGTAGGTGATGAGAGCCTCATCATGAGCCATAACTAGCTCATTTTGACCCAATAAAGAAGATAAAAACTCCTACATAACCTAGAAGAAGGCCTAACTAAAGGAACAAGTGCTCTGAGAAGAAAACATGAAATAAAGGTTAAAACTGTAATTTTACCATTGTAGTGCATAAACGGGATTTCTCAGAGGCAAAACATAGGTCAAATGATCTAAATGAGATAAAAAGTGGGTTGAGTCAATCAGAAATGGGTTCATGTGCAATCTAAGAACTAAATGACACTTGGTAACCCTAAAACAGACCCACTTAAATTAACAAGGTTCCGGTCAGAACAAAAAGCAAGTAAACCCTCTACAAATCATGGGAAAACATCCTCTAGGGTTTGGAACATTTAATTTGGCCTTTGGAACCTAGTTTGACCTAGATTAGGGTCCTAGCTCTTCAATTAACCTAATTTAGGTTTTTACGCAAAATGTCCAGTCAAACGAGGTCAAACCTAAAATCCAACTTCACCATTGGATTCCTTAGGTCCAAATTAGGTTTGTACCAAAATTTGGACCTAAGGAGAGGTCATCTTGACCTACTTTGCAATTTAGTACACCCAAATCACAAATTGGTCCCTATCTTTTGAATACCGTTGCAGAGAACCCCCTAGGTTCTTCGCCTCCTTTGCAAACCAGTCCTGCCGCCATTGCTAGGGCAGAACCGAGCTACGGCGAGGTTCGGAGAGGGATTGCTCTCTAATCCCTCAGAGATTCCCTCCCAGAAATGGAAGGAGGATTCTCTGAGGAATTCCCTTCCTTATAAAGTCAATTACAATCGCTGGTGTCAACCCAATCTCTCGTGCGAATGCACGAGAGATTTGGGTATCCTAACTCCTTTCCATCTCCGGCGACCAACCTCAGGCAATTACGTGCCCTTCATGCCCTGCACACCCAGTCCAGCGCCTATATAAGAACCCACAACTCCGGCCGATGAGGCTGAGCTTGATTTGGCCGAGTTTCCCCCTTCAATTCCTCTCCTCCTGCCCGGCCAAATGTCCCAGCTAGCTCCGGCGAGCCCCCCTCCCCTCCCTCTTCACTCTGCCACAAAACCAGTGGCAGAGTTAGCTTCCCGACCTCCCTCCGCGTCGCGCAGTACCAGCGCACGCCGCCTCAGCCCTGTCGTCGCCGCCGTTCTCCCCCACTGGGCGTCATCTTCTCCGGCGACAGCAGGTACTGCTGTCCGCCTTCCGTCCCCTTTCGTCCTTACAATTAGGTTAGAACTCCTCTCCATCCTATCCTCTCTCTTTTCCCCCTGTTATCTCATCTGATTACCCCTCGACCGACGCTGACCACCCTCATCTTCCACATCACCGATCGATCTCCGGCGAGCCGCTTCCACCATTCCAGCCCCCCACACGGCTCGCCAACCACCTCGGGAGCTCCGCCTCACCACCAGGAACTCGCTCCACCCCACAACTACCACTCCAGACCTCCATAACCACCCCCCCGAACAACCCACCATCACCGGCCACAGGTTGACCTAGGCGCGCACGCCTAGGCCGACCGGCAACCTGCAGCATCACCCACCGCCTTCGCTGTGCTACGGCAAAGGTTTCCAGCTATTCTGATTGGGCCAAAAGGCCGTTCTGTGGAATCTCAGGTGAACGCCCCGGCCGCCATTAACAGCCGAAGCAGCAGGAAGCTTGGAGCAGCAGCAGGCGTCAGGCTTCCAAGGCGGCAGGTGCAGCAGACTCTTGCAAGTGTTGCGAGGTGACTGAGTTCAGCAAGGAGCACCAGCAGGGCCTTTAGCGTGGGCAATTGCACACGAGAGTCTGCGGGCGCGCGCAAAAGAAGGGCGGAACGTTTAGTCCCACATCGTGGAATCTCAAGGCACAGGTATGGTATAAAGAGTTTTTGTGATATAGCTTTATCGCCTCAGTAAGCACAGGGGTGAGGTCCCTCACTGACCCCACACCCGCCTCGTCCGCGGCTTGACCACGCGGATTTGGCGGATCTGACCCGATCTAAGCCTACGCACTCCTCGCGCATCACACCACCTGCAGGTGCACCTGGTCCCGGGTATGATCCGACCCGATAATGGCTGTGGCTCTGGGAGAGCGTCCCTGAGTGAATTGCTTGAGAGAGAGAGACGCGTGGGTAGAGGGAGAAGGGTTAGGTTTTGCTCCTGTGCAGGCCAGGCTGAACGCAGGAGAAGGACTTGGCCGCTACAGAAGAAGAAGAAGGAAAGGCAAGGCGAAGAAGAGAAGAAAGGAGGAGCAAGACAGAGAAGAAGGAAAGCAGAAGAAGAAAGAGCAAGACACAGAGAACAAGAGAGGCAAAGAAAAGATTAGAAGATCAAAAGAAGAAGAAAAAAGGAGAAATACTTTTAAGACGTCTGATCTTGTGATCAGACGTCCAATTTCATATTTTTGTCCTAATTATTTTTAATTGCATACATTCACATCTGAATTGATATTTTGAGTAAATTAGAGTGTTCAATTACATTTTGACTAGTAGTAAATTCCATTTGCTCCCTGTGTTCGACCTCGGATACTCCAGTTTTCGAGTAATAAAAATCTTTATTTGTTTTGAACGCTTTAGCGGCTATACTACAACGCGATATTATCTTTTAACAAACCGCACAAAAGCGCGACGAACAGTAGGTTGTCCAGAGCCCAGCCACTGGACCATTCTTTTCCTATTGCCTTTAGGTAAATCTTAGACCAAGGAAGCCACCTACTTAAAGTCCAAAAAGAAAAAGAAAAAGAAAAGGAGAAAAAAAAATAATAAGCCACACTTCACCGCACAAGTATGGCTGGCAAGTTATCGTGGGTAACAGCCCATTGGTAGGTTGTCCAGATCCCAGCTCAAGAAATGCACGTTTAATTACTAAAACACTTAGGAAGAAGTGGAGAAGTAGAATTATCTGGGGAGATATACACTGGATTCACCCTTGTGTTGACCCCATAAAAATAAAAGTAGGGAGAAAGCTACCGGTCGTATAGATACACCTTTAGGCAGAATTCTTTTTAAGGTCACCTAGGGGCGTAGAAACCCGAAGTCTGTTCTGATTAAAGATCAACGAGTCTATCACATTCACAAAAGGATGCTTAGAACTTACGGTTCTCATCAAATCTTGGGTAGGTTGAGTGGCCGTAGAAAGCCGCTCTATAACCCTGAACTCAAAAATCCAAAAGAAAAAAAATTAGAAAAGAAGAAAAAGGAGAAAAAGATATCCTTCTTTGAATAAGGTGAGGGCTTGAGGCGATCTGCATTTTGGTAGATACCTGGACGCTGTTGTGTCTTTGAAAGTTCAGGTCCTAAGTAAAAATTTCGTAATGTTGAAAATGACTTTTTCCCAAGTAATCCAATCCTAATTCTTTTATAAATAACATGTAGTTTTTGCTAGGGACTAAAAAACAATAGGCATGGGGGTGTGATGTGCATACATTTAAATAGCCAAAAATGTATTAATGCATGTTCTTAGTGTTATATTAGCATCATGCATTATAAATAGTGCATAACATGATAATCATGCATTTAGGTCAAATTGTACAAATTGTATGGTAATTGTCTCCTTTTATGGCAGGGACAGGGAGATTTTTAATCGGGACCTCGGATCGAAGATTCAACCGTACGGATCTGATCAGGGCGACGATTGGAGTTCAACGGCTCCAAGATCTCCCTAATTGGACTTCCGTAGCATCAGATATAATTCGAGGAAGGTCAAAGATCAAGGGCCAAGATGATGTAAATCCGCACTTCAAATGACAAATCCGACAGTACGAATGGATTCGGATCGATGATCATAGCCCAACGGCGTGAAAATCGATCCAATCTGACATCCGTGGCACCATCTGAACTCACAGAAGATGGACGGCCATGATGGTGCCACATGGCGCCATCACAACCACCCAAACCAGCCGTAGCACAGCTTCTCAACCTCTGAAGGCACGGGCGAGGCAAGATCCAACAGTCATGGGCATGCGCGCTTAAAACGTAAGGGCGACAAAGAGTCGGCCGCAGCGCAGTGGTTGAGTGCTCTTTCATGAGTGCGAGGCATGGATTCGAGTCCCGTTGCACCTCAAATCAGGCACGGGCGCAGGAGCGGGCTCAATTTAGTCGTCAGATGGCGATTGTGCAGGCGAGGAGCGGAGACGTGGCTTGAGGAGGTGCTTTGGATCACGTACGTGCGCGATGACATGCTTCTGCATGGTCCATCACACGCACGGGCGCACGGTAAGGTGATGAGTCCATTTTAATGGACTAATATTACACCTAAGTAACTTTAATTGCATCTTTTAGGTTTGTTAATAACTATATTAAATTATAGAATGTTTGCATGCATCATGATTTAGGTTTACATCTATTCTATAACTTAATATGTTCTTTTTATATGCAGGAAAAATAATTGGAAAAAGGAGGAGAAAAGGGTAAATTACCCTTTCAAATAACCGACGGCTGTTCTTTTCCCCATCCTCCGGGTACCCTCAACAGCCGCCAGCCAGAAATAGTTAAGGGATTTGAAAATCCCTTAACTCTCGCAGGCACAAACGAGAAGTTTAAAAGAAGAGGCGGAGAAAGGAGAGGGGGGATCATCCAGAGAGAAGGTGAATAATCCCAGTGCGCACAGTGGGCCAGGCTCCCCTTCCCTTCAACGCTGGAGGCACTTACGCCACCAAGCCTGCCCCTGCAAGCACTGCACCTTCATCACCACCGCGCGCCTGCAACTACACCCTAGCAAGCCTCTCCACAGGTGCTCGCCCGCCTCTCTCTCCAGCACCACCTGGCACCGTACTGCTTGCAAGTGCCCGCAGGCACACCCTTCCAGTGCCCACCTTCACCACTTCCAAGTGGCACCCCTTCACTGCAGGCGTGCCCGCTTCGCTTCCACCCTTCAGCGCCTCCCCGCAGGCGCACCCCCTACTGCAAGCGCTGCACCTACAGATAGCCCACAGTGCCTCCCCGCAGGCACGCCCTCTCCGCAGACGTGCACCCACCTTCCAGCGCCACACCCTTCCAGCGCCCGCCTTCACCCCGCAAGCCCGCCAGCGCCTTCAACGCCCGCAGGCGCTACACCGCACCAGCCTGCACCATGCGCCTGCCACAGCACCAACGCCATCTACAGCGCGCCCCTCCCCTCTCGCCCGCACGCCAGCAGGCATCCAGTGCTTGCTCCTGCAGGCTCCCACACAACGCTTCCCTCCAGCAGCCACCTGCAGGCTGCGTGCCTTCATGACCGCCAGCAGCCACCTGTAGGCCAAGCCTTCACGTCTCCGCGCCATCTGTAGCACGCGCGGCAACGCCAGTAGACAGCCTCCTCCGGCCACTTCTCCTCCGCCGGCCGGCCACCTCCGTCGATGCCGCGGCCTCCATCGGATAGCCCTCATCCTCGCCGACCTCCCTAGCCTTTCCAACGCCCGCCGATGCTCTCTCTTTCTCGCGAGGAGAGAGAGCAAATGCTCTGTTTTAAAGTCAGTTAATATTTACATTCACTTCCATTGCCACAGAATTTGATTTTTTTATTTATTATTATTATATTGTGGCAAAATTGCACATGCACACTCATATTCTTTGATAATTGCACATTATTGATATTCACTTATTTTAAGATTGGTTTTGGGCTTAACCAGAGCACTAATTTTCTCTAGTACATGTCACGTTAAAATTGCATAAAATCATCATATAATTATTGAAGATTTCAGTGAGGGAAAACTACACATATACCCTTATCTTTTTAAGTTATTGTAAATCTACTTTCCTTCGCATTTTATGCCAGATTTGAAAAGGGATTTCACACTTATCCGAAATAATATAATCAAAAGTTTATTGCATAATTTCCTCCCTGTGGACACGACCCGCTCTTCTGTAAGTGGTTATTTTTAAATTTTTTGATTAGTTGATTTTTCCACCACTTAAATACTACAATGCAAAGCGAAAAATTGACTCTTTCAAATTGGCGTCGTTGCCGGGGAGGCAACAGACGCAATAGATTTACTTCATTGTTTTTAAATCTTCTGAGTTGCGAAATTATCTGATCAATTTTTTTACTATGCAAGGAATCTGAAGAGGCGACGAGGCGCAACAGAGCGGCGACAACAATCACAAGTTAAGCTACACGAGGAAAAGACGAAGGAGACCAAGATCCTGTTTTCGCAGAGGATTCTCCGTCGTCACAAATTTATTTGTCTTTTCGCCCTTGTAGTAATTGGGGCTAAATTTTTAGGGGTTTGTCCCCGCATTCTTTAGCTACTAGGGCTTACAATATTTTGGTGCATGCATGATTCTATTTTCTCCTTGCCTGTTTTTAAAATCAACAAAGAAAATATTGAGTTGCCTATTTAGAAGTTGCATGCCCATAGGTGCGCGCATTTAGGGGTGATTGAGCAGCACATTAGATCTTATTATTGCAATGTAATCATTTTAGCACAAAGATTGCTGGAGACAGGTACATCTTTCTAACTTTTGCATCCAGCTCCTGTTCACGTATTTGCATTCAAATTTAAATTCAAGACCACCAAGTTGTTTGAATTTACTAATTCAGTGGTCACATAACTAAAAGTGGAACTAATAATCAGATTCAACCCTAAAAGCAATTCACATTTGATCTGATTCTAAGGGACTTGTCTGAGATTTCAAAAGAAATTACAAAGATTTGCGGTGTGTTGCACACTTTTGACACTGAGCACACATATTAAGCACCGCACTAAGGCTCGATCCCTTAAGGCTATAGGCACCAATCTCTTTATCGGTGCAGACCCTCCTATTGTGCTTTGTGGTGGTGGTGATACTATCTTTTGACCAAGTGTTTTGATACTCCACGGAGGGGGACACCCCTTAAAGGAATGAAAGGGTAGTTAAGGGGCACCGCATACGCATCGCCTCAAAGGAAGGGTTCACCCTACTTGCATCCCTTTGTTCGTCCTTGGAGTAACTTCTCACTTGATCACCTGGGAGTATCATCCAAGCAAAGTATATGTCCTAAGGCACTCGAAGGTTGAATTAAGGCACGTAATTGCAGTGAAAAAATTGTTTGGCCATTTATATTAACTAAAGAAGGTTAAGATTTCAAGTCCACACCCCTCTTATACCACTTACGTGGGAACGGAGGGATAAGTCTTGATCTTTTGACTTATCTTTGGAGTGGAGGTTTAATGTTGAACATGTACGAACCTACGCTAACGTGTTTGGTTTTGGAAAAACTGTCGTTGTAGTTCGAAAGCGAAGAATTCGTGTTCAAAAAATAAAATTTATACCGAAATTAAAATTCCAGGTCGAACACAGGGAGGCGGACGTTTGATTTAAAAACTACACGTTTCTTTTTATTTGTTACAGAATAATTCAATTTAGAACTATCTAATTATTTAGAATAAATAGAAGAGAGAGAGAGAGTAAGAGAGAAAGAGAATATTACACAGAGAAATCAAAATGAGATGTAGAATAAATAAGGAATTTTTGCATTGAAGAGATTGTTCATTACAACTAGAAAGCATAAAACAAGTACTCTAGAAAGCGATAAATTTACTCTAGAAAGCATTAAAAGAATGGAGGGAGAAATGTCCTCCTCGACGGTTGCTTGGAGGACGAGTAGATTAATCTAGAAAGTAGTAAATCTATACTAGAAAGCGGTAAAAAGAATAGGGAGAGAGAAATCCTCCTCGACGGTTGCTTGGAGGACGAGCCGGACGGGACGACACCTGGACGAAGGAGAACGAAGCAGGACAAAGGAGGACGAATCAGAAGAACGGGAACGAAGCAGCACGCCATCGTCGTCACGGGATCCACTTCCGAAGGGGAACGAAAATTGGACTTTATCTCGCGAGAAGCATCCCGGGTGTGGGACAAGCTTCTCTTGAGCTTTGGAGGGGTAGAGAAGAGAAAGAAGGGATGAAAATTTTGTATGGAGGGGGTCTCCTTTTATAGTTGCAAGGAGTGGGGGCAAAATGGACATTACATCTTCAAAATAATAAATAAGGGGTCTTTAGTGACGGATAAATCCGTCACAAAAGCCCCGACGTGGCCGTCGCCGCCGCGCCCACGCGCGCCTCCTCGGCTGCCCGCTCCTCAACGCTCGCGCACGTCTAGCGTTTTTCTAAATCGCGTCCGCACCCGCTGCAACCCGCCCGCCTACGCGTGCGATCGCGCGTTACGCGGGGCGTCCAATCGCGCGTCGGTGCTATCGGGCGCCCGCGACCGCACGATCTCCATCCGACGCTCCACGCGCCTCAATTACCCGCGCCTCCAATCCCCTCGCCGTGGCTCAAACCCGCGCCCCGCGCTCGCGTAAGCGTGTTCGACCGCTGCACTGCGGGGCGCGACGGGCGGCCACAGCCGTTGGATCTCCATCTGGCGATGGAGAGCGATCGGGCGAGGGCCTTTACAAAATGCCAGCTACCATTTGGGCGGCTGAGATGGCACCACGTGGTGCCATCTCAGCCGTCCATCTTCTGGAAGTTGTGGATGGTGCCACGGATGTCGGATTGACTCGATTTTTGTGTCGTTGGGCTGCGATTGTCGATCTGAATTCATCCGTGCGGTCGGATTTGTCATCTGAAGTGCGAATTTACACCATCCTGGCCCTTGATCTTCTACGGTTCCCTAGTCTCTATCTGATGCTACGGATACCTGATTAGGGCGATCTTAGAGTTGTTGAACTCCAATCGTCGCCCTGATCATATCCATACGGTTGGATATTTGATCCGAGGCCCCGATAAAATGTTTGCCCTGTCCAAGCACATAAAAGGAGACAATTAACCTCCAATTTATTCAAACTACTCTAAATGCGAGATGATGCATGTTATGCAATATTTATATCATGAAATGCAATCCTATGCTTAAGAACATGCATAAATAGACATTTTAAGTAGTGTAAATGTGTTTACATCATACCCCCATGCCTATCTTTTGCTAGTCCCTAGCAAAAACTATATGCTATTTATAAAAGAATTAGGTTAGATTATTTGGACCTGAGTTATTTTCAATCATTAAGAAATTGTCTACTTAGGAACTGAACTTTCAAAGACACAACAATGCCTGGGTATCAGCCAAAATGCTGACCGCCTCAAGCCCTCGCCTTATTCAAAGAAAATTTTTTTTTTCTCTTTTTGGATTTTCAAATTTTAGGGTTCAAGAGTGGCTTTCTACGACCATTCAACTCACCCAAGATTTGATGAGAATCCTAAGTTTTAAGCATCTTATTGTGATTGTGATAGACTCGTTGACCGGCAATTAGAACGGACTTCGGATTTCTACACCTCTAGGTGACCTCAAAAAGAATTCTACCTAAAGGTGTATCTTTACAACCAGTAGCTTTCTCCCTACTTTTATTTTTTAACAGGGTCAACACAAGGGTGAATCCAGTGTATATCTCCCTGGTTTATTCTACTTCTCCGCTTCTTCCTAAGTGTTTTGGGAATTTTTAGTGCATTTTCTGATCTGGGTTCTGGACAACCGGTCGATGAGCAGTTACCACCGACAACTTGCCAGCCATACTCATGTGGCGAAGTGTGGCTTATTGCTTTTTGTTCTTTTCTCCTTTTTCTTTTCGATTTTTTTTTTTTTTTTTTAAGTAGGTGGCTTCCCTGATCTAAGATTTACCTAAAGGCAGCAAAAAAAAAAAAAGAAAGGTCCAGTGACTGGGCTCTAGACAACCTACCTATGGGTTGTTACCCACGATAACTTGACAGGCATATCACCCTAGAAGGTTCATTAGCTACCCAATTTCTGTTAGAATCGCCAAATAACGAGTCAGTGCAAAGAAAGTGTGTAGATGCTTAAAACTCAAAATTCCCTCAAATCAGAGGGCAGGTTGATAAGTCGTGTACTTATCACCCAAACTTATTTATTCCAATTATAATAGAATTAAAATGGCGAGGACTCAAAGACAAATCCACATTTTAGTGGATACACAGGCTAATTAAGTCCAAAGACCTGAGAGGTCCTTGTGTTCAGATCTTAATGTAGTATTTCTTAAGATTGAAAATTTTCTTAAACCTAAATTCTCTTCCTAATTCTGATTTTTTTTTATTTTTTTTTATATATAAAAGAAAATAAAATAAATCTATGGAGCTGACAAATGAATTCAGAGATAAATATCCACCCCCCCATGCCTATCTAATGCAATGTCCTCATTGTATTAAAAAGACATAAAACAGAGTGGAAAAGCATAGAAAGCACCTGAATTGCGTGAATGTCATGTCCGCTCCAAGATGAAATCGAAAAAGAACTGTATATGTGCTGAGTTTAGTGCCTTCAGCTAGGCACACTATACAAAGAAAAGAAATGAAGAATTCACATGTGCAGGTCAGAATTAGAATGAACAGAAGAATCCTCTAACCTGACAGCAGAGGTCCACAGATGTGGACCAGATTGTGGTGTAGACCCACACCCCATAATCGAGAATATCTTAGGTTCTGGATAAAAATTACCCAAAACCTAAAATCAGAATGTAAGCGGGATCGGGCCTACGATTTCTGAGGATGCAACCCAAGACCAAAAAGTTGGGTTACAGAAAATTGAAGCTCAAAAGGATAATCGTTGAATGTGTGCTTGGGTTGAACATCCTCGAAACAAATGTCGTAAGGGTTCTGATTTGATGGTTTCAACTTAAAAGGAACCCTTCGACTCAATCTTCCATTTCCTCCTGAATTAACTTCCCAAATCAAAACTTCCCAGCTCCTATCCTCCTCATTCAGCATATCAAATTCCAGGACCTCTTGTATATTCATCACCCCGTCTGAAATCTCCAAGTCTAAATGATGTGGCAGAATCAAAATTGACTTGGGTCTAATTATCTCAGAATTAGAATCATCAATAAGCTCAACAGGGTGTAACTGATAATCAGGGCATTGAATTGATTCTTCCAGAAAATGCGATTCTGGATCCGTAATGTGTGCCCTAATAAGATCAGTTTCCTTAGTTATTAGGCTATTAAATGATCTATCAGATTCCTCAGGCCCAATTGTCTCACAGAAATCGTGTTCAAAAAACTCGCGTGAGACTTCGCAACTTGAATCTTCACCATCAGGATCCGTATCAATGTATGTCCCAAAATCAGTTGTCACTTTCTGTTCCAAGGAGACATACGTTTCCTCATAACCCGGCTCAGGGATCTCAGGTGAAGAAATCAAATCATCCTTAATTGGTTGCTTGAATTCAATCTGGTCAGCCTCATAACACTTGTCCCCCCCAACAGGTGCCTGAGCGGGTTCTATTATTAGCTTTCCTGAAGAGGGTTCATCCTGGGAATTATTCCAAGATTGAATCAAAGCAACCACGAATCTCATCCTCAATTTTGCTAATTTCCCAAGTAGAAACTCACCCGGGTTCTTATCCTTAACATCCTGGAGCCAATCCAACAAAGACTTGTTTAAATCATCAATCATTTCAATCAGGGGCTCCAATCTCTCAATGCAAGGTATTGGCTGAACTTCTAAAGATTGAATGATATTCCTCAAGTTAGCCATAACCTTATCTTGAACCTGGTTAACCTAAACCAAATGAGTTGGTTCAGGGTTGGGCGGGTTTGGGCTCAATGCAGGGGAATTAACGAATTGAGATTTGTTATACCCTTCCTGATAATAGGCCATTTCAGATTGTTGAAAAGATGGTGATGACCTAAAGGCAGTGAAATCAGAGGATGGGTAGGGATCGGTGTATCCTTCTTGATTGTAGATCGTATTATGCTGTTCATGAAAGGAAGACGATCTATAATTGATGTAGCTCTGAGAAGGATAAAAATCAAAATCAAAGTGTTCAGGGTTAGACCCTAAACACAGGGTTCCGGAATTGTATCCCCAATCCGAATTATCCCAATTAACTGATGGTTGATTACAATACGAGTTGGGATAATCGTCATGTTGAGGATAATTTACAACAGGAGGGAAAGAGCGGGAATGCGTGAAATATGTGGAAGGATTCATGATACACGGGAGGAAGAAAGGTGCCCTGCAATACAAACAATCAAACCTGTCCTTAAATAGGTTAGCCTAAAGACCTACAGACTCTCAAAACCCGTCTTGAGATAAAGGAACGATTTGATCTACTTTCGTCTGTTCAATCCAACCAGTTAGAAGGAGGGACTGGGGAGAAGGTTCTTCCTTCGACTTGTGCCTCCGGTTCCTAGTGTACCCCCCAACCGCGATCGTTTGACTCTACTCCCCTAGCTAGACATCAGATTAAACAGTAGAAACAGACTAATCGAAAATAATCTTATTCTGGGTTCTGAAGAGCGAGTCCAATCCTTAAGGCCAACGTCTACTCTGTTTTATTTAAGGCTAGGTTTGAATGTGCTTTGGAATGTGATTGGCCCTTTAAATGGGTTGTGCCCTTAATGATTGATTGATTCGTGTGTGAGTGCACAACCAGTGGTTTTCAAGTAAGATTGTTTTTGATGTCGTGAATTTTAAGGTTCAATTCTTGCTTAGTAGCTTTTAGGATTCAACTTTAGGTGTTTTCAATCAAGTTTCATTAGCACACCAGGTTTTGCAAGCACAGGTGAAGATATTTTCCTTTAAAATTTAAAAAGAATGTGGAGTGCCTGGTAAATCCCTAAGAGTTGAACCTAATTGGCCGCTACTTGATGAGTTGATTTTATTTGAAGTGGTGTGGCCCAATCAACTCAAACAATTGGCCACAAATGCACCACTAAGTTAGGCACACAAAGATGATTACCTAATCTGATTTCTACTCGATTATGTGTTTGGATGTGTGTACCGGCTCCTGAGATCGGTTTACCGGTTGAGTTAGAAAATCAGATGAGATTGTGTACCTCTGTCAGATTTTTTTATTTTTTTATTTTTTTTTAATGTGGGGGATGGAGTGAGTATGGATGTCAAACAACAAACAATCTAACCTTAGAGTTTATAAAAACACCTAGGTTGATTGATGTTTGAGTTATTATGTGATGAAATGAAATCTAATGGGTGGGAGGTGGGGGGTAACTCACAAAACCTTCTACAGCACTTTACTCCAATCTACCGCTTTTGCCTGCCTCAAAAGAGTACCTGCAATTACAATAAGAAAGGAGAAAAGTGAGGTAAATGATTTGTAAGTTACAAAACGCGAAGAGAAATCAAAGATCGTTGCCTCTCCGGCAACGGCGCCAAAATGTTGAACGTGTACGAACCTACGCTAACGTGTTTGGTTTTGGAAAACCTGTCGTTGTAGTTCGAAAGCGAAGAATTCATGTTCAACAAATAAAATTTATACCGAAATTAAAATTCCGGGTCAAACATAGGGAGGCGGACGTTTGATTTAAAAACTACGCGTTTCTTTTTATTTATTACAGAATAATTCAATTTAGAACTATCTAATTATTTACAATAAATAGAAGAGAGAGAGAGAGTAAGAGAGAAAGAGAATATTACACAGAGAAATCAAAATGAGATGTAGAATAAACAAGGAATTTTTGCATTGAAGAGATTATTCATTACAACTAGAAAGCATAAAACAATTACTCTAGAAAGCGATATATTTACTCTAGAAAGCATTAAAAGAATGGAGGGAGAAATGTCCTCCTCGACGGTTGCTTGGAGGATGGGTAGATTAATCTAGAAAGCAGTAAATCTATACTAGAAAGCGGTAAAAAGAATAGGGAGAGAGAAATTTTCCTCGACAGTTGCTTGGAGGATGAACCAGACGGGACGACGCCTGGACGAAGGAGAACGAAGCAGGACGAAGGAGGATAAATCAGAAGAACGGGAACGAAGCAGCACGCCATCGTCGTCGCGGGATCCACTTCCGAAGGGGAACGAAAATTGGACTTTATCTCGCGAGAAGCATCCCGGGTGTGGGACAAGCTTCTCTTGAGCTTTGGAGGGGTAGAGAAGAGAAAGAAGGGATGAAAATTTCGTATGGAGGGGGTCTCCTTTTATAGTTGCAAGGAGTGGGGGCAAAATGGACATTACATCTTCAAAATAATAAATAAGGGGTCTTTAGTGACGGATAAATCCGTCACTAAAGCCCCGACGTGGCTGTCGCCGCCGCGCCCATGCGCGCCTCCTCGGCTGCCCGCTCCTCAACGCTCGCGCACGTCCAGCGTTTTTCAGCCGTCCGATCACGAGATCGGACAGCCTAGATCGCGTCCGCGCCCGCTGCAACCCACCCGCCTGCGCGTGCGATCGCGTGTTACGCGGGGCATCCAATCGCACGTCGGCGCTATCGGGTGACTGGTCGATCTTTCGCTTTAAAGTCGTTTGTAGTTTAATGTGGTGGAAAAATTGACTAATCAATATTTAACAAGAAATAACCACTCGCAGAGGAGCGGGTCGTATCCACAGGGAGGCAATGACGTATTAAAATTCGCACCAATTAAAAACGTTCGTTCGTAGTTAGTTTGGACAAGAATCAAGCCAAGATTGCCTTTAGATTAAGGTTTAAGCATGAAACAATGCTGAAAAGGCAATTATGAGAAACTAGAGGATATTTTCCGCAATGCAGAATCAATAAAATATCATTAAAAAGTGGCAATGGCAGAAAATGTAATTTCTAATTGATGGTTTACTGTAGCAAAACAGGAGAATTTTTCCCCTTTGTCTTGCACGACGAGGAGCAGATGGCTGGGCGCGGGAAGCTCGGAGGAGGTCCCTTGGACCAAGAGCTTCGAATCGGTGGTGGCGGCGAGTCGCGCGGTGGCCGGAGGTGGCCGGACAAGCTCCGGCGGTGGTGCTGCAGCCGGTGAGCTTGCGTGGCTGTTGGCGTGAGATCTGCTCGCGCGCTGCTGCTGACGGCTCTGCAGGCGCGGGAGGACGGGTCTGCAGGCGGTTGAGCGGGTGCGGCTGCAGCTGGCGAGGGCGCGCAGGGTGTTGTGCGTGGGCGGAGGGCGTTGCGGGCGGCTGGCGTGTGCGCGCAAGCTGCGGGCGCTTCTGCAAGCGCGGGCGGAGGATGCTGCAGGCGCGGTTGGAGACGGTGGGCGCTAGTCTGCAGGCGCGGTGAAGCGTTGGTTTGCAGGCGCGTGGAAGCGTTGTGGTGGTCTGCAGGCGCGGGCGGAGGCGTGGCTGTTGGAGAGTTGAGGCACGTTTGAGCTGAAGGTTGACGGACGTGGGTGCGCTGAAGGTTCTGCAGGTGCGGGAAGGGGTCTGCAGACGACTTCAGGCGTGTGCGGTGGAAGTGAGCGGGTAACTTCAGACGTCTGGGAAATTCCCCAGACGTCTTAAGTTACTGAGAGGGTGGCTGAATCAGTAGCTCGGTGATGGTGGTCGGCGATGACGGCGAGGGGGATGCACGCTAAGGTGCTCACGGTGATGCGGCGAGCTCCGGATGGCGGTGTGGCCTGTCACACGACACGCCCACGGTGATGGAGACTCGTCGCCACAGTAGAGGCCGGCAGTGTGGAGTGGAAGAGAGAGGTTCTCTCTGCACAGTGGTGGGTCGGTGGCGGAGGCCTCCCTAGCTCGGCTGCCTCCCTCCTCCTTTTGTAGTGGCCTGCACACATTTGAAATCATCCACCCGACCAGATCCATCACATCTGCTCCCACTTGAATGGGTTCTTCACTGCACCAGCTGTTCGTCGTTGGAGCGGTAGCCAGCCGTTCCTCCAAGAAGAAAAGAAAATAATGTTAAAATATTAGGGCCATTTATATACAGACCCTCAACTTTTATGTTAATAAAAATAATATACCTAATTGGTTATCTAATTAGATAAATGCCATTGTAAACTAATTCTAAATGTACTTAAAGTATGACTGCAATGCATGGATTATGTAATTAAATTAAAACTATGAATTAATCTATTTACATCCTAATTTATACTAAATAAATGTTAGAATTAACCTAATGTGTAGGCACTTAAATACTTAAATAGCCCACAACTATGGGCTAATCATCGGGCGCCCGCGACCGCATGATCTCCATCCGACGCTCCACGCGCCTCAATTACCTGCGCCTCCAATCCCCTTGCCATGGCTCGAACCCGCGCCCCGCGCTCACGTAAGCGCGCTCGACCGCTGCGCTGCGGGGCGCGGATGGTCGAGTGCACGTTTTAAGTGCCGGGCGGCCACAGCCGTTGGATCTCCATCTAACGGCAGAGAGCGATCGGGCGAGGGCCTTCACAAAATGCCAGCGGCCATTTGGGTGGCTAAGATGGCGCCACGTGGCATCATCTCAGCCGTCCATCTTCTGGAAGTTGTAGATGGTGCCACGGATGTTGGATTGACTCGATTTTTGTGTCGTTGGGCTGCGATCATCGATCCGAATTCATCCGTGCGGTCGGATTTGTCATCTGAAATGCGGATTTACACCATCATGGCCCTTGATCTTCTAGGGTTCCCCGATCTCTATCTGATGCTACGGATGCCTGATTAGGGCGATCTTAGAGTCGTTGAACTCCAATCGTCGCCCTGATCATATCCATATGGTTGGATCTTTGATCCGAGGCCCCGATAAAATGTTTGCCCTATCCAAGCACATAAAAGGAGACAATTAACCTCCATTTTATTCAAACTACTCTAAATGCGAGATGATGCATGTTATGCAATATTTATATCATGAAATGCAATCCTATGCTTAAGAACATGCATAAATAGACATTTTAAGTAGTGTAAATGTGTTTACATCATTTAACTTAATAAAAAAAACTTGAATTGTGTTTTGTATGCTTGGTAGACGCTCTCTTAAGGGTAGTTTAGTGTTTGATCCTGAGCTTGAGAGAATTCTTAGGAGAGCTCACCTAGGAGAGGAAAAAGAAGGAATGGCTGAGCAAGGTGCAAATCAACAAAGGACCCTAAGGGACTATTTTATTCCTACTAACCAACCTGCACAAGCACTAAGACGATCGGCAGGGGATAATCCGGATGAGATCAAGAGCAGTACCATATCCTTATTACCCTCTTTTTATGGTACTACTAGGGATGACCCCTACCGGCATTTGGAGGAATTCACCGAGGTCTGTTCCACGGTGAAGCTCCAGGGCTTTACTGATGAAGCCCTAATGAGGACTCTATTTCCTTTCTCCCTAAAGGATAAGGCCAAGCACTGGTATCATACCCTCAATGCAAGGGTAAATGATTGGGCCACCCTTAAGGGAGAATTTTTAAAAAAGTATTTTCCTATGAGTAAAACCAACCATTACAGAAGAGAGATTATGGGTTTTACTCAATAGGAAGGGGAGCAATTTCATGAGACTTGGGAGCACTTTAATGACCTTCTTAGGTTATGCTCCCACCATCAAGTGCCAAGATGGCAGTTGGTCGAAGGGTTCTATAACGGATTATCTGAAAGGCATAGGCAAACCATTGATGCAGCCTGTGCAAGAACCTTCATGACCAGAACTAAGGATGAAGCCTGGGCATTATTTGAAACATTAAGCGACAACTCCATGCATCTGTCCTCTGCCTATCAAGAAAGAAAACCATCAATCTTGCAGAGGAAGATAGAGGCCCATGAAGCTGGGGCTTCTCAGGATTTGGCTTATCATATTCAACTATTGAATAAAAACTTTGATAGGCTTTTAGCAAACCCCAGCATGAACCCACAAGCAACCTCTATTTCTCAGGCTTCAAGAGAATGCTCCATTTGCCAAAGCACAACACATGCCACTGAGGAGTGCCATCAGGCAAACAAATTCCCTGAGTTGATTCAGGCCGACTTGAACGCGGCCCAAGGTTTCCTCCCCCCTCGCAATAACCCTTACTCCAACACTTATAATCCAAGGTGGCAGAACCATCCAAACTTCTCTTGGAAGCAAGGTGATGCTTCTAACTCAAAGAATACTAGACCCTTACCTCCCCAGCCCACATACCAACCTTCGTATGAAAACCCTCCTCTGAATAAGCCCTCTGAGATGGATGAACTGAAGGCCATGATGAAAGCAATGCAAGAGCATCAGAATATGGTTATCCAATCTCAGAATAAGATGATTACTGATATGCAATCCCAAATTGGCCATCTTACTGAGGCAGTTAGGCAACATGATCCGGGAAAGCTGCCTAGCTCTTCTGAGGAGAACCCTAAGGGCAAGGGGGTTGTATTCAGGGAGCATGCCCAAGCAGTGACCACGTTGAGGAGTGGAAAAAGGATTGACAAGCCTAATAACACTCCTACAGTTATATCTCAGAATTCCCCTTCCACACCTAACTCGACTTCCATCTAACCCAAGGAAGAGCCACACCACTCTCCCTCACAAAAAATCACCCACAATGAGGATGTCATCCTTCCACCACCCCTTTCCCGCCATGACAACCCCTCTACCCAAAAGCCGAGGGTGCCCTATCCAGAGCGCCTATCTACTCCTGGGGAATCTTCTGTTGGCTCGTCTGGAGCCAAGGATAGGACAGAAGAGATTATGGATACTTTTAGGCAAGTCCAGATTAACTTGCCTCTGTTGGAAGCGATTAAACAAATTCCGTCCTATGCCAAGTTTCTAAAGGACCTGTGCACCCAAAAGCGCCGATCTAGGAGACAGGTCCAAACCAAGGTCATCCTTCCTGACCATGTTATCTCAGTTCTTCAGCATGGAACACCCCCCAAAATGAAAGACCCAGGGGCCCCGTATATTTCAGTGGTTATAGGTAACCAACACATTGACGAGGCTCTGCTCGATCTGGGTGCAGGGTTAAACATTCTACTGAGCTCTGTCTATGACCTTTTAGGAGGAGGAAAGTTGAAGCCTAGTCCAGTAATCCTCCAGGTTGCAGACAAATCACTTAAGACACCGTGGGGATTGTTGGAAGATGTCCTTGTGAGAGTGGAGGATTTCTTCTTCCCTGTTGACTTTCTGGTACTTGATACTGACCCATCTAATAAGCCCACAAAGCCGTCCATTATTCTGGGACGTCCCTTCTTGGCCACAGCCAATGCATCTATAAATTATAGATCCGGGGCACTTAAAATGGGCTTTGGGAATAAGAAGATCCAGTTGAATGTTTTTGATACTTACAAGCAACCTGGATTTGAAGATTGTTCTTAGATTGAGGTCGTTGATGAAATAATTGAAGAGACTACTCTAGCAATCTTATGTAGAGATCCCCTTCAGAAGGTCATATCTCAGGACCATCCCTTGATTATTAAAGAAACTGAAAGGAAAATGCCCGAACTAGAAGAGTTGCTGGGGGTACACACTAAGTCTCTGTCCCCACCCTAGACTGTGAAGGTAGATCCGCTGCCTGAGGCGAGGACATCTTAACTAAAGCCCTCAATCCAAAAGGCTCCTGAATTGGAGTTGAAACCCCTCCCGAGCACATTGAAATATGCTTTCCTTGGCCCTAATAACATGCTCCACGTTATTATCTCGTCTGCATTATCTGAATTGCAGGAGGGAGCTCTACTTGAGTGTTTACAAAGGCACAAGGAAGCAATTGCCTGGACAATTGCTGATATTAAGGGTGTTGATCCCTCTCTTTTCATGCATCATATATGCACAAATGAGTCCATGAATCCCTTCCGAGATATGCAGAGAAGGCTCAATCCAAATATGCGAGAGGTTGTTAAAAAAGAGATTCTGAAATGGCTGGATGCAGGGACTATCTATCCCATTTCAGTTAGTAAATGGGTCGTCCTATTCACGTGTTCCGAAAAAGGCAGGAATCACTATGGAGGAGAATGACCAAGGAGAACTGGTGACCACTAGACCCTCAACTGGTTGGAGGGTCTGCATTGATTATCGCCGTTTAAACACGGCTCCAGAAAGACCATTTCCCCTTACCGTTTATCGATCAAATTCTGGAACGATTGGCGGGGAACAAGTACTTTTGTTTTCTTGACAAGTATTCTGGGTACAATCAGATAGCCATTTTTCCTAATGATCAGGAGCGTACCACCTTCACAAGTCCGTATGGCACTTTTGTGTTCCGCCGAATGCCATTCGGGTTATGTAATGCTCCTGCCACTTTCCAACGTTGTATGATGGCTATCTTTTCTGATATGATCGATGAGTTCGTTGAAATTTTCATGGATGACTTCTCCATTTATGGCTCGTCGTTTGACCTGTGCCTTTCGAACCTTGATAAAGTCTTAATTCGTTGCAAAGAGGCAAAGATGGTGCTTAGCTGGGAGAAAAGCCACTTTATGGCCCAGCAGGGCATTGTGTTAGGGCATATAGTTTCCGAGAGAGGATTAGAGGTGGACACCGCAAAAATTGATTCCATCTCTAAGCTTCCATTTCCCGCCAATGTTCATCAGGTTAGATCTTTCCTTGGCCATGCTGGATTTTATAGGCGCTTCATTAGAGATTTCAGTAAAATCTCTAAGCCACTCTACGACCTATTAGCGAAGGATGTCTCCTTCGATTTTGATGATAGATGTGGCAAGGCTTTCCAAGCTTTAAAGAAAGCCCTCATTACCGCACCAATTCTCCAATCACCAGATTGGACCCTCCCATTTGAGCTTATGTGCGATGCTTCTGATTTTGCAATGGGAGTGGTCTTAGGTCAAAGGGTTGATGGCAAACCTCATGTGCTGCATTATGCCAACAAGACCCTTACGGATCCTCAGCAAAACTATACGGTCACTGAAAAGGAATTCCTTGCTGTAGTATTTGCTTTGGAAAAGTTTCGATCTTCTCTTTTGGGATCCAAGGTTGTGGTGTTCACTGATCATTTAGCCCTTAAGCATCTTCTGGCTAAAAAGGACACTAAACCTTGCCTAATTCATTGGATTCTGCTACTCCAAGAATTTGACCTGGAAATTAAAGACAAGAAAGGAGTTGAGAATGTGGTAGCAGACCATTGGTCTAGGATCCCCATTGAGGCATCAAACCTACTGGCGGTATTCAAGAGACTTTCCCTGATGAGTCTTTAATGGCCGTGGAAGCTAAAACTCCTTGGTTTGCTGACATAGTGAACTATCTGGTCATGGGTATCACCCCCAGTACTTGGGACAAGCAGAAGTGAGACAGGTTTCTCGCCAATGCTAAATTTTATCACTGGGAGGAACCCGAGCTTTTTAGAATAGGCCCTGACCAGTTGTTTCGTTGTTGCGTCCCTGATGAAGAACAAAGAAGTGTTCTGAGTTTCTGCCATGACCTCCACTGTGGGGGACATTTTAGTGGGAAGAAGACTGCCCATAAGGTTCTTCAGTCTGATTTTTGGTGGCCCACATTATTTTGAATGCACATACGTATGTGGGCGCATGTCTACGTTGCCAGCAGACGAGAACTATTGGAAAAAGAGATGAGATGCTCCAACAACCTATCCTCCCTGTTGAAATCTTTGATATTTGGGGCATTGACTTCATGGGTCCCTTTCCTGTGTCCTTCGGATATGAATACATCCTTGTGGCTGTTGACTATGTATCAAAATGGATAGAAGCCATACCCACGTGAACCAATGACCATTCCGTGGTCTTGGGAATTGTTAAGGCTAATATCATTTCTCGGTATGGGTGCCCAAGGACGATCATAAGTGATGGAGGACCTCACTTTAAGAATGTACACTTCACAAGACTACTCCAAAATTTAGGAGTCAACCACATGATAGCCACACCTTATCATCCCCAAACGAGTGGACAAGTTGAAGTGTCTAATAGGGAGATTAAGAGAATTTTAGAAAAAACTGCCAGGCTTGATCGGAATGATTGGTCTAAAAAACTAAATGATGCCCTTTGGGCCTACAAAATTACGTATAAGACTCCCTTGGGCATGTCTCCTTTCCGTCTTGTCTACAGAAAAGCGTGCCACCATCCCATTGAAATCCAACATAAAGCTTATTAGGCTATTAAAAACGTTAACTTAAATCTGGATAAAGCGGGAAAAGCACGTATGTTAGAATTAAGTGAGCTTGAGGAGCTTCGTAATGAAGCTTATGAAACTTCTCAAGCTTACAAGCAACGTACAAAAGTCTTCCATGACAAGCACATCATTAGAAAGACTTTTGAGCCCAACCAGTGGGTCTGGCTTTTCAATTCTAGACTTAAATTATTTCCTGGGAAGCTCAAGTCCCACTGGGATGGGCCATACGTTGTTATCAATACCTTCCCTCATGGAGCAGTAGAGATTAGGAACCCTATTTCAGGTGCAAGCTTTAAAGTAAATGTCCAGCGACTTAAACCGTATATTACTCTTTCAGATGGCCAGGTTTTGGACGCACTTCGGCTTGAGGAGCCTTAGCTCCTCTCACTCTCCTCCTCAGGTGATATTCTTCTATGTCTGTATTTTTCCAATGAGGACATTGTCAGTCTTAGGCATGGGGGGGTATAACCTGAGAATGTTTATAGCATTTATAAATATTTACATACATATTTATATATATATTATAAAAAAAAAATTCTTTTCTTGAGCTGATTGGGTTAGTCCCTAGAAAAATACCTTTGTTATTGGAAGTTTTTCTTCCAAAATTATTTCTTAAGTTTAGAATCTAGTACATTTATTTCACGTGCACTGATGAGAGCCTCATCATGAGCCATAACTATCTCATTTTGACCTAATAAAGAGAATAAAAGCTCGTACATGACTTAGAAGAGGGCTTAATTGGAGGAATAAGTGCTCTGAGAAGAAAACATGAAATAAAGGTTAAAACTGTAATTTTACCATTGCAGTAAATAAATGGGATTTCTCAGAGACAAAGCATAAGTCAAATGGTCTAAATGAGATAAAAAGTGGGTTGAACCAATCAGAAATGGGTTCATGTGCAATCTAGGAATTAAATGACATTTGGTAACCCTAAAATAGACCTGCTTAATTCAACAAGGTTCCGGTCAGGATAAAAATCAAGTAAACCCTCTAAAAATCATGGAAAAATATCCTCTAGGGTTTAGAACATTCAAAGTGGCCTTTGGAACCTAGTTTGACCTAAATTAGGGTCCTAGCTCATCAATTGACCTAAATTAGGTTTTTAAGCAAAATATCCAGTCAAACATGGTCAAACCTAAAATCCAACTTCACCATTGGATTCCTTAGGTCCAAATTAGGTTTGTACCAAAATTTGGACCTAAGGGGAGGTCATCTTGACCTACTTTGCAATTTAGTACACCCAATCACATTTTGGTCCCTATCTTTTGAAAACCATCACAATAACCCCCCTATCTTTCTCGCCGACCTTACAATCAAGTCCTTCCACCATTATTGGGGAAGATTCTTCTCTGGCGAGGTTGACAGGGGGGATACGCTCAAATCCCTCAGAGATCTCCTCCTAGAATTGGAAGGGAGATTCTCTGAGGAATTCCCTTCGATCTAAGCCTGATCTTGATCTCTGGTTTCTTTCCAAACTCTCGTGCGAACGCACGAGAAATTTGGGTCTTGACCACCTTCCTTCTCCGGCAAGACAGCTGTGGCCAAAAGCCGCCCTCCACGCACCAGAAAGTTTGGCCAGCACCTATAAAAGGACCTCCAACCCTCTACGAGATCTCAAGCTTGTCTTGGCGGAGAATCTCTCAAAATTTCCTCTCTTCCTTCTCCGACAGGAAACCCGCAAGCTCCGGCGGCCACTCCTCCTCCTTCTTGTCGCTCTGCTGCCATACCAGCAGCAGAGTTTGCTTCGTCTAGTCTTCCTGCGTCGCGTCGCACCAAGTGCACGCTTCCCTGCCCACTTCCTCGTCGTCACTCTCTCCCTCTGGGTGCTTCTTCTCCAGCGACAGTCAATACGACTGCCCGCCTCTTCTTCCCCCTTCGTCCCTGCAAGTAAGTTAGAACTACTCCCCATTTTCCCTTCTTTCTTTTCCCACATTACTTCATTCAAACTGACCCTCGACCACACCTGACCACCACCACCTTCCTCGCCTCTGGCCAACCTCCGACGAGTTCCCCCATCGATCCGTAGCTCCATACAACTCGCCGACTGACCCAGAAGCTTCGCCTCATCCCACTGAATACGCTCCGCCCCTCCACAGTCCCTCCATACTCACACAACTCACCCTCGAACACACCCAACTTTCCGGTCACAGGTCGACCTAGGCACGCACGCCTAGGCCACCCCGCGGCCTACTGCAGATCGCACCACCTTCGCCATGCCACGGCGAAGGTCTTCCGGTAGTTTAATTAGGCCGTGAGGCCATATTCGTGTCTGACAGATTCTGAGGCTCGACCGCCATTAAAGCCACTGATGAGAACCTCATCATGAGCCATAACTAGCTCATTTTGACCTAATACAAAGGATAAAAGCTCCTACATAACTCAAGGAAAGGCTTAACTCAGAGAATTCTGAGTTTAAGGAGAAAACGAGTCATAAGGGGTAAAAATGCAATTTTACCAGTATAATCTGCATACAGGGTAATTCAGGGTCCAAACATAGGTCAAAGCAACCTAATAAGAATAAAAGTGGGATGAGATGATCTGACAGGGGCTACAGCAATTCCAAGGAACTAAATGATAATCTGTAACCTTAAAACAAACCCACTTCAATTCATGAGGTTCGAGGCAAAGTAAAAATAGAATAAACCCTCTAAAATTCATATAAAAATAATCTCTAGGGTTTAGAACCTTCAATTTGGCCTTCAGAACCCATTTTGACCTACATTGAGAACCATGCCCAATTAATAACTTAATTCAGGTTTTTGCGTAAATTGACCGGTCAAACAAGGTTTAATCTAGAAATAAAATTCACCATCAAATTCCTTAGGTCCTAATTAGTCATGTATAAAAACTTGAGCCTAAGAAGAAACCTTCTTGACCAACTTTGCACTTTGGTCCTCATATATTTACTTTTTGGCCCTCAACTTCTGAACCCTCACATTTCTACCCCTAACTCTCCTTCGTTCTTTGCATTCAGGTCCCTCTTGCCAAAACCTGACCAGCACCATGCTCCGGCGACCTTGCGCGGAGCATGGCGCCGTGCAGGGTAAGGGGGAGGGTCTGGCAAGTAAACCGAGGGTGCCCTACGTCGTCAGCCGTCGCAGGGACACCCCCCTGGTCGCTGCAACCCACCATACCGGCCGTGCGAACGCACGGACGGTATGGGTCTCCATCTCCGGCGTCCTCCGGCGAGGGAGACACGTCGTCTCCCTCCGCCCTCCTCTCTGATTCTACCCTATAAGTACCCCCCGTCGCTCCACCGTTCGAGGGAGCTCGGTCCTGACGGAGAAAGACCCCCACTTCCTCTCTTCCCACTCCGACAGGAAGCCCTCCAGCTCCGGCGGCCTCCCCTCTTCCTCCTCGTCGCTCTGCCGCACTACCAGCTGCAGGGTTGCTCTCCCTCGCTCTTCCCGCGCCACGCCGCACCCAGCTGGTGCCTCTCCGGCCCTCTGCTCGCCGCCGCCCCTTCCCCCGGGCATCTTCTTCTCCGGCGACAGTCGATACGACTGTCGCCCGCTCCGGCCCCTCCTCGTCCTACTAAGTAGGTAGAACTCCTCCTCTTTCTCCCCTCTTCCTTTTCCTCATTTTACATCTTTACTGTTACCCCAATCCGACCAATCGCCCTCACCTTCTCCACCTCCAGCCCCTGTTCCGGCGACCCGCTCCCATCACTCCAGCAACCCACACGGCTCGCCGACCACCGCAGAACCTCCGCCTCCTCACCCTGATCAACCTCCGCCCTTCCACTTCCCCCAAATCACCCTCTGCAACTCCACCGAACAAACCCATCTCCCGACCCACAGTCCGACCAAGGGCAGCCCTTAGGCTCCGCCCCGACGCCTACACACCCCCCGACCACCTTCGCCGTGCCACGGCGAAGGTCCTCCGCATTTCCGTTTGGGCTGAGAGGCCGTTTCTCTGTGGGCAGGTACCTGCACTCGCCGCCGCCATTGTTGAAGCGAAGCAGCTTCTTCACCTGCTGCCCCAGGTGCGCCACGCCCAGGTCACGCTCCCAGACAGTGCGAGGCGTCTTCGCGAAGTACCAGGCTGCAGTCGAGTCGAAGCTCTCGCGTGAAGTCACCGCGCTTCGCCTCGACTGCTGCTGCTTCCTCCGCGCAGGCACCCAAATTGGGGTGGGACATTTAGTCCCACCTCGTAACCTTTCAGAGGAGCGCGCCCGCATAAAGGCAAAAAGTGCCTTATGCTTGTTGCCTCCTGAGCACGGGGTGAGGTCCCTCTCACTCACTCGCTCGACCCGGCCTCGTCCGCGACCACGCCCTGCGGACCTGGCCCGACCCGACTTAGACTGACCTGTACTCCTCGCCCACCACCCACGCCGGTGGGCCTGGACCCGGGTGCGACTCGTACCCGACTACCCGGCAGCTCTGGGAGAGCTTTCCTAAGAGCGACTTCTGTGAGAGAGAAACGCGGGGGGAAGGGTAGAATAGGTTTTTTCCCGCTGACGAGAGCTTTGAAGTGTGCAGGCACAGGCGAAAGAGAAGAAGGACGACGAAAGCTGAAGGAAGGAGGAGCACTGTAGCAGCGGCGGTTTAAGTCGTCTGATTGGAAAATCAGACGACGTCCGGATGGCAAAGAAGGAGAAGGAAGGCAAGGCAGAGGAGAACACAGAGAGGCCAAGGGAAGAACTGAAAGAAGAAGAAGAGCACGAGAACATCTGAAGAAAGGAAAAGAAGAGAGAAAGAAGAAGAACAGGACCGCTCTGCAGAAGAAAAAGGAAGAGACGAGCAGAAACAGCTGAAAGAAGAAGAAGAACATCACCACTGCAGATAAAGAAGAAGAACAAAGGAAGAGAGCAGAAGATCTGAGATGGAAGAAGAGGAGAAGCAAAGAGAAAAGAAGAAAAGCCAACAAATTCTCTCTCTCTATTTTTGTAATAAGAATTTGTATCTCTAGAATACAGTTTGCTCCCTGAGTTCGACCTCGGGAACTCTTTATTTCCGAGTAACAAATTGTATTAAACTGGTAATCACCTCTCTATACTATACTACGACGAAATAATAAAACTATAGAGGAAGGTCGCCACCAGTTTTTGGTGCCGTTGCCGGGGAGCAACGGCTATTCTAGAGGTAAACATTCCTGTTTCTTTTTAGTTTCTGATAATCTCCTCTCTTTTGTGCAGCTACAGGAAGTCAAGAAGACAAGCAACCGCACGACAACCACTCCGAGGACAGTTAAAATTTTTTTTTCCTCTCGCTATTAACCCCTAAACTCTAAAGAGGAAGAAAAGAAAAGAACAAGCAATATAGGGCTAACCTGTCTTCCATACTTAGTAACCATAAAAAGTTGCATGTTTTCAACCCATTACTCCTGCACACTATTAAGGGTATTTAAGGGCTAACACATTCTTGCTTGAGCCCTAATTACCCAACAAAGAGTTAACTGGACCAAGTAGAGCCAACCTAGGATCCAACACTAGGGATTTAGAGACACACTCCTTAAGCAAGAATTGAGAAAACCAAATGAAGTGTGCCCAAGCCCTTGTCTGAAAATACCTATTCAAAGAAAACCTAAAACAATTGGCTCTCTAAACACTTGAACCCTAAAAGACAAGACCTAAAAGCTCTCAAAGGAAACAAGAGGTAAAGTTGACCCCTTGGGGCAACCAACCTTAAATTAGGTCACTCTTTGCACTTAAAAGACTAAAGTTCAAGTGAAACCTTAAGCACCCTGACCTTAAAATAAAAATTGGTAGACTTAAGAGGTCAAGATCCCCATTCTGGTCTACCTGGAACCGCAGTGACAAGAGAGGTCGGGTGGGGGAAACCCTGTAACCCGTGGGGACGCTCTACCGTGTAGGGGTCTTTGCGGGACTCTCCCACTCTGGCTGCCCAGGTAATTCTCAGGTGGACGATCTTTCTGATCAAGGGGTCCATCTGCCCCGCACCTCTATAGTCACCCAACACATTTTTGGGTGTCTTGATTGGGTCCAGCACCTTCTAAACTCATCTCTTCCAACAGTGCATGTACGGAAGGAGGTCCTTAAGACCACCCTTAAGACCTCCTTTAGAAATTCGCTCTCGTCAAGGCCAAGCCTCGACGCCCGTGTTTGTGCAGCAACACCCTCACATTATTCTCTCTTCTGATTCAGAACCAAGTTCTTCTTCTTCCCCCATCATGGCTCAGCCAGATGAGGAAGAAAATAATCTGGAGCACTAGCTCCAGCGACTCAATGACCTCTTCCAAAACTTCGTGCACCCACCACAGCGTCCTATGATGCGGGACCACTACAATCCTACTGCGGTGGCCATTGAGCCTCGAGTCAGAATCCCGACTGGAGGACCTGATTCCGAATTAAAGCCCAACATGATTCATGCTATACCTAAATTCCATGGGCTTAATTCTGAAGATCCCTTCCAGCACATCAAACAGCTAAAGCATCTGGCCCACACTTTTGGGCAGATGCGCAAAATCGAGATATTCTTCTCATGAAGATGTTCTCCTTTTCTCTTATGGACAAGGCCGCCCATTGGTATCAAACTCAGACCCGGCCGATCAACACTTGGGAAGAACTTCAATCCGAGTTTTTGAAAAAGTTTTTTCCCGTTGGTCGGACCAACGCCTTGCGCCATCAGATTACACACTTCACTCAACAATCAGGAGAACCTCTCCATGAGGCATGGGATCGTTTTCAGGATCTCATGAGAAAGTGCCCCCATCACGGAGTTCCTAAATGGGAACAAGTCCAATCTTTTTACCAGGGACTCCGTGAGGACATCCGCCTTTTCGTCAATGCAACTTGCGGAGGAAACATCATGGGTCAACATGAAGACACCGTATGGGAGATTCTCGAAAACATGTGCGAGAACTCCATCAACAATGACTCCATGGGATTATTCGACAGGACGAATACCCGCGCAGCGACGAATCTTAAGGGAGCACATGAGACGCAGGGCCTGTCCGCATCAGTCGACCTGGAATTAATGGCCAGTCGATTGGACAAGGTCTCAATCATTGAGAAGAAGGTGGATGAGCTGACTCAGCACTTGCAGTGAGCCACCTCCGCGCGTAACTCCTTTGCACAACCTCCTTCCACACAGGAGACTGTGCAAAACATCCTCCACCGATCTTCGCCTAGGATGGATCCATATCCATCCCCATCTGATTCTCGGATCGGAGGATCATCCGATCCTTTCTACACCAGCCCGGGGAACTCCATTCCCCCTTTCCCTGATTCTCAAGAGGTTCCTCAGACCTGCGAGGACCTCAACGCCATCCAGAACGACCCATTCTCCAACACTTACAACCCTGGATGGTGAAACCATCCCAATTTTCAGTGGGCGGGAAATTCCCAAACCCAAAGACCACCTTTTCAGTCCCGCCCACAGCCCTCTCGTCATTACCAGCCGCCTCAGCCTCGGCCCAACCCTACTTATCCATCAGGGCCAAATCAGGATCAAATGTCCCTAATCCTTCAGACTCTGGCTGACATTCAAAGAATGAATGCGACTATTCAAAAATAGCACAAGGACGAACTTACAGAGGTTAAAACTCAACTGGCCCAGTTGGCAAATTCTCGCCAACCAGGCACACTCCCTTCCCAACCTCTTCCTAACCCGAATAACGTGACAACCCAGAAGCGCGTTATGAATCCAAATTTAGGCCACGCACAATGGATTTATCAGGCCCCTACTGCTCAATCTCCAGACGAGATGGAAGCTTCAACTTCTTATGCGGGATTTCAGCAGCAGCCACCCCTCTTACCAAACCCAAACCAAAATCAGGCCGGATTAAATTCTGTAACAACACGTAGTGGTAAAACAACTCAAGACCCGCATTATCCAAACCACTCCAAGCCTGATAACCATGACCCTAGGATAGTTATCCAAGATACCACTGTCCCGGATCCACAACCTGGACCTATCCTAGAAGAACCAACCAAGATCCCGTTTCCCGAGGCCTTGACCAAGGGAAAGAAGACCACCAAACCCGTGGCCCCTGAGGAGGACCTGGTCAAGCTCTTCGAGCAGGTCCACATAAACATCCCCTTGATGGATGCAATCCGCCACGTACCAGCTTACGCACGATTTCTAAAGAATATATGTACACCCCAGCGTAAGCCGCGAACCAAGGGAGGGAGCCCAATTGTTCTGTCAGAGCAAGCCAGCTCTGTAATCCTCAGTAGACTCCCACCCAAGGCAAAAGATCCTGGTACTCCCCTGATTTCCTGCAAGATAGGTGGTACCCAATTTGATAGAGCATTGTTAGACTTGGGTGCATCCATAAACCTGATACCCACATCCTTACTTGACCATCTAGAAGAATCTAAGCTAAAACCAACCGAGGTGACATTACAATTAGCAGATCGATCTATAAAGTCACCAAAAGGGATTCTCGAGGATGTTATCGTAAGAGTGCGGGATTTCTATTTCCCAGTGGACTTTATAGTCTTAGATATGGACGCACCTGAGAACCCTAGGGATACACCAATCATTCTAGGGAGACCTTTCTTGGCTACTGCGAGAGCCAACATCAGCTGTGAGGAGGGCCAAATAGAGCTTAAGTTTGGAGATCAAACACTGAAAATTGATATATTTAAGGCCCAACAAGGAATTAATTGCGGTGTCATCGAACAAATTTGTGACATCAGGACTTTGGTTGATGAATCACACTTCCAGAATAACTCGATTATGCCTCATCAACCACAGAAGGATCTTGACCCGCAAACAGAGGAGTCGAATCCAGATATGAACAACCCAGTAACTCCCACCCTTGAACCTCACATCTATACTGAACCACCCGCTGCTGCTGATAACCCCATCCTCGAACTGAAACCCCTTCCTGCTCACTTGAAATACGTCTTTTTGGGTTCTAATCAGACCCTTCCTGTGATTATCAATTCCAACCTCAGTCCTGAACAGGAATCCCGTCTGATTGTTGTCCTCCAGCAACATCGCAGAGCCATCGGGTGGACTCTCGATGATTTGACTGGAATAAGTCCCTCTTATTGTACTCATCATATCTATTCAGAAGAGGGCACACGACCTTCTCGTGAAATGCAGAGACGCTTAAACCCCAATCTGCAGGAGGTCGTGAAAAAGGAGATCATCAAGTGGTTAGATGCCGGAATCATCTACCCGATCTCCGATAGTCGTTGGGTGAGCCCAATTCAGGTCGTGCCCAAGAAGGCAGGACTCACCACTATAACGACTGAGACCGGAGAAATCATTCCTACCCGATTAGCCAACTCGTGGAGAGTCTGTATAGATTACCGCCGACTCAATTCCTCCATGAAGAAGGATCATTTCCCACTACCCTTCATTGATCAAATTCTCGAAAAACTTGCGGGAAATAGGTTCTTCTGCTTTCTTGACGGGTACTCCGGTTATAACCAGGTGGCAATCCATCCTGAGGACCAAGAAAAGACCACGTTCACCTGCCCCTTCGGAACATACGCTTTCCGAAGGATGCCTTTCGGTCTTTGCAATGCACCCGCTACTTTTCAGCGATGCATGCTTGCCATATTCTCAGATATGGTAGGTGATTATCTGGAAGTCTTCATGGATGACTTTTCAGTTTTCAGAGCATCATTCGACGATTGCCTCCAACACTTGGTCCAGATACTCAGGCGGTGCATCGATGTGAATTTGGTTCTTTCCTGGGAAAAGAGCCATTTCATGGTGCCTGAGGGAATTGTCCTAGGACACTCAATTTCGGAAAAAGGTATCCAAGTGGATCGAGCTAAGGTTGATCTGATTTCTCACCTTCCTATGCCTAGCTCGATCAGGGACATCCGTTCCTTTTTAGGGCATGTCGGTTTTTATCGACGATTTATCCCTGATTTTTCAAAAATCGCGCGCCCCCTGACCACTCTTCTCTCCAATGATGTTCCTTTCAAAATTTCCAAGGAATGCACTCAAGCATTTGAAATCCTGCGTGACCGAGTCACCCAAGCCCCGATCCTACAGTCCCCTGATTGGTCTCAACCCTTTGAGATCATGTGCGATGCATCCGACTTCGCTGTAGGAGCGATTTTGGGGCAGAAAATTGACGGGAAACCGGTGGTCATTTACTACGCCAGCAAAACACTCGATGAGGCTTAGCATAACTATACGGTTACTGAGAAAGAGCTACTAGCTGTAGTATTTGCCCTAGAAAAATTCAGATCGTACCTTCTGGGTTCCCGTGTCATCATATACTCGGATCACACAGCTGTGAGGCATCTCCTTGCAAAGAAGGATGCGAAACCTCGATTAATCTGATGGATCTTGCTGTTGCAAGAATTTGACCTTGAGATTCGTGACAAAGCGGGAAAGCAAAATGTGGTAGCTGATCACTTGTCCCGTCTTCCTTCTGAAATAATTGACCCTTCCGGACCCATCACTGAGCATTTTCCCGATGAGCACCTGCTGACTATTGGTACTAGCCTTCCATGGTTTGCTAATGTAGTAAATTACTTGGCATCTCATCAGATCCCGTCCGATTGGCCGAAGGCCAAGAAGGACAAATTACGCTCCGATGCCAAGTATTACATTTGGGAAGACCCGTACCTCTTCCGCATAGGTGCCAATCAGATCATCCGGAGATGTGTCCCGGAAGAGGAATTCAACAATATCCTCTCTTTCTGCCATGACCAGGCATGCGGTGGCCATTTCGTCGGGCATAAAACCGCATCAAAAGTCCTCCAGTGCGGCTTTTACTGGCCCACACTGTTCAAAGACGCGTACAGTCACTGCAAGGCATGCAGTCGTTGCCAGACTTTGGGCAACATGAGCCATCGCGACATGATGCCTATGCAACCGATTCTAGTATGCGAAATCTTTGATGTTTGGGGGATTGATTTTATGGGCCCCTTTCCTGTTTCGGATGGTTTCGAATACATTCTGTTGGCTGTGGACTACGTGTCCAAATGGATCGAAGCCATACCGACCCGAACCTGTGATCACAAAATCATTCTCAAATTCATTCATCAAAACATTTTCTCAAGGTTCGGGATTCCTCGTGCAATAATCTCTGATGGGGGGACCCATTTCACAAATGCTCAGTTTAGGTCACTGATGACCAAATACAGGGTGTCTCACCGAATCTCTACTCCTTACCACCCCCAAACTAATGGTCTAGCTGAGCTGTCTAATCGGGAAATCAAGAAAATCCTGCAAGTCACTGTTCGACCTGACAGGAAGGACTGGTCGTCCCGACTTCCAGAAGCATTGTGGGCCTATAGGACCGCCCACAAGACCCAATTGGGCATGTCTCCCTTTAGACTGGTGTACAGAAAGGCATGCCACCTTCCCGTAGAACTGGAGCATAAAGCCTATTGGGCAGTACGGAACTGTAATCTAGATCTTTCCAAGGCTGGGACCCACAGAAAACTCCAAATCAGCGAGATCGATGAATTACGCCTAGACGCGTACGAGAACTCGCATACCTACAAGGAGCGGGTTAAAGCCTTCCACGACAAACACATCTCGAGAAAGATCTTTCATCCTGGTCAAAAGGTCCTACTCTTTGATGCCCGACTAAAACTCTTCCCAGGAAAACTGAGATCCAAGTGGGTCGGACCATATTTGGTCCGACAGGTTTTTGGAAATGGAGCAATCGAAATCAGTCCACTCAGCCACGATTCTGAACCTTTCATCGTGAACGGTCAGAGACTCAAGCCATTCATTGATGTAACTTCTACTGATTTGGCTGAAGCATCTTATATCCTCCATTCCCCTTGAGCTTATTGCGCCCAGCCGATGGCGTAAAACTCAGCGCTTAACGGGAGGCAACCCGTCATTTTCCTAAAAATCCAAAACTTTTTCTGACACCTTTTTGCACTTAAGGTTCACCCTTGTAGACAGCCGACCCCACCTCAGATGCTTGCATCTGGGATTAGAAATCGTCCGCAAAAATTCAACCCGACCCATTCACTCATCCAAATTTCTGTCTTAAGGAATGAACTAAGTTAAATAAAAACCCCCTAGGTTACAATGAGGACATTGCAAATCTTAGGCATGGGGGGATGAAAGTGCAAAACTTGTAAGAAAAGGTTTCAAACAAAAAATTCACATATGCCAAAAACACCATAAAAATTAAAAATTTTTCGAAAAAAAATAATAAAAGGAAAAAAGGAGAAGGAAATTTTGTGAAGGAGAAGGAGAAAAGAAATAAAATGAAAAAGGAGCACAAAATTATGAGAAAAGGTGATAGTCATTAGTAAGGAACTAAGGAATTAACCTAAGTTCTAGACCTCATTCAAGAAAATAACTGAAAAGTGCATAATGAGATTAGTAAGAACGCAAACCTTAGGCATTCTTGAATAGACTCTTAGTACCCATTAAGATCTAGACATTCCTCAAGAGGTTGAGGAAAATGAAAAGCTGAAGTATTAGGTCTAAGGCTTAGGAAGTATTTGGCCTCATTAACTAATTTTTGATTTACGGGACTCAGTAACCTAAGCACCCTAACCTCACACACAGCCTGGTTCAGTGAGCGTAAAAATCAAAATCACGCAGAAGCGTCACAAAATTCTGAAAATAACACCTAGAGTAGGAGCGGCCGATCAACACAAGTTGATTTGGACGAGTTCCCAGCGCGGAGAGGCGGGAAATCCCCTCGAAGATGCGTAACAAAATATCATCTCCTCGGTGCTTGTCTCTTAGGATATTTACATATCCTACTGGGGGCATGTAAGCACTCTGCTGATTCAGATTCCATGGATGGCATTATCTCGAAGTGTCAATTGCCAGGGTCTGGATTCGGCCACGGAACACCATGGATGGGATTATCTCGAAATCTCAATAGCCAGGGTTCCGGGGGTTGCCATGGGCGGTGCTATCTCGATGCATCGATTGCCAGGAACCCTTGAGGATTGATGATGGGAGCAAGGAATCTGATACAGACCGTGTTGAAAAGCCAATCCTAGGCTAGAACTAAAAAGAAAAAGAGAGAGAAAGCTCTCCAAACAAAATAACTTTCTATCTCTCTCTTACAAAACGCACTGCGAACTGAGCCAGGGCTAAAATCATTTCAAGCACGGGTGCTTTAACCACAAAGTCCAATAAACCTTAGGTTAGTTCTTGTGGGCCTTAAAAACCTTTGCTAAGGACTGAGGCTAAGGCTAGATAGATTTGGATCTTGATTGGTACTAGAGTACCTTTTAGGCCTATGGTCAGCATTCTAACCTAATCTAAGCTCAAATGAAAAAGCACTTATCTAAAGCTATTAAGAACTTCATGGTCTAGAACAAGGGTTGAAACCTTAAGTTTTTGCTAAGGGACTAGCAAAAGCTAGGCATGGGGGTATGATGAGAACCTCATCATGAGCCATAACTAGCTCATTTTGACCTAATACAAAGGATAAAAGCTCCTACATAACTCAAGGAAAGGCTTAACTCAGAGAATTCTGAGTTTAAGGAGAAAACGAGTCATAAGGGGTAAAAATGCAATTTTACCAGTATAATCTGCATACAGGGTAATTCAGGGTCCAAACATAGGTCAAAGCAACCTAATAAGAATAAAACTGGGATGAGATGATCTGACAGGGGCTACAGCAATTCCAAGGAACTAAATGACAATCTGTAACCTTAAAACAAACCCACTTCAATTCACGAGGTTCGAGGCAAAGTAAAAATAGAATAAACCCTCTAAAATTCATAGAAAAATAATCTCTAGGGTTTAGAACCTTCAATTTGGCCTTCAGAACCCATTTTGACCTACATTGAGAACCATGCCCAATTAATAACTTAATTCAGGTTTTTGCGTAAATTGACCGGTCAAACAAGGTTTAATCTAGAAATAAAATTCACCATCAAATTCCTTAGGTCCTAATTAGTCATGTATAAAAACTTGAGCCTAAGAAGAAACCTTCTTGACCAACTTTGCACTTTGGTCCTCATATATTTACATTTTGGCCCTCAACTTTTGAACCCTCACATTTCTACCCCTAACTCTCCTTCGTTCTTTGCATTCAGGTCCCTCCTGCCAAAACCTGACCAGCACCATGCTCCGGCGACCTTGCGCGGAGCATGGCGCCGTGCAGGGTAAGGGGGAGGGTCTGGCAAGTAAACCGGGGGTGCCCTGCGTCGTCAGCCGTCGCAGGGACACCCCCCTGGTCGCTGCAACCTACCATACCGGCCGTGCGAACGCACGGACGGTATGGGTCTCCATCTCCGGCGTCCTCCGACGAGGGAGACACGTCGTCTCCCTCCGCCCTCCTCTCTGATTCTACCCTATAAGTACCCCCCGTCGCTCCACCGTTCGAGGGAGCTCGGTCCTGACGGAGAAAGACCCCCACTTCCTCTCTTCCCACTCCGACAGGAAGCCCTCCAGCTCCGACGGCCTCCCCTCTTCCTCCTCGTCGCTCTGCCGCACTACCAGCTGCAGGGTTGCTCTCCCTCGCTCTTCCCGCACCATGCCGCACCCAGCTGGCGCCTCTTCGGCCCTCTGCTCGCCGCCGCCCCTTCCCCCGGGCATCTTCTTCTCCGGCGACAGTCGATACGACTGTCGCCCGCTCCAGCCCCTCCTCGTCCTGCTAAGTAGGTAGAACTCCTCCTCTTTCTCCCCTCTTCCTTTTCCTCATTTTACATCTTTACTGTTACCCCGATCCGACCAATCGCCCTCACCTTCTCCACCTCCAGCCCTTGCTCCGGCGACCCGCTCCCATCACTCCAGCAACCCACACGACTCGCCGACCACCGCAGAATTTCCGCCTCCTCACCCTGATCAACCTCCGCCCTTCCACTTCCCCCAAATCACCCTCTGCAACTCCACCGAACAAACCCATCTCCCGACCGACAGTCCGACCTAGGGAAGCCCTTAGGCTCCGCCCCGCCACCTACACAACCCCCGACCACCTTCGCCGTGCCACGGCGAAGGTCCTCCGCATTTCTGTTTGGGCCGAGAGGCCGTTTCTCTGTGGGCAGGTACCTGCGCTCGCCGCCGCCATTGTTGAAGCGAAGCAGCTTCTTCACCTGCTGCCCCAGGTGCGCCACGCCCAGGTCACGCTCCCAGACAGTGCGAGGCGTCTTCGCGAAGTACCAGGCTGCAGTCGAGTCGAAGCTCTCGCGCGAAGCCGCCGCGCTTCGCCTCGACTGCCGCTGCTTCCTCCGCGCAGGCACCCAAATTGGGGTGGGACATTTAGTCCCACCTCGTAAACTTTCAGAGGAGCGCGCCCGCATAAAGGCAAAAAGTGCCTTATGCTTGTTGCCTCCTGAGCACGGGGTGAGGTCCCTCTCACTCACTCGCTCGACCTGGCCTCGTCCGCGACCACGCCCTGCGGACCTGGCCCGACCCGACTTAGACTGACCTGTACTCCTCGCCCACCACCCACGCAGGTGGGCCTGGACCCGGGCGCGACTCGTACCCAACTACCCGGCAGCTCTGGGAGAGCTTTCCTAAGAGCGACTTCTGTGAGAGAGAAACGCGGGGGGAAGGGTAGAATAGGTTTTTTCCCACTGACGAGAGCTTTGAAGTGTGCAGGCACAGGCGAAAGAGAAGAAGGACGACGAAAGCTGAAGGAAGGAGGAGCACTGTAGCAGTGGCGGTTTAAGTCGTCTGATTGGAAAATCAGACGACGTCCGGAAGGCAAAGAAGGGGAAGGAAGGCGAGGCAGAGGAGAACACAGAGAGGCCAAGGGAAGAACTGAAAGAAGAAGAAGAGCACGAGAAGATCTGAAGAAAGGAAAAGAAGAAAGAAAGAAGAAGAACAGGACCGCTCTGCAGAAGAAAAAGGAAGAGACGAGCAGAAACAGCTGAAAGAAGAAGAAGAACATCACCACTGCAGATAAAGAAGAAGAAAAAAGGAAGAGAGCAGAAGATCTGAGAAGGAAGAAGAGGAGAAGCAAAGAGAAAAGAAGAAAAGCCAACAAATTCTCTCTCTCTCTTTATTTTTGTAATAAGAATTTGTATCTCTAGAATACAGTTTGCTCCCTGAGTTCGACCTCGGGAACTCTTTATTTCCGAGTAAAAAATTGTATTAAACTGGTAATCACCTCTCTATACTATACTACGACGAAATAATAAAACTATAGAGGAAGGTCGCCACCAGCCACCTTGAAGCAGCTTCTTCGGAGCTCCAGCCTTCAGGGCTCCAGGTTTTCAGCTACTGCGGATTGGGGAGACTTCTGCGAAGGCAGCCAGCCAGCAATCGAAGAGAACCGAAGTTGCGGCTGAGGAGATTGCAAAGAAGTCTTCTTGCAGGCGCGCGCGAGGAGAGGCGCCAGTTAGTCCCACATTGTGAGTTCACAAAGCACCGCACTGGTTTAAGTTGATTTTGTGAATTAGCCTTATCACCTCCGACACACCTGGGGTGAGGTCCCGCACCCCACGCCCGCCTCGTCCGCGGATTCACCACGTGGACCTGGTGGATCCGACCCGGCACACTACCGAGCACACCTCGCGCACCATAACACGTCGGTGTGCCTGGCCCCGGGTACGCAACCCGACCCGTTAACGCGGCTCCGGGAGAGCTTCCTGTGAGCGGTTTGCAGAGAGAGAGAGATATGCGTGGGTAGAGGGAAGGGATAGGTTTTGCTGCCTTGTGTGTAGGACACAGGTACTTAACCGCTGCAAGAAAGAAGGGAGTTCTGTAGCCAAGGATGAGAGCCAAGCCAGAGAAGAAGAAACGCAAAAGGGAAACAGAAGAAAGAAGGAAGGAGGCTCTAAAAGAAAGGAAGGAGAGAGGCAAGGTGAAGGAAGCAGAACGAAGGAAGACTGAAGAAGAAGAAGAAGGGCAAACGAAGACTCAGGAAGGCAAAGGCAAAGAAAGAAGAACGTCAGACCTTCGCAGGAAGAAAAGAAATAGAGGGAGAGAAAAGGAGCTTCATTTTAAGACGTCTGATATTTGTATCAGACGTCTAATTTTTATTTTCCCTGAGCAATTTCTTTTTATAACTCTCATTGAACTCGGATATACTTATTTTCATTTAAAAGGTTGTGTTCTCTAGTTTTGAAAGTGCATAGATCACTCCCTGTGTTCGACCTCGGATACTCCGGTCTTCGAGTTATAAAATCTTTATTTGTTTTCGCGGAAATTTCGTCTATATTACAACGCATTAATTATTAAAACACGATCTAGCCGCGTAAACATTTTGGCGCCATTGCCGGGGAGCAACGGGCACTTTTAAAGCTTTTGATTACAACTTTTTGATCCAATATTTGATCTAATTCATCTCTTTTATTGTGATTATCTCAAGGAAAGCAGAGAAAAGAAGAGCAGCTGCACCATAGACACTCCAAGAAATAGGTAATCTTCATTAGCCCTCTCTCTTGACTACGTCAAAATCTGAAAAGAAAAAAAAAAGAATCAACTTAGGGCTACCTGTTTCATATTTAGTAACTCATCAAGTTGCCTGATTTTCATTTCAACACATTTTTATCTGCTCATCCAACTAAGGTAACTAGGGCTAAAACTTTCTTATTTGAGCCCTAGATACTAAATTTTGAGGCAACTAAATTGGACCCATTAGTGCCAATTTAAGGATTAAAAAGCTAGGGTTTTTAGAGACACATCTTATCTTAAACAAAGAAACAAATTTTTCCAAAAGAGGTGTACCTAAACCTTGCTTGAAAAGATCTATACAAGAAGAACCCTAAGCAAATCAGGTTTTTAATCCATTTGAACCTTAAAAGAAAGGACCTAAAAGCTCTCAAAGGAACAAGAGGTGAAGTTGATCCCTTGGGTCAACCAACCTTAAAATTAGGTCACGTTTTCACTCAAAAAAAAAAAAAACCTAAAAGCTCAAGTGGAACCTTGAGCACCTTGATCTTAAAGTAAAAAAGGTAGACTTAAGAGGTCAAGGTCCCCATTCTGGTCTACCTGGAACCGCAGTGACAAGAGAGGTCAGGTGGGGGAAACCCTGTAACTCGTGGGGATGCTCTACCGTGTAGGGGTCTTTGCGGGACTCTCCCTCTCTAGTTGCCCAGGTATTTCTCAAGTGGACAACCTTTCTGACTAAGGGGTACCATCCGCCCCGAACCTCTATAGTCACCCAACAATTTTTGGGTGTCTCGATTGGGTCCAGCACCTTCTAATCTCATCACATCCTTCGGTGCATGTTCGGTAGGAGGTCCTTAAGACCATCCTTAAGACCTCCTTTAGAAATTTACTCTCGTCGAGGCCAAGCCTCGACGCCATTGTTTGTGCAGCAACCCCACCACATAAATCTTTCATCTGATTCAGAACCTAGTTCTCCTTCTCCCATCATGGCACAACCCATTGAAGAGGAGAACAACCTTGAACACCAACTTCAACGCTTTAATGATCTCTTTCAAAACTTTGTAAACCCACCGCAGCAACCTATGATGCGAGATCACTATAATCCCGCTGCGGTGGTGATCGAACCTCGAGTACAAATCCCGATTGGAGGTCTTGATTCTGAACTGAAGCCGAACATGATTCATGCCATACTAAATTTTCATGGGCTTAACTCTGAGGATCCATTCCAACATATTAAACAACTCAAGCATCTGGCCCAGACCTTCAGGTTAGATCTACAAAATCGGGACATCCTACTCATGAAAATGTTTTCGTTCTCCCTCTTGGACAAGGTCGCCCATTGGTATCAAACTCAGACCCGTCCGATCAACACATGGGAGGAACTTCAGTTCGAATTTTTGAAAAAATTCTTCCCCGTTGGCCGGACGAATGCCTTGCGCCACCAGATCACTCATTTCACTCAACAACCATGAGAACCTCTTCACGAAGCATGGGATCGATTCTTAGATCTCATGCGAAAGTGCCCCCATCACAGAGTTCCTAAGTGGGAACAAGTCCCCTCTTTTCACCAGGGACTCTGTGAAGACATTTGTTTATTCGTCAATGCAACGTGTGGAGGAAACATCATGGGTCAACATGAGGACACGGTGTGGGAGATTCTCGAAAACATGTGCGAGAACTCCATAAATAATGACTCCATGGGCTTATTTGACAGGACGAATGCCCGCGCATCGACAAATCTGAGAGGGGCACATGAGATGCAGGACCTGTCCACTTCCGTCGACTTGGAACTAATGGCCAGTCAGTTGAACAAGGTTTCTATCATAGAAAAGAAGGTGGACGAGCTAACTCGGCATTTGCAACAAGCCACCTCTACGCAAAACTCTTTTGCACGATCGCCTCTGGCAAGGGAAACTGTGCAAAACATCTACCACCAATCTGCCAAGGGGATGGACCCATATCCACCCTCGTCTGCCTCTCGAACCGGAGTGACCTCCGATCCATTCTACTCGAGTTGGGGGAACTCTGAACCCTCATATTCTGACTTTCCTGAGGTTCCTCAGAATTGCAAGGACCTCAACGCCATCCAGAATGACCCATTCTCCAATACCTACAACCCTGGATGGCGAAATCATCCTAACTTTCAGTGGGCAGGAAATTCTCAGACTCAAATACCACCATATCAACCCCATCCACAAGCCCCTCATCCATATCAGCCGCCTCAGCCTCGGCCCAATCCCACCTACCAATCTGGGCCAAACCAGGATCAACTGACTCTTATCCTTCAAGCATTGGCTGACATTCAAAAGACGAATGCGGCAATGCAAAAACAGCACAAGAACGAGATCACAGAGGTTCGCAACCAACTGGCCCAGATGGCAAATTCCCGCCAACCTGGCACCCTTCCTTCGCAACCTCTGCCCAACCCAAATAACATGCTGACCTAGAGGCGTGTTATGAATCCAAATTCAAGCCACGCACATTTGATTTATCAGGCCCCTGCTGCTCCATCACCAGACGGGATGGAAGCTTCGACATCTTATGCGGGATTTTAGCAGCAGCCACCCCTCTTACCAAACCCAAACCAAAATCAGGCCAGATTAAACTCTGTAACAACACGTAGTGGTAAAACAACCCAAGACCCACATTATCCGAACCACTCTAAGCCTGGTAATAGCCAAGACCCTAGGATAGCCATCTAGGATACCACTATCCCAAATCAAGAACCTGGACCTATTCTAGAGGAACCAACTAGGATCCCATTTCCTAAGGCCTTGACCAAGGGAAAGAGGATAACCAAACCCGTGGCCCCCGAGGAGGATCTGGTCAAGCTCTTTGAACAGGTCCAGATAAACATCCCATTGATGGATGCAATTCGCCACGTACCGACTTACACAAGATTCTTAAAAGACGTGTGTACACCTAAACGTAAGCCACGAACCAAGGATGGGAATCTGATCGTACTGTCAGAGCAAGCCAGCTCTGTCATTTTGATTAAACTCCCACCCAAGGATAAAGACCCAGGAACTCCCCTGATTTCTTGTAAAATTGGTGAAACCCAATTTGATAGAGCCTTACTAGATCTAGGTGCCTCCATAAATTTAATACCTACATCCCTCCTTGACCACCTTGAAGAATCTGAACTTAAACCAACTGAGGTGACATTGCAGTTAGCTGATTGATCCATCAAGTCACCTAAAGGAATACTCGAGGATGTCATTGTTAGGGTACGGGATTTCTACTTCCCATTGGACTTCATAGTACTGGACATGGATGCACCTAAGAACCCAAGGGACACACCAATCATATTAGGGAGACCCTTTTTGGCCACTGCTAGGGCCAACATAAACTGCGAAGAGGGCCAAATAGAGTTAAAATTTGGGAATCAAACCCTGAAGATTGACATTTTTAAGGCCCAACAAAGGATTAATTGTGGGGTTATAGAGCAGATTTGTGATATCAGAGCCGTGGTTGAGGAATTACATACAGAGGATAACCTGATTATCCCTGATCAACCACTAGAAAATCAAAACCCGCCAACAGAGGAGTGCGAACATGATCTAGACACACCTATGACTCCAACCCTTATTCCTGATATAAACCCTGAACCACCCACTGCTGCTGAGAATCCTGTCATGGAACTCAAGCCCCTTCCCGAGCAACTGAAGTACGTCTTTCTGGATTCGAATCAGACGTTTCCTATGATTATCAACTCTTGACTCACACTTGACCAGGAACTCCGTTTGATTACTGTTCTCCAGCAACATCGTAGAGCCATTGGATGGACTCTCGATGATTTGACTGGTATAAGCCCTTCATACTGCAGACATTGAATCTACACAGAAGAAGGCGCACGACCTTCAAGAGAAATGCAAAGACGATTAAACCCTAACCTACAGGAGGTCGTGAAAAAGGAGATCATAAAGTGGTTAGATGCAGGGATCATCTACCCGATCTCCGACAGTCGTTGGGTGAGTCCAATACAAGTGGTGCCGAAAAAGGCAGGACTTACCATCATTACGACTGAAACCGAAGAAGTCATTCCTACCCGAATAGCTAACTCGTGGAGAGTTTGCATTGATTACAGAAAACTCAATTCCTCCACGAAGAAGGATCAATTCCCACTATCGTTTATTGATCAGATCCTCAAGAAACTAGCAGGAAATAGGTTCTTATGCTTTCTTGAAGAGTACTCCGGTTACAACCAGGTGGAAATCCATCCAGAGGACCAAGAAAAGACCACATTCACCTGCCCCTTCGGGACGTACGCATTTCGAAGGATGCCTTTCGATCTCTGCAATGCACCTGCAACTTTTCAGCGGTGCATGCTTGCCATATTCTCAGATATGGTAAGTGACTATCTGGAAGTCTTCATGGATGACTTTTCAGTTTTTGGAGCATCATTTGACGATTGCCTCCAACACTTGGTCCAAATACTCAGGCGGTGCATCGATGTGAATTTGGTTCTTTCCTGGGAAAAGAGCCATTTCATGGTGCCTGAGGGAATTGTCCTGGGACATTTAATCTCGAAGAAAGGCATCCAAGTGGATCGAGCTAAGGTTAACCTAATTTCCAAGCTCCCTATGCCTAGCTCGATTAAGGGCATCCAATCTTTTTTGGGGCACGTCGATTTTTATCGTCGATTCATCCCTGATTTTTCAAAAATCGTGCTCCCCCTGACCACTCTTCTTTCCAAGGATGTGCCTTTCAAAATTTTCAAGGAATGCACTCAAGCATTTGAGATCCTACGTGACCGAGTCACCCAAGCCCCGATTTTACAGTCCCCTGATTGGTCTCAACCCTTTGAGATCATGTGCGATGCATCTGACTTCACTGTAGGAGCGATTTTGGGGCAGAAAATTGACGGGAAACCTGTGGTCATTTACTACGCCAGCAAAACACTAGATGAGGCTCAGCGTAACTATACGGTTACTGAGAAAGAGCTGCTAGCTATAGTATTTGCCCTAGAAAAATTCAGATCATACCTTCTGGGTTCCCGTGTCATCATATACTCGGATCACACAGCTGTGAGGCATCTCCTTGCAAAGAAGTATGCGAAACCTCGATTAATCTGATGGATCTTGCTGTTGCAAGAATTTGACCTTGAGATTCGCGACAAGGCGAGAAAGCAAAATGTGGTAGCTGATCACTTGTCCCACCTTCCTTCTGAAATAATTAATCCTTCCAAACCCATCACAGAACATTTTCCTGATGAGCACCTCCTGACTATCAGTACAAGTCTTCCATGGTTCGCAGATATAGTAAATTACCTGGCATCACATCAGATTCCGTCCGATTGGCCGAAGGCCAAGAAGGACAAATTGCGTTTCGATGCCAAGTATTACCTATGGGAAGACCCGTATCTATTCTGTATCGGTGCTGATCAGATAATTCGACGGTGTGTCGCGGAAGTGGAAATCAAAGACATACTCTCATTTTGCCATGACCAGGCATGCGGTGGACATTTTTCACGACATAAAACCGCATCAAAAGTCCTCCAGTGTGGCTTTTACTGGCCCACAATTTTCAAGGATGCATACGATCACTGTAAGGCATGTTCCCGTTGCTAGACTTTGGGCAACATGAGCCATCGAGACATGATGCCTTTACAGCCGATCTTGGTATGCGAAATTTTTGATATTTGGGGGATTGATTTTATGGGACCCTTCCCGATCTTGGATGGCTTCGAATACATCTTACTCGCAGTTGACTACGTGTCCAAGTGGATAGAAGCCATTCCGACACGAACCAACAATCATAAAGTTGTGATCAAATTCATTCATCAAAACATTTTCTCAAGGTTCGGGATTCCACGAGCAATAATTTTCGACGGAGGGACCCATTTCACAAACGCTTAGTTCAGGTCACGATGACCAAATACGGGGTGTCACACCGAATCTCTACTCCTTACCACTCCCAAACTAATGGTCCAGCTGAGCTATCAAACCGAGAAGTCAAGAAAATCCTTCAGGTTACTGTTAGACCTGATAGAAAAGATTGGTCTTCTCAGCTTTCAGAAGCATTGTGGACCTATAGGACCGCTCACAAGACCCAATTAGGAATGTCTCCCTTCAGACTAGTGTATGGGAAGGCATGTCACCTCCCCGTCAAATTGGAGCATAAAGCCTATTGGGCAGTATGGAATTGTAATCTAGATCTTTCTAAGGCTGGAACCCACAGAAGACTTCAAATAAGCGAGATCGATGAATTACGCCACAACGCGTATGCGAACTCGCGAATTTACAAAGAACGGGTTAAAGCTTTTCACGACAAACACATTTCTAGAAAGGTCTTTCATCCTGGTCAAAAGGTTTTACTCTTTGATGCCCGACTCAAATTATTCCCATGAAAGCTACGATCTAAGTGGGTCAAACCTTACCTAGTCTGACAAATCTTTGGAAATGGAGCTATTGAAATCAGCCCACTCAGCCACGATTCCGAACCCTTTGTTGTGAACGATCAGAGACTCAAACCGTTCATTGACATGACCGATACAGATTTGGCTGAGTCATCCTTTACCCTCCATTCTTCTTGAGCTCATTGCTCCCAGCTGATGGTGTAAAACTCAGCGCTTAATGGGAGGCAACCCGTCGTTCTTTGAAAAATCCGAAACCTTTTCTGACATTTCTATGCGGAATTCATATTGCACTTTAGGGTTCATCCATTAGAACAGCCGACTTCACCTCAGGTATCCCTACTCGAGATTAGAAATCGTTCGCAACAAGTCATTTCGACCCGTTCACTCACCACACACCTGTCGTAATGTATGAACTAAGCTGAAATTGAACCCACCTAATTTACAATGGGGACATTGCAAATCTTAGGCATGGGGGGTTATGAAGGTGCAAAACGTCAGGAAAATTCATAGAAACAATTTAGGGTCATACAAAATGAGAGGAGGAAAAGAGTAAAATGCCAAAAAAGGAGCACAAAATGAAAAAGAAAAAAATAGTCATTAGTAAAAGATTAAGGGATTAACGGAAGTTCTAGACCAGATCAAGAAAAGAGAAAAAGTGCTAAGGTAACATAACAAGAGATTAGCGGGAACGCTGATTTTAGGCCTCTTGGGCTAGATTCTTTAGCTTAAAAATTCACGTATCCGCTAAAATCTAGATAATCCTGATGAGGTTGGGGAAAATGTGAAGCTTAAGTATTAGGTCTAAGGCTTAGGAAGTATTCGGCCTCGTTAACTGACCTTCGATTTGGAGGATTCGGTAACCTAAGCACCCCAAATTCACACACAGTCTGGTTCAGTGCACATAAATATCCAAATCACGCAAAAGCATTTAATGTTATGCAAAAGTCACCTAGATTAGGAGTGGCCAATCAACACAAGTTGATTTGGACGAGTTCCCGACGCGGAGAGGCGGGAATTTTCCCTCGAAGATGCGTAACAACATATCGTCTCCTCGGTGCTTCTCTCTTAGGATATTTAAATATCCTACTGGGGGCATGTAAGCACTCTGCTGGTTCAGATACCATGGGTGGCATTATCATGAAATGTCGATCGCCAGGGTCTGAATTCGGCCACGGAATGCCATGGGCGGGATTATCTCAAAATCTCGAAAGCCAGGGTTCTGGGGGTTGCCATGGGCGGGATTATCTCGAAATCTTGATAGCCAGGGACCCTTGAGAATTGATGATGGGGACGAGGAATCCGATACAGACCGTGTTGAGAAGCTAATCCGAAGCTAGAAATAAAAAGAAAAGAGAGAGAAAAGCTCTCCAAACAAATAAATCTTCTACCTCTCTCTTACAAAAATGCACTGCAAACTGAACCTAGGCTGAAAATGTCTCAAGCACGGGTGCTTTAACCGTGGAGTCCAACAAACCCTAGGTTAGTTTCTGTAGGCCTTAAAAACCTTTACAGAGGACTGAGGCTAAAGCGGAACAGGTCCGGATTTTGGTTGGTACTTGAGTACCTCTAGGCCTATTGTCAGCATTCTGACCTAATCACAAAAGAAAAGGAAAAGCACTTATCATAATTGTTGACAGATACTCAGGGTCTAGAATGGAAGTTAAAACCTTGAAATTTTGCTAAGGGACCAGCAACAGCTAGGCATGGGGGTATGATGAGAGCCTCATCATGAGCCATAACTAGCTCATTTTGACCAAATAAAGAGAATAAAAGCTCCTACATGACTTAGAAGAGGGCTTAATTGGAGGAATAAGTGCTCTGAAAAAGAAAACATGAAATAAATGTTAAAACTGTAATTTTACCATTGCAGTACATAAATGGGATTTCTCAGAGACAAAGCATAGGTCAAATGGTCTAAATGAGATAAAAAATGGGTTGAATCAATCAAAAATGGGTTCATGTGCAATCTAGGAATTAAATGACATTTGGTAACCCTAAAATAGACCCGCTTAATTCAACAAGGTTTCGATCAGGATAAAAATCAAGTAAACCCTCTAAAAATCATGGAAAAATATCCCCTAGGGTTTATAACATTCAAAGTGGCCTTTGGAACCTAGTTTGACCTAGATTAGGATCCTAGCTCATCAATTGACCTAAATTGGGTTTTTACGCAAAATATCCAGTCAAACGTGGTCAAACCTAAAATCCAACTTCACCATTGGATTCCTTAGGTCCAAATTAGGTTTGTACCAAACTTTGGACCTAAGGGGAGGTTATCTTGACCTACTTTGCAATTTAGTACACCCAATCACATTTTGGTCCCTATCTTTTGAAAACCATCACAATAACCCCCCTATCTTTCTCGCCGACCTTACAATCAAGTCCTTCTGCCATTATTGGGGAAGATTCTTCTCCGGCGAGGTTGACAGGGAGGATACGCTCAAATCCCTCAGAGATCTCCCAGAATTGGAGGGGAGATTCTCTGAGGAATTCCCTTCCATCTAAGCCTGAATTTGATCTCTGATTTCTTTCCAAACTCTCGTGCGAACGCACGAGAAATTTGGGTCTCGACCACCATCCTTCTCCGGCGAGACAGCTGTGGCCAAAAGCCACCCTCCACGCACCAGAAAGTTCGACCAGCACCTATAAAAAGACCTCCGACCCTCTGCGAGATCTCAAGCTTGTCCTGGCGGAGAATCTCTCAAAATTTCCTCTCTTCCTTCTCCGACAGGAAACCCGCAAGCTCCGGCGTCCACTCCTCCTCCTTCTCGTCGCTCTGCTGCCATACCAGCAGCAGAGTTTGCTTCGTCTAGTCTTCCTGTGTCACGCCGCACCAAGCGCACGCTTCCCTGCTCACTTCCTCGTCGCCGCTCTCTCCCTCTGGGTGCTTCTTCTTCGGTGACAGTCAATACGACTGCCCGCCTCTTCGGCCCCCTTCGTCCTTGCAAGTAACTTAGAACTACTCCCTATTTTCCCTTCTTTCTTTTCCCACATTACTTCATTCAAACCGACCCTCGACCACACCTGACCACCATCACCTTCCTCGCCTCTGGCCAACCTCCGGCGAGTTGCCCCCGTCGATCCGTAGCTCCCTACAACTCGCCGACCGACCCAGAAGCTTCGCCTCATCCCACTAAATACGCTCCGCCCCTCCACAGTCCCTCCATACTCACACAACTCACCCCCGAACACACCCAACTTTCCGGTCACAGGTCGACCTAGGCACGCACGCCTAGGCCACCCCGCGGCCTGCTGCAGATCGCACCACCTTCGCCGTGCCATGGCAAAGGTCTTCCGGTAGTTTAATTAGGCCGTGTGGTCGTATTCGTGTCTGACAGATTCTGAGGCTCGACCGCCATTAAAGCCACCTTGAAGCAGCTTCTTCGAAGCTCCAGGCTTCAGGGCTCCAAGTTTTCAGCTGCTGCGGATTGGGGAGACTTCTGCGAAGGCAGCCAGCTGTTTACACCTCAAAACACGCCTATAAGAACGCCTTCTTATGCTATTTTCTAGCATTAACTATGTATATCATAATCCTATAGTCGCATTTGTAAAAACGCTTGCATGCATGCATTTAATTGAGAGGAGAAGAGAATGCAATAAATGGCTTGCATAATTATTTTTTTTATCAAGTGTTTCTTTGCAAAAGTCCCTTCTCTATTTTTATTTTCATCTTTCTTTGTTCTCTTCCTGCGGCTGCAACTCCTCCCGCAGCCGCATGCAACGCCATGCGCCTCTCCCTGCTGTCCTTCCCGCGCCTCTCCCTGCAGCAGCCACTCTCCAACGCCTCTCCCTGCTGCTGCCATGCCTCCCCGCCATGCTCTCCTCCTCTATAAAGCCGCAGCTCTTCCTCGCGAGGAAGGGGAGGGACGTTGCTGCAATACGCAGCTGCGGCAGCAACTCGAACCCGCAACCACCTTCGCACCCGCTCTCCCCTCCCATGCGTCGGCCCTCCGTCGAGGAGGCACCCGGCGAGCAGGAGAACCCACTGTGGTGCTCACCACCATAGTGGGAACACCACCGCCCAGCTCTTCGACGAGCAGGTGGGCGTGGTGTCTTCTTTTCTTTTCGGTTTCATCTCCACGCCATTGCTGCCGCTTCAAGGTCCGAAGCTTGAAGCAGCAGCAGCAGCAGCTAAACCGCGGCAACAGCAGCAGCAGCAGCGACCCCCACCTCCTCCGCGACCTTCCCCGCAGGCGCGCAACCCTCCGCGCGCGCCTGCAGGCCCGTTCCCCGCCTCCGCCTCTGCTCTATCGCCTCTGCCATTCCACCCGCGACTGGCCGCTGCGCGCACTGCAGCGGCCGGCCAGGCCCTCTCGCCGCCCCCTGCCAACCTCTGCAACCCTCCGCGACCGACTGCAGACTCCTCGCCGCCCTCTCCGAGCATGCCATCGCCCGCTCTCCTTCCTCGCACCCGGCCTGCAGACGCCTCACCTTCTCCGCGCGAAGATGCGCCTGCATCCGCGATCTTCAGACGTCCGCCTCCGCCTTCAGGCGACGCGGCGTCAGACGTCCGCCGCCGCGAGCAGACGCCTTAACTCGCTGCCATCGTCCGCGCTCGCGATCTTTCCCGCCCGCTCTGTCTCTCTCTGCCGATCTCTCCGCCCGCTCCCGCTCTCTCTCCGTTCTCTCTCTCTCTCTCTCTCTCTCTCTCTCTCTCTCTCTTTCACTCACTCACAGACACACACTACACCAACACACACACATCTTCACCGACACACACACACACCCACACACACACTTACACTATACGTATAGTTATATATAGTAACATATATATACATACATATATATATATATACATACATATATCTATTATATATATATACTTATATACATAGTATATCTATATAGTTATGTATACATACATATATATATAATATATCTCTATATATATATATATACACGTATATATATATCTATATACTTATACATATACTTATATATATATACATATATACTTATATACAAATATATATATACATATCTATATACTTATATATATACACACACATATATATATATCTGGATACATATATACTTATATACATATATATATATATATACATATATATAGTAATATATATATATACTTATATACATATATATACACATATATATCTATATATATATATATATATACATATATAACTATACATTTATATCTATATATAGATATATTTACTTATATACATACATATGTACATATACTTTCATGTTATTTATTATATGCTGTATCGCGGGGATATCTGCACCAGTTGCTGATATTCCCTGATACACGCGTACAAAAAAAGCGTGGTCCCATACATCATCCATCCTCCATCCACACTCCACGCGGCACCTAGTCGTGTTGGTTGCGTCTCTCTAGACGTCGACTGACTCGACATAGTGCTACACTCCATCGTCACCTCCACCCCCACCCCTTTATATATATACTACATATAAATATATATCTATAGCTACTATATTTACTTTCTATCTGTTAGCTTCCTTCTTAGTAAAAAGATAAAAAAAAAGGTATAAAAGTGAAAAGATAATCTTTGATTTGCAGGTACCCCCGTCTTGCAAGTAGCAAGACGTGTTTTGAAACTCTGTTTTGGCTAAAAGCCATGGACACAATTTTGAGGGTGTGCCTCAAGAACAAGGATTACCAGAAAAAAAACCTAAATAAGAAAAATACCAAAAACAGAATAAACGAACGGAAGAGACGCGTTTTAAGGAAAACGTAGAAATTCGACTTGAACCCCACTTCCCTGAGTTCGACCCTGGGCTTAAAAGTGACAAGATAAAATCAATTAGGCCAGGTTAAAAATTTTGTAAAGAGATGGTTAGGTCTGAATTAGGTTAACCACTATACACATTTCAACGATAAAAATATCATATTAACAACCTATTTGGGCCGACCCATCATAACTTTTCTGGCGCCGCTGCCGGGGAGGTGCGCTTTCGAGTAAGTTTCTATCCAATTCCTTTAAATTTGTCTCTTCTCTCTTCACGGGTATTATTGTTTTTGGTGTGCAGGTGAACCTGGTGGAAGGAGAAGAAGGCTAACGAAGTCGAGGACGTGAGCAGATCCAAGGCGGGAACGAGAGCGTGAAGACGCCGACATCGCATTGGAGCTTCGCACACGTTGCCGAACAAGTAGGTTTTCTTTTCTCGTCAAATTAGGGTTAACTTGCCACCACAAAAAAAAAAAAAAAATTTAAAACTAAAAACTAGAAAAACTTCTTGGGATTTCTTTAGGGCAAGTGGATTAAAATTCACTTGATTGATTAGTTGTCTTCACTCCCACTGCCCGGGATTTCCCACCTTACTTCGCATAGCGAAAATCCGAGAATCTTCATTCTTAGATTTTTCGCCGTGGGAAGTATTCTTTGATGCAAAGAAAAAGATTGCTTGTATCCCTCTTTTGCCTCACTTATCTTTAATTCAGGATCACATTTTTGGTGGGGAGACTTGGAATTGAGTTGATTCCAACCCCACCACGACTTTTCAAATTTGCCTGTGATTCGATCATGAATACTTCAACCCCAACAATTTTATTTTCTTTATCTTTTGGTTGAAGCCTTGTGTGTGGAAATCATTTCTGGTGATTGGGAGCACTTGAATTGAAGTGCTTTGGCTCCCTGTCACATTGATATAAAACTGATTCGTGCATCCACACTTAGAAATCTCCATTTAGGTAGCCCATTGCATTTTAGCATGCATTAACTAACTGATAATTGAAGAAGGGTTTCTTGGGCTTTAGAAAGAAAACCTGTATTCTTGCAAAACCCGGAGATTGGTTGAATTGGTAATTCAGCAAAACCCTAAAATTCATACTACTTAAAGCTGAACTCTAAAAACCATTCGCCAATAAAAACTTCAATTCGGGGAGATTTCCCCGTTGCATGCTTGTTCTTACACACTCTTAAAATCAATCACTTGGGCATTACCCGTAAACAACGCCCTTCACATTCCAAAAGCACTTGACCCTAAGCCTCTAATTAAAACTGGTAGTAACTTGACCCTTACTAAGGATTGGAGGTCTAACTACCTGTGTGTAGCGACTACGTGCTGGTGAGAGTTCCCGCGTGCTATCGGGTGTCTAAGACTGGGGCAAACGGCCTTTCAATCTGGCCCGGTGGTTCCGCGGTGCTCGCATTCGGTTCCGTAGTTCGTGATAGTAGGTAACTTAGATCTTTAGGTCTAAGGGCACACTGTAGAGGTTAGGAACTTGACTGTATTGATTTGTAATCAAGTGTACCTTTGCGGCGTCATTTCTCTCATCCCTTTTCCCTTCTCATCTCCCCAATTCTTCCTGCGGTAGTGCATGTTTGGGAGGAGGTCACAAAACCCTGAATTGCTTGTATTGACTGATAAATCTAGAAAACAAGTCGAATCGTCCTCCTCCTCCACAAACATGGCTGCACGCCCACCCCCAAATCCCGAGGGAGGAAACCGCCCTCAGAACCCACCAGGTGGTGGAGCCTTAGATCCCATAACCCGCCTCCAAGCCCAAATGGAAATGTATAATGAGCAAATGGAAGCCATTCGGGAAACATTGGAGGAAATGCAGAACCCTCCCGAACGGGAGGAGCCTAGGTCTCTTAGCTCTTATCAGAATCCCGCTGCTACAGAGACCATAGGACAAATTCGGGTCCCCATGGGCGGGGACGACTTTGAATTAAAACCAAACATAATTGGCCTAATCAATTTTCACTTTCATGGTCTTGCAAGTGAAGACCCATTTCTCCACTTGGAAGACCTACCCGACTTGCTGAAACCGTTAAACCAAGAAATGTCGGGTTATCTATAGTCCTCATGAAGATGTTCCCGTTTTCATTACGGGATAAAGCGTCGCAATGGTTACGCACCCTTGGGAGAACCATCCACTCTTGGGAAGAGATGCGAACAGCGTTTCTCAAGAAGTTCTTCCCAATCGGGCGGACCAATGCGCTTCGCCGTGCTATCACTTCATTTACGCAACAAAACGGCGAACAATTTCATGAGGCATGGGAGAGGTATAACGACCTCCTCAGGAAGTGTCCGCACCACGGTCTGCCTAAGTGGCATATAGCCCAGATTTTCTACTATGGGCTAAATGAGACTTTGAAGCAGATTGCAGACGCTTCCTGCGGAGGGAACTTTATGAATAAAGACGAGAATGGAGCATTCGAGCTATTTGAAAATATGAGTGAAAACTCGATGAACAATGCTTCCATTGTCACCTTTAATCGTACCAGCCAGCCCCGAAATGTCCACGAAGTTGACACGGGACCCTCCCATTCATCCACTGATCTAAGCCTTATTGCACAAAAACTGGATGAAGTCTCCGTCATGCACAAGAAGCTAGACGAGCTTCTGGCCAACCCCGCCCGATCTATGGCAAACACCACGTCTTCACCACTTCGTCACAATCCAAGTTCTTCTAATACCAGGCTTATCCCGAGAAACCCCGTTAGACCTTCCTTACCGAGTGTCGCGCCAAGCGACTCGGTAAGTCATGTGGAACTGGCTTCTGCGAGCCAGTATTTCGACACGGAGGACCAAGCCTCCGTGTGCTTAGACGCATATCTACATGCGAACGCGTCTTCTGGCATAGAAGATGCTTGCGCCCTGGGGAACAACCCGTTCTCTGCCACTTATAACCCAGGGTGGCGTAATCATCCGAACTTTGCATGGTCCAACAATCCGCAGCGCCAAAACCCCGCGGGTGGACCAATGCGACCGTCCGCACCCGTCATCCCAAGGGTCCATTTTAATCCTATGGCAAATCCGCCATCAGGCCCTTGCGTACCACAAACTGAACACGCATCAAGCCCTCTTGACAAATTGATGCGAATGATGACGGAAATGTCAAAGCGCCATGAAGAGAACATGACCTCTCTTCAGCACCAATTGGCGCAGCAGAATGCCGAGATCAGTCAACTACGCATTGCGACTCGATCTCAGGGCACTCTTCCCACCCAACCTGTTCCAAACCCACGAAATTTCGTGCCCCGTGGTTCTCAACCACAGGTACGACCTTCTCAGGGACAGGTTAATCAAGTTCTGCAAGCTCCGAGCATTCCACCGGGATTTCAGGCTAATCCTGCTGCAGCACCACACTCTTATATCCCCATTGCAAACCCTCCTCCACCGTATGATCCCACTGGACCCGCATCGTCCAATGCTATCACTACGAGGAGCGGTAAGCAGACCGTCGATCCGCCTCGACCTGATCCTGGCCCATCTTCTTCTTCGCCCTCTCATTCGGGATGCATACCGCATTCGCGAGAGGATGATGCACCAAAACTTGTGCCAGAATCAGTCCCATTCCCTGAGGCTCTACTAAGGGAGCCAAAAGGCAAAAAGAAAAATACGCAAGCCTTTGACAACCTACGTAATTTGTTCAGGGATGTAGAAATCAAGGTACCCCTGCTCGAGGCAATCGACCACATACCTACTGTCGCTCGATTTTTCAAAGACTACACAACACCCAGGCGACAGTCAAAGAAGACTAAGAATCCGGTGGTTCTCTCGCCTCATGCGAGTTGTGCTATACTGTCAAACTTACCACCGAAGCAGAAAGGTCCGGGCACACCACTGATTTCCTGTAGCATCCAAGGCTGCAGTTTTAACCGTGCCTTGCTTGATCTAGGATCTTCCATCAATCTCATACCGACCATCATGCTCAAAAAATTTTCCTTGGGAAATCTGAAACCCACCCCTGTCACGTTACAGTTGGCAGATCGTTCTGTCAAAATCCCGAAGGGTGTGGTGGAAGACGTGGTGGTTAGGGTCAACAGTCTCTGTTTTCCTGTTGACTTTCTTGTTTTAGATATGGAAGTTCCTAGTTCACTTTCTGATTGTCCGATCATCCTCGGTCGACCTTTCTTGGCCACAGCCCGCGCCCACATCGACTGCGAGTCGGGCTGTATTGAGATTGCCGTTGGATCTGAGAAGCTCAAGCTTAACATATTCAAGGCAGCCAAGAACTTTGATTGCGATTGCATTGAGGATGACACGTTTGACGAGGACATGGCCGTCAGCGCGTGTATCGGACTAATTGGGACCTATTCGGACTGTTGCGGATTACCTATAAACACTGATAACTGCCTGACCAACGCATACTGTGACGTTCCCCAATCCCTCCCTTGTCCAGTACCTTCTCCTGGCCAGACTTCTGACGAGGTTTTCTCCGCTTCCCATACCTCGTGGTCTGAGTCATATCCGGGCTACTCACTGTCAGTCCACACTCATGAAGACCGAATTGCCCTTTCTTCCCCGCCAAATCAGGCGGATTTACAAATCCACACTGGGACCTTGAGCCCATATACTTCTCACTGGGGCTATTCATTTTTGGATCCATCTATCCAAGAAGCCCCTCTTCTTGGCCAATCTGAAGGCCAGTTTCTTCCTCCTAACTTGTTCTCCTACCCGTCTGGGACACTCTCATCCCAAGAAATGCCAGATCCTTCCCCATCCACTCCCGAGCTAAAAGTGCTGCCTAATACACTCAAGTATGCTTTCCTGGGACCAAATGAAACGCTCCCTGTAATCATCAGTTCAAAATTAACCATGGAGTAGGAGTGCAAACTAACTAAGGTCCTCCTAGAACACAAGGCAGCTATTGGATGGTCTTTATCAGACTTATCTGGTATTAGTCCCTCCTACTGCACTCATCGTATATATACGGAGGAGGAGGCTCGACCTTCTCGCGAGATGCAGCGACGTCTCAACCCTAACATGCGGGAGGTCGTTAAGAATGAAATCATTAAGTGGCTGGATGCGGGTATAATCTACCCGATCAGCGATAGCCCCTGGGTGAGTCCGATTCACGTTGTGCCCAAAAAGGCAGGACTCACCATCCGTGTCAATGACAGGGGCGAATCCATCCCTATACGCACTCCTACATCTTGGAGAGTGTGTGTAGATTATAGGAAACTCAATGCTGCAACCAAGAAAGATCACTTCCCGCTACCATTTATTGACCAAATCCTGGAGCGGTTAGCGGGAAATAAATTTTTCTGCTTCCTGGATGGATTCTCAGGATATAACCAGGTGGCAATAGACCCCCGAGACCAAGAGAAAACCACTTTTACCTGCCCTTTCAGCACCTTCACCTTTAGAAGGATGCCGTTCGGACTTTGTAACGCGCCAGCAACTTTCCAGAGATGCATGCTGGCGATATTTCATGACATGGTGGGTGACTTTCTCGAGGTCTTCATGGATGACTTTTCAGTCTTTGGACCATCTTTCGACGAATGTCTTGCCAACCTGACTCGCATCCTTAGGAGATGTATTGATGTAAACCTCGTGCTTTCCTGGGAAAAAAGTCATTTTATGGTGCACGAAGGAATTGTTCTTGGACATATCATCTCCGATAGGGGTATCGAGGTTGACAGAGCTAAGCTCGATATCATTGCTGATTTACCTGTGCCTGGTTCTGTCAAACAAATCCGCTCCTTCTTGGGACACGTCGGTTTCTATAGGAGATTCATCAAAGACTTCTCCAAAATTTCTCGACCCTTAACTCATCTCCTATCAACCGACGTGCCCTTCGACATGGGCCTTGACTGTATACAAGCATTCACGCAGCTGCGTAATGCTGTCACCAAGGCCCCTGTTCTCCAGCCGCCTGATTGGTCCCTCAACTTTGAACTTATGTGTGACGCTTCAGACCTTGCAGTCGGAGCCATCCTGGGACAAAGACGCGATAGACACACCTTCGTGGTATACTACGCCAGTAAGACGTTGGACGAGGCCCAGCGTAATTATACTACCACTGAAAAGGAACTACTGGCAGTCGTCTTTGGGATGAAAAAATTCCGTTCTTACCTTCTGGGCTCTCACGTTATTGTTTTCACTGATCACGCGGCCATTCGCCATCTCATGCACAAGAAGGATGCCAAGCCTAGACTGATTCGTTGGATCCTTCTGCTCCAGGAATTTGACATTGAGATTCGTGATAAGGTCGGAGCCCAGAATGTTGTGGCTGATCACCTTTCCAGACTGGACCCTGACCATATTGGACTTACTCTGCCAATTAATGAAGTTTTTCCTGATGAGCACCTATTGGCAATAAATGCGGCAAGTGGACCGTGGTATGCCGACATTGCCAATTACCTTGCTTCTGGATCTCTTCCACGTGGCTGGCCTAAAAACCAGCGCGAGCGTCTCATGGCAGAAGCAAAGTATTATTTCTGGGATAATCCACTTCTTTTTCGGATAGGTGCTGATCAAATCATCCGTCGCTGTATTCCTGACAGTGAGTTCCCCAGTGTGCTATCCTTCTGCCACGATCAGGCCTGTGGAGGCCATTTCTCTGGGAGGAAAACTGCAGCCAAGGTGTTGCAGTGCGGTTTCTTTTGGCCATCCCTTCACCAGGACGCGCACGCTTATGCCAAACATTGCACTAGGTGCCAGTCATTAGGGTCAATGGCACGTCGTGACATGATGCCCTTGCAACACATCCTAGCTGCGGAAATCTTCGACATCTGGGGAATTGACTTCATGGGTCCCTTTCCTCCATCCAACGGCTTCGAATTCATCCTCGTGGCCGTCGACTATGTTTCAAAATGGATCGAGGCTATTCCCGCGCGCCGTGCTGACCATGTTATCTCCACCCGATTCGTCAAAGACCATATCTTTGCGCGTTTTGGGATCCCTCGGGCCATTATCTCGGATGGAGGAAGCCACTTTACCCATGCTTCTTTTCGGGCACTTCTGAGGAGATACGGAGTCCACCATCGTATCGCATCCCCGTATCATCCTCAGACGAACGGCCAGGCGGAAGTGTCGAACTGGCAAATCAAGCAGATTCTCCAGAAAACGGTTCGGCCTGACCGTAAGGATTGGTCCGACAAGCTGACTGACGCACTTTGGGCGTATCGGACCGCCTTCAAGGCTCCCCTTGGTATGTCTCCATATAGAATCGTTTACGGGAAGCCTTGTCATTTGCCTGTGGAGTTGGAGCACCGCGCTTATTGGGTGGTTCGCCAATGTAACCTCGACCCAGACTTGTGTGAACGAGAAAGGAAACTCCAACTCCAAGAGCTGGAAGAGCTCCGTCGTGAAGCCTATGATTCTGCTCTAACCTTTAAACAGCGCACTAAGGCTTTTCATGACAGCCATGTTCGGCGGAAGGAATTTGAGCCATCTCAGCAAGTTTGGCTCTATAATGCCCGACTCAAATTCTTTCCTGGGAAATTAAAGTCCAAATGGACTGGTCCTTTTCTGGTCTCAAGACCATTCCCCAATGGGGCCGTCGAAATCGAAGATCCCAAATCTGGGCGTAAATTTACGGTCAACGGGCAGCGTTTGAAACCCTATCTGACTCATGAACCTCCCCCGTTGGAGAAACCGTTGCCCTGCTGGAGGGTAACTAATTCTTTGCCTCATTCTGAGTCCAGCTGGGGACATTAAATTCAGCGCTTGTTGGGAGGCACCCTAACAGCACTCACCATCCACCATCACTTTTCACACCTCTATCGCAATCACTTCACTTTTCTCTTCACCACCCACCATCCAACCACCCTTCCACCCTGATCTATACCCTGAACCTCAGCTCTTGTTACCCGATCTGTCATCCGTTCTCTGCCTTTCCCTGCATGCATATGAGGACATAGCATTGTTTGGCATGGGGGGGTGGATAGGCATCCATAGGATCCGGGTATTTTATGGTATCAGACAATTACCACCTATTTATAAATATGCAAGAAAAAGAAAAAAGAAAAGAAAAAAAAAATTAAAAAAAAAAATAAATAAATATATATATATATATTAGTAATAAATGGTGTTTAGTAATGATCTAAAAGCTGAAACAAAAATACAATAAGTGTTTATGGATATTCAACCTCTGTTTTGAAGAATTTCCAGGCCACAGAAGCTTGATTCGCTCAGGCTCGGCTTAATTCACTTAAAGCATTGACGAAATAGATCAAAATCTCTCCTAACTAAGAACGTTTCTTGTACCTGAGACACCAGTACAGGATTCGTTGGTTTGCTTTTTCTTGAGAGCTTAAGTAAACTTGGTTCACACTACACATATCAGGAAAGAATAAGTGAACATAAGATCCAACCCTAGTGTTCATTAGGGAAGGTGGAGTCCTTACCTGTACGCGCAGGTAGACTTTTTATCCCAGGCTTTAGTCTTGTGTTTAGGAGCGACTCTTTCCACCAAAAAGAAACTCTCCCACCAAAAAAAAAAAAAAGTCTGCTCTATCAAAATGTGTTGTAAGAGATATACTGACAGGTGTTTCAAAAAAAAAAAAAAAAATCAGAAAATGGGAGTTGAGTTTTCCGTAATCATCTTAAGGGTCAATCCGAAAACACGAGCTGAAATTGGGACCAACCTGTACTTAAAAATTCGTGAAACCCTGGGAGTGAGTCTTAAGGTTCATCTGGTCAGTCTTGATCCTTCACTATGCACAAACCATAACCTCTTGAGCTCTCGAGTATGGCAAAACCTCCTGGGTCCTGGAAATCGTACTTAAGGTTTAAATATCAAGAGTCCTGGTTAGTTGAGAGATAATCTTTGTCATGTAAGACTTAAAGTACTGGTAATCTTCTCTACAATTGGTTCTCACAATATCCGATAATAAACACACCGATATCATCTCAGAAGAAAATCTTCAGCTTAAGATCATTTCTAAATACGGTTTTGCTAGGGACTAGCAAAAGATAGGCATGGGGGTATATGTTTACACCTCAAAACACGCCTATAAGAACGCCTTCTTATGCTATTTTCTAGCATTAACTATGTATATCATAATCCTATAGTCGCATTTGTAAAAACGCTTGCATGCATGCATTTAATTGAGAGGAGAAGAGAATGGAATAAATGGCTTGCATAATTATTTTTTTTATCAAGTGTTTCTTTGCAAAAGTCCCTTCTCTATTTTTATTTTCATCTTTCTTTGTTCTCTTCCCGCGGCTGCAACTCCTCCCGCAACCGCATGCAACGCCATGCGCCTCTCCCTGCTGTCCTTCCCGCGCCTCTCCCTGTAGCAGCCACTCTCCAACGCCTCTCCCTGCTGCTGCCATGCCTCCCCACCATGCTCTCCTCCTCTATAAAGCCGCAGCTCTTCCTCGCGAGGAAGGGGAGGGACGTTGCTGCAATACGCAGCTGCGGCAGCAACTCGAACCCGCAACCACCTTCGCACCCGCTCTCCCCTCCCATGCGTCGGCCCTCCGTCGAGGAGGCACCCGGCGAGCAGGAGAACCCACTGTGGTGCAACACCACCGCCCAGCTCTTCGACGAGCAGGTGGGCGTGGTGTCTTCTTTTCTTTTCGGTTTCATCTCCACGCCATTGCTGCCGCTTCAAGGTCCGAAGCTTGAAGCAGCAGCAGCAGCAGCTAAACCGCGGCAACAGCAGCAGCAGCAGCGACCCCCGCCTCCTCCGCGACCTTCCCCGCAGGCGCGCAACCCTCCACGCGCGCCTGCAGGCCCGTTCCCCGCCTCCGCCTCTGCTCTGTCGCCTCTGCCATTCCACCCGCGACCGGCCGCTGCGCGCACTGCAGCGGCCGGCCAGGCCCTCTCGCCGCCCCCTGCCAACCTCTGCAACCCTCCGCGACCGACTGCAGACTCCCCGCCGCCCTCTCCGAGCACGCCATCGCCCGCTCTCCTTCCTCGCACCCGGCCTGCAGACGCCTCACCTTCTCCGCGCGAAGACGGGCCTGCATCCGCAATCTTCAGACGTCCGCCTCCGCCTTCAGACGACGCGGCGTCAGACGTCCGCCGCCGCGAGCAAACGCCTTAACTCGCTGCCATCGTCCGCGCTCGCGATCTTTCCCGCCCGCTCTGTCTCTCTCTGCCGATCTCTCCACCCGCTCCCGCTCTCTCTCCGTTCTCTCTCTCTCTCTCTCTCTCTCTCTCTCTTTCACTCACTCACAGACACACACTACACCAACACACACACATCTTCACCGACACACACACACACCCACACACACACTTACACTATACGTATAGTTATATATAGTAACATATATATACATACATATATATATATATACATACATATATCTATTATATATATATACTTATATACATAGTATATCTATATAGTTATGTATACATACATATATATATAATATATCTCTATATATATATATATACACGTATATATATATCTATATACTTATACATATACTTATATATATATACATATATACTTATATACAAATATATATATACATATCTATATACTTATATATATACACACACATATATATATATCTGGATACATATATACTTATATACATATATATATATATATACATATATATAGTAATATATATATATACTTATATACATATATATACACATATATATCTATATATATATATATATATACATATATAACTATACATTTATATCTATATATAGATATATTTACTTATATACATACATATGTACATATACTTTCATGTTATTTATTATATGCTGTATCGCGGGGATATCTGCACCAGTTGCTGATATTCCCTGATACACGCGTACAAAAAAAGCGTGGTCCCATACATCATCCATCCTCCATCCACACTCCACGCGGCACCTAGTCGTGTTGGTTGCGTCTCTCTAGACGTCGACTGACTCGACATAGTGCTACACTCCATCGTCACCTCCACCCCCACCCCTTTATATATATACTACATATAAATATATATCTATAGCTACTATATTTACTTTCTATCTGTTAGCTTCCTTCTTAGTAAAAAGATAAAAAAAAAGGTATAAAAGTGAAAAGATAATCTTTGATTTGCAGGTACCCCCGTCTTGCAAGTAGCAAGACGTGTTTTGAAACTCTGTTTTGGCTAAAAGCCATGGACACAATTTTGAGGGTGTGCCTCAAGAACAAGGATTACCAGAAAAAAAACCTAAATAAGAAAAATACCAAAAACAGAATAAACGAACGGAAGAGACGCGTTTTAAGGAAAACGTAGAAATTCGACTTGAACCCCACTTCCCTGAGTTCGACCCTGGGCTTAAAAGTGACAAGATAAAATCAATTAGGCCAGGTTAAAAATTTTGTAAAGAGATGGTTAGGTCTGAATTAGGTTAACCACTATACACATTTCAACGATAAAAATATCATATTAACAACCTATTTGGGCCGACCCATCACCAGCCAGCAACCAAAGAGAACCGAAGCTACAGCTGAGGAGATTGCGAAGAAGTCTTCCTGCGGGCGCGCTCGAGGAGAGGCGCCAGTTAGTCCCACATCGTGAGTTCACAAAGCGCCGCACTGGTTTAAGTTGATTTTGTGAATTAGCCTTATCGCTTCCGACACACCTGGGGTGAGGTCCTGCGCCCCACACCCGCCTCGTCCGCGGATTCACCACGCGAACCTGGCGGATCTGACCCGATACACTACCGAGCACACCTCGTGCACCATAACACGCTGGTGCTCCTGGTCCTGGGTATGCAACCCGACCCGTTAACGTGGCTCCGGGGGAGCTTCCTGTGAGCGGTTTGCAGAGAGAGATACACGCGGGTAGAGGGAAGGGATAGGTTTTGCTGCCTTGTGTGCAGGACACAAGTACTTAACCGCTGCAAGAAAGAAGGAAGGGAGTTCTGCAGCCAAGGACGAGAGCCAAGCCAGAGAAGAAGAAACGCAAAAGGGAAACAGAAGAAAGAAGGAAGGAGGCTCTAAAAGAAAGGAAGGAAGGAGAGAGGCAAGGTGAAGGAAGCAGAACGAAGGAAGACTGAAGAAGAAGAAGAAGAAGGGCAGACGAAGACTCAGGAAGGCAAAGGCAAAGAAAGAAGAATGTCAGACCTTCGCAGGAAGAAAAGAAATAGAGGGAGAGAAAATGAGCTTCATTTTAAGACGTCTGATATTTGTATCAGACGTCCAATTTTTGTTTTCCCTGAGCAATTTCTTTTTATAACTCTCATTGAACTCAGATATACTTTTTTTCATTTAAAAGGTTGTGTTCTCAACTTTTGAAAGTACTTAGATTGCTCCTTGTGTTCGACCTCGGATACTCCGGTCTTCGAGTTATAAAATCTTTATTTGTTTTCACGGAAATTTCGTCTATATTACAACGCATTAATTATTAAAACACGATCTAGCCGCGTAAACATGCACGCAGACTGGGTAATGGATCCTTGGGGAAAACCAATGAGTATTTGTAGTCCACTGAACCCTTGGATAGTTCATAGGGAGTTTGGCATACTATCTTCCAGTAGATCCACCTCATATTTATGAGAAGAAAGTAGAGAGATTATTGGTGCGCTAAGTCTAGTGCAAGGACTCTTAAGTTTTGGATAATTAGATGATGATACTTCAGAGTTAGGTGTAGTTTTCACTCTCTGTTCCTGTGTGCGTACTTTGAGTGAATTCCTGAGAGTCACCAAATAAGGCAGATACATAGAGATTGAGTCTTAATAAAGCTATAACTATGGTGGATGGTTACGACCGTCCTTCATAGAGTCCTCGGCTGAAGGAGGGTAATAGTGTCAAAGGTTAAAAATATGCTTGTCCTATCCATTCCTTCCCGGTGTCGAAAATAGGCACTTCCACCAAATAAGCCACACAACTTCCTCTTGACCATCATCATCCCTAATAATGCATCGTAAATAAAAGTCCGTATCGTGTTGTGTTGATTGAAAAAGAAACAAAAACAAGAAGAAATAAAAAAAATGGGGGAAGAGAGAAAAGAAGAAGAAAAAGAAGAAACAGAAAGAACAAAAAGAAGAAATAGTTATATTCAAAAAAAAAAAGTCCAAGTTTATGATGTAACATTGTTTCTGAGGCAACAGAACACCTATCGCATTCCACCAAATATGACCCATACCTACCTTCTAGTATTTCTGATCGCCTGAATACTGGTTGAGGACTCTAACTTAGTTGTAGAGTTATTAGGACTTTAATTGAAGTGTGGATGCCATGTGAGGCCACCAAATAGTGAGTACAATTTCTAAATCTGGCGAGATTTGTAATCTCAGAAAGAAAAAGAAGAGGGGGTGCCCAGGAACATCAAGAGAGCATAATTGTGTAGCCTCTCTCAGAGTTGACTTGTCTAATAGTCTAGAGATCTAGAGTCTGCAGTACTAGACTATATGTAGCACCAGATGAGTGTGTGCCACCAAATATAAATCCATTCAACTTGATATCTCCTACCTAAGCCAAACGCCGGGGTCAAATTACAGATTATCGTCTGTTTTATCCCCGAGGGAAGTAGTTGCCTATCCCGACGCAATATTTACCAAGGGTGAAGTACGAACTTCCAATGAGAATTGGTTCTTTCACTTGGATCTGTTACCTAGGCTATCAACACTTCACATTTGTCCGGATTTCTAAAGTTTTGAAGTAAGAAAAGAAGAAATCTTCTGATTACTTCTATTATTTTTCATTTTTTGCCAGGGACTAGCAAATCTTAGGCATGGGGGCACTTGATGAGTCCATTTTAATGGACTAATATTACGCCTAAGTAACTTTAATTGCATCTTTTTGGTTTGTTAATAACTATATTAAGTTATAGAATGTTTGCATGCATTATGATTTAGGTTTACATCTATTCTATACCTTAATATGTTCTTTTTATGTGCAGGAAAAATAATTGGCAAAAGAAGGAGGAGGAAAAGGTAAATTACCCTTTCAAATAACCGGCCACTATTCCTTTCCCCATCCTCCAGGTGCCCTCAACAACCGTCGACCAGAAATAGTTAAGGGATTTGACTTTCGCAGGTGCAAAAGAGAAGTTAAAAAGAAGAGGCGGAGAAAGGAGAGGGGGGATCATCCAGAGAGAAGGTGAATAATCCCAGCGTGCACTGTGGACCAGGCTCCCCTTCCCTTCAACGCTGCAGGCACTCACGCCACCAAGCCTGCCCCTACAAGCACTGCACCTTCATCACCACTGCGCGCCTGCAGCTTCACCCTAGCAAGCCTCTCCGCAGGCTCTCGCCCGCCACTCTCTTCAGCACCACCTAGTGCTCGCTCCTGCACCGCACTGCTTGCAAGTGCCCGCAGGCACACCCTTCCATCGCCCGCCTTCACCACTGCCAAGCGGCGCCCCTTCACTGCAGGCACGCCCGCTTCGCTTCCACCCTTCAGTGCCTCCCCGCAGACGCACCCCCTACTGTAGGTGCTGCACCTGCAGATAGCCCACAGCACCTCCCCGCAGGGGTGCCCACCTTACAGCGCCACACCCTTCCAGTGCCCACCTTCACCCGCAAACCCGCCAGCACCTTCAATGCCTGCAGGTGCTGCACTGCACTAGCCTGCACCACGTGCCTGTTGAAGCACCAGCGCCATCTGCAGCGTGCCCCTCCCCTCTCGCCCGCACGCCCGCAGGCATCCAACGCTTTCTCCTAAGGCTCCCACACAACGCTTCCCTCCAGCAGCCACCTGCAGGCTACGCACCTTCACAATCGCCAACAGCCACTTGCAGGCCAAGCCTTCATGTCTCCGCGCCATCTGCAACACGCGCGACAGTGCTAGCAGACAACCTCCTCTAGCCACTTCTCCTCCACCGGCCGGCCACCTCCGTCGATGCCGCGGCCTCCATCAGATAGCACTCATCCTCGCCAACCTCCCTAGCCTTTCCAATGCCTACCAGTGCTCTCTCTTTCTCGCGAGGAGGAGAGAGAGCAAATGCTCTGTTTTGAAGTCAATTAATATTTACATTCACTGCCATTACCACAGAATTTGATTTTTTATTTATTATTATTATATTGTGGCGAAATTGCGCATGCACACTCATATTCTCTGATAATTGCACATTATTGACATTCACTTGTTTTAAGATTGGTTTTGGGCTTAACCTGAGCACTAATTTTCTCTAGTACACGTCACGTTAAAATTGCATAAAATCATCATATAATTATTGAAGATTTCAATGAGGAAAAATTGCACATATACCCTTATCTTTTTAAGTTATTGTGAATCTACTTTCCTTCGCATTTTATGCCAGATTTGAAAAGGGATTTCGCACTTATCCGAAATAATATAATCAAGAGTTTATTGCATAATTGCCTCCCTGTGGACACGACCCGCTCTTCTGTGAGTGGTTATTTTTAATTTTTTTGATTAGTCGATTTTTCCACCACTTAAATACTACAACGCAAAGCGGAAAATCGACTCTTTCATTAGGCGAAGCTGAAGTGGGCAAGGAGAGATCTGAGTCGTCCGATCTTGCGATCGGACAACTGAGATTTCTTAGAAGTGGGCAAGTGTTGAGTGCATAGCAGGCGAGAAGGCTGGCATGCGTGCGAACCTGCAGCAACATGGGGTCTTTAGTGACGCTTAAATTCATCACTAAAGACCCCCTCATTTAATGTTTTAACTATGTAAAGACCAAATTGCCCCCAATCCTTGCAACTATAAAAGGAGACCCCTACCGCACGAAATTCTCATCCCTTCTTTCACCTCTCTCCCTCTCCAAAGCTCAAGAGAAGCTTATACCACACTTGGGATGCTACTCTAGAACCAAATCCAAGTTTTCTCACCCCCGTTCCGGAAGTAGATCCCGCAATGACGACGACGTGCTACCTCGTTCCCCCTCCTTCCTACTTTTTCCTCCTTCTTCCTACTCCCTCCTCCATCTTCCAGGCATCGCTCCATCCGGCTTATCCTCTAAGTAGCCGTTGAGGAGGATAACATCTCTCTCCCTTCTTTTTATCACTTTTTAGAATAAAATTTCCTGCTTTCTAGCTGTAATCATTTCTTACTTTTTAGTTGTAAAAATAGTATTATTTTATCAAGTGATTGTTCTCTCTCTATCTCTCTCTCTTATTGTTTATATCAATTCCATTGTAATTATCTCACTTTCAAACAAAAATACCAAAAAAATATAATCGCAGATTTTCTATTGACGTAGCCTCCCTATGTTCAACCCAAAATTTCCTTACGAATTTCGATAAAATTTTATCTGTTGATGGATTGCTTCTCAAATCGAACTACAACGATGGGTTTTTCAAATCCAATTCCGATCGCGTAGTTTTCCGCTAACACTGACCTACCAACACCGGTGTCGTTCTTCCCCCTTCATCCATTAGTTTAAGGTTAGCTTAGTATCTTTTAGATCTTAGGTTTAGCTTCTTACCCAAAATCCCAAAAACAACCCTCGACACCCTCACAAGCCACCTTCGTCTCCACCTCCTATGACATCACCAGCGAGGATTTCTACTAACTTCACACACTCAAACCTCTCGCCAACCAGTCCATAACCTTCGCCTCATCCTCCCGCACAAAAGCCCTCCATCTATTTCACCGATTCATCACCCAAACTCGCCCCCAAACATACCCATCATCGTGCATCAACTCCATCACCGTCCGACCACCACAACCACTCCTCTACGCTAAGCCCATCACCACATTCGTCGTGCTACAGCAAAGCTTGCAGAACCTTCTGACAAGGCCGCAAGCTTGCCAAAGCTCCACCACTTCCACCATCGCTACCCTTGTTCTTCAAGTCTAAGGCATCACGAGCCCCAAGCAACTTCCCTAGGCAGTGCGGCTTACTCCCAGATTCATCCCCAAGCTGCTAATTGATGACGATGAGGCCCCTACAACCGCAATCGAAGGTGCCATCCCTCGCATCTGCACGCAAAAAGAAGGGTGGGACTTTAGTCCCACATCGTAAACTCGCAAGCTCCTACAGGCGCATAAATTGAATTTCTGCCTTAGTCTCTTCGCCTCCTAACACGAGGGTAAGGTCCTCCTTACCCATGCACGCCTCACCCGTGACACCTAACCTGCAGGTCTAGCGCATCCAATTACCCTCCTAAGCTCTATTCACACCTCGCTCACCACCCACTGCCGGTAAGCCTGGTCCCGGGTGCACGTGTGCTTGATAACTTGACAACCTGACACTGTGAAGGGCCCTGGGAGGGTGGAACCTTGAAGGAAGAGAGAAATAAAGAGAGCATAGGGTAGGGGGGTTTTTCTCTCTATGACACTTAGCCAAATTTGAGAGTGCCTCCCTCTGCGCATGAAGAAAGAAGGAAAAAGAGAAGAAAGCCTTCGCAGAAGAGGAGGAAAGGAAGAAGGCCTATAGAAGGAAAAAAAAAGGAGAAAGAAGAGGAGAAGAGGTTGAAGACAGGAAAAAGAAGGAGAAGAACTTGAGACGAAGCAGGCCTGAAGAGGAAAGAAGAGAAGTGGCTGTAGACAAGCAGAAGAAGGAGAAGAACTTGAGAAGAAGCAAGCCTAAAGAAAAGAGAAAGAGAAGAGGAAGAACAGTGCTTCCTTAGCACTGTAGCACCTGTTGGTTAAGCCATCTGGTCATCAGACTCGACGTCTGATTTAAGGCTTGATACTGTGAAAGCTTAATTTAGAGTTACTATTGAGATATTTAAATTGGTTGATTGCTTGTGATATATATGCTTAGAGAGTAATTGGTGATTTAAATCACCATTATTTTAGCTTCTCTACCTTTTTTTCTATTGTCTCAAGATACATGAGAATTCATTGAATATCTAATGTGACAAATTAGTATTTATTGAAATCATTATTTAGTTTAAGTTATTGTGCTCATTTACATTATTTATGGAGATTAGCGATTGAATTCCTATTTATTCCCTGTGTTCGACTTCGGACCTTCATTCGAGTAATAAATTCTATTTGTTTTTCGTGCTGATTTGACCTATACTACATGCATTGATTTTAAAATCCATTTCATAGCAACTAACATGGACCTATTACAAAAGGCAAACATGGCTGATTCTAAGCCAGTCAAGACCCCACTTGTACCAGCCCATTTTACTCAACTTAAAAAGGATCATGGTCAACTTATGGCTAATCCAAGTGTCTATCGCCAGCTGGTGTGCTCCTTACATTATTTGGCATTCACTAGGCCCAATATACAATTTACTGTTAACAAACTATCACAATTAATGCACTATCCTACAGATATACACTTTGAAGCCCGTAATAGATTATTATGCTATTTGAAAGGTGAAAAGATGGTTTTCACTTTCGTTGCTGTTTTGCACATAAAATGACACGTTGAAGTAGTATCAAAGTGGTGGAAAACCGCTAATCAAAACATTTAAAATTAACCACTCGAGAAGAGCGGGTTATATCCACAAGGAGGTAATGGCCTATTAAAACTTGCACTAGTCAAAAATCGATGTTCGTAGTTAATTTTGCAAAGAAACTGACTCAAAATCACCTTTCAATTAAGATAATAAGACATGAATAAGCTAATATTGTATTTTCGTGAAAGATTGAGTTCTCACAAAATCACCATATCAGAATATTATTAAATCAAAAATTCCTCTCTTCCAATGGCAAAGAAATGTAAATATTAATTCAATGCAAAACAAGGTGTTCCCCTTCACCATGCGCGAGGAGGAAGGGTTGGCCGAAGACACGAAGCTCACTAGAGGTCCTTTGGCTTGGGCTGCACTCAATGGCGATGGCAGCTCGACGCAAGGTGGCTGGAGATGATGGAACGGAGGAGAGGAAGGTGGTTGGTGGAGATGGCTACAGCTCTACTTGCTACTCGCAGAAAGGAGAGGGTGAGCTGGAAGGGCGTGTACGCGACGAAGGCCCTACGCGTGGAGGTTGCGCACACGGTTGGAGAGAGGAGAGGCTGGAGATGCATGGCGCAATGGAGGTGGCTGCTGCTACTGCTATGCGGAGAGGCATGCGCCTGCTAGTGGAGTTGCAGTCATGCGTAGAGAGGGACGACGACCTTGCTAGTTGCACATGGGTGCATGCATGCTGCTGCACGGGGAGCTAGCGAGGAGGCATGCGCGGGAGGAGGATGGTAGTGGTGGAGGAGAAGGTAGGCTGCACGTGGATGCATGGCGTGGATGGGTGTTGAAACGACGGGATACTACGCTAATGTATTTGGTTTTGAAAAACCTATCGTCGTAGTTTGAAAGCGAAGAACTCGTGTTCAACAAATAAAATTTATTCCGGAATAGAAATCCTAGGTCGAACTCAGGGAGGCGGACGTTTGATTAAAAATGCACGTTTGTTTTATTTGTCACGAAGTAGATTAATTGATTAGAAACTATCTATCTATTTACAATAAATAGAAGAGAGAGAATATTACAAACAAAAACCAAAAAAAGATGAATGAACATGGAATTCATCATCAAAGAGATTGTTCGTTACACTAAACATTATGACTAGAAAGCAGAAAACGATTACACTAGAAAGCATTAAAAAAGAATGGAGAGAGAATTATCCTCCTTGACGGTCGCTTGGAGGACGAGCCGGACGGGACAACGCCTGGAAGACGGGGAACGAAGCAGGACAAAGGAGGACGAAGCAGGAAGAACGGGAACGGGGCAGCACGTCGTCATCGTCGCAAGATCCACTTCCGAAACAGGGATGAAAATTGGACTTTATCTCTTGAGAAGCATCCCGGGTGTGGGACAAGCTTCTCTTGAGCTTTGGAGAGGGAGAGAAGAGAAAGAAGGGATGAAAATTTCATATAGAGGGGGTCTCCTTTTATAATTGCAATAAGTGAGGGTAATTTGGTCTTTTTAATCTCAAAATATTAAATAAGGGGTCTTTAGTGACGGATAAAACCATCACTAAAGCCCCAGTCGTGGGCAACATGCGCCTCCCGCTCACCTCTGGCGCATGAAACACGCACTCACGTCCTTTGATTTTCGGCCATTCAATCACGAGATCGAACGACTGAGATGCGCCCTCGCCGTGCCTCAGTCGCACGCTCGCCCGCGTTTGATGGCGCGTCACGCGTAGGCATGTGATAGCGCGTGGGTGCTATTGAGCACCCGCAGCCGTTGGATCGCGATCAAGCGCTCCTCGCACCCATTCTCCCACTCCTTGAGACTTGATCCCGCGCCTCTCCTTCACGCAAGTGCTCTCACCCACTGCGCTGCGGAGGAGAAATGGGCGCGCGGGTGAATTGAGGTGCGGCTACCCATGGCCGTTGGATGGTAATCCAACGGTCACGATCCAACACATGGTAGAAGGGTGCGGTTGTCTCCAAAATCAGCTAGGCCTATTTGGGCGGCCGAGATGGCACCATGTGATGCCATCTTAGCCATCTATCTTCTGGATGATGTAGATGGTGCCGCGATCGTCAGATTGAGTCGATTTTCACGTCATTAGGCTGCGATCGTTGATCCGAATCCATCCGTATGGTCAGATTTGTCGTTTAAAGTGCAAATTCACACCATCTTGGCCCTTGATCTTCTAGGGTTCCCCGATCTCTATCTGATGCTACAAATGTCTGATTAGGGCAATCTTGGAGTCGTTGAACTCCAATCGTCACCCTGATCAAATTTGTACAGTTGGATCTTTGATCCAAGGCCCCGATAAAAATTTGTCCTGTCCCTGAACATAAAAGAGATAATTAACCTCCATTTTATTCAAACTAATCTAAATGCAAGATGATGCATGCTATGCAATATTTATAGTATGCAATGCAATTCTATGCTTAAGAACATGCATAAATAGACATCTTATGTAGTGTAAATATGTTTACATCAATGGGTGCGTTGAGCGCCGGCAAGGACTGCGGCCGAAAATGCTGGGCCAGCGAGGTTGTGGAAGTGGTGCTGGTGATGGCTAGGCACGCGAAGGAGGTTGGCATTGTGTGTGGTTGCTGAAGGTTGCTGGCAAGTGCATGCAAAGGTGGTGGTGCACGTGCTTGGCTACTGTGTTGTTTGAAGGAAGTAGAGGTGTAGGGGCTTTGGATGTCCGGGTAAGTTCCTGGACATCTTAAGTGAGCAGGATGGCTCACGATGGCGAAGATGAATCGCAGTGGTGGAGTTGAGAGGTCTCCCCCTCGTGAAGGAAGATGATGAAGAGGAAGAACCACTTATGGAGGGATGATCGTGGACAGGGGGATATGGTGTTGGTTGTTATGGGTTTTCGTAGAGGTGAAGATGGTGGTGGGTGTTCGTGAGAAATATGGAAATGAAGGAGAACATGATATTCACGTAGCTGATGCAGCCACGCTCACGGTGAGGTGGAGCCGTGAAGGCTCACACACAATGTTGGCACAAGTCCACCGATTTGGCACGATGAGCTGTCACCTCGTCAGCCCACGGGGTGGTGGAACTCATCCATGGAGGTCTAGGTAGGAGAGGAACAAGGTGATGGAGTGGGTGGTGGCCTCCTCGAGCCTAATTGTAGCTCCCACTTTCTTATAGCTGCAGGGGAAGATGGAAAAGAAAATGGAGCGTCGAGAAAGGTCAGCCAGATCCGCATCCTCTGCTCCCCTTCACTGCCACGTTCATTGCCTGATTTGGCCATAAATGGCTTATCAGGGAGGAGCGATTATTGCTGCACGAAGATGTAATAAGAAATTAATTGACGATTATTTATTTATAAGCCCTTAAAAGAAATGTGAAATAAAATAATGTATGTAATGCAACCTAAAAGATTAACTATTCTAATGCATGCTATTCTAAATGAATTCTAAATGTATTTAAATATGAATGCAATGCATGAAATATGCAAATAAGTGAATAATTAGACTAATCTATTTACATCATATTGTATGCTATTTATATGTCAATATTAATCTAATGTATAGGCATTTAAATAACTAATTAGCTGATAAACGCCAGTTTATCATCATTCTTATGCATTAAAACAAACCTAGCTCTTAGGATTTTACTCCGCAAACGGGTTTTTGGGCTGCATTTAGGCATAAATTAGGATAGGCATGCATTGCATTTTTTATTGTCGTTTTAATGTGTTTTTGTGAGTGTTAGGGATGTACAGATGCACAGATCCCTAAAACCCTAGCACTCAAGAAGGCAAATGGTGAAGGAGAAGCCCAGACTAGCTGGAACTCAACCTAATCCAGCTCACCGCAGCTGGAACCTAGCTTACTTGAACTAGGGTTAGCTCATCCCAGCTCCATTCAGCTAATCTCAGCTGGATGGCAGATCAAGAGAGTTCATCTCAGCTCACCCTAGCTCAAGTCAGCTCAGATCCAGCTCAACTTAGCTGAGTCTAGCTCATCTCAGCTCCCACTAGTTCACAAGGAGCTCTAGCTAGCTCAGTTGAGTTGACAGGAGTTCACCCTAGCTCAGATCCAGCTACATTAAGCTCCACTCAACTCCAGCCAGCTGAAGAAGAGTTCATCTCAGCTCAGGAAGCTCAAGTCCAGCTCCCGGGGACTCAGCTTAGCTCAACTCAGTTGAGCTAAGCTACCTTAGCTGCCTCAACCAGCTTGATTCTCCCCAGGAGCACCAGACCTAGCTCACCTCAGCTCATTTTGGTAGAAGCTAGCTCACTTTATCTTGGCTTAGCAACTAGCAAAGAACTAGCAAGCTAAGCCAGCTAGAGTAGCCCCATGCCAGCCTCTTCAGCAGCAACCAGCTCCAGCTCCAACTCCAGACTTCTTCCCCTCAGCTCCTTCCTCTAAACCCTAGCTCCATTACCTTCTCCTCTACTCCTCCATTAGCTAAGCTAGCTTAGCTTAGCTTAGCTTAGCTTAGCTATGCTCCAACTTCCTTGGCTTATACCACCCCAAAAACCCACCTACCAACTCCACCCAACTAGATCCACCTAAGCTCCACATAAGCTAACCTACTTGGCACCAACCTAACCTACCCACCACCTCCAAAAGACACCTAAAAGTGGCGCCAAAAACTATCCATAACCACCCCTTAATGGCGCCACTTTTCCCTCCAAAATCTCCCCTCATCTCCACCACACAATCTCCCTTGAACCCATCTCCACCATCCACCTAACCCCCCTTCTAGAAGACCCCATGTTGGCGCCAACATGGTGGTGTCTCTCCACCACCAAAAGACACCAACACCACCATAACTACCCCCTTTAACACCTCTTGGGTTGGCGCCAACTCTCCTTAGCCATAGGATCACCAACCACCTCCATTCTTCCATCCTAGCCCTTCATTTCAAGGGGCACCTTAACCCCCCATCCTACCCTATAAAAAGACCACTACCCACCACCATTCAAGCCATCCTTGGCTAGCCATTTCATTCTCATATTCCACCAAGAATCCCACATCCAAGAGAGGAGAAGAAGAAGAACATTAAGGGGATATTCTGTCCCCTTGGTGCCTTCCCCTCTTCCCTTCTCTCTTGGGTCACGCCAGCCAAAGGAGAAGCCAGGCAAGGAAGATCTTGGAGGAGATCTTGAAGGTGGTCACACCACCTTGGAGGAGTTTTTGAGGGTGGTGCATGCCCACCCCTTGGAGAGAGCATTAAAGGTGGTAGCTTCCACCTTGGAGGAGCTCTCAAGGAAGGAGAAGAAGGAGGCCCTCTTTTCAAGCCAAGGAGCAGCTAGGCTTGGAGCAAGACGACAACCTTCTTCACCATTGTTACAAGAGGATTTGTGTTTCTTTTCTTGCTTTTAGATTGTTTAATTCTAGTAGAAGCATTCCTCTACTTGTCCTTGAAAAGAACACTCATTCTACTCAATCAAAATTGCCTTCTTTTAGTTTTTCTTTATTGCAGTTGTTTGTTTTGGTTCTAGCACTTGTTTCACCTCTTCTTCCTAATTACTCTAGGCCTCCACTTGCCTAGAGTGAGCTTAGGAAGAAGATATTCTATCTTTTAGATTTTAGTTAATCATTTGTAGGTGTTAGTTCTCTTCGCTACAATTTGCAGTTTGCCCTCGTCTTTTCAAAATAGAAAAAAAAATTTTACATATTGAAAAATATTAAAAAGAAAGTTGAGAGTATATTCCAAGCAAGAGAATCATTATTGCAATTTTTGCCTCCTTGGACGACCCTAGATACTCCCCTATCTAGGATATAAATTTTAAAAGCGTAAGCGGATTCGCGTGTTACAACGACGTTAAAAACCTGCTTTTACAAATCACGCGCATTTCGCTATCACTTTTTGGCGCTGTTGCCGGGGAGGCACGGCTTTGCATTAACTCATTTTCTCTTACTTGAAGTGGATCTCATCCCCTTCTCTTTCTTTCTTTTGTGTGTGTAGGAACTACAGCGGGAAGGCGGGAATCTGGAAGAGAGAGCTCAAAGGTCATTTTCTTCCCGCGAAAATTCAGGTTGGTTCCTCTTTCTGGTCACATAAATAATTAAAACTACCAAAAATATATTAAACTTGGCTTTCAGGACCCTAAACACTTAAATTAAGTGGAGTGGTGCATTTTAAAATCCATTGTTTGCTTGTATGCTTCTTTAGCACCATTCCATTGCAGGTATTAGTGTTCTATTTTTCGGGTCCAGATTTCTATCCGGACTTGAAAAAAATCGATTCCTAACACCCCAGGCCTCCTAAAATCATAAAATTTCATAGAGTGATTCCCAATTAAGTTAGGAACATCTGTTCCAAATTTCAAATCAATTGGATTTGTATTTAATTTTTAAAAATGTGTGGATTGCAGAGAGGTCATACCCTCTTATCTTCCTATTTTGCTAATGTCCGCGAATTTTCAGAATTTTTATACTCATCCAATTTTTGGGAAATTGAGCTTGTTAGAATCCTTGTGAAATTTTATATATCATATAAAATCATAAAAATTTTCTGAGGTCGGTGGTAGTACTAAAAAGTTCATAATACCCACAGGTATTATTTCTGGACTTTGACACCAGTACAATTAAAAATTCAAAACAATTATCAAACGAATTCCTAAAATCTTACAAAAATCTTTTCTGGAATCCTTGTTTGATTTTATTCAAAGTAGTGGTGTTGTTTGACTTGTTTGGACCACTACTTAATTCTGAAAGCCTAAAAAATAACTCATTGGTAGTTAAATTTCTGTCTTAGGGATAATTGGCTTAGGGTTTCTTTCTTTCTCTTTTGAGGATTAATTCAAAGGAAATATACAATCACCCATACAACTTGTTTTCCTTTGATTGTGGGTTTTCAAACTTGTTTGAAAATTTAACTAAAGAAACCCTAAAATACATTCAATTAAATCAAATCCTAAAAGACAAAAATACAAAAAAATTGTGTGACAACTTGATTTTCATTGGAGCCACTATCCAATTCCTGCACACACACAAAAAAATCAAATAACAGGGCAACAACCCAATAAACACCCTCTACATTCCGTGTGCACTATAGCATCCTAGACCTAATTAAAATTTGTAGCAACTTGACACCTAAGGCTTTATCAACTCAGGCTTGCTATTTAGGTCTTAAGTTTTCTTTAGTTGATACCAATTCTATCATCTATATCTGGTGTTCAGGCTGAGGGGCCGTGTCAAACGACCAGGCGCGGGTTTGTACAAGCACCTGGGGTTTTCCCTGGGAAACGTTTGGGCCCAAACCTCCCCTTAAGCAACTTGGCTAGATTTGTTGATAGAACGGGTATTCACTATTGACTACTTATTTCCTATATAGACCAAGTCTTAGGTTATTATTAGGGAGTCACATTTAAGTTAGGTCTAGTTTGTTTGTTTGATTTGCACACTTTCTCTCATCTCTATCTCTTCTCCTCCCCTCCAAGTCTTCCAAGTAGTGCATGCATGGGCGACGGTCCCAAAAGCCACACCTCGAGGGACCATCTGATTTCGCCCCCCGCAGCAAGAAATCATTGTTTTCTTCCCCCTCGTCTTCTAAAAAAATGGAAAACCCAGGAAGCCGTCAAAAAAATTCTGCTTCCACTTCTAACCCGTCAGCCGACCCACAAGCTGACTCCACCTTTCCTCACCTTCCTAACTTGGAGCAACCAGAAATACCAGCAGGGCCAGGTGGCCCTCCAATTATAACCCACAATACAAATCCCTTTGCATTAATGGTCGACCATTTGGCTCGACTACAACAAAATCAAGAAGATCTAGCTAGGACTGTCACGAACCTAGCTAATCAAGGACAAAATCCACCACCTCGCCAACAGCCTGTCGTTCCTCTTAAGGATTTCTATGATCCTTCCAATTATGAGGAAAGACCAGGGGTGGTCATACCGCAAGGGGATTTCGAAATCAAACCCGCTATTCTAAACCTTATCAAGCATTTTCATGGTCTTCCAAGAGAGGACCCTTTTTGTCATCTCGAGGAATTAACTGTCCTCGCTCAAACCACTCGTTCCCGCAATGTGCAGGAAGACATGTGGTTAATGAGACTCTTTCCTCTCTCTCTCAAAGACAAAGCATCACATTGGTTTAGAACAGTTGGGCGTCCTATTACCACCTGGCCCCAATTAAAAAGTGCTTTTCTTAAAAAAAAATTTCCGATCGGTCGAACAAATGCATTAAGAAGATCTATAATGACCTTTCAACAAAAAATTGGTGAACCCCTCCATGAAGCCTGGGAAAGATTTCAGGAACTTCTAAGAAGTTGTCCCCACCATGAAATTCCACAATGGCAGCTAGTGCAGATCTTCTATCATGGATTAGAAGATCAATTAAAACGATTTGTGGATGCCTCATGTGGGGGCAATTTTCTTAACAAAGACGCCGAAAGTGCCTATCTTCTCTTTGAAGAAATGAGTGAAAACTCATTTAACATGACTTCAATGGACACTTTTGGCAGATCACAAAACCCCAGACACGGAGTCCATGAAATTGACTCCAAAACCACCTCTGTTCCAGTCACACAAGATGATTTATATATGTTAGCTCAACGACTGGACCAGATGCAAATTCACCAAAAGAAAATAGAAGAAAAGCTCACAAACAAACAAGCTCCACACGTCCACTCTCCACACACTAACCCCCCACACATTCTCCGAAGAGAGAATCTACACAATATCGATGCCACATCTGCTGACCAGCAATTTCCGGCTGATTTCCCGCAAGATTTAATCGGGAATTTTGACCAAAATGTTTTTGATTCCACCTCGAAAAATATTTATGCTCTCCAGGAGCAATTTAGAAACCCCTCCAACATTTCCAATCAAAATTGGAGGACTAACCCGAATCACTCCTGGAAAAACCCGAATCCGATTCCTTTTCCCAAACAAAACTATTTTGGGAATTATGGGCAACCTTTGTGTCAACCCGGACCATCCCAGGATGATATTAACAATCAGGTCATGAAAACTCTGCAAGGAATGCAGACTCAAATGACAGAAGTAACCCGCATGGTTACCAATTTACAACAACAAGTTAAGGTTACTCCTGATCATCGACCTACTGGGAATTTACCATCCCAACCCATGCCCAACCCAAATAATCAAAGGAATCAATTCCAAGGTGGATATCACAGTCAACCTATTCAGCCAGCACCTCAGCATCCGCCGGGTTTCAATAACAGCCAGGCCCCCCGACCTCATCCTAGAAACAAGCTGACTGCCAATGCAGTTACCTTGAGGAATGAGAAAACCACTCAAAATACCCTGCCTGTTAAAGAAACCCGCTCTAATGACACACAGATTAACTCTTCCCCTCCTATTGTTCAGGAACCAATTCACACAAAACAGGGCAACCCTGCCCCATTTCCACAAGCCCTCCACTCTTCAAAAAAGAAAAAAACAAAATCTGAGCCCACTGAGAAGGAATTAATGGATTTATTTGGGCAAGTAGAAATTAATATCCCTATTCTAGATGCCATTAAGTATATCCCTGCCTATGCAAAATTCTTAAAAGATTTATGTACTCCAAAAAGGCAGCCCAAGAATTTAGGAAAGGTAATTCTTCCAGAGACAGTCAGCTCAGTTGTGCAGAGCCGACTGCCTCTTAAGAGAAAAGATCCCGGCGCCCCCCTAATCCAAGTTATCATTAATGATACCTCATTTGATCGTGCTCTGCTGGATCTTGGTGCCTCAATTAATCTTATCCCCACAGTTATTTTTGAGGAATTTAAGATCGGTGAATTGAAACCTGTTGAGGTTACTCTCCAATTAGCCGACCGATCTACGATTAAACCGAGGGGAATTGTTGAAGATGTTCTTGTCCGGGTCAAAGATTGTCTATTCGCAGTAGACTTTTTAGTCCTGGACATAGAGGTACCTGAAGCACTTAAGTTTGCCCCCATTATTCTTGGAAGACCATTCTTAGCCACCGCCCACGCCAATATTGATTGTGATTCTGGAAAGATGATCATGTGTGGCGGTGAATCTGTAACCCTAGACATTTTTCAAGCCTCTAGGCGATTCCAGGAACCAGATTTCTTTGATGATTCGGATTCAGAAATAGAAAACATTGTGGAGGAAACATTGCAGATTTCCCAATTAGGTTCCTGTTTTGCTGTAAATACGGTTCCTGAACAATCTATTTTTTCTCACCCTTCCACCTCAACCACACGACCAGTAACATTCCAGCTGACCCTTTCACTCTCACCTCACCTCTAACCCACAAAGCAGAAACTCTTTCGGAACCGGGCCTACAATTGGAATTAAAACCTTTGCCCGATTCACTTAAATATGTTTTCCTGGGTCCAAATCAGACCCTGCCCCTGATTATAAATTCTGGACTCACCGGGGCACAAGAGCACAAACTTCTCCAGGTTTTGAGTAAATATCGAAAAGCTATTGGCTGGACCCTTTCTGATCTTAAAGGCATTCATCCGTCCTATTGTACGCACCGTATATTTTTAGAGGACGATTCTCGCCCCTCTCGCCAACCACAAAGGCGCTTGAATCCTATTATGCAGGAGGTGGTAAAAAAGGAGATTATTAAGTGGCTGGATGCTGATATCATCTACCCCATTTCTGACAGCTCCTGGGTTAGTCCAACTCAAGTTGTCCCCAAAAAGGCTGGACTAACAGTTGTCACCAATGAAAAGGGGGAGAATATAGCCACTCGAACCGCTTCTTCTTGGCGCGTGTGTATAGATTATCGAAAATTAAACACCGCCACCAAGAAGGATCATTTCCCGCTCCCTTTTATTGATCAAATCTTGGAGCGGTTAGCCGGACGGGAATTTTACTATTTTTTGGACGGTTATTCCGGCTATAATCAAGTAGCGGTTCATTCTAAGGACCAAGATAAAACAACTTTCACCTGCCCCTTCGGAACCTTTGCTTTCCGAAGAATGCCCTTCGGTCTTTGCAACACACCTGCGACTTTTCAAAGGTGCATGCTTGCAATTTTTTCAGACCTGGTAGGTGAATGTCTAGAAGTTTTTATGGACGACTTCTCTATTTTTGGAGATTCTTTTGACCATTGCCTCAAAAATCTTGAAAGAACCCTCCAAAAGTGTATAGAAGTTAATCTGGTCCTGAGCTGGGAAAAAAGTCATTTCATGGTCCAAGAAGGTATTGTCTTGGGCCATGTTATTTCTAAACAAGGAATCGCGGTAGATAAAGCAAAAATAGATGCTATATGTAAGCTCCCACCGCCCACTACTGTCAAACAAATCAGATCCTTTTTGGGTCATGTGGGTTTCTATCGTCGATTCATACAAAACTTTTCCCAAATCTCCAAGCCTTTAAGTCAGCTTCTTACTAAACACCAGCCATTTGATTTTAATAATAAGTGCCTGGAGAGTTTTTTGAGGTTGAAGAAAGAGGTTACTGAGGCGCCAATATTGCAGGGACCTGACTGGAATAGTCCCTTTGAATTAATGACAGATGCCTCAGATTTTGCTGTAGGGGTCGTTCTAGGGCAAAGAATTGGCAAGAAGCCCGTTGTGATCTATTATGCTAGCAAAACCCTTGATGATGCACAACGGAATTACACGGTTACTGAAAAGGAACTTCTTGCCATTGTATTTGCCTTAGAAAAATTTAGATCTTATCTGTTGGGGTCACGTGTCACTGTTTATACAGACCACTCAGCAATTAAATATTTGCTGACAAAGAAAGATGCGAAACCCTGCCTTATCCGTTGGATTCTGCTGCTCCAGGAATTTGACCTGGAAATCAAGGATAAGGCGGGATTGCACAATGTAGTGGCTGACCATCTCTCTCGTCTTATGACGAATGACATAATGACCCCGCCAGATCAGTTCCCTGATGAAAGTATTTTAGCTGCTGCAACCCTCCCTTGGTTTGCACCCATCGCAAACTACTTAGCAACAGAACAAATCCCTACTGATTGGCCAAAAACAAAACGGGATAAGTTCTTTGCTGATATTAAATATTATTTTTGGGAGGAGCCCGACCTTTTCCGCATTTGTGCCGATCAGGTCATTCGACGATGTGTCCCCGATTTTGAAATCCATGATATCTTAACACATTGTCACTCAATGGCCTGTGGTGGACATTTTTCGGGCAAGAAAACTGCAGCTAAAATCCTTAATGCAGGATTTTATTGGCCCAGCTTGCACAAAGATGCTCATGACTTCGTTCGGTCCTGTGTGCGTTGCCAGAGCATCGGCAACATGACTCGAAAGGATATGATGCCCCTTAATCCTATTTTAGAGGTTGAAATTTTCGATGTTTGGGGCATCGACTTCATGGGACCGTTCATCAACTCTGGTGGGTATTTGTATATTTTAGTCGCAGTAGACTATGTTTCTAAATGGATAGAAGCAATACCCACCCGCACAAGTGATCACCGTGTGGTTGTCGAATTTCTTAAGAAAAATATTTTCTCAAGATTCGGCATACCAAAAGCCATTATCAGTGACGGAGGCTCACATTTCACCCACTCACAATTCCGTCACCTCCTTTCTAAATACGGGGTTAATCATAAAATTTCCACACCATATCACCCCCAAACTAATGTCTAGGCTGAAGTTTCTAACCGAGAAATTAAAACTATTCTACAAAAGATGGTTAGGCCCGACCGTAAAGATTGGTCCACCAAATTGGACGACGCTTTATGGGCCTACCGTACCGCTTTTAAAACTCTGCTTGGCATGTCTCCCTTCCGTCTGGTTTTCAGGAAGGCATGCCATCTCCCAGTAGAATTAGAACATAGGGCTTTTTGGGCAATAAAACAACTTAATATGGATTTATCTGGCGCCGGTAACCATAGAAAATTACAATTAACTGAATTGGAAGAATTACGTAATTTTTCCTATGAAAATGCGAGGATTTATAAAGACCGAACAAAGAAATTTCACGATAAATATATTGTTCGGAAACACTTTGACGTTAATCAACGTGTTTGGCTTTTCGATGCGAGATTATGTCTTTTTCCTGGCAAATTAAAATCTAAATGGACCGGCCCCTTTATTGTCCATAAAACATATCCATACGGCGCTGTTGACCTTTTTGATCCAAAAACTAATTCGATATTTCAAGTCAATGGCCAGCGTTTAAAGCCCTATTTTGACCATACGCCTAAAATTCCATCTGAATCTTTTAATTTTACTGAGCCAGCCACCCTTGATCACTAGTGCACATCACGCCCGGCTGAATGGCGTAAAAGATAGCACTGGATGGGAGGTAACCCATCATTTTCTTGCTTTCCTTTTTTCTTCCTTTTCCAAGTTTTGTTCATCCTAAACCCGACCGTCATCACTAAGGTGATCCCTTTTCCCTCCTAATGCATGAGGACATGGCATATCTTAAGCATGGGGGGGTGTTTTTAAATTTTTACGATCGATTCAGGATTTTCAAAACATAAAAACATGTATTTTTGTTTAATTTATTTCCTGCTTGCATACCCAAAAAAATAAAAAATAAAAAAATATTCAAAACTTTTTGAGGAAAAATTTTGAAATCGGGACTAAGATCGAAAAATTCACTTTTGGTACAATGGATTTAATCTTTAACAAACTAAGGATGAGGATATGGATCTGATCATTAGAATTCCAGGGTCTATTTTAGACAAGATCAGATATCTTTCTATAAAATTCCACCTGAACTCATAATAGTTCAGGTGACTTGATCCTATTTTGCAATATGGAAATTATTTGACTTAGCTTCTGATTCAAAAACTTGCATGTTTTGAGAAACTTCTTGTGTCACTCTTCACACACAAGCCAACACTTAAAAATAACTAAAAATTTGAAAAACTCCCTTGTTTGGACGTAGTGAAAGTCTGAAGCAGATCATTGGTTTGAGTTCCCACCGCCGAGAAGGAGGAAAATGCCTCCTTTAAGGACGCGATGTCAACATGTTACCGCCTCGGCGTTGCTCCATATCTATATTTCATATCTTTAGATGGAGCATTAAAGCGCATTTTAGCAGCTCAAGTGTCTTGGATGGTGCTCTACCTATAGTGTCGGAGCAAGAGCTTGAGTTTGTTTGGAGCGCCCCTTTTCACCGCATCGTGTTTTGGGGTTGTGAGCTCCTGGGTGGTGTCATGGACAGTGCTATCTCGAAGTACTGGCGCCAGAGCCCCCTCAAGGAATGGTAACGGGAATGATGATCCCAACACATCTGTTGTAAGACTAAGCTAAAAATAAGCATGGGGGAGAAAAAAAATATATATATATATATAAATTAACAAGCCCTTATAAATGTTGGCTTTTCACAAGCACAGCCACAAGGTTTTAAAGGATTTTGCAAGTTGAGAATCAGATTCATGAGCCAAAAAAATTCCTAAAAATAAACATTTCAAGTCATCTGAATTAACAAGGGGTTAATTTGAGAATTTTTTGAAAGATATATTGATCCCGTTCTATCTAATGGTTGAATCCAAAAATAAATCCCGATGTTTATCTTTAACAAATCCCGTACCTCCAGTGTTTTTAATCTACCAAGGTCCATTGATCTCTTTTTCTCCTCCAAAGTCAAAAAAAAAAAAATAGATTTCCCAAAAATTCCATTTTAAGTTTTGCTAAGAGACTAGCAAAAGATAAGCATGGGGGTGTGATAAACACCAGTTTATCATCATTCTTATGCATTAAAACAAACCTAGCTCTTAAGATTTTACTCCGCAAACGGGTTTTTAGGCTGCATTTAGGCATAAATTAGGATAGGCATGCATTGCATTTTTTATTGTCGTTTTAATGTGTTTTTGTGAGTGTTAGGGATGTACAGATGCACAGATCCCTAAAACCCTAGAACTCAAGACGGTAAATGGTGAAGGAGAAGCCCAGACTAGCTGGAACTCAGCCTAATCCAGCTCACCTCAGCTTGATCCAGCTCACCGCAGCTGGAACCTAGCTTACTTGAACTAGGGTTAGCTCATCCCAGCTCCATTCAGCTAATCTCAGCTGGATGGCAGCTCAAGAGAGTTCATCTCAGCTCACCCTAGCTCAAGTCAGCTCAGATCCAGCTCAACTTAGCTGAGTCTAGCTCATCTCAGCTCCCACTAGTTCACAGGGAGCTCTAGCTAGCTCAGTTGAGTTGACAGGAGTTCACCCCAGCTCAGATCCAGCTACATTCAGCTCCACTCAACTCCAGCCAGCTGAAGAAGAGTTCATCTCAGCTCAGGAAGCTCAAGTCCAGCTCTCGGGGACTTAGCTTAGCTCAACTCAATTGAGCTAAGCTACCTTAGCTGCCTCAACCAGCTTGATTCTCTCCGGGAGCACCAGACCTAGCTCACCTCAGCTCATTTTGGTAGAAGCTAGCTCACTTTAGCTTGGCTTAGCAACTAGCAAAGAACTAGCAAGCTAAGCCAGCTAGAGTAGCCCCATGCCAGCCTCTTCAGCAGCAGCCAACTCCAGCTCCAACTCCAGACTTCTTCCCCTCAGCTCCTTCCTCTAAACCCTAGCTCCATTACCTTCTCCTCTACTCCTCCATTAGCTAAGCTAGCTTAGCTTAGCTTAGCTTAGCTTAGCTATGCTCCAACTTCCTTGGCTTATACCACCCCAAAAACCCACCTACCAACTCCACCCAACTAGCTCCACCTAAGCTCCACATAAGCTAACCTACTTGGCACCAACCTAACCTACCCACCACCTCCAAAAGACACCTAAAAGTGGCGCCAAAAACTACCCATAACCACCCCTTAATGGTGCCACTTTTCCCTCCAAAATCTCCCCTCATCTCCACCACACAATCTCCCTTGAACCCATCTCCACCATCCACCTAACCCCCCTTCTAGAAGACCCCATGTTGGTGCCAACATGGTGGTGTCTCTCCACCACCAAAAGACACCAACACCACCATAACTACCCCCTTTAACACCTCTTGGGTTGGCGCCAACTCTCCTTAGCCACAGGATCACCAACCACCTCCATTCTTCCATCCTAGCCCTCCATTTCAAGGGGCACCTTAACCCCCCATCCTACCCTATAAAAAGACCACTACCCACCACCATTCAAGCCATCCTTGGCTAGCCATTTCATTCTCATATTCCACCAAGAATCCCACGTCCAAGAGAGAAGAAGAAGAAGAAGATTAAGGGGATATTCTGTCCCCTTGGTGCCTTCCCCTCTTCCCTTCTCTCTTGGGTCACGCCAGCCAAAGGAGAAGCCAGGCAAGGAAGATCTTGGAGGAGATCTTGAAGGTGGTCACACCACCTTGGAGGAGTTTTTGAGGGTGGTGCACGCCCACCCCTTGGAGAGAGCATTAAAGGTGGTAGCTTCCACCTTGGAGGAGCTCTCAAGGAAGGAGAAGAAGGAGGCCCTCTTTTCAAGCCAAGGAGCAGCTAGGCTTGGAGCAAGAAGACAACCTTCTTCACCATTGTTACAAGAGGATTTGTGTTTCTTTTCTTGCTTTTAGATTGTTTAATTCTAGTAGAAGCATTCCTCTACTTGTCCTTGAAAAGAACACTCATTCTACTCAATCAAAATTGCCTTCTTTTAGTTTTTCTTTATTGCAGTTGTTTGTTTTGGTTCTAGCACTTGTTTCACCTCTTCTTCCTAATTACTCTAGGCCTCCACTTGCCTAGAGTGAGCTTAGGAAGAAGATATTTCTATCTTTTAGATTTTAGTTAATCATTTGTAGGTGTTAGTTCTCTTCGCTACAATTTGCAGTTTGCCCTCGTCTTTTCAAAATACAAAAAAAAATTTTACATATTGAAAAATATTAAAAAGAAAGTTGAGAGTATATTCCAAGCAAGAGAATCATTATTGCAATTTTTGCCTCCTTGGACGACCCTAGATACTCCCCTATCTAGGATATAAATTTTAAAAGCGTAAGCGGATTCGCGTGTTACAACGACGTTAAAAACCCGCTTTTACAAATCACGCGCATTTCGCTATCATTAGCCCACAAATATGGGCTCATAAAAAGGCAGCCAAGATCTCGGGCTAACAATTACCAAAGCTCTTCTAGTTGTCTTCTTTCTTATGCTAATGCAGATTGGGCTTCTAACTGTGATGACTGTCGTTCCACTTTAGGTTATGTCATTTTCTCAAGGGATACTCCTAATACTTAAGACCAGGATTCCACTCAATCTATAGCTCATATGAGGTCATGTTAGTTGCCTTAGTTGGGACTCTATTCAGAATGTAAGCTGCAATCTTTAAGGCCTCTCCCCAGAGTGAATTTGGTAAGGAAGAATGAGCAATCATGCTCCTTGCCATGTCCTTAAGCATCCTGTTTCGTCTCTCAGCAACACCATTCATAGTGGGCGAACTTGGCATGGTGTATTGAGGAATGATACCGCATTCCTCTAGGAACCTGGCAAACAGTCCTGGACATTGTTCACTTGATTCGTCATATCATTCATAGTATTCACCACCAAGGTCAAATCTAATAGATTTAATCCTTCTGTAGAGTTGATTTTCAACTTCGACTTTATAATTTTTGAACGTGTCCAATGACTGTGCCTTTTCATGAATTAGGTAGATGAAGCCATATCTTGAGTGGTCATCTATGAATGTGATAAAATACTATTGGCCATTCCACGTAGGTGTTGGAAATGGCCCACAGATGTCCGTATGAATCACATCCAAGACACCATTTGACCTGTTGGCTTCAAACTTCCTATTATTGGTTTATTTCCCGTTAATACATTCTACACACCAATCAAAATCAGAAAAATCTAAGGGGTCCAAAATACTGTTTGACACAAGTCTCTCAATTTTTCTTTTGGGGATATGACCTAATCTCTTGTGCCATAAGAAAGCTCACTTTTCATCTACGTCTTTTCTTTTCACACCAGTGTATAAGAAAGAGAAGTTTCATGAAAAGAAGCAATAGTATCCAAACAATATAGATTATCAATAGCTAAAAGAGAACCAGAACCAACTAATCTTGAATTAAAAAAAATATTTACTTCTCCATCTCTAAAATTACAAAAATAGTTTAGTTTATCAAGAACATAAACTAAAACTAAATTATGTCTGAAAGATGGTACAACAAAAGTATTCTCTAAATCTAAGTACATTCCAGCTTTTATTAATAATCTAAAAGTTCCTATTGCTTCTACTATAACTGGCTTGCCATTTCCCACGTAGATGAACTGCTCAGCCTCATTTGGTTTTCTGTAATTCAGGCAGCCCTATAAAGGCACACTAATGCGAGTAGTGGCCCCTGAATCCATCCACTAAGTATAACTTGGTACTGAAACCAAATTACTCTCTATACAAACCAAACTGAGAGTCGTACCTTTCTTAGCACGCCAAGCGTGGTAGTTGGTATGGTGTTTCTTTTGGTGCCCCTCAGCTCCACAAAAGAAGCATCCTAATTTGGAAGACTCTACAGCCTTTCCCTTCTGCTTCTTTTGTGAAGCTATATCTATAGCTTCTGTAACCCTTTTCTTTCCCTTGCCTTTGTTGTTTGAGGAAGTGGCAATATGAGAACTTTCTGTCCCATCATGCTTCATTCTCTCTTTCTCTTGCGTATAGTGTGAGATGAGCTCATTTAGAAACCAAGTCTCTTTCTAACAGTTATAGCTCACCTTTAACTAGTTGAAGGAGGGTGGAAGAGAGATTAAAACCAAATGCACCAACAAGTCCTCTGAGAGGTCAAGTTTCAGTGCCTTTAACCTAGAATCTATGTAGGACATCTCCATAATATACTCACATATATTCCCCTTCCCCTTATACTTCTTTAACATGAGGCTTTCAAAGAGCATATGAATTTCAGCCTTTTCATTCTTGACAAACCGCTACTCAATATCAGTAAGGAAATCCTTAGCTGTGTTAATGTCATCCGACATTGTAACCCTGAAAGCCTCAGGTATGGCCTTCTTCATAATCATCATGGAATTGCAATTAGACCTCTCTCATCTTTCCTTCTCCTTCTTTTGTTGAGAAGTACTCATATCTATAAGAATGGGAGAGGGTTCCCTAATCGACAGATCCAAGTCCATAACCCCAGGGGCAATCAACAGATTTTCCTTCTAGGACTTAAAGTTCGAGCCACTTAACTTGGGTATGGAATTTAAGCTGGAAGTGATATTGGTAGAAGACATTTCTGAAAAAATAAATACAGATAAACACAGAATTAGCTCCTTTAAAACATAAGATGTTTGATTAATTTATCAAACCCCATCACATGTCTTAGTTAACTCCATCAAGGGTCTCATCTTTGGATGAGAGGTTGACTTGTAATTAAAGACATGATGTGGTATGTAATGATTGTTGGTTCAAATCTAAGTTAGACATAAATCTTCCTTTGGGCCAATGTAATGACTACTTAGAAATCCTAATAACCAACACATCTCTACTCCCATGCAAACAAGTGAAAGTACAATGAGTGTACACTTTCCTTTGAGCCAGTGATCACCCACCTACTAATACCCATTAAACCTTTTACTATTCATAAATAAATCCAGTATTCACAGTGTTGATTCCTACGGGAAGGGGTGAGATTTGCGAAATATAAAATAGAGTACAAAAATATAAATATTCAATCTCACAAAAATCAATCAGACAAGATACACAAAGATTTTTAGGTGGAAACCCAAATCGAGTGAAAATCACCACTTAACCCTCTCGAGTAAGGATTTTCCGATCGACCGAGTTGATCAAAATCCACTAATCCGAACTACTTAAACGAGGGTAGTTTAATCTCTTACAACCACACTACTTTGAATCTGAGGGTAGCGTAACCTCAAACCCCTCCACTTCACGAGGAGTATTTTGTCCCTCGATGGAGACGGGAATTCGCAAAGCAAATACTCAACCAAATAACAAAAATAAATAGAGCCACAAATGTGAAAACTTATCTACTATAAGTAAGGAAACTTCCCTTTGTTGGAAGTGCATTGACTTGATGACGTGGGTGCGTGAACCACACGTAGGCACTATGTCGCTCTCGTAATCACGGAGTGAGAGTGGGTGCACAACTGGATGAAGCTCTCAGGTGTGGAACTAAAGTTTGGAGAGCTAGAGTTTCTTCTCAAGATCAAAGTGACACAATGTACGTGGAAATAGTATTGCTTGGTGTGTCTTTGCAAGGCAAGGGCACTCCTCTATTTATAGAGGGCCTAGGAAGGCTTAGGAAGGCTTTAGAAGCTTAGGTAATCGACGGGGATCATCCTAAGGCAAATCAAGCTGTAATCAGAATCATTAATGATTCTGACAGGGTCATCAGATGTCTGGGTGTTGAACATGTTTTGCGAATCGCTACGCTTACATGTTTAGTTTCAGAAAACCTGTCGTTGTAGTTCGAAAGTGAAGAATTCGTGTTCAACAAATAAAATTTATACCGAAAAGAATTCCGGGTCGAACACAGGGAGGCTACGTTGATCTACATTCGCAATTATATTTTTTTAGGATTTTTTTTATAAGCAAGGCGATATAATTACAATGGAGCTATCAAACTAAGAGAGAGAGAGAGAAAGAAAACATGCATTCAATATTCCAATTGTTTATAAAAGTTACACTAGAATGCGGAAAATCAATTACACTATTAAGCAGGAAAATTCTACAGTAGAAAAGCTGTAAATAAGAATAGGAGAGAGAAGTTATCCTCCTCGACGATTGCTTGGAGGACGAGCCGGACAGGATGACGTCTGGACGAAGGAGAACGAAGCAGGACGAAGGAGGACGAAGCAGAAGAACGGGAATGGAGCAGCACGCCGTCGTCGTCGCGGGATCCACTTCCAAAGGGGAACGAAAATTGGACTTTATCTCGCAAGAAGCATCCCGGGTGTGGGACAAGCTTCTTTTGAGCTTTGGAGGGGTAGAGAGGAGAAAGAAGGGATGATAATTTCGTATGGAGGGGGTCTCCTTTTATAGTTGCAAGGAGTGGGGGAAAAATGGACATTACAACTTCAAAATAGTAAATGAGGGGTCTTTAGTGACGGATAAATCAGTCACTAAAGCTCCCTTCGTGGGCAACGTGAGCGGCTCGCGCGTGCCTGCTCGGCTGCACTCGGGCGTAACGCCCGTGCATGTCCATTGATTTTCAGCCGTCCGATCGCGAGATCGGACGGCTTAGATCGCATCCGCGCCCGCTGCATTGCGCGCCCACCGCGCGTCTGATTGTGCGTTCGATTGCGCGTCCGATCGCGCGTCGACGCTATCGGGCGCGCGCAACTGTCCGATCTCCATCCGACGCTCCACCCACACCCAATCGCTCGCGCCCGCAGCTCCTCGCCATGGCTCGAACCCGCGCCCCGCGCTCGCGATAGTGCGATCGACCACTGCGCTATGGGGCGCGGATGGTCGAGCGGGCGCTTTTAAATGCGAGCACCCACAGCCGTTGGATTAAGATCCAATAGTGGAGAGAGAGCGGCGTGGAGCCTTCACAAGATGAAGCGGCTGTTTGGGCAGCTGAGATGGCACCACGTGGCGCTATCTTGGCCGTCCATCTTCTGGAAGTTGTAGATGGTGCCACAGATGTCGGATTGACTCGATTTTTGTGTCGTTGGGCTGCAATCGTCGATCCGAATTCATCCGTGCGGTCGGATTTATCATCTGAAGTGGGGATTTACACCATCCTAACCCTTGATCTTCTAGGGTTCCCGGGTCACTATCTGATGCTACGGATGCCTGATTAAGGCGATCTTGGAGTCGTTGAACTCCAATCGTCGCCCTGATCACATCCATATGGTTGGATCTTTGATCCGAGGCCCTGATAAAATATTTGCCCTGTCCAAGCACATAAAAGGAGATAATTAAGCTCCATTTTATTCAAACTATTCTAAATGCAAGATGATGCATGTAATGCAATATTTATATCATGAAATGCAATCCTATGCTTAAGAACATGCATAAATAGACATCTTAAGTAGTGTAAATGTGTTTATATCATACCCCCATGCCTATCTTTTACTAGTCTCTAGCAAAAACTATATGCTATTTATAAAAGAATTAGGTTAGATTATTTGGACTTGAGTTATTTTTCAATCATTAAGAAATTGTCTACTTAGGAACTGAACTTTTAAAGACACAACAGTGCCTGGGTATCAGCCAAAATGCAAACCGCTTCAAGCCCTCGCCTTATTAAAAGAAAAATTTCTTTTTCTCTTTTTTTCTTTTCTAATTTTTTTGATTTTCAAATTTTCGGGTTTAAGAGTGGCTTTCTACGGCCATTCAACTCACCCAAAATTTGATGAGAACCCTAAGCTTTAAGCATCTTATTGTGATTGTGATAGACTCGTTGACCGGCAATTAGAACGGACTTCGGATTTCTATGCCTCTAGGTGACCTAACCAGAATTCTACCTAAAAGTGTATCTTTACAACCGGTAGCTTTCTCCCTACTTTTTTTTTTTTACGGGGTCAACACAAGGGTGAATCCAGTGTATATCTCCCCGATTTATTCTACTTCTCCGCTTCTTCCTAAGTGTTTTGGGAATTTTTAGTGCATTTCTGAGCTGGGTTCTGGACAACCGGTCGATGAGCTATTACCACCAACAACTTGCCAGCCATACTCGTGCGGCGAAGTGTGGCTTATTTCTTTTTGTTCTTTTCTCCTTTTTTTTTTTTAAGTAGGTGGCTTCCCTAGTCTAAGATTTACCTAAAGGCAGCAAACTAAGAAAGGTCCAGTGATTGGGCTCTGGACAACCTACCTATGGGCTGTTACCCACGATAACTTGCCAGCCATATCACCCTAGAAGGTTCATTAGCTACCCAATTTCCGTTAGAATCGCCGAACAACGAGTCAGTGCAAAGAAAGTGTGTAGATGCTTAAAACTCAAAATTCCCTCAAATCAGAGGGCGGGTTGATAAGTGATGAGAGCCTCATCATGAGCCATAACTAGCTCATTTTGACCCAATAAAGAAGAAAAAGCTCCTACATAACCTAGAAGAAGGCTTAACTGAAGGAACAAGTGCTCTGAGAAGAAAACATGAAATAAAGGTTAAAACTGCAATTTTACCATTGCAGTACATAAACTGGATTTCTCAGAGGCAAAACATAGGTCAAATGGTATAAATGAGATAAAAAGAGGGTTTAGTCAATCAGAAATGGGTTCATGTGCAATCTAGGAATTAAATGACACCTAGTAACCCTAAAACAGACCTGCTTTAATTAACAAGGTTCCAGTCAGAACAAAAAGTAAGTAAACCCTCTAAAAATCATGGAAAAACATCCTCTAGGGTTTAGAACACTTAATTTGGCCTTTGGAACCTAGTCTGACCTAGATCAGGGTCCTAGCTCCACAATTAACCTAATTTGGGTTTTTACGCAAAATATCCAGTCAAACGAGGTCAAACCTGAAATCCAACTTCTTCATTGGATTCCTTAGGTCAAAATTAGGTTTATACCAAAATTTGGACCTAAGGAGAGGTCATCTTGACCTACTTTGCAATTTAGTACACCCAAATCATAAATTGGTCCTTATCTTTTGAATACCTTTGCAAAGAACCCCCTAGGTTCTTCGCCTCCTTTGCAAACCGGTCCTGACGCCATTGCTAGGGCAGAACCGAGCTCCGACGAGGTTCGGAGAGGGATTGCTCTCTAATCCCTCAGAGATTCCCTCCCAGAAATGGAAAGGGGATTCTTTGAGGAATTCCCTTCCTTATAAAGTCAATTACAATCGCTGGTGTGAACCCAATCTCTCGTGCGAACGCATGAGAGATTTGGGTATCCACCTTCCTTCCATCTCTGGCAAGCCGACAGCGTTGATTGCGCAGTCTCCACGCACTGGTAGGTGCGGCCAGCACCTATAAAAGACACCCCAGACCCTGCCGCAGAAGGCGAGCTTGATTTGGCTGAGTGTCCACCCCCAATTCGTCTCCTCCTGCCCGGCCGAAAGTCCCAGCAAGCTCCGGCGAGCCCCCCTCCCCTCCCTCTTCTCTCTACCACAAAACCAGTGGCAGAGTTAGCTTCCTGACTTCCCTCCACGTCGCGCAGTACCCGTGCACGCCGCCTCAACCCCATCGTCGCCGCCGTTCTCCCCCACTGGGCGTCATCTTCTCCGGCGACAGCAGGTACTGCTGTCCGCCTTCCTTCCCCTTTCGTCCTTACAATTAGGTTAGAACTCCTCTCCATCCTCTCCTCTCTCTTTTCCCCTGTTATCTCATCTGATTACCCCTCGACCGACGCTGACCACCCTCATCTTCCACATCACCTACCGACCCCCGGCGAGCCTCTTCCACCATTCCATCCCCCCACACGGCTCGCCAACCACCTCGAGAGCTCCGCCTCACCACCAGGAACTCGCTCCACCCCACAGCTGCCACTCCAGACCTCCATAATCACCCCCCGAACAACCCACCATCTCCGGCCACAGGTTAACCTAGGCATGCACGCCTAGGTCGACCGGCAACCTGCAGCATCGTCCACCGCCTTCGCCGTGCCACGGCGAAGGTCTCTAGCTGATCTGATTGGGCCGAGAGGCTTGTTTTGTGCATGACAGTGTTTGAGCTCCTGCCGCCATGGACGACCTCTGATGAAGCTCCAATGAAGCTCCAACGAAGCTCCAGGCATCAGGCTTCCCAGGATGCAGATGCAGGAGACTCACGCGAGTGTCACGAGGTGAGTGAGCCCCGCACGGAGCGCCAGCAGAGCCATCCGCTTGGGCAATTGCATACGAGAGTCTGCGGGCGCACGTGAAATCAGGGCGGAACCTTTAGTCCCACATCGTGGGATTGCAACACTCAGGTACGCTATAAATTGTATTTGTGCATTGAGCTGGTTGCCTCCGTAAGCACCGGGGTGAGGTCCCTCACTGACCCCACACCCGCCTCGTCCGCGGCTTGACCACGCGGACTTGGCGGATCCGACCCGACCTAGACCTACGCACTCCTCGCGCATCGTCACCTGCAGGTGCGCCTGGTCCCGGGTACGATCCGACCCGATTATGGTTGTGGCTCTGGGAGAGCGTCCATGAGTGAACTGCTTAAGAGAGAGACGCGCGGGTAGAGGGAGAAGGGTTAGGTTTTGCTCCTGTGCAGGCAGGCTGAACGCAGGAGAAGAAGGACTTGGTCGCTACAGAAGAAGAAGAAGGAAAGGCAAGCCAAAGAAGAAAAGAAAGAAGGAGCAAGACAGACAAGAAGAAGAAAGAAAGAAGCTTTCGCAGGAGAAGAAGGAAAGCAGAAGAAGAAGAAGAAGAAGGCTTCGTAAGACAAGAAAGAAGCAGACGAAGAAGAAACTGAGAGACTGCAGAAGAACAAGAAAAGGAGAAATACTTTTAAGACGTCTGATCTTGTGATCAGACGTCCAATTTCATATTTTTGTCCTAATTATTTTTAATTGCATACATTCACATTTGAATTGATATTTTGAGTAAATTAGAGTGTTCAATTACATTTTGACTAGTAGTAAATTCCATTTGCTCCCTGTGATCGACCTCGGATACTCCAGTCTTCGAGTAATAAAATTCTTTATATATGTTTAAACATTTTGTCGGTTATACTACAACGTGACATCCTTTAAACCCGCACAAAACGTCGACAACATTTTGGTGCCATTGCCGGGGAGCAATGCGTAATTTACCACTAGTCTCTACATTCTTTTTATCATATTGAACACTAACTTGACCTACTTTGCTTTGATGTGATCTTGCAGGTACTTCATGAGAAAATCTCTCCCGCAAGTCAACCACTCCAGGGCAGGTAATTTCTTTTCTTCCTTAATCATCCCCTAATCTTTGAAAGACAAAAGGAAGAAAATCAATTTAGGAATCAATTGCCTTCTTTATATAGTAATCACCATCTCTAAGGCAAAACATTTCCTGATTTTGCGAAAATTTCTGCAAATATTCTTGAAGTTGGAGTGATTTTTTTTCCCATCCCACAAATTCTTGTGCCTAATTGAAATAACGCTTAATCTCGGCGGACCACACACTTCTTGTTTATAAGTCCAAAGAGAACTTTTGAAAAAGAAAAAAAGGATTGGAAATAGAACCAAATTAGGTTTTCCACATTAGGGTCTTGAAGCGCTAGGCACACCTGCCTGTGTAAAAGGAAATAAACCCTCCCGCATCAGTGTGCTACCCAAGCCCTTGATTGAAGAAAGCTAAATAAGACAAACCCTAAAATTGATCTCTAAAATCACTTGAATCTTAAAATTTTTTGACCTAATAACCTGGGAGTCAAATCAGGGTGATCTCTAGGCTCCGAGCTTAGAATCATTCTGCCATCTATAGGACAGGTCAGGTGAAGTTGACTCCTTGGGTCAACCAACCTCTAAATTAGGTCACAATACCAAAAACATCTAAAGTTCAAGTGAGAACCCTAAAAGCACCTTTGAAATAAAAAGTGATAGACTTAAGAGGTCAAGGTCCCCATTCTGGTTTACCTGGAATTTCAGTAACAAGAGAGGTCGGGTAGGGGAAACCCTGTAACCCATAGGGATGCTCTATCGTGTAGGGATCTTTGCGGGACTCTCCCTCTCTGGCTGCCCAGGTAATTCTCAGGTGGACGATCTTCAGATCCAGGGGTCCATCTGCCCCGAACCTCCATAGTCATCCAAACATCTTTTGGGTGTCTTGATTGGGTCAAGAACATCTCCAGTCCTGCATCTTTTCTCTTTAGAGCACACACACTCATTTTCAGTGGGACTCGTTATTCAGATCTGATCGCTTCATAACACATCTTGAGTCAAACTCTGATCTTGATTCCACCACCTGATCCAAATATGCAACCGAACCACCTAGGACTACCATTCAAGAAACCTGAATACCAGAGATCCATGAGAGATAAAATGATTGAGGATGCCATGAGATTTTATGAAAATGAAGAAACCTCAACAACAGTAGGAAACATTCAGGTTGATGTCCCAACAACCACAACCTTTGTCATAACTTGTGCCCAAGTACTATTAGCAGAAGCCAACAAAGGATCAACCCGTGACTTGCTCATTACTGCATACATTGAGATAGAAAAATTGCACAATAGTGAATACCTTCAATGTATGACAAATCCTCGACTTTGGAAGCAACACCAAGATAGTCTTGAAAAACGGGAAGAGATAATGAGATTAATAAAATAAGTGATTGATCAGAAATACCCGTACATACCGCCAACAGAGGATGAGCTATCTTGGAACAACATCGAGGATAAATTTGACCTCGGGTTTGAGGCACAAAATGGTTGTGGATTCCCAACCCAGATGGAGTATAATGCACCTGATATTGAAGAAGGTTGGGAAGCTCCAAATGCAGGAAAAGACCCTGATGAGCCCATTTTAGAATCCCAAGACTCCTGCAAGTATGAGAGTAGAACTGAACCTCTCGAGGGTGTAAATTCCATCCCTTATTCTGATAAGGTGGCCCTCGAAGGTTATTCAAACCTAAATTCTAGTAATTCAACCCACATCCTAAGCCTAGAACCTAGATCTGAAACATATTTTGAAGATTTCAAGGCCCCAGATGAAGAAAATCAATCTCTTAATGAAGAATATGATTTTGGGCCTCGATTTGATGAATATCCCTCATCAACTTCCTCAGAGGAACGAATCAATTTTGCGGAAGTCATGCCAATCTACGACACAGAAATCGAGGAGTTGGACGAGCAGGGTTTCAATTGGGTCTGCCCTACTAGCTTAGAATCTGAGCCTCTACCAGATAAGGATACCCTTTTAAGCTCAGAATTAACATTTAGGCTAGATCCCAGTCAGGCTGCTGAATATACAACATATGATTTATTCTATGGTGGAACTCATGATCTAGAATCTCATTCAAACTTTGATTTTCGCAAACTCTCCGACGATCTCGAATCTGACCATAACATCGGAGAAAATCTGCCTCCTGATTATAACATGTTAATCTTCTTTGAAGCCACCTGCTCCACATATACAGAACCAATCAAAACCCGTTCCCCACCCCGACCCGCAACCGGACTCAATTTCTATTCCGATTCACCTCTCACTGAGCCGTTTGTAGATGATTCAACTCCATATCTAGACCAGGTATCGGGTACTGATCAGACCACAAATCAGGAGCCTCCATCCTTTGATCACCTCTGTAGGGATTCCACACCTTACATGAATAATTTTTCGGAACCCTACTTTGACCAGGCTGATTCGACTCAGCCTGAACCCGAGTTTTCACTTCCATATCCATCAGAACGTCACTGCATATGGTGGGTTCCGCATCTGTTGATCTACATCTATCAACCCACCAGACTTATTGGGTTCGGGCTGCATCATCAGCCCACTGATCTCAACAAGCACCTGGTTGGACCAACCAGGCTCTTAATCAAGGTGCTTGTTTTCCAAAACTCCATTGATTTGACCACTCCCTCTCCACCCCATTTTCTACTCGGTTGAAGGCATTAAATTTAGCGCTTAACGGGAGGCAACCCGTCATCCCAAACACAGAGACCCGTCTGATTATCCATCTAGACTCCACGTCTATTGCACCTTGAGACCAGCCTTAGACAGAGGATCCCACCTCTGGTACACGTATCAGAGCTTGAAATCATCCGCATCAATCATTTACGACCCATTCACCCACCCGATGTATCCTATTCTAAGCCCCTGACCTCAACACTAATTCCCACCCTCTGTTTGCAATGAGAACATTGCAAAACTTAGGCATGGGGGGGTGATAAAGTGCATACATACAGAACCAAGAAAAAAATCAGGAGTCTCACACACAAAAAAATTTGCATATGTCAAAAATGCAAAAAAATTGAAAAAATTAAGAAAAAGAACAAAAAAAAATGGAGGGAGGAAATTTTGTGAGCCACTTAAGCATGAGGAGAAAAAGAAGAAAAATGACAAAAAGGAGCACAAAATGAAAATGAAAAGAAATAGTCATTAGTAAAAGATTACGGGGTTAACTGAAGTTCTAGATCGAATCAAGAAAAAGAAAAGAAAAGTGCTATGGAGATACAACAAGAGATTAGCGGGAACGCTGGTCTTAGGCCTTTTGGGCTAGTACCTTTAGCTTAAAAATTCACGTATCCATTAAAATCTGGATAGTCCTCAAGAGGTTGAGGAAAATGCGAAGCTTGAGTATTAGGTCTAAGGCTTAGGAAGTATTCGGCCTCGTTAACTGACCTCCGGTTTGCGGGATTCGGTAACCTAAGCACCCAAATTCACACACAGTCTGGTTCAGTGCGCATAAACATCCAAATCACGCGAAAAGCGTTTAATGTTCTGAAAAAGTCACCTAGATTAGGAGCGGTCAATCAACACAAATTGATTTGGACGAGTTCCCAGCGCGGAGAGGCGGGAAATTCCCCTCGAAGATGCGTAACAACATATCGTCTCCTCGGTGCTTGTCTCTTAGGATATTTAAATATCCTACCGGGGGCATGTAAGCACTCTGCTGGTTCAGATACCATGGGCGGCATTATCACGAAATGTCGATCGCCAGGGTTTGGATTCGGCCACGGAACGCCATGGGCAGGATTATCTCGAAATCTCGAAAGCCAGGGTTTCGGGGGTTGCCATGGGTGGGATTATCTCGAAATCTCGAAAGCCAGGGACCCTTGAGGATTGATGATGGGGACGAGGAATCCGATACAGACCGTGTTGAGAAGCTAATCCGAAGCTAGAAATAAAAAGAAAAGAGAGAGAAAAGCTCTCCGAACAAATAAATCTTCTATCTCTCTCTTATAAAAAAATGCACTGCAAACTAAACTTAGGCTAAAAATGTCTCAAGCACGGGTGCTTTAACCACGGAGTCCAACAAACCCTTCGTTAGTTTCTGTGGGTCGTAGAAACCTTTGCGGAGGACTGAGGCTAAAGCGAAACAGGTCCGGATTTTGGTTGGTACTTGAGTACCTCTAGACCTATTATCGGCATTCCCACCTAATCACAAAAGAAAAGGAGAAGCACTTATCATTGTTGACAGACACTCAGGGTCTAGAACGGAAGTTAAAACTTTGAAATTTTGCTAAGGGACTAGCAAAAGCTAGGCATGGGGGTATGATGAGGGCCTCATCATGAGCCATAACTAACTCATTTTGACCCAATAAAGAAGATAAAAGCTCCTACATAACCTAGAAGAAGGCTTAACTGAAGGAACAAGTGCTCTGAGAAGAAAACATGAAATAAAGGTTAAAACTGCAATTTTACCATTGCAGTACATAAATGAGATTTCTCAGAGGCAAAACATAGGTCAAATGGTATAAATGAGATAAAAAGAGGGTTGAGTCAATCAGAAATGGGTTCATGTGCAATCTAGGAATTAAATGACACCTAGTAACCCTAAAACAGACCCGCTTTAATTAACAAGGTTCCGATCAGAACAAAAAGTAAGTAAATCCTCTAAAAATCATAGAAAAACATCCTCTAGGGTTTAGAACACTTAATTTGGCCTTTGGAACCTAGTCTGACCTAGATCAGGGTCCTAGCTCCTCAATTAACCTAATTTGGGTTTTTACGCAAAATGTCCAGTCAAACGAGGTCAAACCTGAAATCCAACTTCGTCATTGGATTCCTTAGGTCCAAATTAGGTTTATACCAAAATTTGGACCTAAGGAGAGGTCATCTTGACCTACTTTGCAATTTAGTACACCCAAATCACAAATTGGTCCCTATCTTTTGAATACCTTTGCAGAGAACCCCCTAGGTTCTTCACCTCCTTTGCAAACCGGTCCTGCCGCCATTGCTAGGGCAGAACCGAGCTCCGGCGAGGTTCGGAGAGGGATTTCTCTCTAATCCCTCAGATATTCCCTCCCAGAAATGGAAGGGGGATTCACTGAGGAACTCCCTTCCTTATAAAGTCAATTACAATCGCTGGTGTGAACCCAATCTCTCGTGCGAACGCACGAGAGATTTGGGTATCCACCTTCCTTCCATCTCCGGTGAGCCGGCAGCGTTGATTGCGCAGTCTCCACGCGCTGGCAGGTGCGGCCAGCACCTATAAAAGACACCCCAGACCCTACCGCAGAAGGCGAGCTTGATTTGGCCGAGTGTCCACCCCCAATTCGTCTCCTCCTGCCCGGCCGAAAGTCCCAGCAAGCTCCGACGAGCCCCCCTCCCCTCCCTCTTCGCTCTGCCACAAAACCAGTGGCAGAGTTAGCTTCCTGACTTCCCTCCGCGTCGCACAGTACCCGCGCACGACGCCTCAGCCCCGTCGTCGCCACCGTTCTCCCCCACTGGGCGTCATCTTCTCCGGCTACAGCAGGTACTGCTGTCCGCCTTCCGTCCCCTTTCGTCCTTACAATTAGGTTAGAACTCCTCTCCATCCTCTCCTCTCTCTTTTCCCCCTGTTATCTCATCTGATTACCCCTCGACCGACGCTGACCACCCTCATCTTCCACATCACCGACCGACCTCCGGCGAGCCGCTTCCACCATTCCAGCCCCCACATGGCTCGCCAACCACCTCGAGAGCTCCGCCTCACCACCAGGAGCTCGCTCCACCCCACAGCTGCCACTCCAGACCTCCATAATCACCCCCCGAACAACCCACCATCTCCGGCCACAGGTTGACCTAGGCATGCACGCCTAGGCCGACCAGCAACCTGCAGCATCGTCCACCGCCTTCGCCGTGCCACGGCGAAGGTCTCTAGCTGATCTAATTGGGCCGAGAGGCTTGTTTTGTGCATGACAGTGTTTGAGCTCCTGCCGCCATGGACAACCTCTGATGAAGCTCCAACGAAGCTCCAGGCATCAGGCTTCCCAGGATGCAGATGCAAGAGACTCACGCCAGTGTCGCGAGGTGAGTGAGCCCCGCACGGAGTGCCAGCAGAGCCATCCGCTTGGGCAATTGCATACGAGAGTCTGCGGGTGCACGTGAAATCAGGGTGGAACCTTTAGTCCCACATCGTGGGATTGCAACACTCAGGTACGCTATAAATTGTATTTGTGCATTGAGCTGGTTGCCTCCGTAAGCACCGGGGTGATGTCCCTCACTGACCCCACACCCGCCTCGTCCGCGGCTTGACCACGCGGACTTGGCGGATCCGACCCGACCTAGACCTACGCACTCCTCGCGCATCGTCACCTGCAGGTGCGCCTGGTCCCGGGTACGATCCGACCCGATTATGGTTGTGGCTCTGGGAGAGCGTCCATGAGTGAACTGCTTAAGAGAGAGACGCGCAGGTAGAGGGAGAAGGGTTAGGTTTTGCTCCTGTGCAGGCAGGCTGAATGCAGGAGAAGAAGAAGAAGGAAAGGCAAGCCAAAGAAGAAAAGAAAGAAGGAGCAAGACAGACAAGAAGAAGAAAGAAAGAAGCTTTCGCAGGAGAAGAAGGAAAGCAGAAGAAGAAGAAGAAGGCTTCGCAAGACAAGAAAGAAGTAGACGAAGAAGAAAATGAGAGACTGCAGAAAAAGAAAAGGAGAAATACTTTTAAGACGTCTGATCTTGTGATCAGACGTCCAATTTCATATTTTTGTCCTAATTATTTTTAATTGCATACATTCACATTTGAATTGATATTTTGAGTAAATTAGAGTGTTCAATTACATTTTGACTAGTAGTAAATTCCATTTGCTCCCTGTGATCGACCTCGGATACTCCAGTCTTCGAGTAATAAAATTCTTTATATATGTTTAAACGTTTTGTCGGTTATACTATAACGTGACATCCTTTAAACCCGCACAAAACGTCGACAACAATAAGTCATGTACTTATCACCCAAACTTATTTATTCCAATTATAATAGAATTAAGATGGCGAGGACTCAAAAATAAATTCACATTTTAGTGGATAAACAGGCTAATTAAGTCCAAAGACCTGAGGGGTCTTTGTGTTCAGATCCTAATGTAAAATTTCTTAGGATTGAAAAGTCCTAATGTACAACTAATCCTTCCTAATTTTTTTTTTTTTAAATTTTTTCAAATAAGAAGAGAGACAATTTACATGGATTTCACAAGGCTGACCAAATAATTCAAGAATGAATCCACCCCCCATGCCTAGCTGATGCAATGTCCTCATTGAAAAAGAGACATGAAAGAAAGGGTAGAATATGAAAGATGTCACTTGGATATGAAGCTCGTTTCAGCCTTGTGTCATATGTAAAATTGCTGAGTTTAATGACATCAGCTAGGCGAAGTCCAGCCAAAGAAGTCACATAATGGCTAGAGCAACAGAGTCTGAGATGGGTTCTGGAAGATTACGGTCAACAACAGGCTTTAAACGTTAACCGTTGACTTTAAAGGTGTTACCCGTCTTTGGGTCAGAAATCTGAATGGCACCATTAGGAAAAATCCGATCAATTATGAATGGGCCATTCCATTTAGATCTAAGTTTACCAGGAAAGAGCTTAAGTTTAGAATCAAATAACCAAACCTTCTGGTTTGGCTCAAAGCTCTTGTGGGAAATCAATTGATCATGTAGAGCTTTGGTCCGAGCCTTATAGATCTTGGCATTCTCATAAGCATCATTTCTAAGCTCCTCCAACTCAGATAGTTGGAGTTTCTTGGTCTTTCCAGCTAGATTCAAATCTAAATTACATTGTTTGATTGCCCAGAATGCCCTGTGTTCAATCTCTACGGGTAGATGGCACGCCTTTCCATACACCAAATGGAATGGAGACATGCCGATGGGCGTTTTATACGCTGTACGGTAGGCCCAAAGAGCGTCCTCAAGCTTTTGAGTCCAATCCTTACGATCAGGCCTAACCATTTTTTGCAGAATGTTCTTGATCTCTTGATTAGAGATCTCGGCTTGTCCATTCATTTGGGGATGGTAAGGTGTGGAAATTCGATGATTAACCCCGTATTTGGCCAATAAATTCCGGAATTGGGAATTAGTAAAATGAGTGCCACCATCACTGATGATAGCCCTCGGAATCTCGAACCTACTAAAGATATTTTTCTTGACAAAATTGATGACCACCTTGTGGTCATTGGTTCGGGTGGGAATTGCCTCAATCCATTTGGACACATAATCAACAGCAACAAGAATGTACTGATGTCCAAATGAAGGGATAAAGGGTCCCATGAAATCGATGCCCCAAACATCGAAAATTTCTACAGGAAGAATAGGGTTTAGGGGCATCATGTCTCTCTTAGTTATGTTCCCGAGTGACTGACATCGAGAACATGACCTTGAGAAGTCCTGGGCATCCTTCAATAGAGACGGCCAATAGAATCCAGATTGCAAGATTTTTGCAGCCGTCTTTCTTCCGGAGAAATGTCCACCACACCCAGATGCATGGCAGAACTCGAGTATACTGTTGAATTCATTCTTCGGTATGCATCGGCGAATAATCTGATCAGAGCCGATGCGATACAGTTCAGGGTCCTCCCAAAAGTAGTATTTGGCCTCAGATTTAAGTCTATCCCGTTGTTGCTTGGTCCAATCCTAGGGGATTTGACCAACGGCCAAATAGTTAACAATGTCAGCAAACCATGGGGTGTGGACACCTAAAACTGTAAGAATGGTTTCGTCCGGAAAAGTGTCAGCAATCGGTATGTCCGGACCAGAAGAATTACCTAGGAGTCTCAACAAATGATCCGCTACCACATTTTTTACCCCAGCTTTATCCTTGATTTCAAGATCAAATTCTTGAAGAAGAAGAATCCAACGAATAAGCCAGGGTTTAGCATCCTTTTTAGCCAAGAGATGTCTCAAGGCCGAGTGGTCGGTATAAACAATAACATGAGACCCCAAGAGATAAGCCCTGAATTTTTCCAAAGTAAATACTACAGCTAGTAATTCCTTCTCAGTAACAGTGTAATTCCTCTGGGCTTCATCCAAAGTTTTAGTAGCGTAGTAAATGACAGAGGGCTTTCGATCAATTTTCTGACCCAGGACAGCCCCGACCGCATAATCAGAAGCGTCGGTCGTGATCTCAAATGGGGCTGTCCAAATTGGTGCTTGCAAAATTGGAGCACAGGTGACTGTCGTTTTCAGAAAATCAAATGCCTTTCGGCATGATTCGTCAAAAACAAACGGCGTTTCTTTGGCAAGAAGATTGCTTAAAGGACGAGCAACCTTCGAGAAATCCTTGATGAATCTTCGATAAAATCCCACATGGCCAAGAAATGATCTGATTTGTTTAACAGATGTGGGATGAGGAAGTTTAACGATAGCATCAACCTTAGCTTTGCCCACTTCAATTCCCCGTTCAGAGATTACATGACCCAAAACGATGCCTTCTTGGGTCATGAAATGACTCTTTTCCCAGCTAAGGACCAGTCGTGTCTTGATACATCGCTTAAGAATCATTTCCAAATTAGCCAAACATGAGTCAAATGATTCTCCGAAAATAGAGAAATCATCCATGAAGACTTCCATAAACTCTCCCACCATGTCGGAAAATATGGCTAGCATACACCTTTGAAAAGTCGCAGGTGCATTGCATAACCCAAAAGGCATCCTACGAAAAGCAAAGGTTCCGTAGGGACAGGTGAAAGTAGTTTTTTCCTGATCCTCAGGATGGATAGGAACTTGATTATATCCCGAGTAGCCATCAAGAAAATAGAAGTACTTCTGCCCAGCTAATTTTTCCAAGATTTGATCAATGAAGGGCAGGGGAAAATGATCCTTTTTAGTGGCTGTGTTCAGCTTCCTGTAATCAATACAAACTCTCCAAGAGGAAGCTGAACAAGTTGTGACAGATTCACCTCTCTCATTAGTCACAACAGTAATCCCGGATTTCTTTGGAACAATCTGAATGGGACTTACCCAGGGACTGTCAGAGATTGGATAAATAATTCCTGCATCGAGCCACTTGATGATTTCCTTTTTGACCACTTCTCGCATATTTGGATTCAATCTCCTCTGCATCTGGCGAGAAGGGCGGGATCCATCTTCCAAAAATATTCTATGATTACAGTAAGATGGCTCAATCCCCCTAAGGTCATGAATGGTCCAACCAATTGCCTCCTTATGATCCTTTAGGACCTTAATCAATTTAATCTCTTGCTCCTTTGTCAATTTAGCACTAATAATCACAGGGAGCGTATTCTGCGGTCTTAAAAATTGATATTTTAAATTCTCCGGCAATGGTTTCAATTCAAGCTGGGGTGGGGTAATGATTGATGGTAGGGTAGATGCTGAAGATTCAACAAGAGGAAGAGGTTTTGAGTGAACAAAATCAGTAACCTCTTCCGAAGATGTCAGGTCAGAGGGTTGCGGGTCAAATTCATCAACCAAAGAGGAACTTTCAATTGAAGAAACTATCAAACAAGTTTCAATATTAACATAATCCTCATCAAGTTCCTCAATAAATCCACAATCCTCAAATTTGTTGATCGCCTTAAAAATATCCAATTTCATTTGTTGGTCCCCAAAGGCGATTTCCATGCTACCGCTTTCACAATTAATGTTGGCCTTTGCGGTAGCCAGGAACGGACGCCCCAAAATGATGGGCGTGTTCCTCAGATTATCTAGTACATCCATGTCAAGGACAAGGAAATCTACAGGAAAATAGAAATCCTTGACCTTAACTATAACATCTTCAATAACGCCTCGCGGGTTTGTGACCGAATGGTCCGCTAACTGTAGCGTTACTGAAGTTGGCCGAAGTTCACCTAACCCAAACTTCTCATAAAGAGAAGTCGGAATTAGGTTGATGGATGCACCGAGATCCAAAAGTGCTCTATCAAATGTGTAATCTCCGATAACGCAAGAAATCAAAGGAGCACCAGGATCTCTCTTTTTCTGAGGGAGGTAGTGCAGGATAACAGAGCTAGCCTGCTCGGAGAGTACCACCTTCCTCGGAACAGATTCTCTCGACTTACGCTTTTGTGTACATAATTCCTTTAAAAATTTTGCGTAAGCCGGTATGTGCTTGATAGTATCAAGGAGCGGAATATTGATCTCAACATTCTTAAATAAATTCAGAAGCTCCTCATTGCTATCAACAAACTTCTTCTTCTTTGCTTTGGCTAAGGCTTCAGGAAAAGGAACATGAGTCAGATCTTTGGAATCAGGTTCCTGAGCCTTGATTTCTCCTCTAGAATTCTCCTCTCTCTCCTCAGATTCTTCAGGATTCAAAAGATCAGAATAGTGTGGTTGTGGATCCTGAGTCTTCTTACCACTCCTCAAAGTGACAGAATTTGCAGAAGCGTAAGAATTTGGGTCTTGGGGAGGGTTAGGAAAGATTGGAGGGGCTTGATTGACCATGAATTGTTGATTAGCAAAAGAAGAAGATGAGGAACCCTGCTCAACCACCTGAGCATGTGCGTGCGGGTCCCTCTGATTTCCGTACCCTTGGGCTTGATTGCCCGAATTTATAATGTTTCACAGGTTGGGTACAGATTGGGATGGTAGAGATCCGGGTTGACGAGAGTTAGCAATGAGCGTAGATTGCAAGTTGTCCAGCGAGTTTTTCATTTGCTGCATGAGCTGGAGCATAGATCCTTGCATCTCTACCATTTGACGGTTCAAATCAGCCTGCCCTGTGGGTTGACGGGCATTCCAAGCTGGCTGATTGACCTGATTCGGAGGCAACTGAGTATATACTTGACCCTGACCCATTGGTCGTTGCCGAGCATAGTTGCTGGGTCGGAATTGGGTCTGTTGCCCCGGATTTTTCCAAGAGAAGTTAGGGTGGTTTCTTCAACCTAGATTATAGGCATTCGAGTAGGGGTTGGATCTAACATTCTCTTGTACAGCACAGACATCCTCATAGGGTGAGGATGGAGAGAAAGAAAGGGAAGGATCAGAAAAACTAGGATCAAAGGCCCCAGTTGGGAACCCATGGGGTTTCGAGAAATGCTGACTCATAGATTGAGTCGCATCAAGTTGATTCACGAACTCCCGTCCAGAAGGAGCTCGTGAGGAATGGAATCCCGAATTTTGGGATTGAGTGGATTGAGAGTTGTTCATAGAATTGCCAGGCATCCACTCTTCCATTCTTTTAGCAACCAAGTCCACCTTATCAAGTTTATTACAAATCAATTCCATATCAAATGAATGAGAGTCATGGACTTCATTGACATTTGATCTGGGTTGCTGGGACCGGTTAAAAGTATCCATGGAGGCATGATTAATTGAATTATCACTCATTTCCTCAAATAAATCATGTGCACTATCTGCATCTTTATTGAGGAAATTGCCTCCGTAAGAAGCATCCACATGGTTTTTGAGTTGCTCATTCAACCCATGATAGAAGATCTGCACGAGTTGCCATTTCAGCACCTCATGGTGTGGACACCTCCGCAATAAGTCCTGGAATCGCTCCCAGGTCACATGAAACTGCTCCCCCGGCCGCTGGGTAAAGGTAGTGATTGCCCGTCTCAAAGCATTGGTACGACCGCCTGGGAAGAATTTCTTCAGAAAGGCCGATTTCAACTCATTCCAAGTTGTAATTGGTCTTCCTATTGTCCTATACCAATGCGCGGCTTTATCCCTAAGAGAGTGGGGGAAGAGCCTCATGATCATTTGCTCCTCGTTAACGTTTCGAGCCTTGGTGGTCTGGACCAAAGTGGTCAAATCCTCCAAGTGCTGAAACAGATCTTCGGAGCCAAGCCCATGATAATGTTTAATCAGGCTTAACACCTGGGGCTTGATTTCTACGTCACCGACTGGAATCTGGACGCCGGGGCGTTCCCCGTAATTTAAAGGATCATAAAAATCCTTCAAGGGCTGAGCGCCCTGCATTCTCTGGAACCATTCTTGCATTCTCTACATTTGTTCCAGCTGCCTTCTAAATTCTTCCTGTGGATTTTCAAGCAGAGGAGGCTGTTGTTCGGCCATGGGATCAAATTGACCAAAATCTAACTTGCGCCTCCTAGAATGTTCTAATGGTCCTTCTAATCGGGGATTCAATGACCGTCTTCCCAGCATAAACTAGGAGAAGGTCGAAAGGACTGGGGATAGGGACCCTGCAGCACAACAAAACAAGGTTGTCCTTAAGTGGGGTAGCCTAAGGATCTACTGACTCCCAAAACCAGCCTTAAGACTGTAAGTGATTTACTCTACTTGTGTCTGTTTAATCCAACCAGTTAGAAGGAGGGACTGGGGAGAAGGTTCTTCCTTTGGCTTTCGCCTCCGATTCCTAGTGTACCCCCCAGCCGCGATCGTTTGACTCTGCTCCCCTAGCTAGACATCAGATTAATCAGTACAAGTAGGTTAATAAAAAATAATCTCAAACTAGGCCCTGAAGAGTGAATCAAACCTTAAGGCCAACGTCTACTCAATTTTATTAAGGCCTGGGATTGTAGTGCTTATGGAATGTGATGGGCCCTTACAATGGGTTGTGCCCTTAATGATTGATTGAGATTTGTGTAAGTGCGTGCACAACTAGGGTTTTCAAGCAAGATTATTGACAATGTGTGAATTTTAGTGTTCAAATCTTGCTTAAGTAGCTTTTAGGGTTTTAAATTAGGTGAATTGCAATCAAGTTTCTAGGCAAACCAAGTTGTAAAACACAGGTTAAGATTGTTTTCTTTTAAAATCAGAAAGAAAGTGGAGTGCCTGGAATATACCTAGATTGAAAACCCTAAGGAGGAGCTACTTGATGAGTTGATTTTAAAATAAAGTGATGCGGCCCAAACAACTCAAACAACTGGCCACAAATGCACCACTAAGTTAGGCACTCAAAGATGATTAACCTAGAATGATTTCTACTCTGTTATGTGTTGCTTTGTGTGTACCGGTTCCACATATCAGAACCCGGTTGAGTAGAAAACAAATCAAGTTGATCAAGTGCCTTAAATGTGGGTGTGTGTTGTGTGTTTGTTGAATATTACCCCACAAGATTATCTTTTTGTTATTTTTTTATAAATGAGGGTGGAATGAATGTGAGTGAAAATCCAAACAACCAAACTATTCCTAGGATCTATGCAAACACCTAGGTTAATTGGGATTTGGATTCAATGTGGCAAATGAAATCTATGGAGGGGGAAAGAATGGGGGAGCACCTACAGTTGTCTTCAACTGCACTTTACTCCAGTCTACCGCTTGTTGATTCCTTGATGGAGGTCTCTGCAAAACAATTGACACAAGAGAAAGCTAGTTAGAAAACAAATAAAGTGCAAGAAATGCGAAGAAAAGATCGGAAATCGTTGCCTCCCCGGCAACGGCGCCAAAATGTTGAACGTGTTTTGCGAATCGCTACGCTTACGTGTTTGGTTTCAGAAAACCTGTCGTTGTAGTTCGAAAGCGAAGAATTTGTGTTCAGCAAATAAAATTTATACCGAAAAGAATTCTGGGTCGAACACAGGGAGGCTACGTTGATCTATATTCTCAATTATATTTTTTTAGGATTTTTTTTATAAGCAAGGTGATATAATTACAATGGAGCTATCAAACTAAGAGAGAGAGAGAGAGAGAGAGAGAGAGAACATGCATTCAATATTCCAATTGTTTATAAAAGTTACACTAGAATGCGGAAAATCAATTACACTATTAAGCAGGAAAATTCTACACTAGAAAAGTTGTAAATAAGAATGGAAGAGAGAAGTTATCCTCCTCGACGATTGCTTGGAGGACGAGTCGGATGGGACGACTCCTGGACGAAGGAGAACAAAGCAAGATGAAGGAGGACGAAGCAGAAGAACGAGAACGAAGCAGCACGCCGTCGTCGTCGCGGGATCCACTTCCGAAGGGGAACGAAAATTGGACTTTATCTCGCAAGAAGCATCCCGGGTGTGGGACAAGCTTCTTTTGAGCTTTGGAGGGGTAGAGAGGAGAAAGAAGGGATGAGAATTTCGTATGGAGGGGGTCTCCTTTTATAGTTGCAAGGAGTGGGGGCAAAATGGACATTACAACTTCAAAATAATAAAAGAGGGGTCTTTAGTGATGGATAAATCCGTCACTAAAGCCCCGACGTGGGTGTCGCCTCTGCGCCCACGCGCGCCTCCTCGGCTGCCCGCTCCTCAACGTCCACGCACATCCAGTGCTTTTCAACCGTCCGATGGCGAGATCAGACGGCTTAAGATGCGTCCGCGCCCGCGCGCTGCGCGCCCCCCGCTCGTCTGATTACGCGTCCGATTGAGCGTCCAATCGCGCGTCGACGCTATCGGGCGCACGCGGCCGTCCGATCTCCATCCGATGCTCCACCCGCGCCCAATCGATCGCGCCCTCCAGCGCCTCGCCGCGGATCGAACCCGCGCCCCGCGCTCGCGATAGCACGCTCGACCACTGCGCTATGGGGCGTGAATGGTCGAGCGGGCGCTTTTAAATGCGAGTGCCCACAGCCGTTGGATTAAGATCCAACGGCGGAGAGCGAGCGGGCGCGGAGCCTTCACAAGATGAAGCGGCCATTTGGGTAGCTGAGATGGCGCCACGTGGCACTATCTTGGCCGTCCATCTTCTGGAAGTTGTAGATGGTGCCACGGATGTTGGATTGACTCGATTTTTGTGTCGTTGGGCTGCGATCGTCGATCCGAAATCATCCGTGTAGTCAGATTTATCATCTGAAGTGGGGATTTACACCATCCTGGCCCTTGATCTTCTAGGGTTCCCGGGTCACTATCTGATGCTACGGATGCCTGATTAGGGCGATCTTGGAGTCGTTGAACTCCAATCGTCGCCCTGATCACATCCATACGGTTGGATCTCTGATCCGAGGCCCTGATAAAATATTTGCCCTGTCCAAGCACATAAAAGGAGACAATTAACCTCCATTTTATTCAAACTATTCTAAATGTAAGATGATGCATGTAATGCAATATTTATATCATGAAATGCAATCTATGCTTAAGAACATGCATAAATAGACATCTTAAGTAGTGTAAATGTGTTTACATCACTGGGCAAAGTATCAGATGTCTGAAAGACACTCTTAAGACGTATGGAAACTAAATCAGACGTCTAATCCTAGACTGGTTTCCTTACTGACCTGGTTCTGACCTAAACAAGGTTCTAGTGTAATTCAGTCAGATGACATATCGGACGTCTGGCACTAGGTCTGGATGTCTGAAAACCTAATTTACTGCGGGAATGGATTTCCCAAGGCACAAATGGCTATTAGCCTCAAGAGAAGTGATTTTGGCTCAATCGATGGCTAACGGTCACTTATCAAACGTCTAAGGTTCTCTGCGGACGTCTGATAGAAGCCTAAAGGTCATTTCTCAACAATCATGTTGTGAAAGCCAGCGTTCCACTAATTGGACATCTGGCTAAGTCATCAAACGTCTGCTAAGATGTCTGGACTAAGGGTCGGTTGTCTAAAATCAATAGACATAAATTCTAAGACCAGCCCTAAAAGTTTGGACGTCTGATTCAACATTTAGACATCTTAAAGTTCACTATCAGACGTCTGATTTTTTGTGTTTGACATCTAAAAAGGTTGTTTGAAGCCTATTTAGGTTTCCTAAGTTCTCTACGGAATACCTAAGTGTCCTAGGGTCTAGTAAGTGTTCCTAGGACTACAGTGTTGATACCTTGAGGCTCTTTAACATGCATCTAAGAAAATAAAAGAGCAAAGAACAAACAAAAAGAAATTACAGACTACAAGAGAAAAGAACATCTATCCTATTCTTTGTCTTCTTCCTTCTTCAAGCCTTCGCTCCTCGTGAAGCTCCTTCTCCTCCAACGAGATCCTCCAATTCACCATAGACGCGAGCTTTGGGGTCCTTCACACTTGTATCAATTTGCATTTTCCTGAAATCTAAAGCTTAAATACAAATGTTAAAGCACAAGTGTTTTGTTATCATCAAAATTGACGATCGTGGTGCCCTTGCACCAACAATCTCTCCCTTTTTGATGATGACAAAATCATAAATAATAATCCATAAAATCCACCTCCTTTTTGACATTATCAAAAATGTATCAGAATTTTTAATTATCCTAAACTCCCCCTTAAACCATGCTCTTCTAATTTCATCTTTTCCATAAAACAATATAGCTATGTTATTATCTCCCTCTTTCTAAAGGCAATATAGCTATGTTATTTTTAAAACTTCCCCTTTAATGATGGATAAATAGCTTCATCAATTTTAACTCCCCCTATCTATATGCTAATGATAAAGAGATAGGGTTAACAGTTTACCTCACCTACCATGGCCAATAGAATGGCCCAAATGGAGGTGGATGCCAAACTGGATAGGGCTCCCATTCGTAGCTTGGAGGTTCGAGCATCGACGTCGGTCTTCAATCAGGTGGTCGATGTGAGACGGGTTGGTTGATTGTTCGTTGTCTCATCAGTCTCCTCGTCTCCTTTCTTGGTCTACTCATTGGTCCTCCCAATTTGAGTTAACCATTCTTGAGCTTGTAGGTCCAATCTTTTATATTGTAACTTCATTGAAAACCTACAAAACAAGATTCTACTTGAACTTTCAGTATCCAACCTTAGGGCTATACAAAATGGATTTGTTAGTTGGTCTCCTAGAAGGAGATCCTTTCTCAACCTTAGGGCTATACAAATCTTCTACTTTATTGATCAATTTGTTAGAATTTTTCCTAAGACATGCAAATTCATCTTCTATAACATGTATTTTAGTTTTTAAGTTAGAAATTTCTAATTTTAAACTAGTGTTCTACTCAATCAATTTATTATTTTTGTTTATTAGGTTATTGTTTTCTAACAAGAAATCATCATTTTTAGAAATGTTAGGACTAATTTCTAGATCCCTAACTTTAATATTTAATCTTTCATTTTCAGATTTAAGAAAACTAAAATTCTTTTTCAAGCTCTTATTTTCTATTTTTAGTGACTTACTAAGATTATACAATTCCTCAAATGCTTCTTGTAATTCACTAAAAAAGTTTACCTAGTTGTTGTTGTCCTCATCCTCGCTTTCACTTACGATAGCCATGAATCCCATGCAACTAGATTCATTCTTTTCTTTAGGATCTTCCTCTTGTTCCTCTGAGCTTGATTCTCCATGAGCTATTTCTAGCTCTCTCCAAATCTCAAAGGCAGTGTCACACCTTGAGATATGGTTGAACTCCTCCATGCTAAGAGAGCAATAGAGAGAGTTCATGGCTTTCGCGTTGAGGTTGAGTTCGTGTACGTGCTGCACCGTATAACCTCCTTCAGGTTTCTCCAAGATGATGAACAGAGTCTTGCAGCGATCCCATATCTCGAACTTGGTGGCTTGAAGCCACATCTTCATCGTCAACTTCCAATAATCAAAGTCGCTCCCGTCGAAGTAGGGAGGACAGCTGGTGGACTGCCCCTCGGATATCCTTGTCATGGTACAACTTCCCTCCATCGGATCTCTTGCCGGTGTGTGACGCCGATCTGCAAGACCTATTCTGATACCAACTGTTGATTCCTATGGGAGGGGGTGAGATTTGCGGAATATAAAATAGAGTGTGGAAATATAAATATTCAATCTCACAAAAATCAATCACACAAGATACAAAAAGATTTTTAGGTAGAAATCCAAACTGCGTGAAAACTACTACCTAACCCTCTCGAGTTAAGATTTTTCGATTGACCGAGTCGATCAAAATCCACTAATCCGAACTACTTAAATGAGGGTAGTTCAACCTCTTACAACCACGCTACTTTGAATCTGAGGGTAGCGTAACCTCAAACCCCTCCTCTTCACGAGAAGTATTTTGTCCCTCGATGGAGACAGAAATTCACAAAGCAAATACCCAACCAAATAACAAAGATAAATACAAAGCAACCTATAGAGCCACAAATATGAAAACCTAACTACTATAGGTACAGAAACTTCCCTTTGTTGGAAGTGCGTCGACTTGATGACGTGGGTGCATGACCATGCATAGGCACTACGTCGCTCTCGTAATCGCAGAGTGAGAGCGGGTGCACAGCTGGATGAAGCTCTCAGGTGTGGAACTAAAGCTTGGATTGCTAGAGCTTCTTCTCAAGATCAAAGTGACACAATGTATGTGGAAATAGTATTGCTTGGTGTCTCTTTGTAAGGCAAGGGCACTCCTTTATTTATAGAGGGCCTAGGAAGGCTTAGGAAGGCTTTATTAGCTTAGGTAGCCGATGGGGATCATCCCAAGGCAAATCAAACTGCAATTAGAATCATTAATGATTCTGATAGGGTCATCAGACATCTGGGCAAAGTATCAGACGTTTGGAAACTAAATCAGATGTCTAATCCTAAATGAGTTTCCTTACTAACTTGGTTCAAACCTAAACAGGGTTCTAGTGTAATTCAGTTAGACGACATATTAGACGTCTGGTACTAGGTTTGGACATTTGGAAACCTAATTTACTGAGGAAATGGATTTTCCAAGGCATAAATGGCTATTAGCCTCAAGAGAAGTGATTTTGGCTCAATCGAGGGCTAACGGTGACTTATCAGACGTCTAAGGTCCTCTACGGACGTCTGATAGAAGCCTAAAGGTCATTTCTCAATGATCATATTGTGAAAGCCAACGTTCTACTAAGTGGACGTCTGGCCAAGTCATTAGACATCTACTAAGACATCTGGACTAAGGGTCAGTCGTCAGAAATCAATAAACAGAAAGTCCAAGACCAACCCTAAAAGTTTGGACGTCTGATTCAACATTCAAACGTCTTAAAGTTCATTATCAGACGACTGATTTTTATGTTAGACATCTGAAAAGGCTATCTGAAGCCTATTTAGGTTTTCTAAGTTCTCTACAGAAAACCTAAGTGTCCTAGGCTCTAGTAAGTGTTCCTAGGGCTACAGTGTTGATACTTTGAGGCTCTTTAACATGCATCTAAGAGAATGAAAGAGTTAAGAACAAACGAAAATAAATTACAGACTATAAGACAAAAGAACATCTATCCTATCCTTCTGTCTTCTTCCTTCTTCAAGCTTTCACTCCTCACGAGGCTCCTCCTCCAACGAGCTCCTCCAATTCACCATAGACGCGAGCACTGAGGTCCTTCACACTTGTATCCAGTTGCATTTTCCTGAAATCTAAAGCTCAAATACAAATGTTAAAACACAAGTGTTTTGTTATCATCAAAATTGACAATCGTGGTGCCCTTGCACCAACACACAGGAGAGCTCACTTTGGCAAGATGTTGCTTCAATTGAGTTACCCAAGAATAATGTACCATATTAATCAAACCAGACTTTAATTAAACTAAGCAAAGAGTGGGTTGGCCCTTATACCAATTACTGGATAACTTAATGGGGTTTAAGTGTAATTAACCCACCTCTAACTTAAGATGGACTTGAACAATAATTAATCCCAACTAAGCTTATATCTGAATGGGTACCGGTACCGGTATCCAAGCCATATTGTTTTGAGTTCCATATCCAAATAAGTATCGGTACTTGTTCTCGTACATACAGCTTCCTATTTGGAGCTCAAGCTCAGATGAGTACTCATCTAGTACTCATAGTGTATTGGTACTTGCAATAAGTACCGGTACACATAAGGTACCGGTATCACTCCAGGAACAAACTGATCTCAACGAGTACTAGTACTCATGAATAGTACCAGTAATTGTTGAATACCAGATATTTTGCCTGTAGCTATCCAATACTGGTACTAGTGACCAGTACCAGTACTTATAGGCTACTGGTCTTGGTGACTAAAAGTCTAGAACTTGATCTGGGGCTCAAACATACCGATACTCATGATATCGGTATATGCAAGTCCTAGTTTTGGACTTAAAATGACTTGGAACTGATCTGTAGTTTACATGTACCAATACTTATAGAGTACATGTACTAGCAACCTACAGTGCACTTAATGGTCCAAAACTGTAATGCCTACGTACCAGTACCCATCTAGAGGCTACCGATACTACTTGCAATTACAAGATGTGTTTTATGTTTTTTACAAATGCTAAAGGCTAGATCTAAACATACATATGATCTAACGATTCTATGACTGAATAACAGGCAAATAAATATGTATATGTGCAAACATGATCCATATAAACAAAATACAAATATGCATCAATAATCTATTCATACTCTATGCAAACATATTGAGTATAAATGACATACCTAGGTTCATATTGTTCACAGAAGAAGAGGCCACAAGTAAGGTTCTTCCAAGAGTATTCTCACCGTCCTTAGATCGAGAGTAATCAGGAGAGAAGCTTTTCTTGTGTTGTAGTAGTTACCCACCTGCCCTTTTCTCTCTTTCTCTCTCAGCACTCGATGGGAAAGATGGAGTAAATGAGGTGAGAAACCCTTAGGGACCTAACCTCTCCATATTAGTAATTAGACAAAACTAATTATTGTTAGCAATATACAATTCCACCCAGTGAGGAATTGTTAATTGCAAAAGGATTACTGCACATTTGTAATCTAAACCACACTATCATTTTTGCATTTTATGTCCATACCCATAATAAACCTTAATTTGATCACTTTGAATAATAGGTATTAACATGGCAATCCATAATCTTTATGTAAAATGATTATATCTATATGCAAATACATATACTAGTCCATACGTTGGATTATGATCCAACAATCTCCCACATGAACTGTATATGTAATATGTTAATTAAACAACATTTAAACTAAATTTGAGCTCAACTTTGCTGCCATAACCGTAAATGCATATCTAAAAATAATCCAATCTACCAACTACACTAGTAATAGAGCCAAAGCAGCTTTCGCTATATCTTAGTAACTAAACCAACAATGATCACGTATACTAATGCGAAAGGCAACAAAAAACATGTGGATGTACAGTATGAAAATTACATGTCAATGTTATTAATGCATGCCTATTTCCAACTAGTCCTCCAAATTGAGACTACTTCCAAAAAAAAAAAAAAAAATAGAACCAAATTGCTTCTCACAACAGACAATCAACTAAAAACATTAAGTTTTATTTATTTCATAGTAGAAATGGAGCTTACAAAACTTTATACATAACCAAATAACTGAATGACTGAAAAATTAAATTACCAAAGTTGTTTATTACAAATGAGCATTATATATAAAATTATAAACTATTACTAAAGCTGAAATTTCTGTAAGGATATAAGACCCATAGAAGCTGCATGCATGTTCATGGAACATCTTGGATATTATTCATTTAGTAAGTGGATCCACAACTATAGAATATGTATCGATGTGTTCTATACACAGTTATCCATTCTGTATCCTTTCTCAGCTGAGGTTTTTTTTACCAACCATTTGACAAACTTGGTTGAAATGAAGGTGCATCTAGGAGCAACTAACATTTTAGGCAGATACGTTCGGGAGATGAGCACATGCCTATCAGAGGATGCCACATGATCCTTGCAATGGACTTTGAAAGAACGTATAAAGAGCAGTGGGTTAAAATGGAAACTCTTTAAGCGATGTGTTCATGAAGAAATTTTGATTAAGTTTCTCCCACAAATCTTGTAACAAAGTTTCATCTATCTTAAAGAAGAGAATCCTAATAAAATTAGGAGTATTGAAGCCCATAAAAAGAAGGTCTAGCGAGTCATGGGGTATCACGTAGTTATCCTCCCTTTTTCCACTTTCTCATAGCAGTTGTATCAAGCAAACTGAAAGCATTGCCTGTACTCAATCGTTTTTCAAGTTTTTAGTGAAAATTAAGGGTTAAATTCTCTTCCTAAACATGCAGCTTAATTGTGAAAGTAGGTAAAAAAATCTCCTCTGTTCCCCCAGTTTCTTACGAGATTTGATTATGTGGTGCAAGTCTATCCTCCATATGGACCCCTAAGGAATTGATATAGCAAAAAGAAAATGGCGAATGTAACATGGCATGGTTTTCAAAATACGGCAATTGGTCCTTCTACAATATCTGGAGTTCGTGATGCAAAGCACATAGCTCATGCATTGCAGTGGTTATATGGCATGGTCATGAGTTGCAGCAGACAAAGGGGGAGTTGTGGAGGTGAAGAAAGAGGAAACTAGAAAGTTCAAGGTGGAGGCAGATGTCACGTAGCTAGTGTTTAAGATGGTCAGTTACTATTATGGTACTAAGAAGGAACATTGTTGGATTGGTACGATAAGAAAATTTAGGCCGAAACAGAGGTGGAGGTACCATGCAAGGCAATATTGTAGGGAATCAAGGTGGCAACCACCTTTTGATTGTCAGAAAACCAATTTATTTACCAAGGGAGTTTCTTTCTTAAAATGCAAAGCTTCTTCTTGCCATTATGGATCTCACTTAGTCGCATAGACTTCTCATATACAATACATATATACAGCATGCCACAAATCATCGCACACCAGTTTGAAAAAAGCACAACCATCGATCTAACCCAACAAGCAAATTAAGGCGTCATCATCACCTATCCAGAAGCCTATTCCATAGAAAATTCCGGGGGCAAAGATCCCCAAAATAACATATCCGAGTGGCTACTGGAAGTTTTGAAGGAGACTTGATCCTCCACCACCCTCTCCGTGTCCAAAATCACATATCCGAGTGGCTACTGGAAGTTTTGCAGGAGACTTGATCCTCCACCACAACCCCATCCATCACGTTCACCTTCCTCTCACAGCACCCGACACCGGGACTCCTCTCGAAGTAGTTGTGCTCCATAGCCGTCGACCCATCAACCACGGCTCCTCCCTTCCCCTCGACCACCATCCACCCCTCCCCCTCCTCCTTGTTCTTCACCTTGATCTTGCGCTTCGCCCGGCCGTACGTCACCTCCACCTCCTCCTCCAACCCACGCGACACCTCAACGTCCGACCTGCTGTACGTGCCGTCCCCCACCGTAGCCACCGCCTCCGTGATCTCCAACGGGAACGTCGTCTGCTGCTTCATATTCGCGAGGACGTTCCACATCCCTTTCACCACCTTCACCTCCTTCCCGTACTTCGCCTCGAACTCCACCTCCTCCACGTTCGCACCGTCGCTATACCTCTGGAAAGTGACCTTCCCCTCCACCTCCACCTCTTCCTTCACCTCGGTCGTGAGGTTCCCGAGCGACGACGCGACCCACCCGGACAGCCTCAGCTCCCCCTCCATCTCCGCCTGGAACTCCCACCACGAAGGGCCCCAGTTAGTCCTGGTCGAGTAGCCCAACCCCGGCGCGTCGCACCTGGTCAACCCCGCCGAGACCGCCGTCGCGTCCGGGTCGAGCCACAGGTGGAGGTTCGCCCCGACGAGCCAGAAAGGGAGCGCGCCAGCTATCCCAATCCCGAACGGGTGCGGCTCCCCGTCGAGCAGGCGCCCCAGTATCGGCGTCAGCTCGACGTCGTGCGACGGGAGGACGAAGGACTCGACGGGTGCAACTGGCGTCCACAAGAGGGGATCCACGCCACCGGAGTACACCGCGGGGAACGGCACCGAGTTGCCGACGAGGAGCCCGTCCACGGTGACCGACACCCGCCGCATGGGGCCGTCGTCTCTTCTCTTGTAGAAGAAACTCGGCAGGTTCGCGTACCAGAACTCGTCGGCGGCATGACCGGAGACGTAGATCTCCAGCACCGCCCGTCTGGTGTTGTTTGGGATCAAGACCGCATCCATGAACTCGTCGGTCTCGTTCCGAAGCCGGTACCAGAAGTAATCGTCTTCTTCTTCTCCTTCGTCCGGAGTCCGCGATGATAGCGGAATAATCATGTCCGCAGGGATACCGTAGAGGAGGTGGAGCCTCTCGGATTGCTTTACCGCGTGAGTAGACGTATCGGTCTTCAGCTTTCTGCTAACGTTGACGCTCCGGATTCCGGGAGAGCCATAGAAGTTCAGGGTGGCGTTGACCTGGAAAAACGTGGAGTCCGCGTCGCCGACCGGGCTCTCCAGCGCCATCGAGACGACGCCGTCGCGGGAAAGCGCGGCGGAGTACCGGGTAACGTCCTTGCGGACGCTCCAGAGAACGCCGGCATCGGTGGGGACGGGGGTGGAGGTGCGGAGGAGCTCGACCCCGCCGAGCCAGACGGAGCCGATGCGGTCGGGGGAGCCCGCACCCTTGGCGTAGGCAGAGATGTGGATGGAGGCGCGGGTCCTTGGGCACTGGTCGGGGTCCGGGGGAGTGTAGTTTGTGGAGAAGATGGACGGGGTGGGGGAGGAGAGGTTGAATTGGAGGAGGGGAAGGGAGCAGATGGGGATGAGGTCGTGGTGGGACGGGAGGTCCCACGGGATCGTTGGGTCGATGAGTTTGGTGGTGTTGGAGGTGGAAGGGAAGGGAGCGCCGCGGATGGTGTGGTGGTCTAGAAGCGGAGGAGGAGGCGTTGGTAGTAGAGCAGCAGCTATGGTGGTGGTGAGGAGGAAGAGGAGGAGGAGATGATGAAGAGAAGCCATGTTTGATGGAGTTAAGTTCGGTGGAGATTGAGCTCGGGTTGGATTGGGAAAGTGGAGGTTTGTTTATGGCGATGGGAAGGAAGGGTGTGCTGCTGATGGCCACCGCGGTGGTGGGAGATACGTGTTGGCGGATATGCTAGCACGTAGGAAACGGCGATAGGGATGGAATGATAAAGTTTACGGTTTTTTTTATATAAATATTTTTTTAATCTTTCATATATATATATATATATATAAAAGTTTTGAATATTCCTAAAATCTTGTATGCGATGATAGATACGATCTTTAATTAGCTTTAACATTAACAACCCAAAGTTTTTACATAAATATATTCGTAATATTTTGATATTATATCATATCTTTCTATTCGTACATAAATAATGCTGAAATCTTATCCTAAGTAACATGGCATACCCTTAAGTTAACTCGGTCAACTTTTAACATAACAATTATTAATTATGGGTTCTTAGATTTTACATAAATACCTCTAATTCTTGTTTCCATTAATAGATTTGATCTTTTGCTAGTGTCATTAGTAACATAACTTCAACGGTGGATGTGTTACTTGAGAATGCTGGAAAAATTTGAATTATTCACCAACTATGTGCACTGCTCTAGCCACAATACTTGCCACATCTCCTTCCATCCCCTCTCAAGGCCCATCTCACAACCCCAACTGAGCAAAAATAAACCTTAACCCTCCCTCCAGTTAGCCATCACTCTTCTTCCATAGTTGACGACTCCTCCATCATACCACTCTGCATTGCACCATCAGTGATTAGAGTAGTCACCATCACTACCCTCATCGCATCTCAACACATCACACCATCAGAGCTCCTTCTCATACAAGTGGCATATTTGGGTCAACCTAAATAACCCACCATAACCATTGCAAATGGATCATTTGGTTTGGGTTATTTGATTTATGAGTTGGGTCAAGACCTAAACCATAAAAGTTATATGAGTTTTAGGTTAGTTGATGTGTCGAACATATGAAACCTGAATCAACCAGATAACTCAAACTACTGAATTAAGTGACCCATGAGTCACACCCACTCTTTCGACCTGAACTCAAATGTATATGTGAATTGATTTGTAAATAATATTGACATTTTTTTTAAGAGCTTTCTTCTTGTAATTGTAGTTGTTATATATTTGATTTTTTATAAGATAGATTGAGCATTAACTTGATATTATGTTGCAAAGCATTTTGCCAAAGAAAGCCCTCCTTTGTTAACATATGCAAAATTTGGATTTCACACAACCCAAACTTGACATGAACCTACCCAAACCCAATGTAATTTAATTGGGACATAGGTGGTTATTTTGTCATCTCAAATTACATATAGCCTGAATCAAACAACCTGAACCAACCCAAACCGATCGAGCGTCGACCCCTACACTCTCATCACACCATTGTCCATCGCTTTTTAAGGGCAAAAAATTAATGTAATCCACAATTAACATCCATTAGGGTTAAAATTAATGGAAATTAACTCAAGGATTTCTCATGTGAATGGGGATAAAATTTAATTAAGGGATACTTATGTAACATCTAAGAACTCAAGTGTGTATTTGCAATATCAAAGGATTACAAGAGTATTTATGTAAAAAAAATTGATTGAGAAGATTTTAGGGATATTTACATAATATTCAACAACCTATTGGTATGTATATAATATCAAATCGATGTACACTTGTTATTGCCCTTATGTAAAACCTCTTAAAGCTTCTAATAACAATAGTTTATAATAATTACATATATGTCCTTATAATAATTGTCAAAGATGTATACATCTTTGTGTTTTTTGAATTTACGAGTGTATCCTTGAAAATAGCCATTTACCTTTTTCATATATTCTTATAAATTGTATATACTAAATAATAATGATCTTTGTATGTGTGTGTGTTTTCGAATGCATGTATATATTCCCTCTTTACTTTTAATAAAAATTCCTTTTCTATCCCCTTCCCCTTTATTTACGTCCAACACTTTAACAACGAGGAGACAAGGTTTTTGGTTAAGCAAAAGAAGAAGAAAGAGTATATATATAACAAGATGATCTAGAGAGCACATTGCCTAAAGAATTGACCTTAGGCACAAAACATGGGCCATCGGATGTCAACCACATGATCTACAAAAATACCATCAATAATAAGTAAACTGGTATTTTAATAGTATCAAGATTTAGGAAAGTCAAGATAATTTGACATCAAATGTTCCTGTAATTAATAACAAGTCAAAAAAGAACAACATAAAAGCATTTAATCATATATGGAATTACTAAAAATAGACATGTTAATCCCTTGTTATATATAGCATTTTATGTAATAGAAATAGAAAATAATGATAATAGTGTACCATGATTAAATGGTATAAGAATGTGTAATAAATACTAAAAAAATATTGTAAGATATAAATGATTAACTGTAACTCTTATCAGGTGATTGTAACTACACAAATGAATTGTAACTTTTTATTGTATTTGTTTGTAATACACTGCAATTATATAAATAACGTCTAATCAAAAATATGATAAGTGAAATTTTTGTCTTAAAAAGAAATATTGAGTAACAAGGAGGTTGCGAGTTAAGTTGTAATATAAGTCAGTAACACATAAATAATAAATAGTTGAGTTGTAATATAAGTCAGCAACACATAAGAAAAATAGATTGTTAAGTTGTAATACAAGTTAACAACACATAACATAATAAATAGTTGAGTTGTAATACAAGCTAGCAACACATAAAAAAAAAAGATAATCGAGTTGTGATACAAGCTAGCAACACATAAAAAAAGAGATAGTCGAGTTATAATACAAGCTAACAACAGAAAAAATAGTAGATAGTTGAGTAATAAGGATGTTGAGAGTTGAGTTGTAATACAAACCAGCAACGTATAAAATAATAGAAAGTCGAGTTGTAATACAAGCCAGCAACGTATAAATTAATTGAAAGTCGAGTTATAACACAAGCCAGTAATACATAAAAAATAGATAGTCAAATTGTAATATAAGCCAGCAACAAATAAAATAATAGATAATTTAGTTGTAATATAACCCAAGAAGACATAAAATAATAGATATTCAAGATATAATAAAAACCACTTACACATAAAATAATAGAACAAAAACATTGATGAATAAAAGATCAAATCAAATAAAATTAGAAACAATTGATCGTAACAAAACAACGGTAGATTAAGGCATGTGTTAATAATATTTAGCTTTAATTTCCAAATATAAAAGGTAGATTGTTCTAAATATTTGAAACCGTTTAAAAACAAAGAGTGTGGTTTCATCAATCAAATCATCGATCGAATGTACAAAAGTTTGAACTTTTCTTATCAATTATAGGTACATTACTCACTGGATACTTTTCATATATATATATATATATAACGAAGACAACAAAATCTGCCAATAATAGATGATAAGAAATCATAACGTGATTAAACAACGGTAATGCAAAAATTATACACTGCTATAAATAGGTTATTTTAAAATTATAATACAGCAATCAATATTGGATAACTACAACAAAAACATTGAAATCTCGCTGTATCCTTTTAAAGTAACAAAAATAGCTACAAACAGGTTTAAAAAATTGAAAAAGTTTGCAACGAAGCTTAATATGTGTTGTAAATCCAAACATAGATAATTATAACAATTGAACTAACTAATTGTAACAAAAAAAACTAAGAACTATAATCAAACCAAATGTAGTTGTAAAAAAATTGAGGTTATCAAAATTGTAATACAGTTGTAATATAATAATATACATAAATAATGATTTAAGGTAATTCACAACTTGACATAAGAGACTAAAGTGTAATATAAAAGAACAAATGATCAAATAAAGACTATGTCACTTTGGAAAATATTACAGGAGTGTAATGCAAAAGAGGGTACAAAAAGGGCGGCATCATCAAGATGAGACCCACGAAAAAATATATAATGTAAAATGCATTCATTGATAAATATGTTGTAATATAAATTTATAATACATAAATTAAAAGAGGAATGATAGCTATTAGATGGAAAATGAAATTGTAATACAAAGTTATAAATATGAAAATATACATAAATAATGATTTGTAACAATTCACGTCTTGAAATAAGAGACAAAAGTGTAATACAAAAGAACAAATGATCAAATAGAAATTGAGGCACGTTGGGAAATTCTATAAGGGTGTAATATGGAAAAAACTACAAAAGGGTGGTGTCCTTAGGACACAGACTACAATAAATATATTAAGCAAAATGCACTCATTAATAAATGTGTTGTAATATAAATTTTTAATACATAAATTAAAAGAGGTGTGACAGCTCATAGATGAAAATTGAGGCACATCAGTGATGCGACAAATTAATGTATTTGTAAAGTAAGCGATGAAAAAGTTGTAATTCAAAAATGAACAAAGGTGTGGGTTGTCACAAAATAAATCCTGACATAAGGAGCAAATTTGTAATACAACAAAATAAATGTTCAAGAAAAGACTGTGGTGTGTTAAGAAATACTAGAAGGGTGTAATACAAAAAAGCACTCAGTGATACGTGTGTTGTAATACACATTTGTAAAACAAAAAAATTTTAAAAGAAGGTTACTGCTTAGAGGGAAATGGGTCGCATAAGGGATGTGATAGGTAACGTGTATGGAAAGAAAGTTGTTGCAAACATACCAACAAATGCGACCTTTCGTCTTCATTCCGTTGCAAACGAGAGGAGCCCAAAGAACGAGAGCTTTTGGAAGGAGTAGAGAATCAGAACAAGAAGAGACATGAACAAGAACAACGATCAAGGTAAGTAAAAAAACATCATCATATGTTATCTTTGAAACCAAAATATCTTGCTCTTAGTTGATTACGAAAAAAGTTATTCTAGGGTTTCATATAGAACTTGATGTTTTAGTAAATTTCATTATATCTGATTAGGTCGAACATTTATATGAAAAAATATAATGTGAATAAAAAATAGGGAATGCTTGCAAAATGGTGAGGGTGATTATTGAAGATGATTAACACAAAAAGATATTGCAACAAAAATGATTAACAAACGTAATAAATAATTTCTAACAAGCATTCTTGTGTCTAATATATAGAGATATGGATCAAATCAAGGAATCAAGCAACATGGAGGAGACAAAAAGATCTAATGCAGGGGGACGTACATCTTCCCAAGAGAAGCAAGATAGGGAATGTACGTCGAATATACATCGCAAGTCCTAAGGTTCTAGAAAGGCTGAAGAGACAAAAAAGAAAAAAGGTTACATTTTATTTGACTTACATAGATATAACTTCGTATTACATAATATATATTCTGAAAAGTAACAATAGATGTTTTTTTGAAAAAAATTAAGCTTGACATTGCTCTTGACTTAACTATTTGAAGAACTTTTTGTTATACATCTTTGTATTACCTTTACATTACTTGTGTTACAATTGCCGTAAGATTTTATAAATACTAAGAAGGTCACACATAGGTGCTACATACAACATTTTAAGGATTTCCTTGATAAGCACCCACTCAGTACCAAGCAAAAGGAACTCCTTGAGAAAATAAGATTCCACCATCTGATAAGAGAAGGCAAAATAAACATGGACACCAAAATTATGAGATGGATGGTTGAACAATATGTTGGTGAAAGGAAATTCTTACTAGGGGATAGAATTATGGAATTTTCTAATGATGATATTGGGCTCATACTAGGAAAACCCAGCAATGGGTACGTGGTTAAAGTGAATGACAGGAGTCTTCCATGGCAAAGCTACTGCCACAAAACAATCTTCAAAAAGATGAGACACCTGGATAGGAGAAACATAGAACCAATAATTCATACATATCATCAGTATGAAGATGATGGGTCCATGTACATTTTTGTTACTGGACTGAAATGCCTAATGTTCATAACATTCCTATTCCTTGATTTAGGGTACTCGTTCCCACGAATATTGCTGAACTACATCGATTTAGGGAACTCGGAGGTCACTGAGTTCATATTGTTGAGAATGAGGGAGATGGCAAGGAAACTTGCTTCCAAGGAGGAGAACATATCATGTGGCTCACTTGGGTACATAAACGGATGTGTGACCTGCTTGTATGTAAGTATTATAATATAAAAATATGTTGTTAAACATGATGTTGCATTATGGTTGCCTATTAATACATTTAATTGACTGAAATAATATGTAGGTGTGGATATTGGAGCACTGCTTCAAAGATTCATACGTAAATTGAGACCTAAGATCGAGATTGAGGAAGTGGATGCATCAAGAAATTGTTAAATTGAGGGACATGAATAACATTGAAGATGATGTGGTATGTTTGGATACATTGTGTTCTTAACAAAAATGATTTTATTTGTAATACAAATTGTATGAGCTAAGGAGATATAAAATTTGTAAAATTGTTCATAGATTGCAACAAATCTCCTTCCTGAAAAGAACGAGATATTCAAAGTGGGGGCAAATGATTACATTTTCTCACTTGAGAACTTTGAGGCAAAGGGATTCTTGTATAGAAAACCTTTTCAGATCTTTGATGCTCCAGGTGATTTGGTACCTCATATAGTAGAGGTGCATGCTAAGGAGGGACCTTGCATGAGAGAGACCTGCAATTCAGAAATAAGGGCTCCGAGGGATGAGCTCGAGGATGCAAATAAGAGGTTGGAGAGCCTTCAGGTGGAGATCAACTTTGTGAAGAGGGATAATGAGAGGTTGGTGTTTGAAAGTAGAAAGACAAAAGAAAAAAGGGACTTTGGGGCTCAAACCTCTGACATATCTCTCGAAAAAGATATAGACGAGCAAGTCTCAAAAAAGATGGATACCAGTTTTGAAGCCCCATCATTTGACTTGGGGCTAACATAGGAACGTGGTGAGGGAGAAAATAAGAATGACAAAGGCAGGGAAGGTGAAGGGGATGTCAAGAATGAGGAAGAAGAGATTGAAGATAGCAATGTTACATGCAAGGCTAGTGAGGGGAGGGGTTAGAAAAGATTAAAGGAGATTGAGAATGATGAAAGATTGACAACAAAAAAGAAAGGACGAATACCAAGCTTGATGGTGGAAAGCATCAAATGAAGAATAGAAAAAAGAAAGACAAAGGTTGAATTAAAGCTTGACAGTGTGGTGAAGAACATTGAAAGGGAGGAGGGATTTGAGAGTGAGGATCAACAAGGAAAAGGGGTGCATAAGAAGGAAAAAAAATAGAAAAATGTTGAAAAGGAGTTAGTTGAGGTTGGGGACAATGCAGAGGGTGATGGAGAGGGGGAAACAACAGCTGAGCAACCAAGGAAGACAGGTATAGAGTTACCTGTGAATTATGACGTCAATAGTGATGTAGTAAGTAATACATAGTATGGATCATTTATGTAATGACCAGTGCTAACAATTATTGCATGATTATTATTATGTCAATGGCCCCTAACCTTTGAATTATAATATAATTATGACATGTGTAGTACCAATGTGATCCACATGATGATTACAATGGGCAGCATCAGGTTAGTGAGGAGGTTGATGTAAACACATTTACACTACTTAAGATGTCTATTTATGCATGTTCTTACTCATAGGATTGCATTGCATGATATAAATATTACATAACATGCATCATCTTGCATTTAGAGTAGTTTGAATAAAATGGAGGTTAATTGTCTCCTTTTATGTGCTTGGACAGGGCAAACTTTTTATCAAGGCCTCGGATCAAAGATCCAACCGTACAGATGTGATCAGGGCGACGATTGGAGTTCAACAACTCCAAGATCGCCCTAATCAGGCATCTGTAGCATAAGATAGTGACCAGGGAACCCTAGAAGATCAAGGGCCAGGATGGTGTAAATTCGCACTTCAAATGACAAATCCGATCGCATGGATGAATTCAAATAGACGATCGTAACCTAACGATGCAAAAATCGAGTCAATCCGACATCCGTGGCACCATCTACAACATCCAGAAGATGGACGGCGAAGATGGCGCCATCTCGGCCGCCCAAACACCCGCATGCAACCATTGAAGCCTCCGCATCCGCCCCCTCTCCACCATTGGTTCTCGATCCAACGGCTGTGAATGGCTGCACCTCAAATCGTCCGCTCGATAATCCGCGCTCCGCAGCTCAGTGGGCGAGGGCGTTATCACAAGCAGTGGACGCGGGTTCAAGCCGCAGCGAGGAGGCGAAGGGCGTGGGCGAGTGGGCACAGGCGTGCGTTGGATCTTGATCGGGCGACCGTCCGCACTCAATAGCGATGACGCGCTATTGCATGCCCACACCTCACGTGGCATCGCACGCATTGGGGCGGGCGCGCAGCAAGTGGGGAAGGCGCAACCACAGCCGTTCGATCTCGCAATCGGACGGCTGTGGATGGCTGTACATGCAGTAGGCGTTGAGAGTAAGCAGCTGAGGAGGCGCGTGTGGGGAGTGGCCACTATGCCCACGTTGGGGCTTTAGCGACGGTTATATCTGTCACTAAAGACCCCTTATTTAATGTTTTAAAGATGTAATGACCAATTTGCCCCCACTCCTTGCAACTATAAAAGGAGACTCCCTCCACACGAAATTCTCATCCCTTCCTTCTCTTCTCTACCTCTCCAAAGCTCAAGAGAAGCTTGTCTTACACTCGGGATGCTCCTTGCGAGATAAAGTCCAAATTTTCGTCCCCGTTTGAAAGTGGATCCCGCGACAACGACGACGTGCTGCTCCGTTCCCGTTCTTCTATTTCATCCTCCTTCATCCAGGCGTCGTCCCGTCTGGCTCATCCTCTAAGCGATCGTCGAGGAGGATAACTTCTCTCTCCCATTCTTCTTTACAGCTTTTCTAGTGTAGAATTTTCCTACTTTCTAGTGTAGCTGATTTCCCGCTTTCTAGTGTAATTTCTATTTGGTTTGATTGTATAAACATTTTGAAATATTGAATGCATGTTCTCTTTCTCTCTCTCTCTCTCTTCCTTTAGTTTGATAGCTTCACTGTAATTATATTGCCTTGCTTTTCAAAAATTCTAAAAAAATATAATTGCGAATATAGATTGACGTAGCCTCCTTGTGTTCGACTCGGAATTCAAATTTCGGTATAAATTTTATTTGTTGAACATGAATTCTTCGCTTTCAAGTTACAACAACAAGGTTTTGAAACCAAACACATTAACATAGCAATTCATACGTTCAACATTTTGGAGCCGTTACCGGGGAGGCAACGATTTCCGATCTTCTTTTTGCATTTCTTGCACTTTATTATTTTCTAACTTGCTTTCTCTTGTGTCTATTGTTTTGCAGAGACCTCCATCAAGGAATCAACAAGCGGTAGACTGAAGTAAAGTGCAGTTGAAGACAACTGTAAGTGCTCCCCATTCTTCCCCCCTCCATAGATTTCATTCGCCACATTAAATCGAAATTCCAATTAACCTAGGTGTTTGCATAAATCCTAGGAATAGTTTGGTTGTTTGGATTCTCACTCACATTCATTCCACCCTCATTTATAAAAGAATAACAAAAAGATAATCTTGTGGGGTAATTTTCAACAAACACACAACATACACCCACATTCAAGGCACTTAATCAAATTGATTTGTTTCTACTCAACTGGGTTCTGATCTATGGAACTGGTACACACAAAGCAACACATAAAAGAGTAGAAATCATGCTAGGTTAACCATCTTTGAGTGCCTAACTTGGTGGTGCATTTGTGGTCAATTGTTTGAGTTGTTTGGACCGCACCACTCTATTTAAAACCAACTCATCAAGTAGCTCCTCCTTAGGGTTTTCAATCTAGGTCTATTCTAGGCACTCCACTTTCTTTTTGGTTTTAAAGGAAAATAATCTTCATCCCTGTTTTACAACTTGGTTTGCCTAGAAACTTGATTGCAATCCACCTAATTTGAAACCCTAAAAGCTATTTAAGCAAGATTTGAACATTAAAATTCATGCATCATAAATAATCTTGCTTGAAAACCCTGGTTGTTCACGCACTTACATAAATCTCAATCAATCATTAAGGGCACAACCCATTTTAAGGGCCCATCACATTCCATAAGCACTACAATCCCAGGCCTTAATAAAATTGAGTAGACGTTGGCCTTAAGGTCTTATTTGCTCTTCAGGGCCTAGTCTGAGATTGTTTTTGATTAACCTACTTGTACTGATTAATCTGATGTCTAGCTAGGGGAGTAGCATCAAACGACCGTGGCTGGGGGGTACACTAGGAACCGGAGGTGAAAGCCGAAGGAAGAACCTTCTCCCTAGTCCCTCCTTCTAACTGGTTGGATTGAACAGACGCAAGTAGAGTAAATCATTTACAGTCTTAAGGCGGGTTTTGGGAGTCAGTAGATCCTTAGGCTACCCCACTTAAGGACAGCCTTGTTTTGTTGTGCTACAGGGTCCATATCCCCAGTCCTTCTAACCTTCTCCTAGTTTATGCTGGGTAGACGGTCATTGAATCCCCGATTGGAAGGACCATTAGAACATTCTAGGAGGCGCAAGTTGGATTTTGGTCAATTTGATCCCATGGCCAAACAACAGCCTCCTTTGCTTGGAAATCCACAGGAAGAATTTCGAAGGTAGCTGGAACAAATGCAGAGAATGTAGAAATGGTTCCAGAGAATGCAGGGCGCTCAGTCCTTGAAGGATTTTTATGATCCTTCAAATTACAGGGAACGTCCCAGCGTCCAGATTCCAGCCGGTGACGTAGAAATCAAGCCCCAGGTGTTAAGCCTGATTAAAGATTATCATGGGCTTGGCTCCGAAGATCCGTTTCAGCAGTTGGAGGACTTGACCACTTTGGTCCAGACCACCAAGGCTCGAAACGTAAATGAGGAGCAAATGATCATGAGGCTCTTCCCCCACTCTCTTAGGGATAAGGCCGCGCATTGGTATAAGACAATAGGAAGACCAATTACAACTTGGAATGAGTTGAAATCAGCCTCTCTGAAGAAATTCTTCCCAGTCGGACGTACCAATGCTTTGAGACGGGCAATCACTACCTTTACCTAGTGGTCGGGGGAGCAGTTTCATGTGGCCTGGGAGTGCTTCCAGGACTTATTGCAGAGGTGTCTACACCACGAGGTGCCGAAATGGCAACTCGTGTAGATCTTTTATCATGGGTTGACTGAGCAACTCAGAAATCATGTGAATGCTTCTTGCGGAGGCAATTTCCTCAATAAAGATGCAGATAGTGCACATGATTTATTTGAGGAAATGAGTGAAAATTCAATTAATCATGCCTCCATGGATACTTTTAACCGGTCCCAGCAGCCTAGATCAAATGTCAATGAAGTCCATGACTCTCATTCATTTAATATGGAATTGATTTGTAATAAACTTGATAAGGTGGACTTGGTTGCTAAAAGAATGGAAGAGTGGATGGCTGTCAATTCTATGTACAACTCTCAATCCACTCAATCCCAAAATTCAGGATTCCATTCCTTACGAGCTCCTTCTGGATGAGAGTTCATGAATCAACTCGATGCGGCTCAACCTATGAGTCAGCATTTTTCGGAGCCCCACGGGTTCCAAACTGGGGCCTTTGATCCCAGTTTTTCTGATCCTTCCCTTTCTTTCTCTCCATCCTCACCCTATGAGGATGTCTGTGCTGTACAAGAGAATGTTAGATCCAACCCCTACTCGAATGCCTATAATCCAGGTTGGAGAAACCACCCTAACTTCTCTTGGAAAAATCTGGGGCAACAGACCCAATTCCGACCCGGCAATTATGCTTCGCAACGACCAATGGGTCAGGATCAAGTATATACTCAGTTGCCTCCAAATCAGGTCAATCAGCTAGCTTGGAATACCCGTCAATCCACAGGGCAGGCTGATTTGAACCGTCAAATGGTAGAGATGCAAGGATCCATGCTCTATCTCATGCAGCAAATGAAAAACTCGCTGGACAACTTGTAATCCGGGCTCATTACTAACTCTCATCAACTCGAATCTCTACCATCCCAACCCGTACCCAACCAGCGAAATATTATGAATTCGGGCAATCAAACCCATGGGTACGAAAATCAGAGGGATCCACACGTACATGCTTAGGTGGTTGAGCAAGGTTCCTCATCTTCTTCTTATTCTGCAAATCAATAATTCATGGTTAATCAAGACCCTCCAATCTTTCCTAACCCTCCATAAGACCCAAATTCTTATGCTTCTGCAAATTCTATAACTTTGAGGAGTGGTAAGAAGACTCAGGATCCACAACCACACTATTCTGATCTTTTGAATCCTGAAGAACCTGAGGAGAGAGAGGAGAATTCTAGAGGAGAAATCAAGGCTCAGGAACCTAATTCCAAAGATCTGACTCATGTTCCTTTTCTTGAAGCCTTAACCAAATCAAAAAAGAAGAAGTCTGTTGATAGCAATGAGGAGCTTCTGAATCTATTTAAGAATGTTGAGATCAATATCCCGCTCCTTGATGCTATCAAGCACATATCGGCTTACGCAAGATTTTTGAAGGAATTATGTACACAAAAGCGTAAGTCGAGAGAATCTATTTACAGGAAGGTGGTACTCTCCGAGCAGGCTAGTTCTGTTATCCTGCTCTACCTCCCTCGAAAAAAGAGAGATCCTGGTGCTCCATTGATTTCTTGCATTATCGGAGATTACACATTTGATAGAGCACTTTTAGATCTGGGTGCATCCATCAACCTAATTCTGACTTCTCTCTACGAGAAGTTTGGGTTAGGTGAACTTCGACCAACTTCAGTAACGCTACAGTTAGCGGGTAGCTCGGTCACAGACCCACGAGGTGTTATTGAAGATGTTATTGTTAAGGTCAAGGATTTCTATTTTCCTGTAGATTTGCTTGTCCTTGACATGGATGTACCTGATAATCTGAGGAACATGCCCATCATTTTAGGGCGTCCGTTTCTGGCTATCGCAAGGGCCAACATTAATTGTAAAAGCGGTAGCATGGAAATTGTCTTTGGGGACCAACGAATGAAATTGGATATTTTTAAGGCAATCAACAAATTTGAGGATTGTGGATTTATTGAGGAACTTGATGAGGATAATGATAATATTGAAACTTGTTTGACAGTTTCTTCAATCGAAAGTTCCTCTTTGGATGATGAATTTGACCCACAACCCTCTATGGCTGACCTGACATCTTCGGAAGAGGTTATTGATTTTGTTCACTCACAACCTCTTACTCTTGTTGAATCTTTAGCATCTACCCTACCATCAATTATCAACCCACCCCAGCTTGAATTGAAACCACTGCCGGAGAATTTAAAATATCAATTTTTAGGACCTCAGAATACGCTAAGGAGCAAGAGATTAAATTGATCAAGGTCCTAAAGGAACATAAGGAGGCAATTGGTTGGACCATTCATGACCTCAGGGGGATCGAGCCATCTTACTGTAATCATAGAATATTTTTGGAAGATGGATCCCGCCCTTCTCGCCAGATGCAAAGGAGATTGAATCCAAATATGCGAGAAGTGGTCAAAAAGAAAATCATCAAGTGGCTCGATGCAGGAATTATTTATCCAATCTCTGATAGTCCCTGGGTAAGTCCTGTTCAAATTGTTTCGAAGAAAGCCGAGATTACTATTGTGACTAACGAGAGAGGAGAATCTGTCACAACTCTTTCAGCTTCCTCTTGGAGAGTTTGTATTGATTACAGGAAGCTGAACACAGCCACTAAAAAGGATCATTTTCCCCTGCCTTCATTGATCAAATCTTGGAAAAATTAGCCAGGCAGAAGTACTTCTGTTTTCTTGATGGCTACTCGAGATACAACCAAGTTCCTATCCATCCCAAGGATCAGGAAAATACTACTTTCATAGGACGCCTTTCGGGTTATGCAATGCACCTGCGACTTTTCAAAGGTGTATGCTAGCCATATTTTTTGACATGGTGGGAGAGTTTATGGAAGTTTTTATGGATGATTTCTCTATTTTTGGAGAATCATTTGACTATAGTTTGGCTAATTTGGAAATGATTCTTAAGCGATGTATCAAGACAAGACTGGTCCTTAGCTGAGAAAAGAGTCATTTCATGACCCAAGAGGGCATCGTTTTAGGTCATGTAATATTTGAACGGGAAATTGAAGTGGACAAAGCTAAGGTTGATGATATCGCTAAACTTCCTCTGATTAGCCCATAGTTGTGGGCTATTTAAGTATTTAAGTGCCTACACATTAGGTTAATTCTAACATTTATTTAGTATAAATTAGGATGTAAATAGATTAATTCATAGTTTTAATTTAATTACATAATCCATGCATTGCATTCATATTTTAAGTGTATTTAGAATTAGCTTAGAATGGCATTCATCTAATTAGATAACCAATTAGGTACATTATTCTTATTAACATAAAAGTTGAGGGTCTGTATATAAATGGCCCTAATATTTTAACATTATTTTCTTTATTCTTCTTCTTGCAGGAACGGCTGGCTACCGCTCCAACGCCCAGCTGCCGCAGTGAAGAACCCATTCAAGGGGTAGCGGATGTGGTGGATCTGGTCGGGCAGCTGAATTCAAATTTGTGCAGGCCACTACAAAAGGAGGAGGGAGGCAGCCGAGCTCGGGAGGCCTCCACCACCGACCCACCACTGTGCAGAGAGACCTTCTCTCTTCCATTCCATACTGCCGGCCTCTACTGTGGCAGCGAGTCTCCACCACCGTGGGTGTGTGGTGTGACAGGCCACACCGCCATCCGGAGCTCGTCTGCATTACCGTGAGCACCTTAGCGTGCATCTCCCTCGCCGTCGTCACCAACCTCCACTGCCACAACAACCGTCAACCACCCTTTCAGTCACTTAAGACGTTCGGGAAATTTCCTGGATGTCTGAAGTACACCTCCCAATCCAAAGCAATCTCCGTCCTCCACTTCACTTCCACCGCACACGTCTGAAGTGGCCTGCAGACCCTTCCCCGCACCTACAGCCCACGCCATCTCCACGCGCAACAGCCTGCGCACCCACGCCAATCGCAACCGCACCCGCACAACCACGCACACCTTCCCCACGCCTGCATCAGCCTGCAGCACACCCGCGCCCACCATCAGCCTTCGCCAACCACGCACGCCCTCCTCATCCTACCGCGCCCTCCTCCAATGCCTGCAGAACCTCACCCGCATCACTCCCGCGCCTGTAGAGCCACCCGCTCACCTCCAACTGCACCCGCACCCGCTCAGCCTACAGAACTCCAACCGCGCGCGCTCACCGGTTGCAGCGCCCTCCTCCCGTGCCTGCAGAACCGCCAGTAGCACCCGCTCTCCACGTGCAACAGCTTGCGCACCCGCTTGAAGCCACACGCGCGGCAGCACCGGCTGAAGCCACGCCAGCAGCAGCGCGAGGCAGTCCTCACCGGCTGCAGCACCTCCGTCGGAGCTTGTCCGGCCACCTCCGGCCGCCGCGCGACACGCTGCCACCACCGCTTCGAAGCCCTCGGTCCAAGGGACTTCCTCCGAGCTTCCCGCGCCTGGCCATCCACTCCTCGTCGCGCAAGACAAAGGGGAAAAATTCCCCTATTTTGCTACAGTAACCTGCCAATTAGAAATTACATTTTCTGCCATTGTCATTTTTTAATCATATTTTATTGATTCTGCATTGAGGAAAATATCCTCTAGTTTCTCAGAATTGCTATTTCAGCATTGTTTCTTGCTTAAACCTTAATCTAAAGTCAATTTTGGCTTGATTCGTCCAAACTGACTACGAACAAACATTTTTAACTGGTGCGAATTTTAATACGTCATTGCCTCCCTGTGGATACGACCCGCTCCTCTGCTAGTGGTTATTTCTTTTTTTAAAATATTGATTAGTCGATTTTTCCACCACATTAAACTACAAACGACTTTAAAGCAAACGATCGATGAGTCAAATGGCGTCGTTGCTGGGGAGGCAACAGATGCAATAATTTTGCCTAATTTTATTTTGATTATTTGTCAATTGCACAGAGATTTGACCATTTATTATTTTCTTTTCTGTGTGAGAAAATTTATGCAAGAATCAGCCAGTGTGAGAGGCGACCCTTGATGTCGCCAGACGAGAATTGGACGAGCAATTTTTAAATGGAGGAGAAGAACGAGGACGCGATAGACACCATTGTATTTAGTCGCTAGTTTAATTAGAATAGAATTTAGACTGTAGACTTAATTTTTCATTGCAGTTAGTTTGAAACCCTTGTTCTAGGGCATATTTTGAGGGGTTTGTTCCCCGATTTTGTTTTGGGCCCGTGTTGGGTAATTTTTGGGAGCCTGTTCCCTTTTCTTTAGATTTAGGTTTTTTTTTATTACTTTTATTTGCTTGTGCATAAGTAGTTCTAAAAAATAAAATAAAAAAAATGAGCTGCCTGCTAGAAGCTGCCTGCCCTATGACGAACCATTTAGGTCTGTATGAGTAGCCTCTAGATTTACTTTTCTGCATTGCGTGCATTCTTGCATCGTAGATCGCTGGAGGCAAGGTACGCATTCTCTTACTTTGCATCCTATTTTTGATCACGCATTGCATTTGGGATTTAATTCAAACACCACAAAGTTTGTCTTGAAGCGATCTAACAAGTGGTCACATATATTTGAAAAAAGGACTAATTAAAGGAGGGACATCTAAAAATCAAGGACTTGATTGTAAAACGTGGTGTGCGATTCAAAATTCAAAATCATTTTGTGGTGAATGCACACTTATATCTATTGCACCACAGCACTCATTTAGACACTCCTAAGTCTTGAAACGACTAGGACAAGAGCCCTCCTATCGTTGGATTCTGAAGTGTTCGGAACTTGAGATCAAAGGTTTTGTAAATCCAAAGAGGGGGATACCCTGTCACGGATTTTTGGGGGTAGTTGAGAAGCACCGCGAAAGCACAGCTTCAAAGGAAGGCTTAGGCCTACTTGCATCCCTCGATCTTCCGTCTTTGGATTTACTTGACCATTTGAGATTTAGGGAAGAACACCTAAGCTCCAACTAGGTCTTCTTAGGCGAGCCGTAGGTTGACAATAGGCGCGTAATTGATTGGGCAACTTGTTTTGTCACCTACAATTCGAACTAAAGTCAAAAGCCTAAATTTGTAAAGACCAAACAAGTCCTTTTGAATTGTGTTTGTAGTGCATGCTTGGTAGGCGTTCTCTTAGGAGACAACTTGTATTTGATCCTGAACCTGAAAGAATCCTAAGAAAAGACCTTCCAAGGGTAGAAATGGACGGTCAAAGGAGCCTTAAGGAATATTTCATCCCAACCAATCAAGCTGGCCTAGCACTACGTAGACCTGGAGGGGACAATCCATATGAGATTAAAAGTAGTACCATATCCTTGCTACCCTCCTTTTATGGTACTACTAGGGAAGACCCTTACAGGCATATCGAGGAATTCACCGAGGTCTGTTCCATGGTGAAGCTGCAAGGCGTTACTGATGACGCTCAAATGCGGACCCTCTTTCCCTTCTCCCTAAAGGACAAAGCCAAGTATTGGTATCACACCCTTGATAATATAAATACTTGGGATGCCTTGAAGAAGGAGTTTTTGAAGAAGTACTTCCCCATGAGCAAAACAAATCACTTTAGGAGGGAAATTATGAGTTTTGTTCAAAAGGATGGGAAAGCATTCCATGATGCGTGGGAGTGCTTTAACGATTTACTGAGACTTTGCCCACATCACCAGGTGCCTAATGGCAACTGGTTGAAAGGTTCTACACCGGACTTAATGATTCGCATAGGCAAACTGTGGATGGTGCCTGTGCAGGAACCTTTCTATCTAAGACTGAGGATGAAGCTTGGAACTTATTTGATACTTTGAGTGAGAATTCTATTCACTTGAATTCTGCCTACATGGATAGAAAGCCCACTCTCATGCAAAGAAAGTTGGAGGCGAATGAAGCAAGGGACACCCAGAATTTAGCCTATCAAATTCAATTATTGAATCAAAACATGGAAAGGCTTATGTCAAACCTGAGTTCATTCGTACCTAACACCTCCACATCCCAAGCTTCCGAATGCGTAATTTGTCAAGGCAATACACACACCACTGTGGATTGCCACTTGGCCTCCCAATTCCCTAAGCTTGTACAAGCGGATTTGAATGCCGCTCAAGGGTTCCGTCCAAGACCTCGTAATGATTCTTTCTCCAACACTTATAATGAGGGATGGAGGAACCACCCAAACTTTTCATGGAGACAAGGAAATGTCTCAAATTCAGGGAATTACAAACCACAATCCTTTCAAAACCATCAAATGAACCAACCTCAAACCTTTGCCCAACCTAAAACCTCTGAGATGGATGAATTGAAGGCGATGTTGAAAACTATGCAATAAAGTCAAAGTGCCATCATCCAATCTCATGACAAGGCTATACATGAGATGAAATCACAAATTGGACACCTTGTTGAGGCCGTTAGACAGAGGGAGACTGGGAAGTTTCCCAATGCTGTTGAGGAAAATCCTAAAGGAAAAGGGATTGCCTTTTGGGAGCATGCTCAGGCGGTGACTATTCTGAGGAGTGGGAAAGAAATTTCCAAACCCGATGCTCCTATAGTCTCACCCCCTAAAACACCATCGACCTCGACTTTCACCCCCACCGAAGAAGATTTGCCCAAATCTTCTCCGCTTGAAATCACCTCACCGGAAGAAGTTGCCCCCGTTCCACCCCTTACTCGACATGACAACCCTTCCACCCAGAGATCGAGAGTGCCTTTTCCAGAACGCTTATCCACCTCTGGGCAGACTTCTGCTGGCTCATCTGGAGCCAAAGATAAGACGGATGAGATTATGGAAACTTTCAAGCAACTGCAGATTAACCTACCTTTGCTTGAAGCTATCAAGCAGATTCCGTCTTATGCCCGCTTCTTAAAGGACCTTTGCACTAAAAAGCGGCAATCTAGAAAACAGGTCCAATCAAAAGTTGTCCTGCCTGATTCTGTTAGCTCAATTGTTCAACATGGCACACCCCTGAAACTTATGGACCCAGGAGCCCCATACATCTCTGTAGTTATTGGTGACTTACAAATTGATGAGGCTCTACTTGATCTGGGTGCGGGGGTGAACATCCTTCCGAGCTACATGTATGAACAACTTGGCGGAGGCAATCTGAAGCCTAGCCCTGTAATCCTTCAAGTTGCTGATCGATCACTTAAGACACCATGGGGAATTTTGGAAGATGTCCTCGTAAGAGTGGAGGATTTCTTCTTTCCTATTGACTTCTTAGTTTTGGACACTGACCCTACCAACAAGCCAACCAAACCCTCCATCATTTTGGGCCGCCCCTTCCTTGCAACTTCTCATGCTTCAATTAATTGCAATACTGGGGCATTGAAAATGGGCTTTGGGAACAGGAAAATCTGGCTTAATGTGTTTGATGCTTACAAACAAGCTGGACTTGAGGATTGTTCTCAAGTTGAGGTGATAGATGATCTAATTGAAGAGGCAACTCCTGCAATGTTATGTGATGATCCCCTTCAGCATGTCATGCTAAATGAGCATTCCCATCTCTTGGAGGAATGTGAAGGGGATATACTAGAACTAGAGGAATTGCTAGGAGTTTCTGCTGAGTCTCTTCCCCCATCATTTTCGCCGAAGGTAGATTTGCTACCTGAGATGGGGACATCTATTATGAAACCCTCAACCATACAAGCCCCCAACCATGAGTTGAAACCCCTCCCTGACACTCTCAAGTATGTTTTCCTAGGTGCCAATGATACGCTCCCCGTTATCATTTCGGCTATGCTGTCTGAGGCACAGGAGGGAGCATTGATTGAATGCCTGTCTAGGTACAAGGAAGCTATTGCTTGGAGCATTGCTGACATTAAGGGTATAGACTCTACACTCTGCATGCACCACATTTATACTGATGATTCCATCAAGCCTTTTAGGGACATGAAGAGACGTCTGAACCCTAATATGAGGGAGGTTGTAAAAAAGGAAATCCTGAAGTGGTTGGACGTTGGGATCATATATCCCATTGCTGATAGTAAATGGGTCAGTCCCATTCATGTGGTGCCAAAGAAGGCAGGCTTTACTGTGGAACTCAACGACCAAGGTGAACAAGTTGTCACTAGACCCTCAACTGGATGGAGGGTCTGTATTGATTACCGCAAGCTGAACATCGCTACCCAGAAGGATCACTTTCCTTTGCCTTTTATTGATCAAATTCTCAAAAAATTGGCAGGGAATAAGTATTATTGCTTTCTCGATGGATATTCTGGGTACGATCAGGTGGCAGTCTTTCCTGATGACCAGGAAAAGACGACATTCACGAGTCCTTACGGTACTTTTGCATTCAGGTGTATGCCGTTTGGATTATGTAATGCCCCTGCAACTTTCCAGCGGTGTATGATGTTTATCTTTTCGGACATGATTGACGAGTGTGTCGAAGTATTTATGGATGACTTCTCTATTTATGGCTCGTCTTTTGACCAGTATCGCCTGCACCTGGAGAATGTGTTGAAATGATGTAAGGACACTGGTTTAGTCCTCAGCTGGGAGAAAAGTCACTTCATGGTACAGAAAGGAATTGTACTTGGGCATGTTGTATCCGAGCAAGGCTTGGAAGTAGATAAAGCCAAGATTGATTCTATTTCCAAACTTTAATTGCCTACGAATGTCAAACAGATTAGATCCTTTCTGGGCCATGCTGGCTCTTACAGGCGCTTTATTAAAAATTTTAGTAAGATTTCTAGGCCACTCTGTGACTTGTTGGCGAAGGAATCTTCCTTCAGTTTTGATTCAAGGTGTGCCAAGGCCTTTCAAACTCTAAAGGAGGCCTTGATTTCTGCGCCTGTTCTCCAAGCTCTTGATTGGACACTCCCATTTGAGCTTATGTGTGATGCTTCGGATTATGCAGTGGGAGCAGTCCTTGGACAAAGGGTTGAGGGAAGACCTCATGTGCTGCATTATGCAAGCAAGACTTTAACTGAACCTCAACAAAACTACACCATCACTGAAAAAGAATTACTTGCTGTAGTTTTTGCTCTGGAGAAGTTTAGGTCTTATTTATTTGGGTCTAAGGTGGTTATTTTTACTGATCATGCAGCAGTGAAACATCTCATTGCTAAGAAAGATTCTAAGCCACGTCTGATTAGGTGGATCTTACTCCTTCAAGAATTTGACTTGGAAATACGTGAAAAGAAAGTAGAAAATGTTATGGCTGACCACCTGTCTCGCCTTCCTCTTAATGACTTTATTTCTGAAGACATTCACGAGACATTTCCCGATGAAACTCTGATGGCGGTAACACCAACTTTACCTTGGTATGCAGACATTGTAAATTACTTGGTCACTAGACAAACTCCTGGCTCTTGGGATGAGCAGAAAAGAAAGAGATTCATTTCTCAAGCAAGATATTTTCATTGGGAAGAGCTAGAATTATTTAGAATTGGACAAGATCAAGTATCGAGACGTTGTGTGCCTGAAGAGGAACTACAAAGTGTGCTGAGTTTTTGCCATGAACTTCATTGTGGAGGACACTTTGGTGCTAAGAAAACTGCTTTTAAGGTTCTCCAGTTCGATTTTTGGTGGCCTTCCTTATTTAAGGATTCTCATAATTTTGTTAAGGCCTGTATTAGATGTCAACGGACTGGAACGATTGGGAAGAAGAATGAAATGCCTCAACATCCTATTCAACCTGTTGAAATTTTTGATGTGTGGGGAATTGACTTTATCGGCCCCTTCTCGTTGTCCCATGGTTTTGAATATATCTTGGTGGCAGTTGATTATGTCTCTAAATGGATAGAGGCCATTCCTACGTGCATAAATGACCACTCTATAGTTTTGAAATTTGTGAAGGCCAATATCATATCCTGTTTCGGCTGCCCCAAGACTATTATAAGTGATGGGGGACCTCATTTCCGAAACCACCACTTCAATCGGTTAATTAAGAGTTTGGGAGTGACTCACAAGGTTGCTACCCCTTACCACCCTCAGACAAGTGGCCAGGTTGAAGTATCAAATAGGGAGATAAAAAATATTTTTGAAAAGACCATTAGACCTGATAGGAAAGATTGGTCCCAAAAGCTCGATGATGCTTTGTGGGCTTATCGAACGGCCTATAAGACCCCTTTGGGTACTTCTCCCTTTCGGATTGTGTATGGAAAAGCGTGCCATTTACCTATTGAGTTGGAACATAAAGCACTTTGGGCTATTCGAAGTGTTAACATGGATTTAGAGAAGGCAGGTAAGGCACGATTTCTAGAATTAAGTGAGCTTGAGGAGCTGAGGAATGATGCTTATGACACCTCTCTAACTTATAAAGAAAGAACTAAGGTCTTGCATGATAAGTTTATTCTTCGAAAGACCTTTGAGCCCAACCAACAAGTCTGGCTTTTCAATTCCAGACTTAAGCTTTTTCCTGGGAAGTTAAAATCTCGTTGGGATGGGCCTTACATAATCACCAAAGTATTTCTGCATGGAGCTATGGAGATAAAAAATCCTTCCTCTTCAGCAACTCCCTTTATCGTCAACGGTCAACGGTTAAAACCGTACATAACTTTAGATGGCCATTTGGTTGACGAAGTCACTTTTGAGGAGCCTTAGCTCCTACCATTCTCCGCCTCAGGTAATATCTTCCTTTAGCTATTTTTGTTTTCAATGAGGACATTGTTTGAACCAGGCATGGGGGAGAGGACCTGAGGCATTTTGTTTATAGCATATAAAAAGAAAAAGAGAAAATGAGAGAAAATGAAAAAAAAAAGGGGTTTTGAGCTTAACTGGCTAGATCTTGCATTCTTAAGCAAATTAGAACTCTAGGGTAGACTAAATAAATTCTAGGGTCAAACTTTACAAGCTAAATGAGTTGCTAGCGTTAGACCTTTAGGGTCCTTTGTGGACTTAAAAACTTAAGTAGGAGTTAAGTTGCGGACCATTCCTCAAGAGGTTGAGGAAGGGAAGCTAGGGTTTGAGTTAAAAGGTGGGGTAGTACCTGGAGTCTTATTCTACCTTTTGGTTTATGGGTCCTTGTAACCCAAGCATCCAAATTTCACACACTTGGTCTGGTAATCAACTTAATTTCTGTCTTTCTGAAAAGAGATTTGGTTCTTTTAGTTTTGACTTAAGAGAGGCTTGAAAACACATTTTGATTGGAAGAGTTCCCACCGCAGGAGAGGTGGAGTATATACTTACCTTGAGGATGAGATGATAACATATTACCTCCTCGACGCTTGTCTCTTAGGATATCCATCCTACTGGGGGCATGTAAGCGCATTGCGCGGTTCAGGTACCATGGGCGGCCCTATCTCGAAGTGCCAATTGCCATAGGCCTGAATTCGCTTAAGAAATCCATGGGCGATACTATCTTGAAGTGTCGATTGCCAGGAGTTCTTGGGGTCGTTATGGGCGGTCCTATCTCGAAGCATCGAAAGCCAAGCACCCTTCGAGGTATGGTAATGGGGACAATGAATCCGACACAGACCGTGTTGATAGATGATCTGAGGTTAGACTTAGAAGAATCAAACGAAAAAAAAAAGAAGTATATATATATATATATATATAAAAATCCTTTAATTCAAATAACTCAGAACAATGCACAGGCACGGATGCTTTAATCTCAGGGATCAATAAACTTTAGGGTAGAGTCAGAAATTAGGGAAACTTGTGCCTGCAACTCGTCCTTAGCCGACCTAGTCTGTAACTTAGCAACTACTTAGGAACCTTGGGTCTAGAGCCTGAACTTAATATGCTTCTGAAGGAAGACTAAGTGAGTTGACTAGTCTACTTGGAGTGCTAGGTTTCGCTTAATTTTGCTAGGGACTAGCAAAAACTACGCATGGGGGTATTTGATTAGCCCATAGTTGTGGGCTATTTAAGTATTTAAGTGCCTACACATTAGGTTAATTCTAACATTTATTTAGTATAAATTAGGATGTAAAATAGATTAATTCATAGTTTTAATTTAATTACATAATCCATGCATTGCATTCATATTTTAAGTGCATTTAGAATTAGCTTAGAATGGCATTCATCTAATTAGATAATCAATTAGGTACATTATTTTTATTAACATAAAAGTTGAGGGTCTGTATATAAATGGCCCTAATATTTTAACATTATTTTCTTATTCTTCTTCTTGTAGGAACGGCTGGCTGCCGCTCCAACGCCCAACTGCCGCAGTGAAGAACCCATTCAAGGGGGAGCGGATGTGGTGGATCTGGTCGGGCAGCTGAATTCAAATTTGTGCAGGCCACTACAAAAGGAGGGAGGCAGCCGAGCTCGGGAGGCCTCCACCACCGACCCACCACTGTGCAGAGAGACCTTCTCTCTTCCATTCCATACTGCCGGCCTCTACTGTGGCGGTGAGTCTCCACCACCGTGGGCGTGTGGTGTGACAGGCCACACCGCCATCCGGAGCTCGCCTGCATTACCGTGAGCACCTTAGCGTGCATCTCCCTCGCCGTCGTCACCAACCTCCACTGCCGTAACAACTGTCAACCACCCTTTCAGCTGAAGTCCATCTCCCAATCCAAAGCAATCTCCGTCGTCCACTTCACTTCCACCGCACACGTCTGAAGTGGCCTGCAGACCCTTCCCCGTGCCTGCAGCCCACGCCATCTCCACGCGCAACAGCCTGCGTACCCACGCCAACCGCACCCGCACAACTGCGCACACCTTCCCCGCGCCTGCATCAGCCTGCAGCACACCCGCACCCACCATCAGCCTTCGCCAACCACGCACACCCTCCTCAGCCTGCCGCACCCTCCTCCAACGCCTGCAGAACCTCACCCGCATCACTCCCGCTCCTGCAAAGCCACCCGCTCACCTCCAACTGCACCCGCACCACACCCGCTCAGTCTGCAGAACTCCAATTGCGTGCACTCACCGGCTACAACGCCCTCCTCCCGCGCCTGCAGAACAGCTAGCAGCACCCGCTCTCCATGCGCAACAGCTTGCGCACCCGCCTGAAGCCACACGCGCGACAGCACCGACTGAAGCCACGCCAGCAATAGCGCGCGGCAGTCCTCACCGCCAACAGGCCGCACGCGCTCATCGGCTGCAGCACCTCCGCCGGAGCTCGTCCGGCCACCTCCGGCCGCCGTGCGACACGCCGCCACCACCGCTTCGAAGCCCTCGGTCCAAGGGACTTCCTCCGAGCTTCCTGCGCCTGGCCATCCACTCCTCGTCGCGCAAGACAAAGGGGAAAAATTCCCCTATTTTGCTACAGTAACCTACCAATTAGAAATTACATTTTCTACCATTGTCACTTTTTAATCATATTTTATTGATTCTGCATTGCGGAAAATATCCTCTAGTTTCTCAGAATTGCTATTTCAGCATTGTTTCCTACTTAAACCTTAATCTGAAGTTAATTTTGGCTTGATTCTTGTCCAAAATGACTACGAACAAACATTTTTAACTGGTGCGAATTTTAATACGTCATTTCCTCCCTGTGGATATGACCCGCTCCTCTGCGAGTGGTTATTTCTTTTTTTTAAATATTGATTAGTCGATTTTTCCACCACATTAAACTACAAACGACTTTAAAGCGAATGATCGATGAGTCACCTCCTCCCACATCTGTTAAACAAATCCGATCATTTCTTGGCTATGTGGGATTTTATCGAAGATTCATCAAGGATTTCTCGAAGGTTGCTCATCCTCTGAGCAATCTTCTTGCCAAAGAAACGCCGTTTGTTTTTGACGAATCATGCCGAAAGGCATTTGATTTCCTGAAAACGACAGTCACCTGTGCTCCAATTTTGCAACCACTAATTTGGACAGGCCCTTTTGAGATCATGACCGACGCTTCTGATTACGCGGTCGGGGCTGTCCTAAGTCAGAAAATTGATCGAAAGCCCTCTGTCATCTACTACGCTAGTAAAACTCTGGATGAAGCCTAGAGGAATTACACTATTACTGAAAAGGAATTACTAGCTGTAGTGTTTGCTTTGGAAAAATTCAGGGCTTATCTCTTAGGGTCTCATGTTATCATCTATATTGACCACTCGGCCTTGAGACATCTCTTGGCTAAAAAGGATGCTAAACCCCAGCTTATTCGTTGGATTCTTCTTCTTCAAGAATTTGATCTTGAAATCAAGGATAAAATCGGGGTATAAAATGTGGTAGCGGATCATTTGTCGAGACTCCTAGGTGATTCTTCTTGTCCGGACATTCCGATTGCTGACACTTTTCCGAATGAAACTATTCTTACAGTTTTAGGTGTCCACACCCCATGGTTTGCTGACATTGTTAACTATTTGGCCGTTGGTCAAATCCCCCAGGGTTGGACCAAGCAACAATGGGATAGACTCAAATCTGAGGCCAAATACTACTTCAGGGAGGACCCTGAACTGTATCGCATCGGCTCTGATCAGATTATTCGCCGATGTATACCAGAGAATGAATTCAACAGTATACTCGAATTTTGCCATACATTTGGGTGTGGTGGACATTTCTCCAAGAAAAAGATGACTGCAAAAATCTTGCAATCTGTCTTCTATTGGCCGTCTTTATTCAAGGATGCCCAGGATTTCTCAAGGTCATGTTCTCGATGTCAGGCACTCGGGAGCATAACTAAGAGAGACATGATGCCCCTAAACCTTATTCTTTCTGTCGAAATTTTCGATGTTTGGGGTATCGATTTCATGGGACCCTTTATCCCTTCATTTGGACATCAGTACATTTTTGTTGCTGTTGATTGTGTCCAAATGGATTGAGGCGATTCCCACCCGAACCAATGACCACAAGGTAGTTATCAATTTTGTCAAAAAAAATATTTTCAGTAGGTTCAGGATTCCGAGGGCTATCATCAGTGATGGTGGCACTCATTTCACTAATGCCCAATTCCATAATTTATTGGCCAAATATGGGGTTAATCACCGAATTTCCACACCTTACCATCCCCAGATGAATGGACAAGCTGAGATCTCCGATCGTGAGATCAAGAACATTCTACAGAAAGCGGTTAGGTCTGATCGCAAAGATTGGACTCAAAAGCTTGAGGACACTCTTTGGGCCTACCGTACGACGTATAAAATGCCCATCAGCATGTCTCCATTCCGTTTGGTGTATGGAAAGACGTGCCATCTACCTGTAGAGATTGAACACAGGGCATTCTGGGTAATCAAACAATGCAATTTAGATCTGAATCTAGCTGGGAAGACCAGGAAACTCCAACTATCTGAGTTGGAGGAGCTTAGAAATGATGCTTATGAGAATGCCAAGATCTACAAGGCTTGGACCAAAGCTCTACATGATCAACTGATTTCCCGCAAGAGCTTTGAGCCAAACCAGAAGGTCTGGTTATTTGATTTTAAACTTAAGCACTTTCCTGGCAAACTTAGATCTAAATGGAATGGCCCATTCATAATTGACCAGATTTTTCCAAATGGTGCCGTTTAGATTTCCGACCCAAAGACGGGTAACACATTTAAAGTCAACGATCAACGTCTGAAGCCTGTTGTTGACCGTATTCTTCCATAACCCGTCTCAGACTCAGTTGCTCTAGCCATTCTGTGACTTCTTTGGCTGGACTTCGCCTAGCTGACGGCATTAAACTCAACAGTTGTACATACAACACAAGGCTAGTACGAGCTTCATATTTAGGTGACATCTTTCATATTCTACCCTTTCTTTCATGTCTCTTTTTCAATGAGGACATTGCATTAGCTAGGCTTGGGGGGGTGGATTCATTTTTGAATCATTTGGTCAGCTTTGTGGAATTCATGTAAATTATTTTTCTCTTCTTATTTATAAAAAAAAATCAAAATTAGGAAGGATTAGTTGGACATTAGGACTTTTCAATCCTAAGAAATTTTACATTAGGATCTGAACACAAAGACCCTTCAGGTCTTTGGACTTAATTAGCCTGTGTATCCACTAAAATGTGGATTTGTCTTTCGAGTCCTCGCCATCTTAATTCTATCGTAATTAGAATAAATAAGTTTGGGTGATAAGTACACGACTTATCAACCCACCCTCTGATTTGAGTTAATTTCTGAGTTTTAAGCATCTACACACTTTCTTTGCACTGACTCGTTGTTCAATGATTCTAATGGAAATTGGGTAGCTAATGAACCTTCTAGAGTGATATGGCTGACAAGTTATTGTGGGTAACAGCCCATAGGTAGGTTGTCCAGAGCCCAGTCACTAGACCTTTCTCTTTTTACTACCTTTAGGTAAATCTTAGACCAGGGAAGTCACCTACTCAAAAAAAAAAGAAAAAAAATCAAAAAGAGAAAAGAAGAAAAGAAATAAGCCACACTTCGCCGCACGAGTATGGCTGGCAAGTTGTCTGTGGTAACAGCTCATCGACCGATTGTCCAGAACCCAGCTCAGTAAATGCACTAAAAAATTCCCAAAACACTTAGGAAGAAGCGGAGAAGTAGAATAAACCAGGGAGATATACACTGGATTTACCCTTGTGTTGACCCCGTAAAAAATAAAAGTAGGGAGAAAGCTTCCAACTGTAAAGATACACCTTTAGGCAGAATTCTTTTTAGGTCACCTAGAGGCATAGAAATCCGAAGTCCGTTTTAATTGCCGGTCAACGAATCTATCACATTCACAATAAGATGCTTAAAATTTAGGGTTCTCATCAAATCTTGGGTGAGTTGAATGGCCGTAGAAAGCCACTCTTAAACACTAAAATTTGAAAATTAAAAAAAAATTAGAAAAGAGGAAAAAGAGAAAAAGAAATTTTTCTTTGAATAAGGCGAGGGTTTGAGGTGGTCTACATTTTGGCAGATACTTGGGCACTGTTGTATCTTTGAAAGTTCAGATCCTAAGTAGACAATTTCTTAATGATTGAAAATAACTCATGCCCAAATAATCCAACCTAATTCTTTTAAAAATAGCATATAGTTTTTGCTAGGAACTACCAAAAGATAGGCATGGGGGTATGATGTAAACACATTTACACTACTTAAGATGTCTATTTATGCATGTTCTTAAGCATATGATTGCATTGCATGATATAAATATTGCATAACATGCATCATATTTCATTTAGAGTAGTTTGAATAAAATGGAGGTTAATTGTCTCCTTTTATGTGCTTAGACAGGGCAAACTTTTTATCAGGGCCTCGGATCGAATATCCAACCGTACAGATGTGATCAGGGTGACGATTGGAGTTCAACAACTCCAAGATCACCCTAATCAGGCATCTGTAGCATCAGATAGTGACCGGGGAACCCTAGAAGATCAAGGGCCAGGATGGTGTAAATCCGCACTTCAAATGATAAATCCGACTGCACGGAAGAATTTAGATCAATGATCGCAGCCTAACGAAGCAAAAATCGAGTTAATCCGACATCCATGGCTCCATCTACAACATCCAGAAGATGTACAGCCAAGATGGCGCCACGTGGTGCCATCTGGACCGCCCAAAATGTCCGATTCAACCACTAAAGCCTCTGCATCCACCCCCTCTCCGCCGTTGGATCTCGATCCAATGGCTGTGAACGGTTGCACCTCAAATCGTCTGCTCGACAATCCGTGCTCCGTAGCGTAGTGGGTGAGGGCGTTATCGTGAGCAGCAGACGAGGGTTCGAGCCGCAGCAAGGAGGCGAAGGGCACGGGCGAGTGGGCGCGGGCGTGTGTCGGATCTTGATCGGGCAGCCGTCCGTGCTCAATAGCAATGACGTGCTATTGCATGCCTTCACCTCACGCGGCATCGCACGCATTGGGGTGGGAGCGCAGCGAGCGGGGAAGGCGCAATCACAACCATCCGATCGTGACGGTTGTGGACGGCTGAACGTGCGGCAGGCATTGAGAGTGAGCAGCCGAGGAGGTGCGCGTGGGGAGCGGCCACTACGCCCACGTTGGGGCTTTAGCGACGGTTTTATCCGTCACTAAAGGCCCCTTATTTAATGTTTTACAGATGTAATGACCAATTTGCCCCCACTCCTTGGAACTATAAAAGGAGACCCCCTCCACACGAAATTCTCATCCCTTCCTACTCCTCTACCTCTCCAAAGCTTAAGAGAAGCTTGTCCCACACCCGAGATGCTCCTCGCGAGATAAAGTCCAAATTTTCATCCCCGTTCGGAAGTGGATCCCACGACGACGACGACGTGCTGCTCTGTTCCCATTCTTCTGCTTTGTTTTGCTTCGTCCTCCTTCGTCCAGGTGTCATCCCATCCGGCTCATCCTCCAAGCGATCGTTGAGGAGGATAACTTCTCTCTCCCATTCTTCTTTATAGCTTTTCTAGTGTAGAATTTTCCTGCTTTCTAGTGTAGCTGATTTCCCACTTTCTAGTGTAATTTTTATTTGGTTTGATTGTATAAACATTTTGAAATATTGAATGTATGTTCTCTTTCTCTCTCTCTCTCTTCCTTTTAGTCTGATAGCTTCATTATAATTATATCGCCTCGCTTTTCAAAAATTCTAAAAAAATATAATTGCGAATATAGATCGACGTAGCCTCCCTGCGTTCGACTCGGAATTCAAATTTCAATATAAATTTTATTTGTTGAACATTAATTCTTCGCTTTCAAGCTACAACGACAAGGTTTTGAAACCAAACACGTTAGCATAGCAATTCGTACGTTCAACAGAGGTGAACATGATAATCCAGGCATTTCTCCAGGATTCAGCAGATAGGTAAGAATACATAAATAACTTTGTTGAAAGTATACGAATGGCTATGCTAACGTGTTTGGTTTTGGAAAACCTGTCGTTGTAGCTTGAAAGCGAAGAATTCGTGTTCAACAAATAAAATTTATACCGAAAAGAATTCCGGGTCGAACACAGGGAGGCTACCTTGATCTATATTCGTAATTATATTTTTTTAGGATTTTTTATAAGTAAGGCGATATAATTACAATGGAGCTATCAAACTAAAAGAGAGAGAGAGAGAGAGAGAAAGAGAACATGCATTCAATATTTCAACTGTTTATATAATCAAACTAAATAAAAGTTACACTAGAAAGCGAAAAATCAATTACACTATAAAGCAGGAAAATTCTACACTAGAAAAGCTGTAAAGAAGAATGGGAGAGAGAAGTTATCCTCCTCAATGATTACTTGGAGGACGAGCCGGATGGGACGATGCCTGGACGAAGGAGAATGAAGAAGGACGAAGGAGGACGAAGCAGAAGAACGGGAAATGAGCAGCACGCTGTCGTTGTCGTGGGATCCACTTCCAAAGGGGGACGAAAATTTAGACTTTATCTCGCAAGGAGCATCCCGGGTGTGGGACAAGCTTCTCTTGAGCTTTGGAGGGGTAGAGAAGAGAAGGAAGGGATGAGAATTTTGTATGGAGGGGGTCTCCTTTTATAGTTGCAAGGAGTGGGGGCAAAATGGACATTACAACTTCAAAATAATAAATGATGGGTCTTTAGTGACGGATAAATCCGTCACTAAAGCCCCCAACGTGGGCGTAGCTTCCGTGCCCACGCGCGCCGCCTCAGTTGCCCACGCGTTCAATGCCATCGCACGTTCATTGATTCTCAGCCGTCCGATCGTGAGATCGGACGGCTTAAGACGCATCTCCGCCCGATGCGCTGCGCACCCGCCGGCGTGCGATTGCGCGTCCATGCCGCGTGTTCAATCGTGCGTGAACGCTATCGGGCGTACGCGGCCGTCCGATCGCGATCCAATGCTCGCCCACGCCCAATCGCCCGCACCTCCAGCCCTCTACTGCGGCTCGAACCCGCACCCACCGGTCGAGTAAGCGCGCTCGACTACTGCGCTACGGGGCGCGGATGGTCGAGTGGACGCTTTTAAGCGCGGCCGACCACAGCCATTGGATCAAGATCCAATGGCAGAGAGCGAGCGGGTGCGGGATCTTCAGAGGTTGCATGCGGCCGTTTGGGCGGTCGAGATGGTGCCACGTGGTGCCATCTTGGCCGTCCATCTTCTGGAAGTTGTAGATGGTGCCACGGATGTCGGATTGACTTGATTTTTGTGTCGTTGGGCTGCGATCGTCGATCCGAATTCATCCGTACGGTCGGATTTGTCATCTAAAGTGCAGATTTACACCATCCTGGCCCTTGATCTTCTAGGGTTCCCCGGTCACTATCTGATGCTACGGATGTCTGATTAGGGCGATCTTGGAGTCGTTGAACTCCAATTGTTGCCCTGATCACATCCATATGGTTGGATCTTTGATCCGAGGCCCTGATAAAATGTTTGCCCTGTCCAAGAACATAAAAGGAGACAATTAACCTCCATTTTATTCAAACTACTCTAAATGCAAGATGATGCATGTTATGCAATATTTATATCATGAAATGAAGTCCTATTCTTAAGAACATGCATAAATAGATATCTTAAGTAGTGTAAATGTGTTTACATCATACCCCCATGCCTATCTTTTGCTAATCCCTCGCAAAAACTATATACTATTTATAAAAGAATTAGGTTGGATTATTTGGACCTAAGTTATTTTCAATCATTAAGAAATTGTCTACTTAGGAACGAACTTTCAAAGACACAACAGTGCCCAGGTATCAGCCAAAATGCAGATCGCCTCAAGCCCTCGCCTTATTCAAAGAAAAATTTCTTTTTCTTTTTACTCTTTTCTAATTTTTTTGGATTTTCAAATTTTAGGGGTTAAGAGTGGCTTTCTACAGCCATTCAACTCACCTAAGATTTGATGAGAACCCTAAGCTTTAAGCATCTTATTGTGATTGTGATAGACTCGTTGACCGGTAATTAAAACGGACTTCGGATTTCTACGCCTCTAGGTGGCCTCAAAAAGACTTCTGCCTAAAGGTGTATCTTTACAACCGGTAGCTTTCTCCTTATTTTTATTTTTTACGGGGTCAACATAAGGGTGAATCCAATGTAAATCTCTTCATTTTATTCTACTTCTCCGCTTCTTCCTAAGTGTTTTGGAAATTTTTAGTGTATTTACTGAGCTGGGTTCTGGACAACCGGTCGATGAGCTGTTACCACCGACAACTTGCCAACCATACTCGTGTGGCGAAGTGTGGCTTATTTCTTTTTGTTCTTTTCTCCTTTTCTTTTTGATTTTCTTTTTTAAGTAGGTGGCTTCCCTGGTCTAAAATTTACCTAAGGGCAGGAAAAATAGAAAGGTCCAGTGACTGTGCTCTGGACAACCTACCTATGGGCTGTTACCCACGATAACTTGCCAACCATATCACCCTAGAAGGTTCATTAGCTACCTAATTTCCGTTGGAATTGCCGGACAACGAGTCAGTGCAAAGAAAGTGTGTAGATGCTTAAGACTCAAAATTCCCTCAAATCAGAGGGCGCGTTGATAAGTCATGTACTTATCACCCAAACTTATTTATTCCAATTATAATAGAATTAAGATGGCGAGGACTCAAAGACAAATCTACATTTTAGTGGATACACAGGCTAATTAAGTCCAAAGACATGAAGGGTCTTTGTGTTCAAATCATAATGTAGTATTTCCTAAGATTGAAAATTTTCTTAAACCCAAAATCTCTTTCCTAATTTTAATTTTTTTTTTATAAAAGAAAATAAAACAAATCTACGGAGCTGACGAATGAATTCAGAGATAAATATCCACCCCCATGCCTATCTAATGCAATGTCCTCATTGTATTAAACAAACATAAAACAGAGTGGAAAAACGTAGAAAGCACCTAAATTGCATGAATGTCAGGTCCGCTCTGAGATGAAAATGAAAAAAAACTGTATATGTGCTGAGTTTAGTGCCTTCAGCTAGCACACTATACAAAGAAAAGAAATGAAGAATTCACAAGTGCAGGTCAGAATTAAAATAAACAGAAGAATCCTCCGACCTGTCAATAGAGGTCCACAGATGTGGACTAGATTGTGGTGCAGACCCACACCCCAAAATCGAGAATATCTTAGGTTCTGGATAAAAATTATCCAAAACCTAAAATCAGAATACAAGCGGGGTCGGTCCTGCGATTTATGAGGATGCAACCTAAGACCAAAAAGTCGGGTTACAGAGAATTGAAGCTCAAAAGGATAATCGTTGAATGTGTGCTTGAGTTGAACATCCTCGAAACAAATGTCGTAAGGGTTCTGATTTGATGGTTTCAGCTTAAAAGGAACCCTTCGACTCAATCTTCCATTTCCTCCAAAATTAACTTCCCAAATCAGAACTTCCCAGCTCCTAGCCTCCTCATTCCAAATGTTAAATTCTGAGACCTCTTGCATGTTAATCATCCCGTCTAAAATCTCCAAGTCTAAATGATGTGACAGAATCAGAATTGACTTGGGTCTAATTATCTCAGAAACAGAATTATCGATAAGCTCAACGGGGTGTAACTGATAATCAGGGCATTGAATTGATTCATCCAGAAAATGTAATCCTGCATCTGTAATGTGTGCCCTAAGATCAGTTTCCTCAGTTATTGGGCTATCAAATGATCTATCAGATTCCTCAGGCCCAATCGTCTCACAGAAATCGTGTTCAGAAAACTCGCGTGAGACTTCGCAAATTGAATCTTCACCATTAAAGAAATCAGGATCCGTATTAATGTATGTCCTAAAATCATTTGTCACTTTCTGTTCCAAGGAGACATATGTTTCCTCATAACCCGGCTCAGGGATCTCAGGTGAAGAAATCAGATCATCCTTAATTGGTTTTTTTAATTCAATCTGGTCAGCCTCGTAACACGTGTCCCACCAACAGGTGCCTGAGCGGGTTCTGTCATTGGCTTTCATGAAGAGGGTTCATCCTGGGAATTATTCCAAGATTGAATCAAAGCAACCACGAATCTCATCTTCAATTTCGTTAATTTCCTAAGTAGAAACTCACCCGGGTTCTTATCCTTAACGTCCTGGAGCCAATCCAACAAAGACTTGTTTAAATCATCAATCATTTCAATTCGAGGCTCCAATCTCTCAATGCAAGGTATTGGTTGAACTTTTAAAGATTGAATGATATTCCTCAAGTTAGCCAGAACCTTATCTTGAACCTTGTTAACCTGAACCAAATGAGTTGGTTCAGGGTTGGGCGGGTTTGGGCTCAATGCAGGGGAATTAACGAATTGAGATTCGTCATACCCTTCCTGATAATAGGTCATTTCAGATTGTTGAAAAGATGGTGATGACCTAAAGGCAGTGAAATCAGAGGATGGGTAAGTGTTGAACGTATACGAATCGCTACGCTGACGTGTTTGGTTTTGGAAAACCTGTCGCTGTAGTTTGAAAGTGAAGAATTCGTGTTCAACAAATAAAATTTATACCGAAATTGAAATTTCGGGACGAAAACAGGGAGGCAGGCGTTTGATTTAAAAACTGTGTTTCTTTTTATTTGTCACGGAATAATTCAATTTAAAACTATCTAATTATTTACAATAAATAGAAGAGAGAGAGAGAGTAAGAGAGAAAGAGAATATTACACAGAGAAATCAAAATGAGATGTGGAATAAACAAGGAATTTATCATCGAGGAGATTGTTCATTACAACTAGAAAGCAAAAAACAATTACACTAGAAAGCAATAAAATTACTCTAGAAAGCATTAAAAGAATGGAGGGAGAAATATCCTCCTCGACGATTGCTTGGAGGATGAGCAAAACTACACTAGTGATGAGAGCCTCATCATGAGCCATAACTAGCTCATTTTGACCCAATAAAGAGAATAAAAGCTCCTACATAACCTAGTAGAAGGCCTAAATGAAGGAATAAGTATTCTGGGAAGAAAACATGAGATAAAGGTTAAAACTGTAATTTTACCATTACAGTACATAAATGGGATTTCTCAGAGACAAACCATAGGTCAAATGGTCTAAGTGAAATAAAAAGTGGGTTGAATCAATCAAAAATGGGTTCATGTGCAATCTAGGAATTAAATGACATTTGGTAACCCTAAAACAGACCTGCTTAAATTAACAAGGTTTCGATCAGGGTAAAAATCAAGTAAAACCTCTAAAAATCATGGAAAAATATCCCCTATGGTTTAGAACACTCAATTTGGCCTTGTGAACCCAGTTTGACCTAGATTAGGGTCCTAGCCCATTAATTAACCTAATTTGGGTTTTTATGCAAAATATTTAGTCAAACATGGTCAAACCTAAAATCCAACTTCACTATTGGATTCCTTAGGTCAAAATTAGGTTTGTACCAAAATTTGGACCTAAGGGGAGGTCATCTTGACCTACTTTGCAACTTAGTACACATAAATCACATTTTGGTCCCTAACTTTTGAAAATCATAGCAGAAAGCCTCCTAACTTCCTCGCCACCTTTGCAATCAGGTCCTTCCGCCATTATTGGGCAGAATCCTTCTCTGGTGAGGATTAGAGAGGGAATACCCTCTGATTCCTCAGAGATCCCCTCCCAGAAATGGAAGGGAGATTCTCTGAGGAATTCCCCTCCATTTGAGGCCAGTCATGATCCTTGATTTGATCCCAATCTCTCGTGCGAACGCACGAGGGATTTGGGTATCCACCCACTTTCCTTCTCCGGCGAGCCGTCGGAGACAAAGGCATGCCCTCCAAGCTCTGAACACACGGCCCAATGGCTATAAAAGAACCCCCAAACCCGGCCACTCATTTTCAGCGTGACTTGGCCGAACTTCCACCTCAAATTCTTCTCCTCCTTCTCCGGCCAAGTGTCCAGCGAGCTCCGGCGAGCCCCCCTTCCCTTCCTCTTCGCTCTGCCACAAAACCAGTGACAGAGCCATCTTCCTGATTCTCCTCCGCATCGCACAACACCCGCGCACGCCGCTTCAGCCTCGTCGTCGCCGCCGTCCTCCCCCACTGGACATCTTCTTCTCCGGCGACAGTCGATACGGCCGTCCGCCTCTCTGCCCCTTTCGTCCCTTTAAGTAGGTTAAAATCATTCCCCTCTATCCCCTCTTTCATTTCCTCACTGTATTTCGCTCAATCGACCCCTCGACCGCCGCCGTCCACCGTCACCTTCCTCATCTCCTGCCACCCTCTGGCGAGGCGCTCCCATCGCTCCACAGCCGCACACGCCTCGCCGACCATCACATAACCTCCGCCTCACCTCACTGAGTATCCTCCACCCGTCTATAGACCCGCTACACCTAGCCAACGATCCCCCGAACTCACCCATCCATCCGGCCACAGGGCGACCTAGGCACGCATGCCTAGGCCGCCCTGCGGCCTGCCACCTTGCCCTTCACCTTTGCCGTGACAAGGCGAAGGTACCCCGGTGATCTGATTAAGCCGAGAGGCTCGTTCCATGTCTGACAGTTCTCAAGCCCCTGCTGCCATTGACGGCGACTCGAAGAAGCTCCAAGCTCACTCCAGGCTTCAAGACGGCCAGGCTCCAGGTGCAGCTCACTCGGGGAGGCATTGCGAAGATATCTGGTCCAGCGAGAAACGCAACAAAGTCTGCAGCCTTGGTAATTGAAGGAGAGAGTTCTAGAGGCACGCGCGAGAATGGTCAGGACTAATAGTCCCACATCGGTAACCTACAAGGCGCTGGCGTGGTTTAAATTGATTTTGTCATATCTTCTCTTCACCTTCGAAAGCACTTGGGGTGAGGTCCCTCACCTATTCCACGACGCCTCGTCCGCGATTTCACCAAGAAGATCTGGCGTGATCTGACCCGACCCTGAGCACACCTCGCGCATCACCCACACACCGGTGAGCCTGGTCACGGGCATGCGATCCGACCCGTTAATCCGACTCTGGTTGAGCTTGCTGAGGGTGGTTTGCAGAGAGAGAGACGTGCGGGTGTGGGTAGAGGGGTTAGGTTTTGTTGTACCTTGCTGTGGCTGTGCAGGGAAGTTAGGAGTGAAGCAAACACTTAGCCGCTGCTAGCAAAGGGAAGAAGAGAAGGAAGTAGAAGGCAAAAATGAAGAAGGAAGGAAGCCCATAAAAAGAGCAGGAAGAGGTGAAGGAAAAAGAGAAGTATAGCAGAGCCAAGGAAGAAGAAGCCTTCACAGAAGAGAGAAGAGAAGGAAGAAGAGAGGTTGGTCGGGCGTGCTTCGTGTGTTAGAAACAGGGGTTGCGAGTAACCCATCATTGTAGTTGCAAAACACGTCGATCAGATAAAATTTATACCGAAACTCCAAGGGAGTCCTGGGTTGAACACAGGGAGGCGATGTTTACTTTACTCCAAAATCGCATTTCGTTTTGTTTCTGTTTGGTATTTTTAGGTTTTGTTATTTTTTTGTGTTTTTGAAATAAAAGACAAGCAAATGAAGCACAAGATAGAGATGAGGAACGAAAATGATTTATATATCAATCCAATGTTTATTACAATCTACTATGAAAGCATAAAAAAAGAGAGGGAGATGAGAGGAAATCTCCCGAATCGGCTGTTCGGCGAGACGACGGCGCCTGGCGGAAGCTCGGATGAAGGAGGTGAGGAGTGGGACGACGGAGGTGAGATGTTGGAGGATGTCGGGTTGGGGAAAGCTTCGGCGTAGCTCCGGAATGGAGGTGAGAAGACGGAGTTGATCTGCTACTGGAATGGAGGTGAGAGGACGGCTCCAAGGTGACCTATGAAGAGAGATGGGAAGTTGGAGTATTTGGTGGGGCAGAGTTTCGCTACACTAATAGGCACCTTGGGAGCTTGAGAACAAGCTCTAATGGAGCATTGGTAGGCTCGCTAGAGCTTGGGAGTAGGTGGGAGTAGAGTAGGTAGAGATGGCTTGGAAGGGAGGGGGTGAAGGCCCTTTTATAATGGTGGAGAAGAGGTTAAAAATGGATAATGGACCTCTAGCGACCTCCAGACCGTCGCTGGAAACATTGCTGTAGACAGCTCACCTCCACCCACGCCCATAGCTGGCTCTGCTGGCTTGCAATGAAACAGCGACGGCTGTAAGCGTCGCTGTAGGTCAGTTTAGCTGTCGCTGAAAGCTGGTGCCAACTGCCCCTTGAGCCTGCGCCGCCTGCCCCGCTCTTCACGCGTGCTGACCGCGCACCCAGCTGTGTGCGCGTGTGCTGTGCGCTGGCGTGCGCGCTTGCAATGCGCTGGCCCGTGCGTGCGCGGCCGCGTTGCCGCTACGCTTCGCTCCAAATGCCTGTCCAATTGCAAATTGGAGTGGCTGCGGGGAATCGAACCTGCGCCTCTCCTTTGCAAGCCGCTGCGTCAACCAATGCGCCACGTCGCCTTTTGTGTCGCGAGGAGGAAATCGGTGCAAACGCTTCCCAGCCGTTGGATCTTGATCCAACGGTAAGGATTAATGGTGTAGATGATGAGGGAGAGTGGGCGGTGGCTGCTGGCTGGGTTTGGGCGGCCTGGATGGCGCCACGTGGCACCATCTGGACCGTCCGTCTTCTTCTTCTTGCAGAGGGTGCCACAGTGCTCAGATCGGGATGATTTTTGCAATGTCGGACTGCGATCGTCTCTCTGGATCCATCCGTACGGTCGGATTTTCCATCCGAAACCTGTATGGATGTCGCATTGCCCCCTGGCCATTGATCTTCCTCGGGCTTCATGTGATGCTACGGGACTCCGATCTAGATGATTTCAGAGGCGTTAGACTCCGATCGTTGTATTAATCAGATCCGTATGGTCTGATCATCCATCTAAGGCCCTGAAATAAATCATCTCCTCTCCTGACCATAGAAAGAACCTAATTAACACAAAATATATACAACTACTCGAAATACACAATGATGCATGTTATGCAATATTTATAACATGAAGTGCAAATCTAAGCCTAGGAACATGCATGAATAGGCATTTTATCCTAGATAGATGTGTCTATATCAGAGGCCAAGACAGAAACCAAGGAAGAAGAAGAAGACCCGTTGATACAAAGAAGGCAGAAGAGAGACTGCAGAGAAAGAAAGAAAATATCAGAATCAGAAGAGAGAAGAAGAATAATCAAAGGACGAAAATAATTTTAAGACGTCTGATCTTGTCGTCCAATTTTACTCTTTTTCCTGGATTACTTTTTAAATGCATTTGAATTAAACTTTTGAGTAAATTAGAGTGTTCAATTACATTTGAGATTAGTAGTAAATTCCGATTGCTCCCTGTGTTCGACCTCGGATACTCCGATTTTCGAGTAATAAAAAATTTTATTTGTTGATGATGCTTGATCACCTATACTATGACGCAATAACTGTTAAAACATGATCGAGTTTCACACGTCAACATTTTGGCATCGTTGCCGGGGAGCAACGTGCAATTTATCACTAGTCTCTACATTCTTTTTATCATATTGAACACTAACTTGCCCGACTTTACTTTGTTGTGATCTTGCAGGTATTTCACGAGAAAATCCCTCCCGCAAGTCAACCACTCCAGGGCAGGTAAGTTCTTTTCGTCCTTAAACCATCCCCTAATCCTGAAAGGACAAAAGGAAGAAATCAATTTAGGAATCAATTGCCTTCTTTATATAGTAATCACCATCTTTAAGGCAAACATTTCCTAATTTTGCGAAAATTTTTCAAATCTTCTTGAAGTTCGAGCGATTTTTTAGATTCTATCCCACAAATTCATGTGCCTAATAGAAATAACGCTTAATCTCTACGGACAACATACTTCTTGCTTTCAAGTCCAAAGAGAATTTCTGTGAAAAAGAAAAAAGGATTGGAAATAGAACCAAATTAGGGTTTCTACAGTAGGATCTTGGAGTGTTAGTCACACATGCCTACATAAAAGGAAATAAACCTTCCCACATCAGTGTGCTACCCAAGCCCTTGATTGAAGAGATCTAAACAAGACAAACCCTAAGAAAAAAAGAAGCTCTAAAATCACTTGAATCTTAAAATTTTTGGAACTAATCACCTGGGAGTCAATCAGGGTGACCTCTAGGCTCCAAACCTAGAATCATTCTGCCATCTATAGGACAGATCAGGTGAAATTGACCCATTGGATCAACCAACCTCTAAATTAGGTCACAACATCAAAACATCTAAAGTTCAAGTGAGAACCCTAAAGCACCTTAGAAATAAAAGTGGTAGACTTAAGAGGTCAAGGTCCCCATTCTGGTCTACCTGGAATCGCAGTGACAAGAGAGGTTGGGTGGGGGAAACCCTGTAACCCGTGAGGACGCTCTACCGTGTAGGGGTCTTTGCAGGACTCTCCCTCTCTGGCTGCCCAGGTAATTCTCAGGTGGATGATCTTCTGATCCAGGGGTACCATCCGCCCCGAACCTCCATAGTCATCCAAACGTCTTTGGGTGTCTTGATTGGGTCAAAAAAAAAAAAAAAAAACATCTCCAGTCCCTCATCTTTTCTTTTTAGAGCACACGCACACATTTTCAGTGGGACTCGTTATTCAGATCTGATCGCTTCATAACTTGATTCTACATCTTGATTCAAACTCTGATTCTACATCTTGATTCCACCACCGGATCCAAATATGCAGCCAAACCACTTAGGACCACCAGTCAAGAGACCTGAATATCAGAGATCCATGAGAGATAGAATGATTGAGGATGCCCTAAAATTCTATGAAAAAGAAGAAACCTCAACACCCATAGGAAACATTCAGGTTGATGTCCCAACAACCACAACCTTTATCATAACTTGTGCCCAAGTACTATTAGCAGAAGCCACAAAAGGATCAACCCGTGACTTGATCATTACTGCATATATTAAGATAGAAAAACTGCACAATCTTGAATACCTTCAATGTATGACAAATCCTCGACTTTGGAAGCAACACCAAGATAGTCTTGAAAAATGGGAAGAGATAATGAGATTAGTAAAACAAGTTATTGACCAGAAATACCCGTATATACCACAAACAGAGGAGGAACTATCTTAGGAAAACATTGAGGATAAATCTGATCTTGGGTTTGAGGCACAAAATGGTTGTGGATTCCCAACCCAAATAGAATACATTGGGCATGATATTGAAGAAGGTTGGGAAGCTCCAAATGTAGGAAAATACCATGATGAGCCCATTCTAGAATCCCAAAACTCCTGCAAGAATGAGAGTAGAACTGAACCTCTCGAGGGTGTAAATTCCGTCCCTTATTCTGATAAGGTGACCCTCGAAGGTTATTCAGACCTAGATTCTAGTAATTCAACCCACATCCTAAGCCTAGAACCTAGATCGAAAACATATTTTGAAGATTTCAAGGCCCCAGATGAAGAAGATCAATCTTTCAATGATGAATATAATTTTGGGCCTCGATTTGATGAATATCCCTCGCCAACATCCTCAGAGGAACTAATCGATTTTTCGGAAGTCATGCCAATCTACGATACAGAAACCGAGGAGTTGGACGAGTGGGGTTTCAATTGGGTCTGCCCTACTAGCTTAAAACCTGAGCCTCTACCAGATAGGGACACCTTTTTAAGCTCAGAATTCACATTTAGGCTAAACCCCAGTCAGGTTGCTGAATCTACAACATATGATTTATTTTATGGTGGTGAAACTCACGATCTGGAATCTCATTCAAATTTTGATTTTTGCAAACTCTCCGACGATTTCGAATCTGACCATAACATCGGAGAAAATCTGCTTCCTGATTATAATAAGCCAATTTTCTTTGAAAACACCTGCTCCACATATACAGAACCAATCAAAAATCGTTCTCTACCTCGACCCGCAACCGGACTCAATTTATATTTTGATTCACCTCTCACTGAGCCGTTTGCAGATGATTCAACTCCATATCTATATCGGGTATCAGGCATTGATCAGACCGAAAAACAAGAGCCATCATTCCGTGATCACCCCTATAAGGTTTCCACACCTCACATTGATTATTTTTCAGAACCCTACTCTGACCAGGCTGAGTCGACTCAGCCTAAACCCGAGTTTTCACTTCCATATCCATCAGAACTACATTGCATATGGTGGGTTCCGCATCTGTTGATCTACATCTATCAACCCACCAGACTTATTGGGTTTAGGCTGCATCATCAGCCTACTGATCTTAACAAGCACCTGGTTGGACTAACTAGGCTCTTAATCAAGGTGTTCCTTTTACAAAATTCCGCTGATTTGACCACTCCCTCTCCACCCCATTTTCTGCTCTGCTGAAGGCATCAAATTTAGCGCTTAACGGGAGGCAACCCGTCATCCCAAAAATAGAGACCCGTCTGATTATCCGTTTGTACTCCACGTCCATTGCACCTTGAGTTCAGCCTTAGACAGTTGATCCCACCTCTGGTACATGTACCAGAGCTTGAAATCATCCGCATCAGTCATTTTCGACCCATTCACCCACCCAATGTATCCTGTTCTAAGTCCCTAACCTCAACACTATTTCACACCCTCCGTTTACAATGAGGACATTGCAAAACTTAGGCATGGGGGGGTGATAAAGTGCATACATACAGAACCAAGAAAAAATCAGAAGGATTCTCACAAAAAAATTCACATATGTCAAAAACACAAAAAATTGAAAAATTGTGAAAAAGAACAAAAAAAAAATGGGGAGGAAATTTTGTGAGCCACATAATCATGAGGAGAAAAAGAAAAAAAATGACAAAAGGAGCACAAAATGAAAAAGAAAAAGAAATAGTCATTAGTAAAAGATTAAGGAATTAATTGAAGTTCTAGACTAGATCAAGAAAAGAAATAGAAGAAAAGTGCTAAGGAGACATAACAAGAGATTAGCGGGAATGCTAATTTTAGGCCTCTTGGGCTAGATTCTTTAGCTTAAAAATTCACGTATCCGCTAAAATTTGGATAATCCTCAAGAGGTTGGGGAAAATGCAAAGCTTAAATATTAGGTCTAAGGCTTAGGAAGTATTCAGCCTCGTTAACTGACCTTCGGTTTGCGGGATTCGATAACCTAAGCACCCTAAATTCACACACAGTCTGGTTCAGTGCACATAAATATCCAAACCGCGCAAAAGCGTTTAATGTTCTGAAAAAGTCACCTAGATTAGGAGTGGCCAATCAACACAAGTTGATTTGGATGAGTTCCCAGTGAGGAGAGGCAGGAAATTCCCCTCGAAGATGCGTAACAACATATCGTCTCCTCGGTGCTTGTCTCTTAGGATATTTAAATATCCTACTGGGGGCATGTAAGCACTCTGCTGGTTCAGATACCATGGGCGGCATTATCATGAAATGTCAATCACCAGGGTCTGAATTCGGCCACGGAACGCCATGGGTGGGATTATCTCGAAATCTTGAAAACCAGGGTTCTGGGGGTTGCCATGGGCGGGATTATCTCGAAATCTCGAAAGCCAGGGACCCTTGAAGATTGATGATGGGGACGAGGAATCCGATACAGACCATGTTGAGAAGCTAATCCGAAGGTAGAAATAAAAAGAAAAGAGAGAGAAAAGTTCTCCAAACAAATAAATCCTCTATCTCTCTTACAAAAATGCACTGCAAACTGAACTTAGGCTGAGATGTCTTAAGCACGGGTGCTTTAACCGCGGGGTCCAACAAACCCTAGGTTAGTTTCTGTGGGCCTTAAAAACCTTTGCGGAGGACTAAGGCTAAAGCAGGTCAGGTCTGGATTTTGGTTGGTACTTGAGTACCTCTAGGCCTATTGTCGTCATTCTAATCTAATCACAAAAGAAAAAGAAGCACTTATCATGATTGTTGACTGACACTCAGGGTCTAGAATGGAAGTTAAAACCTTGAAATTTTGCTAAGGGACTAGCAAAAGCTAGGCATGGGGGTATGATGAGTGCCTCATCATGAGCCATAACTAGCTTATTTTGACCCAATAAAGATAATAAAAGCTCCTACATAACCTAGTAGAAGGCCTAAATGAAGGAATAAGTATTCTGGGAAGAAAACATGAGATAAAGGTTAAAACTGTAATTTTACCATTGCAGTACATAAATGGGATTTCTCAGAGATAGAACATAGGTGAAATGGTCTAAATGAAATAAAAAGTGGGTTGAATCAATCAGAAATGGGTTCATGTACAATCTAGGAATTAAATGACAGTTGGTAACCCTAAAACAGACCCGCTTAAATCAACAAGGTTCCGGTCAGGATAAAAATCAAGTAAACCCTCTAAAAATCATGGAAAAATATCCGCTAGGGTTTAGAACACTCAATTTGGCCTTGTGAACCCAGTTTGACCTAGATTAGGGTCCTAATTCATTAATTGACCTAATTTGGGTTTTTATGCAAAATATTTAGTCAAACGTGGTCAAACCTAAAATCCAACTTCACTATTGGATTCCTTAGGTCAAAATTAGGTTTGTACCAAAATTTGGACCTAAGGGGAGGTCATCTTGACCTCCCCTTTGCAATTTAGTACACCCAAATCACATTTTGGTCCCTAACTTTTGAAAATCATCGCAGAAAGCCCCCTAACTTCCTCGCCACCTTTGCAATCAGGTCCTTCCACCATTATTGGGGCAGAATCCTTCTCCGGCGAGGATTAGAGAGGGAATACTCTCTGATTCCTCAGAGATCCCCTCCCAGAAATGGAAGGGAGATTCTCTGAGGAATTCCCCTCCATTTGAGGCCAGTCATGATCCTTGATTTGATCCCAATCTCTCGTGCGAACGCACGAGGGATTTGGGTATCCACCCACTTTCCTTCTCCGGTGAGCCGTTGGAGACAAAGGCATGCCCTCCAAGCTCTGAACACACGGCCCAATGACTATAAAAGAACCCCCAAACCCGGCCACTCATTTTCAGCTTGACTTGGCTGAACTTCCACCTCAAATTCTTCTCCTCCTTCTCCGGCCAAGGGTCCAGCGAGCTCCGGCGAGCCCCCCTTCCCTTCCTCTTCGCTCTGCCACAAAACCAGTGACAGAGCCATCTTCCTGATTCTCCTCCGCATCGCGCAACACCCGTGCATGCCGCTTCAGCCCCGTCATCGCCGCCGTCCTCCCCCACTGGACATCTTCTCCGGCGACAGTCGATACGGCCGTCCACCTCTCCGCCCCTTTCGTCCCTTTAAGTAGGTTAAAATCATTCCCCTCTATCCCCTCTTTCATTTCCTCACTATATTTCGCTCAATCGACCCCTCGACCGCCACCGTCCACCGTCACCTTCCTCATCTCCGTCCACCCTCCGGCGAGGCGCTCTCATCGCTCCGTAGCCCCACACGCCTCGCCGACCATCACATAACCTCCGCCTCACCTCACTGAGTATCCTCCACTCGTCTATAGACCCACTACGCCTACCCAACGGTCCCCTAAACTCACCCATCCATCCGGCCACAGGGCGACCTAGGCATGCATGCCTAGGCCGCCCTGCGGCCTGCCACCTTACCCTTCGCCTTCGCCGTGACAAGGCGAAGGTCCCCCGGTGATTTGATTAAGCCGAGAGGCTCGTTTCATGTCTGACAGTTCTCAAGCCCCTGCCGCCATTGACGGCGACTCGAAGAAGCTCCAAGCTCGCTCCAGGCTTCAGGATGGCCAGGCTCCAGGTGCAGCTCACTCGGGGAGGCATTGCGAAGATATCTGGTCCAGCGAGAAACGCAATGAAGTTCGCAGCCTTGGCAATTGAAGGAGAGAGTTCTGCGGGCGCACGCGAGAGAAGGCCAGGACTAATAGTCCCACATCGGTAACCTACAAGGCGCTGGCGTGGTTTAAATTGATTTTTTCATATCTTCTCTTCGCCTCCGAAAGCACTTGGGGTGAGGTCCCTCACCTATTCCACGACGCCTCGTCCATGATTTCACCAAGCGGATCTGGCGCGATCCGACCCGACCCTGAGCACACCTCGTGCATCACCCACACACTGGTGCGCCTGGTCACGGGCACGCGATCCGACCCGTTAACCCGACTCTGGTTGAGCTTGCTGAGGGTGGTTTGCAGAGAGAGAGAGACGCGTGGGTGTGGGTAGAGGGGTTGGGTTTTGTTGTACCTTGCTGTGGTTGTGTAGGGAAGGTAGGAGTGAAGCAAACACTTAGCCGCTGCTAGCAAAGGGAAGAAGAGAAGGAAGCAGAAGGCAGAAATGAAGAAGGAAGGAAGCCCGTAAAAAGAGCAGGAAGAGGCGAAGGAAAAAGAGAAGAAGTATAGCAGAGCCAAGGAAGAAGAAGCCTTCACAGAAGAGAGAAGAGAAGGAAGAAGAGAGGCCAAGACAGAAACCAAGGAAGAAGAAGAAGACCCGTTGATACAGAGAAGAAGAAGGCAGAAGAGAGACTGCAGAGAAAGAAAGAAAATATCAGAATTAGAAGAGAGAAGAATAATCAAAGGACGAAAATACTTTTAAGACGTCTGATCTTGTGATCAGACGTCCAATTTTACTCTTTTGCCTGGATTACTTTTTAAATGCATTTGAATTAAACTTTTGAGTAAATTAGAGTGTTCAATTACATTTGAGATTAGTAGTAAATTCCGATTGCTCCCTGTGTTCGACCTCGGATACTCCGGTTTTCGAGTAATAAAAACTTTTATTTGTTGACGACGCTTGATCACCTATACTACGACGCAATACCTATTAAAACACGATCGAGTTTCGCGTGTCAACAACTAGAAAGTAGTAAATCTATACTAGAAAGTAGTAAAAAGAATAGGGAGAGAGAAATCCTCCCCGACGGTTGCTTGGAGGACGAGCCGGACGGGACGACGCCTGGACAAAGGGGAACGAAGCAGGATGAAGGAGGACGAAGCAGAGGAACGGGAACAAAGTAGCACGCCGTCGTCGTCGCGGGATCCACTTCCGAAGGGGAATGAAAATTTAGACTTTATCTCGCGAGAAGCATCCCGGGTGTGGGACAAGCTTCTCTTGAACTTTGGAGGGGTAGAGAGGAGAAGGAAGGGATGAGAATTTCGTATGAATGGGGTCTCCTTTTATAGTTGCAAGGAGTGGGGGCAAAATGGACATTACAACTTCAAAATAATAAATGAGGGGTCTTTAGTGACGGATAAAACTGTCGCTAAAGCCCCCAACGTGGGCATAGCTTCCGTGCCCACACGCGCCGCTTCAGCTGCCCGCGCGCGCAACGGCTTCCCATGTCCTTTGAATCTCAGTCGTCCGATTGCAAGATCGGACGGCTTAAGTCACGCCATCACCCGCTGCACTGCGCGCCCATCTGCGTGCGATCGCGCATCCATGCCGTGCGTGTAATAGCGCGTCAGCGCTATCGAGCGCGCACAGCCATTGGATCTCCATCTGACGCTCCACGCGCCTCAATTGCCCGTGCCTTCCAGCCCCTCGCTGCGGCTCGAACTCGCGCCCGCCGCTCGCGAAAGCGCGCTTAACCGCTGCGCTATGGGGCGCGGATGGTCGAGCGGATGCTTTTAGGCGCGGCCGACCACAGCCGTTGGATCAAGATCCAACGGCGGAAAGTGAGCGGGTGCGGGGCCTTCGTAGAATGCGTGCGGCCGTTTGGGTGGTCGAGATGGCGCCACGTGGTGCCATCTTGGCCGTCCATCTTCTGGAAGCTGTAGATGGTGCCACGGATGTCGAATTGACTCGATTTTTGTGTCGTTGGATTGCAATCGTCGATCCAAATTCATCCGTGCGGTCGGATTTGTTATCTGAAGTGCGGATTTACACCATCCTAGACCTTGATCTTCTAGGGTTCCTCGATCACTATCTGATGCTACGGATGTCTGATTAAGGCGATCTTGGAGTCATTGAACTCCAATCTTCGCCTTGATCACATCCATATGGTTGGATCTTTGATCAGAGGCCCCGATAAAATGTTTGCCCTGTCCAAGCACATAAAAGGAGACAATTAACCTCCATTTTATTCAAACTACTCTAAATGCAAGATGATGCATGTTATGCAATATTTATATCATGAAATGCAATCCTATGCTTAAGAACATGCATAAATAGATATCTTAAGTAATGTAAATGTGTTTACATCATACTCCCATGCCTATCTTTTGCTAGTCCCTAGCAAAAACTATATGCAATTTATAAAAGAATTAGGTTGGATTATTTGGACCTGAGTTATTTTCAATCATTAAGAAATTGTCTACTTAGGAACTGAACTTTTAAAGACAGAATAGTGCCCGGGTATTAGCCAAAATGCAGACCGCCTCAAGCCCTCGCCTTATTCAAAGAAAAATTTCTTTTTCTTTTTACTCTTTTCTAATTTTTTTGGATTTTCAAATTTAGGGGTTTAGAGTGGATTTCTACGGCCATTCAACTTACCCAAGATTTGATAAGAACCCTAAGCTTTAAGCATCTTATTGTGATTGTGATAGACTCGTTGACCGGTAATTAAAATGGACTTCGGATTTCTACGCCTCTAGGTGACCTCAAAAAGACTTCTGCCTAAAGGTGTATCTTTACAACCGGTAGCTTTCTCGCTACTTTTATTTTTTACGGGGTCAACACAACGGTGAATCCAGTGTATATCTCTCCGATTTATTCTACTTCCCCTCTTCTTCCTAAGTGTTTTGGAAATTTTTAGTGCATTTACTGAGCTGGGTTTTGGACAACCGGTCGATGAGCTGTTACCATCGACAACCTGTCAGCCATACTCGTGCGGCGAAGTGTGGCTTATTTCTTTTTGTTCTTTTCTCCTTTTCTTTTTGATTTTTCTTTTTTTTTAAGTAGGTGGCTTCCCTGGTCTAAAATTTACCTAAGGGCAGGAAAAAGAGAAAGGTCCAGTGACTGGGCTCTGGACAACCTAACTATGGGCTGTTACCCACAATAACTTGCCAGCCATATCACCCTAGAAGGTTCATTAGCTACCCAATTTCCATTAGAATTGCTGAACAATGAGTCAGTGCAAAGAAAGTGTGTAGATGCTTAAGACTCAAAATTCCCCCAAATCAGAGGGCGGGTTGATAAGTCGTGTACTTATCACCCAAACTTATTTATTCCAATTATAATAGAATTAAGATGGCAAGGACTTAAAGACAAATCCACATTTTAGTGGATACACAGGCTAATTAAGTCCAAAGACCTGAAGGGTCTTTGTGTTCAAATTATAGTGTAGTATTTCCTAAGATTGAAAATTTTCTTAAACCCAAATTCTCTTTCATAATTTTGAATTTTTTTTTATATATAAAAGAAAATAAAATAAATCTACGGAGATGACGAATGAATTCAGAGATGAATATCCAACCCCCCATGCCTATCTAATGCAATGTCCTCATTGTATTAAAAAGACATAAAACAGAGTGGAAAAACGTAGAAAGCACCTGCATTGCGTGAATGTCAGGTCCGCTCCGAGATGAAAACGAAAAAAAACTGTATATGTGCTGAGTTTAGTGCCTTCAGCTAGGCACACTATACAAAGAAAAGAAATGAAGAATTCACAAGTGCAGGTCAGAATTAAAATAAACAGAAGAATCCTCCGACCTGTTAACAGAGGTCCACAGATGTGGACCAGATTGTGGTGCAGACCCATCCCCCATAATCGAGAATAGCTTAGGTTCTGGATAAAAATTATCCAAAACCTAAAATCAGAATGCAAGTGAGGTCGGGCTTGTGATTTATGAGGATGCAACTTGATAATAAGCGTGGGTTTGACCGGGTTGTGTTATATCGTTGTAGTAAAGCCGGTTGTTACCAACGTTTTCATATAAAATTTTTTACTCGGAAAAATAAAAGAGTTCCCGAGGTCGAACTCAGGGAGCAAGTTGTATTCTAGAGATATACAAGTTCTATTACAAAAATAAAGAGAGAGAGAGAGATGAAAATTTGGCTTCTTCTTCTTTTCTTCTTTCTTCCTCTTTGTCTTTGGTTCTTCCTGTTCTTTGTTCTTCTTCTTCTTCTTCTTCTTCTGCTTTCTTCTGCTTTCTTCAGATCTTCCTCTTTGTCTTTGGTTCTTCCTGTTCTTCTTCTTCTTCTTCTTCTTTTTCTTCTGCTTTCTTCAGATTTTCCCCTCGTGCTCTTCTTCTGTTCTTCCTTGTTCTTCAGCGGGTCTTCTTCTTCTTCTTTGGCCTGCACACTTCAGAGTTTATTCGTCAAGGCAAAAACCTACTCTACCCCCCTCCCCCGCGTATCTCTCTCTCTGAAATCACTCTTCGGAAGCTCTCCCAGAGCGCTACCGGGTAATCGGGTTCGGGTCAGGCCCGGGTCCAGGCCCACCGGCGTGCGTGGTGGGCGAGGAGTGCAGGTCAGTCTAATCGGGTCGGGCCAGGTCCGCGGAGCGTGGTCACGGACGAGGCCGAGTCGGGTCGGGTCGGGTGAGAGGGACCTCACCCCGTGGTAACTGAGGCAAACAGCATAAGGCAGTTTTTGCCTTTATGCATCCGCGTGCCTTCGAGAGATTCCGAGGTGGGACTAAATGTCCCACCCCAATTCTCTCACGACTGCAGCAGGGATGGTGCTCCCAATTGCATCGGCTGTTGAGGCGCACAGCTCCAATTGAGGGCCAGGGTGTGTGCGCGAGACTCTTTCGCGCTGGCCGTGGCTTTTCAACCTGGGATATCTCGGCTTGGAGCAACCTCGAGCAGGCTTCGAGCTTCCTCGCCAATGGCGGTCAAGGCCTGGAACCTGAAACCAATGGCACGGCCTCTCGGCCAGATCAGACAGGCGGGGGACCTTCGCCGTGGCACGGCGAAGGTGGTCAGGGGGTCTGCAGGGGGCGAGATGGAGCTGTCAGGTCGTCCTAGGTCAAACTGTGAGCGAGGGAGTGGGTGTGTTCGGTGGGTCTGCAGAGGGTGTTTGGTGGGAAGTGGAGGGGCGGAAGAGGATCAGGGTGAGGAGGCGGAGGTTCTGCGGTAGTCGGCGAGCCGTGTGGGTCGCTGAGGTGATGGGAGCGGCTCGCCGGAGGGTGGTCGGAGGCGGAGAGGATGAGGGTGAACAGGGTCGGTAGAGGGCTTAATTGACTAAATCGAAAGCGGGGAAAGAAAGAGGAGAAGAAGGGGAGTAAGTCTAACTTAACTGCAGGGACGAAGGGGGAGGAACAGGGCGACAGTCGTATCGACTGTCGCCGGAGAAGACGATGCTCAGGGAGAGGGGCGGCGGCGAGCAGAAGGCTGGAGAGGCGCCAGCTGGGTGCGGCGTGGCGCGGGAAGAGCAGGGGAGGAGGTCTCTGCTGCTGGTAGTGCGGCAGAGCGAAGAGGTGGAGGGGGAGGAAGTCGCCGGAGCTGGTGAGCGTCTGCCGGAGAAAGAAGAGAAGAAAGCTGGGGGTTTTCTCCGTCAGATCCAGGCTGCCCTCGTCGGTGGAGCGGCGGGGGGTATTTATAGGGTTGAAGCAGGGAGGAAGGCGGAGGGAGACGACGTGTCTCCCTCGCCGGAGAATGGTCGGAATACGAACCCATACCGTCCGTGCGTTCGCACGGCCGGTATGGGGGGCTACAGTGACCATGGGGGTGCTCCTGCGACGGCTGACGACGCAGGGCACCCCCGGTACACTTGCCAGGTCCCCCACCTCACCCTGCGCGGCGCCATGCTCCGCGCAAGGTCGCCGGAGCATGGTGCTGGCAGGGTTTTGCAGGAGGGACCTGTTTGCAAAGAACGAAGGAGAGTTAGGGGCCAAAATGCGAGGGTTCAAAAGTTGAGGGCCAAAGAGTAAATATATGAGGACCAAAGTGTGAAGTCGGTCAAGGAGGTTTCTTCTTAGGCTCAAGTTTTTATACATGACTAATTAGGACCTAAGGAATCTGATGGTGAATTTTATTTTCATATTAAACCTTGTTTGACCGGTCAATTTGCGCAAAAACCCAAATTAAGTTATTAATTGGGCATGGTTCTCAATGTAGGTCAAAATGGGTTCTAAAGGCCAAATTGATGGTTCTAAACCCCAGAGATTATTTTTCTATGAATTTTAGAGGGTTTATTCTATTTTTATTTTGCCTCGAACCTTGTGAATTGAAGTGGGTTGTTTTAGGGTTACAGATTATCATTTGGTTCCTTGGAAGTGCTGTAGCCCTTGCTAGATCATCTCATCCCACTTTTATTCTTATTAAGCTGTTTTGACCTATGTTTGGGCCCTGAATTACCCTGTATGCAGATTATACTGGTAAAATTGCACTTTTACCCCTTATGACTTATTTTCTTCTCAAACTCAGAATTCTCTGAGTTAAGCTTTTCCTTGAGATATGTAGGAGCTTTTATCCTTTGTATTGGGTCAAAATGAGCTAGTTATGGCTCATGATGAGGTTCTCATCATACCCCCATGCCTAGCTTTTGCTAGTCCCTTAGCAAAAAAAACTTAAGGTTTCAACCCTTGTTCTAGACCATGAAGTTTTCAATGGTTTTAGATAAGTGCCTTTTTATTTGAGCATAGATTAGGTTAGAATGCTGACCATAGGCCTAAAAGATACTCTAGTACCAATCAAGATCCAAATCTGTCTAGCCTTAGCCTCAGTCTTTTAGCAAAGGTTTTTAAGGCCCACAAGAACTAACCTAAGGTTTATTGGACTTCGTGGTTAAAGCACCCGTGCTTGAAATGATTTTAGCCCTGGCTCAGTTCGCAGTGCGTTTTGTAAGAGAGAGATAGAAAGTTTTTTCTGTTTGGAGAGTTTTCTCTCTCTTTTTCTTTTTAGTTCTAGTCTAGGATTGGCTTTTCAACACGGTCTGTATCAGATTCCTTGCTCCCATCATCAATCCTCAAGGGTTCCTGGCGATCGATGCTTCGAGATAGCACCGCCCATGGCAACCCCCGGAACCCTGGCTATTGAGATTTCGAGATAATCCCATCCATGGTATTCCGTGGCCGAATCCAGACCCTGGCAATTGACACTTCGAGATAATGCCATCCATGGAATCTGAACCAGCAGAGTGCTTACATGCCCCCCGTAGGATATGTAAATATCCTAAGAGACAAGCACCGAGGAGATGATATTTTGTTACGCATCTTCGAGGGGATTTCCCGCCTCTCCGCGCTGGGAACTCGTCCAAATCAACTTGTGTTGATCGGCCATTCCTATTCTAGGTGTTCTTTTCAGATTTTTGCGACGCTTCTGCGTGATTCTGATTTTTATGCTTACTGAACCAGGCTGTGTGTGAGATTAGGGTGCTTAGGTTACTGAGTCCCGTAAACCAAAAATTAGTTAACGAGGCCGAATACTCCCTAAGCCTTAGACCTAATACTTCAGCTTTTCATTTTCCTCAACCTCTTGAGGAGTGTCCAGATCTTAATGAGTACTAAGAGTCTATTCAAGAATGCCTAAGGTTTGCATTCTTACTAATCTCATTGTGCACTTTTCAGTTATTTTCTTGAATGAGGTCTAGAACTTAGGTTAATTCCTTAGTTCCTTACTAATGACTATCAACTTTTCTTATAATTTTGTGCTCCTTTTTCATTTTGTTTCTTTTCTCCTTCACAAAATTTTCCTTCTCCTCTTTTCCTCTTATTCTTTTTCGAAAAATTTTTTAATTTTTATGGTATTTTTGGCATATGTGAATTTTTTTGTTTGAAACCTTTTCTTACAAGTTTTTGCACTTTCCTACCCCCCCATGCCTAAGATTTGCAATGTCCTCATTGTAACCTAGGGGGTCTTAGTTCAGGGTGAACTTCGAGTGCTGAAAGGTGTCAGAACAAGTTTCAGGTTTTCAAAGAGAATGACGGGCTGCCTCCCGTTAAGCGCTGAGTTTTACGCCATCGGCTGGGCGCAATAAGCTCAAGGGGAAAGGAGGATATAAGATGCCTCAGCCAAATCAGTAGAAGTTACATCAATGAACGGCTTGAGTCTTTGACCATTCACGATGAAAGGTTCAGAATCGTGGCTGAGTGGACTGATTTCGATTGCTCCATTTCCAAAAACCTGTCGGACCAAATATGGTCCGACCCACTTAGATCTCAGTTTTCCTGGGAAGAGTTTGAGTCGGGCATCAAAGAGTAGGACCTTTTGACCAGGATGAAAGATCTTTCTCGAGATGTGTTTGTCGTGGAAGGCTTTAACCCGCTCCTTGTAGATTTGCGAGTTCTCGTACGCGTCTGTGCGTAATTCATCGATCTCGCTGATTTGGAGTTTTCTGTGGGTCCCAGCCTTGGAAAGATCTAGATTACAGTTCCGTACTGCCCAATAGGCTTTATGCTCCAGTTCGACGGGAAGGTGGCATGCCTTTCCGTACACCAATCTAAAGGGAGACATGCCCAATTGGGTCTTGTGGGCGGTCCTATAGGCCCACAATGCTTCCGGAAGTCGGGACGACCAGTCCTTCCTGTCAGGTCGAACAGTGACCTGTAGGATTTTCTTGATCTCCCGATTCGACAGCTCAGCTAGACCATTAGTTTGGGGGTGGTAAGGAGTAGAGATTCGGTGAGACACCCCGTATTTGGTCATCAGTGACCTAAACTGAGCATTTGTGAAATGGGTCCCCCCATCAGAGATTATTGCACGAGGAATCCCGAACCTTGAGAAAATGTGTTGATGAATGAATTTGAGAACGATTTTGTGATCACAGGTTCGGGTCGGTATGGCTTCGATCCATTTGGACACGTAGTCCACAGCCAACAGAATGTATTCGAAACCATCCGAAACAGGAAAGGGGCCCATAAAATCAATCCCCCAAACATCAAAGATTTCGCATACTAGAATCGGTTGCATAGGCATCATGTCGCGATGGCTCATGTTGCCCAAAGTCTGGCAACGACTGCATGCCTTGCAATGACTGTATGCGTCTTTGAACAGTGTGGGCCAGTAAAAGCCGCACTGGAGGACTTTTGATGCGGTTTTATGCCCGGCAAAATGGCCACCGCATGCCTGGTCATGGCAGAAAGAGAGGATATTGTTGACTTCCCCTTCCGGGATACATCTCCGGATGATCTGATCGGCACCTATGCGGAAGAGGTACGGGTCTTCCCACATGTAATACTTGGCATCGGAGCGTAATTTGTCTTTCTTGGACTTCGGCCAATCGGACGGGGTCTGATGAGATGCCAAGTAATTTACAATATTAGCAAACCATGGAAGGCTAGTACCAATAGTCAGCAGGTGCTCATCGGGAAAATGCTCAGTGATGGGTCCGGAAGGGTCTATCATTTCAGAAGGAAGACGGGACAAGTGATCAGCTACCACGTTTTGTTTTCCCGCTTTATCGCGAATCTCGAGGTCAAATTCTTGCAACAGCAAGATCCATCGGATCAATCGAGGTTTCGCGTCCTTCTTTGCAAGGAGATGCCTCACAGCCGTGTGATCCGAGTATATGATGACATGGGAACCCAGAAGGTATGATCTGAATTTCTCTAGGGCAAATACTACAGCTAGCAGCTCTTTCTCAGTAACTGTATAGTTACGCTGAGCCTCATCGAGTGTTTTGCTGGCGTAGTAAATGACCACAGGTTTCTTGTCATTTTTCTGCCCCAAAACCGCTCCTACAGCGAAGTCGGATGCATCACACATGATCTCAAAGGGTTGAGACCAATCAGGGGACTGTAGGATCGGGGCTTGGGTGACTCGGTCACGCAGGATTTCAAATGCTTGAGTGCATTCCTTGGAGATTTCGAAGGGAACATCCTTGGAGAGAAGAGTGGTCAGGGGGCGTGCGATTTTTGAAAAATCAGGGATAAATCGTCGATAAAAACCGACATGCCCTAAAAAGGAGCGGATGTCCCTGATCGAGCTAGGCATAGGAAGGCGAGAAATCAGATTAACCTTAGCTCGATCCACTTGGATACCTTTCTCCGAAATTGAGTGTCCCAGGACAATTCCCTCAGGCACCATGAAATGGCTCTTTTCCCAGGAAAGAACCAAATTCACGTCGATGCACCGCCTGAGTATCTGGACCAAGTGCTGGAGGCAATCGTCGAATGATGCTCCGAAAACTGAAAAGTCATCCATGAAGACTTCCAGATAATCACCTACCATATCTGAGAATATGGCAAGCATGCATCGCTGAAAAGTAGCGGGTGCATTGCAAAGACCAAAAGGCATCCTTCGGAAAGCGTATGTTCCGAAGGGGCAGGTGAATGTGGTCTTTTCTTGGTCCTCAGGATGGATTGCCACCTGGTTATAACCGGAGTACCCGTCAAGAAAGCAGAAGAACCTATTTCTCGCTAGTTTTTCGAGAATTTGATCAATGAAGGGTAGTGGGAAATGATCCTTCTTCGTGGAGGAATTGAGTCGACGGTAATCTATACAGACTCTCCACGAGTTGGCTAATCGGGTAGGAATGATTTCTCCGGTCTCAGTCGTTATAGTGGTGAGTCCTGCCTTTTTAGGCACGACCTGAATCGGGCTCACCCAACGACTATCGGAGATCGGGTAGATGATCCCGGCATCTAGCCACTTGATGATCTCCTTTTTCACGACCTCCTGCAGATTGGGGTTTAAGCGTCTCTGCATTTCACGAGAAGGTCGTGTGCCCTCTTCTGAATAGATATGATGAGTACAATAAGAGGGACTTATTCCAGTCAAATCATCGAGAGTCCATCCGATGGCTCTGCGATGTTGCTGGAGGACAATAATCAGACGGTATTCCTGTTCAGGATTGAGGTTGGAATTGATGATCACAGGAAGGGTCTGATTAGAACCCAAAAAGATGTATTTCAAATGAGCAGGAAGGGGTTTCAGTTCAAGGATGGGGTTTTCAGCAGCAGCGGGTGGTTCAGTATAGATGTGAGGTTCAAGGGTGGGAGTTATTGGGTTGTTCACATCCGGAATGGACTCCTCTATTTGCGGGTCAAGATCCTTCTGTGGTTGATGAGGAATACTCAAGTCATTCTGGAGGTGTGATTCATCAACCAAAGTCTTGATGTCACAAATTTGTTCGATGACGCCGCAATTAATTCCTTGTTGGGCCTTAAATATATCAATTTTCAGTGTTTGATCTCCAAACTTAAGCTCTATTTGGCCCTCCTCACAGCTGATGTTGGCTCTAGCAGTAGCCAAGAAAGGTCTCCCTAGAATGATTGGTGTATCCCTAGGGTTCTCAGGTGCATCCATGTCTAAGACTATAAAGTCCACTGGAAAATAGAAATCCCGCACTCTCACGATAACATCCTCGAGAATCCCTTTTGGTGACTTTATAGATCGATCTGCTAATTGTAATGTCACCTCAGTTGGTTTCAGCTCAGATTCTTCCAGATGGTCAAGTAAGGATGTGGGTATCAGATTTATAGATGCACCTAAGTCTAACAATGCTCTGTCCAATTGGGTACCACCTATCTTACAGGAGATCAGGGGAGTTCCAGGATCTTTTGCCTTGGGTGGGAGTCTACTAAGGATTACAGAGCTGGCTTGCTCTGACAGAACAATTGGGCTCCCTCCCTTGGTTCGCGGCTTACGCTGGGGTGTACATATATTCTTTAGAAATCGTGCGTAAGCTGGTACGTGGCGGATTGCATCCATCAAGGGGATGTTTATGTGGACCTGCTCAAAGAGCTTGACCAGGTCCTCCTCAGGGGCCACGGGTTTGGTGGTCTTCTTTCCCTTGGTCAGGGCTTCGGGAAACGGGATCTTGGTTGGTTCCTCTAGGATAGGTCCTGGTTGTGGGTCTGGAACAGCGGTACCTTGGATAACTATCCTAGGGTCATGATTATCAGGCTGGGAGTGGTTTGGATAATGCTGGTCCTGAGTTGTCTTACCACTACGTGTTGTTACAGAATTTAATCCGGCCTGATTTTGGTTTGGATTTGGTAGGAGGGGTGGCTGCTGCTGAAATCCCGTACGAGAAGTAGAGGCTTCCATCTCGTCTGGAGATGGAGCAGTGGGGGCCTGATAAATCCATTGAGCTTGGCCTAAATTTGGATTCATAACGCGCTTCTGGGTTGGCACGTTATTTGGGTTAGGAAGGGGTTGGGAAGGGAGTGTGCCTGGCTGGCGAGAATTTGCCAACTGGGCCAGCTGAGTTTTAACTTCAGTAAGCTCGTCCTTGTGCTGTTTTTGAATGGCCGCATTCGATTTTTGAATGTCAGCCAGAGTCTGAAGGATTAAGGACATTTGATCTTGATTTGGCCCTGATGGATAAGTAGGGTTGGGCCGAGGCTGAGGCGGCTGGTAGTGATGAGAGGGCTGTGGGCGGGACTGAAAAGGTGGTCTTTGGGTTTGAGAATTTCCCGCCCACTGAAAATTTGGATGGTTTCGCCATCCAGGGTTGTAAGTGTTGGAGAATGGGTCGTTCTGGATGGCGTTGAGGTCCTCGCAGGTCTGAGGAACCTCCTGAGAATCAGGGAAAGGGGGAATGGAGTTCCCCCGGCTGGTGAAGAAAGGATCGGATGATCTTCCAGTCCAAGAATCAGATGGGGATGGATATGGATCCATCCCAGGGGAGGATCGGTGTAGGATGTTTTGCACAGTCTCCTGTGTGGAAGGAGGTTGTGCAAAGGAGTTACGCGCAGAGGTGGCTCGCTGCAAGTGCTGAGTCAGCTCATCCACCTTCTTTTCAATAATTGAGACCTTGTCCAATCGACTGGCCATTAATTCCAGGTCGACTGATGCGGACAGGCCCTGCGTCTCATGTGCTCCCTTAAGATTCGTCACTGCGCGGGTATTCGTCCTGTCGAATAATCCCATGGAGTCATTGTTGATGGAGTTCTCGCACATGTTTTCGAGAATCTCCCATACGGTGTCTTCATGTTGACCCATGATGTTTCCTCCGCAGGTTGCATTGACGAAAAGGCGGATGTCCTCACGGAGTCCCTGGTAAAAAGATTGGACTTGTTCCCATTTAGGAACTCCGTGATGGGGGCACTTCCTCATGAGATCCTGAAAACGATCCCATGCCTCATGGAGAGGTTCTCCTGATTGTTGAGTGAAGTGTGTAATCTGATGGCGCAAGGCGTTGGTCCGACCAACGGGAAAGAACTTTTTCAAAAACTCGGATTGAAGTTCTTCCCAAGTGTTGATCGGCCGGGTCTGAGTTTGATACCAATGGGCGGCCTTGTCCATAAGAGAAAAGGAGAACATCTTCATGAGAAGAATATCCCGATTTTGCGCATCTGATCCAAAAGTGTGGGCCAGATGCTTAAGCTGTTTGATGTGCTGGAAGGGATCTTCAGAATTAAGCCCATGGAATTTAGGTATAGCGTGAATCATGTTGGGCTTTAGTTCGGAATCAGGTCCTCCAATCGGGATTCTAACTCGAGGCTCAATTGCCACCGCAGCAGGATTGTAGTGGTCCCGCATCATAGGACGCTGTGGTGGGTGCACGAAGTTTTGGAAGAGGTCATTGAGTCGCTGGAGCTGGTGTTCCAGATTATTTTCTTCCTCAACTGGCTGAGCCATGATGGGGGAAGAAGAAGAACTTGGTTCTGAATCAGAAGAGAGAATAATGTGAGGGTGTTGCTGCACAAACACGGGCGTCGAGGCTTGGCCTTGACGAGAGTGAATTTCTAAAGGAGGTCTTAAGGGTGGTCTTAGAGACCTCCTTCCGTACATGCACAGTTGGGAGAGGTAAGTTTAGAAGGTGATGGACCCAATCAAGACACCCAAAAATGTGTTGGGTGACTATAGAGGTGCGGGGCAGATGGACCCCTTGATCAGAAAGATCGTCCACCTGAGAATTACCTGGGCAGCCAGAGAGGGAGAGTCCCGCGAAGACCCCTACACGGTAGAGCGTCCCCACGGGTTACAGGGTTTCCCCCACCCGACCTCTCTTGTCACTGCGGTTCCAGGTAGACCAGAATGGGGATCTTGACCTCTTAAGTCTACCAATTTTAAGATCAGGGTGCTTAAGGTTTCACTTGAACTTTAGTCTTTTTAAGTGCAAAGAGTGACCTAATTTAAGGTTGGTTAACCCAAGGGGTCAACTTTACCTATTGTTTTCTTTAAGAGCTTTTAGGTCCTGTCTTTTAGGGTTCAAGTGTTTAGAGAGAGCCAATTGTTTAGGATTTTTCTTGTATAGGTATTTTCAGACAAGGGCTTGGGCACACTTCATTTGGTTTTCTCAATTCTTGAGTTAAGTAGTGTGTCTCTAAATCCCTAGTGTTGGATCCTAGGTTGGCTCTACTTGGTCCAGTTAATTCTTTGTTGGGTAATTAGGGCTCAAGCAAGAATGTGTTAGCCCTTAAATACCCTTGATAGTGTGCAGAAATAATGAGTTGAAAACATGCAACTTTTATGGTTACTAAATATGGAAGACAGGTTAGCCCTATATTGCTTGTTCTTTTCTTTTCTTTCTCTTTAGAGTGTAGGGGTTAATAGTGAGAGAAAAGATTTACCTGTCTTCGGAGTGGTTGTCGTGTGGTTGCTTGTCTTCTTGAGTTCCTGTAGCTGCACAAAAGAGAGGAGATTATCAGAAATTAAAAGATACAGGAATGTTTACCTCTAGAATTAGCCGTTGCTCCCCGGCAACGGCGCCAAAATGATAATAAGCGTGGGTTTGACCGGGTTGTGTTATATCGTTGTAGTAAAGCCGGTTGTTACCAACGTTTTCATATAAAATTTTTTACTCGGAAAAATAAAAGAGTTCCCGAGGTCGAACTCAGGGAGCAAGTTGTATTCTAGAGATATACAAGTTCTATTACAAAAATAAAGAGAGAGAGAGAGATGAAAATTTGGCTTCTTCTTCTTTTCTTCTTTCTTCCTCTTTGTCTTTGGTTCTTCCTGTTCTTTGTTCTTCTTCTTCTTCTTCTTCTTCTGCTTTCTTCTGCTTTCTTCAGATCTTCCTCTTTGTCTTTGGTTCTTCCTGTTCTTCTTCTTCTTCTTCTTCTTTTTCTTCTGCTTTCTTCAGATTTTCCCCTCGTGCTCTTCTTCTGTTCTTCCTTGTTCTTCAGCGGGTCTTCTTCTTCTTCTTTGGCCTGCACACTTCAGAGTTTATTCGTCAAGGCAAAAACCTACTCTACCCCCCTCCCCCGCGTATCTCTCTCTCTGAAATCACTCTTCGGAAGCTCTCCCAGAGCGCTACCGGGTAATCGGGTTCGGGTCAGGCCCGGGTCCAGGCCCACCGGCGTGCGTGGTGGGCGAGGAGTGCAGGTCAGTCTAATCGGGTCGGGCCAGGTCCGCGGAGCGTGGTCACGGACGAGGCCGAGTCGGGTCGGGTCGGGTGAGAGGGACCTCACCCCGTGGTAACTGAGGCAAACAGCATAAGGCAGTTTTTGCCTTTATGCATCCGCGTGCCTTCGAGAGATTCCGAGGTGGGACTAAATGTCCCACCCCAATTCTCTCACGACTGCAGCAGGGATGGTGCTCCCAATTGCATCGGCTGTTGAGGCGCACAGCTCCAATTGAGGGCCAGGGTGTGTGCGCGAGACTCTTTCGCGCTGGCCGTGGCTTTTCAACCTGGGATATCTCGGCTTGGAGCAACCTCGAGCAGGCTTCGAGCTTCCTCGCCAATGGCGGTCAAGGCCTGGAACCTGAAACCAATGGCACGGCCTCTCGGCCAGATCAGACAGGCGGGGGACCTTCGCCGTGGCACGGCGAAGGTGGTCAGGGGGTCTGCAGGGGGCGAGATGGAGCTGTCAGGTCGTCCTAGGTCAAACTGTGAGCGAGGGAGTGGGTGTGTTCGGTGGGTCTGCAGAGGGTGTTTGGTGGGAAGTGGAGGGGCGGAAGAGGATCAGGGTGAGGAGGCGGAGGTTCTGCGGTAGTCGGCGAGCCGTGTGGGTCGCTGAGGTGATGGGAGCGGCTCGCCGGAGGGTGGTCGGAGGCGGAGAGGATGAGGGTGAACAGGGTCGGTAGAGGGCTTAATTGACTAAATCGAAAGCGGGGAAAGAAAGAGGAGAAGAAGGGGAGTAAGTCTAACTTAACTGCAGGGACGAAGGGGGAGGAACAGGGCGACAGTCGTATCGACTGTCGCCGGAGAAGACGATGCTCAGGGAGAGGGGCGGCGGCGAGCAGAAGGCTGGAGAGGCGCCAGCTGGGTGCGGCGTGGCGCGGGAAGAGCAGGGGAGGAGGTCTCTGCTGCTGGTAGTGCGGCAGAGCGAAGAGGTGGAGGGGGAGGAAGTCGCCGGAGCTGGTGAGCGTCTGCCGGAGAAAGAAGAGAAGAAAGCTGGGGGTTTTCTCCGTCAGATCCAGGCTGCCCTCGTCGGTGGAGCGGCGGGGGGTATTTATAGGGTTGAAGCAGGGAGGAAGGCGGAGGGAGACGACGTGTCTCCCTCGCCGGAGAATGGTCGGAATACGAACCCATACCGTCCGTGCGTTCGCACGGCCGGTATGGGGGGCTACAGTGACCATGGGGGTGCTCCTGCGACGGCTGACGACGCAGGGCACCCCCGGTACACTTGCCAGGTCCCCCACCTCACCCTGCGCGGCGCCATGCTCCGCGCAAGGTCGCCGGAGCATGGTGCTGGCAGGGTTTTGCAGGAGGGACCTGTTTGCAAAGAACGAAGGAGAGTTAGGGGCCAAAATGCGAGGGTTCAAAAGTTGAGGGCCAAAGAGTAAATATATGAGGACCAAAGTGTGAAGTCGGTCAAGGAGGTTTCTTATTAGGCTCAAGTTTTTATACATGACTAATTAGGACCTAAGGAATCTGATGGTGAATTTTATTTTCATATTAAACCTTGTTTGACCGGTCAATTTGCGCAAAAACCCAAATTAAGTTATTAATTGGGCATGGTTCTCAATGTAGGTCAAAATGGGTTCTAAAGGCCAAATTGATGGTTCTAAACCCCAGAGATTATTTTTCTATGAATTTTAGAGGGTTTATTCTATTTTTATTTTGCCTCGAACCTTGTGAATTGAAGTGGGTTGTTTTAGGGTTACAGATTATCATTTGGTTCCTTGGAAGTGCTGTAGCCCTTGCTAGATCATCTCATCCCACTTTTATTCTTATTAAGCTGTTTTGACCTATGTTTGGGCCCTGAATTACCCTGTATGCAGATTATACTGGTAAAATTGCACTTTTACCCCTTATGACTTATTTTCTTCTCAAACTCAGAATTCTCTGAGTTAAGCTTTTCCTTGAGATATGTAGGAGCTTTTATCCTTTGTATTGGGTCAAAATGAGCTAGTTATGGCTCATGATGAGGTTCTCATCACAACTCAAGACCAAAAAGTCGGGTTACAGAGAATTGAAGCTCAAAAGGATAATCGTTGAATGTGTGCTTGAGTTGAACATCCTCAAAACAAATGTCGTAAGGGTTCTGATTTGATGGTTTCAGCTTAAAAGGAACCCTTCGACTCAATCTTCCATTTCCTCCAAAATTAACTTCCCAAATCAGAACTTCCCAACTCATAGCCTCCTCATTCCAAATGTTAAATTCGGAGACCTCTTGCATGTTAATCACCCCGTCTGAAATCTCCAAGTCTAAATGATGTGGCAAAATCAGAATTGACTTGGGTCTAATTATCTCAGAAACAGAATTATCGATAAGCTCAGTGGGGTGTAACTGATAATCAGGGCATTGAATTGATTCATCCAGAAAATGTAATCCTAGATCTGTAATGTGTGCCCTAAGATCAGTTTCCTCAGTTATTGGGCTATCAAATGATCTATCAGATTCCTCAGGCCCAATCGTCTCACAGAAATCGTGTTCAGAAAACTCACGTGAGACTTCGCAAATTGAATCTTCACCATCAAAGAAATCAGGATCCGTATCAATGTATGTCCCAAAATCATTTGTCACTTTCTGTTCCAAGGAGACATACGTTTCCTCATAACCCGGCTCAGGGATCTCAGGTGAAGAAATCAGATCATCCTTAATTGGTTATTTTAATTCAATCTGGTCAGCCTCGTAACACGTGTCCCCCACAACAGGTGCCTGAGCAGGTTCTGTCATTGGCTTTCCTGAAGAGGGTTCATCCTGGGAATTATTCCAAGATTGAATCAAAACAACCACGAATCTCATCCTTAATTTCGCTAATTTCCTAAGTAGAAACTCACCCGGGTTCTTATCCTTAACATCCTGGAGCCAATCCAACAAAGACTTGTTTAAATCATCAATCATTTCAATTAGGGGCTCCAATATCTCAATGCAAGGTATTAGCTGAACTTCTAAAGATTGAATGATATTCCTCAAGTTAGCCAGAACCTTATCTTGAACCTGGTTAACCTGAACCAAATGAGTTGGTTCAGGGTTGGGCGGGTTTGGGCTCAATGTAGGGGAATTAACGAATTGAGATTCGTTATACCCTTCCTGATAATAGGTCATTTCAGATTGTTGAAAAGATGGTGATGACCTAAAGGCAGTGAAATCAGAGGATGGGTAAGTGTTGAACGTATACGAATCGCTACGCTGACGTGTTTGGTTTTGGAAAACCTGTCGCTGTAGTTTGAAAGCGAAGAATTCGTGTTCAACAAATAAAATTTATACCGAAATTGAAATTATGAGTCGAACAAAGGGAGGCAGACATTTGATTTAAAAACTACGCGTTCTTTTTATTTGTCACAGAATAATTCAATTTAAAACTATCTAATTATTTACAATAAATAGAAGAGAGAGAGAGAGTAAGAGAGAAAGAGAATATTACACAGACAAATCAAAATGAGATGTGGAATAAACAAGGAATTTATCATTGAGGAGATTGTTCATTACAACTAGAAAGCATAAAACAATTACACTAGAAAGCAATAAATTTACTCTAGCAAGCATTAAAAGAATGGAGGGAGAAATATCCTCCTCGAGATTGCTTGGAGGACGAGCAAAACTACACTAGAAAGCAGTAAATCTATACTAGAAAGCAGTAAAAAGAATAAGGAGAGAGAAATCCTCCTCGACGGTTGCTTGGAGGACGAGCTGGATGGGACGATGCCAGGACGAAGGGGAACGAAGCAGGACAAAGGAGGACGAAGAAGAAGAATAGGAACGAAGTAGCACGCCGTCGTCGTTGCGGGATCCACTTCCGAAGGGGAACGAAAATTTGGACTTTATCTCTCGAGAAGAATCCCAGGTGTGGGACAAGCTTCTCTTGAGCTTTGGAGGGGTAGAGAGGAGAAGGAAGGGATGAGAATTTCGTATGGAGGGGGTCTCCTTTTATAGTTGCAAGGAGTATGGTTAAAATAGACATTACAACTTCAAATAATAAATGAGGGGTCTTTAGTGACGGATAAAACCGTCACTAAAGCCCCCAACGTGGGCATAGCTTCCGCGCCCACGTGCGTTGCTTCAGCTGCTCACACGCGCAACGGCTTCCCACGTCCTTTGAATCTCAGCCGTTCGATCGCAAGATCGGACGGCTTAAGTCACGCCATCACCCGCTGCGCTGCGCGCCCATCCGCGTGCAATCGCACGTCCATGCCGCGCGTGTAATAGCGCGTCGGTGCTATGGGGCGCGCGCAGCCGTTGGATCTCCATCTGACGCTCCACGCACCTCAATTTCCTGCGCCTTCCAGCCCCTCGCTGCAACTCGAACTCGCGCCCGCCGCTAGCGAAAGCGCGCTCGGCCGCTACGCTATGGGGCGCGGATGGTCGAGCGGACGCTTTTAGGCGCGGCCGACCACAGCCGTTGGATCAAGATCCAATGGCGGAGAGCGAGCTGGTGCGGGGCCTTTGTAGAATGCGTGCGGCCATTTGGGCGGTCGAGATGGCGCCACGTGGCACCATCTTGGCCGTCCATCTTCTGGATGTTGTAGATGGTGCCACGGATGTCGGATTGACATGATTTTTGTGTCGTTGGGCTGCGATCGTCGATCCGAATTCATCTGTGCGGTCGGATTTGTCATCTGAAGTTCGGATTTACACCATCCTGGCCCTTGATCTTCTAGGGTTCCCCAGTCACTATCTAATGCTACGGATATCTGATTAGGGCGATCTTGGAGTCGTTGAACTCCAATCTTCGCCCTGGTCACATCCATATGGTTGGATCTTTGATCCGAGGCTCCAATAAAATGTTTACCCTGTCCAAGCACATAAAAGGAGACAATTAACCTCCATTTTATTCAAACTACTCTAAATGCAAGATGATGCATGTTATGCAATATTTATATCATGAAATGCTATCCTATGCTTAAGAACATACATAAATAGACATTTAAAGTAGTGTAAATTTGTCTACATCATACCCCCATGCCTATCTTTTGCTAGTCCCTAGCAAAAACTATATGCTATTTATAAAAGAATTAGGTTGGATTATTTGGACCTGAGTTATTTTCAATCATTAAGAAATTGTCTACTTAGGAACTGAACTTTCAAAGACACAACAGTGCTCGGGTATCAGCCAAAATGCAGACCGCCTCAAGCCCTCGCCTTATTCAAAGAAAATTTCTTTTTCTTTTTACTCTTTTCTATTTTTTTTGGATTTTCAAATTTTAGGGGTTAAGAGTGGCTTTCTACGGTCATTCAACTCACCCAAGATTTGATGAGAGCCCTAAGCTTTAAGCATCTTATTGTGATTGTGATAGACTCGTTGACCGGTAATTAAAACAGACTTCGGATTTCTACACCTCTAGGTGACCTCAAAAAGACTTCTGGCTAAAGGTGTATCTTTACAACTGATAGCTTTCTCCCTACTTTTATTTTTTACGGGGTCAACACAAGGGTGAATCCAGTGTATATCTCCCCGATTTATTCTACTTCTTCGCTTCTTCCTAAGTGTTTTGGAAATTTTTAGTGCATTTACTGAGCTGGGTTCTGAACAACCAGTCGATGAGCTGTTACCACCGACAACTTGCCAGCCATACTCGTGCGGCGAAGTGTGTCTTATTTCTTTTTGTTCTTTTCTACTTTTCTTTTTGATTTTTTTTTTTTTAAGTAGGTGGCTTCCCTGGTCTAAGATTTACCTAAGGGCAGGAAAAAGAGAAAGGTCCAGTGACTGGGCTCTGGACAACTTACCTATGGGCTGTTACCCATGATAACTTGCCAGCCATATCACCCTAGAAGGTTCATTAGCTACCCAAATTCCATTAGAATCGCTGAACGAGTCAGTGCAAAGAAAGTGTGTAGATGCTTAAAACTCAAAATTCCCTCAAATCAGAGGGCAGGTTGATAAGTCGTGTACTTATCACCCAAACTTATTTATTCCAATTATAATAGAATTAAGATGGCGAGGACTCAAAGAAAAATTCACATTTTAGTGGATACACAGGCTAATTAAGTCCAAAGGCCTGAACGGTCTTTGTGTTCAGATCTTAATGTAGTATTTCCTAAGATTGAAAATTTTCTTAAACCCAAATTCTCTTTCCTAATTTTGAATTTTTTTATATATAAAAGAAAATAAAACAAATCTACGGAGCTGACGAATGATTTCAGAGATGAATATCCACCCCCCCATGCCTATCTAATGCAATGTCCTCATTGTATTAAAAAGAGATAAAACAGAGTGGAAAAGCGAAGAAAGCACCTGAATTGCGTGAATGTCAGGTCTGCTCCGAGATGAAAATTAAAAAGAACTGTATAAGTGCTAAGTTTAGTGCCTTCAGCTAGGCACACTATACAAAGAAAAGAAATGAAGAATTCACAAGTGCAGGTCAGAATTAGAATAAATAGAAGAATCCTCCGACCTGTCAATAGAGGTCCACAGATGTGGACTAGATTGTGGTGCAGACCCACACCCCATAATCGAGAATATCTTAGGTTCTGGATAAAAATTACCCAAAACCTAAAATCAGAATGCAAGCGGGGTCGGGCCTGGGATTTATGAGGATGTAACCCAAGACCAAAAAGTCGGGTTACAGAGAATTGAAGTTCAAAAGGATGATCGTTGAATGTGTTCTTAAGTTGAACATCCTCGAAAGAAATGTCATAAGGGTTCTGATTTGATGGTTTCAGCTTAAAAGGAACCCTTCGACTCAATCTTCTATTTCCTCCAAAATTAACTTCCCAAATCAGAACTTCCCAGCTCCTAGCCTCCTCATTCCAAATGTTAAATTCCGAGACCTCTTGCATGTTAATCACCCCGTCTGAAATCTCCAAGTCTAAATGATGTGGCAAAATCAGAATTGACTTGGGTCTAATTATCTCAGAAACAGAATTATCGATAAGCTCAGCGGGGTGTAACTGATAATCAGGGCATTGAAATGATTCATACAGAAAATGTAATCCTAGATCTGTAATGTGTGCCCTAAGATCAGTTTCCTCAGTTATTGGGCTATCAAATGATCTATCAGATTCCTCAGGCCCAATCGTCTCACAGAAATCGTGTTCAAGAAACTCATGTGAGACTTCGCAAATTGAATCTTCACCATCAAAGAAATTAGGATCCGTATCAATGTATGTCCCAAAATCATTTGTCACTTTCTGTTCCAAGGAGACATACGTTTCCTCATAACCCGGCTCAGGGATCTCAGGTGAAGAAATCAGATCATCCTTAATTGGTTATTTTAATTCAATCTGGTCAGCCTTGTAACACGTGTCCCCCACAATAGGTGCCTGAGCGGGTTCTGTCATTATTTTTCCTGAAGAGTGTTCATCCTGGGAATTATTCCAAGATTGAATCAAAGCAACCACGAATCTCATCCTCAATTTCGCTAATTTCCCAAGTAGAAACTCACCTGGGTTCTTATCCTTAACATCCTGGAGCCAATCCAACAAAGACTTGTTTAAATCATCAATCATTTCAATCAGGGGCTCCAATATCTCAATGCAAGGTATTGGCTGAACTTCTAAAGATTGAATGATATTCCTCAAGTTAGCCAGAACCTTATCTTGAACCTGGTTAACCTGAACCAAATGAGTTGGTTCAGGGTTGGGCGGGTTTGGGCTTAATGTAGGGAAATTAACAAATTGAGATTCGTTATAGCCTTCCTGATAATAGGTCATTTCAGATTGTTGAAAAGATGGTGATGACTTAAAGGCAGTGAAATCAGAGGATGGGTAAGGATCGGTGTATCCTTCTTGATTGTAGATTGTATTAGGTCGTGCATGAAAGGAAGACGATCTATAATCAATGTAGCTCTGAAAAGGATAGAAATCAGAATCAAAGTGTTCAGGGTCAGACCCTAAACACGGGGGTCCGGAATTGTATCCCCAATCCAAATTATCCCAACTGACTGATGGTTGATTACAATATGAGTTGGGATAATCGTCATGTTGAGGATAATTCACAACAGGAGGGAAAGAGCGGGAATGCGTGAAATATGTGGAAGGATTCATGAGACACGGGAGGAAGAAAGGTACCCTGCAATACAAACAATCAAACCTATCCTTAAATGGGTTAGCTTACAGACCTACAGACTCCCAAAACCCGTCTTGAGATAAAGGAACGATTTGATCTACTTCTGTCTGTTCAATCCAACCAGTTAGAAGGAGGGACTGGGCAGAAGGTTCTTCCTTCGGCTTGCGCCTCCGGTTCCTAGTGTACCCCCCAGCTGCGATCGTTTGACTCTGCTCCCCTAGCTAGACATCAGATTGAACAGTAGAAATAGACTAATCGAAAATAATCTCGTTCTGAGTTCTGAAGAGCGAGTTGAATCCTTAAGGCCAACGTTTACTCTGTTTTATTTAGGGCTAGGTTTGAATGTGCTTTGGAATGTGATGGGCCCTTTAAATGGGTTGTGCCCTTAATGATTGATTGATTTGTGTGTGCGTGCACAACTAGTAGTTTTCAAGCAAGATTATTTTTGATGTGGTGAATTTTAAGGTTCAAATCTTGCTTAGTAGCTTTTAGGATTCAACTTTAGGTATTTTCAAACAAGTTTCATTGGCACACCAAGTTTTACAAGCACGGGTGAAGATGTTTTCCTTTAAGGCTTAAAAAGAATGTGGAGTGCCTGGTAAATCCCTAAGAGTTGAACCTAAGTGGCAGCTACTTGATGGGTTGATTTTAATTGAAGTGGTGCGGCCCAAACAACTCAAACAACTGGCCACATATGCACCACTAAGTTAGGCACACAAAGATGGTTAACCTAGAATGATTTCTACTCTTTTATGTGTTGCTTTATGTGTACCAGTTCCACAGATCAGAACTCGGTTGAGTAGAAACAAATCAATTTGGTTAAGTGCTTTTGAATGTGGGTGTATGTTGTGTGTTAGTTGAAAATTGCCCCACAAAATTATCTTTTTGTTTTCTTTTTTATAAAAATGAAGGTGGAATGAATGTGAGTGAGAATCCAAACAACCAAACTATTCCTACGATTTATGCAAACACCTAGGTTAATTGGAATTTGGATTCAATGTGGCAAATGAAATCTATGGAGGGGGAAAGAATGGGGGATAACTTACAAAACCTTCCACAGCACTTTACTCCAATCTACCGCTTTTGCTCGCCTCAAAAGAGTACCTGCAATTACAATAAGAAAGGAGAAAAGTGAGGTAAATGATTTGTAAGTTACAAAACGTGAAGAGAAATCAAAGATCGTCGCCTCCCTGGCAACGGTGCCAAAATGTTGAACGCTACGAATCGCTACGCTGACATGTTTGGTTTTGGAAAACCTGTCGCTGTAGTTTGAAAACGAAGAATTCGTGTTCAATAAATAAAATTTATATCGAAATTGGAATTCCGGGTCGAACACAGGGAGGCGGACGTTTGATTTAAAAACTATGCGTTTCTTTTTATTTGTCACGGAATAATTCAATTTAAAACTATCTAATTATTTACAATAAATAGAAGAGAGAGAGAGTAAGAGAGAAAGAGAATATTACACAGACAAATCAAAATGAGATGTGGAATAAACAAGGAATTTATCATTGAGGAGATTGTTCATTACAACTAGAAAGCATAAACCAATTACACTAGAAAGCAATAAATTTACTCTAGAAAGCATTAAAAGAATGGAGGGAGAAATATCCACCTCGACAATTACTTAGAGGACGAGCAAAACTACACTAGAAAGCAGTAAATCTATACTAGAAAGCAGTAAAAAGAATAGGGAGAGAGAAATCCTCCTCGACGGTTGCTTGGAGGACGAGCCAGACAGGACGACGCCTGGACGAAGGGGAACGAAGCAGGACGAAGGAGGATGAAGCAGAAGAATGGGAACGAAGTAGCACGCCGTCGTCGTCGAGGGATCCACTTCCGAAGGGGAACGAAAATTTGGACTTTATCTCGCGAGAAGCATCCCAGGTGTGGGACAAGCTTCTCTTGAGCTTTGGAGGGGTAGAGAGGAGAAGGAAGGGATGAGAATTTCGTATGGAGGGGGTCTCTTTTTATAGTTGCAAGGAGTGGGGGCAAAATGGACATTACAACTTCAAAATAATAAATGAGGGGTCTTTAGTGATGGATAAAACCATCGCTAAAGCCCCCAACGTGGGCATAGCTTCCACGCCCACGCGCGCCGCTTCAGCTGCCCGCGCGCGCAATGGCTTCCCACGTCCTTTGAATCTCAGCCGTCCGATAGCAAGATCGGACGGCTTAAGTCACGCCATCACCCGCTGCGCTGCGCGCCCATCCGCGTGCGATCGCGCGTCCATGCTGCAAGTGTAATAGCGCGTCGGCGCTATCGGGCGCGCGCAGCCGTTGGATCTCTATCTGACGCTCCACGCACCTCAATTGCCCGTGCCTTCCAGCCCCTCGCTGCGGCTCGAACTTGCGCCCGCTGCTTGCGAAAGCGCGCTCGACCGCTGCGCTATGGGGCGCGGATGGTCGAGCGGACACTTTTAGGCGTGGCCGACCACAGCCGTTGGATCAAGATCCAACGGCGGAGAGCGAGCGGGTGTGGGGCCTTCGTAGAATGCGTGCGGCCATTTGGGTGGTCGAGATGGCACCACGTGGCGCCATCTTGGCCGTCCATCTTCTGGAAGTTGTAGATGGTGCCACGGATGTCGGATTGAGTCAATTTTTCTATCGTTCGGCCGCGATCGTCGATCCAAATTCATCCGTGTGGTCGGATTTGTCATCTGAAGTGTAGATTTACACCATTCTGGCCCTTGATCTTCTAGGATTCCCCGATCACTATCTGATGCTACGGATGTCTGATTAGGGCGATCTTGGAGTCGTTGAACTCCAATCGTCGCCCTGATCACATCCATATGGTTGGATCTTTGATCCGAGGCGCCGATAAAATGTTTGCCCTATCCAAGCACATAAAAGGAGACAATTAACCTCCATTTTATTCAAACTACTCTAAATGCATGATGATGCATGTTATGCAATATTTATATCATGAAATGCAATCCTATGCTTAAGAACATGCATAAATAGACATCTTAAGTAGTGTAAATGTGTTTACATCAGTAAGGATCGGTGTATCCTTCTTGATTGTAGATCGTATTAGGTTGTTCATGAAAGGAAGACGATCTATAGTCGATGTAGCTCTGAGAAGGATAGAAATCAGAATGAAAGTGTTCAGGGTTAGACCCTAAACATGGAGATCCGGAATTGTATCCCCAATTTGAATTATCCCAACTAACTGATGGTTGATTACAATACGAGTGGGATAATCATTATGTTGAGGATAATTCACAACAGGAGGGAAAGAGTGGGAATGCGTGAAATATGTGGAAGGATTCATGAGACACGGGAGGAAGAAAGGCGCCCTGCAATACAAACAATCAAACCTGTCCTTAAATGGGTTAGCCTAAAGACCTATAGACTCTCAAAACCCATCTTGAGATAAAGGAACGATTTGATCTACTTCCGTCTGTTCAATCCAACAATTAGAAGGAGGGACTGGGGAGAAGGTTCTTCCTTCGGCTTGCGCCTCCGGTTCCTAGTGTACCCCCCAGCTACGATCGTTTGACTCTGCTCCCCTAGCTAGACATCAGATTGAATAGTAGAAACAGACTAATCGAAAATAATCTTGTTTTGAGTTCTGAAGAGCGAGTTCAATCCTTAAGGCCAACGTCTACTCTGTTTTATTTAGGGCTAGGTTTGAATGTGCTTTGGAATGTGATGGGCCCTTTAAATGGGTTGTGCCCTTAATGATTGATTGATTTGTGTGTGCATGCACAACCAGTGATTTTCAAGCAAGATTATTTTTGATGTGGTGAATTTTAAGGTTCAAATCTTGCTTAGTAGCTTTTAGGATTCAACTTTAGGTGTTTTCAAGTAGGTTTCGTTGGCACACCAGGTTTTGCAAGCACAGGTGAAGATGTTTTCCTTTAAAGTTTAAAAAGAATGTGGAGTGACAGGTAAATCCCTAAGGGTTGAACCTAATTGGCAGCTACTTGATGAGTTGATTTTATTTGAAGTGGTGCGACCCAAACAACTCAAACAACTGGCCACAAATGCACTACTAAGTTAGGCACACAAAGATGGTTAACCTAGAATGATTTCTACTCTTTTATGTGTTGCTTTATGTGTACCGATTCCACAGATCAGAACCCGGTTGAGTAGAAACAAATCAATTTGGTTAAGTGCCTTTGAATGTGGGTGTACGTTGTGTGTTTGTTGAAAATTACCCCACAGAATTATCTTTTTATTTTTTTTATATAAATGAAGGTGGAATGAATGTGAGTGAGAATCTAAACAACCAAACTATTCCTAGGATTTATGCAAACACCTAGGTTAATTGGAATTTGGATTCAATGTGGCGAATGAAATCTATGGAGGGGGAAAGAATGGGGGATAACTTACAAAACCTTCCACAGCACTTTACTCTAATCTACCGCTTTTGCTCGTCTCAAAAGAGTACCTGCAATTACAATAAGAAAGGAGAAAAGTGAAGTAAATGATTTGTAAGTTACAAAACGCGAAAAGAAATCAAAGATCGTCGCCTCCCCGGCAATGGCACCAAAATGTTGAACGTATACGAATGGCTACTCTAACGTGTTTGGTTTTGGAAAACCTGTCGTTGTAGCTTGAAAGCGAAGAATTCGTGTTCAACAAATAAAATTTATACTGAAAAGAATTCCAGGTCGAACACAGGGAGGCTACGTTGATCTATATTCGCAATTATATTTTTTTAGGATTTTTGATAAGCAAGGTGATATAATTACAATGGAGCTATCAGACTAAAAGAGAGAGAGAGAGAGAAAGAGAACATGCATTCAATATTTCAACTGTTTATATAATCAAACTAAATAAAAGTTACACTAGAAAGTGGAAAATCAATTACACTATAAAGCAGGAAAATTCTACACTAGAAAAGCTGTAAATAAGAATGGGAGAGAGAAGTTATCCTCCTCGACGATTGCTTGGAGGACGAGCCGGACGGGATGACGCCTGGACGAAGGAGAACGAAGCAGGACGAAGGAGGACGAAGCAGAAGAACGGGAACGGAGCAGCACGCTGTCGTCGTCGCGGGATCCACTTCCGAAGGGGGACGAAAATTTAGACTTTATCTCGCGAGGAGCATCCCGGGTGTGTGACAAGCTTCTCTTGAGCTTTGGAGGGGTAGAGAAGAGAAGGAAGGGATGAGAATTTCGTATGGAGGGGGTCTCCTTTTATAGTTGCAAGGAGTGGGGGCAAAATGGACATTACAACTTCAAAATAATAAATGAGTGGTCTTTAGTGACGGATAAATATGTCACTAAAGCCCCCAATGTGGGTGTAGCTTCCGCGCCCATGCGCGCCGCCTCAGCTACCCGCGTGCTCAACGCCATCGCACGTTCATTGATTCTCAGTCGTCCGATCGCGAGATCGGACGGCTTAAGATGCATCTCCGCCTGCTGCGCTGTGCACCCGTCCGCGTGCAATCGCGCGTCCATGCCGCGCGTGAACGCTATCGGGCGTGCGCGGTCATCCGATCGCGATCCAACGCCCGCCCGCCGGTCGCGTAAGCGCGCTCAACCGCTGCGCTACGGGGCGTGGATGGTCGAGTGGACGCTTTTAGGCACGGTCGACCACAGCTGTTGGATTAAGATCCAACGGCGGGGAGCGAGTGGGTGCGGGATCTTCAGAGGTTGCATGCAGCCGTTTGGGCGATCGAGATGGCACCACATGGCACCATCTTGGCCGTCCATCTTCTGGAAGTTGTAGATGGTGCCACGGATGTCGGATTGACTCGATTTTTGTGTCATTAGGCTGCGATCATCGATCCGAATTCATCCTTGCGGTCGGATTTGTCATCTGAAGTGCGGATTTACACCATCCTGGCCCTTGATCTTCTAGGGTTCCCCGATCATTATCTGATGCTATGGATGTCTGATTAGGGCGATCTTGGAGTCGTTGAACTCCAATCGTCGCCCTGATCACATCCATATGGTTGGATCTTTGATCTGAGGCCTCGATAAAATGTTTGCCCTGTCCAAGCACATAAAAGGAGACAATTAACCTCCATTTTATTCAAACTACTCTAAATGCAAGATGATGCATGTTATGCAATATTTATATCATGAAATGCAGTCCTATGCTTAAGAACATGCATAAATAGACATCTTAAGTAGTGTAAATGTGTTTACATCAAACATATATTACTTCTTTTGATGTGTTAACTTCAACAGTTAAATAAATGTAATGTAATACGTTCTAGGATAAATAGAAATTATCATACGCCACTAGATAACTACTACGGGGGGCAACATATACATAATCTACTATATGGAGGAATGATTGAGGATATGGTAAACCATTACTTTTTAAAGAGTAATCTTAGTATTTTAGTAGAAGAGATACTACATTAACAACGTCGACCAACTTCTTGAATAATTGATAGTAACGTCGATATTTTTATTACAACATTATGGTACTGTGTGGTTTGCCACTTTTCTCATCTTCTTTTCCTCTTTGTTTGCTACGATGGGTCCATCACAGCCGCCCCCTCCTTCATCAATAGAGAATCGGACGTCAGCACCAAAGCCCTCCTTTGCTTCAGTGGTGGCCGGTGTAGACCATCCATAGCCCTCTCCTTTCATGGAGCTCAAGCTCCAGGTTCACCATCCGACCTTCCAGGATGGTGTCTTGGGCACTTCCTTCTCTTCAAAGGAGATTTTTGAGCTTTCTAAAGGTTTTGCCTCCTCTCTTGTCGTGCGCACCTGGGGCCAAAAACCCTCCTCCCGGTTGTTACAGAACCTTCTTTCCATGAAGTTCAAACTTGCTCTGGGTTTTGACCTTGTGCCGCTCGATTTCCATCATTGATTGGTTCACTGTAAGTCTTATGCAGATTTCGCTAGGGTTTTCTTGCATGGCTCTGTTGTTCTCGATGGAGTGAGGCTACAGTTCATATGTTGGAACCTTGATTTTTGTACGGACCGACCCACCTCTTCTGCTCTGGTCTGGGTGGATTTCCCTGGTCTCAATCTTCACTTTCTCCATCCGAACACCTTGATTTCTATTGCATATCAGTTGGGGACCCCTATTTGTGATGATCCTTGCACGATCTAGGGTCATCGACAGGGCTTTCCTCAGGTTTGCGTTGAGCTTGATTTAACGGTGGTTAGTACAGATTCTATCATGATCTTTAATGGTGATCATATGATCCTTCAGCGTGTTATTTATGAAAATGTTCCCCTTTTTTATTCCAAGTGTTGCAAGTTGGGGCATTTGTTGTAGTTTCCCTACTAGGAGGGGTGACGTAATAAAATTGCAGAATTGAATATATAAAGCAATATCACAAAAATAAGCAATCACAAAATGTACACAGGTATTTTTAGGTGGAAACCCAAACCGGGTGAAAACCACCACCTAACCCTCTCGAGTTAGGATTTTCCGATCAACCTAGTTGATCAAAATCCACTAAACGAATCACTTTAAAATGAGGGTGATTCAACCTCAGTACAACCACGCTACAAGTACGAGGGTAGCGTTCCTCAACCCCTTCTCTCCACGAGAAGGATTTTGTCCCACGAAGGAGACGGGAATTCGCAAAGCGAATACCCAACCAAAAGACAAAGATAAAATAAACAATAGTCCTATAGAGCCAACAAAATAATTAAACCTAGCTTCTATAGGAAATAGGAAACTCCCCTTTGCAAGGAGTGCGTCGACGATGACGCGGTGCGTGTGCCACGCGATGGCGCTACGTCGCTCTCGTGAACAACAGCGGGAGAGCGGGCGCGCAAACTGAATTTAGCTCTCAAGATGATGGAGCTTGAGCTTGGAGAGCAAGAGAGACACAAAAGTGTGGAAAGTATGTTGCTTAGGTGTGTCTTGTGTTTTTCTAAGTGTATCTCTTGTGTGTAAATGGTCCCCTCTATTTATAGAGGCCTTAGGAAGGCTTTGGAAGGCTTGGAAAAGCTTCCATAGCCGTTGGGAACAAAGTCCAAGTGAATCAGCCCGAAATCAGGAACAATCATTGTTCTGACAGGCTTATCAGACGTCTAATTATAGCATCAGACGTCTGGAAGTTCACTATAAGACGTCTGATTCAAATGTCAGACGTCTGATTTTGGGCGGGTCTCTCCCTGACTTGGATCAGATCTAAACAGGGTTTTTGTGCAAGTCCATCAGACGACATGCAGGACGTCTGGCACTATGTCTGGACATCTGGAAACCTACTTTTACTGTGGGAATTGATTTCCAAACGTTGCAACGGCTAGAAAATCTCTGAGAAGAGATTTTGGGTCAGCCGAGGCAAAACAGTCATTTATCAGACGTCTGGAAAGGCCTAAGGACGTCTGATAAGGCTCTAACGGTCATATTCTTGAGTGTCTGCTAAGCCAGCCAATGGTCCACCAATTGGACGTCTGGCAAATCCATCAGACGTCGTCTAAGACGTCTGGTATAAGGTCTGGACGTCTGATTTCATCAGACAGAACTAACTATGTCCAGCCTAATAGTTATCAGACGTCTGAAACAACAGTTAGACGTCTTAAAATACATTATCAGACGTCTGATTTGGGAATTAGACGTCTGGAAAGTCTGTTTGAACCTTATATTGGTTTTCTAAGTATTCTACAGAAAACCTAAGTATCCTAGGGTTGTGCCGGTGTTCCTAGGACTACTGTTAGGGTTCTTTGAGGCTCTTTAACATGAAATATCTAAGGAAATAAAGAGCAACAAAAGAAACGAAAAATACAACAAGTACAAAAGAAGGAAATCTATCCTATTCTTCATTTCCTTCTATCTTCAATCTTTCGCTCCACGCGAACCTCCTCTGTTTTCCGTCAAGCTCCTCCAATCCGTCCTGGATGCGAGCTCGAACTCCGTCTAAACACATCCACATTTGCAATTGACCTGAAATCCAGGACTCAATTTGCAAATGTTAAATAACACGTGTTTTGTTATCATCAAAACAAATGATCGTGGTGCTCTAGCACCAACAATCTCCCCCTTTTTGATGATGACAAAATCGTAAATAATAATACATAAAAATCCTCCCCCTTTTTGACATTATCAAAAAGGTTTGATTGGTTTAAAATTCCTATAACTCCCCCTTAAAACATGCTCTTCTATGAGTTTCTTTTGACAAAGGTAATGTCCTCCCCTTTTTGTAACAATGAGATAGCTATTATTTTTCTCCCCCCTTTCTAAAGGAAATTTAGCTACCTTATATCTCCCCCTTAAAAAATGACAATTAGCTCATTAATTTTAACTCCCCCTATCTAAATGCTTATGATAAAAAGATAGGGTAGAGGGTTTTACCTCACCTACCATGGCCAATAAAATGGCCCGAATGGTGGTGGTGGATGCCACATCGGATGGGGCTCCCATCCGTAGCTTGGAGGCTCGGGCATTGGCGCCGGTCTCCAATCTGGCGGTCGACGTGCGGCGGGTCCGTTGCTTGTTCGCCATCTCGTCGGTCTTCTTGTTCTCCTCCTTGGTCTACTCCTTAGTTCTCCTAACTCGAGTTGACCAGCCTTGAGTTTGTTGGTCTAGTCCCTTATGTTGTAATTATCCCTGAACCCTACAAAACAAGATTCTAATTTTTTCTTCGGTATCCAAGTGAGCTTGGATCCGGATCTGTTAGCGGGTCTCCTTGATGGAGATCCTTTCTCAATCTTAGGGCTATATAAATCATCTACTTTGTTGATTAGTTTGTTGGAGTTTTCCCTAAGACATGCGATTTCTTTTTCTATAATATCCATCTTAGTCTTTAAATCAGAAATTTCTATTTTTAGACTAACATTTTCCTCAATCAATTTATTATTTTCATTGATGAGGTTATGATTTTCTAATAACAGGTTATTATCCTTAGGACTAGTTTCTATATCCTTGAGTTGTTTTTCTAACCTATCATTTTCATTTCTAAGAAAACTAAGGTTCTTTTTAATGCTTTTATTTTCTACCCTAAGTGATTTACTAATCTCAAAAAGTTCATTAAATGCTTCTTGAAGATCGAGATTTACCTCGTTGTCGCTGTCGTCGCTTCCACTTTCGCTGTCGCTGTTGGTTCCTCTGGCCATGAAACCAAAGCAAGCGGTTTCTTCTTCTTCTTCTTCTTCCTCCGAGCTTGTCTCCTCATGAGTGCCTTCCAACCTCCTCCATATCTCGTGGGCGGTGGTGCACTCTTTGATTTTCTCGAATTCTTTCGGACTCAATGTGCAATACAGGGCATTCATTGCCTTTGCGTTGAGTGAAAGATCTTGAATCTGCAGCTGCGAGTAGCCTCCCGCGGGTTTTTCTGGGATGTCGAAAGGCGTCTCGCATCTGGCCCAGACCGTGAAGTCGGTGGCTTGAAGCCAGGTCTTCATCCGCAACTTCCAGTAGGGGTAGTTGCTCCCGTCGAAGAACGGCGGACGGGTTGTGGACTGCCCCTCGGAGATCCTGATTGCTGATGTGCTTCCCTCCATTTGATCTCTTGCCGGGTTGTTACGCCGAAACAGCAAGACCTGCTCTGATACCAAATGTAGTTTCCCTACTAGGAGGGGTGATGTAATAAAATTGCAGAATTGAATATATAAAGCAATATCACAAAAATAAGCAATCACAAAATGTACACAGGTATTTTTAGGTGGAAACCCAAACCGGGTGAAAACCACCACCTAACCCTCTCGAGTTAGGATTTTCCGATCAACCTAGTTGATCAAAATCCACTAAACGAATCACTTTAAAACGAGGGTGATTCAACCTCAGTACAACCACGCTACAAGTACGAGGGTAGCGTTCCTCAACCCCTTCTCTCCACGAGAAGGATTTTATCCCACGAAGGAGACGGGAATTCGCAAAGCGAATACCCAACCAAAAGACAAAGATAAAATAAACAATAGTCCTATAGAGCCAACAAAATAATTAAACCTAGCTTCTATAGGAAATAGGAAACTCCCCTTTGCAAGGAGTGCGTCGACGATGATGCGGTGCGTGTGCCACGCGATGGCGCTACGTCGCTCTCGTGAACAACAGCGGGAGAGCGGGCGCGCAAACTGAATTTAGCTCTCAAGATGATGGAGCTTGAGCTTGGAGAGCAAGAGAGACACAAAAGTGTGGAAAGTATGTTGCTTAGGTGTGTCTTGTGTTTTTCTAAGTGTATCTCTTGTGTGTAAATGGTCCCCTCTATTTATAGAGGCCTTAGGAAGGCTTTGGAAGGCTTGGAAAAGCTTCCATAGCCGTTGGGAACAAAGTCCAAGTGAATCAGCCCGAAATCAGGAACAATCATTGTTCTGACAGGCTTATCAGACGTCTAATTATAGCATCAGACGTCTGGAAGTTCACTATAAGACGTCTGATTCAAATGTCAGACGTCTGATTTTGGGCAGGTCTCTCCCTGAATTGGATCAGATCTAAACAGGGTTTTTGTGCAAGTCCATCAGACGACATGCAGGACGTCTGGCACTATGTCTGGACATCTGGAAACCTACTTTTACTGTGGGAATTGATTTCCAAACGTTGCAACGGCTAGAAAATCTCTGAGAAGAGATTTTGGGTCAGTCGAGGCAAAACGGTCATTTATCAGACGTCTGGAAAGGCCTAAGGACGTCTGATAAGGCTCTAACGGTCATATTCTTGAGTGTCTGCTAAGCCAGCCAATGGTCCACCAATTGGACGTCTGGCAAATCCATCAGACGTCGTCTAAGACGTCTGGTATAAGGTCTGGACGTCTGATTTCATCAGACAGAACTAACTATGTCCAGCCTAACAGTTATCAGACGTCTGAAACAACAGTTAGACGTCTTAAAATACATTATCAGACGTCTGATTTGGGAATTAGACGTCTGGAAAGTCTGTTTGAACCTTATATTGGTTTTCTAAGTATTCTACAGAAAACCTAAGTATCCTAGGGTTGTGCCGGTGTTCCTAGGACTACTGTTAGGGTTCTTTGAGGCTCTTTAACATGAAATATCTAAGGAAATAAAGAGCAACAAAAGAAACGAAAAATACAACAAGTACAAAAGAAGGAAATCTATCCTATTCTTCATTTCCTTCTATCTTCAATCTTTCGCTCCACGCGAACCTCCTCTGTTTTCCGTCAAGCTCCTCCAATCCGTCCTGGATGCGAGCTCGAACTCCGTCTAAACACGTCCACATTTGCAATTGACCTGAAATCTAGGACTCAATTTGCAAATGTTAAATAACACGTGTTTTGTTATCATCAAAACAAATGATCGTGGTGCTCTAGCACCAACATTTGTTACCTTCTTGCCCGATCCTCCCCCCTGCAGGTGCGAAGAGTGCTCAACCCCCGCCTCCTATAGCTACTCCTGTTGAGCCAGTCCCTGCGAATCCACTGCTCTAGCATTCTGCTGTAGCTATTCCAAATGTGCCAGTTCTGCTGTCCCCCTCTGCTCTAGCCCTTGCTCGCCAAGAGAGGAGGTTCCCTGCAAGATTGATTCTCCTTCCATCTCGAAGGGCTCGTCTGATGCTTCTACCTCATCTTGTCTTCTTCCTCCTTATTCTGGTGGGGACCCTCCCTCCCTGTCTTTAAGACTCACTTGTCATGGAGAGGGAGAAGGAGATGGAACATCTGGCTGAAGCGGTAGTCACAGAGGAACCCTCAATGTTCTGCTTGCATGGGGAAGGAGATCGTTGTAAGATAATTTGCCTCTCCCCCTCAGGTGAAATCCTCCTCCTCTTTGCCTGATGTTGGTGTTTTCTCTTATTTACCTCCGTTTAAATCACTCATTTTGATTTCGGCTGCTCCTGATTTTCCTAATCTTTGGCCGCCTTCAAAAGATTCTAATACCTTGGTTTTTATACCTCTTAATAGATGTTGTGATGTCGATGTTTTACGTTCTACTTCTGCTACCCCCCAGTATGATTCTGGATTGGATTGTCCTATCCCTTGACTTCTGGACGAGCTAATTCTGATTTTAATCCTGATATTTCTATGCTGTGTGACTCTGTAACGAATCTTGTTTCTGAGGCATTTGGAGATAATCGCTGTAGCTTTTCTTGGGGCATCTATCTTCATGTTAACCCCCATCCTCCTAAGCCAAATCGCCCTCTTATTGAGGAAATCCCAGGGGAGGGGCATATTTCTCATTTGAGCAATGATGCAACTAGTTTAGATTCTGTCTCTGATCTCGAATCTCAGGGTGTTTCGGATCTTTTGGTTTCGGAACCTGTTCACCTCAAGGATTTGGCATATGTGGCATACTCTCCCTCAGGGGCTAGAGGAGTCCGTTGTGATCAATCCAATGAGGGACCTGGAAGGATTACCCGTAGTCATGCTAGATCCATTTCCAAAACCTTTTCTATATGAAGTGCCTATTTTGGAATTGCCAGGGTATCCTAAATGCCCCTACCATCTCTCATCTGAAAGACCTAGTCATCCGGCACCACCTCAATTTGGTTTTCCTTTTCGAGCCTTTTGCAGATCCTTCCTTGATTGATTGCATTAAGGACTCCATCTCCATTTGCTTTGGTTTTGCGAACCCTAACTCCTCCAAGATCTAGTGCTTGTCAAAGGATCCTATTAGCATCTCTCTTCTTTCTTCCACCAATCAGGCTCTTACAGTTGAATGTTGTGAGGGGGACTCTCCTCATAAGATTACCGCCGTTTATGCCTCTTGTGATGCTGAGGACCGTTGCTCTCTTTCAGATTATATCACCTCCTTGTCTCAGGTTCCCCCCGCCCCATGGGTTGTTGCCGGTGATTTTAATTGTATTCTTTCTGCCATGGAGAAATCGGGTGGGCTTCTCTTCCATGATTCTCAAGCGGTTCCCTTTAGGTCCCGTATCGATTCTGCTACCTTGATTGACTTGCCGATGGCAGGCTCACAGCTCTCTTGGTGCAATGGTCGTAAGGGGTTCGCTCGTGTCTATAAGAAACTTGACCGTATCCTACTTAATATTGAAGCTCTCCCTTTGTTTTCCTTTGGTTCTTATGTTTGCAAAAGGAACTCTGATCACTCACCCATGATTCTTTGCTCTACCCATACCTCGCCCTCTAAGCCTCAACCATTCCACTTCCAAAATATGTGGCTTAGGGTCCTGTCTTTTCACTCTTTGGTGGTGGACACTTGGAGATTGGCTGATTCCCAACAGTCTCTCGACCCCCTATCTAAAATGTGCATTAAACTCTCTATTCTTACGAGGACTCTTATCTAATGGAATAGAACGACATTCGGGAATATCCATTCCATTATTAAAGACCTTGAGATTTGTAGAGATGATGTGGACTCGAAACTTCCATCCCAATGGGATGACAATCTTTCTGCTGAGCTCATTGACATTCACACCCAGCTAGATGATGCCCAAGCAAAGCTTAATGATTTCCTCTCTCAGACGGCTAAAGTTGATTGGATTAAAAATGGGGAAGGTAACAATAAATTCTTCTTTACTACCATTAAAAGAAGATTTGATAAAAAGGCTAGATCTAATCTTACCTCATCTTTGGGTAATGGCTCCTGGGAGGTCACTGCGAACACTGCTGTTGATTTTTATAGCAACCTTTTTACTTCGGATCATGTTTCTGTTTTATCTTCGATGATTGATCTTATTCCTCCCCTGCTGACCCAACTTGATTCAGACTCTCTCATTTCCCCTCCTTCTTAGGAGGAAATTTTTCACACTCTCTCAAATGCCTTCCAACCGCACCCAAGGCCCTGATGGCTTTAACATGGAGTTTTTTCAACACTTTTGGGACATGCTTAAAGAGGAGTTGACCCTTGCGATCTCCTACTTTTTTGCTAATTGCAAGGGTCCCAAATCTTTCAACACCACATTTATCTCCCTTATTCCCAAAAAAGGAATCCCACGGACCTCTCTGACTTCCTCCCCATTAGCCTTTGCAATGTCATTTACAAAATCTCCTTTGCTATCCAGGCTAATAGGTAGGTTGGCCTCCTCCCTAGACTTATTTCTCCAGAGCAAGCTGGTTTTGTTAAGGGCCTCACTATTTTTGATCACATTGCTACTACCTTTGAGCTTGCCTAGCGCATTGACAAGAAGGTGTTTGGCTCCAATGTTATTATTCAGCTGGATCTCCAAAAAGCTTATGATAGGGTTGAATGGAACATCTTGTTTAATATCCTTGGGAGATTTGGCTTTTCTGAGAAGGTCATTGATCTTGTTTCGAGTTTCATCCAGTGTTAAGGTTCTTCCCTCCTGATTAACGGAGCCTCCTCTTCCTTTTTTAGCATCTCTCAGGGCCTCAGACAAGGGGATCCTCTATCCCCTTTGTTGTTTGATCTCTTTATGGAACCTTTCACCAGGGGTATTAAGGAATTAGTGTTCCAGAGCGACTTGGTTCCCTATTCTGCTAAGTGGGGCGCCTTTCCTCCCCTTGCTCTCCTGTATGCTGATGATGTTGTCCTTTTCCTCGATGGCAACGTGTACTCGATCTCCACTCTCTCTAAGCTTGTGAAATCTTTTGAGTTTGACTTTGGCCAGCGCCTTAATCATATGAAGAGTTTCTATTTCTTTAGGAAGCATTTCCCCTTTGGCAAACTTCACTGTATCCTTCAACTCATGGGGTGCCAGATAGGCTCCTTCCCTTTCACCTACTTGGGTTGCCCCATTTTCCTTGGCCAAGCAAAAATCTCTTATTTCTCCCCCAATGTTGATAAAATCAATGCCAAGTTGGCTGGTTGGAAGGCTAACTTCATGTCCTACGCTTCAAGATTGCTCCTTATCAAGCATGTGCTCTCCTCCATGCCTGTTTATATCCTCTCCATTCTGGACATCTGAAGGGATATTATCAAAAGACATGAGAGTAAATTTGCGGACTTCCTTTGGGGCTAGTCCAATTCTAAACATAAACACCATTGGATTGCCTGGAAGCATGTGTTGTTCGCTGGACATGTTTGCGTAAAAATGTTCATTGTAGCGCATTTACGACGTCAATTTTAAATAAAGAATCGGAGGTGAGTCTGAGTATTGAACACAGGGAGCCAATAATTAGATCAAATACTCCCTTTCGTGTCACATAAATATGTCATTTGTTCGCTTGAAAACTGATTAGAGAATGAGAAAGCGATAGAGTGAGAGAGAGATAAAGGGGGGGAGAGAGAGAGGGTTAGAAAACCATGCTCAAGATATCATAAGATTAATATATCAACAATCTCTTATAAATGTGTAATCAACATAATATAGATGAATGCTTTAACAAAATCAAGACGTGAACTACACTACAAAATAAATAACACTAAGACAAAGAAGAAGAATGCGTCAAGACAGCCACGGTGATGGTGGGGCTTCTGTCGGTAGCCTAGCGGCTTCGGGACCTTGCTTGGAACTCTAGAAGGTGGTGGTATCTTGTGGGTGGAAGCTTAGGTAGATGATGAGCAAAAGTGGAGGGGGTAGGCCCTTTTATAATGGAGGGAGAAGGCCAAAAATCGTCCTCGGGTCAATAGTGATAGCTACAAGTGTCACTAAAGATAGGCCGCATGTGTTGCCCTTGCCCCTGCCATTGTGCTTTCAATGGTCTAGTTGCCTCTGCCCACCCTGCCGCGTGTGCATGTGCTAGCATGCACTGTGCTGCGCTGCCGCTGCCACGCTGCGCTGCGCTTGTTCGCTGCTGCTGCTCCTCGCGCGCGCGCGCATGCCGTGCTACTCTGCCACAGCTCCAATTGTTGCGTCGTGCCTCAAGCACTCAATTAAGGGGGTAGCGGGTTTCGAACCTGCGCCCCTCCCTTTAGAGATGCCTTCATGCCCGATGAGCCAAGGCTATTCTTTGTCGTAAAGAAGAATTATGGGTGCCCAGTGGAGATGATCTCTCAGCTGTTGGATCAAGATCCAGTGGTTGAGAGTGCATGATGCCTTGATGAAGAGTGGATGCTGGCCGGTGTTGAGCGGCCTAGATGGTGCCACGTGGTGCCATCTAGGCCGTCCATCTTCTTCTGTTGTAGGAGATGCCACAGTGCTCGAATCGCGATGATTCCCGTGCTACCAGACTGCGATCGTCACTCCAGATCCATCCATACAGTTGGATTTTTCATCTAAGACTCGTAAGGATGTTGCATTTCCCCCTGGCTGTTGATCTTTCTCTAGCTTGTTGTGGGAGCTACGGAGGCTGAATCAAAGTGATTTCGACTCCGTTGGACTCCGTTCGTCAATCCAGATCCATCTATATGGTCCGATCACTCATCTGAGACCTATTTCAAAATGGACTTGTGAACATGATCATTAGACATTGATTCTAAGTGATTAAAATATAGAGATCATGCAATATGCATTCAATGCTCCCAAGCCCATTATAATCTGACATTATCGCACAAGTACCCTCGAAATTGACTCTAATTGATGTTATTAACACTTGTAATTGTAGAGTCATCATACCCCCATGCTCAACCCTTACTAGTCCCTAGCAAGGTTTGACCAAAATTCTATCTACAACCAGTGATTTAAATGCCGCTGGCATGCCGTCGGCAAGGGTGTTTTCGGAGCAGGGCCATGTCGACACAATGCTGACATTTGCCGACGAAACCAATGGCATGCTGACCGTCTGTTAGGAGGGAAAGTTGGAGGGAAACTTTTTTGGAAGAATGGAGTGCACCCACACACATGCATTGGGGAATTGGAACGGCTGAAAAGTTGGAGGGAAACTTTTTCTTCAAAGAACTAAGGAATTGGAGCAGCTGAAAACACACAAACACACTACTAGGAGTTGGAGGGAAACTTTTTTGGAATAACGGAGCGCACCCACACATGGAATTGGAGGGAAACATACACACACGTTGATTTTTTCTCACATAGGCTTTAATCATTTCTGTCAACATGCATCACACACGCACACACACGTTGATTTTTTGTCATATAGGCTTAAATAATGATTGTTTTTTGTTAAATATGTTTTTAATATCTTGATTTACTTGTCTTTCAAATTTTAATAATTTCTGTTATTTCTGTCGACGAGCATCACACACACATACGTTGATTTTTTGCCATATAGGCTTAAATAATGATTGTTTTTTGTTAAATATGTTTTTAATATCTTGATTTACTTGTCTTTCAAATTTTAAGCATTTCTGTCATTTCTTTTGGCATGCATCGGCGTGCCTCGAAATGTCATTTTTTCAGGCCGTCAAAATCGTCGAAATCTACCATTGAAAAACGGGCATTTCCATAGCATGCCTTCGGCATGCCCACAAAATGCATACCTATAATTCATCGGCACGGCTTCAAAATCGACGTTTCGAACCTTGTTTACAACTATAGCAAGGTTTGACCTAAATGCTATTTACAGCTAAAATTAGGAATTGATCGCTTAGGTAGAAGTTGCTTGTCAATGGGAGGAAATTTCTACTAAGAACCTAACTCGCTAAGACTCAACAGTGCCTGGGTTGCTTGCCAAAATGCTGACCACCCGAGTCCTCGCCTTATTCTATATAGAAGTAAATACATATTTTTTTCTTGTTCATCTTTTCTAATTTTTTTGGATTTTTGGTGTTGAGGATTTCAGGGTAACTTTTTACGGCTACCCAATCCACCCAATACTCAAAAAGGATTCTTAGTACTAAGCATCTTATTGTGATATTGATAGACTCACTCAACGGTAATTAAAATGGACTTCGGGTTTCTACGCTCGTAGGTGACCTGAAAGAAGAAAATTGTTGCCTAAAGGTGTATCTATCTGATCGGTAGCTTTCTCCCTACTTTTTATTTTTGTGGGATCAACACAAGGGTGAACCTAGTGTATATCTCCCCAGATTATGCTACTTCCCCACTTCTTTCTTAAGTGTTTTGGAATTCCTGTGCATTTTATGAGTTGGATCTAAACAACCGGCCATGGGCTGTTACCCACGACAACTTGCCAGCCATACTCGTGCGGTGAAGTGTGGCTTATTTCTTATTTCTTTTCTCCTTTTCTATTTTTTTTTAAAGTAGGTGGCTTTCCTGATCTAAGATTTACCTAAAGGTAGTAGTGAAAGAGAATGGTCATGTGGCTAGGCTCTGGACAACCTGCCAATAAGCTGTTACCCATGATAACTTGCCAGCCATGTCACCTTAGAAGGTTCATTAGCTACCCAATTTTCGTTAGAACTGTCAATGAGTGAGTTAGTGCAAAACATGTGTAGATGCTTAAACTAAAAATCTTCCCAAATCGGAGGGTGGGTTGATAAGTCGTATACTTATCACCTTACTTTATTGACTAGATTAATATACATTAAGGTGGCGAGGGCTCGAGACCAAGTCCACATTTCAATGGACATCGGGATTGATTAAGTCCGAAGACCTAAAGAGTCTAAGTGATTAGGTCCCTAACGTATCATTTCCTAAAGTTGACAAGCTTATAATTTTTAATAGGGCGAAATCGATTTTAAAAAGATGTGTGTTGCAGTATAAATGAAATCGCCTTGAAAACAAATGAGAATTTTATTACTCGAAAACCTAAGTATCCGAGGTCGAATACAGGGAGTAAATTGGTATTTTAAAAACTAAAATCACAATCTCAAATTACTCAAAAGATAATGTTCAACAATAATGCAATTCAATGTATATGAAAGCTAAAGAGAGAATAAAGATGCAAAAAGAAATTGAATGTTCTCTCTTCTTTCTTCTTCTCCTTTCTCTTCCTTCTTTGAGTTCTTTCTCTCTCTGATGTCTTCTTTCTTTTCTTTGCGGCTACTCTTCTTCTTCTGTCTTCTTCTTCCTTCTTTTTCTCCTTTGTCTTCTTGGCTTCTGTCTCTTCTTTGATTTCTTTCCTTCAGTTTCCTTGTCTGCTTGGCCGCACCTTCCTTCTTCTTTCTTCAACCTCTGCTTCTTCTGCCCTTGGCTTTCCTCAGCTCCTACCTTTTCTTCTTTTCTTCTTTTCTTTGCTGCTCCTAATTTCTGCATTCAAGTCTCTCTTCTGCCTCTAAGTCCTTTCTCCAGCCTCTGCCCTTAACTTCTTCCACAGCTTCCCCTTCCTTCTCCTTCTTTCCCTGCACAGCACAAAGCAAAACCTACCCCTACCCTCCCCCACATCACTCTCTCTCTATTTCTCTCTTTGCTCTCTCAGAGCCAGCCGGGTAATCGGGTTGAGTTATGCGTGCTCGGGTCCAGGCACACCGGCGTGGGTGGTGCGCGAGGAGTGCAGGGTAAACGGGTCAACCATATCTGTGTAGGTGTTGCCGCGGATGAGGCAGGTGGAGTTGGTGAGGGACCTCACCTCGTGTTGCCTGAGGCGATAAGATAAAAACACAAAAATAATTTAAAGCACTTATCGCGTGCCTGAGTTTCCGAGGTGGGACTAAAGCCCCACCCGCTTTTGCTTGCGTGCCCGCAGGTGGCTTCCCTTCAATTGCTGCAGCTGGGTGCTTCGCTAAGCCAATTGCCTGGCGGTGTGTGTGTCGAGACCAACCTGTGCCTTCTGGACTTGGGAGCCTGGAGCAACCTTGCAAGCTCCTTTGAGTCGTCGCTAATGGCGGCGGAGGATCACCCCTGAAACACATGAACACAACCTCACAGCCCTGTCAAACAACTTGGGAAGCTTCGCCATGTCACAACGAAGGTGAGGCAAGGGTTGGTGTGGCGCAGAATGGCCTAGGCGTCGTGCCTAGGTCAGACTGTGATCGTGGAAGTCCGTGTGTCGGGTGAGGGTGTAGGGCATGTGTGGCGGTCAGTGGAGGAGTGGATGGTGATTAGTGAGTGATGGCGAAGGTTCTGAGGTGGGTGGCGAGGCGTGTGGAGGGGTGAAGCGACGGATTCGCCTCGCCGGTGATCGGCCGGAGGTGAGGGAGACGAAGGCGATTGGTGGCTATCGAGGGGTGTTTTCTGAAATTAAGTGGGGGAAAAGAGATAGTAGAGGGAGAGGAACTTACTGAGGGTAGTTGGATGAAGGGGGCAAGGCGGAGGACGAGCGGTGCGTAGGTACCGTCGTCGGAGAAGAAGGCCCTGAGGTGAGGATGACGGCAATGAGGAAGCTGTCGGAGAGGCACGTGCGGGTACGGCGCGACACGGAGGAGCAAGGCAGAGATAACTCTACCACTGGTATGGTGGCAGAGTGATGAGAAGAGGGAGGAGGGATTGCTGGAGCTTGCAGGCAGTTGGACGGAGACGAGGGAGGAAGAAATTAAGGGGGTATCTGCGGCCAAATCAAGCTTGGAAGATGCGTCAAGGACCGGGGGTCGTTTTATAGCTGTTGGCCGAGACCTTTGTGCTTGGAAGGCAAGCCTATAAGCGCAAAGATCTCGCCAGAGATGAAAGGTACGAAAGATACCCAATCCTCTCGAGCGTTCGCACGAGAGATTGGATGCAAATCTGATCTTGGGATCCTGTTCAGACGGTGGAGAAATCTTCAGAGAATCTCCCTTCCAAATCTATGATGAGATCTTTGAGGATTCAGGGAGAAATCCTCCTCAAATCCTCGCCGGATTAGGATTCCTCCGCTGTAATGGTGGAGGGACCTAAATGCAAAGAGTGGCAAGGAAGATAGGGGGATTTGCGCAAGGGTTTTCAAAAGCTAGGGGTTAAAATGTAATTGGGTGGACTAATTTGCAAAGTAGGTCAAGACGACCTTCCCTTATGCCCAAATTTTGGTACAAACCTAATTTGGACCTAAGGAATCCAATGGTGAAGTTGGATTTTAGGTTTTACCACGTTTGACTGGATATTTTACATAAAAACCTAAATTAGGTTAAATAATGAGGTAGGACCCCAATCTAGGTCAAAATAGGTTCTAAAGGCCAAATTGAAGGTTCTAAACCCTAGGGGATATTTTTCCATGAATTTTAGAGGGTTTAGTTGATTTTTAACATAACCAAAACCTTATGAAATTAAGTAGGTTTGCTTTAGGGTTATAGAATGTCATTTAATTCTTAAATATCTCAATAACCCTTTTCTGACTGAACCATCCAACTTTTCCTCTTATTAAGTCCAATTGACCTATGTTTAGCCCCTGAGAAATCCTGTTGATGTACTGCAATGGTAAAATTACAGTTTTACCCTTTATTTCATGTTTTCTTCCTAGAACAGTAATCTCTTGAATTAGGCCTTCCTTTAAGTTATGTAAGAGCTTTTGTTTACTTTCTCAGGTCAAAATGAGCTAGTTAGGGCTCATGATGAGGTTCTTATCAATAATACCTAAGTTTTCTTTTCCTAATTTTAATATTTTATTTATTTATTTTTTATGAACAGAAATAAAATTAGTTTAAGCTAACAATTTTGTACTCAGATCCTATGAATTACCACTCCCCATGCCTAAGTTGGACAATGTCCTCATTGGAAAAATAAATGTAAGCAAGGGAGTAGGGAAAGAAATCACCTGAGTTGTAATCGTGAATCCGATCAGCTTGAAACCTCTGGGTTGCCTCTCAAGAAGTGCTGAGTTTTGTGCCTCCAGCTGGGCATGATGCACAAACAAGACTGGTCCGGGTCAAGGAGGTGAAAACAAAATCAGCCAGACCTAGAGTCTGAAGTTCGTAGATGCAAACTAGGTTGTGGTGGAGTCCCATCCCTAAGGGATGGGAACTCTGTGATAAACGTCAGTTTATTATCATTCTAATGCATTAAAATAAACCTAGCTCTTAGGATTTTGCTCCGCAAACGGGTTTTTGGGTTGCATTTAGGCATTAATTAGGTTAGGCATGCATTGCATTTTTTATTGTGTTTTTAATGTGTTTTTGTGAGTGTTAGGGATAAACAGATTGTCAAATCCCTAGAACCCTAGCACTCAAGAAGGCAACTGGTGAAGGAGAAGCTTAAACCAGCTGGAACTCAGCTTGATCCAACTCACCATAGCTGGAATCCAGCTCACTTGAAATAGGGTTAGCTCATCCTAGCTCCATTCAGCTCATCTCAGCTGAATGGTAGCTCAAGAGAGCTCATCTTAGCTCACTTTAGCTCAAGTCAACTCAAATCCAGCTCAACTTAGCTAAGTCTAGCTCATCTCAGCTCCCATTAATTCACTAGGAGCTCTAGCTAGCTTAACTGAGTTGACTGGAGTTCACCTCAGCTCAGGACCAGCTACATCTAGCTCCACTCAACTCTAGCCAGCCGAAGATGACTTCATCTTAGCTCAGGAAGCTCAAGTCCAGCTCCTGGAGGCTCAGCTTAGCTCAACTTAGTTGAGCTAAGCTACCTTAGCTACCTCAACTAGCTAGGTCCTCCTCGAGAGCATCAGACCCAGCTCACCTCAGTCCTTTCAATAGAAGCCAGCTTGCTTAGCTTAGCTTAGCAGCTAGCAAAGAATTAGCAAGCTAAGCCAGCTAAGGTAGCTCCTTGCAGCTCTCTTCAGCAGCCACCAGCTCCAGTTCAGCTCTAGACTTCTTCTATTCAGCTTTTCCCTCAAAACCCTAGCTCTAAATGCCTCCAACCCTACTGCCAACTAGCTAAGCTAGCTTAGCTTATCTAGTCCACCTCCATGACACCAAAACCTACTACCCTACTACCTAAGCTCTACTAAAAAGACCACCTACTCCTACTTTATTTTAGTGCCAACTATCCCTTCCATCACCACCCTACATCCACCATCAAAACCCATCTCCACCCTCCATTTTTTCCCTCCAAAATCAATACCTTCTAGAAGGTATTTTTGGAGGGAAAACCAAGACACCTCTTCATTTCCCTCCCATTTTCCCTCCAAAAATATCCAAGCACCCCTTCATTTCCCTCCAAAAAGCACCATAACCACCCCCTTCCCATCCTACAAATACCCTACCCTACCACCACATAATTCCCATCTATATCCTCCATTAGTGTAAATTCTACCTTATACCCACCTAAACCTACGGCCAAGGAAGGAGAAGAAAGGAAGAAGATTAAGGGGGCATCCTACCCACCCCCTTGGTGCCTTCTTCCCCTTCCTCTCTTCTCCCTTGAGCCACGCCGAGGAGGACTTCCATCACTTGGAGGATGGCTAGACATTGGAGGAGGAAGGGTGGTACATGCCCACCCTTGGAGAGAAAATGCACGCCCCATTTGTGGGCTTGCCATGGAGGACACCATCTTGGAGGAGCCTTTCAAGAAAGGAGGAGTTCTTTTCAAGTCAAGGAGCTACTAGGCTTGGAGCAAGAAGCCCCTCTTCTTCACCATTTTTATCTAGAGGATTTGTGTTTCTATTTTCTTGCATTTTCAACTAGAGTAGAGGCATTCCTCTATGTGTTTTGTGTAGAACAAGTTTCTATCAATTCAAGTGGCCTTCATTTCAATTCTTCTTGCATTTATTTTTTTTATCTTGATCTAGCACTTTTTCACTCCCCCTCCCTAATTACTCTAGGCCTCCACGTACCGAGAGTGACCTTAGGGAGAGGCTTTTCTTGTCACCTTAGTAATAGTTTAGTGAATTAGGTGTAGATCGCTTTTTTTTTGCCAACAATTTGCTAGTGCCTGTTTCAAAATCATAAAAACTACATATTTGAAAATACCAAAAATAAAGGTGATTTCTATTTTGAATCAAGAGATTTGATTTCGCAAAAAGTTACCTCCTTGGACGACTCTAGATACTTCTCTATCTAGGATTTATAAATTTAAGAGTTGATCGATTTTACGCGTTACAATGACGTATTTTACAAACCGCGTAAATTCACCATCACTCTGCAACTGGTGTAACATGCATGCCCGTGTCTATTCCTCTCTTAGTCTGCGGGCATGTAGAGAAGTTGATTTGGATGAGCACAACCCGAATCTAAAATGTTGGACACTAAAGACGTAGGTTTTGTAATCAGCTTGTGTCCCTTTAAAGTTGTAAGCCCCTAGAGGTATATCAATTCCAGTGCATTCGGGTTGCGGGATTTTAATTTTGATAGGGCATGTAACAAAATCAAGAGTTTCAGAATAGGCCCTAAAATCAAGCATGAGGTCTCTCTCTAAATAAAAATCCATCCCTTCTTGAACTAGAGTTTCATTGCTTATTCCCTCACATTCTGTGACCCCAAGAATATTATCTTCAACCTCTTTCATATCAGACTCAATTTTCGAGGTTGTATTAAAGGTAGGGCTAATCTCATCCTCTAGCTCAGATTCTTTCCCTTGGCCCTCCTCTAAACTTATGATGGGGGTTTCAAATGATTCGAAATCGATTATTTCAGAATTGTAATCCTACTCCCCATATTCAATTTTGAATGTCTCTTCCACCAAATCACTTTCCTTGGGAAGATTAGATTTGGATTCAAAGACATCATCCCCTAAATTCTTAGTTTCCTTTTGATTTTTTCCCTCAACCTTCCCCAAGGAATCCTTAGTGACATTCTTTAATGAGTTGTCCAACAATGGAGACATAAAAATAGTGGACTGAACCAATTTTGGGCAACTAGGTGTAGTCCAATCGATCATTACGTGGCCTTGCTTCCTGGATTCAGTAAGAGGGGTTGTTTTCAATAGTTTTCTTTGGCCCTCCAGTTGTTGGAACATATCCATCATGGCTTGTTGCCCTTTAATCAATTCTTGATTCTGTCTTTCTACACAGGTGGAGTTGTGGAGTAAGACCCCTTGCAAACCTTCACCGTTCTGGCAATCAATGAGGAGGGCAGTTCGTGATCATTGGTCAGAGTTTGCACCTGCACTAGGGGATGGTAGAAACTTTGCATTCTGGGAAGATGTGTGGTTAGATCTGGGCAGGATAAGTGAGAAATACCCAAGGATCTCTGTTGCTGCAGCAGATAACAAGGCATCGGTCAGGGAGTGCTGGGATGAGGCAACTGGTAGGTGGGTTCTGAATGCAGTTGCTGGGCGCGAGGGGGGAAGGACTAGAACAGAGCAGTAGCAGCTTCTTGCTGATCTGGCTGCATTCCAGCCGGTAGAAGGCAAGGATGACTACTAGTGGATACAGGGTTAGTTCACATCTGCCAAGGCATACAAGAGGCTAGTGGCTAACATGGCTGGTGCTCCCACATCTGTAGATTCTGATTGCGCCAAGGTGTGGAAACTGAGAATTCCTCTCAAGCTTAAAATCTTCCTTTGGTTGTGTAGGCAGGATGGGCATGTAATCAGTGAATTAAGTAGGAGGCTGGGCGCTCCATCGCAGAATTGCCCATTGTGTGAGTTTGATACAGATAACAGGATGCATCTTTTCACCTCTTGTTTGGTGATGGATCAAATATGGAGGGGAGTATGTGGGGAACCTTTACCCACGTGGGACGACCTTTGGAGGAAAGTGTTGACGATGGGGAACCTGCAAACGAAGATGATGGCTGTTATGTGGTGTACTTGGCGTGCTCGTAATGAGTGTCTCTTTAGGGGGGTTCTTGTAATGTGGGAGCTATTATGAGGGATTGTTGGGTACATGTGAATGAGTGGAATGAATGTATGTAATGGCTCTTTTTGCTTATGAATAAAAGATTTCCAATCTGCTATCGTTTTCAATAGCATTCCTCATCCTTTCAGAAAAAACAAGAATTGATTGGGTGTCATTAGGTTTTCCTTGGATTTGCTCCTTAGTATTTAAATCAGAGTTGGGAGGGCACGATTGAGGATGTGTGCTATAGTCCATACTGGGGTTTAAGTTCTTGGGTGGGTTCTCTATTCTATCATTTTCAGGGTCCAATTCTTCAAGAGGAACCATTTTCTGTGTAGTCCTACTCCAGAATAATTGAGGTTCCAAGTCCTCCTCCCAGTCGGATTCTTCATCAGGGGTCCAAAGCAAAGTTTGATCATTCTTTGATTTCCACTTTTCTAGAATCCCTTCCAATCCATAGGTCAAGTAGGAGAGATCCTTGAATGCAGATGACCTATCTTGGTTATGGTCTTGGGAAGGGTAAGGGTCTTGGTGTTCTACTAGAGTGTACGTCCTATCAAATTGATTAGTGGGTGGGTGGGACCTAAAAGAAGAGCCATCAAAAGAAGAATCAAGGTAAGGATCCTTAAGGTTTGGATCATACCCCTGAGTGGGTGGGTTGGAAGTATCCCAATAGGAAGTTGATGCATGTTGAGTAAAATTGGGATAGTTGGGATAAGAAGGGTCTTCAAGATGATCAGATCTTGGATTGTATCCCCAACTAGGTGGCTAGTTATCCAAAGTAAACTGTTGATACGATCTACTTGGGTAAGAATACAAATTATGTTGGGGATAGTTTGGATAGGATGGATAAGCATTAAAATCCATGGGTTGGAAGAAGTAGAGGGATGAGCAAAATAAGTGTGCACAATTGGGTGCAAGGACCTAATGCCAAAACAAGTGTTCCTTCACAGGCAAGATTAAGATGTGTGATTTTTAGGATTTAAGTCTTGCTTTAATAGTTTTTAAAGTTCTCACTTGTTTACACCTTCAAACATGGCACAAATGTATAGGCACACAGTTGGTGAAAATTGATTTTCTTTAAGACCCTTCGTGTGACTATATAAAATCAAAAACTCCCTAGTGTAGAAGATCCTAGGGTGTGCATCTTTTATTCAATGAATCTTTTTTTTTTGAGATTTTGTCAAGAAATGTCCAATCAAAACAACCAATAACCTATCCTGACCGAAATCAAATGATCTTTTCAACAAAATTAATTTCGTAATTTTTTGAGGATGATAGACCACCCAAATTTACATATTTTCAAGGGGGTCAGTCTTTCCAGAACTTCTAGATCAGTGCGCAAGTTTAATATTTTGATCAGAACAAGAAATAATCAATTTCAAATGCAAAAATGATCTCCAGAAGAAGTGTAGAGAATTTCAAGATCTTTTTAGAAATATAAATCTCTCACAAATCCGAGCTGCGTGGAGTTCATAGAAGTATGAACAATCTACAGATCGCCAGAACTTAGGATAACCTTGCACACTTCCAGTAGAGAATTTCTCACGGCCAAAACACAAAGAGTTTGGCTATTAAAATTGAAGGGGATTTCGCCTACTGGAAGGGGCACCTCTGAGATTTTTTTCAAAATTTTTAGAGGTGTAGAGGGTCCTTGAATCATGTCCTCAACTCGACTCCAGAAAATGATCTTACGAAATTAATGGGTTGCGGACTTAATGGTGGTGTTTTTCTTCGACAAACAACTGAGAGGGGATTTTTTAATACACCAACATTTTTCTTGGTCCAAAGATGAAAGGTTACCTTTGGATCATGGGAAGACAAGATCAAACCTTCAGGTCGATGGCGGTCTTCTTCTTGCTCTTCTCTTGATCCAACCCGGCTCATTCTCCTCCCATTACTGATGCATGAGGTTCCTGCAACCACAAGAAGAGAGAGAAGAGCAAGTTAGATAACATGAGTATAAATAATGACCAAGAAAATGAAAGCAAATAAGAAATCCGTTGCCTCCTAGACAATGGTTCCAAAAACTGACATTCGCTGGACGTGTTTGCATAAAACTATTTGTTGTAGCGCGTTTACGACGTCAATTTTAAATAAAGAATCAGAGGTAAGTCCCAGTGTCAAATGTAGGGAGGCAATAATTAGATCAAATACTCACTTTTGTGTCACATAAATATGTCTTTTGTTCACTTGAAAACCAATTAGAGAACGAGAAAGAGATAGAGGGAGAGATAGATAAAGTGAGAGAGAGAGAGGGTTAGAAAACCATGCTCAAGATATCATAAGATTAATATATCAACAATCACTTATCGAATGTGTAATCAACATAATGTATATGAATGCTTCAACAAAATCAAGACATGAACTACACTACAAAATAAAATAACACTAAGAGAAGGAAGAATGCGTCGAGACAGCCATGGCGATGGAGGGGCTTCTGTCGACAGCTCGGCGACTTCGAGACCTTGCTTGGAACTCTAGAAGGTGGTGGTATCTCATGGGTGGAAGCTTAGGTAGATGATGAGCAAAAGTGGAGGGGGGTAGGCCCTTTGATAATGGAGGGAGAAGGCCAAAAATCATCCTCGAGTCAACAGTGACAGCTGCAAACGTCACTGAAGACCCACTGCATGCGTCGCCCTTGCCCCCACCCTCACACCTTCAATGCTCTAGTTGCCTCCGCGTGTCCTGTCGCATGAGCATGCACTGGCATGCACTGTGATGCGCTGCCGCTGCCGCGTTGTGCCACACTTGCGCTTGTGCGCTGCTGTTGCTCCTCGCGTGCGCGTGCCTTGCTGCGCTGCCGCTGCTCCAATTGCTGCGCCGCGTCTCAAGCACCCAAGTGAGGGGGTAGTGGGTTTCGAACCCGCACCCCTCCCTTGAGAGATGCCTTCACTCTCGATGAACCAAGGCCGTTCTTTGTCGCAAAGAAGAATTATGGGAGCGTGGTGGAGATGATCTCTCAGCTGTTGGATCAAGATCCAACGGCTGAGAGTGGATGATGCCTTGATGAAGAGTGGATGCTAGCCAATGTTGGGTGGCCTAGATGGCGCCACATGGCACCATCTTGGCCGTCCATCTTATTTTTGTTGTAGGAGATGCCACAGTGCTCGGATCGTGATGATTCCCTCGCTGCCGGACTACGATCATTGCTCTAGATCTATTCGTTTGGTCGGATTTTTCATCTGAGGCCCGTATGGATGTCGCATTGCCCCTTGGCCATTGATCTTTCTCGGGCTTGTTGTGGGAGCTACGGAGGCCGAATTGAAGTGATTTCAAGTCCGTTGGACTTCGTTCGTCGATTCAAATCCATCTGTATGGTCCGATCGCTCATCTGAGACCTATTTCAAAATAGACTTGTGCACATGGTCATTAGACAATGATTCTAAGTGATTAAAATGTAGAGATAATGAAATATACATTCAATGCCCCCAAGCCCATTATAATCTGACATTATCACACAAGTACCCTCGAAATTGACTCTAATTGATGTTATTAACACTTGTAATTGTAAAGTCATCAGCATGTCACCAAGCCTATCTCTCATGGTGGTCTTGGCATCCATGATCTTAGCCTCTTCGTTCAAGCTCTTCGGATGGAGAGGATGTGGAGCATCCTTTTCTATGACTCTTCTTATACCAACTTAATGAAACATCTTTATGGCAATATCTTTGTGGGATCTCGCCCTCTTCCCTCCGAAATTCGCAACCTTTAGGAGACCTTTCTCTTAATGAGGCCCTACATCTGCTAGGAGGTTCATGAAGGGAGTATTGATTTATGGATTGATGTCTAGATTGGGGATACAAATCTCAAATGTCTCCTTCATGACCTCATTGATCCTGGCCCTAGTTCCATCAAAGATATTTTCGACCACCCTGATGAGGTTCCCCACTTCATTCTTCTTCCTCCTAGCATTAGGTCGTGTATCCTTCAGACTTCTCTTGTAAGCTCTCCGGACATCCCTATATGGACCCCTAATCCCTCTAGTTCTTTCTCTATGGCTTCTGCATATCTCTCCTTCTTTTCCAAAGAGCAGGTGATCCCTTATATGAGAGAGATTTCAAATCTTGATTTGCCTATCACTATCTCTTTGTTGGTTTGGAGAACTCTTCACTTTAGACTTCCCACTGACGATAACATCTCTAAGCTTGGTGTCAATCTTCCGTCTAAATGTTTGTGTTGCCCCTCCCACCCTGCTCAGGAATCTCTCTTTCATCTTTTATTTGGTAGTGAGCTTGTGCACCACATCTCCAAGTGTACTTTCTCCAAGCACTTCATCGCGCCAGTCCATCCATCCCAATTTCCCTACATCATGAAGTCTCAGGCTTTATCTTGTAGAGCCAAGATTCTTAAGGGGCTTATCTCTTTTATTTTGTAAAATGTCTGGTGGGTCAAGAACGAGGCTAAAAATGAGGGCCTTACTAATCCTTGGATTAATTTTGTCCTCAGTCGTAACTGGGATAACTTTAATATGTCCTTGTGGTTTAAAAGATATCGTCCGAAGACTTTTGTGGTGTCCTGGACTCACCCCACTATTGGGATTAAGGTTAATTTTGCTGCTATCTTTGGTGAGAATTGTACTTGTGTTTCTTGGGTCGCACGCAACTATAAAGGAGATTTTCTTAATGTTGCGCACACCAAATTTGAGCATATGGATAGAAACATTGCCCTGATTAGAGTGATTAAGCACTTCTTATATATCACTTCCTTTGGCCCTTCCATTTAGTTGGAGGTTAATTCCACCCTTTTGCACTTTCGGTGGATTGGGAAAGTCCCTTTGCCGTGGAGAGTGAGGACGGAGTTTGGGGATCTTGTCGACATCAAAACTCATGTGGCCTCCCTTCATTATATTCACCATTCAATCAATTCTTTAACTGTCAAAGTGGCCATTCTGGCCCTGGACCAATGGACCATCATTCCTTCTGTTAAGGATCTTCCCACTCGTATTCGAGGCACTATTTCTTTGGATAAAATTCAGATGTCGTACGTGATTTTGTGATTGTGCTTGTGGTGTTACCTCTGGTGTTGGCTGCTCTGGTTATTCCTCTTTTGGGCCTAGGATGGGTCCTGCGTGGTTGTGGCATGGGTTGAGTGTTTTTGTCTTCTCTTTTGTACTAGGCCACGAGTCATGGTCCACTTCTCTACTTTGTATTAGGTGGGTTTTCGTTTGGTCCCCCCGCCTCTTTTTTTGGCCTCCAGGGAGTGGGGGATGAATAAGTAATACTCCCATTATTTTAAAAAAAAATGGTACTGAATAAGACACTATTGAAAAATTTGTGAAATTGTATTACACATACATGCAATTGTATTACAAGATGAGAATTACTTCTCACATAGAGATATTGAAGTTAATAGTGAAACTTTGTATTATTAGATTTTGTATTTACATAAAGAGATGTTGTGAAACCCATGTTGTTACAAAAAGCAGCATATTTGTAATACGCTGATCTAGTCCTGTTGTAATACAGTGTTATTTCCTTGTTTGGATGTGAATACATATAATACATTCATAAATTTATAAATTGGTGAATGTGGTATTAAACTAAGACCCTATTGATCATATAGAAAGTATAAAAACTTATAAATTCAAAAAAAAAATCCTATTATGTTGTTGTGATGCCGTTTATTTGATTTCGATGACCAAGCAGATCATAGATGCATATATGGATTATCTTTTCCTCAAAACCTCCATGCTAATCGAAGGAGAGGTGCCTGTTGAATGAGATTTCTACACTAAAAGATTTGAGTTTGAAACCCGTCGTTGTAGTTGTGTAAAATTTGTCAAACAGATAATTTTAACTGAAGCTCTGGTGAGTGCCAGGTCGAACATGGGGAGGCGAATGTTTGATCAAAAATCACGTAGGAATTATTGTCACGAAAGTAGATTAGCTGTTTGAAATTAATCTACTAGCTATTCTACTTAAAGAATAATTAATAGAAAAGAGAGATCGAATATTACAGAGAAAAGGGAGAGAGAGAGAGAGAGACAGTGAACCAACATTTGATAACCATATAATGTCATTACATTTACTTGCTACACTAGAAAGCTATTGATGAGGGCATGTTTCGCGAATTAAAATCAAGGTTTGGAGGACCCGTCGTCGTAGCTCGCAAAACGCGTCTATCAGATAAAATTTATAACCAAAACTCAAAAAGTGAAACCCGGGTCGAACACGGGGAGGTGAACGCTTGCTTTTGAAAAATCTACGTTTCTCTTTTATTTGTTTTCGTCATTTTTATCTTTTATATTTTTTTTTGGTATTTTAATAGGGCAAGAGATCAGGTTGATGAATTCTAGCTAATCTACTTGCAAAATATAAAGGAAAAAGAGAGAGAGTGTGAGAGAGAGAGAAGAACAATTATCTATTTATGAATAAATGTTTGTTACAACTACGAAAGTGGAAAAACTACACTATGAAGGCGAAAAAGATAGAAAGAGGTGAGAGAATCTCCCTCGACGGTCTCTTGGAGGACGACTTGCTCTAACGTCACCTGGAGGAAGGTGGTGAGGAGCTAGACGAATGGGAATAGAGCTGGAGGACGGAGGATGGGGCAGGACGGTGTTGCGGCGATGATCTTCTTCCCAAAGGGAGGTGAGAAGACGGCCATGGGATTCTCCACGAATGAGGATGAGGGGAGGAAAACTATTTGGTTTTCTATTCTAGAGGAGTATCCCGGGCTTGGGACAAGCTCTCTCTAGAGCCTTGGAAGTGGTGAGAGGAAGAAAGGAAGATATGCTTTGGAATGGAGGGGGGTAGGTCCTTTTATAGTGGAGGAGAGACAAAATCGTCCATGGGTAATTAGTGACGGTTGTAATCGTCACTGAAGATCCGGCCAACTATCGCTGAAGATTTGTGCCCTTCAATTCCTCTGCTGGCACGCACAATGCATAAGCCATTATCGACAACTACAAGCATCACTAAAGGCCTACGCAACCGTCGCTGAAGATCTGCCCTTGCAGCTCATGCCTCGCTGGTGCGCTCATTGCATGCTCCTTGTCGCGTGCGAGCTCACGCTCAATTGGCCAATTGGGGGGGCTGCTAGGATTCTAACCCACACCCCTCTATTGAGAGCCCACGCCTCCACCATTACGCCAAATCGTCTAGATGGTTGCGTGGAAGTCTTAAGGCACGCAGTGGAGGAGAGCTCTCAGCCGTTGGATTAAGATCCAATCGCTGAGAATTGATGGTGAAGATGATGAAACGGCACCTTCCAGTTGCTGCTGGCCGGTGTTGGGCGGCTTGGATGGTGCCACATGATGCTATCTGGGCCTTCCATCTTCTCTCTATTGTAGAGGGTGCCATGGTGCTCAGATCGAGATGATTCTCTCATTGCTGAACTGCGATCGTCGCTCCAAATCCATCCATACGGTTGGATTTTCCATCTGAAACTCATATGGATGTCGCATTGCCCCCTGGCCATTGATCTTCCTCGAACTTCATATGATGCTACGGGATTCCGATCTAGACATTTTTGGAGACGTTAGACTCCGATCTTCATCTTGATCAGATCCATACAGTCGGATCGTCCATCCGAGGCCCTGAAATAAATCTCCTTCCCTCCTGGTCATAAAAAGGGCGTAATTAATATACACTACTCTAAATGTAGGATGATGCATGCTATGTAATATTTATAATATGAAATGCAAATCTAAGCCTAGGAACATACATGAATAGGCATTTTAACTTCAATAATTGTGGCTACATCACACTCCATGCCTATCTTTTACTAGTTCCTAGCAAAATCAAACTGCATGCTATGTATAAAATCAGAATTAAGATTTGATCGCTTAGGCCTAAGTTATTTATTAACAATAGAAATTATCAACTAAGGTCCTAAACTACGAAGACTCAACAGTCCCAGGTGTCTACCAAATTGCAGACCGCCCAAGTCCTCGCCTTATTTGGAAAAAAGGAAGATACATCTTTTTTGCTTTTTTTTCTTCTTTTCTAATTTTTTGGACTTTTGGAGTTTAAGCATTTCAAGATAACTTTTTATGGCTACCTGACCCGCCCAAGTCTTGAAAAGGACTCTAAGTGCTAAGCATCTAGTGAAAAGAGTGAAAGACTCACTAGGTAGCCATTAAAACGGACTTCGGGTTTCTACGACCCTAGGTGACCTTGCCTAGAGGTTTATCTTTTCGAACGGTAGCTTTCTCCCTACTTCTTTTATTTATGGGGTTAACACAAGGGTGAACCTAGTGTATATCTCCTCGATTTATTCTACTTCCCTACTTCTTCCCTAAGTGTTTTGGGAGTTATTATACATTTTTATGAGCTGGGCTGTGGACAACCGGCCAATGGGCTATTACCCAAGGCAACTTGCCAGCCATACTCATGCGGTGAAGTGTGGTTTTGCTTATTTTTCTTTATATTTTCTCCTTTTTCTTTTTTTTTAAGTAGGTGGCTTCCTTGATCTAAGATTTACCTAAAGGTAGTACGAAGAAAATGATCTTGTGGCTGGGCTAGCTCTGGACAACCTGCCAATGGGCTATTACCCACGATAACTTGCCAATCATACCACCCTAGATAGTTCATTAGCTACCCAATTTTCGTAAAAACCACCGGAAAGTGAGTCAGTGCGAATAGTGTGTAGATGCTTAAGCTTAAAGTCCCCTTAAATTAGAGGGCATGTTTATAAGTCGTATACTTATCACCCCAATTTATTGACCAAATTATAATAGAATTACTTCGCAAGGACTTGAGACTAAGTCCACATTCGAGTGGACATCTGAGTTAATTAAGCCCAAAGACCTGAAGAGTCAAAGTGTTCAGGTCTTATCGTATCATTTCCTAAAGTTAATAACTTCTAAAAGCCTAAGTTCTCTTCTCCTAATTCTTTTTTTCTTTTTTTTCTTTTTGAATTTTCAATTTTTAAAAAAAAAAAGAAACTAAAGAAATTCTATGGAGTTAACAAAATAATTTCAAGATAAAGTATCCACCCCCCCATGCCTAAATGATACAATGTCCTCATTGTAGAAACAGACATGAAAAGGGCAGAGTAAATAGAATATCACCTGAATTTCATGAAAATCCGGTCAACTCCATGGAGAACGTGGAATATACATACGTGCTAAGTTTATTGCCTTCAACTAGACACAGTTCATAGGTAAAGACGACATTAAAAGTTCAGAAGCGCAGGTCAAAATTATAATAAGAAGATTGATTTTGTGACCTGCAAAAAGATGTCCACAAATGTGGACCAGAATGTGATGCAGACCCATGCCCCAGGGTCGAGTGGTTCTCAGGTTCTGGATGAAAATCACCCAAAACTGGAGATTATTGTACTTACAGGGTTGAGCCTGTGGTTTGGTGGTGTGCAACCTAAGACTAAAGTGGCAGACAATGGGTAGATCTGATTCACTCAACTCGGGTGTCCACTTAAAGTTCAACTCAGGAAGATAGTCAATTATTCTGAGCTTTGGTTGTACATGAAAGATATCATAAGGGTCCTGGTAAAAAGTAGGTGGTTTCAAGTCAATAGGTACCCTTAGATCCAAAATTATAGCTCCCTCAGAAGTAGGTTCCCAGATTTTTATTTCCAACTTCCTATCCTCCAAGATCAAGGTTTCTTGGACCTCCAGATCATTGTACACCCCATCCAAAATACCCAAGTCCAACAATTGTGGCTGAATCATGATTGACTTGGGTTTGGTGATCTCAAAAATGTCATAATTCAGCTCTTCAGGGTGTGGTTGAGCAGTGGGGCTACTAATTGAATCATTAGGATTCGGATCGTCCAAGTTATCCCCAACATGATCATAATCTTCAATAATCGAGCTATCAAAAGGTTCGTCATGCTCCTCAGGTCGTTCGTCTCATTAAAATCCTCTTCCTTAAGCTTTAGGGAGATTTCACCTAAAGATTCTTCACCCTCAGAGTCAAAGAATTCTTGATCCTCATTTATATATGTCTCAAAATCATATGTCATTTCATGGTCCATGGAGACATATTTTTCATCGTTCCCTGGCTCGAGGATCTTGGGTGAAGCAATCGGTTCATCCAGAATTGGTTGCTCTAGACCAACCTGGTCATCTCCGATCTTAGAATATGTGTCACCCCCGTCAGGTGCTTGAGAGGGTTCAGACAGTGGCTCTCTTGAAGGAGGTTCATCTTGAGAATCATCACAAGATTGGATTAGGGCAACCGCAAGTTTCATCATCAACCTCGACAATTTCCAAAGTAAAAACTCACTCAGGCCCCTATCCTTAACATTTTGGAGCAAATCCAATAGAGAACTATTAAGTTATCAATCATTTTGATCATAGGCTCCAATGCTTTAGTGCATGGTATTGGCTGAGCTTCTAAAGATTGGATGGTGTTCCTCAAGTTAGCCAACACCTTGTCTTGGACTTGGTTCATCTGAACCAAATGGTTCGGTTCAGGTTTGGGTGGGCTTGGGTTCATTCTAGGGGAATCAAGATATTGAGGTTCTTGGGTTCCTCCCTGATGGTAGGTCATCTCAGGTTGTTCAAAGAATGGTGGTGACCTATATTCAGTGGAATACTGGGGAGAGTAGGTGTTATAATCATCATATCCTTTCTAATTGTGGATTAGGTTGGTTTGGTCATCAAAGGATGGAGATCTATAATCATTGTAGGTTTGGGAAGGATAACAGTCATATTTTTGTTGTCCAGGCTTAGGCCTTGGACACTGAGGTCTGGTATCGTATCCCCAATCAAAGTTATCCCGGCTAGTGGATGGGTAATTATAAGTCAATTCGGGATAGTAATCATCTTAGGTATAAGTGGTGGTAGGAGGATAGGATGGGAAATGAGTGTAGGATGTGGAAGGATACATGGTAGAATAGGAGGGAAATCAGAAGAGAGAAAGGAGCCCTACAATACAAGCAATCAACCCTATCCTTAGGTGGGTTAGCCTAAAGAACTACAGACTCTTAGGACCCATCTTGAGATTATAAACGATTTGTTCTACTTCATCTAGTCAATCCAACCAGTTAGAGGGAGGGGCTAGGGAAAAGGTTCTTCCTTTAGCTTGCTCCTCCGATTCCTAGTGTACCCCGTAGCTGCGGTCGTTTGATGATACTCCCCTAGCTAGACATCAAATGGACCAGTAGAAGGAGATTAATCGAAAAAAAATCTCAATCTGAGCTTCAAAGAGCGAATCAATCTTTAAGGCCAACGTCTACTCAGTTTTAATTAGGCTTGGGATGATTGTGCTCTTGGAATGTGATGGGCCCTTTAGATGGGTTGTGCCCTTAATGATCAATTCAAATGTGTGTGCGTGCACAACCAAGGTTTGCAAACAAGGTTATTTCATGATTGCCTTTTAGGGTTTAACCCTGTTTAGTAGCTTTTAGGGTTTAATCCTTAGGTTGGTTCAATCAAGGTTCAGGAGAACACTCCAGGTCTTACAAGCACTGGTGATGATGTATTCCTTTAGAAATCAGAAAAAAAAAAGTGGAGTGCCTGGTTCAGCCCTAAAAATCAACCCTAAGTGGCAAGCTACTGATGAATCACTTTTATCTTAAGTGGTGCAGCCCAAACAGTTCAATCAATTAGCCTATTGCACCACTTAGTTAAGGCAAATAGATGTTTAACCTATTCAGATTTTCTACTCAGTTATTGGTGTGTTGAGTTAGGGTGTACCAGATCCACAGGTCAGATTTCGGTTAAGTGGTAGAATCAATGTGAAGTGGTGCACCTTAAGGTGAGAAGTTGTGGGTGTTAAGGTGTGTCTCTTTCAGGAAAACCCACAATCAGATAACTTTTTTTTATTATTATTTTTTTATTTATGTCAATGGCGAGGTGAGTGGAGTGACAAACAAGATAAACAATTTCTATCCTAGGGTTTATGAAAATACCTAAGTAGATTAGGTCTTGACTATTAAGGTGGCGAAATGATCTAGTGGGTGGGGAAGTGGGAGAAAACTTACAAATGTCTCTACCCGCACTTTACTCCAATCTACCGCCTTCGGCTCCTCGATCAAGTTCCTGCAAGACAATAAATCGAAGAAGAAAGATAGGTTAGAAAAACATGTAAGTAATGTGGGAAAATGTGAAAAAAAATGAAAGAGCGTTGCCTCCCAGGCAACGGTGCCAAAATGATGAGGGCGTGTTTCGCAAATTAAAATTAAGGTTCGGAGGACCCATCGTCATAGCTCGCAAAACGCGTCTATCAGATAAAATTTATAACTGAAACATGAAAAGTGAGCCTTAAGTTAAACATGGGGAGGCAAATGTTTGGTTTTGAAAAATCCACGTTTCGCTTTTATTTGCTTTTGTCGTTTTTATCTTTTACAATTTATTTTTGATATTTTAATACAGCAAGAGATCAGGTTGATGAATTCTAGCTAATCTACCTACAAAATATAAAGGAAAGTGAGAGAGAGAAGAACAATCATCTATTTATGAATAAATGTTTGTTACAACTACAAAAGCGAAAAAGATAGAAAGAGGTGAGAGAATCCCCCTCGATGATCTCTTGGAGGACGACTCGCTCTGACGTCACCTGGAGGAAGGTGGTAAGGAATGGGATGAACGGGGATGGGGCAGGACAGCGTCATAGTGAGGATCTTCTTCTTGAAGGGAGGTGAGTAGACCGCCACGGGATGCTCCACGAATGGGGATGAGGGGAGGGAAAACTATTTGGTTTTCTATTCTAGAGGAGCATCCCAGGCTTAGGACAAGCTCTCTCTAGAGCCTTGGAGGTGGTGAGAGGAAGAAAGCAAGAGATGCTTTGGAATGGAGGGGGTAGGTCCTTTTATAATGGAGGAGAGAAAATCGTCCAAGGGTAATTAGTGACGGTTGTAATCGTCGCTGAAGATCCGCCCAACTGTCATTGAAGATTCGCGCCCTTCAATTCCTTTGCTAGCGTGCGTAATGCACAGGCCATTAGTGACAGCTACAAGCATCACGAAAGGCCCACTCAATTGTCACTAAAGATCCACCCTTACCGCTAATGCCTCGCTGGCGCACGCATTGCGTGCTTTTTGTCGCACACACGCTCGTGCTCAATTAGCCAATTGGGGGGGTTGCGGGGATTCGAACCCCGCCCCTCCATTGGGAGCCCATGCCTCCACCATTACGGCAAATCATCCAGGTGGTCGTGCGAACGTCTTAAGGCGTGCAGTGGAGGAGAGCTCTCAGCCATTGGATTAAGATCCAACAGCTGAGAATTAATGATGAAGATGATGAGGGGGCGCCTTTCAGTTGCTGCTGGCCGGTGTTGGGTGGCCTGGATGGCGCCACGTGGCACCATTTGGGTTGTCGATCTTCTGTCGGTTGCAGAGGGTGCCATGGTGCTCAAATCGAGATGATTCCCACGTTGCCGTACTGCGATCGTCACTCTGGATCCATCTGTATGGTCAAATTTTCCATCCAAAACCTGTATGGATGTCGCATTGCCCCCTAGCCGTTGATCTTCCTCGGACTTCATATGATGCTACGGGATTCCGATCTAGACATTTTTGGAGGTGTTAGACTCCGATAGCCGTTTTGATCAAATCCGTATAGTCGGATCATCCATCTGAGGTCCTAAAATAAACCTCCTTCCCTCCTGGCCATAAAAAAAGATGTAATTAACCTAAAATATACACAACTACTCTAAATGTAGGATGATGCATGCTATGCAATATTTATAACATGAAATGCAAATCTATGCCTAGGAACATGCATGAATAGGGATTTTAACCTCAATAATTGTGGCTACATCAGCTATAAATCTACAATAGAAGGCGATAAAAAGAGAAGGGGGTGAGAAGTTATCCTCCTTGATGGCTGTTTAAAGGACGAGCCGCGTTGACGGAGCACCCGGACGAGGGTGGTGAGATGTTGGACGAAGGAGAATGGAGCTGGAGGATGGAGAACGAACCAGGGCGACGTCTCAACGGGATCCACTTCCCAAATGGCGGTGATAGGACAACCGCGGGAGTTCCATGAACGGGGATGAGAAGATGGAAAAATTATTTTTAAGACTTTAATGTAGCATCCCGGGTATGGGACCAACTCGTAGAGCTTTGGAGGAGATGAGAGAAGAAGAAAAGGGATGATCAAATGGGTGGTAGGGGTGGCTTTTTATAGGTGTAAAGATTGGGGACAAAATGGCCTTTTAAGGCCTTAAACATAAATGTAGGGGTCTTTAGTGATGGATATAACCGTTACTGTAGTCGAGCATTGCTGAAGGCATGCCTCCTCTCCTTCAGCCATTGAGGCGCATCATCTTGCACGCTCATCCTCAGTTCTCCGATCAAGAGATCGAACGGTTTAAAACCTGCGTTCACCGCTTCCTCTTATGTTGTTTCAGTGCACGCGTACGATGGCACATCTATGTCATCACATGTGTGTGGAATGATCCTTCATCCAACTCTTGAGAAGGCACCACGTCACGCTTGTCACTGCCGTTTGATGTTAATCAGATGGTCGAATTGAGCGTGTGCGCCTGCGCTGCTCAATTTGAAGCGGACGGGGGCTCAAACCCCCATCTCTCTCGACCACTGCGCTGAGGGGCTCTTTTGATTGTGTTTGTGTTTTAAGGGGCGAGCGCTCTCAACCATTGGATGGTGATCCAACAATCGAGAGCACTCTACCCTTTCCTTTAGTAGAATTGGTGTGAGGCCTGAGATTGAATCTCAGCAGTTGGATCGATGATCCAACGATTGGGATTAGATCGAGAGATGAAGAGAAGATGCTGCAGACAGTGTTGGGTGCTTTGGGTGGTAGGGATGGCACCATGTGGCGCCATCCTGGCCGTCCATTTTTTTAACTTGTAGATGGTGCCACAGATGTCGAATTGGATAGATTTTCGCATCGTTGGGTTGCGATCGTCGATCCGAACCCATCCGTGCGGTTGGATTTGTCATCTGAAGCACAGATTTTACACCACCTTGACCCTTGTCCTCTTATCTTTCTCGAACTATATCTGATGTTACGGAAATTCAATCGGGACGATCACAGAGGCATTGGACTCCGATCGTCGCCCTAATCAGAATCGTATGGTTGAATCTTCAATCCGAGGCCCCAATAAATATTACCTTGTCCCTTGACTAGAAAAAGGGAAATTAACCTAAAATTTGTAAAAACTAATTTAAATGTAGAATAATGTATATTATGAAATATTTATAATGCATGATGCTTCTACAGACTTAGGAATATGCATAAATAGTCATTTTAGGCCAATTAGATGTGTGCACATCACACCCCAATGCCTATCTTTTGCTAGTCCCTAGCAAAACTACATGCTATTTATAAAAGAATTAGGATCAAATTACTTAGACAATAGTTATTTATCAACACTAAGAAATTTCTATTAAAGATCAAATTACTTAGCCGTAGTTATTTATCAACAGCACCTGTGTCTGCAAAAATGCAGACTGCCCAAGCCCTCTCCTTATTTAAAAGCAAAAGCATCATTTTCTTTTTTTTTCTTATTTTCTTATTTTTCTTTTTTTGGTTTTTGGAGCTAAAAGTTTTGGGGCAGCTTTCTACAGCTACCCAACCCACCCAAGACTTGACAAGAACTCTAAGTACTAAGCATCTTTTTATGTGAAATGATAGACTCACTAATTGGCAATCAAAAGGGACTTCGGGTTTCTACGTCGCCAGGTAACCTTGAAAAGAAGTTTTACCTAAAGGTGTATTTATCCGACTGGTAGCTTTTTTCCTACTTTTTATTTTTATGGGGTCAACACCAGAGAGAACCCAATGTATATCTCCCGGGTTATTCTACTTCCCCGCTTTTTCCTAACTGTTTAGGAATTAAACATGCATTTCGTGAGCTGGGTTTTGGACAACCGGCCAATGGGCTGTTACCTATGACAACTTGCCAACCATACTCATGCGGTGAAGTGTGGCTCATTATTTTTTTCTTCTTTTCTTTTTCTTATCTTTTTTTTTTTTGGTATTTCTCTATTTTTTTCTTTTTTCTAAGTAGGTGGCTTCCCTAATCTAAGATTTACCTAAAGGCAATAAGAAGAGAATGGTCATGTGGCTAGGCTCTAGACAACCGGCCAATGAGTTGTTACCACCAACAACTTGCTAACCATACCACCCTAGAAGGTTCATTAGCTACCTAATTTCTGTTAAAATCGCCAAAAAGTGAGTCAGTGCAAAGAGTGCGCAGATGCTTAGACTATAAGTTCCCTTAAATCAGAGGGTGGTTTGATAAGTCATGTACTTATCAACCCAACTTATTAACCAATTAGAAATGAATTCAGAATGGCGAGGACTCGAGAAACAAATCCACATTTTAGTGGACACTAGGACTGATTAAGCTCGAAGACCTGAAGGATCTAAGTGTTCAAGTCCTATCATATTATTTCCTATGGTTAACAAATTTCTAAAGTCTAAGTTCTCATTTCCTAATATAATTTTTTTTTTTTAAAAGTAAAGAGGAAATAAAAAGAATTTGCGGAGCTAACAAGATGATTCAGAGATGAATATTCACCCCCCATGCCTATCTAATGCAATGCCCTCATTGTATTGAAAAGATATGAAAAAGAGTGGAGTAGAGAAGAAAATACCTAAATTTCGTGATTAACAGGTTGGCTCTGAGATGAAAATAGACTGTATACGTGCTGAATTCAGGGCCTTCAGGTAGGAACACTATACAAATAAAGAAGAAATAAAGAATTTACAAGTGCAGGTCATAATAATAATAAAAAAAAGATTTACCTGAGGACTTGCCAGAAAGTGTCGACAAATGTGGATCAGATTGTGGTGCAAACCCATGCCCGTAAGTCGAGTGTATCTAAGGTTCTGAATGAAAATTACCTAGAACTAGAGATCAATATGCAAGCGGGGTCGGTGTTCGAGCGATAAATCGATGTTTTAAGATTGTTGTGTTGTAGTATAGCCAAAATAGCACTCAAACAAATAAATTTTATTACTCGAAAAGGTTTCCAAGTCGAACATAGGGAGCAATATGGAATTTAAAGCTCAAGATCACAATTTAAACCAAGTATAGAGAGTGCAATAAGAGTATTGTTAGGAATAATATGCAAAAAGAATGGAGTAAAATGGTGATTTAAATTATCAATTACTCCTCACAAATGACACTTAAATCAATATCTCAAATATATGCAATGAAAGTATCAGACGTCTTAAGCAGCCCTGTGCTACAGTGCTAAGGTTTTTCTTCTTTTTCTCTGTTTCTTCTTTCGTGGGTCCTTCTCTCTTCTTCTTTTTCTTTGTTGTGCGACTGCTTCTCTTCTTCGTCTTCCTCTTTCTTTATTCTCTGTTCAGCCTCTTCTTTTTCTTTTCTTCTTCTGCTTCTGCAGGTCCTCTCCATCTTCCTTCTCTATTTAGCCTCCTCACATAGGGGGGAGCTTCTTGAATTGACTAAGTGTCAACCAACTTCTAGAGAGCAAAACCCTCCCCCTACCCCGCACAAGCTCTCCTTCTCTTCCTCTCTTAGGCTCCTCCCTCCCAGGGCCTCTCAGTGGGTAACCGAGTAATCGAGTGGTGCAAACCTTGGTCCAGGGCTGCGAGCGTGGTCATAACTGAGTGAGGGTCTTAGGCGAGTTGGGCACACCAGGTCCGCGGGTCAGCTGTCATGGATGAGGCGTGTGAGAGGAGCGTGCGGGGGACCTCACCCCCTGTGTGTCGAGGGGATAAGCCTCTAACACAAATTCAATATATGCGATGGCGGGCACTCTTCAGCAACCGATGTGGGACTATCTACTCCCGCTTCGCTCACGCACACTGCTGTTGCTTCCTTTGCTCAATTCACATGTAAGGAGCAGTCAAAGGCTCCAATTGACCGTGCGAGGATGCTCCTGGAGGTAGTCCGCTCTGTCTGGAGTCGAAGTCCTAGAACTATAGGCCTGATTAGAGCTTCAAGCAAGCTCGCGGCTACTGCGTCAATGGCGGAGGAGGCTGGAACACCTTAAACCAAGCAAACGGCCTTGTGGCCCAATTAAACTTGCTCAGGACCTTCATCGAACCACGGCGAGTGTGATAAACGTCAGTTTATCATCATTCTTATGCATTAAAACAAACCTAGCTCATAGGATTTTACTTTGCAAACGGGTTTTTGGGCTGCATTTAGGCATAAATTAGGTTAGGCATGCATTGCATTTTTTATTATCTTTTTGATATGTTTTTGTGAGTGTTAGGGATGAACAGATATACAGATCCCTAAAACCCTAGCACTCATGAAGGCAAATGGTGAAGGAGAAGCTCAGACTAGCTGGAACTCAGCTTGATCCAGCTCACCACAGCTAGAACCAGCTCACTTGAATTAAGGTTAGCTCATCCCAACTCCATTCAGCTAATCTCAGCTGAATGGCAGCTCAAGAGAGTTCATCTTAGCTCACCCTAGCTCAAGTTAGCTCAGATCTAGCTCAACTTAGCTGAGTCTAGCTCATCTCAGCTCCCACTAGTCCACAGGGAGCTCTAGCTAGCTCAGCTGAGTTGACAAGAGTTCACCCCAGCTCAGACCCAGCTACATCCAGCTCCACCCAACTCCAGCCAGCTGAAGAAGAACTCATCTCAGCTCAGGAAGCTCAAGTCCAGCTCCCGAGGATTCAACTTAGCTCAACTCAGATGAGCTAAGCTACCTTAACTGCCTCAGCTTGATCCTCCCCGGGAGCACCAGACCCAGCTCACCTCAGCTCATTATGGTAGAAGCCAGTTCACTTTAGCTTGGCTTAGCAGCTAGCAAAGAACTAGCAAGCTAAGCCAGCTAGAGTAGCTCCATGATAACCTCTTCAACAGCTGCCAGCTCCAGTTCCAGCTCCAGACTTCTTCTCCTCAGCTCCTCTCTTCAAACCCTACCTCCAATACCTCCTCCTCTACTCCATAGCTAGCTTAGCTAGCAACCAGCCCCTTAGCCATCCACCACCTCCAAATTCAACCCTAGCCAGCTCCACCAACTTAAGCCCTAGCTAAGCTAGCTATCCTACTCAAGTTGGCACCACCTCCTAGCCACCTCTTCACCCCATCATCACCACCAAAAGGCACCAATTTTGGTGCCAAAACCTAACGCTAACTACCCCTCTTTTTGGCACCAACATCCACCCCCACATCCACCACACACCTAACCCTACAACCCATCCTAGCCACCCACCTACCCCTCCTTCTAGAACCCTTCTTGGCGCCACCTAAGACCCCCTTCTAGAAGCCATTTTGGCACCAACATCAAGGGGTGCCACCACCCATAACCACCCCCTAGGTGTCCCTTGGGTTGGCACCAATTAACCTTAGCCATAGGATCCCCAACCACCTCCATCTCTCCATCTTAACCCTCCATTCCAAGAGTCACCTTAGCCCCCTTCCTATTCTATAAAAACCCACCTCCTACCACCATTTGAGAGCATCCTCCATTAGCATATTTTGCCACCTATACCACCTACACCTACGACCAAGAAGAAGTAGTAGAGAAGGAGATTAAAGGGGCACATCACCAGCCCTTTTGGTGCCTTCTTCTCCCCACTCTCTTCAACTTGGGCCACACCAAGGAGGAGGACTTTTCTACTTCAAGGAGGACGTCCAAGAAAAGGAGAAGGACCTAGGGTGGACGTCCACCCTTGGAGAGAAGCTTAGGGCACTCCCCCTTAGGGCTTGCCTTGGAGGACATCACCTTGGCGAAGCATAGCAAGGAAGGAGTTGAAGGACTCTTTTCAAGCTTGGGAGCTACCAAGCTTGGAGCAAGAAGCCCTCTTCTTCACCATCTATGTAGAGGATTTGTGTTTGCTTTTATTTATTTCAATTTTTCTAGTAGTAGAAGCATTCCTCTACTAGGCTTTTTTGTAAAACACTTTTTCATTAATCTAGTTGCCTTCTTTGCAATTTCTTTTGTTGCATTTCTTATTGCTTTGTTTTTAGCATTCTTCACTCCCTCTCCCTAATTATTCTAGGCCTCCACTTGCCTAGAGTGAGCTTAAGGAGAGGCTCTACTTGCCACTTTAGAAGTAGTCTATTGAATTGAAGTGTAAGTCACTTTCCCGCCACAATTTCGCATGTTGCCTTAATTTCAAAAACATAAAAATGATATATTGAAAAAGACCAAAAAGAAAGTTGAGATTTATATTCCAAGCAAGAGAATCAATTTTGCAAACATTTGGCCTCCTTGGAAGACCCTAGATACTCCCCTATCTAGGAACATAAATTTAAAAGTGAAAGCGGATTTACGTGTTGTAACGACACTAAATTACCTAATTAACAAACTATGTATTTTCGCTATCACTTTTTGGCGCCATTGTCGGGGAGGCACGGCTTTGCATTAGTTAATTTTATCTTGCTTGAAGTGGATTTCATCCCCTTCTCTTTCTTTCTTTTGTGTGTGCAGGAATTACAGTGGGAAGGCGGGAATCTGGAAGCGAGAGCTCAATGATCCTTTTCTTCCCACGAAATTTAGGTGGTTCCCCTTTCTTGTCACATTTAGGATAAAAGACTACCAAAAAAATATTAAACTTGGCTTTCAGGACCATAAACAATTTAACTAAGTGGAGTGGTGCATTTTAAAATCCATTGTTTCTTGAATGCTTCTTTAACACCACTCCATTGCAAGTATTGGTGTTCTATTTTTCGGGTCCAGATTTTTGTCTGGACTTGAAAAATCGATTCCTAGCACCATAGGCCTCCTAAAATCATAAAATTTCATACATTGATTCCCAATTAAGTTAGGAACATCTGTTCAAAATTTCAGATCGATTGGATTTGCATTTAATTTTTAAAAAATTCGTAGACTGCAGAGGGGTCACACCCTCTAATCTTCCTATTTTTCTACGTCCGTGAATTTTTAGAATTTTTATGCTCATCCAATTTTTGTGAAATTTAACTTTCTGGAATCCTTGTGAAATTTTACACATCATATAAAATCACAAAAATTTTATGTGGTCAGTTGTAATACTAAAAAGTCTAAAATACCCACACGTATCATTTCTGGACTTTAACATCAGTATAATTAAAAATTCAAAATAATTATCAAACAAATTCCTAAAATCTTACAAAAATCTTTTTTGGAATCCTTGTTTGATTTTCTTCAAAGTAGTGGTGTTGTTTGACTTGTTTGGACCACTACTTAATACAGAAAGCCAAAAATTAATTCATTGGTAGTAATTTTCTATCTTAGGGATAGTTGGCTTAGGGTTTCTTTCTTTCCTTTTAGATACTCACATTAAAGGAAATTAACCATCACCAATACAACTTGTCTTTCCTTTGATTGTGGAGTTTCAAACTTGTTTGAAAATTTAAAAAGAAAAACCCTAAAACACATTTAATTAAATCAAATCCTAAAAGACAAAAATACAAAAAAAATGTGTGACAACTTGATTTTCATTGGAGCCACTCTCCAATTCCTGCACACACACAAAAAAATCGAAATAACAGGGCAAAAATCCAATAAACGCCCTCCACATTCCAGGTGCACTCTAGCATCCTAGACCTAATTAAAATTTGTAGCAACTTGACCCCTAAGGCTTTATCAACTTAGGCTTGCTATTTAGGTCTTAAGTTTTCTTTAGTTAGTACCAATTCTGTCATCTATATCTGGTGTTCAGGCTGAGGGGTCGTGTCAAACGACTAGGCGCGGGTTTGTATAAGCACCTGGGGTTTTCCCTGGGAAACGTTTGGGCCCAAACCTCCCCTTAAGCGACTTGGCTAGATTTGTTGACAGAACGGGTATTCACTATTGACTACTTATTTCCTACATAGACCAAGTCTTAGGTTTATTTTTAGGGAGTCACACTTAATTTAGGTCTAGTTTTGTTTGTTTGAATTGCACACTTCTCTCATCTCTTTCTCTTCTCCTCCCCTCCCATTCTTCCATTTTATGCACCGGCGACGGTCTCAAAATCTGCACTTGGAAGGACCATTTGATTTCGCCCCCCGCGCAAAAAGACCACTTTTTATGTCTTCTTCTCCTTCTAAAAAAATGGAAACTCAACAAAATAGGTCCACTGACCCTTCCACTTCCACCTCTAACCTTACCTCTAACACCACCACTAACCCTAATTCTAACCCTTCCACCCAAAACCCACCCACCTTTAACTTCCCACACTTGGAGCTCCATAATCTTGAGTTGCCCCAAACACAACATCAAGACCCCCTGCTTGATCTTTTAAAATTGATGGCTGAGAAGAATAATAAATTAAATTCCAATCAACAAACATTGACTAGGAACATTCAAAACCTAGCCAATCCAAGGCCACATTGATAGCGAAATATGCGTAATTTGTAAAAGCGGGTTTGTAATGTCGTTGTAACACGCGAATCCGCTTTCGCTTTTAAATTTATATCCTAGATAGGGGAGTATAGGGTCGTCCAAGGAGGTAAAAAATTTCAAAATTAATCCTCTTGCTTACAGATAGATCTCAACTTTCTTTTTGATATTTTTCAATATGTAATTTTTTTTGTTTTGAAAAGACAAGGGCAAAATGCGAATTGTAACGAAAAGTACTAACACCTACAAATGCTTAACTAAAATTTAAAAGATAGAAATATCTTCTTCCTAAGCTCACTCTAGGAAAGTGGAGGCCTAGAGTAATTACGAAGAAGAGGTGAAACAAGTGCAAGAACCAAAAGTAACAACTGCAATAAAAAGCTAAAAGAAGGCAATTTGATTGAGTAGAATGAGTGTTCTTTTCAAGGACAAGTAGCGGAATGCTTCTACTAGAACTAAACAAATCTAAAAGCAAGAAAAGAAACACAAATCCTCTTGCAAAAATGGTGAAGAAGGGAGTCTTCTTGCTCCAAGCCTAGCTACTCCTTGGCTTGAAAAGAGGGCCTCCTTCTTCTCCTTCCTTAAGAGCTCCTCCAAGGTGGAAGCTTCCACCTTCAATGCTCTCTCCAAGGGGTGGGCGTGCACCACCCTAAAAATCTCCTCCAAGGTGGCGTGGACCACCTTAATGATCTCCTCCAAAGATCTTCCTTGCCTGGCTTCTCCTTTGGCTGGCATGACCCAAGAGAGAAGGGAGGAGGGGAAGGCACCAAGGGGACAGAATATCCCCTTAATCTTCTTCTTCTTCTTCTCTCTTGGACGTGGGCTTATAGGTGGAATATGAGAGTGAGTTTGCTAGCCAAGGATGATTTGAATGGTGGTGGGTAGTGGTCTTTTTATAGGGTAGGATGGGGGGTTAAGGTGCCCCTTGAAATGGAGGGCTAGGATGGAAGGATGGAGGTGGTTGGTGATCCTATGGCTAAGGTGAGGGGTGTTAAAGGGGGTGGTTATGGTGGTGTTGGTGTCTTTTGGTGGTGGAGAGACACCACCATTTTGGCGCCAACATGGGGCCTTCTAGAAGGGGGGTTAGGTGGATGGTGGAGATGGATTCAAGGGGAATTGTGTGATGGAGATGAGGGGGAGTTTTGGAGGGAAAAGTGGTGCCATTAAGGGGGTGGTTAGGGGTTGTTTTTGGCACCACTTTTAGGTGTCTTTTGGAGGTGGTGGGTAGGTTAGGTTGGTGCCAAGTAGGTTAGCTTATGTGGAGCTTAGGTGGAGCTAGTTGGGTGGAGTTGTTAGGTGGGTTTTTGGGGTGGTACAAGCCAAGGAAGTTGGAGCATAGCTAAGCTAAGCTAAGATAGCTTAGCTAATGGAGGAGTAGAGGAGAAGGTGTTGGAGCTAGGGTTTGGAGGGAGGAGCTGAGGAGGAGAAGTCTAGAGCTGAAATTGGAGCTGGCTACTACTGAAGAGGCTGGCATGGAGCTACTCTAGCTGGCTTAGCTTGCTAGTTCTTTGCTAGCTACTAAGCCGAGCTAAAGTAAGCTAGCTTCTACCATAATGAGCTGAGGTGAGCTAGGTCTGGTGGTCCTGGGGAGAATCAAGCTGGTTGAGGTAGTTAAGGTAGCTTAGCTCAACTAAGCTGAGCTAAGCTAAGTCCCCGGGAGCTAGACTTGAGCTTCCTGAGCTGGGATGAGTTTTTCTTCAGCTGGCTGGAGTTGAGTGGAGCTGGATGTAGCTGGATCTGAGCTGGGGTGAACTCCTGTCAACTCAGTTGAGCTAGCTAGAGCTCCCTGTGAACTAGTGGGGGCTGAGATGAGCTAGACTCAGCTAAGTTGAGCTGGATCTGAGCTGACTTGAGCTAGGGTGAGCTAAGATGAACTCTCTTGAGCTACCATTCAGTTAAGATTAGCTGAATGGAGCTGGGATGAGCTAACCCTAGTTCAAGTGAGCCAGGTTCCAGCTGTGGTGAGCTGGATCGAGCTAAGTTCCAACTAGTCTGGGCTTCTCCTTCACCATTTGCCTTCTTGAGTGCTAGGGTTTTAAGGATCTACATATCTGTACATCCCTAACACTCACAAAAACATATTAAAAAGACAAATAAAAAATGCAATGCATGCCTAACCTAATTTATGCCTAAATGCAGCCCAAAAACCCATTTGCGGAGTAAGATCCTAAGAGCTAGGTTTGTTTTAATGTATAAGAATGATGATAAACTGGCGTTTATCACACCCCCATGCTTATCTTTTTCTAGTCTCTTAGTAAAACTTTAATTTTTTTGGAAAACGAAATTTTTTGGAAATCTAAATTTTTTTGACTTTTGAGGAGAAAAAGAGATTAAGGGACCTTGATAGATTAAAACACAAGAGGTATGGGATTTGTTAAAGATAAACATCAGGATGTGTTTTTTGGATTCAATCATTAGACAGAACGGAATCAATATATCCTCCAGAAAATTCACAAATTAACCCCTTGTTAATTCAGATGACTTGAAATGTTTGTTTTTAGGATTTTTCTGGCTCATGAATCTGATTCGCAACTTGCAAAATCCTTTAAAACCTTGTGTCTGTGCTTGTGAAAAGCCAACATTTATAAGGACGTGTTATTATTATTATTATTATTATTTTCACCCCCATGCTTATTTTTAGCTTAGTCTTACAATAGATGTGTCAGGATCATCATTCCCGTTACCATTCCTCGAGGGAGCTCTAGCGCCAGTACTTCAGGATAGCACTGGCCATGACACCACCCAGGAGCTCACAACCCCAAAACACGATGCGGTGAAAAGGGGTGCTCCAAGCAAACTCAAGCTCTTGCTCCGACGCTATAGGTAGAGCACCGTCCAAGACACTTGAGCTGCTAAAATGCGCTTTAATGCTCCGTCTAAAGATATGGAATATAGATATGGAGTAGCGCCGAGGCGATAACATGTTGACATCGCATCCTCAAAGGAGGTATTTTCCTCCTCGACGGTGGGAACTCAAACCAATGATCTGCTTCAGACTTTTACTAAATCCAAACAAGGGAGTTTTTCAAAATTTTTAATTCTTTTTAAGTGTTGGCTTGTGTGTGAAAATAGACATAAGAAGTTTCTCAAGACACGCAAGTTTTTGAATCAGAAACTAAGTCAAATACTTTCCGTATTACAAAATAGGATCAAGTCACCTGAACTATCATGAGTTTAGGTGGAATTTTAGAGAAGGATATCTGATCTAGTCTAAAATTGACCCTGGAATTCTAATGATCAGATCCATGTCCTCATCCTTAGTTTGTTAAAGATTAAATCCCTTTGTACCAAAAGTGAATTTTTTCGACCTTAGTCCCGATTTCAAAATTTTTCCTTAAAAAGTTTTCAACATTTTTTTTTTTGGGTATGCAAGCAAGAAATAAATAAAAGAAAATTGCATGTTTTTAGGTTTTGAACATCCTAAATCGATCATAAAAATTTAAAAACACCCCCCTATGCTTAAGATATGCCATGTCCTCATGCATTAGGAGGGAAAAGGGATCACCTTAGTGAAGAACGGCTGGGTTTAGGATGAACAAAACCTAGAAAAAAAAGAAAAAGGGAAAGCAAGAAAAAAATGATGGGTTACCTCCCATCCAATGCTGTCTTTTACGCCATTTAGCCGGACATGATGTGCATTAGTGATCAAGGGTGGCTGGCTCAGTAAAATTAAAAGATTCAGACGGAATTTTAGGCGTATGGTCAAAAAAGGGCTTTAAACGCTGGCCATTGACTTGAAATGTAGAATTAGTTTTTGGATCAAAAAGGTCAACAGCGCCATATGGATATGTTTTATGGACAATAAAAGGTTCGGTCCATTTAGATTTTAATTTGCCAGGAAAAAGACGTAATCTCGCATCGAAAAGCCAAACACGTTGATTAACGTCAAAGTGTTTTCGAACAATATACTTATCATGAAATTTCTTTGTTCGATCTTTATAAATCCTCGCATTTTCATAGGAAAAATTACGTAATTCTTCCAATTCAGTTAATTGTAATTTTCTATGGTTACCGGTGTCAGATAAATCCATATTGGGTTGTTTTATTGCCCAAAAAGCCCTATGTTCTAATTCTACCAGGAGATGGCATGCCTTCCCGAAAATCAGACGGAAAGGAGACATGCCAAGCGGAGTTTTAAAAGCGGTACGGTAGGCCCATAAAGCATCGTCCAATTTGGTGGACTAATCTTTATGGTCGGGCCTAACCGTCTTTTGTAAAATATTTTTAATTTTCCGGTTAGAAACTTCAGCCTGGCCATTAGTTTGGGGGTGATATGGCGTGGAAATTTTATGATTAACCCCATATTTAGAAAGGAGGTGACAGAATTATGAGTGGGTGAAATGTGAGCCTCCGTCACTGATAATGGCTTTTGGTATGCCGAATCTTGAGAAAATATTTTTCTTAAGAAATTCGACAACCACATGGTGATCACTAGTGCGGGTGGGTATTGCTTCTATCCATTTAGAAACATAGTCGATTGCGACTAAAATATACAAATACCCCCCAGAATTGATGAACGGTCCCATGAAGTCGATGCCCCAAACATCAAAAATTTCAACCTCTAAAATCGGATTAAGGGGCATCATATCCTTTCGAGTCATGTTGCTGATGCTCTGGCAACGCACACAGGACCGAACAAAGTCATGAGCATGTTTGTGCAAGCTGGGCCAATAAAATCCCGCATTAAGGATTTTAGTTGCAGTTTTCTTGCCTGAAAAATATCAGCAAAGAACTTATCCCGTTTCATTTTTAGCCAATCAGTGGGGATTTGTTCTGTTGCTAAGTAGTTTGCGATGGGCGCAAACCAAGGGAGGATTGTAGCAGCTAAAATACTTTCATCGAGGAACTGATCTGGCGGGGTCATTATGTCATTTGTCATAAGACGAGAGAGATGGTCGGCCACTACATTGTGCAATCCCGCCTTATCCTTGATTTCCAGGTCAAATTCCTGGAGCAGCAGAACCAACGGATAAGGCGGGGTTTCGCATCTTTCTTTGTCAGCAAATATTTAATTGCTGAGTGGTCTGTATAAATAGTGACATGTGACCCCAATAGATAAGATCTAAATTTTTCTAAGGCAAATACAATGGCAAGAAGTTCCTTTTCAGTAACTGTGTAATTCCGTTGTGCATCATCAAGGGTTTTGCTAGCATAATAGATCACAACGGGATTCTTGCTAATTCTTTGCCCTAGAACGGCCCCTACAGCAAAATCTGAGGCATCTGTCATTAATTCAAAGGGACTATTCCAATCAGGTCCCTGCAATATTGGCGCCTCGGTAACCTCTTTCTTCAACCTCAAAAAACTCTCCAGGCACGTATTATTAAAATCAAATGGCTGGTCTTTAGTGAGAAGCTGACTTAAAGGCTTGGAGATTTGGGAAAAGTTTGTATGAATCGACGGTAGAAACCCACATGACCCAAAAAGGATCTGATCTGTTTGACAGTAGTGGGCGGTGGGAGCTTAGATATAGCATCTATTTTTTCTTTATCTACCGCGATTCCTTGCTTTGAAATAACATGGCCCAAGACAATACCTTCTTGGATCATGAAATGACCTTTTTCGCAGCTGAGGACCATATTAACTTCTATGCATTTTTGGAGAGTTCTTTCAAGATTTTTGAGGCAATGGTCAAAAGAATCTCCAAAAACAGAGAAGTCATCCATAAAGACTTCTAAACATTCACCTACCAGGTCTGAAAAATTTGCAAGCATGCACCTTTGAAAAGTCGCAGGTGCATTGCAAAGACCGAAGGGCATTCTTCGGAAAGCAAAGGTTCCGAAGGGGTAGGTGAAAGTTGTTTTGTCCTGGTCCTCAGGATGAACCGCTACTTGATTATAGCCAGAATAACCATCCAAAAAATAGTAAAATTCCCGTCCAGCTAACCGCTCCAAGATTTGATCACTAAAAGGGAGCGGGAAATGATCCTTCTTGGTGGTGGTGTTTAATTTTCGGTAATCTATACACACGCGCCAAGAAGAAGCGGTTTGAGTGGCTATATTTTCCCCATTTTCATTGGTGACAACTGTTAGTCCAGACTTTTTAGGGACAACTTGAGTTGGACTAACCCAGGAGCTGTCAGAAATGGGGTAGATGATATCAGCATCCAGCCACTTAATAATCTCCTTTTTTACCACCTCTTGCATACAAGGATTCAAGCACCTTTGTGGTTGGCGGGAGGGGCGAGAATCGTCCTCTCAATATATACGATGCGTACAATAGGATGGATGAATGCCTTTAAGATCAGAAAGGGTCTAGCCAATGGCTTTTCGATATTTACTCAAAACCTGGAGAAGTTTGTGCTCTTGTGCCCCGGTGAGTCCAGAATTTATAATCAGGGGCAGGGTCTGATTTGGACCCAGGAAGACATATTTAAGGGAATCGGGCAAAGGTTTTAATTCCAATTGTAGGCCCGGTTCTGAAAGAGTTTCTGCTTTATGGGTTAGAGGTGAGGTGAGAGTGAAAGGGTCAGCTGGAATGTTAGCTGGTCGTGTGGTTGAGGTGGAAGGGTGAGAAAAAGTGGATTATTCAGGAACCGTATTTACAGCAAAACAGGAACCTAATTGGGAAATCTGCAATGTTTCCTCCACAATGTTGTCTATTTCTGAATCCGAATCATCAAAGAAATCTAGTTCTTGGAATTGCCTAGAGGCTTGAAAAATGTCTAGGGTTACAGATTCACCGCCACACATGATCTTCATCTTTCCGAAATCACAATCAGTATTGGCGCGGGCGGTGGCTAAGAATGGTCTTCCAAGAATAATGGGGGCAAACTTAAGTGCTTCAGGTACCTCTATGTCCAAGACTAAAAAGTCTACTGCGAATAGACAATTTTTGACCCAGACAAGAACATCTTCAACAATTCCCCTTGGTTTAATCGTAGATCGGTCGGCTAATTGGAGAGTAACCTCAACAGGCCTTAATTCACCGATCTTAAATTCCTCAAAAATAACTGTGGGGATAAGATTAATTGAGGCACCAAGATCCAACAGAGCGTGATTAAATGAGGTATCATTAATGATAACTTGGATTAGGGGGGCACCGGGATCTTTTCTCTTAAGAGGCAGTCGGCTCTGCACAACTGAGCTGACTGTCTCTGGAAGAATTACCTTTCCTAAATTTTTAGGCTGCCTTTTTGGAGTACATAAATCTTTTAAAAATTTTGCATAGGCAGGGATATACTTAATGGCATCTAGGATAGGGATATTAATTTCTACTTGCCCAAATAAATGCATTAGTTCCTTCTCAGTGGGCTCGGATTTTGTCTTTTTCTTTTTTGAAGAGTGGAGGGCTTGTGGAAATGGGGTAGGGTTGCCCTATTTTGCATGAATTGGTTCCTGAACAATAGGAGGAGAAGAGTTAATCTGTGTGTCATTAGAGCGGGTTTCTTTAACAGGTAAGGTATTGTGAGTGGTTTTCCCATTCCTCAAGGTAACTGCATTTGTAGTCTGGTTGTTTCTAGGATGAGGACGGGGTGCCTGGCTGTTATTGAAACCCGGTGGATGCTGAGGTGCTAGCTGAATAGGTTGATTGGGATATCCACCTTGGAATTGATTCCTTTGATTGTTTGGGTTGGGCATGGGTTGGGATGGTAAATTCGCAATAGGTCGATAATCAGGAGTAACCTTTACTTGGTGTTGTAAATTGGTAATCATGCGGGTTACTTCTATCATTTGAGCCTGCATTTCTTGCAGAGTTTTCATGACCTGATTATTAATATCATCCTGGGATGGTCCAGGTTGATACAAAGGTTGCCCATAAGTCCCAAAATAGTTTTGTTTGGGAAAAGGAATCTGATTCGGGTTTTTCCAGGAGTGATTCGGGTTAGTCCTCCAATTTTGATTGGAAGTGTTGGAGGGGTTTCTAAATTGCTCCTGGAGAGCATAAATATTTTTCGAGGTGGAGTCAAAAATATTTTGGTCAAAATTCCCGGTCAAATCTTGCGGGAAATCAGCCGGAAATTGCTGGCCAGCAGATGTGGCATCTATTTGTGTAGATTTTCTCTTCGGAGAATGTGTGGGTGGTTAGTGTGTGGAGAGTGGACATGTGGAGCTTGTTTGTTTGTGAGCTTTTCTTCAATTTTCTTTGGTGAATTTGCATCTGGTCCAGTCGTTGAGCTAACATATATAAATCATCTTGTGTGACTGGAACAGAGGTGGATTTGGAGTCAATTTCGTGGACTCCGTGTCTGGGGTTTTGTGATCTACCAAAAGTGTCCATTGAAGTCATGTTAAATGAGTTTTCACTCATTTCTTCAAAGAGAAGATAGACACTTTCGGCGTCTTTGTTAAGAAAATTGCCCCCACATGAGGCATCCACAAATCGTTTTAATTGATCTTCTAATCCATGATAGAAGATCTGCACTAACTGCCATTATGGAATTTCATGGTGGGGACAACTTCTTAGAAATTCCTGAAATCTTTCCCAGGCTTCGTGGAGGGGTTCACCAATTTTTTGTTGAAAGGTCGTTATGGATCTTCTTAATGCATTCGTTCGACCAATCGGAAATTTTTTTTTAAGAAAAGCACTTTTTAATTGGGGCCAGGTGGTAATAGGACGCCCAACTGTTCTAAACCTGTGTGATGCTTTATCTTTAAGAGAGAGAGGAAAGAGTCTCATTAACCACATGTCTTCCTGCACATTGCGGGAACGAGTGGTTTGAGCGAGGACGGTTAATTCCTCGAGATGACAAAAAGGGTCCTCTCTTGGAAGACCATGAAAATGCTTGATAAGGTTTAGAATGGCAGGTTTGATTTCAAAATCCCCTTGTGGTATGACCACCCCTGGTCTTTCCTCATAATTGGAAGGATCATAGAAATCCTTAAGAGGAACGACAGGCTATTGGCGGGGTGGTAGATTTTGTCCTTGACTAGCTAGGTTAGTGACAGTCCTAGTTAGATCTTCTTGATTTTGTTGTAGTCGAGCCAAATGGTCGACCATTAATGCAAAGGGATTTGTATTTTGGGTTATAATTGGAGGGCCACCTGGCCCTGCTGGTATTTTTGGTTGCTCCTAGGAAGGTGAGGGAGGGTGAAGTCAGCTTGTGGGTCGGCTGATGGGTTAGAAGTGGAAGAAGAATTTTTTTGACGGCTTCCTGGGTTTTCCATTTTTTTAGAAGACGAGGGGGAAGAAAACAATGATTTCCTGTTGCGGGGGGCGAAATTAGATGGTCCCTCGAGGTGTGGCTTTTGGGACCGTCGCCCGTGCATGCACTACTTGGAAGAATTGGAGGGGAGGAGAAGAGAAAGAGATGAGAGAAAGTGTGCAATTCAAACAAACAAATCTGGACCTAACTTAAATGCGACTCCCTAATAATAAACCTAAGACTTGGTCTATGTAGGAAATAAGTAGTCAATAGTGAATACCTGTTCTGTTAACAAATCTAGCCAAGTTGCTTAAGGGGAGGTTTGGGCCCAAACATTTCCCAGTGAAAACCCTAGGTGCTTGTACAAACCTGTGCCTGGTCGTTTGACATGGCCCCTTAGCCTGAACACCAGATATAGATGACAGAATTGGTACTAACTAAAGAAAACTTAAGACCTAAATAGCAAGCCTAAGTTGATAAAGCCTTAGGGGTCAAGTTGCTACAAATTTTAATTAGGTCTAGGATGCTATAGTGCACATGGAATGTGGAGGGCATTTATTGGGATGTTGCCCTATTATTTTGATTTTTTTGTGTGTGTGCAGGAATTGGAGAGTGGCTCCAATGAAAATCAAGTTGTCACACAATTTTCTTGTATTTATGTCTTTTAGGATTCAATTTAATTAAATGTGTTTTAGGATTTTTCTCTTTAAATTTTCAAACAAGTTTGAAATCTCACAATCAAAGGAAAGACAAGTTATATTGGTGATGGTTAATTTCCTTTAATGTGAGTCTCTAAAAAGAAAGAGAGAAACCCTAAGCCAATTATCCCTAAGACAGAAAATTACTACCAATGGATTGATTTTTGGCTTTCTGAATTAAGTAGTGGTCCAAACAAGTCAAACAACACCACTACTTTGAATAAAATCAAACAAGGATTCCAAAAAAGATTTTTGTAAGATTTGAGGAATTTGTTTGACAATTGTTTTGAATTTTTAATTATACTGGTGTCAAAGTCCAGAAATGATACCTATGGGTATTTTGGACTTTTCAGTATTACCACCAACTAGAAATTTTTTATGATTTTATATGATGTGTAAAATTCCACAGGGATTCCAGAAAGATAAATTTCACAAAAATTGGATGAGTATAAAAATTCTAAAAATTCACAGACAGTAGCAAAATAGGAAGATTAGAGGGTGTGACACCTTTGTGGTTCACGAATTTTAAAAAATTAAATACAAATCCAATTATTCTGAAATTTGGAACAGATGTTCCTAACATAGTTGGGAATCACTATATGAAATTGTATGATTTTAGGAGGCATGTGGTGTTAGGAATCAATTTTTCAAATCTGGATAGAAATCTGGACCCGAAAAATAGAACACCAATACTTGCAATGGAGTGGTGTTAAAGAAGCATTCAAGCAAACAATGGATTTTATATGAACACCACTCCACTTAATTAATTTGTTTGGGATCCTAAAAGCCAAGTTTAATATGTTTTTGGTAGTTTTAATTAATTATGTGACCAAAAAGAGGAACCAACCTGAATTTCGCGGGAAGAAAAGGAACTTTAAGCTCTCGCTTCCAGATTCCCGCCTTCCCGCTGTAGTTCCTGCACACACAAAAGAAAGAAAGAGAATGGGATGAGATCCACTTCAAGCAAGATAAAATTAATTAATGCAAGTAGTGCCTCCCCGGCAACAGTGCCAAAAAGTGATAGCAAAATATGCGTGATTTGTAAAAGCGGGTTTTTAATGTCGTTGTAACACGCGAATCCGCTTTCGCTTTTAAATTTATATCCTAGATAGGGGAGTATCTAGGGTCATCCAAGGAGGCAAAAATTGCAAAATTAATCCTTTTGCTTACAGATAGATCTCAACTTTGATTTTGATATTTTTCAATATGTAATTTTGTTTTGTTTTGAAAAGAAGAGGGCAAAATGCAAATTGTAACGAAAAGTACTAACACCTACAAATGCTTAACTAAAATTTAAAAGATAGAAATATCTTCTTCCTAAGCTCACTCTAGGCAAGTGGAGGCCTAGAGTAATTAGGAAGAAGAGGTGAAACAAGTGCTAGAACCAAAAGTAACAACTGCAATAAAAAGCTAAAAGAAGGCAATTTGATTGAGTAGAATGAGTGTTCTTTTCAAGGACAAGTAGAGAATGCTTCTACTAGAAATAAACAAATCTAAAAGCAAGAAAAGAAACATAAATCCTCTTGCAAAAATGGTGAAGAAGGGAGTCTTCTTGCTCCAAGCCTAGCTGCTCCTTGGCTTGAAAAGAGGGCCTCCTTCTTCTCCTTCCTTGAGAGCTCCTCCAAGGTGGAAGCTTCCACCTTCAATGCTCTCTCCAAGGGGTGGGCGTGCACCACCCTAAAAATCTCCTCCAAGGTGGCGTGTGATAAATGCTAGTTTATCATCATTCTTATGCATTAAAACAAACCTAGCTCTTAGGATTTTACTCCGCAAACGGGTTTTTGGGCTGCATTTAGGCATAAAATAGGTTAGGCATGCATTGCATTTTTTATTATCTTTTTAATATGTTTTTGTGAATGTTAGTGATGAACAGATATATAGATCCCTAAAACCCTAGCACTCAAGAAGGCAAATGGTGAAGGAGAAGCCTAGACTAGCTGGAACTCAGCCTGATCCAGCTCAACTAAGCCTGATCCAGCTCACCTCAGCTTGATCCAGCTCACCGCAGCTGGAACCTAGCTTACTTGAACTAGGGTTAGCTCATCCCGGCTCCATTCAGCTAATCTCAGCTGGATGCCAGCTCAAGAGAGTTCACCTTAGCTTACCCTAGCTCAAGTCAGCTCAGATCCAGCTCAACTTAGCTGAGTCTAGCTCATCTCAGCTCCCACTAGTCCACAAGGAGCTCTAGCTAGCTCAGCTAAGTTGACAGGAGTTCACCCTAGCTCAGATCCAGCTACATCCAGCTCTACTCAGCTCCAGCCAGCTGAAGAAGAATTCATCCCAGCTCAGGAAGCTCAAGTCCAGCTCCCGGGGACTCAGCTTAGCTCAACTCAGTTGAGCTAAGCTACCTTAGCTGCCTCAACCAGCTTGATTCTCCCTGGGATCACCAGACCTAGCTCACCTCAGCTTATTTTGGTAGAAGCTAGCTCACTTTAGCTTGGCTTAGCAACTAGCAAAGAACTAGCAAGCTAAGCCAGCTAGAGTAGCCCCATGCCAGCCTCTTCAGCAGCAGCCAGCTCCAGCTCCAGACTTCTCCTCCTCAGCTCCTTCCTCCAAACCCTAGCTCCATTACCTTCTCTACTCCTCCTTTAGCTAATCTAGCTTAGCTTATCTTAGCTTAGCTTAGCTTAGCTAACAACCAGCTCCTTGGCCATCCATTACCTTAAAAATTAACCCTAGCTAGCTCCACCAACTCAAGCCTACCTAAGCTAGCTACCCTACTTAAGTTGGCGCCACCACCTAGCCACCCCTTCACCCCATTATCTCCACCAAAAGACACTTCAAGTTGGCGCCAAAAACCACACCTAACCACCCCCATTTTGGCGCCAACTTTCAGCCTCTTCATCCACCCTACACCTACCCATATAACACATCCTAGCCATCCACATACCCCCCTTCTAGAACCTTAAGGTGGCGCCACCTAATAGCCTTCTAGAAAGCCCATTTTGGCACCAACACTAAGGGGTGTCAACACCCATAACTACCCCCTTGGTGTCCCTTAAGGTGGCGCCAACTCTCCTTGGCCATGGGATCTCCAACCACCTCCATCAACTCATCTTGGCCATCCAATTCAAAGGTCACCATAGCCCCCTTCCTATTCTATAAAAAGCCACCACCTACCACCATTTTGGGGCATCCTCCCTTAGTATATTTTTCTACCTAAACCACCTATACCTACGGCAAAGAAGAAGGAGTAGAGAAGGAGATTAAAGGGGCACATTACCAGCCCCTTTAGTGACTTCTTCTCCCCACTCTCTTCAACTTGAGCCACGCCAAGGAGAAGGACTCTTCCACTTCAAGGAGGACGGCTAGGCAAAGGATAAGGAGTTAGGGTGGACGTCCACCCTTGGAGAGAAACTTAGGGCATGCCCCCCTAGGGCTTGCCTTGTAGGACATCACCTTGGCGGAGCACTGCAAGGAAGGAGTTGAAGGACTCTTTTCAAGATTGGGAGCCACCAACCTTGGAGCAAGAAGCCCTCTTCTTCACCGTCTATCTAGAGGATTTGTGTTTTCTTTTCTTATTTGCATTTTTCTAGTAGTACAAGCTTTCCTCTACTAGGCCTTTTGTAAAACACTTTATCAATTATCTAGTTGCCTTCATTGCATTTCTTGTTTGCATTTCTATTAGCTTATTTTCAGCATTCTTCACTCCCTCTCCCTAATTATTCTAGGCCTCCACTTGCCTAGAGTGAGCTTAGGGAGAGGCTCTACTTGCCACATAGAAGTAGTATTTAAATTGAAGTGTAAATCACTTTTCCCGCCATCAGTTCGCATGTTGCCTTAGCTTAAAAACAAAAAAAAATGATATATTGAAAAAAATACCAAAAAGAAAGTTGAGATTTATATTCCTAGCAAGAGAATCAATTTTGCAACCATATTGCCTCCTTGGATGACCCTAGATACTTCCTTATCTAGGATTATAAATTTAAGAGCGAAAGCGGATTTACGCGTTACAACGACCTAATTAACAAACCGTGTAAAATTGCTATCAGCGTGGACCACCTTAAAGATCTCCTCCAAAGATCTTCCTTGCCTGGCTTCTCCTTTGGCTGGCGTGACCCAAGAGAGAAGGGAAGAGGGGAAGGCACCAAGGGGACAGAATATCCCCTTAATCTTCTTCTTCTTCTTCTCTCTTGGACGTGGTCTTATAGGTGGAATATGAGAGTGAATTTGCTAGCCAAGGATGATTTGAATGGTGGTGGGTAGTGGTCTTTTTATAGGGTAGGATGGGGGGTTAAGGTGCCCCTTGAAATGGAGGGCTAGGATGGAAGGATGGAGGTGGTTGGTGATCCTATGGCTAAGGTGAGGGGTGTTAAAGGGGGTGGTTATGGTGGTGTTGGTGTCTTTTGGTGGTGGAGAGACACCACCATTTTGGCGCCAACATGGGGCCTTCTAGAAGGGGGGTTAGGTGGATGGTGGAGATGGATTCAAGGGGAATTGTGTGATGGAGATGAGGGGGAGTTTTGGAGGGAAAAGTGGCGCCATTAAGGGGGTGGTTAGGGGTAGTTTTTGGCGCCACTTTTAGGTGTCTTTTGGAGGTGGTGGGTAGGTTAGGTTGGTGCCAAGTAGGTTAGCTTATGTGGAGCTTAGGTGGAGCTAGTTGGGTGGAGTTGTTAGGTGGGTTTTTGGGGTGGTACAAGCCAAGGAAGTTGGAGCATAGCTAAGCTAAGCTAGCTTAGCTAATGGAGGAGTAGAGGAGAAGGTGTTGGAGCTAGGGTTTGGAGGGAGGAGCTGAGGAGAAGTCTGGAGCTGAAATTGGAGCTGGCTACTGCTGAAGAGGCTGGCACGGAGCTACTCTAGCTGGCTTAGCTTGCTAGTTCTTTGCTAGCTACTAAGCCGAGCTAAAGTAAGCTAGCTTCTACCATAATGAGCTGAGGTGAGCTAGGTCTGGTGCTCTTGGGGAGAATCAAGCTGGTTGAGGCAACTAAGGTAGCTTAGCTCAACTGAGCTGAGCTAAGTCCCCAGGAGCTTGATTTGAGCTTCCTGAGCTGGGATGAGTTCTTCTTCAGCTGGCTGGAGTTGAGTGGAGCTGGATGTAGTTGGATCTGAGCTGGGGTGACTCCTGTCAACTCAACTGAGCTAGCTAGAGCTCCCTGTGAACTAGTGGGGGCTGAGATGAGCTAGACTCAGCTAAGTTGAGCTGGATCTGAGCTGACTTGAGCTAGGGTGAGCTAAGATGAACTCTCTTGTGCTACCATTCAGCTGAGATTAGCTGAATGGAGCTAGGATGAGCTAGCCCTAGTTCAAGTGAGCTAGGTTCCAGCTGTGGTGAGCTGGATCGAGCTAAGTTCCAACTAGTCTGGGCTTCTCCTTCACCATTTGCCTTCTTGAGTGCTAGGGTTTTAAGGATCTGCATATCTGTACATCCCTAACAGTCACAAAAACACATTAAAAAGACAAATAAAAAATGCAATGCATGCCTAACCTAATTTATGCCTAAATGCAGCCCAAAAACCCATTTGCGGAGTAAGATCCTAAGATCTAGGTTTGTTTTAATGCATAAGAATGATGATAAACTGGCGTTTATCACACACCCACCACCCCGTCAGCAGCCTGTTATTCCTCTAAAAGATTTCTATGATCCGTCTTATTATGAGGAACAACGAGGGGTGGTCATACCAGAGGGGGACTTTGAGATCAAGCCTACTATCCTGAACCTAATTAAACACTTTCATGGCCTTCCTAGGGAAGACCCTTTCAGCCACCTTCAAGAGCTAACTCTTCTTGCACAGACAACCCGTTCCCGAAATGTGCAAGAAGACATATGGCTGATGTGGCTTTTTCCATTATCTCTTAAAGATAAGGCCGCTTATTGGTTCAGGACCATTGGCCTACCCATCACAACTTGGCCTCAGCTCAAGAGTGCCTTCCTTAAGAAATTCTTTCCCATAGGTCATACCAATTCCCTGCGAAGATCTATTACGACCTTTCACCAAAAATCTGGTGAAACCTTCCATGATTCTTGGGAAAGATTTCAAGATCTCTTAGGAAGTTGCCCGCACCACGAGATTCCTTTATGGCAGCTCGTGCAAATCTTCTATCATGGATTAGAAGATCAAATCCGACAATTTGTCGACGTCTCGTGTGGCGGCAACTTCTTAAATAAAAATGCTGAAAGTGCCTATGACCTGTTTGAAGAAATGAGTGAAAAGTCATTTAATCAAGCTTCCATGAACACATTTTGCAGAACCCAAAACCTGCAGTTCGGTGTTCATGAAATAGGCACTCAATCTATCCCTGTCACCCAAGACGATCTTCAATTGATCACTCAAAAACTCGACCAGATGCATATTAATCAAAAGAAAATTAAGGAAAGATTGGCCACATCAACCCAAGCTCCACACCCACATCTAACCCAACCTAACTTTCCACGAAGAGAAAATTTGCACAATCTCAACACTACTCTTGCTGATTATTCTGAGGTTGCCTATGATTCACTGGGGAATTATAACTATCCAAATCTTAACCCCACTCAAAATATTTCTACCATCCAGGAGCCCTTTAAAAATTTTTCCAATTGGAAAAATTATTCCAACTACTCCTGGAATAATTAGGTTTCTCCCCAACCATATCATTTTAATGGGTATGGGTCGAATCCAATCTTCCATCCTGGGCCATCCCAACAAGACATCAATACCCAAATGATGCGAACCCTGCAGGAAATGCAAACAAAAATGACGGAAGTAACCCGCACCATCACAAATTTGAACAATCAGATTGGGGTTACTCCCACGTAAAGACCTGCAGGACATCTTCCGTCCCAACCCATGCCCAACCCTAATCACCAAGGGAACCATTATATGGGCAGAACTCCACACTATCCAAATCAGCCTCCTCCTAATCTACCACCTCAGCAGTCTCCCAGGTTTCCGCAATCACAGGCCCCCCCACCTCCTCCAAATAATAATCCGACTGCACATGCAGTTACTTTGAGTGAGAAAACCACCACTGATCCTGGGCCTTCACACAAACCTGGTGAAATACCTGTGCAAATTGACTCCCCACCTCCCCATCAGGAAGAAAAAGAAATACAAAAATCTCAAGACAAGATTCCTATCCCTTTCCCACAAGCTCTCCACCCTACCACCAACAAAAAAAAGAAATTTGAGCCCACTACAGAAGAACTCATGGATCTATTTGGGCAAGTTCATATCAATATTCCTCTCCTAGATGACATCAAATATATACTTGCCTATGCCAAATTTTTGAAGGAGATTTGTAGTCCTAAAAGGCAGGCCAAAAATCTTGGACAGGTGCATCTTTCGGAGACAGTAAGCTCTGTCATACAGAGTAAGCTGCCTCCTAAGATGAAAGATCCAGGGGCGCCTTTAGTTTCTGTAATTATTGATGACATTACCTTTAATCGCACCCTCCTTGATCTTGGTGCCTCAGTTAATATTATTCCCACAAGTTTATTCGAAGAATTTCAGATCGGTGAATTAAAACCCATCGTGGTTACCCTACAATTAGCCTACCGATCTACAATCAAACCTCGTGGGATTGTCGAGGATGTTTTGGTCAAGGTCTAGAATTGTGTCTTCCCTGCAGACTTTCTGGTTCTTGACATTGAGGTACCTGAATCATTACTGGACTCCCTAATATTCCTTGGATGCCCTTTTTTGGTCACTGCAAAGGCAAATATCAATTGCCACACAGGCAAAATGGATATCACTTGTGCAGGCCAAACTATCACTTTAGATATTTTCAAATCCTCAAGGAGATTCCATGATGATAACTTTTTTGAGGACTCAGATACGGAAATTTCCAATATGGTGGAGACAATGTTAATAGATACCCTTACCGACCATAATTTTTTTGAGGACTCTGATTCAGAATTAGTGGTCGGTGAAATCTGTGATCTGGAGACTTGTCTTGACCCCAAATTTATTCCTGATACACCCCCTAAGCACCCTAACCCACCCACTATTCACGCACTTAATTTTTCCACACTAACTTCACCCAATCCTCACCATTCCTTCCCCGACTCCTTTCTTACGGACCTGCCACCAACCCCGCCCGAGTTTGGCATCCAACCTGATTTGAAACCATGGCCAGACTCGGGCTACACTTATCATTTTCAATCCAACTTTGATCCCAATATTGCTTCTAATCATTTTTTTTTTGCGAGCATCCAAGTGTCCAATTATTTACATGATTTTTCGTCTTCCGTGCATACCTTCACACTCGGCTGAATGGCATAAAAGATAGCACTAGATGGGAGGTAACCGATCATTTTTTCCTACTTTCCTTTTTTCTTCTTTTTCCAGGTTTTGATCATCCTAAACCCGACCGTTCTTCACTAAGGTGATCCTTTTTTCTCCTAATGCATGAGGACATGGCATATCTTAATCATGGGGGCGTGTTTTCAAATTTTGACGATAGATTTAGGATATTCAAAACCTAAAAACATGCATTTTTCTTTAATTTATTTCCTGCTTGCATACCAAAAAATAAAAAGTTGAGAACTTTTTAAGGAAAAATTTTGAAATCGAGACTAAGGTCGAAAAATTTACTTTTGGTACAATGGGATTTAATCTTTAAACAAACTAGGGATGAAGATATAGATCTGATCATTAGAATTTCAGGGTCTATTTCTAGACTAGATCAGATATCCTTCTCTAAAATTCCACCTGAACTCATGATAGTTCAAGTGACTTGATCCTATTTTGTAATACGAAAAGTATTTGACTTAGTTTTTAATTCAAAAACTTGCATGCCTTGAGAAACTTTTGGTGTCAATTTTCACACACAAGCCAACACTTAAAAACAACTAAAAATTTGAAAAATTCCCTTGTTTGGACTTAGTAAAAGTCTGAAGTAGATCATTGGTTTGAGTTCCCACCGCCGAGAAGGAGGAAAATGCCTCCTTTGAGGACGCGATGTCAACATGTTACCGCCTTGGCGCTGCTCCATATATATTTTCATATCTTTAGACGGGGCATTAAAGCGCATTTTAGCAGCTCAAGTGTCTTGGATGGTGCTCTACCTATAGTGTTGGAGCAAGAGCTTGAGTTTGCTTGGAGTGCCCTGTTGTCGACGATTTTGTGCGGGTTTAAAGGATGTCACGTTGTAATATAACCGACAAAACATCTAAACAAATATAAAGAATTTTATTACTCGAAGACCGGAGTATCCGAGGTCGAACACGGGAAGCAATCTCAGTACTTTGTAAAACCAAAGAATACAACTGTTTAAATGCAAATATAACTCATTCAAAGAGAATTTTTAAAAAAGGATTTGGAAAAAAAATAGAATTGGACGTCTGATTTGTGTATCAGACGTCTTAAATGTGATCTCTCTTTCTCTCTTCTTCGTGGCTCTTCTCCTTCCTTTGCTTTTCTGGTATCTTTCCTTTCTTCTTCTTCTTTTTCTTCTGATCTCTTTTGAAGTCTTCCCTTGTCTTCTTCTTCGTTCTTCTCTCTCTTCTGCCTTGTCTTCCTTCTTCTTCTTCTCTGCGAAGAATTCTCCTTTCACTGCTACGCAGCCTCTTCTTTCTTCTCTTCCTGTTCTGCAGCCACTAAGTGTTCGTTGCTTGGGATAGTTCTTCCTTCCTGCACACACCACACAGTAGCAAAAACCTACCCTCGTCCCTCTACCCAAGCGTCTCTCTCTCTCTGAAGCAATGCACTCACGGACGCTCTCCCAGAGCTACACGCGTAGTCGGGTCGGGTTCGCACCTTGGACCAGGCGCACTGGCAAGTGGTGATGCGCGAGGAGTGCGTAGGTCTAGGTCGGGTCAGATCAACCAGATCCACGAGGTCAAGCCGCGGACGAGGCATGTGTGAGGGCAGTGAGGGACCTCACCCCTGTGCTTACGGAGGCAACCGGCTTAAAGCACAAATGCAATTTATAGCGTACCTGAGGGCTGCAATCCCACGATGTGGGACTAAAGGTTCCGCCCTGATTTCACGCGCGCCCGCAGACTCTCGTATGCAATTGCCCAAGCTGTTGACTCTGCTGGCGCTACTGGCTGGCCTTGGTTGCTTCGCGACACTTGCGAGAATCTGCTGCACCTGCCGCCTGGGAAGCCTAACGCCTGCTGCTGCTTCAAGCTCCCTGCTGCTTCGGCTGTTAATGGTGGCTGGGGCTTACACCTGACATCCAACAGAACGGCCTATTGGCCCAATCAGAATAGCTGGAAACCTTCGCCGCAGCACGGCGAAGGCGGTGGGTGATACTGCAGGTTGCAGGTCGGCCTAGGCGTGCGTGCCTAGGTCAACCTGTGGCCGGAGATGGTGGGTTGGTCGGGGGGTGCTTGTGGAGGTCTGGAGTGGCAGTGATGGGGTGGAATGGGTTCCTGGTGGTGAGGCGGAGCTCTCGAGGTGGTTGGCGAGCCGTGTGGAGTGGCGGAGTGGTGTGGGTGGCTCGCCGGAGTGAGGTCGGAGGCGAGGAAGATGGAGGCGGTTAGGTACTGTAGAGGGGTAATCAAGTAAAATAGTTGGGGGAAAAGAGCGAGGAGAGGATGGAGAACGTATCTGTGGTTGTCTGGAAGGAAGGAAGGCGGCAGAGAGGACGGCTCGTAACTGCCGTCATCGGGGAAGAAAGACCCTGAGGGAGGAAGCGGCGACGAAGACGAGGTCAGAAGCGCGCGCGCGGGGTACAGCGCGACGCGGGAGGAAGCGGCGGAGAGGACTCTGCTGCTGGTATGGCAGCAGAGCGACGAGAAGGAGGGGAGGAGGTCGCCGGAGCTTGTGGGTCGTTTGGCCGGAGATGGGAGAGGGAGGAATTTGGAATGGATCTCCGTCAAAATCAAGCTTGCCCTCTGCGGCAGGGTCTGGGGTGTCTTTTATAGGTGCTGGCCGCACCTACCAGCGCGTGGAGACCACGCAATTAGGTCTGCCAGCTCGCCGGAGTTGGAAGGAAGGTGGATACCCGAATCTCTCGTGCGTTCGCACGAGAGATTGGGTTCACACCAGCGATTGTAATTGGCTTTATAAGGAAGGGAATTCCTCAGAGAATCCTCCTTCCATTTCTGGGAGGGAATCTCTGAGGGAATAGAGAGCAATCTCTCTCGAAACTTCGTCGGAGCTTGGTTCTGCCCTAGCAATGGTGGCAGGACCGGTTTGCAAAGGAAGCGAAGAACCTAGGGGGCTCTCTGCAAAGGTATTCAAAAGATAGGGACCAATTTGTGATTAGGGTGTACTAAATTGCAAAGTAGGTCAAGATGACCTCTCCTTAGGTCCAAATTTTGGTATAAACCTAATTTGGACCTAAGGAATCCAATGGCGAAGTTGGAATTCAGGTTTGACCTCGTTTGATTGGACATTTTGCGTAAAAACCCAAATTAGGTTAATTGAAGAGCTAGGACCCTAATCTAGGTCAAACTAGGTTCCAAAGGCCAAATTAAGTGTTCTAAACCCTAGAGGATGTTTTTCCATGATTTTTAGAGGGTTTACTTGCTTTTTATTCTGATCGAAACCTTGTTAATTTAAGCGGGTCTGTTTTAGGGTTACCTAGTGTCATTTAGTTCCTAGATTGCACATGAACCCATTTCTGATTAACTCAACCCACTTTTTATCTTATTTGGACCATTTGACCTATGTTTTGCTTCTGAGATATCCCGTTTATGTACTGCAATGGTAAAATTGCAGTTTTAACCTTTATTTCATGTTTTCTTCTCAGAGCACTTGTTCCTTCAGTTAAGCCTTCTTCTAGATTATGTAGGAGCTTTTATCTTCTTTATTGGGTCAAAATGAGCTAGTTATGGCTCATGATGAGGCTCTCATCACGCCCCTTTACACCACATCGTGTTTTGGCATTGTGAGCTCCTGGGTGGTATCATGGACAGTGCTATCCCGAAGTACTGGTGCCAGAGACCCCTCGAGGAATGGTAACAGGAATGATGATCCCGACACATCTGTTGTAAGACTAAGCTAAAAATATGCATTGGGAAGAAAAAAAAAGTAATAATAAATAAATAAACATGCCCTTATAAATGTTGGCTTTTCACAAGAACAGACACAAAATTTTAAAGGATTATGCAAGTTGTGAATCAGATTCATGAGCCAGAAAAATCCTAAAAACAAAAATTTCAAGTCATCTGAATTAACAAGGGGTTAATTTGTGAATTTTCTAGAGGATATATTGATTCCGTTCAGTCTAATGGTTGGATCCAAAAATAAATCCCGATGTTTATCTTTAACAAATCTTGTACCTCCTATGTTTTAATCTACCAAGGTCCCTTAACCTCTTTTTTTCCTCAAAAGTCAAAAAAATTCGATTTCCCAAAAATTCTATTTTCCAAAAAATTGAAGTTTTGCTAAGAGACTAGCAAAAGATAAGCATGGGGGTGTGAAAAATGCCAGTTTATCATCATTCTTATGCATTGAAACAAACCTAGCTCTTAGGATTTTACTCCACAAATGGGTTTTTGGGCTGCATTTAGGCATAAATTAGGTTAGGCATGCATTGCATTTTTTATTATCTTTTTGATATGTTTTTGTGAGTGTTAGGGATGAACAGATATACAGATCCCTAAAACCCTAGCACTCAAGAAGGCAAATGGTGAAAGAGAAGCTCAGACTGCTGGAACTCAGCTTGATTCAGCTCACCACAGCTGGAACCTAGCTCACTTGAGCTAGGGATAGCTCACCAAACTCCATTCAGCTAATCTCAGCTGAATGGAATCTCAAGAGAGTTAATCTTAGCTCACCCTAGCTCAAGTCAGCTCAGATCTAGCTCAACTTAGCTGAGTCTAGCTCATCTCAGCTCCCACTAGTCCACAGGGAGCTCTAGCTAGCTCAGCTAAGTTGACAGGAGTTCACCCCAGCTCAGACCCAGCTACATCCAACTCCACTCAACTCCAGCCAGCTGAAGAAGAACTCATCTCAGCTCAGGAAGCTCAAGTCCAGCTCCCGGGGATTCAGCTTAGCTCAACTCAGTTGAGCTAAGCTACCTTAACTGCCTCAACCAGCTTGATCCTCCCCGGGAGCACCAGACCCAGCTCACCTCAGCTCATTATGGTAGAAGCCAGTTCACTTTAGCTTGGCTTAATAGCTAGCAAAGAACTAGCAAGCTAAGCCAGCTAGAGTAGCTCCATGCCAGCCTCTTCAACAGCTGCCAGCTCCAGTTCCAGCTCCAGACTTCTTCTCCTCAGCTCCTCTCTTCAAACCCTAGCTCCAATACCTCCTCCTCTACTCTATAGCTAGCTAAGCTAGCTTAGCTTAGCTTAGCTAGCAACCAGCTCCTTGGCAATCCACCACCTTCAAATTCAACCCTAGCTAGCTCCACCAACTTAAGCCCTACCTAAGCTAGCTATCCTACTCAAGTTGGAGCCACCTCCTAGCCACCTCTTCACCCCATCATCACCACCAAAAGGCACCAATTTTGGCACCAAAACCTAACCCTAACTACCCCTCTTTTTGGTGCCAACATCCACCCCCACATCCACCATACACCTAACCCTACAGCCCATCCTAGCCACCCACCTATCCCTCCTTCTAGAACCCTTCTTGGCGCCACCTAAGACCCCCTTCTAGAAGCCATTTTGGTGCCAACATCAAGGGGTGCCACCACCCATAACCACCCCTAGGTGTCCCTTGGGTTTGCGTCAATTAACCTTAGCCATAGGATCCCCAACCACCTCCATCTCTCCATCTTAACCCTCCATTCCAAGAGTCACCTTAGCCCCCTTCCTATTCTATAAAAACCCACCTCCTACCACCATTTGAGAGCATCCTCCATTAGTGTATTTTGCCACCTATACCACCTACACCTACGGCCAAGAAGAAGGAGTAGAGAAGGAAATTAAAGGGGCACATCACCAGCCCTTTTGGTGCCTTCTTCTCCCCACTCTCTTCAACTTGGGCCACGCCAAGGAGGAGGACTTTTCTACTTCAAGGAGGACGTCCAAGAAAAGGAGAAGGACCTAGGGTGGACGTCCACCCTTGGAGAGAAGCTTAGGGCACGCCCCTTTAGGGCTTGCCTTGGAGGACATCACCTTGGAGGAGCATAGCAAGGAAGGAGTTCGAGGACTCTTTTCAACCTTGGGAGCTACCAAGCTTGGAGCAAGAAGCCCTCTTCTTCACCATCTATCTAGAGGATTTGTGTTTGCTTTTATTTATTGCAATTTTTCTAGTAGTAGAAGCATTCCTCTGCTAGGCTTTTTTGTAAAACACTTTTTCATTAATCTAGTTGCCTTCTTTGCAATTTCTTTAGTTGCATTTCTTATTGCTTTGTTTTTAGCATTCTTCACTCCCTCTCCCTAATTATTCTAGGCCTCCACTTGCCTAGAGTGAGCTTAGGGAGAGGCTCTACTTGCCACTTTAGAAGTAGTCTATTGAATTGAAGTGTAAGTCACTTTCCCGCCACAATTTCGCATGTTGCCTTAATTTCAAAAACATAAAAATGATATATTGAAAAAGACCAAAAAGAAAGTTGAGATTTATATTCCAAGCAAGAGAATCAATTTTGCAAACATTTAACCTCCTTGGACGACCCTAGATACTCCCCTATCTAGGAACATAAATTTAAAAGCGAAAGCGGATTTAAGCGTTGCAACAACACTAAATTACCTAATTAACAAACTGCGTATTTTTGCTATTAGAGTGCAACGGTGGAGGTTGAGTAGCGTGGCGAGGTCCGTGCGGGCGTGGCAGAGTCTGACTGTGTGCATGAGAGTGGGTGTGTTCGATGGGTCGTTGGAGAGGCTAATAGCCTCGAATACTGGAGGGCTTTTGCTCTCTGGGACACGACGGAGGTGTAGGGATGAACGGCGGTCAGGTTGGTGGACTGTAGTGGCCGTGCGAGCTCACCGGAGGTACGTCGGCGAGGTGGAAGACGAAGGACGGTGGGGCGAGTTGGCAGTCGAAATGTTGTGGTGAGTGTTAGAAAACGAAGAGTGGAAGATGAGTTGTTTAGGAGAGGAGGTAGACGAATGGGAGTGGAGTTGGTGCCAGTTGAGGTATGGCCGGCACCGAAGACGAAGCTACTCTGATAAGTAGTGGACGGCGAGGATGAAGGAGGTAGGGATGCCAGCTGGTGCTGCTCGACGCGGAGGAAGGCATAGAAGAAGAGTCTACCGTTGGTACTGCGGTTAGATGACGAGGGGAGGCAGGGAGAGTCGCTGAAGCTTGAAGAGCAATTTGGCCAGAGGAGGAGGGATGAAAATTGAGGGTTTCTCTAGTCAAATTCAAGCTTGAGGGATTCGGTATGAGTAGGGGGTGCTTTTATACACCTCAGGAGGACGGTTAGAGCTTGGGAAGCAAGCTTTCCAAGCTTGGAAAGCTCGTCGGCGTTTGGGAATTTATTGATACCCAAATCTCTCATGCAAACGCATGAGAGGTTTGGTAGGTTCTAGGGCTTAGGATCGGGTTCAAAAGGAAGGGAATTTTTTGACGAACTTCCCTTCCAAATTTGAAAGGAATTTGTCGAGAAATCAGGGAGTTCTTTCCTTTCTAAGGTCGCCGAAGCAAGTAGGAATAGGTTTAATGGTAGAAGGGACCTTTTTGTGATAAAAATGACAAAGTTAGGGGCCTATTTGAAAATATTTTGAAAGTTAAGGGTAGAAATGTAATTAGATAGGACCAATTTGCAAATTAGGTCAAGAAAAACTCCTTTTGGGTCCAAATTTTGGTACAAACCTAATTTGGATTTAAGGAATCCAATGGTGAAGTTGGATTTTGGTTTTGACCATGTTTGACTAGATAATTTATTCAGAAACTCAAATTAGGGCAAATGTCTGTCTGTGTCTCTGTTATGGGTCAAAATGGGTTCTAATGGTCAATTTGAAAGTTCCAAACCATAGAGAATATTTTTCTATGAATTTTAGAGGGTTTAGGTGAATTTTATCCTGATCAGAACCTCATTTAATTAAGTGGGTTTGTTTTTAGGGTTTCAAAAAGTCATTTAATTCTCAAAACACGTGCAAACCCTTTTCTGATTATTCTCACTTGTTATCTTTTTAAGATCATTTGACCTTCATTCGACCCCTGAGAAAATCCATGGTTGTACTGCATTCATAATAAGCTAGTAAAATTACATTTTTAACCCTAGTTTCTTATTTTTCCCTCAAAATGATTATGCAGTGACTTGTGATTCTCTGGCAGTTATGTAGGAGCATTTATTAACTTAATTGGGTCAAAATGAGCTAGTTATGGCTCATGATGGTGTTACCATCATGCCCTCATGCCTAGCTTTTGCTAGTCCCTTAGCAAAATTTCAAGGTATTAACTCTGATTCTAGACCATAAAACTTTTGATGCTTAAAACTTTAAAGTGTGCTTCCTTTTGTAGATTAGGTTAGAATGCTAATAGTTGGCATAGAGGTTCTCAAGTAACGACCAAGATCCAGACCTGACAAGCTTTAGCCTCAGTCTACCGCGAAGTTTCTAAGGCCCACAAGAACTAACCTAAGGTTTGTTGAACTTTGTGGTTAAATCACCCGTGCTTGTAACATGTTTTAGCCCACGTTCAATTTGCAGTGCATTTTTTGTCAAAGAGAAATAGAGGAATTTTTCTTTATTTTTGGAGAGTTTTCTCTCTTTTCTTTTTATTTCTATCTTCAGATTAGCTTTACAACACGGTCTGTATCGGATTCCTAGTCCCCACCATCAATTCTCGCAGGGTCCCTGGCAATCGATGCTTCGAGATAGCACCGCCCATGGCAACCTGATGTGCATACATCTGATTAACCTAAAATATCTATTAATGCATGTTCTCAGTGTCACATTAGCATTATACATTGTAAATAGTGCATAACATGCATAATCATGCATTTAGATCAAGTTATATAAATTGTATAGTAATTGTCTCATTTTTATGGTCAAGGACAAAGCAACTTTTTATTAGGGCCTCAGATCGAAGATCCAACTGTACTGGTCTGATCAAGGCGACAATTGGAGTTCAACGACTCCAAGATCGCCCTAATCAGACATCCATAGCACCAGATAGAGACCGAGGAACCCTAAAGAGTAAGGGCTAAGATGGTGTTAATCTGCACTTCAGACGACAAATCCGACCGCACGGGTTCGGATTGATGATTGCAGCCTAATGGCACAAAAATTGGTCCAATTCGACACCAGTGGCACCATCTACAACACTCAGAAGATGGACAGCCAAGATAGCGCCACATGGCGCCATCATAGTCGCCCAGCACTGGCCACAGCTCTTCTTCTTCACCCGCTCGACGAATCTCAGCCGTTGATGCCCATCCAATGACCGAGAAGGCGCCACGCCACCGCTCATCAAATGCTCTCCTCATCTGGAGGCACAAGCAACGCTTGAACTCAACCGTCGGATGAAGATCCAACGGCCGAGATTGGTCGTGCGTAAATTCCTCAACACGCCTCAACTGTACACGTAGCGTAGCAGTTAAGGGACTACGGAGGTGGATGGCGTGGGTTTTAATCGCGGGCGCAGCGCTTCTCCTCGCAAGTGGGCGCGCGATTGGAGCTGCGTAATGCACATTGAACGGCGCAGATCTACCGATAGGGCCCACGTGCGATCAGACGTGCGGTGCAAACGTGCGATCGCACGTGGGCGAGCGGCGTGGGCGTAGGCAGTTTAAGCCATCCAATCTCATGATCGGAGGGCTGAGCATGTGCGAACGTGCACGGGTGTTGAAGGGCACTGAAGGTGAACGGGCACGTGCGGCGCGCATACGTCAGCAAGTTCAGGCCTTTAGTGACAGATTTATCCATCACTAAATGTCTTGAATTAATGTTTTTCATGTTGTAATGTCCAAAATGCCCCCACTCCTTGCAACTATAAAAGGAGACTCCTACCATACGGATTTCTCATCCCTTCCTTCTCCCCTCTCCCTCTCTAAAGCTTAAGAGAAGCTTGTCCCACACCTGGGATGCTCCTCAAGAGCTAAAACCAAGTTTTCACCCCTGTTCCGGAAGCGGATCACGTGACGACGATGATAGAGAAAATACGTGGTTTGTTAATTAGGTAATTTAGTGTCGTTGCAACGCGTAAATCCACTTTCGCTTTTAAATTTATGTTCCTAGATAGGGGAGTATCTAGGGTCGTCCAAGGAGGCCAAATGTTTGCAAAATTGATTCTCTTGCTTGGAATATAAATCTCAACTTTCTTTTTGGTCTTTTTCAATATATCATTTTTATGTTTTTGAAATTAAGGCAACATGAGAAATTATGCCGGGAAAGTGACTTACACTTCAATTCAATAGACTACTTCTAAAGTGGCAAGTAGACCTCTCCCTAAGCTCACTCTAGGCAAGTGGAGGCCTAGAATAATTAGGGAGAGGGAGTGAAGAATGCTAAAAACAAAGCAATTAGAAATGCAACTAAAGAAATTGCAAAGAAGGAAACTAGATTAATGAAAAAGTGTTTAACAAAAAAGCCTAGTAGAGGAATGCTTCTACTACTAGAAAAATTACAATAAATAAAAAAAACATAAATCCTCTAGATAGATGGTGAAGAAGAAGGATTCTTGCTCCAAGCTTGGTAGCTCCCAAGCTTGAAAAGAGTCCTCCAACTCCTTCCTTGCTATGCTCCGCCATGGTGATGTCCTCCAAGGCAAGCCCTAAGGGGGCGTGCCCTAAGCTTCTCTCCAAGAGTGGACGTCCACCCACGGTCCTTCTCCTTTGCCTGGCCGTCCTCCTTGAAGTAGAAAAGTCCTCCTCCTTGGTGTGGCCCAAGTTGAAGAGAGTGGGGAGAAGAAGGCACCAAAAGGGCTGGTGATGTGCCCTTTAATCTCCTTCTCTACTCCTTCTTCTTGGTCGTAGGTGTAGGTGGTTGGTGACGTTTCCCAACCGCGGCTAGTCTTTGTTTGTTTTAATGCTTATTATAGTAATGTCGTTGTGGTATAAAATAAGACAGCTACGGTTGTCGTTACCATTAAAATTTTACTCGGAAATAGTTTCCCGAGGTCGAACTCAGGGAGCTACTGGAATTCTAGAAGTATAATGTTTCTTTATTACAAAAATAAGAGAGAGAGAGGGAGAAATAGATTTCTGTCTTTTGGCTTTTTCTTCTTCTCTTCTTTCTCTCTTTGCTTGTCTTCTTCTCTTCTTTCTCTTTTCTTTATCTTTACGGGTCTTCTTCCTTGGCTCTGATTGCCTTCAGTTCCTCTTCTTCTTCTGCTTGTCTTCTAGTTCTTTTCTTCTTCAGTTCTTCTTCTTTTTCTTGTCGTTATCTTCTTTCTTCCTTCTTCTCTTTTCTTTCTCTTCAGCTGCGAAGCCTTTTCTTTTCTTTTTCTTCTTCTCTACTTTATCTCCTCTGAAGCTTCATCTGTCGTCTGATATCACAGTCAGACGACTTAAACGGCGGTCGGCTACATTGCTTCCCCTCTTTTCTTCCTTTGCTGCTTCTTCTTCTTCTCTTCTTCTTCCTCGGTCTTCTGCCTTGCTCAGCTGTAGAGCCTTTTCATAGTTTCTTCTTCCGCTCCTCTTCTTCTTCCTACAGCCAAGTGGTGAACCTTCTTCCTTCACGCCCTGTTCCTACACAAGGCACAGCAAAACCTAGCCCTTCCCTCTACCCGCACGTCTCTCTCTCTCTGTAAACCACTCATAGGAAGCTCTCCCAGAGCTGGGTTATCAGGTCGGGTAGCGTACCCGTGACCAGGCGCACCGGCGTGGGTGGTGTGTGAGGAATGCAGGCTAAACGGGTCGGCCAGGTCCACGTGGCGTGGGTCGCGGACGAGGCGGGCGAGTGGGCGAGGGGACCTCACCCCATGTTCTAAGGTGCTTAGGTAAAAACACAAAATCAATTTAAATGGGTACGGCGCTTCGAAATCTTATGATGTGGGACTAAACTTCGTCCCTTCTCGCACGCGCCCGCAGGAAGAATCGCGACCTTGCCTCAGCAGCTGTGTCCTCGCTTCCCTTCGCGTGCCAGCTGCCTGCCTGCAACTGGGTCTCTCCAATTCGCCTCGGCTGGAGTCCTGCTACTTCGAGGCCTGGAGCTCGCTTGGAAGTTCCTTGCTTCGTCGCCAATGGCGGTCGGGGATGAAAATCTACCTAACACAAACAGGGCCTCTCGGCCTAATCAGACCACAGGGAAACCTTCACCGTGGCACGGCGATGGTAGTGCGGGGTGCAGCAGGTTGCGGGGCGGTGTCTGGCAGCAGCCCTAGGTCAGGTTGCAATCGGAAAAATAGGTTTGATCGGGGGAGTGTTGTGGAGGTGTGGAGTGGCAGTGGAGGGGTGGGGGGTGTTGGGTAGGGTGAGGCGGAGGTTTTGGGACAGTTGGCGAGTTGTGTGGAGAGGCGGATCGACGGGGGAAACTCGCCGGAGGGTTGCCGGAGGGATGGAAGATGATGGTGGTCGGGCGCAGTCGAGGGGTAATCAACTGAAAGGCAGTGCGGAAAAGAAAGAGGGGACGAAGGGAAATAACAGTAACCTACCTACAGGGATGAAGGGGGCTAGAGTAGGGCGGCAGTCGTATCGACTGTCGCCGGAGAAGAATCACTCAGAAGGAGAGAGCGGCGGCGAGGAAGATGGCAGGGAGGCGTGCGCTTGATACGGCCCAACGTGGGGAGAACAGGCGAAGGTGGCTCCACTGCTGGTATTGCAGCAGAGAAACAAGACGGAGGGGGAGGAGCTTTCGGAGCTGGTGGGTTCCTGTCGCAGTGGGGAGAGAGGAAGGGTTGGGGTTTTCTCCGTCAAGACCAAGCTGCCCTAACCGGCTGGCGGCGCTGGTCTTTATAAAGGCGGTGGCGGAGGGGTGGACGCAGGGAGGCGACGTGCCTCCCTCCCCGGAGAATGGCCAGAGGTGTGACCCATACCTTTCGTGCGTTTGCACGAAAGGTGTGGGCATCGTCAGGTGGCATGGAGGTGTCCTTGCGACAGCAGACGTCGTAGGGAACACCAGGTTCAATTTGCAGGACATCCCCCTCACCCTGCGCGGCGCCATGCTCCGCGCAAAGTCGCCGGAGCATGGCGCTGCGCAGAGACTTGCAAGAGGGACCTAAATGCAAAGAATGACGAGGAAAATAGGGGCCAAAATGCAAGGGTTTAGAAAGTTGAGGGTCAAAAAATAATAGATGAGGACCAAATTGCAAAGTCGGTCAAGAAGGTCTCTTCTTAGGCTCAAGTTTTTATGCATGACTAAATTGGACCTAAGGATTTTAATGGTGAATTTTGTTTCTAGGTCAGACCTTGTTTGACCAGCCAATTTACGTAAAAACCCAAATTAAATCATTAATTGGGCATGGTTCTTAATGTAGGTCAAAATGGGTTTCTAAGGCCAAATTGAAGGTTCTAAACCCTAGAGATTATTTTTCTATGAATTTTAGAGGGTTTAGTCTATTTTTACCCTACCTCAAACCTCGTGAATTGAAGTGGATTTGTTTTAGGGTTATAGAATGTCATTTAATTCCTTGGAGTTGCTGTAGCCCTTGTTTGGTCAGATCATCCCACTTTCCTTCTTATTAGGTTAGTTTGACCTGTGTTTGGATCCTTAATTACCCTGTTTGCAAATTGTGTTGGTGAAATTGCATTTTTACCCCTTATGACTTGTTTTCTTTTTGAACTCAGAATTCTCTGAGTTAAGCCTTTCTTTGAGTAATGTAGGAGCTTTTTCTTGCATATCTAGGTTAGATTGTACTAGTTAGGGCTCATGATGAGGTTCTCATCATACCCCCATGCCTAGCTTTTGCTAGTCCCTTAGCAAAAACTTAAGGTTTCAACCTTTCTTCTAGACGATGAAGTTCTTAATGGTTTCAGATAAGTGCTTTTCATTTGAAACCTAGATTAGGTTGGAATGCTAACCATAGGTCTAAAATGTACTCTAGTACCAACCAAGTTCCAGATCTGTCTAGCTTCAGCCTCAGTCCTTAGCAAAGGTTTTTAAGGCCCACAAGAACTAACCTAAGGTCTATTGGACTTTGTGGTTAAAGCACCCGTGCTTGAAATGATTTTAGTCCTAGCTCAGTTCGCAGTGCGTTTTGTAAGAGAGAGAGACAGATAGAAGATTTTTCTGTTTGGAGAGCTTTCTCTCTCTTTTTCTTTTTAATTCTAGCTTAGGATTGGCTTTTCAACACGGTCTGTATCAGATTCCTTGTTCCCATCATCAATCCTCAAGGGTTCCTGGCAATCGATGCTTCGAGATAGCACCGCCCATGACAACCCCCAGAACCCTGGCTATTGAGATTTCGAGATAATCCCATCCATGGTGTTCCGTGGCCGAATCCAGACCCTGGCAATTGACACTTCGTGATAATGCCATCTATGGAATCTGAACCAGCAGAGTGCTTACATGCCCCCAACAGGATATGAAAATATCCTAAGAGACAAGCACCGAGGAGATGATATTTTGTTACGCATCTTTGAGGGGAATTTCCCACCTCTCCGCGCTGGGAACTCGTCCAAATCAACTTGTGTTGATCGGTCGCTCCTACTCTAGGTGTACTTTTCAGAATTTTGCGACGCTTCTGCGTTATTTTGATTTTTACGCTTACTGAACCAGGTTGTGTGTGAGGTTAGGGTGCTTAGGTTACTGAGTCCCGTAAACCAAAAGTTAGTTGATGAGGCCAAATACTCCCTAAGCCTTGGACCTAATACTTAAGCTTTTCATTTTCGTCAACCTCTTAAGGAATGTCTAGATCTTAATGGGTACTAAGAGTCTATCCAAGAATGCCTAAGGTTTGCATTCTTACTAATCTCACCATGCACTTTTCATTTCTTTTCTTGAATGAGGTCTAGAACTTAGGTCAATTCCTTAGTTTCTTACTAATGACTATCACTCTTTTCTTTCATTTTTGCCCTCCTTTTTCATTTTGTTTCTTTTCCTTCTCCCACAAAATTTCCTTTCTCCTCTGTTTTTTTTTTTAAATTTTTAATTTTTATGGTGTTTTTGGCATATGTAAATTTTTTTGTTTAAAACCTTTTCTTACAAGTTTTGCACTTTTATACCCTCCCATGCCTAAGGTTTGCAATGTCCTCATTGTGACTTAAGGGGTTTTTATTTACTTAGTTCATTCCTTAAGACAGATGTTTTGATGAGTGAATGGGTCGGGATGATTGTTGCGGATGATTTCTAATCCCAGATGCAAGCATCTGAGGTGGAGTCGGCTGTCTAGAAGGGTGAACCTTAACTGCACAAAGGTGTCAAAAAGGTTTTAGGTTTTCAGGGAAAATGACGGGCTGCCTCCCGTTGAGCGCTAAATTTGATGCCTTCAGCCAAACGGGAAATGAGATCGAGAGGGGATGGTTAAATCAGTAGAGTTTAATATAACAAGCACCCTGATTAAGAGCCTGGTTGGTCCAACCAGGTGCTTGTTAAGATCAACAGGCTAATGATGCAGCCCAAACCCAATCAATTTGGTGGGTTGATAGATGTAGATCAAAAGTTGTGGGACCCACCATATGCAATGTCGCTCAGATGGATGTGGAAGTGTGAATACAGGGTTTGGCTGAGTTGAATCAGCCTAGTCAGAATAGGGACCCATAGAATAATGAGTGATTGGCGTGGGAACCCTACAGGGGTGATCAGAGAATGATGGAGCATGGTATGTAGTCTGATCAGTGTTCCAAACCCGATGTGGAAATGTAATCGGCTCGGTGAGAGCTGAATCTGAATAGAAATTGAGTCCGGTTGCGGGTCGGGGTTGGGAAGAGGTTTTGATCAGTTCTGTGTGTGCAGACGAGGTGGCCACTATGTATGAGGGCTCTTCTAGAAACGAATGACAGGTGGTTTTCTCTGGGTAACTATCAAATGCCTGAAGAGTGTCTGTAGGATGAAATAAATCTGATTCGAGAAAAGATTTGAATTCTGGGTTGTAATCACTCTTGGCATTTTCTGTTTTTGGTTCCTGAGGATCGAAAAGGAATGATTCTGTGTTATCAGTGATCTCGGGAACCAAGACCTCAGAGTCGGAGTCAGAGAATGAGTCATGTAAACTGAGGTCGTAGATGGGCTTAGTGTGTTCAGGAAGGAGAGTCTCTCCGAAATTATAGTCAGATCTGAAGTTGTCGGAGAGTTTACGAAAATTGAGTTCTAAATGAGATTCTTGATCATGAATTCCACCGTAGCATAAATCATCAGATGTGGAATCAGCAGCCTAACTGGGGTCTAGCCTATATGTCAATTCTAGACTTAAAAATATGTTCTATTCAAGCTCCAAGCTGGTAGGATAGACCCAATTGAAACCCCACTCATCCAACTCCTCAGTTTCTATATCATGAATTGGCATGTCTTCTGAAAAATCGATCAGATTTCCTGAGGATGTTGGAGAGGGATATTCATCAAATAGAGTCCCGGAATCATATTCTGTAAAAATTTGATCTTTCTCATATGGGGCCTCATAATCTTCCCAATAAGTTTCGAATCTAGATTCTAGGTTTAGGATGTGGGTAGGATTACTAGAATCAAAGTCCGAATAACCTTCGATGGTCACCTTATCAAAATAAGGGGCGGAATTTATACCCTCAAAAGGTTCAGTTCTGATCTCATTATTGCAGGAGTTTTGAATTCTAAGCTTGGCAATTATGGTCTAGGGTTGGTTCATCATTGTGTTCTCCTGCAATATCCCAACCTAATTCAATGTTGTCTTCTTCTAGGTTGGGAATCCACAACCACCCTGTGCCTCAGTCCCGAGATCTGGGAAACTGGATTGATCCTTAATATTGTTCCAAGATGGTTCATCCTCTGTTTCTGGTATATACGGGTATTTCTGGTTGATAATTTGTTCTAGTGATCTCATCATTTCTACCCGTTTTATAAGGGCATCTTGGTGTTGTTCCCAAAGTACAGGATTTGTTAAGCATTGAAGGTATTCAGATTTGTGTAATTTTTCTATCTCAATGTATCCTATCATGAGCATATCTCGGGTTGATCCTTTTGTAATTTCAGTCAACAGAATTTGGGCACAGTTTATGATGAAAGATGCGGTTGTTGGGACATCAACCTGAATGTTTTCTATTGGTGTTGAGGGTTTACATTTGATTTCATAGAATTCAAGGGCATACTCAATCATCTTATCTTTCATGGATCTCTGATATTCAGGTTTTTTGAATGGTAGTCTTAAATGGTGTGGCTGCATCTTTGAATCAGGTGGTGGAATCAATATATCGAATCGAAGTTTGAATCAAGATGGAAGAAGGGGACTTTGTTTAGAATCAGAGGAAAAGGGTTGTGTGAATGTTTGGTTGCACAAACAAGGTCACCGAGGCTCGGCCTCGGGGAGAGTGAATTTCTAAAGGAGGTTTCAAGGACCTCCTATCAAACATTGAAGGACTGGATGAGATAAGTAGGTGCTGGACCCAATCGAGGCACCCAAAAATTGTTGGGTGACTATAGAGGTGCGGGGCAGATGGACCCCTTGATTAGAAAGATCGTCCACCTGAGAATTACCTGGGCAGCCAGAGAGGGTGAGTCCCGCGAAGACCCCTACACGGTAGAGTGTTCCAACGGGTTACAGGATTTCCCCCACCCGACCTCTCTTGTCACTGAGAATCCAGGTAGACCAGAATGGGGATCTTGACCTCTTAAGTCTACCAATTTTTTAGTTAAGATCAAAGTGCTTAGATTTTCACTTGAACTTTAGCCTTTTGAGTGCAAAGAGTGACCTAAGTTGAAGGTTGGTTGACCCTAAGCGGTCAACTTCACCTATTGATTCCTTTGAGAACTTATTAGGTCTTGTCTTTTAGGGTTCAAGTGTTTTTAGAGAGCTAATTGTTTAGGATTTTTCTGAATAGGTATATTCAATCAATGGCTTAGGCACACTTCTTTTGGGATTTTCTCAATTCTTGATTAAGGGTTGTGTCTCTGAAATCCTGATGTTAAATCCTATGTTGGCTCTACTTGGTCCAGTTAACTCCTTATTTGGTAATTAGGGTTCAGGCAAGAAGGTGTTAGCCCTTAATTACCTTGATAGTGCGTGCAGGAATGGTGGGTTGAAATTTGAAAACATGCAGCTTTGATGGTTTACTAGGTATGGAAGACAGGTTGCACCTATATTGCTTGTTCTTTCTTTTTCTACCTCTTTAGAATTGAGGGTTAAAGTGAGAGGATAGAAAAAAAATTACCTGTCCTCGGAGTGTTTGTTGTGCGACTGCTTCTTGATTTTCATGTATGTGCACACAATAAGAGAAGAGATTAATAGAAACTTACAAATAGAGATTTTATAGATTCTAGAATAGCCGTTGCTCCCCGGCAACGACTCCAAGAAAATGGTGACGTTTCCCAACCGCGGCTAGTCTTTGTTTGTTTTAATGCTTATTACAGTAATGTCGTTGTGGTATAAAATAAGCAGCTACGATTGTCGTTACCATTAAAATTTTATTCGGAAATAGTTTCCCGAGGTCGAACCCAAGGAGCTACTGGAATTCTAGAAGTACAATGTTTCTTTATTACAAAAATAAGAGAGAGAGAGAGGGAGAAATAGATTTCTGTCTTTTGGCTTTTTCTTCTTCTCTTCTTTCTCTCTTTGCTTGTCTTCTTCTTCTCTTCTTTCTCTTTTCTTTCTCTTTACGGGTCTTCTTCCTTGGCTCTGATTGCCTTCAGTTCCTCTTCTTCTTTTGCTTGTCTTCTAGTTCTTTTCTTCTTCAGTTCTTCTTCTTTTTCTTGTCGTTATCTTCTTTCTTCCTTCTTCTCTTTTCTTTCTCTTCAGCTACATAGCCTTTTCTTTTCTTTTTCTTCTTCTCTGCTTTATCTCCTTTGAAGCTTCATCCGTCGTCTGATATCACAGTCAGACGACTTAAATGGTGGTCTGCTACAGTGCTTCCCCTCTTTTCTTCCTTTGCTACTTCTTCTTCTCTTCTTCTTCCTTCGTCTTCTGCCTTGCTCAGCTGCAGAGCCTTTTCAGAGTTTCTTCTTCCGCTCCTCTTCTTCTTCTTGTGGCCAAGTGGTGAACCTTCTTCCTTCGCACCCTGTTCCTGCACAAGGCACAGCAAAACCTAGCCCTTCCCTCTACCCGCACGTCTCTCTCTCTCTGTAAACCGCTCATAGGAAGCTCTCCCAGAGCCGAGTTATCGGGTCGGGTAGCGTGCAGGTGACCAGGCGCACCGGCGTGGGTGGTGCGTGAGGAGTGCAGGCTAAAAGGGTCGACCAGGTCCGCATGGCGTGGGTCGCGGACGAGGAGGGCGAGTGGGCGAGGGGACCACAACCCGTGTTCTGAGGCGCTTAGGTAAAAACACAAAATCAATTTAAATGGGTGCGGCACTTCGAAATCTTACGATGTGGGAGTAAACTTCGTCCCTTCTCGCGCGTGCCCGCAGGAAGAATCGCGACCTTGCCTCAGCAACTGTGTCCTCGCTTCCCTTCGCATGCCAGCTGCCTGCCTTCACCTGGGTCTCTCCAATTCGCCTCAGCTGGAGTCCTGCTACTTCAAGGCCTGGAGCTCGCTTGGAAGCTCCTTGCTTCGTTGCCAATGGCGGCCGGGGCTGAAAATCTGCCTAACGCAAATAGGGCCTCTCGGCCTAATCAGACGACAGGGAAACCTTTGCCGTGGCACGGCGAAGGTAGTGCGGGGTGCAGCAGGTTGCGGGGCAGTGTCTGGCGGCATCCCTAGGTCGGACTGCAACCGAAAAAATGGGTTTGATCGGGGGAGTGTTGTGGAGGTGTGGAGTGGCAGTGGAGGGGTGGGGGGTGTTGGGTAGGGTGAGGCGGAGCTTTTGGGACAGTTGGCGAGTTGTGTGGAGTGGCGGATCGACGGGGGCAACTCGCCGGAGGGTTGCCGGAGGGATGGAAGATGATGGTGGTCGGGCACAATCGAGGGGTAATCAACTGAAAGGCAGTAGGGAAAAGAAAGAGCGGAGAAGAAACACCCAGAGGGAGAGAGCGGCGGCGAGGAAGAGGGCAGGGAGGCGCGCGCTTGGTACGGCGTGACGTGGGGAGATTAGGCGAAGGTGGCTCCACTACTGGTATTGCAGCAGAGCGACGAGACGGAGGAGGAGGAGCCGCCGGAGCTGGTGGGTTCCTGTCGGAGTGGGGAGAGAGGAAGGGTTGGGGTTTTCTCCGTCAAGACCAAGCTGCCCCAACCGGCTGGCGACGTTGGTCTTTATAAAGGCGGTGGCGGAGGGGTGGATGCAGGGAGGCGACGTGCCTCCCTCACCGGAGAATGGCTGGAGGTGTGGCCCATACCTTCCGTGCATTCGTACGGAAGGTGTGGGCGTCGTCAGCCGGCATGGCGATGTCCCTGCGACAGCAGACGTCGTAGGGAACACCAGGTTCAATTTGCAGGACATCCCCCTCACCCTGCGTGGCGCCATGCTCCGCGCAAAGTCGCCGGAGCATGGCGCTATGCAGAGACTTGCAGGAGGGACCTAAATGCAAAGAATGACGAGGAAAATAGGGGCCAAAATGCAAGGGTTTAGAAAGTTGAAGGTCAAAAATTAATAGATGAGGACCAAATTGCAAAGTCGGTCAAGAAGGTCTCTTCTTAGGCTCAAGTTTTTATGCATGACTAAATTGGACCTAAGGATTTTAATGGTGAATTTTGTTTCTAGGTCAGACCTTGTTTGACTGGCCAATTTACGTAAAAACCTAAATTAAATCATTAATTGGGCATGGTTCTCAATGTAGGTCAACATGGGTTTCTAAGGCCAAATTGAAGGTTCTAAACCCTAGATATCATTTTTCTATGAATTTTAGAGGGTTTAGTCAATTTTTACCCTACCTCAAACCTCGTGAATTGAAGTGGATTTATTTTAGGGTTACAGAATGTCATTTAATTCCTTGGAGTTGCTGTAGCCCTTGTTACGTCAGATCATCCCACTTTCCTTCTTATTAGGTTAGTTTGACCTGTGTTTGGACCCTTAATTACCCTGTTTGCAAATTGTGTTGGTGAAATTGCATTTTTACCCCTTATGACTTATTTTCTTTTTGAACTCAGAATTCTCCGAGTTAAGCCTTTCTTTGAGTAATGTAGGAGCTTTTTCTTGCATATCTAGGTTAGATTGTGCTAGTTAGGGTTCATGATGTGGTTCTCATCAGTGGTATAGGTAGCAAAATACACTAATGGAGGATGAAGAAAATGTGGGAAGTTTGGTGGGTATATATAGTGTAGGAAGGGGGGGCATAGGTGTCTCTTGGAACGGATGGCTAGGATAGGATATGGGGGGTAGTTGGGGATCCTAGGGCTAAGAATAAGTGGCGCCACCTAAGGGGTGCTAAGGGGGGTAGTTAAGGCTTTGGTGTCCTTTAGAATTGGCGCCAAAATGGGCCTTCTAGAAGGCCATTAGGTGGCGCCACCTTAGGGTTCTAGAAGGGGGGTATGTGGATGGCTAGGATGGCTGATGTGGGTAGGTGTAGGGTGGATGAAGGGGCTGAAAGTTGGTGCCAAAAGGGAGGTGGTTAGGTTTACTTTTGGCGCCAACTTTTGGTGTCTTTTGGTGGTTAGTTGAGGGATGAAAGATGGTGAAGAGGTGGCGCCAAAATGAGTAGGATAGCTAGCTTACGTAGGGCTTGAGTTGGTGGAGCTAGCTAGGGTTGAATTGAAGGTGGTGGATGGCCAAGGAGCTGGTTGCTAGCTAAGCTAAGCTAAGCTAGCTTAGCTAGCTATGGAGTAGAGGAGGAGGTATTGGAGCTAGGGTTTGAAGAGAGGAGCTGAGGAGAAGAAGTCTGGAGCTGGCAGCTGCTGAAGAGGTTGGCATGGAGCTACTCTAGCTGGCTTAGCTTGCTAGTTCTTTGCTACCTGCTAAGCCAAGCTAAAGTGAACTGGCTTCTACCATAATGAGATGAGGTGAGCTGGGTCTAGTGCTCCCAGGGAGGATCAAGCTGGTTGAGGCAGTTAAGGTAGCTTAGCTCAATTGAGTTGAGCTAAGCTGAATCCCCAGGAGCTGGACTTGAGCTTCCTGAGCTGAGATGAGTTCCTCTTCAGCTAGCTGGAGTTGAGTGGAGCTGGATGTAGCTGGGTCTGAGTTGGGGTGAACTCTTGTCAACTCAGCTGAGCTAGCTAGAGCTCCCTGTGGACTAGTGGGAGCTGAGATGAGCTAGACTCAGCTAAGTTGAGCTAGATCTGAGCTGACTTGAGCTAGGGTGAGCTAAGATGAACTCTCTTGAGCTGCCATTCAGCTAAGATTAGCTTAATGGAGCTAGGATGAGCTAACCCTAGTTCAAGTGAGCTAGGTTCCAACTGTGGTGAGCTGGATCAAGCTGAGTTCCAGCTAGTCTGAGCTTCTCCTTCACCATTTGCCTTCTTGAGTGCTAGGGTTTTAGGGATCTGTATATCTGTTCATCCCTAACACTCACAAAAACATATCAAAAAGATAATAAAAAGTGCAATGCATGCCTAACCTAATTTATGCCTAAATGTAACCCAAAAACCCGTTTGCGGAGTAAAATCCTAAGAGCTAGGTTTGTTTTAATGCATAAGAATGATGATAAACTGGCGTTTATCAGACGACGACGTGCTGCCTCATTCCCATTTCTCCTGCTTCATCCACCTTCATCCTGCTCCGTTCCTCGTCTTCCAGGTGTTATCCCATCTAGCTCATCCTCCAAGTGATCGTCGAGGAGGATAACTTCTCTGTCCCATTTTTTTTTTACTGCTTTCTAGAGTAGAATCTTCCCGCTTTCAAGTTGTAATAATTTCTCACTTTCTAGTGTAATCATTTCTCACTTTCTTAGTTGTAAAAATATTTTGCGATATCAAGTGAATGTTCTCTCTCTCTCTCTTATTGTCTATATTGATTTCATTGTGATTATTCCGACCTTTAAACAAAAACACAAAAATATAATTGCAAATTTGGTCAACGTAGCCTCCCTGTGTTTGACCCAAAATTTTTTTACAGATTTTTCGGTATAAATTTTATTTGTTGAACGGATTTCTTTGCTACTCGAACTACAACGATAGGTTTTCAAAACCAATTCCGATAGCGTAGGCATCCGACAATCAACATTTTGGCGCTGTTGCCGGGGAGGCAACGATTTTCCGACCTTCTTTTCGCATTTCACGCACTTTACTATCTTCTAACTTTCATTATCTCATGTCTATTGTTTTGCAGATACCTCTATCAGGGAATCGTCAAGCGGTAGACCAGAGTAAAGTGCAGTTGAAGACGACTGTAAGTGCTCCCCATTCTTCCCCTTCCATAGATTTCATTTCATCACATTAAATTCAAATTCCAATTAATCTAGGTGTTTGCATAAATCTTAGGATTAATTTGGTTGTTTGGATTTCCACTCACATTCATTTCACCCTCGCATATATAAAAAAAAAACAAAAAGATATTTTTGTGGGGAAATTCAACATACACACAACATACACCCACATTCAAGGCACTTAACCTAATTGATTTTCTTCTACTCAACCGGATTCTGATATGTGGAACAGGTACACAAAAATCAACACATAAAAGAGTAAAAATCATTCTAGGTTAATCATTTTTGTGTGCCTAATTTAGTGGTGCAATTGTGGCCAATTGTTTGGGCCGCACCAATCAACATAAAATCAACTCACCAAGTAGCTTCCTCTAAGGATTTTCAATCTAGGTTCATACCAGACACTCCACTTTATTTCTGATTTCAAAAGGAAAGCAATCTTCACCCATGCTTGAAAACCTGGTTTGCCTCAAACTTGATTGAATTCAACCTAATTCTAAACCTTAAAAGCTACTTAAGCAAGATTTGAACATTAAAACCTACTCATCACAAATAATCTTACTTGAAAACATTGGTTGTGCACGCACTTACACATACTCAATTGATTGTTAAGGGCACAACCCATTTTAAGGGCCCACCACATTCCATAAGCACTACAATCCCAAGCCTCAATAAAATCGAGTAGACGTGGGCCTTAAGGACTGATTCACTCTTTAGGGTTCAGAATGAGATTGTTTACGATTAACCTGCCTGTACTGATCAATTTGATGTCTAGCTAGGGGAGTAGCGTCAAACGACCGCGGCTGGGGGTTACACTAGGAACTGGAGGTGCAAGCTGAAGGAAGAACCTTCTCCCCAGTCCCTCCTTCTAACTGGTTGGATTGAGCAGACACAAGTAGAGTAAATCGTTTATAATCTTAAGGTGGGTTCTGAGAGTCTGTAGATCCTTAGGCTACCCCACTTAAGGACAGACTTGTTTTGTTGTGCTGCAGGGTTCATATCCCCAATCCTTCCGACCTTTTCCTAGTTTATGCTGGGAAGAAGGTCATTGAATCCCCGATTGGAAGGACCACTAGAGTATTCTAGGAGGCATAGATTGGATTTTGGCCAAATTGATCCCATGGCTGATCAACAGCCTCCTCTGCCTCAGGATTCACAGGAGGTATTTCCATGGCAGCTGGAACAAATGCAGAGAATGCAAGAATGATTCCAGAGAATGTAGGGCGCTCAGCCCTTGGAGGATTTTTATGATCCTTCAAATTATGGGGAACATCCCGACATCCAGATTCTTGCTGGAGACATAGAAATCAAGCCCCAGGTGTTAAGCCTGATCAAACATTTCCATGGGCTTGGCCCTGAAGACCCATTTCAGCACTTGGAGGACTTGACCACTTTGGTCCAGACCACCAAGGCACGAAATGTGAATAAGGAGAAAATGATCATGAGGCTCTTCCCCCACTGTCTTAGGGATAAATCCGATCATTAGTACAGGACTATAGGAAGACCAAGTGCAACTTAGAATGAGTTAAAATTAGCCTTTCTAAAGAAATTCTTCCCTATCGGACGTACCAATGCTTTGAGATGGGCAATTACTACCTTTACCCAGTGATCAGGGGAGCAGTTTCATGTTGTCTGGGAGTGATTCCAAGACCTATTGTGGAAGTGTCCACAACATGAGGTGCCGAAATGGCAACTCGTGCAGATTTTCTACCACGGGTTGGCTGAGCAACTTAGAAATCACGTGAACGCTTCTTGCGGAGGCAATTTCCTCAATAAAGATGCAGATAGCACGCACGATTTGTTTGAGGAGATGAGCGAAAATTTGATCAATCATGCCTCCATGGATACTTTTAACCGGTCCCAGCAGCCCAGATCGAATGTTAATGAAGTCCACGACTCTCATTCATTCGATATGCAATTAATTTGTAATAAACTTGATAAGGTGGACTTAGTTGCTAAGAGAATGGAGGAGTGGATGGCTGGAAACTTAATGAACAACTCTTGATCCGCTCAATCCCAGAATTCGGTATTCCATTCATCGCGAGCTCCTTCTGGACGAGAGTTCGTGAATCAACTTGATGCGGCTCAACCTGCGAGCCAGCATTATTCAGAACCCCACGAGTTCAAAATTGGGGCCTTTGATCCCAGTTTCTCTAATCCTTCCCTTTCTTTATCTCCATCCTCACCCTATGAGGATGTTTCTGTTGTACAGGAGAATGTTAGATCCAACCCTTACTCCAATGCTTATAATCTGGGTCGAAAAACCACCTTAACTTCACCTAGAAAAAGCTGGGGCAGCAGACTCAATTCCAACCCAGCAACTATGCTCCATAACGACCAATGGGTCAAGGTCATGTTCATACTCAGTTGTCCCCAAATCAGGTCAATCAACTAGCTTGGAACGCCTGTCAACCCGTAGGGTAGGTTGATTTGAGCTGACAAATGGTAGAGATGCAAGGATCTATGCTCCAGCTCATGTAGCAAATGAAAACCTTGCTGGACAACTTGCAAATCGAGTTCATAGCTAATTCTCGTCAACCTAGATCTCTACCATCTCAACCCGTACCCAACCAGCATAATATCCTGAATCCGGGCAATCAAGCCCATGGGTATGGGAATCAGAGGGACCCACACGCACATGCTCAGGTGGTTGAGCAGGGTCCTTCCTCTTCTTCTTCTTCCGCAAATCAACGGTTCTTGGCTAATGAAGCCCCTCCAATCTTTCCTAACCCTCCCCAAGATCCAAACTCGTATGCATCTGCTAATTCTGTTACCTTGAGGAGTGGTAAACAAACTTAGGATCCACGACCACACTGTTCTGATTTACCGAATCCTGGAGAACCTGAGGAGAGAAAGGAGAACTCTGGAAAAGAAATCAAGGCTCAGGAACCTGATTCCGAAGATCCGACTCATGTTCCTTTTCCTGAGGCCTTGATCAGACCAAGGAAGAAGTTTGTTGATAATAATGAGGAGCTTCTGAATATTTTCAAGAATGTCGAGATCAATATCCCACTCCTCGACGCTATTAAACATATACCGGCTTATGCAAAATTTTTAAAGGATTTATGTACATAGAAGCGTAAGTCGAGAAAATCTATTTCGAGGAAGGTGGTACTCTCCAAGTAGCCTAGTTCTGTTATCCTACACCACCTCCCTTAGAAAAAGAGAGATCCAGGTGCTCCTTTGATTTCTTGTGTCATCGGAAATTAGACTTTTGGTAGAGCACTGCTGGATCTGGGTGCATCCATTAACCTAATTCTGACTTCTCTTTATGAGAAGTTCTGATTAGGTGAACTTTGGCCGACTTCAGTAACGTTGTAGTTAGTGGATCGTTCGGTCACAAATCCATGAGGCGTTATTGAAGATGTTATTGTTAAGTTTAAGGATTTCTATTTTCTAGTAGATTTCCTTGTCCTTGACATGGATGTACTTGAAAATCTGAGGAACATGGCCATCATTCAGGGGTATCTGTTCCTGGCTACCACCAAGGCCAACATTAACTGTGAAAGCGGTAGCATGGAAATCGCCTTTGCAAATCAAGGAATGATATTGGATATTTTTAAGGCGATTAATAAATTCAAGGATTATGGATTTATTGAGGAACTTGAGGATGATAATATGAATATTGAGACTTGTATGGTTTCTGCATTTGAAAGTTCCTCCTCTGATGATGAATTGGACCGACAACCCTCTATGGTAGACCCGCCATCTTCTGAAGAGGTTATTGATTTTGTTCACTCTCAACCTCTTCCTCTTGATGAGTCTTCATCAGTATCTTCCTTACCTTCAATCATCAACTCACCCTAGCTTGAACTAAAACCATTGCCTGAGAATCTAAAATATCAGTTTTTAGGACCACATAAGACGCTCGCTATGATTATCAGTGCTAAATTAACAAAGGAGCAGGAGATTAAACTGATTAAGGTCCTGAAGGAACACAAGGAGGCAATTGGTTGAACCATTCATGACCTTAGGTGGATCGAGCCCTCTTATTGCAATCATAGAATATTTTTAGAAGATGGATCCCGCCCTTCTCACCAAATGCAGAGGAGATTAAATCCAAATATGCGAGAAGTGGTCAAGAAGGAGATTATTAAGTGGCTCGATGTAGGAATCATTTATTCGATCTCTAATAGTCCTTGGGTAAGTCCCATGCAAATTGTTCCCAAGAAAGATAGGATTACTATTGTGGCTAATGGGAAAGGAGAATCTATCACAACTCATTCTGCTTCCTCTTGGAGGGTTTGTATCGATTACAGGAAGCTGAACATGGCCATGAAAAAGGATCATTTCCCTTTGCCTTTCATTGATTAAATCTTGGAAAGATTAGCTAGGTAGAAGTACTTCTGTTTTCTTGATGGCAACTCGGGATACAACCAAGTTCCTATTCATCCCAAGGATCAGGAAAAAACTACTTTCACCTGTCCCTACGAAACATTTGCTTTCCGTAGGATGCCATTCGGCTTATGCAATCCACCTGCGACTTTTCAAAGGTGTATGCTGGCCATATTCTCTACATGGTGGGTGAGTTTACGAAAGTCTTCATAGACGATTTCTCTATTTTTGGAGAATCGTTTGACTCTTGTCTAGCTAATCTTGAAATGATTCTTAAATGATGCATCAAAATAAGATTGGTCCTTAGCTGGAAAAAGAGTCATTTCATGACACAAGAAGGCATCATCTTGGGTCATGCAATCTGTTGAACTCTTGAATTGCTATGCTAACATGTTTGGTTTTGGAAAACCTACCGTTGTAGCTTGAAAGCGAAGAATTCATTTTCAACAAATAAAATTTATACTGAAAAGAATTCCGGGTCGAACACAGGGAGGCTACGTTGATCTATATTCACAATTATATTTTTTTTAGAATTTTTGAAAAGCGAAGCGATATAATTACAATGGAGCTATCAGACTAAAAGAAAGAGAGAGAGAGAGAAAGAAAGAGAACATGTATTCAATATTTCAAAATGTTTATACAATCAAACCAAATAAAAATTACACTAGAAAGCGGGAAATCAGCTACACTAGAAAGCAGGAAAATTCTACTCTAGAAAAGCTGTAAAGAAGAATGGGAGAGAGAAGTTATCCTCCTCGACGATTGCTTGGAGGATGAGCCGGGCGAGACGACGCCTGGATGAAGGAGGACAGAGCAGGACGAAGGAGGACGAAGCAGAAGAACAGGAACGGAGCAGCACATCGTCGTCGTTGCGGGATCCACTTCCGAAGGAGGATGAAAATTTGGACTTTATCTCGCAAGGAGCATCCTGGGTGTGGGATAAGCTTCTCTTAAGCTTTGGAGAGGTAGGGAAGAGAAGGAAGGGATGAGAATTTCGTATAGAGGGGGTCTCCTTTTATAGTTGCAAGGAGTGGGGGCAAATTGGTCATTACATCTTTAAAATAATAAATGAGGGGGCTTTAGTGACTATTTTAGTGACGGATAAAACCGTCACTAAAGCCCCAACGTGAGCGTAGTGCCCGCCGCCCACGGGCACCTCCTCAGCTGCCCATACTCAACGCCCCTATACACATTCGTCAAATCTCAGTCGTCCGGTTGCGGGATCGGATGGCTTAGGATGCTCCTTCGCCTGCTGCTGTGCGCCCGCCTCAAAGCGTACGATGGCGCGTCCTCGCTGCGCGTGCAATAGCGCGTCAACGCTATCGGAGGATCTGAGCCGCCCGATGACGATCCAACGCCCACCCACGCTCGCTCGCCCGCGCCTTTCTCCCCTTCGTTGCAGCTCGAACCCGCGGCTGCAGCTCGCGATAGTGCCTTGATTGCTGCACTACGAGGTGCGGATGGTCGAGCGGACGCTTTTAGGTGCGGCTGTCCACAACCGTTGGATTGAGATCCAACGGTGGAGAGGGAGCGGGTGCGGAAGCTTCAAAGGATGCATGCGGCTGTTTGGGCGACCGAGATGGACCACGTGGTGCCATCTTGGCCATCCATCTTCTGGATGTTGTAGATGGTGCCACGGATGTCGGATTGACTCGATTTTTGTGTCGTTGGGCTGCGATCGTCGATCCGAAATCATCCGTACGGTCAGATTTGTCATTTGAAGTGCAAATTTACACCATCCTGGACCTTGATCTTTTAGGGTTCCCCGGTCACTATCTAATGCTACGGATGCCTGATTAGGGCGATCTTAGAGTCGTTGAACTCCAATCGTTGCCCTGATCATAGCCATATGGCTGGATCTTTGATCCGAGGCCCCGATAAAATGTTTGCCCTGTCCAAGCACATAAAAGGAGACAATTGACAAACGTCAGTTTATCATCATTTTTATGCATTTAAACAAACCTAGCTCTTAGGATTTTACTCCGCAAATGGGTTTTGGGCTGCATTTAGGCATAAATTTGGTTAGGCATGCATTGCATTTTTTATTATCTTTTTAATATGTTTTTGTGAGTGTTAGGGATGTACAGATATACAGATCCCTAAAACCCTAGCACTCAAGAAGGCAAATGGTGAAGGAGAAGCCCAGACTAGCTGGAACTCAGCTTGATCCAGCTCACCACGACTGGAACCTAGCTCACTTGAACTAGGGTTAGCTCATCCCAGCTCCATTCAGCTAATCTCAGGTGAATGGCAGCTCAAGAGAGTTCATCTTAGCTCACCCTAGCTAAAGTCAGCTCAGATCCAGCTCAACTTAGCTGAGTCTAGCTCATCTCAGCTCCAACTAGTCCACAGGGAGCTCTAGCTAGCTCAGCTGAGTTGACAGGAGTTCACCCCAGCTTAGATCCAGCTACATCCAGTTCCACTCAACTCTAGCTAGCTAAAGAAGAACTCATCTCAGCTCAGGAAGCTCAAGTCCAGCTCTCGGGGACTTAGCTTAGCTCAACTCAGTTGAGCTAAGCTACCTTAGCTGCCTCAACCAGCATGATTCTCCTCGGGAGAACCAGACCTAGCTCACCTCAACTCATTATGGTAGAATCTAGCTTACTTTAGCTTGGCTTAGCAGCTAGCAAATAATTAGCAAGCTAAGCCAGCTAGAGTAGCTCCATGCTAGCCTCTTCAGCAGCAGCCAACTCCAATTTCAGCTCCAGACTTCTCCTCCTCAGCTCCTCCCTCCAAACCCTAGCTCCAACACCTTCTCCTCTACTCCCCCTTTAGCTAAGCTAGCTTCGCTTAGCTTGGCTTAGCTTAGCATAGCTAGCAACCAGCTCCTTGGCCATCCACCACCTTCAAATTCAACCCTAGCTAGCTCCACCAACTTAAGCCTACCTAAGCTAGCTACCCTACTCAAGTTGGCGCCACCTCCTAGCCACCCCTTCACCCCATTATCACCACCAAAAGACACCAAAAGTTGGCGCCAAAAACTACCCCTAACCACATCTCTTTTGGCGCCAACTTTCAGCCCTTCATCCACCCTACACCTACCCACATAACCCATCCTAGCCATCCACCTACCCCTCCTTCTAGAACCCTTCTTGACGCCAACTTAGACCCCCTTCTAGAAGCCATTTTGGTGCCAACATCAAGGGGTGTCAACACCCATAACCACCCCCTAGGTGTCCCTTAAGGTGGTGCCAATTGACCTTGGCCATTGGATCCTTAACCACCTCCATCTCTTCATCTTAGCCCTCCATTCCAAGAGTCACCTTAGCCCCCTTCCTATTCTATAAAAACCCACCACCTACCACCATTTTGGGGCATCCTCCATTAGTGTATTTTGCTACCTATACCACCTATACCTACGGCCAAGAAGAAGGAGTAGAGAAGGAAATTAAAGGAGCACATCACCGGCCCTTTTGGTGCCTTCTTCTCCCCACTCTCTTCAACTTGGGCCACGCCAAGGAGGAGGACTTTTCTACTTTAAGGAGGATGGCCAGGCAAAGGAGAAGGACCTAGGGTGGAAGTCCACCCTTGGAGAGAAGCTTAGGGCACGCCCCCTTAGGGCTTGCCTTGGAGGACATCACCTTGGCGGAGCACAGCAAGGAAGGAGTTGGAGGACTCTTTTCAAGCTTGGGAGATACCAAGCTTGGAGCAAGAAGCCCTCTTCTTCACCATCTATCTAGAGGATTTGTGTTTTCTTTTCTTTATTTTAATTTTTCTAGTAGTAGAAGCATTCCTCTACTAGGCCTTTTTGTAAAACACTTTTTCATTAATCTAGTTACCTTCTTTGTAATTTTCTGTTTTGCATTTCTACTTGCTTTATTTTTAGCATTCTTCACTCCCTCTCCCTAATTATTCTAGGCCTCCACTTTCCTAGAGTGAGCTTAGGGAGAGGCTCTACTTGCCACTTAGAAGTAGTATTTGAATTTGAAGTGTAAATCACCTTCCCGCCATCATTTCTCATGTTGTCTTAATTCATAAACAAAAAAAAATGATATATTGAAAAATACTAAAAAAGAAAGTTGAGATTTGTATTCCAAGCAAGAGAATCAATTTTGCAAACATTTGGCCTCCTTGGATGACCCTAGATACTCCCCTATCTATGAATATAAATTTAAGAGTTGATCGATTTTACGCGTTACAATGACCTAATTAACAAACTGCGTAAGAATCTGTTATCACTTTTTGGCACCGTTGCCGGGGAGGCACGGCTTTGCATTAGTTAATTTTCTCTTGCTTGAAGTGGATCTCATCCCCTTCTCTTTCTTTCTTTTGTGTGTGCAGGAATTACAGCGGGAAGGTGGAAATCTGGAAGCGAGAGGTCAAAGATCCTTTTCTTCCCGTGAAATTCAGGTTGGTTCCCCTTTCTTGTCACATTTAGGCTAAAAGACTACCAAAAAAATATTAAACTTGGCTTTCAGGACCATAAACAATTTAATTAAGTGGAGTGGTGCCCATGTGAAATCCATTGTTTGCTTAAATGCTTCTTTAACACCACTCCATTGCAAGTATTGGTGTTCTGTTTTTCAGGTCTAAATTTCTGTCAGAACTTGAAAAATCAATTCCTAACGTCACAAGCCTCCTAAAATCATAAAATTTCATATAGTGATTCCCAATTAAGTTATGAACATCTGTTCCAAATTTCAGATTAATTGGATTTTTATTTAATTTTTAAAAATTCGTGGATTGCAGAGGGTCACACCCTCTAATCTTCCTGTTTTGCTACTGTCCGCGAATTTTTAGAATTTTTATACTCATCCAATTTTTGTGAAATTTAACTTTCTGGAATCCTTGCGAAATTTTACATATTATATAATATCACAAAAATTTTCTGAGTCGGTGGTAATACTGAAAAGTCCAAAATACCCATAGGTGTCATTTCTGGACTTTAACACCAGTACAATTAAAAATTCAAAATAATTATCAAACAAATTCCTAAAATCTTACAAAAATCTTTTTTAGAGTCCTTGTTTGATTTTATTCAAAGTAGTGGTGTTGTTTGACTTGTTTAGATCACTACTTAATTTAGAAAGCCTAAAATTAATTCATTGGTAGTAATTTTCTGTCTTAGGGATAATTGGCTTAGGGTTTCTTTCTTTCTTTTTAGAGACTCACATTAAAGGAAATTAACCATCACCAATGCAACTTGTCTTTCCTTGGATTGTGAAGTTTCAAACTTGTTTGAAAATTTAAAGAGAAAAATCCTAAAACACATTTAATTAAATCAAATCCTAAAAGGAAAAAATACAAAAAAAAATTTTTGTGACAACTTGATTTTCATTGGAGCCACTCTCCAATTCCTGCACACACACAAAAAAAATTAAAATAACAAGGCAACAACCCAATAAATGCCCTCCACATTCCGTGTGCACTATAGCATCCTAGACCTAATTAAAACTTGTAGCAACTTGACCCCTAAGGCTTCATCAACTTAGGATTGCTATCTATGTCTTAAGTTTTTTTTAGTTAGTACCAATTCTATCATCTATATTTGGTGTTCAGGCTGAGGGGCTGTGTCAAACGACCAGGCGTGGACTTGTACAAGCACCTGGGGTTTTCCCTGGGAAACATTTGGGCCCAAACCTCCCCTAAGCAACTTGGCCAGATTTGTTGATAGAACGGGTATTCACTATTGACTACTTATTTCCTACATAAACCAAGTCTTAGGTTATTATTAGGGAGTCACATTTAAGTTAGGTCTAGTTTTGTTTGTTTGAATTGCACACTTTCTCTCATCTCTTTCTCTTCTCCTCCCCTCCCATTCTTCCATTTTTTGCACGGGCGACGGTCTCAAAATCCGCACTTGGAAGGACCATTTGATTTCGCCCCCCGCTCAAAAAGACCACTTTTTCTGTCTTCTCCTGAAAAAATGGAAACACAACAAAATAGGTTCACTGACCCTTCCACTTCCACCTCTAACCCCACCACTAACCCTAATTCTAACCCTTCCACCCAAAACCCACCCACCATTAACTTCCCACACTTGGAGCTCCCTAATCTTGAGTTGCCCCAAACACAACATCAAGACCCCCTACCTGATCTTTTAAAATTGATGGCCGAGCAGATTAATAAATTAAATTCCAATCAACAAACATTGACTAGGAACATCCAAAACCTAGCCAACCCAAGGCCAAACCCACCATCCCATCAGCAGCCTGTTGTTCCTCTAAAAGATTTCTATGATCCGTCTTATTATGAGGAACGACCAGGGGTGGTCATACCAGAGGGAGACTTTGAGATCAAGCCTGCTGTCTTGAACCTAATTAAACAATTTCATGGCCTTCCTAGGGAAGACCCTTTCAGCCACCTTGAAGAGCTAACTCTTCTTGCACAGACAACCCGTTCCCAAAATGTGCAAGAAGACATATGGCTGATGTAGCTTTTTCCATTATCTCTTAAAGATAAGGCTGCTTATTGGTTCAGGACCATTGGCCTACCCATCACAACTTGGCCTCAGCTCAAGAGCGCCTTCCTCAAGAAATTCTTTCCCATAGGTTGTACCAATTCCTTGCGAAGATCTATTACGATCTTTCACCAAAAATCTGGTGAGACTTTCCATGATTCTTGGGAAAGATTTCAAGATCTTTTAAGAAGTTGCCCGCACCACGAGATTCCTTTATAGCAGCTCGTGCAAATCTTCTATCATGGATTAGAAGATCAAATCTGACATTTTGTCGACGCCTCGTGTGGCGACAACTTCCTAAATAAAGTTGCTGAAAGTGCCTACGACCTGTTTGAAGAAATGAGTGAAAACTCATTTAATCAAGCTTCCATGAACACATTTTGCAGAACCCAAAATCCGCAGATCGGTGTTCATGAAATAGGAACTCAATCTATCCCTGTCACCCAAGACGATCTTCAATTGATCGCTCAAAAACTCGACCAGATGCATATTAATCAAAAGAAAATTGAGGAAAGACTGGCCACATCAACTCAAGCTCCACACCCACATCTAACCCAACCTAACTTTCCACAAAGAGAAAATTTGCACAATCTCAACACTAGTCCTACTAATTATTCTGAGGTTGCCCATGATTCACTGGGGAATTACAACTATCCAAATCTTAACCCCACTCAAAATATTTCTACCATCCAGGAGCCCTTTAAAAATTCTTCCAATTGGAAAAATTACCCGAACTACTCCTGGAATAATCAAGTTTCCTCCCAACCATATCATTTTAGTGGGTATGGGCCGAATCCAAACTTCCATCTTGGGCCATCCCAACAAGACATCAATGCCCAAATGATGTGAACCCTGCAGGATATGCAAATAAAAATGACTGAAGTAACCCGCACCATCACAAATCTGAACAATCAGATTGGGGTTACTCCCACGTAAAGACCTGCAAGACATCTTCCGTCCCAACCCATGCCCAACCCTAATCACCAAGGGAACCATTATATGGGCAGAACTCTACACTTTCCAAATCAGCCTCCTCCTAATCCACTACCTCAGCAACTTCCCAGGTTTCCGCAATCACAAGCCCCCCCACCTCCTCCGAATAATAATCCGACTGCACATGCAGTTACTTTGAGGAGTGGGAAAACCACCACTGACCCCGGCCCTTCACACAAACCTCATGAAATACCTGTGCAAATTGACTCCCCACCTCCCCATTAGGAAGAAAAAGAAATACAAAAATCTCAAGACAAGATTCCTCCCCACCACCAACAAAAAAAAGAAATCTGATCCCACTACAGAAGAACTCATGGATCTATTTGGGCAAGTTCATATCAACATTCCTCTCCTAGATGCCATCAAATATATACCTTCCTATGCTAAATTTTTAAAGGAGATTTGTACTCCTAAAAGGCAAGCCAAAAATCTAAGACAGGTGCATCTTTCGGAGATAGTAAGCTCTGTCATACAGAGAAAGCTGCCTCCTAAGATGAAAGATCCGGGGGTGCCTTTAATTTCTGTAATTATTGATGACACTAAATTTAATCGCACCCTCCTTGATCTTGGTGCCTCAGTTAATATTATTCCCATGAGTTTATTCGAAGAATTTCAGATCGGTGAATTAAAACCCGTCGAGGTTACCCTGCAATTAGCCGACCGATCTACAATCAAACCTCGTGGGATTGTCGAGGATGTTTTGATCAAGGTCCAGAATTGTGTCTTCCCCGCAGACTTTCTAGTTCTTGACATTGAGGTATCGGAATCATTATTGGACTCCCCAATAATCCTTGCACACCCTTTTTTGGCCACTGCAAAGGCAAATATCAATTGCTACTTAGGCAAAATGGATATCAAATGTGCAGGCCAAACTATCACTTTAGATATTTTCAAATCCTCCAGGAGATTCCATGATGATAACTTTTTTGAGGACTCAGATACAGAAATTTCCAATATGGTGGAGGAGACAATGTTAATAGATACCCTTACTAACCACAATTTTTTTGACTCTGATCCTGAATCAGTGGTCGACGAAATCTGTGATCTGGAAACTTGTCTTGACCCCAAATTTATTCCTGATACACCCCCTAAGCACCCTAACCCACCCACTATTCACGCACCTAATTTTTCCACACTAACTTCACCCAATCCTCACCATTCCTTCCCCGACTCCTTTCTTACGGACCTGCCACCAACCCCGCCCGAGTTTGGCATCCAACCTAATTTAAAACCATGGCCAGACTCGGGGTACACTTATCATTTTCCATCCAACTTTGATCCCAATATTGCGTCTAATCAATTTTCTAGGGATCTACAAGAAGACACGTTTTTTACGGGCATCCAAGTGTCCAATTATTTACATGATTTTACGTCTTCCGTGCATACCTTCACGCCTGGCTGAATGGCGTAAAAGATAGCACTGGATGGGAGGTAACCCATCATTTTTTCTTGCTTTCCCTTTTTCTTCTTTTCCCAGGTTTTGTTCATCCTAAACCTGACCGTTCTTCACTAAGGTGATCCCTTTTCCCTCCTAATGCATGAGGACATGGCATGTCTTAAGCATGGAGGGGTGTTTTTGAATTTGACGATCGAATTAGGATTTTCAAAACCTAAAAATATGCATTTTTCTCTAATTTATTTCCTGCTTGCATACCCAAAAAAATAAAATTGTTGAAAACTTTTTGAGGAAAAATTTTGAAATCGGGACTAAGGTCGAAAAATTCACTTTGGGTACAATGAGATTTAATCTTTAACAAACTAAGGATGAGGACATGGATCTGATCATTAGAATTCCAGGGTCTATTTTAGACTAGATCAGATATCCTTCTCTAAAATTTCACCTGAACTCATGATAGTTCAAGTGACTTGATCCTATTTTGTAATACGGAAAGTATTTGACTTAGTTTCTGATTCAAAAACTTGCATGTCTTGAGAAACATCTTGTGTCAATTTTCACACATAAGCCAACACTTAAAAACAACTAAAAATTTGAAAACTCCCATGTTTGGACTTAGTAAAAGTCTAAAGTAGATCATTGGTTTGAGTTCCCACCGCCGAGAAGGAGGAAAATACCTCCTTTGAGGACGTGATGTCAACATGTTACCGCCTCGGGGCTGCTCCATATCTATATTTCATATCTTTAGATGAAGCATTAAAGCGCATTTTAGCAGCTCAAGTGTCTTGGACGGTGCTCTACCTATAGTGTTGGAGCAAGAGCTTGAGTTTGCTTGGAGCACCTCTTTACACCGCATCGTGTTTTGGGGTTGTGTGCTCCTGGGTGGTGTCATGGACAGTGCTATCCCGAAGTACTGGTGCCAGAGCCTCCTCGAGGAATGGTAACGAGAATGATGATCCCGACACATCTTTTGTAAGACTAAGCTAAAAATAAGCATGGGGGAGAAAAAAAAGTAATAATAAACATGCCCTTATAAATGTTGGCTTTTCACAAGCACAAACACAAGGTTTTAAAGGATTTTTACAAGTTGCGAATCAGATTCATGAGCCAGAAAAATCATAAAATAAACATTTCAAGTCATCTGAATTAACAAGGGGTTAATTTGTGAATTTTCTGGAGGATATATTGATCTTGGTCTATCTAATGGTTGAATCCAAAAACAAATCTCGATGTTTATCTTTAACAAATCACATACCTCCTATGTTTTAATCTACCAAGGTCCCTTAATCTCTTTTTCTCCTCAAAAGTCAAAAAAATTAGATTTCCCAAAAATTCCATTTTCCAAAAAAATAAAGTTTTGCTAAGAGACTAGCAAAAGATAAGCATGAGGGTATGATAAACGCCAGTTTAGCATCATTTTTATGCATTTAAACAAACCTAGCTCTTAGGATTTTACACCGCAAACGGGTTTTTGGGTTGCATTTAGGCATAAATTTGGTTAGGCATGCATAGCATTTTTAATTGTCTTTTTAATATGTTTTCATGAGTGTTAAGGATGTACAGATATATAGATCCCTAAAACCCTAGTACTCAAGAAGGCAAATGGTGAAGGAGAAGCCCAGACTAGCTGGAACTCAGCTTGATCCAGCTCACCAAGACTGGAACCTAGCTCACTTGAACTAGGGTTAGCTCATCCCAGCTCCATTCAGCTAATCTCAGGTGAATGGCAGCTCAAGAGAATTCATCTTAGCTCACCCTAGCTCAAGTCAGCTCAGATCCAGCTCAACTTAGCTGAGTCTAGCTCATCTCAGCTCCCACTAGTCCACAGGGAGCTCTAGCTAGCTCAACTGAGTTGACAGGAGTTCACCCCAGCTCAGATCCAGCTACATCCAGTTCACTCAACTCCAGCCAGCTAAAGAAGAACTCATCCCAGCTCAGGAAGCTCAAGTCCAGCTCCCGGGGACTTAGCTTAGCTCAACTGAGTTGAGCTAAGCTACCTTAGCTGCCTCAACCAGCTTGATTCTCCCTGGGAGAACCAGACCTAGCTCACCTCAGCTCATTATGGTAGAAGTTAGCAAAGAATTAGCAAGCTAATCCAGCTAGAGTAGCTCCATGCCAGCCTCTTCAGCAGCAGCCAGCTCCAATTTCAGCTCCAGACTTTTGCTCCTCAGCTCCTCCCTCCAAACCCTAGCTCCAACACCTTCTCCTCTACTCCCCCTTTAGCTAAGCTAGCTTAGCTTAGCTTGGCTTAGCTTAGCATAGCTAGCAACCAGCTCCTTGGCCATCCACCACCTTCAAATTCAACCCTAGCTAGCTCCACCAACTTAAGCCTACCTAAGCTAGCTACCCTACTCAAGTTGGCGCCACCTCCTAGCCATCCCTTCACCCCATTATCACCACCAAAAGACACCAAAAGTTGGCGCCAAAAACTACCCCTAACCACATCTCTTTTGGCGCCAACTTTCAGCCCTTCATCCACCCTACACCTACCCACATAACCCATCCTAGCCATCCACCTACCCCTCCTTCTAGAACCCTTCTTGACTCCAACATAGACCCCCTTCTAGAAACCATTTTGGCGCCAACATCAAGGGGTGTCAACACCCATAACCACCCCCTAGGTGTCCCTTAAGGTGGCACGAATTGACCTTGGCCATTGGATCCTTAACCACCTCCATCTCTTCATCTTAGCCCTCCATTCCAAGAGTCACCTTAGCCCCCTTCCTATTCTATAAAAACCCACCACCTACCACCATTTTGGGGCATCCTCCATTAGTGTATTTTGCTACCTATACCACCTATACCTACGGCCAAGAAGAAGGAGTAGAGAAGGAAATTAAAGGAGCACATCACCAGCCCTTTTGGTGCCTTCTTCTCCCCACTCTCTTCAACTTGGGCCACGCCAAGGAGGAGGACTTTTCTACTTTAAGGAGGATGGCCAGGAAAAGGAGAAGGACCTAGGGTGGACGTCCACCCTTGGAGAGAAGCTTAGGGCACGTCCCCTTAGGGCTTGCCTTGGAGGACATCACCTTGGCGGAGCACAGCAAGGAAGGAGTTGGAGGACTCTTTTCAAGCTTGGGAGCTACCAAGTTTGGAGCAAGAAGCCCTCTTCTTCACCATCTATCTAGAGGATTTGTGTTTGCTTTTCTTTATTTTAATTTTTCTAGTAGTAGAAGCATTCCTCCACTAGGCCTTTTTGTAAAACACTTTTTCATTAATCTAGTTACCTTCTTTGTAATTTTCTGTTTTGCATTTCTACTTGCTTTGTTTTTAGCATTCTTCACTCCCTCTCCCTAATTATTCTAGGCCTCCACTTGCCTAGAGTGAGCTTAGGGAGAGGCTCTACTTGCCACTTAGAAGTAGTATTTGAATTTGAAGTGTAAATCACCTTCCCGCCACCATTTCACATGTTGTCTTAATTCAAAAACAAAAAAAAAATTATATATTGAAAAATACTAAAAAAGAAAGTTGAGATTTGTATTCCAAGCAAGAGAATTAATTTTGCAAACATTTGGCCTCCTTGGACAACCCTAGATACTCCCCTATCTTGGAATATAAATTTAAGAGTTGATCGGTTTTGCACGTTACAACGACCTAATTAACAAGCCACGTAAAAATCTGCTATCAACAATTAACCTCCATTTTATTCAAACTACTCTAAATGCAAGATGATGCATGTTATGCAATATTTATATCATGAAATGCAATCCTATGCTTAAGAACATGCATAAATAGACATCTTAAGTAGTGTAAATGTGTTTACATCACAATCTCTGAACAAGGAATTGAAGTGGATAAAGCTAAGGTTGATGCTATTGCTAAACTTCCTCCTCCCACATCTATCAAACAAATTCGATCATTTCTTGGTCATGTGGGATTCTACAGGAGATTCATCAAGGACTTTTCGAAGGTTGCTTGTCCTTTGAGCAATCTTCTTGCCAAAGAAATGCCATTTGATTTTGACGAATCATGCCGTAAGCCATTTGATTTTCTTAAAACAGTAGTCACCTATGCTCCGATGTTGCAAACATCAGTTTGGACAGCCCCTTTTGAGATCATGAGCGATGCTTCTGATTACGTTGTCAAGGCTGTTTAGGGTTAGAAAGTTGATAGGAAGCCCTCTGTCATCTACTACACTAGTAAAACTCTGGATGAAGCCTAGAGGAATTACACTGTTACTGAGAAGGAATTACTAGCCATAGTATTTACTTTGGAGAAATTCAGGGCATATCTCTTAGGGTCTCACGTCACCATTTATACCAACCACTCGGCTTTGAGACATCTCTTGGCCAAAATGGATGCTAAACCCCGGCTTATTTGTTGGATTCTTCTGCTTCAAGAATTTGATCTTGAAATCAAGGATAAATCCAGGGTACAGAATGTGGTGGCAAATCATCTGTCGAGACTTCTGAGTGATTCTTCTTGTCCAGACATTCCGATTGCCGATACTTTTCCAGTCGAAACCATCCTTACAGTGTCAGGTGTCCAAACCCCATGGTTTGTCGACATCGTTAATTATTTGGCCGTTGGTCAAATCCCCCAGGATTGGACCAAGGAACAATGGGATAGACTCAAATCTGAGGTCAAATAGTACTTCTGGGAGGACCCTGAATTATACTGCATCGGCTTTGATCAAATTATTCGCCGATGCGTTTCGGAGAACGACTTCAATAATATACTCAAATTCTTCCGTGCAACTATGTGTGGTGGATACTTCTCCGAGAAAAAGATGGCTGCAAAAATTTTGCAATCTAGATTCTATTGGTCGTCTTTATTCAAGGATGCCCAGGAATTCTCGAGGTCATGTTCCTGATGCCAGGCACTTGGGAGCATAACTAAGAGAGATATGATGCCCTTAAACCCGATTCTTCCTGTCGAAATCTTTGATGTTTGGGGCATCAATTTCATGGGACCCTTCCTCCCTTCATTTGGACATCAGTACATTCTCGTTGCTGTTGATTATGTGTCCAAATGGATCGAGGCAATTCCCACCCAAGCCAATGACCACAAGGTGGTAATTGATTTCGTCAAGAAAAACATTTTTGGTTGGTTCGGGATTCCGAGGGCCATCATCAGTGATGGTGGCACTCATTTCACTAATGCCCAGTTTCGTAATTTGCTGGCAAAATACGGGGTTAATCACTGAATCTCCACACCTTACCATCCCCAGACGAATGGACAGGCCGAGATCTCCAATCGGGAGATCAAGAATATTCTGCAGAAAATAGTTAGGCCTGATCACAATGACTGGACTCAAAAGCTTGAGGACGCTCTTTGTGCCTACCGTACAGCATATAAAATGCCCATCGGCATGTCTCCGCTTCGGCAGGTGTATGGAAAGGCATGCCATTTACCCATAGAAATTGAACATAGGGCATTCTGGGCAATCAAGCAGTGCAATCTCGATCTGAGTTTAGCTGGGAAGACCAGGAAATTCCAACTATCTGACTTGGAGGAGCTTAGAAATGATGCATATGAGAATGCCAAGATCTACAAGTCTCGAACCAGTGCTCTACATGACCAATTGATTTCCCGAAAGAGCTTTGAGCCGAACCAGAAGGTCTGGCTATTCAATTCTTGACTTAAGCTTTTTCCTGGCAAACTTAGGTCGAAATGGAACGGCCAGTTCATTATTGATTAGATATTTCCAAATGGAGCTGTTCAAATCTCTGACTAGAAGACGGGTAATTCATTCAAAGTCAACGGTCAATGTCTGAAGCCTGTTATTGACCGTACTATTCCAGAATCCGTCTCAGACACGGTTGCTCTAGCCATGTTGTGACTTCTTTGGCTGGACTTCGCCTAGCTGACGGCATTAAACTCAGCAGTTGTACAGTCTGACTAGGAGCTGACCCGAGCTTCATATTCAGGTGATATCTTCCGTACTCTACCATTCCTTTCATGTCTTTGATTCTCAATGCGGACATTGCATCAGCTAGGCATGGGGGGGTGGATTCATTTCTGAATCATTTTGTCAGCTCTGTGAAATTCTTGTAAATTCTATTTCTCTTCTTATATATACATAAAAGAAATTTGAATTAGGAAGGAATACTTGGACATTAGGACCTTTCAATCTTAGGAAATATTACAGTAGGATCTGAACACTAAGACCCTTCAGGTCTTTGGGCTTAATCAGCCTGGGTATTCACTAAAATGTGGATTTGTTATCGAGTCCTCGCCATCTTGAATTCTATTTTAATTTGATTAAATAAGTTTGGGTGATAAGTACACGACTTATCAACCCACACTTTGATTTGAGGGAACTTTAAGTCTAAGCATCTACGCACTATCTTGTCACTGACTCGTTGTTCGGCAGTTTTAATGGAAATTGGGTAGCTAATGAACCTTCTAGGTTGATATGGCTGGTAAGTTATCGTGGGTAATAGCCCATGGTAGGTTGTCCAAAGCCCAGTCACTGGACCACTCTCTTTTTGCTGCCTTTAGGTAAATCTTAGACCAGGGAAGCCACCTACTTAAAAAGAAAAAGAAAGTCAAAAAGAAAAGAAAAAGAAAAATAAAAAGGAGAAAAGAAAGAAAAAAAGAAAATAAAAGAAATAAGCCACACTTCGCTGCACAAGTATGGTTGGCAAGTTGTCGGTGGTAACAGCTCATCGATCGGTTGTCCAGAACCCAGCTCAAGAAATGCACTAAAAATTCCCAAAACACTTAGGAAGAAACGAAAAAGTAGAATAAGCCAAGGAGATATCCACTGGACTCACCCTTGTGTTGACCCCATAAAAATAAAAGTAGGGAGAAAGCTACCAGTCGTAAAGACACACCTTTAGGCAGAACTCTCTTTTTAAGGTCACCTAGAGGCGTAGAAACCTGAAGTCCGTTCTAATTGCCGATCAATGAGTCTATCACATTCACAATAAGATGCTTAGAACTTAGGATTCTCATCAAATCTTAGGTGGGTTGAGTGGCCGTAGAAAGCCACTCTTTAACCCTAAACTCAAAAATCCAAAAAAAAAATAGAAAAGAAAAAGAGAAAAAGAGATTTTTCTTTGAATAAGGTGAGGGCTTGAGGCGGTATGCATTTTGATAGATACCCGGGTATTGTTGTGTCTTTGAAAGTTCAGGTCCTAAGTAAAAAGTTTCTTAATGTTGAAAATGATTTGTGTCCGAGTAATCTAACCTAATTCTTTTATAAATAGCATGTAGTTTTTGCTAGGGACTAGCAAAAGATAGGCATTGGGGTGTGATGTGCATACATCTGATTAACCTAAAATATCTATTAATGCATGTTCTTAGTGTCACATTAGCATTATACATTGTAGATAGTGCATAACATGTATAATCAAGCATTTAGATCAAGTTGTATAAGTTGTATAGTAATTGTCTCCTTTTTATGGTCAGGGATAGAGAGACATTTTTTCGGGGCCTCGGATTGAAGATCTAACTGTATTGATCTGATCAGGGTGACAATTGGAGTTCAACGACTCCAAGATCGCCCTGATCGGACATCCGTAACACCAGATAGAGATCGAAGAACCCTAAAGAGAAAGGGCCATGATGGTGTTAATCTGCACCTCAAATGACAAATCCAACCACACGAATGGGTTTAGATCGACAATCGTAGCCTAACGACATGAAAATCGGTCCAATCCAACACCTGTGGCACCATCTACAACACTCAGAAGATGGACGGCCTAGATGGTGCCACGTGGTGCCATCATAGCTGCCCAGCACCGACTGTAGCTCTTCTTCTTCACTTGCTCGACAAATCTCAGCCGTTGGATGCCCATCCAACAGTCAAGAACGTGCCACGCCACTGCTCATCCAGCGCTCTCCTCATCTGAATTCACAAGCAACACTTGATCTCGACCGTCCGATGAAGATTCGATGGCCGAGATCGGTCGTGTGCAAATTCCTCAACGTGCCTCAACTGCACGCGTAGTGCAGCGGTTAAGGCACAGTGGAGGTGGATGGCGAGGGTTTGAGTCACGGGCGCAGCAATTCTCCTAGTGAGTGGGCATGCGATTATAGCTACGCGATGTGCATCGAACGGCGCAGATCGACCGATAGCGCCCACACGCGATTAGATGCACGGCGCAAATGTGCGATCGCACGCGGGCGTGCGACACGGGCATAGGCAGATTAAGCCGTTCGATCTCTTAATCAGACGGCTGAGCGTACGCGAACTTGCACGGGCATTGAAGGGCGCTGAAGGTGAGCGAGCACGCGCGGCGCGCGCACGTCGGCCACGTTTAGGCCTTTAGTGACGGGTTTATTCGTCACTAAAGATCCTAAATTATTATTTTTCATGTTGTAATGTCCAAAATGCCCCCACTTCTTGCAACTATAAAAGGAGACCCCTACCAAACGAATTTCTCATCCCTTCCTTCTATCTCCCTCTCTAAAGCTTAAGAGAAGCTTGTCCTACACCCGGGATGCTCCTCAAGAGCTAAAACCAAGTTTTCACCCCTGTTCCGAAAGCGGATCACGCGACGACAATGACGTGTTGCCTTGTTCCCGTTCCTCCTACTTCGTCCTCCTTCCCGCTCTGTTCCTCATCATCCAGGCATTGTCCCGTTCAGCTCATCCTCCAAGCGATTGTCGAGGAGGATAACTTCTCTCTCCCATTCTTTTTTTACTACTTTCTAGAGTAGAATTTTCCTGCTTTCTAGTTGTAATAATTTCTAACTTTCTAGTGTAATCATTTCTCGCTTTCTTAGTTGTAAAAATATTTTGCGATATCAAGTGAATGTTCTCTCTCTCTCTTATTGTTTATATTGATTTCATTGTGATTATTCTGCCCTTTAAACAAAAATACAAAAATATAATAGTGAATTTTGATCGACGTAGCCTCCCTGTTTCGACTCAGAATTTCTTTACATATTTTTCGGTATAAATTTTATTTGTTGAACGGATTTCTTCACTACTTGAACTACAATGATAGGTTTTCAAAACCAATTCCGATAGCGTAGTCATTCGACAATCAACACAATCCCCAGAACCCTAGCTTTCGAGATTTCAAGATAATCCCACCCATAGCATTATGTAGCTAAATCCAGACCCTAGCAATCTACATTTCGAGATAATGCCGCCCATGGCATCTGAACCAGCACAAGGTGCTTACATGCCCCCGATAGGATATGTAGATATCCTAGGAGACAAGCACCAAGGAGACGATATGTTATTGTGCATCTTTGAGGGAAATTTCCCGCCTCTCCGCACTGGGAACCCGTCCAAATCAACTTGTGTTGATCAGCCGCTCCTAATCTAGGCAACTTTTTTTAGAACATATTTAATGCATTTTGCGTGATTTTGATATTTAAGCGCATTGAACCAGATTGTGTGTGGATTGGGGTGCTTAGGTTACCGAGCCCGCAAACCAGGAGTCAGTTAATGAGGCCGAATAATCCTTAAGCCTTAGACCTAATACTTAAGCTTCGCATTTTCCCCAACTTCTTGAGGACTATCCAGATCTTAGTGGGTACTTGAATTGTTAAGCCTGGGATTGCAGCCCAAGAGGCCTAAAATCAGCGTTCCTACTAATCTCTTCTTTGTTTCATTAGCACCTTTTGTCTTTCATTTTCTTTCTTTTGATTTGGTCTAGAACTAAGTCAATTCCTTAATCTTTTACTAATGACTACCTCTCTTTCTTTTTTTTTCAAATTGTGCTCCTTTTTGATATTTTTATCTTTTCCCTCAAAATCTGACATGCCATCAAAATTTCCTCCCCTCTCATTTTTGTTTTTTTCAAAAATTTATTATTTTCTTGGTATTTCTGGAATATGTGATTTTTTTGATGAAACCCTTTCTTGTGAAGTGGTTTTCATGGCATTTTGCACTTTAATACCCCCCATGCCTACGATTTGCAATGTCCTCATTGTACATTAGGTGGGTTCGAGTTCAGCTTAGATCATTCATTAGAACAGATGTTGGGTGGGTGAATGGGTCGAGGTGACTGTTACGGATGATTTCAAGTTCGGGTATGGGTACTAGAGGTGGAGTCGGCTTGTTCTAATAGATGAACCCTAAAGTGCAATATGAGTTCAGCATAAGATGTGTCAGAAAGGGTTTTGGGTTTTTCCAAAATGACGGGTTGCCTCCCGTTGAGTGCCAAGTTTAACGCCATCAGCTAGGCGCAATGAGCTCAGGGAGAATGGAGGGTAAAAGATACCTCAGCCAAATTTGTATCGATGAGTTCAATGAATGGTTTGAGTCTCTGACCGTTCACAACAAAAGGTTCTGAATCGTGGATGAGTTGACTGATTTTGACAGCTCCATTTCCAAAGATTAGTCAGACAAGGTATGGTCCAATTTATTTTGATCTGAGTTTTTGTTGAAACGTCGAAGTACTACACTATCGGATTCAATTTTGAAAACCTGTCGTTGTAGTTTGAATAGCGAAAAACTCGAGTTCAACAAATAAAATTTATACGGGAATAGAAATCCTGAGTCGAACTAAGGGAGGCGAACGTTTGATTAAAAATACACGTTTGTTTTATTCGTCATGAAACAGAATAGCTGGTTGAAAACTAGCAAATAATAAATAGAAGAGAGCAAGAGAGAATATTACAAATAAAAGTAAAAGGGATGTAGAATAAACATGGATTTCATTATCAAAAATTGTTCATTACACTACTCATTACGACTAGAAAGCAGGAAATGATTACACTAGAAAGCAGTAAATCTACTCTAGAAGCAGTAAAAAGAATGGAGAGAGAGATATCCTCCTCGACGATCGCTTGGAGGACGAGCCGGACGGGACGATGCCTGGAAGACGAGGAATGGAGCGAGAAGAAGGAGGACAAAGTGGGAAGAATGGGAACGAAGCAGCACATCATCGTTGTTGCAAGATCCGCTTCTTGAATGCAGAGAGAGGACAACCACAGGATGTTCCACGAAGGGGGATGAAGGTGGAAAAATTAAGATTTCTACTCTAGAGGAGCATCTCGAGTTTGGGACAAGCTCTTAGAGCTTTGGAAGGGGTGAGAGAAGAGAAGAAGGGATGAAAAATTCGTTTGGAGTGGATCTCCTTTTATAGTTGCAAGGAGTGGGGGCATTTTGGTCATTTCAATTTGAAAAACATTAATTCAAGACCTTTAGTGATGGATAAATCCGTCACTAAAGGCCTAAACGTGGCCTTCGTGGGCGACGCTCGTGCGCCCGCTCGCCTTCCACGCCTAAAACGCGTGCTTCACATTCTTCAAATCCTGGCCATCCGATCGTGAGATCGAACGGCTTAGATCTCTCCTCGTCGCGCCTCAATTGCGCGCACCTTGCGCGTGCGATCTCACGTCAAGTGGGGGTGTCTGATAGCACGTGGGTGCTATCGGCTGTGCGGTGCCATTGGATCACGATCGTGCGGCTCTTCGCACCAACGTGCCCACTCCAAATTGAGGCTTACGGGGGCTCGAACCCGCACCTCCTCTTCTCGATAGAGCGCTCAACCAACGTGCTGCGGGCGCATTTGTGTTGAGCGCTCGTTTCGTGCATGTGCGCCTCGCAGCCGTTGGATGCACATCCAATGGCACAAAAGCATTGGTCAGATGAGCTAAGGTGGGTGCATGCAGCCGGTTGGGCGGCTGAGATGGCACCACGTGGCACCGTCTTGGCCGTCCATCTTCTGAGTATTGTAGATGGTGCCACGGGTGTCGGATTGGATCGATTTTTGCACCGTTAGGCTGCGATAGTCGATCTAAACTCATCCATGTAGTTGGATTTGTCGTCTAAGGTGTGGATTAACCCCATCTTGACCCTTGATCCTCTAGGGTTCCTCGATCTCTATCTGATGCTACGGATGTCCGATCAGGGCGATCTTGGAGTCGTTGAACTCCAATCGCTGCCCTGATCAGATCCGTATGGTTAGATCTTCGATCCGAAGTCCCGATTAGCAAGTTGCTGTCCCTGGCCATTAAAGGAGTCAATTAACTTATATTTTATTCAGACTAATTTAAGTGAAAGATGATGCATGTTATGCAATATTTATAGTATGTGATGCAATTCTATGCTTAAGAACATGCATAAATAGACAATTTATGTAATATAAACATGTTTACATCACACCCCCATGCATATCTTTTGCTAGTCCATAGCAAAACTACATGCTATTTATAAAAGAATTAGGTTGGATTACTTGAGCATAAGTTATTTTCAACATTAAGAAAATTTTTACTTAGGAGCTGAACTTTCAAAGACACAACAACGCCCGGGTATTTGCCAAAATGCAGACCGCCTCAAGCCCTCACCTTATTCAAAGAAAATTTTCTTTTTCTCTTTTTCTTCTTTTCTAATTTTTTTTTGGATTTTTGAGTTTAGGGTTAAAGAGTGGCTTTCTACGGCCATTCAACCCACCCATGATTTGATGAGAACCCTAAGTTCTAAGCATCTTATTGTGAATGTGATAGACTCGTTGATCGGTAATGAGAAAGGACTTCGAGTTTCTACGCCTTTAGGTAACCTTAAAAAGAGAGTTCTACCTAAAGGTGTATCTTTACGAACGGTAGCTTTCTCCCTACTTTAATTTCTATGGGGTCAATATAAGGGTGAATCCAATGTATATCTCCCTGATTTATTCTACTTCTCCGCTTCTTCCTAAGTGTTTTTGGGAATTTTCAGTGCATTTCATGAGCTGGGTTCTAGACAACCGGTCGATGAGCTGTTACCACCACCAACTTACCAGCCATACTCATGCGACGAAGTGTAGTTTATTTCTTTTGTTTTCTTTTATTTTCTCCTTTTCTTTTTCGTTTTTGACTCCTTTTTTTTTTAATTAGGTGGCTTCCTTGGTCTAAGATTTACCTAAAGGTAGCAAGAAAAGAATGGTCCAGTGACTGGGCTCTAGACAACCTACCTATGGATTGCTACCCACGATAACTTACCATCCATATCACCCTAGAAGGTTCATTAGCTACCCAATTTCTGTTAAAATCGTCGATTAACAAGTCAGTGAAAAGATAGTGTGTAGACGCTTTAAACTTAAAAGTTCCCTCAAATCAGAGGGTGGGTTGATAAGTCGTGTACTTATCACCCAATTTATTTAATCAAATTACAATAGAATTAAGATGGTGAGGACTCGAAAAATAAATCCACATTTTAGTGGATACACGGGCTAATTAAGCCCAAAGACTTGAAGGGTCTTTGTGTTCAGATCCTAATGTAATATTTCCTAAGATTGAAAAGTCCTAATGTCGAAGTATTCCTTCCTAAATTTTTTTTTTATATAAACATAAATAAATTAAAAAAATAAATAAATCTACAGAGCTGACGAAATAATTCAGAGATGAATATCCACCCCCCCATGCCTATCTACCGCAATGTCCTCCTTGTACTAGAAAGGCATAAAATAGAGTGGAATAGAGTAGAAAGCACCTGAATTGCGTGAATGATGGGTCCACTTCAAGATAAGCAAAAACTATATACGTGTTGAATTTAGTGCCTTCAACTAGGCACACTATACAAAGAAGAGAAGTAAAGAATTCAGAAATGAAGGTCAGAATCAGAATAAAAAGATTCACTTTAGGACCTGCCAGCAGATGTCCACAGGTGTGGACCAGATTGTAATGCAAACCCATACCCCATGGTTGAAAATATTTAAGGTTTTGGATAAAAATTACCCAAAACCTAAAATCAGTATGCAAGCGGGGTCAGGCCTGCGATTTATGAGGATGCAACCCAAGACCAAAAAGTTAGGTTACAAAGAAATCAAGCTCCAAAGGATAATCAATGAATGTGTGCTTGGATTGGTCATCCTCAGTACAGATGTTGTAAGGGTCCTAGTTTGATGGTTTCAGCTTAATTGGGACCCTTAATCTCGGTCTTCTACTTCCTTTGGAATTTGCTTCCCAAATCAGAATTTCCCAGCTTCTATTCTCCTCATTCAGAATGTCACATTCTGAGACTTCCTACATATTAATCACCCGGTCCAAGTCTAAAAGATGTGACTGAATCAAAATTGACTTGGGTCTTATTATCTCAAAAATAGAATCGTCAGTAAGCTCAATGGGGTGTAACTGACAATCGGGACATTGAATTGTATCCTTCAGAAAATGTGATTCTAAATCCGTCATGTGAGCCCCAATAAGATCAGTTTTCTCAGTTATTGGGCCATCATACAATTTATCGGATTCCTTAAGCCCAATTGTCTCACAGAAATCGTGTTCTGTAAACTCACGTGAGACTTCGCAACTTGATTCTTCACCCTTAGACTCAAAGAAATCTAAATCCGTATTGATGCACGTCCCAAAATCATCCATCACTTTCTAGTCCATGGAGACATACGTTTCCTCGTACCCTGGCTCAGGGATCTCAGGTGAAGAAATCAGATTATCCTCAATTGGTTGTTCTAAATCAATCTGGTTAGCCTCGTAACACGTGTCCCCCCAAGCAAGTGCTTGAGCAGGTTCTGACATTGGCTCTCTTGAAAGGGGTTCATCCTGGGAATCATCCCATGATTAAACTAAAGCAACCACAAATCTCATTCTCAATTTCGCTAACTTCCCAAGTAGAAACTAACCTGGGTTCTTATCCTTAACATCTTGGAGCCAATCCAACAAATACTTGTTCAAATCATCAATCATCTCAATCAGGGGCTCCAATTTTTCAATGCAAGGTATTGGCTGAACTTCTAAAGATTGTATGGTATCCCTCAAGTTAGCCAAAACCTTATCTTGAACCTGGTTACCCTGAACCAAATGACTTGTTTCAGGGTTGGGCGGGTTTGGGATCAGTGCAAAGGAGTTAACGAATTGAGATTCGTGATACCCTTCCTGATAATAGGTCATTTTGGATTGTTCAAAAGGTAGCGATGACCAAAAGGTAGTGTATTTAGAGGATGGGTAAGGATCAGTGTATCCTCCTTGGTTGTAGATCGTATTAGGTTATCCATGAAAGGGTGGCGATCTATAATTGATGTGGCTCTGAGAAGGATAGAAATCACAATTATGGTGTTCAGGGTTAGACCCTAAACATGGAGGTCCAGAACTGTTTCCCCAATCCGAGTTATCCCAACTAACCAATGGTTGATTATAGTACGAGTCGAGGTAATCGTCATGTTGAGGATAACTCATAACAGGAGGGAAAGAGCGGGAATGCGTATAAGATGTGGAAGGATTCATGATAGACGGGAGGAAAAAAGGTGCCCTGCAATGCAAACAATCAAACATGTCATTAAGTCGGCTAGCCTAAAGACCTACAGACTCCCAGAACCCGTCTTAAGATAAAGAGACGATTTGATCTACTTCTGTCTATTCAATCCAACCAGTTAGAGGGAGGGACTAGGGAGAAGGTTCTTCCTTCAGCTTGTGCCTCTGGTTCCTAGTGAATCCCTAGCCGCGATCATTTGATTCTGCTCCCCTAGCTAGACATCAGATTGAACAGTAAAAATAGACTAATCGAAAGTAATCTCATTCTGGGCTCTGAAGAGCAAGTCGAATCCTTAAGGACAACGTCTGCTCTATTTTATTTAGGGCTAGGTTTGAATGTGCTTTGGAATGTGATGGGCCATTTATTTGGGTTGTGCCCTTAATGATTGCTTGATGTGTGTGTGCGTGCACAACCAGTGGTTTTCAAGCAAGATTATTTTTTTGATGCGGTGAATTTTAGGGTTCAAATCTTTCTTAGTAGCTTTTAGGATTCAACCTTAGGTATTTTCAAACAAGTTTTGTTGGCACACCAGGTTTTGAAAGCATAGGTGAAGATGTTTCCCTTTGAAACTTAAAAGAATGTGGAGTGCTTGGTAAATCCCTAAGAGTTGAACCTATGCAGCAGCTACTTGATGAGTTGATTTTAATTGAAGTGGTGCGACCCAATCAACTCAAATAATTGGCCTATTGCACCACTTAATTAGGCACACAAGTGATTACCTAATCTGATTTCTACTCAATTATGTGTTTGGATGTGTGTACCGGTTCTAAAGATCGATTTACTGGTTGAGTTTGAAAATTAGATGAGGTTGTGTACCTCTGTGAGATCTTTTTTAATTTTTCTTTTTAAATGTGGAGGTTAAGGCAGGTGTAGGTGTCAAACAAACAAACAAAACTAAACTTAGAGTTTATAAGAACACCTAGGTTGATTTATGTTTGTGTTATTACATAGTGAAATGAAAATTAATCGGTGGGAGGTGGGGAAAAACTTACAGAACCTTCAACAGCACTTTGCTCCAATCTACTACTTTTGCTCATCTCAAAAGAGTACCTACAATCACAATAAGAAAGGAGAGAAGTGAGGTAAATGACTTGTAAGTTGGAAAATGTGAAAAAAAAAAATCAAAGAGCGTCGCCTCCCCGGCAACGGTGCCAAAATGTTGAAACATCAAAGTACTACGCTATCGGATTCGATTTTGAAAACCTATCGTTGTAGTTTGAATAGCGAAAAACTCAGGTTCAACAAATAAAATTTATACGGGAATAGAAATCCCGGGTCGAACTAAGGGAGGTGAATGTTTGATTAAAAATACGCATTTGTTTTATTTGTCATGAAACAGAATAGCTGGTTGAAAACTAGCAAATAATAAATAGAAGAGAGTGAGAGAGAATATTACAAATAAAAGCAAAAGGGATGTAGAATAAACATGGATTTCATTATCAAAAATTGTTCATTACACTACTCATTACGACTAGAAAGCAGGAAATGATTACACTAGAAAGTAGTAAATCTACTCTAGAAGCAGTAAAAAGAATGGAGAGAGAGATATCCTCCTGGACGATCGCTTGGAGGACGAGCTAGACGGGACGACTCCTGGAAGACGGGGAATGGAGCGAGAAGAAGGAGGACGAAGTGGGAAGAACGGGAATGAAGCAGCACATCGTCGTCGTCGCAGGATCCGCTTCTCAAATGCAGAGAGAGGACAACTGTAGGATGCTCCACGAAGGGGGACGAAGGTGGAAAAATTAAGATATCTACTCTAGAGGAGCATCCCGTGTTTGGGACAAGCTCTTAGAGCTTTGGAAGGGGTAAGAGAAGAGAAGAAAGGATGAAAAATTCGTATAGAGGGGGTCTCCTTTTATAGTTTCAAGGAGTGGGGGCATTTTGGTCATTTCAATTTGAAAAACATTAATTCAGGAGCTTTAGTGACGGACGGATAAATTCATCACTAAAGGCCTAAACGTGGCCTTCGTGGGCTGCGCTCGCGCGCCTACTCTCCTTCCGTGCCTAAAACGCGCGCTTCACGTTCTTCAAATCTTGGTCGTCCGATCGTGAGATCGGATGGCTTAGATCTCTCCTCGCCACGCCTCAACTGCGCGCACCTTACGCGTGTGATCTCGCGTCAAGCGGGGGTGTCTGATAGCACGTGGGCGCTATTGGCTGCGCGGCGCCGTTGGATCACAATCGTGCGGTTCCTCGTGCCTGCTCAAAATTGAGGCTTACGGGGGCTCGAACCCGTGCCTCCTCTTCTCGTTAGAGCGCTTGACCAACGCGCTACGGGCAGGTTTGTGTCGAGCTCCCGTTTCGTGCATGCACGCCCCGCAGCCATTGGATGTGCATCTAATGGCATAGAAGCATTGGTCAGATGAGCTAAGGCGGGTGCATGCGGCCGGTTGGGTGGCTGAGATGGCACCACGTGGTGCCATCTTGGCCGTCCATCTTTTGAGTATTATAGATGGTACCACAAGTGTCGGATTAGATCGATTTTCGCGTCGTTAGGCTGCGATCGTCGATCCAAATCGATCCGTACGGTCGGATTTGTCGTCTGAGGTGCAAATTTACACCATCTTGGCCCTTGATCTTCTAGGGTTCCTTGATCTCTATCTGATGCTACGGATGTTCGATCAGGGCAATCTTGGAGTCGTTGAACTCCAATCGCTGCCCTGATCAGATCTGTACGGTTGGATTTCCGATCTGAGGTCCTGATTAGCAAGTTGCCCTGTCCCTAGCCATAAAAGGAGATAATTAACCTACATTTTATTCAGACTAATCTAAATGCAAGATGATGCATGTTATGTAATATTTATAGTATGTGATACAATTCTATGCTTAAGAACACACATAAATAGATAGTTTATGTAATATAAACATGTTTACATCAGTTTTCCTGGGAACAATTTGAGTTTGGCGTCAAAGAGTAGGACTTTCTTACCAGGGAAAAAGATCTTTCTGGATATGTGCTTGTCATGAAAGGACTTAATCGACTCTTTGTAAATTCGTGAGTTCTCATACACGTCATGGCGTAGTTCATCGATCTTGCTCATTTGAAGCTTCCTATGGGTTCCTGCCTTAGAAAGATCGAGATTGCAGTTCCGTACTGCCCAATAGGTTTTGTGCTCCAACTCGACCGGGAGGTGACATGCCTTCTCGTACACCAATCTAAAGGGAGACATGCCTAATTGGGTTTTGTGGGCAGTCCTATATGCCCACAAAGCTTCCGGAGGTCGGGATGACCAATCTTTCCTGTCAGGTCGAACAGTGACCTGGAGGATTTTCTTGATCTCCCGATTCAATAGCTCAGCTAGATCGTTGCTTTGGGGGTGATAAGGAGTAGAGATTTAGTTTGACACCCCGTATTTGGTCATCAGTGATCTGAGCTAAGTATTCATGAAATGGTCCCTCCATCGGAGATGATGGCACGTGGAATCCCAAACCGAGAGAAGATGTTTTGATGAATGAATTTGATAACCACCTTATGATCATTGGTTCGGGTCAGAATGGCTTCGATCCATTTGGACACGTAGTCAACAACAAGAAGAATGTGTTCAAAGCTATTCGAAATAGGGAAGGGTCCCATAAAATCAATCCCCCAGATATCGAAGATTTCGCATACGAGAATCGGCTATAAGGGCATCATATCACGGTGACTCATGTTGCCTAAGGTCTGGCAACAAGTGCATGCCTTACAATGATTGTATGCATCTTTGAAAACTGTGGGCCAATAGAAGCTACACTGGAGGACTTTTGCTGCAGTTTTATGACTAGAGAAGTGTCCATCGCATGCTTGGTCATGGTAGGACAAAATGTCCTGAATTTTCGCTTCCAAAACACATCGTCGGATGATCTGATTAGCACCAATGCAGAAGAGATACGGGTCTTCTCAAAAGTAGTACTTGGCATCGGAAAGTAATTTATCCTTCTTGGCTTTTGGCCAATCGGATGGGATCTGATGTGACGCTGATGTAAACACATTTACACTACTTAAAATGTCTATTTATGCATGTTCTTAAGCATAGGATTACCTTTCATGATATAAATATTGCATAACATGCATCATCTTGCATTTAGAGTAGTTTGAATAAAATGGAGGTTAATTGTCTCCTTTTATGTGCTTGGACATGGCAAACATTTTATCGAGGCCTCGGATCAAATATCCAACCGTATGGATGTGATCAGGGCAACGATTGGAGTTCAACGACTCCAAGATCGCCCTAATCAGGCATCCGTAGCATCAGATAGTGACCCGGGAACCCTAGAAGATCAAGGGCCAAGATGGTGTAAATCCACACTTCAGATGATAAATCCGATCGCACGGATGAATTTGGATCGACGATCGCATCCCAACGACACAAAAATCAAGTCAATCCGACATCTGTGGCACCATCTACAACTTCCAGAAGATGGATGGCCAAGATAGCACCACGTGGCACCATCTTAGCCACCCAAACGGTCGCTTGCATCTTGTGAAGGCCCCACGCCCGATCGCTCTCCGCCGTTGGATCTTAATCCAACGGTTGTGGTCGCTCGCGCTTAAAAGCGTCTGCTCGACCATCCGCACCCCATAGCATAGTGGTCGAGCGTGCTTTCGCGAGCGGCAGGCGCGGGATCGAGCCGTGGCGAGAGGCTGGAAGGCGCGGGAGATTGGGCGCTGGTGGAGCATCAGATGGAGATCGGACGGCCGCGCGCGCCCGTTAGCGTCCACGTGCAATTGAACGCGCGACGCGAATGTGCTATCGCACGCGGGCGGGCACGCAACGCAGCGGGCGGAGACGCATCTTAAGCCGTCCGATCTCGCGATCGGACGGCTGAAAATCGATGAACGTGTACAAGCCGTTGAGCGCGTGAGCAGGTGAGGAGGCGCGCGCGAGCCGCCCACGACGCCCACGTTGAGGGCTTTAGTGACGGATTTATCCGTCAATAAAGACCCCTCTATTATTTTGAAGTTTTAATGTCCATTTTGCCCCCACTCCTTGCAACTATAAAAGGAGACCCCCTCCATACAAAATTCTCATCCCTTCTTTCTCCTCTCTACCCCTCCAAAGCTCAAAAGAAGCTTGTCCCACACCCGGGATGCTTCTTGCGTGATAAAGTCCAATTTTCGTTCCCCTTCGGAAGTGGATCCCGCGACGACAACGACGTGCTGCTTCATTCTCGTTCTTCTGCTTCGTCCTCCTTCGTCTTGCTTTGTTCTCCTTCGTCCAGACGTCGTCCTGTCTGGCTCGTCCTCCAAGCAATCGTCGAGGAGGATAACTACTCTCTCCCATTCTTATTTACAGCTTTTCTAGTGTAAAATTTTCCTGCTTTATAGTGTAATTGATTTTTTGCTTTCTAGTGTAACTGTTATTTAGTTTGATTATATAAACAATTGAAATATTGAATGCATGTTCTCTTTCTCTCTCTCTTTTATTCTGATAGCTCCATTGTAATTATATCGCCTTGCTTATCAAAATCATAAAAAAAATATAATTGCGAATATAGATCAACGTAGCCTCCCGGTGTTCGACTCGGAATTCTTTTCGGTATAAATTTTATTTGTTGAACACGAATTCTTCGCTTTTGAACTACAACGACAGGTTTTCCAAAACCAAACACGTAAGCGTAGCGATTCGCAAAACGGTTCAACAGATGCCAAGTCATTTACTAGATCAGCAAAACATGGAAGTCCTGCACTGATAGTCAAGAGGTGCTCAACAGGAAAATGTTCAGTAATGGGTCTGGAAGGGTCGATAATGTCGGAAGGAAGGCGAGATAAGTGATCTGCTACCACATTCTGTTTCCTCGCCTTGTCGCGAATCTCGAGGTTGAATTCTTGCAACAAGAAAATCCATCCGATTAATCTAGGTTTCGCGTCCTTCGCAAGGAGATGCCTTACAGTAGTGTGATATGAGTAAATGATAACACGAGAACCCAAAAGATATGATCTAAATTTTTATAGGGCAAATACTACAATTAGCAGCTCTTTCTCAATAACTGTATAGTTACGTTGAGCCTCGTCAAGTGTCTTGCTAGAATAGTAAATGACCACGAGTTTCCCGGCTATTTTCTGCCCAAGTATCGCCCCCACAGCGTAATCAAATGCATCGCACATGATCTCAAAGGGTTGAGACCAATCAGGGGATCACGGGATAGGTGCTTGGGTAACTCGATCACGTAGGATCTCAAATGCCTAAGTACACTCCTTAGAGATTTCAAAAGGGACATCCTTAGATAGAAGATTAGTTAGGGGGCATACGATTTTCGAGAAATCAGGAATGAATCGACGGTAAAAATCGACGTGCCCCAGGAAGGATCAGATGTCTTTGATCGAGCTAGGCATAGGTAGTTTGGAAATCAAATTCACCTTGGCTCGATCAACCTGGATGCACTTTTCAGAGATAAGATGTCCCAAGATAATTTCCTCAGGTACCATGAAGTGGCTCTTTACCCAGAAAAGAACCAAGTTCATGTTGATGCACCGCCTAAGGATCTGGACCAAGTGCAAGAGGCAATCATCAAATGATTCCCCAAATATCGAGAAGTCATCCATGAAGACTTCAATCTATTCACCTACCATATTTGAGAATATGGCAAGCATGCACCGCTGAAAAGTAGCGAGTGCATTGCAGAGATCGAACGACATCCTTCGGAATGCGTAAGTTCCAAAGGGGCAGGTGAAGGTGGTTTTTTCTTTGTCCTCGAGATGGATTGCGACCTGGTTGTAACTGGAGTACCCGTCCAAAAAGCAGAAGAATCTATTTCCCACTAGTTTCTCAAGAATATGATCAATGAACTATAGTGGGAAACGATCCTTCTTCGTGGAGGAATTTAGTCTTCTATAATCAATGTAGACTCTCTATGAGTTTGCTATAAGGGTCGATATGGCTTCTCCGATTTCATTCATGATGACGGTGAGCCCTGCCTTTTTAGGCACAACTTGGATTGGACTCACCCACCGACTGTCAGAGATCTGGTAGATGATCCTTGCATCTAGCCACTTGATAATCTCCTTTTTCACGACATCCTTCAGATTGGGATTTAGGCGTCTCTGTATTTCACGGGATGGTCGTGAGCCCTCTTCAGTGTAGATGTGGTGTGTGTAGTATGAGGAGCTGATACCAGTGAGATCGTCAAGAGTCCATCCAATGGCTCTTCGATGTTGCTGGAGAACAGAAATCGGGCATGTTTCCTAATCAGGTGTGAGTCGAGAGTTGATAATCACAGGAAACATCTGATTGGAACCCAAAAAGATGTATTTGAGATGATCGGGAAGAGGCTTTAATTCCAAGACTAGGTTTTCAGCAACAGCGGGTAGTCCAAGATGGGTGTTGGAAGCAAAGGAAGGAGCTATGGGTGTGTCTAGGTTGAGTTCGGGCTCCTCTAGTTGCGGGTTTTGACCTTCTTGTGGTTGATCAGAAATAATCAGGTTCTCGATGAAGTCGTCAACCACCTCTTCAATATTGCAAATTTGTTCTATGACTCTACAATTAATTCCTTATTGGGCCTTAAAGATGTCGATCTTTAGTGTCTTGCTCCCAAATTTTAATTTAATTTATCCCTCCTCACAATTGATGTTGGCCCTAGTAGTGGCCAGAAAGGGTCTCCCTAGTATGATCGGTGTATTCTTCACATTCTCAGGAGCATCCATGTCTAAAATGATGAAATCCACTAGAAAATAGAAATCCTGCACCCTCACTATGACATCCTCGAGAATTCCTTTTGGTGACTTAATTGATCGGTCAACTAGTTATAAAGTCATTTCAGTCAGTTTGAGTTCTGATTCCTTGAAATAGTCTAGTAGGGATATGGGTATCAAATTTATGGAGGTTCCTAAGTCTAATAAAGCTCGGCCAAATCATATATCACCGATTTCACAGGAGATCAAAGGGGTGCCTGGGTCTTTTGCCTTAGGCGGGAGTTTGCTAAAAATAACAGAGCTGGCTTGCTTTGACAGTTCAATCGGATTCCCATCTTTGATTTTTGGCTTACGCTTAGGTGTACATATGTCTTTCAGAAGTCATGCCTAAGTCGGTACGTGGCATATCACATCCATCAAGGGGATGCTTATATGGACCTACTCAAAGAGCTTAACCAGGTCCTCCTCAGGTGCCACAGTTTTGGTTATCTTTTTTCCCTTTGTCAAGGCCTCAGGAAATGAAACCTTAGATGGTTCCTCTAGAATGGGTCCAGGTTCTTGATCTGGGATAGAGGTGTCTTGGATGACTATCCTTGGGTTAGGGTTTGTATTACCAGGCTGGGTTTGGCTTGGATAAGGTGGGTCCTATGTTGTTTTGCTAGTGCGGGTAGTAACAAAATTTAATCCTACCTAGTTCTGGTTTGGAGTGGGTAGAAGAGGTGCTTGCTGGTGGTAACCCGCATACGATGTTGAAGCCTCCATCCTGTCGGGTGATGGAGAAGGGGCTTGATAAATAAAGTGAGCTTGGCCCGGATATGGGTTCATAACGCGCCTCTGGTTCGGCACGTTATTTGGATTAGGCAGAGGTTGTGAAGGAAGTGCACCAAGTTGGAGAGGATTTTCCATCTGGGCAAGTTGATTGCGAACCTCTGTGATCTCGTCTATGTGCCATTTTTGCATAGCTGCATTCGTCTTCTGAATGTTAGCCAAAGTCTGAAGGATAAGAGTCATTTGATCTGTTTGAGTCGGCCCAGGTTGATAAGTTGGGTTAGGCCGAGGCTGAGGCAGCGGATATGGATGAGGAGCTTGTGGTCGAGGTGGATATTGAGGTCTCTAATTTTGATTATTGCCTGACCACATGAAATTGTGGTGATTACACCATCCAGGGTTGTAGGTGTTTGAGAATGGATCATTCTGAATGGCGTTGAGGTCCTCACAGGTCTGAGGAACCTCGGGGAAATCAGAATATGAGGGTTCAGAGTTCCCCCAACGAGAGTAGGTGGATCCAGAGTTTCCTCCATAGTCAGAATCAGACGGAGGTGGATATGGGTCCATCCCCTGAGAAGGTTGATGATAGATGTTGTGCATAGCCTCCCTGCCAGAGGGTGATTGTGTGAACAGGTTTTGCGCAAAGGTGGCTCGCTGGAAATGTTGAGTTAGCTCATCCACCTTCTTCTCAATGATAGAGACCTTGTCCAGATGACTGGCCATCAGTTCCAAGTCAACAGAAGAGGACAGGCCCTGCGTCTCATGTGCTCCCTTTGGATTCGTCAATGCACGGGCATTCGTTCGGTCGAACATGCCTATGGATTCATTATTGATGGAGTTTTGCACATATTCTCGAGAATCTCTCACACGGCGATATTCATTATAAATATGTATTCAAATATTTATAAATGCTATAAACACTATAAACATTCTCAAGTTATATCCCCCCATGCCTAAGACTGACAATGTCATTGGAAAAATATAGACATAGAAGAATATCACCTGAGGAGGAGAGTAGGAGGAGCTAAGGCTCCTGAAGCCGTAGTGTGTCCAAAACCTGGCCATCTGAAAGAGTAATATATGGTTTAAGTCGCTGGCCATTTACTTTAAAGTTCGCACCTGAAATAGAGTTCCTGATCTCTACAGCTCCATGAGGGAAGGTATTGATAACAACGTATGGCCCATCCCAACGGGACTTGAGCTTTCCAGGAAATAATTTAAGTCTAGAATTGAAAAGCCAGACCCACTGGTTGGGCTCAAAAGTCTTTCTAATGATGTGCTTGTCATGGAAGACTTTTGTACGTTGGTTATAAGCTTGAGAAGTTTCATAAGCTTCATTACGAAGCTCCTCAAGCTCACTTAATTCTAACATACGTGCTTTTCCTGCTTTATCCAGATTTAAGTTAACATTTTTAATGGCCCAATAAGCTTTATGTTGGATTTCAATGGGAAGGTGGCACACTTTTCCATAGACAAGGCGGAAAGGAGACATGCCCAAAGGAGTCTTATATGCAGTTCTGTAGGCCCAAAGAGCATCATTTAGTTTTTTAGGCCAATCCTTCCGATCAGGCCTGACAGTTTTTTCTAAAATTTGCTTAATCTCCCTATTAGACACTTCAACTTGTCCACTCGTTTGGGGATGATAAGGTGTGGCTATCATGTGGTTGACTCCCAAATTTTGGAGTAGTCTTGTGAAGTGTACATTCTTAAAGTGAGGTCCTCCATCACTTATAATCGTCCTTGGGCACCCATACCGAGAAATGATATTAGCCTTAATAAAGCCCAAGACCACGGAATGGTCATTGGTTCGCGTGGGGATGGCTTCTATCCATTTTGATACATAGTCAACAGCCACAAGGATGTATTCATATCTGAAGGACACAGGAAAGGGACCCATGAAGTCAATGCCCCAAATATCAAAGATTTCAACAGGGAGGATAGGTTGTTGGGGCATCTCATCCCTTTTTCCAATGGTTCCCATCTGCTGGCAATGAAGACATGTGCCCACATACGTATGTGCATCTCAGAATAATGTGGGCCACCAAAAACCAAACTGAAGAACCTTATGGGCAGTCTTCTTCCCACTAAAATGTCCCCCACAGTGGAGGTCATGGCAGAAACTCAGAACACTTCTTTGTTCCTCGTTAGGGACGCAACGGCGAAATAGCTGGTCAGGGCCTATTCTAAAAAGCTCGGGTTCCTCCCAATGATAAAATTTAGCATTGGTGATAAACCTGTCTCGCTTCTGCTTGTCCCAAGTACTAGGGGTGATGCCCGTGACCAGATAGTTCACTATGTCAACGAACTAAGGAGTTTTAGTATCCACGACCATTAGAGACTCATCAGGGAAAGTCTCTTGAATACCGCCAGCAGGGTTTGATACCTCAATAGGGATCCTAGACAAATGGTCTGCTACCACATTCTCAACTCCTTTCTTGTCTTTAATTTCCAGGTCAAATTCTTGGAGTAGTAGAATCCAACGAATTAGGCGAGGTTTGGTGTCCTTTTTAGCCAGAAGATGCTTAAGGGCTGAATGATCAGTGAACACCACAACCTTGGATCCCAAAAGATAAGATCGAAACATTTCCAAAGCAAATACTACAACAAGTAATTCCTTTTCAGTGACCGTGTAGTTTTGCTGAGGATCCGTAAGGGTCTTGCTGGCATAATGCAGCACATGGGGTTTTCCATCAACCCTTTGACCTAAGACCGCTCCCACTGTAAAATCAGAAGCATCGCACATAAGCTTAAACGGGAGGGTCCAATCTGGTGCTTGGAGAATCGGCACGGTAATGAGGGCTTTCTTCAAAGCTTGGAAAGCCTCGCCACATCTATCATCAAAATCGAAGGAGACATCCTTCGCTAACAGGTCACAGAATGGCTTAGAGATTTTACTGAAGTCTCTAATGAAGTGCCTATAAAATCCAGCATGGCCAAGGAAAGATCTAACCTAACGAACATTGGCGGGCAATGGAAGCTTAGAGATGGAATCGATTTTTGCAGTGTCCACCTCTAATCCTCTCTCGGAAACTACATGCCCTAACACAATGCCTTGCTGGACCACAAAGTGGCTTTTCTCTCAGCTAAGCACCAGTTTTGCCTCTTCGCAACAGGTTAAGACTTTATCAAGGTGCGAAAGGCATAGGTCAAACGACGAGCCATAAATGGGGAAGTCATCCATGAAAATTTCAACGAACTCGTCGATCATATCAGAAAAGATAGCCATCATACAACGTTGGAAAGTGGCAGGAGCGTTACATAACCCGAATGGCATTCGGCAAAACGCAAAAGTGCCATAAGGACTCATGAAGGTGGTACGCTCCTAATCATTAGGAAAAACGGCTATCTGATTGTACCCAGAGTACCCGTCAAGAAAATAAAAGTACCTGTTCCCCGCCAATCGTTCCAAAATTTGATCGATAAATGGTAAGGGGAAATGGTCTTTCTGGGTAGTCGTGTTTAAACGGCGATAATCAATGCAGACCCTCCAACTAGTTGAGGGTCTAGTGGTCACCAGTTCTCCTTGGTCATTCTCCTCCACAGTGATTCCTGCCTTTTTCGGAACTACGTGAATAGGATTGACCCATTTACTATCTGAAATGGGATAGATAATCCCTGCATCCAGCCATTTCAGAATCTCCTTTTTAACAACCTCCCGCATATTTGGATTGAGCCTTCTCTGCATGTCTCGGAAAGGCTTCACGGACTCGTCCATATATATATGATGCATGCAAAGAGAGGGATCAACACCCTTAATATCAGCAATTGTCCAGGCAATTGCTTCCTTATGCCTTTGTAAACACTCAAGCAGAGCTCCCACCTGCAATTCAAATAATGCAGACGAGATAATAATGGGGAGCGTCTTATTAGGGCCAAGGAAAGCATATTTCAATGTGCTCGGGAGGGGTTTCAACTCCAATTCAGGAGCCTTTTGGATTGAGGGTTTTAGTTGAGATGTCCCCACCTCAAGCAGCGGATCTACCTTCACAGTCCATGGTGGGGACAGAGACTCAGTGTGTATCCCCAGCAACTCTTCTAGTTCGGCCATTTTCCTTTCAGTTTCTTTAATAATCGAGGCATGGTCCTGAGATATGACCTTCTGAAGGGGATCTCTACATAAGAGTGCTGGAGTAGTCTCTTCAATTATTTCATCAACGACCTCAATCTGAGAACAATCTTCAAATCCAGGTTGCTTGTAAGCATCAAAAACATTCAACTAGATCTTCTTGTTCCAAAACCCCATTTTAAGTGCCCCGGATCTATAATTTATAGAGGCATTGGTTGTGGCCAAGAAGGGACGTCTCAAAATAATGGACGGCTTTGTGGGCTTATTAGATGGGTTAGTATCAAGTACCAAAAAGTCAACGGGGAAGAAGAAATCCTCCACTCTCACAAGGACATCTTCCAACAATCCCCACGGTGTCTTAAGTGATTTGTCTGCAACCTAGAGGATTACTGGACTAGGCTTCAGCTTTCCTCCTCCCAAAAGGTCATAGACAGAGCTCAGTAGAATGTTTACCCCTGCGCCCAGATCGAGCAGAGCCTTGTCAATGTGTTGGTTACCTATAACCACTGAAATATACGGGGCCCCTGGGTCTTTCATTTTGGGGGGTGTTCCATGCTGAAGAACCGAGCTAACATGGTCAGGAAGGATGACCTTGGTTTGGACCTATCTCCTAGATCGGTGCTTTTGAGTGCACTGGTCCTTTAGAAACTTGGCAAAGGATGGAATTTGTTTAATTGCTTCCAACAGAGGCAAGTTAATCTGGACTTGCCTAAAAGTATCCATAATCTCTTCCGTCCTATCCTTGGCTCCAGACGAGCCAATAGAAGATTCCCCAGGAGTAGATAGGCGCTCTGGATAGGGCACCCTCAGCTTCTGGGTAGAGGGGTTGTCATGGTGGGAAAGGGGTGGTGGAAGGACGACATCCTCATTGTGGGTGATTTTTTGTGAGGGAGAGTGGTGTGGCTTTTCCTTGGGTGAGATGGAAGTTGGGTCAGGTGTGGAAGGGGAATTCTGAGATGTAACCGTAGGAGTGTTATCAGGCTTGTCAATCTTTTTTCCACTCCTCAACACGGTCACTGCTTGGGCATGCTCCCTGAATACAACCCCCTTGCCCTTAGGGTTCTCCTCAGAAGAGCTAGGCAGCTTCCCCGGATCACGTTGCCTAACTGCCTCAGTAAGATGACCAATTTGGGATTGCATATTAGTAATCATCTTATTCTGAGATTGGATAACCATAATCTAATGCTCTTGCATTGCTTTTATCATGGCCTTCAGTTCATCCATCTCAGAGGGCTTATTCGGAGGAGGGTTTTCATAAGAAGGTTGGTATGTGGGCTGGGGTGGTAAGGGTCTCGTATTCCCTGAGTTAGAAGCATCAGCTTGCTTCCAAGAGAAGTTTGGATGGTTCCGCCACCCTGGATTATAAGTGTTGGAGTAAGGGTTATTGCGAGGGGGGCGGAAACCTTAGGCCACGTTCAAGTCGGCCTGAATCAACTCAGGGAATTGGGTTTCCTGATGGCACTCCGCAATGGCGTGCGTTGTGCTTTGGCAAATGGAGCATTCTCTTGAAGCCTGAAAAATAGAGGCTGCTTGCGGGTTCATGCTGGGGTTTGCTAAAAGCCTATCAAAGTTTTTATTCAATAGTTGAATCTGATAAGCTAAATCCTGAGAAGCCCCAGCTTCATGGGCCTCTATCTTCCTCTTCAAGATTGATGGTTTTCTTTCTTGATAGGCAGAGGACAGATGTATGGAGTTGTCGCTTAAAGTTTCAAATAATGCCCAGGCTTCATCCTCTGTTCTGGTCATGAAGGTTCCTATAGAGGCTGCATCAATGGTTTGCCTATGTCTTTCAGATAATCCGTTATAGAACCTTTCGACCAACTGCCATCTTAGCACTTGATGGCGGGGGCATAACCTAAGAAGGTCATTAAAGTGTTCCCAAGTCTCATGAAATTGCTCCCCTTCCTGTTGAGTAAAACCATAATCTCTCTTCTGTAATGGTTGGTTTTACTCATAGGAAAATACCTTTTTAAAAATTCTCCCTTAAGGGTAGCCCAATCATTTACCTTTGCATCGAGGGTATGATACCAGTGCTTGGCCTTATCCTTTAGGGAGAAAGGAAATAGAGTCCTCATCAGGGCTTTATCATTAATGCCCTGGAGCTTCATCGTGGAACAGACCTCGGTGAATTCCTCCAAATGCCGATAGGGGTCCTCCCTAGTAGTACCATAAAAAGAGGGCAATAAAGATATGGTACTGCTCTTGATCTCATACGGATTATCCTCTGCCGGTCGTCTTAGTGCTTGTGCAGGTTGGTTGGTAGGAATAAAATAGTCCCTTAGGGTCCTTTGTTGATTTGCACCTTGCTCAGCCATTTCTTCTCTTTCTTCTCCTAGGTGAGCTCTCCTAAGAATTCTCTCAGGCTCAAGATCAAACACTAGACTACCCTCAAGAGAGCATCTACCAAGCATACAAAACACAATTCAGAATTTTTTTTATTGAGTAAGTCAAACCTCCACTCCAAAGATAAGTCAAAAGATCAAGACTTATCCCTCCGTTCCCACGTAAGTGGTATAAGAGGGGTATGGACTTGAAATCTTAACCTTCTTTATTGTGGATGTTGAATTAGTTAAAAGAAATGGCCAAACAAGTTTTTCACTGCAATTACGTGCCTTAATTCAACCTTCGAGTGCCCTAGGACCTATACTTTGCTTGGATGATACTCCCAGGTGATCAAGGGAGAAGTTACTCCAAGGATGAACAAAGGGATGCAAGTAGGGCGAACCCTTCCTTTGAGGCGATGCGTATGCGGTGCCCCTTAATTACCCTTTTGTTCCTTTAAGGGGTGTCCCCCTTCGTGGAGTATCAAAACACTTGACCAAAAGATAGTATCACCACCACCACAAAGCACAATAGGAGGGTCTGCACTGATAAAGAGATCGGTGCCTATAGCCTTAAGGGATTGAGCCTTAGTGTGATGCCTAATGTGCGTGCTCAGTGTCAAAAGTGTGCAACACACCGCAAATCTTTGTAATTTCTTTTGAAATTGCAGACATGTCCCTTAGAATCAGATCAAATGTGAATTGCTTTTAGGGTTGAATCTGATTATTAGTTCCACTTTTAGTTATGTGACCACTGAATTAGTAAATTCAAACAACTTGGTGGTCTTGAATTTAAGTTTGAATGCAAATGCGTGAACAGAAGCTGGATGCAAAAGTTAGAAAGATATACCTGTCTCCAGCAATTTTCGTGCTAATATGCTGCTCAATCAACCCTAAATGCACGCACCTAAGGGCATGCAATTTCTAAATAGGCAGCTCAATATTTTCTTTATTGGTTTTTAAAAGCAAGCAAGCAGAAAATATAATCACGCATGCACAAAAAATATTGTAAGTCCTAGTAGCTAAAGAATGCGGGGACAAACCCCCAAAAATTTAGCCCCAATTACTACAAGGGTGAAAAGACAGAATTAAATTGTGACGACGAAGAATCCTCTACGAAACAGGATCTTGGTCTCCTTCGTCTTTTCCTTGTGTGGCTTAACTCGTGGTTGCTGTTGCTGCTCTATTGTGCCTTGTCACCCCAGCGGATTCCTCGCACAATAATCAAAATGATTAGATAATTTTGCAACTTAAAAGATTTAAAAACAATAAAGTAAATCTATTGCGTCTGTTGCCTCCCCGGCAACGGCGCCAATTTGAAGGACTTTTCACTTTGTGTTATAGTATTTAAGTGGTGGAAAAATCGGCTAATAAAAAACAATGAAAATAACCACTCGCAGAAGAGTGGGTCATGTCCACAGGGAGGCAATTATGCAATCAATACTTAATTATTTAATTCTATTTTGGATAGTGCAAAATCCCTATTCAAATCTAACTTAAAATGTGAAGGAAAGTAGATTTGCACTAACTTAAAAAGATAAGGTTATATGTGTAGTTTTCCTTCACAGAAATCCTCAATAAAATTATGATGAATTTATGCAATTTTCACGTGAAGTGGACTAGAGACAATTGGTACTTAAGTTAAGCCCAAAAATCAATCTTTAAACTAGTTAATATCAATATCATGCAATTATAAAGAACTATGACTGTTCAAATGCAATTCTGCCACAATATAATAATAAATAAAATCAAATTAGGTGGCAATGGCATTGGATGTAAATTTTAATTGGTGGGAAAATAGGGCTTTTCTCCTCTCTCCTCCTTACGAGAGAGAGAGAGCACCGCAGGGCTGTTGCGAGGCTCAGGAGGACGGTGAGGTCGAGGGCTCTCCGGTGGTGGCAGTGGCGGCGACGGAGGTGGCCGGCGGAGGTGCACGCAGCGCCTGCGGCTGTGCGAGCGTGCGTGCGCTGGTGCGCGCCTATGCAGGCGATGAGGCAGAGGCTGGAGCGTGCAGGCGCGCCAGCAGGGTGGTGCGGGTGTGCTAGTGGCACTAGAGTGGCAGGCGCACAGGCGGAAGGTGATGCGGTGCGGCGTCTGCAGCAGGGCGGTGGGGCGCGCTAGCGAGCAGTGGGGCACGCTGGCGAGCGCCTGAGGCTGGTGACTGCAAGGCCGGCTGGAGATGGCGCTGTGAGCAGGAGGTGGCCTGCAAGCGTGGTGCGGGTGCCTGCGATGCGGTGATGAGGGTGCTCTGAATTGCAGGAAGGAGGAGGCGTGCAAGGAGGGTGCACCTGCAGATGGCGTTGAAGGGAGGTGATGCGGTGCGGCATCTACAGCAGGGCGGTGGGGCGCGCTAGTAGGCAGTGGGGTGCACTGGTGAGCAGTGGGGCACGCGGGCGTGCGGTGGGATGCGCGGTGAAGGCAGATGAGCGGTAGGGCGCACTGGTGTGCGCTTGCGGTGGCTGGAGGGAGATGCTGTGAGCAGGAGGCGTGAGGTTTTTCCCTGCAAGGGGGAAGAAGGCCACAGTGCACGCTTCTTCTCTTGCTGGATTCCTTCCTCTCTCCCCACCTCTTCTTTTTAACTTCTCTCCTTTGCGCGTGAGTTAAGGGATTTTCCCAAATCCCTTAACTATTTCTGGTCATAGTTGTTGAGAAAGGCGGCGGAAGAGGAAGATTACCCTAATGTCTGGCGGGGGAGAGGGGAAAGAGTAGCGGCTATTATGTGTTGGGGAATTTATCCCCCCATCCTTGTTCTTTCCGAATATTATTACCTGCACATAAAAACAACAAAAATCATTACATATTAAGTTATAGAATGTTATAAACTTAAATCATGATGCGTACAAATATTCTATAACTTAATTGCAATTATTAACACACCTAAACTGTACGATTAAAGATACTTAGGCTTAATATTAGTCCATTAAAATGGACTCATCAGTTCCCATTTAGGGGCTCCGTGAAGGGGCACTTTAGCATGAGATCCAGAAAATGATCCCATGCTTCGTGAAGTGGTTCTCCTGCATTGTGTGAAATGTGTGATCTGGTGTCATAAAGCATTTGTCCGACCAACAGGGAAGAACTTTCTCAGAAACTCTGATTGAAATTCCACCCAGGTGTTGATTGGACGCATTTGGGTTTGGTACCGGTGAGCAACTTTATCCATGAGAGAGAAGGAGAACATTTTCATGAGTAGAATATCCTAATTTTGAGCTTCTAACCTGAAGGTCTGGGCCAGATGCTTGAGTTGTTTGATATGCTGGAAAGGATCTTCGGAATTACGCCCATGGAATTTGGGAATGGCATGAATCATGTTGGGCTTGAGTTCAGTGGCTGGACCTCCAACGGGGATTTGTACTCGAGGTTCGATTGCCACCGCAGCAGGATTGTAGTGATCTCGCATCATTGGACACTACGATGGGTTCACAAAGGCTTGGAATAGATCATTGAGGCGTTGAAGTTGATTTTCGAGATTATTTTCTTCTGCAGGTTGTGCCATGATGATGGATGAAAGTTGTCCACCTGAGAATTACCTGGGCAACCAAAGAGGGAGAGTCCCGTAAAGACCTCTACACCGTAGAGCACCCCCACGGGTTGCAGGGTTTCCCCCACCTGACCTCTCTTATCACTGATGTTCCAGGTAGACCAGAATGGGGACTTGACCTCTTAAGTCTACTAGTTTTAATTAAGAGCAAGGGTGCTTTAGAATTTCACTTGAACTTTAAAATGTGTTGAGTGAAAAAAGTAACCTAATTTGAAGATTGGTTGACCCTAACAAGGTGGGTCAACTTCACCTGTATTGTCCTCTTGAGAATCTTAGGTCCCTCTTTTAGCGTCCAAATGACTTTAAGAGCCTGATTTTAGGGTTTTGCTTGAATAGGTCAGTTCAATCAAGGTCTAGGCACACATTGTTTTGGAAAGATGATTTCTTGATTAAGAAAATGTGTCTCTAAAAACCCTAAACTAAAATCCTAAATTGGCTCTAGTTTGGTCCAATTTAATTTGTCCAATTGTGGCACCTAGGGCTCAAACAAGAATGTGATAGCCTTAGATACCTTAAGCTTTAAGTGAGTGCTCAAATCAGGATTTGTTGTCCAAATAAAATGTATCAAATCAGATAACTAGATGAATTATCTATGGATAAAATGCAAGTAGCCCTAATTGGTTTTTTTTCTTTTTAACCTTTTCAGAATGAGGGGCTTAAGAGAGAGAGTAGTTAGAACTTACATGCCCCTGGCATGTTTACTGTGCAACTTGATCTTCGTTGAATGTATCTCTCCTGAAACAACCACAACAAAAGAGATATAGCAAGTTAGAATCTAAATTAGGAATTGTAATCAAGAGTTCTAAATTGCCCGTTGCTCCCCAGCAACGGCGCTGACATGCGGTTGTGCGTGTGTGTTAAGGAGTGTCGTTATAGTCGCACTTGCAACGTCGATTTTAAAATAAGTAAATGGAGGTGAGTCTGAGTGTCGGTCTCAGGGAGGTGTGAAAATCGGATTTTTGCTTATCACTTGTCACAGAAAGTGCAGAGTTTTGCTTGCGAAGGATGCGGTTTTGAAAAGCGAGAGAGAGATAGAGAGAGAGATTAGGGTTAGAATGTTCCTTGTTTGATCATGCAACTTGAACGGAAATTAAAGTGACAATTGAAAGAAAAATAACTTCATTAATCATGCACTTGTAGTTCATAGCTTACAACATTAAATACATGCTTCAAACAAAAGTAATGGAAAGCTTAAAAGAGAGAGAGAGAGAGTGGAGAGCGATGAGGTAGCCACGGCGGTGGAGGAGGCTCCGTCGGCAGCTCGTCGTCTCCAGCGATTACAAGAGGGCCTAAAGCTAGCTAAGAGAGGGGTGGAGTAGTTGCAAGGGGAGTGAATGCCTTGAATGAATGGTAGGAGGGGGTTTAAATAGGGTTAAGGGCTTCCTAAAAGAAGGGGCTTTAGCAATGTCCAGAGCGTTGCTAAAACTACTCCCAAAAGCGTCGGTGAAGCCCTCCAGCCGTCAGTCAGCTGCCCGCCTTGTTTCTTCTTCTCGTGCTATCCGCTGCTACTGCGTGAGAGCTGTCCGATCGAAGATCAGACGGCTGAGATCTCTCCTCGGCTGCACTGGGATAGCGCCTCGGGCACACGTGTGCGCTGGTGTCATCGCCCGACTTGCGCGCGCACTTGGGCTCCCCTGAGCTGTGGTTGCACCGCGTGGCGAAATCCCGGCCGCCCGCTGCTGATCGGGCGGCCCAATTTTGTCGCGCGCTACCTCCATCTTCAATTTCAGGCTCCGCACGGCTCAAACCAGCGTCGCGTGAGTGCGACCGTGCGCTAACCGTTGCACCACGCCTGCGCTTTGTCGTGGCAACTGCGGGCGGGCACGCGAGTCTCGACCATTCGATCGAAGATCGACGGCCGAGATCTGATCTCGACTTGATGAAGAGGCGGCGTGCAGTGTAGCGGGGGCTGACGTGGCGCAATATGGGCCATTGATCTCTAGATCAATGGTCAGAACTTCTTGGGCCCATTGTAGGAGCTCCAGATGTCGGAGTTGGCCGATCTTGAGTCCGTTGGACTCCGTTCGTCGTTCTGAATCCATTCGTGTGGTCCCATTGCTCATCTGAGGCCTGCTTTGACAAATGCTTACACAAATGGCCATTAATACAGTTTTATAAGCAATCTTGGTACATGATGCATGCAATGCTCCCATTCTACTTATGTTGTGCCTTTTATTCTTAAGATGGGACATATTCAACATAATTATCACCCCCTTGTGCAGTGTTATCATACCCCCATGCTTACTCCTTGCTAGTCCCTAGCAAGGTTTATTCTAGCCTTTATTTCCTTTCAGAATTTAAGAAGTAATTGCTTAGACACTTCGTTACTTGTCAATAAGAGGAAATATACGAAGATCTTAATCTACAATGACTAAGCAGCACTCGGGTGTCTGCCAAAATACGGATCGCCTGAATCCTTACTTTAATGTATATAACTATACATATGTATATGTATATATATATTTTTTAGAATTTTTTCGAAATTCAGTGTGGGTTGGTAACTTTTTATGGCTACCCAACGCACCCAAAACTCTGTCAAAACCCTAAGTGCTAAGCATCTTAGTGTGAATGTTGTGATAGACTCACTTAACGATAATTGAGACAGACTTCGGGTTTCTACGCCTCTAGGTGACCAGAAAAGGAAATAAATTTGCTTGAAGATGTATTTGTTCGATTGGTAGCTTTCTCCCTACATTTGTTTTAATTGGGGTCAACACAAGGATTTTTCCAGTGTATATCTTCCCGGCTTGTACTACTTCCCCGCTTCTTCCTTAAGTGTTTTGGTCTTTTTTATGCAATTATTGAGTTGGGCTCTGGACAACCGACCAATGGGCTGTTACCCACGATCACTTGCCAACCATACTTGTGCAGTGAAGTGTGGTTTATTTTCTTTTCTTCTTCTTCTTCCCCTTTTGTTTTTTCCTTTTAGTAGGTGGCTTCCCTGATCTCAAATGTACCTAGAGGCAATGAAGAAGAAATGGCCTGTGGCTAGGTTCTGGGCAACCTGCCAATGGGCTGTTACACACGACAACTTGCCAGCCATACCACCCTAGAGAGTTCATTAGCTACCCAATTTCTATCAAAATCTCTGAGAAGTGAGTCTGTGCAAAAATGTGTGCAGATGCTTAGACTCAATTTTTTTCTGAGTTAGAGGATGAGTTGATAAGTCGTATACTTATTACCTTATTTAGTAGGTGGATTAGAATAGCTTAAGGTTGCAAGGATTCGCTGCTAAATCCATATTTTAACGGACACCAGGGTTGATTAAGCCTGAAGGCCTGAAAAGTCTAAGTGTTTAAGTTCTTTTTGTATTATTTCCCACTATTGACAAGTTTCTAATGCCTAAGTTTTCTTCCTAAATTTATTTTTTTTTTTAATTTATTTGTTCATTCAGACTGATTAATTGAGCTCAGGATTATGCAATTTACCACCCCCCCATGCTTAAGTTGGACAATGTCCTCATTAGCAAGTACATGGATGCAAAGGGGTTCAAAAAGATAGTACCTGAGTGACGTAAACTACCGAATCAGTCTGAATCCTCTGGGTTGCCTCCCAGGAAGCGCCGAATTTAACGCCTCCAGCTGGGCGGTGCTCGGTGTCAGCCCTAAACTAGGGTGACACTTTCCTTTGGGGGAACCTGGGCCAGGAAATGCTTCAATCTTTGACCATTAACTGTAAAAGTGTGCCCAGTGTTAAGATCAGCGATTTCAACAGCCCCATTAGAGTAGGGCTTAACCACCCGAAATGGTCCTGTCCATTTGGATCTGAGTTTCCCTGGGAAGAGTTTTAGGCGTGCGTCAAACAGCCAAACTTGCTGGTTAGGCTCAAAGGTTTTTCTATGAATGAGTCGGTCGTGGACGGCTTTCATTTTCTCCTTATATAGTCGACTATTGTCAAAGGCGTCCTGACGAATTTCTTTGAGCTCAGATAATTGGAGTGTCCTCTACGCACCGGCTAACTGGGGATCCATGTTACATTGCTTGACAGCCCAGTAAGCCTGGTGTTCCAATTCGACAGGAAGATGGCAGGCCTTGCCAAAGACCAGGCGATAAGGCGACATGCCTATCGGGGTCTCGAAAGCGGTCCTGTATGCCCACAAGGCATCATCAAGTCGTGTGGACCAGTCTTTCCTGTCAGGTCTCACAGTCTTCTGTAAAATGTTCTTGATTTGTCTATTTGAGACCTTAGTCTGCCCATTTGTTTGTGGATGATACGGGGTGGAAATGCGGTGGTTTACCTCGTATTTTCTAAGTAGGGCACGGAATTGGGAATGGATAAAATGGCTTCTACCATCACTAATCATGGCTTTGGGTATTCCAAATCGGGAAAAGATGTTCTTCTTAACAAAGTCCATGACAGTCCTGTGATCGCATCGTCGGGTGGCGACGACTTCAATCCATTTAGAAACATAATCTACCAAGACCAGGATGTACTCGAAGCTATTGGATGGTGGAAAGGGGCCCATAAAATTGATACCCCAAACGTCGAAGATTTTGACAATAAAAATGGGATGAAGAGGCATCGTATCTTTCTTGGTCATGATCCCTAGCGTTTGGCAGCATGAGCAAGTCTTGGCAAAGATGTGTGCATCCTTAAATAGGGACGGCTAGTAAAATCCAGACTGCAAAACTTTTGCAGCTGTTTTCTTTCCAGAGAAGTGGCCGCCACACGCGTAGTAGATCATCCCACACGATCATGACAAAAGGAAAGCACACTCTGAACTTCGTCTTCGAGGATACACCTCCTGATGATCTGATCAGCACAGAGGCGAAACATCATGGGATCATCCTAGAAATAGTGCTTGGCCTCAGCCAAGAACCTGTCCCGTTGCTGTCTGGACCAGCTGTGCGGGGTTTGTCCTACAACTAGGTAATTGACGTAGTCAACATACCATGGCATTTTCTTATCTTGCACGGCTAGGATGTGTTCATCAAGGAGGGCATCCGATAGAGGTAGGGAGGGTCCAATGTGGTCTGGATGAAGTCTCGACAAGTGGTCAGCCACCACATTCTTCGATCCGGCCTTGTCTCGGATTTCCAGGTCAAATTCCTGCAAAAGCAGGATCCATTTGATGAGCCTGGGCTTTGCGTCCCTTTTGGCCAACAGGTGCCGGATGGCTGAATGGTCAATGTAAATAGTCACGTGGGATCCCAGCAAGTACGATCGGAATTTTTCAAGTCCAAAGACTACAGTGAGCAACTCTTTCTCTGTGACAGTATAATTACGTTGGGCCTCGTCCAACATTTTTCTCGCGTAGTAGATCACCACGGTCTTCTTGTCTTGCCTTTGTCCCAGGACAACGCCTATGGTAAAATCTGATGCATCACACATAATCTCAAAGTCCTAGGACCAGTCTGGGGGTTGAAGTACAGGTTCGGTGGAGACTAAGTCTTGGAGGGTGTGATAAGCCTGGATGCAATCAGGAGACATGTGGAATATGGCGTTGTTGGCTAGAAGGTCGGTCAAGGGTTTGGAAAGCTTGGAAAATTCTTTAATGAACCTTCGGTAGAAGCCAACATGTCCTAGGAAGGAGCGAATCTGTTGGACCAAACTAGGTGGAGGAAGTTTGGAAATTAAATCAACCTTAGCCCGATCTACCTCGATGCCCTTATGCGATACGATGTGACCGAGGAAAATTCCTTCTTGAACCATAAAATGGCTCTTTTCCCAACTCAACACCAAGTTAACCTCGATACATCATTTCAGGATTCTCTCCAAGTTGCTCAGACAATGGTCGAATGAATTCCCAAACACCGAGAAATCATCCATAAAGACCTCTAAGTACTCACCCACCATTTCTGAAAAAATGGCTAGCATGCAACGCTGGAAGGTCGCAGGTGCGTTGCATAACCCGAATGGCATTCGACGGAATGCAAACATGCCATACGAGCAAGTGAATGTGGTCTTTTCCTGATCTTCCGGAGCAATTGCGACTTGGTTATATCCTGAATATCCATCCAGGAAGCAAAAATACTTCTGCCTTGCCAATCTTTCAAGGATTTGGTCAATGAATGGCAAGGGGAAATGATCCTTCTTAGTGGCTTCATTGAGCTTCCTATAATCAATGCACACCCGCCATGCGGTGGTGGTGCAGGTGGGGATGGATTCGCCACGATCATTGGTGACAACGGTGAGCCCAGCTTTCTTGGGAACCACTTGAGTGGGGCTCACCCATGGGCTATCGGAGATAGGGTAGATGATGTCGGCGTCAAGCCACTTGATAATTTCTTTTTTAATGACCTCCCACATGTTTGGGTTTAAACGTCTCTGCATGTGGCGTGAAGGTCGGGCCCCGTCTTCCAGGTAAATCTTATGGGTGCAATAGGTGGGGCTAATTCCTCTTAAATCCGAAATGGTCCAACCAATGGCGGCCCGATGTTTTGAAAAGGTCGCAGTCAACCTGAGTTCCTGATCCTTGGTTAGATGAGAATTAATAATCACTGGGAAGGTCTGGTCAGGTCCTAAGAAGACGTACTTGCGATTCTCGGGCAATGGTTTAAGTTCAGGTACGGGTGGAACCACAGTCGATGGGAAGGGAAAGGGCGGGAGTTGATCAACATCGATCTCTTCAAATGGTGTTGTGTGATGGTACTCAGCCTTACAGAGGTCCACAGGTAATGATGGTGACGGGTTAGAACAGTCACTACAGGTTTGGTGGTCTGATACAGAAGTGAGGGTGAGGCATTCCCCGATTAGATTTCCACGGGATCATGTTCCTTAATGCAATCGCAATCAAAAGACTTTGTCGCCCGGAAGATATCCAATTGCATTTTCCTGTCCCCGAAGGAGATTTCCATACATCCCATGTCGCAATCAATGTTTGCTTTAGCCGTACTAAGAAAGGTCTGCCTAAGATTATGGGTGCGTTCTGTAATTTTTCAGGGACTTCCATGTCGAGCAACAAAAAGTTGACAAGGAAATAGAAGTCCTTGACCCGTACAATCACATCCTCGACAACCCCCTTCGGGGTTTTCACTGATCTATCAGCCAGCTGGATGGTTACAAGGGTTGGTGTCAGCACCCCAAAACTAAATTGGTGGTACAGGGTTGTTGGAATCAGATTGATAGAAGCACCTAGGTCCAGGAGCACTCTATCAAACGTCATGTCCCCGATATTGCAGGAAATCATGGGTTCTCCTGGGTCAGTTCGCTTGCATGGAAGGTTGCTTGATATCACGGAACTTGCTTGCTTAGAGAGTACAACCTTCCTAGGTGCTTGAGGTCTCGGCTTACGCTTGGGTGGACAGGCATCCTTTAAAAATTTGGCGTAAGCAGGGATGTATTTGACGGCTTCAAGGAGCAGAATATTAATCTGTACTTGCTTAAAAATTTCCAACAGCTCCTCAGTTTCCATAGTATTCTTCTTTTTCTTGATTGTTTCCAAGGCCTCAGGGTAGGGTGTCTGAATGTGGATTGGTTCCATGTCTGGGTCCTTGGTTGGTGCCTCTTCTGAGTCGGGTATTTCAGCGGGTGAAGTCTCGGGGAGAGTCAGCCATTTGGGATCCTGGGTTTTGGTGCCGCTTCTTAAGGTCACCGCATTTGCAGAGGCATTGGGGCCATGGGTTGATCCTTGAGAAGACGAGGACGAAGAAGCACCAAACCCAGGAGGTGTTTGTGGGGCTAGCTGGACCATGTGAGCTTGCCCGGGGTTACTTGGGAACCCTTGCAAATTGGGGCCTCTGTTAATTATGTTTCGCAGGTTCGGTTGTGGTTGGGAAGGTAGGGATCCTTGTTGTTTACAGTCCAAGAGTTGGCTTAACTGTCCCTTTACCAAGGCCATTTCCTCCTGATGTTTCTGGTTCATGTTAGCCATCATCTTTATTAGGGTATCCATTTGGTTTTGTGGGGGAGGGGATGCCCTATTCTGATTATATTGGGGTCTAACTGGTGGTCCTTGCTGATAGGGGGGCAAGTGTGGCTGCTGGTTTGGCCTAGGCTGGTTTTGGAATTACGGTGGTTTCTGGTTTGTCCAACCAAAGTTGGGGTGGTTACGCCAGCCAGTGTTGTAAGTGTTGGAGAAAGGGTCAGGTTTCGCATAACCTTGGACAGCTTGCACATCTTCTAGGATAGCCGATGTTGATGAAGAGGGAAGGGAGAAATCAAGGGTCGAGGGAGCAAAGGTCCCTCCCTGGAACGTGGTTAGGGGTTGTTCCAGGTTCAGTTGGGTAAAGGGCTAGACCAGGTCAACATTATGTGCTCCCTTTGCTAGGGAGAAAGTCTGCAAGGGGTTCCTGGTTTGGTTTAGTAGCTTATCAATCTTTTTGGCCACTAATTCCACTCGATCCAATTTCTTGGCAATGATGTCCATGTCAACCATTACAGAATTTGCTTGCACCTCATAAATCGCACCACGGGGTTGACTGGACCTGTTAAACTGGTTCATGGAGGCATTGTTGAGCGAATTCTCTCCCGTAGACTCAAAGAGCTCAAACACGCTCTCCTTGACTTTGTTCAGGAAGTTTCCCCCGCATGAGGCATCAACGATGTTCCATAGGTTGCTGTCCAGACCATGGTAGAAGATCTGGGCTAATTGCCACCTTGGTACTTCGTGGTGTGGGCATTTCCTCAAAAGTTCATTAAATCTTTCCCACACCTCATGAAATTGTTCGCCACCCTGGAGTGTAAAGGTAGTGATAGCTCTTCTGAGAGCATTGGTCTTTCCTATGGGGAAGAATTTCTTTAAAAATGCATGCCTCAGTTCTTCCCAGGTGGTGATGGGTCTACCTAGGGTTTTAAGCCAATGAGAAGCCTTGTCTCTTAATGAGAAGGGGAACATCTTGATTAGAACAATGTCAAGGCTAATGTTCCTAGGTTTCACAGTTCGTGCTATGCGGTCGAGATCCTCTAGGTGCTGAAAGGGGTCCTCATTTGAGCTTCCATGAAAGTGGCTTTGGATCAAACTTAAGACATTCGATTTTAGCTCAAAATCATCTCCCCCCTAGGGGATCCTAAGGTGTGGCTCGACTCTAATAGCAGAGAGATTATAGAAATCACGGAGGGGCCTCGGCTGATCCTGAAATGGCGGTAAATCAAGTGGTGGTTGCCATGGTATGTTTTGGAAAGGTGGTGGTGGTTGTTCTTGTGGGTTCTGTAACCATTGTATGGCTTGCATGATGGTGTGGATTTGTTGTTGCTGAAGCCAGTGGTTAGCATTGATTTGAGCTTGGATGATGGCCATAGCGTCTGGTGGGGGTTGATCCTCAGCCTCATCTACCCTAGGTTCAGCCATGTTAACAGAATTATGTCGCCTAAATTCCTGCCCCAAAACACACAACTCAGGATGCAGTGAGCGTCTCCCGTGCATACACTAGAGAAGAACAGGAGGAGATGCAGAGGGCGACAGATGCGAGAAATGTGTTTCAATCAAGCACACAAGCCTAGTCCTTATGGTTTATTCCTTAGGAGACCTAGAAATCTTACAAAGGGTGATTAAGTCCGTAAGCACTGGACTCCCCTTCCCAAGGCTAATCTGGCCAAGTTGATTACGAGGGGATTGCAGGGAAGGTTCTTCCTTTGGCTTGCGCCTCCTATTCCGTAGACCCCACAACCGCGGTCATTTGACACTGCCCCGCAGCCTAGTCACCAGATTCTACCAAGGGAATGAAAGCCAAGTGCCTAGCGAACAAAACCTCGCCTTTTGAGACTTAACTCAGTCCTTCCTTGGGCACGTCTACTCAATTTTAAAGGGCTAGGATAGTGCTTGTGCTTAGGGTTATGTGATGAGGCGTTCATTGGGGTGGTGCCTCTTAATTTTCCACTTTCAAGGTGTGTGCTTCTAGTAAAACATGGTTTTCAAGCAAGGATTTGTTAAGATGTGGTGTCTTTTAGTGCTTCATCCTTACTTTAGTACTTTTTAGGGTTGACGTGTCTTAATGTTTTCAAATAAGTTTCAGTGGGCACGTCAAGTTCTGCACACAACTCGGTGAAAGTAGATTTCCTTTTATTTTGTAGAGGCTCTAAAACCCTAGTGTACTCATTCTAATGATCATACAGCTTCTATTAGATGCGTCAGTTTTAGGGTTGAGTGGTGTGGCCCAGGTCAACTCATGGTGGCTTCGCAAACACCACTCAAGAAAAAGAAAAGAACACTCCAAGAATTTATTCAGAATGTTAGAGTATACATTTTTTTTGTGGGGTGATGTGTTAAGGATGTGGGTCAAGCAATCATATACCACGCTAATTTTTTCAATTTTTACAATTTTTTTAGTTTTTTCATGCAAGCAAACAATCATGAGAGAAAGATTACTCACTATCGGTCCTCGTAGCACCTACTCCCTTGCTACCGTTGTAGGATGCGTCACTTCGCCGTCCACGCGTAGAATTCCTGCAACCATCAAGTAAAAAGGAAAATAGGGCATTAGACGATGTGAGGATGAATGTGGAATGGGGGTGATAAAACAAATCTATTGCCTCCCCAGCAACGGCACCAAAAACTGACATGCGGTTGTGTATGTGTGTTAAGGAGTGTCGTTATAGTCGCACTTGCAACGCCGATTTTAAAATAAGTAAACGGAGGTGAGTCCGAGTGTCGGTCTCAGGGAGGCGTGAAAATTGGATTTTTGCTTATCACTTGTCACGGAAAGTGCGGAGTTTTGCTTGCGAAGGATGTAGTTTTGAAAAGCGAGAGAGAGATTAGGGTTAGAATGTTCCTTGTTTGATCCTGCAACTTGAACAGAAATTAAAGTGACAATTGAACGGAAAATAACTTCATTAATCATGCACTTGTAGTTCATAGCTTACAACATTAAATACATGCTTCAAACAAAAGTAATGGAAAGCTTAAAAGAGAGAGAGAAAGAGAGTGGAGAGCAATGAGGCAGCCACGACGGTGGAGGAGGCTCCGTCGGTGGCTCGTCGTCTCCGGTGATTACAAGAGGGCCTAAAGCTAGCTAAGAGAGGGGTGGAGTAGTTGCAAGGGGAGTGAATGCCTTGAATGAGTGGTAGGAGGGGGTTTCAATAGGGTTAAGGGCTTCCTAAAAGAAGAAGGGGCTTTAGCGACGTCCAGAGCGTCGCTAAAACCACTCCCAAAAGCATTGGCGAAGCCCTCCAGCCCGGTCAGTTGCCTGCCTTGTTTCTTCTTCTCGTGCAATTCACGGCTGCTGCGTGAGAGCCGTCCGATCGAAGATAGGACGGCTGAGATCTCTCCTCGGCTGCGCTGGGATCTCACCTCAGGCGCGCGTGTGTGCCGGCGTCATCGCCCGACGTGCGCGCGCGCGTGGGCGCCCGTGAGCAGTGGTTGCGCCACATGGCGAAATCTCGGTCGCCTGCTGCTGATCGGGCTGCCCAATTTCGTCGTGCGCTACCTCCGTCTTCAATTTCAGGCTCCGCGTGGCTCGAACCCGTGTCGCGTGAGTGCAGGCGTGCACGCTAACCGTTGCGCCACGCCCACGCTTTGTCGCGGTGACTGCAAGCGGGCGTGCGAGTCTCGGCCGTTCGATCGAAGATCGACAGCCGAGATCTAATCTCGGCTTGATGAAGAGGCGGCATGCGGTGGAGCGAGCGCTGACGTGGCGCAATATGGGCTGTTGATCTCCAGATCAACGGTCAGAGCTTCTTGGGCCCATTGTAGGAGCTCCGGATGTCGGATTTGACCAATCTTGAGTCCGTTGGACTCCGTTCGTCGTTCTGAATCCATCTGTGTGGTTAGATTGCTCATCTGAGGCCTGCTTTGACAAATGCTTACATAAATTGCCATTAATACAGTTTTATAAGCAATCTTGGTACATGATGCATGCAATGCTCCCATTCTACTTATGTTGTGGCTTTTATTCTTAAGATGGGCCATATTCAACATAATTATCACCCCCTTGTGCATTGTTATCAGGCGCCAAAATGTTCGAGTTATAAATTGGTGTTTTAAGATTGTCATGTTGTAGTATAGCAAAAATAGCACTCAAGCAAATAAATTTTATTACTCGAAAAGGTTCCGAGGTCGAACACAAGGAGTAGTATGGAATTTAAAGCTCAAGATCACAATTTAAATAAGTATAAAGAGTGCAATAAGAGTATTGTCAGGAATAATATGCAAAAAGAATGGAGTAAAATGGTGATTTAAATCATCAATTACTCCTTACAAATAACACTTAAATCAATGTCTCAAATATATGCAATGAAAGTATCAGACGTCTTAAGTAGCCCTGTGCTACAGTGCTAAGGTTTTTCTTCTTCTTTTTCTTTGTTTCTTCTCCTATGAGTCCTTCTCTCTTCTTCTTCCTTTTGTCTATTGTGCAAGTGCTTCTCATCTTCGTCTTCCTCTTTCTTTATTCTCTGTTCAACCTCTTCTTCTTATTCTTCTTTTCTTCTTCTGCTTCTGTGGGTCCTCTCCTTCTTCTTTCTCTGTTGAGCCTCTTCACATAGGGGGGAGCTTCTTGAATTGGCTAAGTCTCAGCCAACTTCCAAAGAGCAAAACCTTCCCCCTACCCCGCACAATCTCTCCTCTTCCTCTCTTAGGCTCCGCCCTCCCTGGGCCTCTTAGTGGGTAACCGAGTAATTGGGTAGGTGCAAACCCAGGTCCAGGGTTGCAAGTGTGATCATAGCCGAGGAGTGAGGGGCTTAGGCGAGTCGGGCGCACCAGGTCTGCAGGTCAGGTGTCGCGGACGAGGCATGTGAGGGTAGCGTGCGGGGGACTTTAATAACGAAATACGCGTGATTTGTAAAAGTGGGTTTTTCAACGTAGTTGTAATACACGAATTCGCTTTCGCTTTTAAATTTATATTCCTAGATAGGGGAGTATCTAGGGTCATCCAAGGAGGCCAAATGTTTACAAAAGTGATTCTCTTGCTGGGAATGCAAATCTCAACTTTCTTTTTGGTATTTTTCAATATATCATTTTTTTTTGTTTTAAATTAAGACAACATGCGAAATGGTGGTGGGAAGGTGATTTACACTTTAATTTAAAATACTATTTCTAAGTGGCAAGTAGAGCCTTTCCCTAAGCTCACTCTAGGCAAGTGGAGGCCTAGAATAATTAGGGAGAGGGAGTGAAGAATGCTAAAAAAAAGCAAATAGAAATGCAAATAAGAAATTGCAAAGAAGGCAAATAGATAAATGAAAAAGTGTTTTACAAAAAGGCCTAATAGCGGAATGCTTCTACTACTAGAAATTGCAAATAAGAAAAGCAAACACAAATCCTCTGGATAGATGGTGAAGAAGAGGGTTTCTTGCTCCAAGGTTGGTGGCTCCCAAGCTTGAAAAGAATCCTCCAACTCCTTCCTTGCTGTGCTCCGCCAAGGTGACGTCCTCCAAGGCAAGCCCTAAGGGGGCGTGCCCTAAACTTCTCTCCAAGGGTGGACGCCCACCCTAGGTCCTTCTCCTTTGCCTGGCCGTCCTCCTTGAAGTGGAAGAGTCCTCCTCCTTGGAGTGGCCCAAGTTGAAGAGAGTGGGGAGAAGAAGGCACCAAAAGGGCTGGTGATGTGCCCCTTTAATCTCCTTCTCTACTCCTTCTTCTTGGCCATAGGTATAGGTGGTATAGGTAGAAAATTACACTAATGGAGGATGCTCTAAAATGGTGGTAGGTGGTGGGTTTATATAGAGTAGGAAGGGGGCTAAGGTGACTCTTGGAATGGAGGGCTAAGATGGAGAGATGGAGGTGGTTGGGGATCCTAAGGCTAAGGGCAATTGGCGCCAACTCAAGGGGTGCTAAGGGGGTGGTTATGGTGGTGTTGGTGGATTTTGGTGGTGGAGAGACACCACCATTTTGGCACCATCCTAGGGTCTTCTAGAAGGGGGGTTACGTGGATGGTGGAGATGGATTTAAGGAGAGGTGTATGGTGGAGATGAAGGGAATTTTGGAGGGAAAGTTGGCGCCAAAAGGGAAGGGTTATAGAAGGTTATTTTGGAGGGAAAATAGGTGGGTTTTGGTAGTGGTGATGGGGTGAAGGGGTGTGATGGTGGTGGCGCCAACTTGGAGTAGGATAGCTAGCTTAGGTGAGCTTAGTTGATGGAGCTAGCTAGGGTTGAGTTGAAGGTGGTGGATGGCCAAGGAGCTGGGTGCTAGCTAAGCTAAGCTAAGCTAGCTTAGCTAGCTATAAAGTAGAGGAGGAGGTATTCGAGCTAGGGTTTGAAGACAGGAGCTAAGGAGGAGAAGTCTGGAGCTGGAACTGGAGCTGGCTGCTGTTGAAGAGGCTGGCATGGAGCTACTTTAGCTGGCTTAGCTTGCTAGTTCTTTGCTAGCTGTTGAGCCAAGCTAAAGTGAGCTGGCTTCTACCATAATGAGCTAAGGTGAGCTGGGTCTGGTGCTCCCAGGGAGAATCAAGCTGGTTGAGGCAGCTAAGGTAGCTTAGCTCAACTGAGTTGAGCTAAGCTAAGTCCCCAGGAGCTGGTCTTGAGCTTCCTGAGCTGGAATGAGTTATTCTTCAGCTGGCTAGAGTTGAGTGGAGCTGGATGTAGCTAGATCTGAGTTGGGGTGAACTCCTGTCAACTTAGCTGAGCTAGCTAGAGCTCCCTGTGGACTAGTGGGAGCTGAGATGAGCTATACTCAGCTAAGTTTAGCTGGATCTGAGCTGACTTGAGCTAGGGTGAGCTAAGATGAATTCTCTTGAGCTGCCATTCAGCTGAGATTAGATGAATGGAGCTGGGATGAGCTAACCTTAGTTCAAGTGGGCTAGGTTCCAACTGTGGTGAGCTGGATCAAGCTGAGTTCCAGCTAGTCTGGGCTTCTCCTTCACCATTTGCCTTCTTGAGTGCTAGGGTTTTTAGGGATCTGTATATCTGTACATCCCTAACACTCACAAAAACATATTTAAAAGATAATAAAAAATGCAATGCATGCCTAACCTATTTTATGCCTAAATGCACCCAAAAACCCATTTACGGAGTAAAATCCTAAGAGCTAGGCTTGTTTTAATGCATAAGAATGATGATAAACTGGAGTTTATCACACCCCCATGCTTATCTTTTGCTAGTCTCTTAGCAAAACTTTAATTTTTTTTGGAAAATAGAATTTTTGGGTAATCTTTTTTTTTTTTTTGACTTTTGAGGAGAAAAAGAGATTAAGAGACCTTGATAGATTAAAACACAGGAGGTACGGGATTTGTTAAAGATAAACATCGGGATTTGTTTTTGGATTCGACCATTAGATAGAACGGGATCAATATATCGTCCAGAAAATTCACAAATTAACCCCTTGTTAATTCAGATGACTTGAAATGTTTGTTTTAGGATTTTTCTGGCTCAAGAATCTGATTCGCAACTTGCAAAATCCTTTAAAACCTTGTGTCTGTGCTTGTGAAAAGCCAACATTTATAAGGGCATGTTAATTTATCTATTATTACTTTTTTTTTCTCCCCCATGCTTATTTTTAGCTTAGTCTTACAATAGATGTGTCGAGATCATCATTCCCGTTACCATTCCTCGAGGGGGTTCTTGCGCCAGTACTTCAGGATAGCACTGTCCATGACACCACCCAGGAGCTCACAACCCCAAAACACGATGCGGTGAAAAGGGACGCTCCAAGCAAACTCAAGCTCTTGCTCCGACACTATAAGTAGAGCACCGTCCAAGATACTTGAGCTACTAAAATGTGCTTTAATGCTCTGTCTAAAGATATGAAATATAGATATGGAGCAGCGCCGAGGCAGTAACATGTTGACATCGCATCCTCAAAGGAGGCATTTTCCTCCTTGGCGGTGGAAACTCAAACCAATGATCTGCTTCAGACTTTTACTAAGTCTAAATAAGGGAGTTTTTCAAATTTTTAGTTATTTTTAAGTGTTGGCTTATGTGTGAGGAGTGACACAAGAAGTTTCTCAAAACATGCAAGTTTTTGAATCAGAAGCTAAGTCAAATACTTTCCACATTACCAAATAGGATCAAGTCACCTGAACTATCATGAGTTCAGGTGGAATTTTAGAGAAGGATATCTGATCTAGTCTAAAATAGACCTTAGAATTCTAATGATCAGATCCATGTCCTTATCCTTAGTTTGTTAAAGATTAAATCCCATTGTACAACAAGTGAATTTTTCGACCTTAGTCCTGATTTCAAAATTTTTCCTTAAAAAGTTTTTCATCATTTTTTTTTGGTATGCAGACAGGAAATAAATTAAAGAAAATTGCATATTTTTAGGTTTTGAAAATCGTAAATCGATCATCAAATTTAAAAACACCCCCCATGCTTAAGATATGCCATGTCCTCATGCATTAGGAGGGAAAAGGGATCACCTTAGTAAAAACGGTCGGGTTTAGGATGAACAAAACCTGGAAAAAGAAGAAAAAGGGAAAGCAAGAAAAAATGATGGGTTACCTCCCATCCAGTGCTATTTTTTACGCCATTCAGCCGGGCGTGAAGGTATGCACGAAGACGTAAACTCATGTAAATAATTGGACACATGGATGCCTGCAAAAAAGGTGTCTTCTTCTAGATCCCTAAAAAATTGATTAGAAGCAATATTGGGATCAAAGTTGGATGGAAAATGATAAGTGTAGCCCGAGTCTGGCCATGGTTTTAAATCAAGTTGGATGCCAAACTCGGGTGGGGTTGGTGGCAGGTCCGTACGAAAGGAGTTGGGGAAGGAATGGTGAGGATTGGGTGAAGTTAGTGTGGAAAAATTAGGTGCGTGAATAGTGGGTGGGTTAGGGTGCTTAGGGGGGTATCAGGAATAAATTTGGGGTCAAGACAAGTTTCTGGATCATAGATTTCGTCGACCACTAATTCTGAATCAGAGTCCTCAAAAAAATTATGGTCGGTAAGGGTATCTATTAACATTGTCTCCTCCACCATATTTGAAATTTCAGTATCTGAGTCCTCAAAGAAGTTATCATCATGGAATCTCCTGAAGGATTTAAAAATATCTAAAGTGGTAGTTTGGCCTGCACAGTTGATATCCATTTTGCCTGTGTGGCAATTGATATTTGCCTTTGCAGTGGCCAAAAAAGGGCGTCCAAGGATTATTAGGGAGTCTAGTAATGATTTAGGTGCCTCAATGTCAAGAACCAGAAAGTCTGCAGGGAAGACATAATTCTGGACCTTGACTAAAACATCCTTGATAATCCCATAAGGTTTGATTGTAGATCGGTTGGCTAATTGTAGGGTAACCTCGACGGGTTTTAATTCACCGATCTGAAATTCTTCGAATAAACTCGTGGGAATAATATTAACTGAGGCACCGAGATCAAGGAGGGCGCGATTAAATGTAGTGTCATCAATAATTACACAAATTAAAGGTGCCCCTGGATCTTTAATCTTATGAGGCAGTTTACTCTGTATGACAGAGCTTACTATCTCTGAAAGATGCACCTGTCCTAGATTTTTGGCCTACCTTTTAGGAGTACAAATCTCCTTCAAAAATTTAGCATAGGCAGGTATATATTTGATGGCATCTAGGAGAGGAATATTGATATGAAGTTGCCCAAATAGATCCATGAGTTCTTCTGTAGTGGGCTCAGATTTCTTTTTTTTGTTGGTGGTGGGGTAGAGAGCTTGTGGGAAAGGGACAGGAATCTTGTCTTGAGATTTTTGTATTTCTTTTTCCTCCTGATGGGGAGGTGGGGAGTCAATTTGCACAGGTAGTTCACCAGGTTTGTGTGAAGGCCTGGGGTCAGTGGTGGTTTTCCCACTCCTCAAAGTAATTGCATGTGTAGTCGGATTATTATTTGGAGGAGGTCAGGGGGCCTGTGATTGCAGAAACCTGGGCGGCTGCTGAGGTGGTGGATTAGGAGGAGGCTGATTTGGATAATGTGGAGTTCTGCCCATATAATGGTTCCCTTGGTGATTAGGGTTGGGCATGGGTTGGGACGGAAGATGTCTTGCAAGTCTTTGCGTGGGAGTAACCCCAATCTGATTGTTCAGATTTGTGATGGTGCGGGTTACTTCCATCATTTTGTTTGCATATCCTGCAGGGTTCGCATCATCTGGGCATTGATGTCTTGTTGGGATGGCCCAGGATGGAAGTTTGGATTCGACCCATACCCATTAAAATGATATGGTTGGGAGGAAACTTGATTATTCCAGGAGTAGTTCGGGTAATTTTTCCAATTGGAAGAATTTTTAAAGGTCTCCTGGATGGCAGAAATATTTTGAGTGGGGTTAAGATCTGGATAGTTGTAATTCCCCAGTGAATCATGGGCAACCTCAGAATAATCAGCAGGAGTAGTGTTGAGATTGTGCAAATTTTCTCTTCGTGGAAAGTTAGGTTGGGTTAGATGTGGGTGTGGAGCTTGAGTTGATGTGGCTAGTCTTTCCTCAATTTTCTTTTGATTAACATGCATCTGGTCGAGTTTTTGAGCGATCAATTAAAGATCGTCTTGGGTGACAGGGATAGATTGAGTGCCTATTTCATGAACACCAAACTGTGGGTTTTGGGTTCTGCAAAATGTGTTCATGGAAGCTTGATTAAATGAGTTTTCACTCATTTCTTCAAACAGGTCGTAGGCACTTTCAACATCTTTATTTAAGAAGTTGCCACCACATGAGGCGTCGACAAAATGTCGGATTTGATCTTCTAATCCATGATAGAAGATTTGCACGAGATGCCATAAAGGAATCTCTTGGTGCAGGCAACTTCTTAAAAGATCTTGAAATCTTTCCCAAGAATCTTGGAAAGTTTCACCAGATTTTTGGTGAAAGGTCATAATAGATCTTTGCAAGGAATTGGTACGACCTATGGGAAAGAATTTCTTGAGGGAGGCGCTCTTGAGTTGTGGCCAAGTTGTGATGGGTCGGCCAATGGTCCTAAACCAATAAGCGGCCTTATCTTTAAGAGATAATGAAAAAAGCCGCATCAGCCATATGTCTTCTTGCACATTTCGGGAATGGGTTGTCTGTGTAAGAAGAGTTAGCTCTTCAAGGTGGCTGAATGTGTTTAATTAGGTTCAGTACAGCTGGCTTGATCTCAAAGTCCCCCTCTGGTATGACCACCCCTGGTCGTTCCTCATAATAAGACGGATCATAGAAATCTTTTAGAGGAACAACAGGCTGCTGACGGGGTGGTGGGTTTGGCCTTGGATTGGCTATGTTTTGGATGTTCCTAGTCAATGTTTGTTGATTGGAATTTAATTTATTAATCTGCTCATCCATCAATTTTAGAAGATCAGGTAGGGGGTCTTGATGTTGTGTTTGGGGCAACTCAAGATTAGGGAGCTCCAAGTGTGGGAAGTTAATGGTGGGTGGGTTTTGGGTGGAAGGGTTAGAATTAGGGTTAGTGGTGGGGCTAGAGGTGGAGGTGGAAGTGGCTCCAATGAAAATCAAGTTGTCACACAATTTTTTTTGTATTTTTGTCGTTTAGGATTTGATTTAATTAAATGTGTTTTAGGGTTTTTCTCTTTAAATTTTCAAACAAGTTTGAAATTTCACAATCAAAGGAAAGACAGGTTGTATTGGTGATGGTTAATTTCCTTTAATGTGAGTCTTTAAAAAGAAAGAAACCCTAAGTCAATTATCCCTAAGACAGAAAATTACTACCAATGAATTAATTTTAGGCTTTCTGAATTAAGTAGTGGTCCAAACATGTCAAAAAACACCACTACTTTGAATAAAATCAAACAAGGATTCCAAAAAAGATTTTTGTAAGATTTTAGGAATTTGTTTAATAATTATTTTGAATTTTTAATTGTATTAGTGTTAAAGTCCAGAAATGATACCTGTAGGTATTTTGGACTTTTTAGTATTACCACTGACCTCAGAAAATTTTTGTGATTTTATATGATGTGTAAAATTTCACAAGGATTCTATCAAGATAAATTTCACAAAAATTGGATGAGTATAAAAATTCTAAAAATTTGCGGACTTTAGCAAAACAGGAAGATTAGAGGGTGTGACCCCTCTGCAGTCCAAGAATTTTTAAAAATTAAATACAGACCCAATTGATCTAAAATTTGGAACAAATGTTCCTAACTTAATTTGAAACCATTGTAAGAAATTTTATGATTTTAGAAGGCCTTTGGTCTTAGGAATCGATTTTTCAAGTCAGTATAGAAATCTGGAACCGAAAAATATAACACCAATACTTGCAATGGAGTGGTGTTAAAGAAACATTCAAGCAAACAATGGATTTTATATGGGCACCATTCCACTTAATTAAATTGTTTATGGTCCTGAAAGCCAAGTTTAATATTTTTTTGGTAGTCTTTTAACCTAAATGTGACAAGAAAGGGGAACCAACCTGAATTTCACGGGAAGAAAAGGATCTTTGAGCTCTCGCTTCCAGATTCCCGCCTTCCCACTGTAATTCCTGCACACAAAAAAGAAAGAAAGAGAAGGGGATGAGATCCACTTCAAGTAAGAGAAAATTAACTAATGCAAAGTCGTGCCTCCACGGCAACGGCGCCAAAAAGTGATAATGAAATACGCATGATTTGTAAAAGTGGGTTTTTTAACATCGTTGTAACACACGAATATGCTTTCGCTTTTAAATTTATATTCCTAGATAGGGGAGTATCTAGGGTCATCCAAGGAGGCCAAATGTTTCCAAAAGTGATTCTCTTGCTTGGAATGCAAATCTCAACTTTCTTTTTGGTATTTTTCAATATATCATTTTTTTTTGTTTTAAATTAAGACAACATGCGAAATGGTGGTGGGAAGGTGATTTACACTTCAATTTAAAATACTACTTCTAAGTGGCAAGTAGAGCCTTTCCTTAAGCTCACTTTAGGCAAGTGGCGGCCTAGAATAATTAGGGAGAGGGAGTGAAGAATGCTAAAAACAAGCAAATAGAAATGCAAATAAGAAATTGCAAAGAAGGCAAATATATAAATGAAAAAGTGTTTTACAAAAAGGCCTAGTAGAGGAATGCTTCTACTAATAGAAATTGCAAATAATAAAAGCAAACACAAATCCTCTAGATAGATGGGGAAGAAGAGGGCTTCTTGCTCCAAGGTTGGTGGCTCCCAAGCTTGAAAAGAATCCTCCAACTCCTTCCTTGCTGTGCTCCGCCAAGGTGACGTCCTCCAAGGCAAGCCCTAAGGGGGCGTGCCCTAAACTTCTCTCCAAGGGTGGACGTCCACCCTAGGTCCTCCTTTGCCTGGCCATCCTCCTTGAAGTGGAAGAGTCCTCCTCCTTGGAGTGGCCCAAGTTGAAGAGAGTGGGGAGAAGAAGGCACCAAAAGGGCTGGTGATGTGCCCCTTTAATCTCCTTCTCTACTCCTTCTTCTTGGTCGTATATAGGTGGTATAGGTAGAAAATTACACTAATGGAGGATGCTCCAAAATGGTGGTAGGTGGTGGGTTTATATAGAGTAGGAAGGGGGCTAAGGTGACTCTTGGAATAGAGGGCTAAGATGGAGAGATGGAGGTGGTTGGGGATCCTAAGGCTAAGGGCAATTGGCACCAACTCAAGGGGTGTTAAGGGGGTGGTTATGGTGGTGTTGGTGTCTTTTGGTGGTGGAGAGACACCACCATTTTGGCGCCATCCTAGGGTCTTCTAGAAGGGGGGTTAGGTGGATGGTGGAGATGAAGGGAATTTTGGAGGGAAAGTTGGCGCCAAAAGGGAAGGGTTCTAGAAGGTTATTTTGGAGGGAAAATAGGTGGCTTTTGGTAGTGGTGATGGGGTGAAGGGGTGTGATGGTGGTGGTGCCAACTTGGAGTAGGATAGCTAGCTTAGGTGAGCTTAGTTGATGGAGCTAGCTAGGGTTGAGTTGAAGGTGGTGGATGGCCAAGGAGCTGGGTGCTAGCTAAGCTAAGCTAAGCTAAGCTAGCTTAGCTAGCTATAGAGTAGAGGAGGTATTGGAGCTAGGGTTTGAAGAGAGGAGCTAAGGAGAAGTCTGGAGCAGGAACTGGAGCTGGCTGCTGCTGAAGAGGCTGGCATGGAGCTACTTTAGCTATCTTAGCTTGCTAGTTCTTTGCTAAATGCTGAGCCAAGCTAAAGTGAGCTGGCTTCTACCATAATGAGCTAAGGTGAGCTGGGTCTGGTGCTCCCAGGGAGAATCAAGCTGGTTGAGGCAGCTAAGGTAGCTTAGCTCAACTGAGTTGAGCTAAGCTAAGTCCCCAGGAGCTGGTCTTGAGCTTCCTGAGCTGGAATGAGTTATTCTTCAGCTGGCTGGAGTTGAGTGGAGCTGGATGTAGCTGGATCTGAGCTGGGGTGAACTCCTGTCAACTTAGCTAAGCTAGCTAGAGCTCCTTGTGGACTAGTGGGAGCTGAGATGAGCTATACTCAGCTAAGTTGAGCTGGATCTGAGCTGACTTGAGCTAGGGTGAGCTAAGATGAACTCTCTTGAGCTGTCATTCAGCTGAGATTAGCTGAATGGAGTTAGGATGAGCTAACCCTAGTTCAAGTGAGCTAGGTTCCAACTGTGGTGAGCTGGATCAAGCTGAGTTCCAGCTAGTCTGGGCTTCTCCTTCACCATTTGCCTTCTTGAGTGCTAGGGTTTTTAGGGATCTGTATATCTGTACATCCCTAACACTCACAAAAACATATTAAAAAGATAATAAAAAATGCAATGCATGCCTAACCTATTTTATGCCTAAATGTAGCCCAAAAACCCATTTGCGGAGTAAAATCCTAAGAGCTAGGTTTGTTTTAATGCATAAGAATGATGATAAACTGGCGTTTATCAGACCTCACTCCCTGTGTGTCGAGGCGATAAGCCTCTAACACAAATTCAATATATGCGATGGCGGGAGCTCTTTAGCAACTAATGTGGGACTATCTGCTCCTGCTTCGCTTGCGCACACTGCTGCTGCTTCCTTTGCTCAATTCACACGTAAGGAGTGGTCAAAGGCTCCAATTGACCGTGCGAGGATGCTCCTGGAGGTAGTCTGCTCTATCTGGAGTCGAAGTCCTAGAACTGCAGGCCTGATTAGAGCTTCAAGTAAGCTCGCAGCTGCTGCGTCAATGGACGAGGAGGCTGGAACACCTGAAGCCAAGAAAATGGCCTCGTGGCCTAATTAAACTTGCTCAAGACCTTCATCGGACCACGGCGAGTGCAACGGTGGAGGTTGAGTGGCATGGGGAGGTTCGTGCATGAGTGGCGCAGTCAGACTGTGTGCGTGAGAGTGGGTGTGTTCGGTGGGTCGTTGGAGAGGCTAATAGCCTCGAATACTAGAGGGCCTTTGCTAGGGACACGACAGAGGTGTAGGGATGAACGGTGGCTAGGTTGGTGGAGTGTAGTGGCCGTGCAAGCTCGTCAGAGGTACATCGACGAGGTGGAAGACGGAGGATGGTAGGGCAAGTCGGCAGTCGAAATGGAGTGGTGAGTGTCTGAAAATGAAGAGTGGAAGATGAGGAGTTGTTTAGGAGAGGAGGTAGATGAAGGGGAGCGGAGTTGGTGCCGATTAAGCTATGGTCGGCACTGAAGACGAAGCTGCTCTGATAAGAGGTGGACGGCGAGGATGAAGGAGGTAGGGACGCCGGCTGGTGCTGCTTGACGCAGAAGAAGGCATGGAAGAAGAGTCTGTTGCTGGTATTGCGGTCAGACGATAAGGGGAGGCAAGGAGAGTCGTCGGAGCTTGAAGAGCAATTTGGTCGAAGGAGGAGGGACGAAAATTGAGGATTCCTCTGGTCAAAGTCAAGCTTAAGGGATTTGGTATGAGCAGGGGGTGCTTTTATACACCTCAGGACGGTTAGAGCTTGGGAAGCAAGCTTCCCAAGCTTGGAAAGCTCGCCGGTGTTTGGGAATTCCTTAATACACAAATCTCTCATGCAAATGCATGAGAGATTTGGAAGGTTTTATGGCTTAGGATCGAGTTCAAAAGGGAATTTCTTGACGAACTTTCCTTTCAAATTTGAAAGGGATTCGTCGAGAAATCAGGGAGTTCTTTCCTTTTTAAGGTCACCGAAGCAAGTAGGAATATGTTTAATGGTGGTAGGGACCTTTTTGTGATAATGACGATAAAGTTAGGGGCCTATTTGAAAATATTTTGAAAGTTAAGTGTAGAAATGTAATTAGATAGGACCAATTTGCAAACTAGGTCAAGAAAAACTCCTTTTGGGTCCAAATTTTGGTACAAACCTAATTTGGACCTAAGGAATCCATTGGTGAAGTTGGATTTTGATTTTGACCATGTTTGACTAGGTAATTTATGCAAAACTTAAATTAGGGCAATTATCTGTCTGTGTCTCTATTCTGGGTCAAAACGGGTTCTGATGGTCAATTTGAAAGTTACAAACCATAGAGAATATTTTTCTATGAATTTTAGAGGGTTTAGGTGAATTTTATCCTGATCAAAACCTCAGTTACTTAAGCGGATCTATTTTTAGGGTTTCAAAAAGTCATTTAATTCTCAGAACACATGCAAACCCTTTTATGATTATTCTATCCCACTTGTTATCTTTTTAAGACCATTTGACCTTCATTCCACCCCTGAGAAAACCTGTGGTTGTATTGCATTCATGATAAGATGGTAAAATTACAGTTTTAACCGTAGTTTCTTATTTGTCCCTCAAAATGATTATGCAGTGACTTGTGACTCTCTGGCAGTTATGTAGGAGCATTTACTGACTTAATTGGGTTAAAATGAGCTAGCTATGGCTCATGATGGTGTTCCCATCAGTCGGGCCTATGATTTGTTAGGATGCAACCCAAGTCCAAAATGTCGGACAATAGGAAAATCAAGATAAAAAAGATAATCAATAAATTTGTGCTTAGGTTACACATCCCCATAATCAAAAATGTCATAGGGGTCCTGGTAGAAGGTTGGTGGTTTTGAGTCTATACGAACCCTTAGACTCAAATTTCTGCTTCCCCCAAAATTGGCTTCCCATATCTTCATTTCCAGATTCCTATCCTCCACAATCGGGATTTCTGGGACCTAAAAAATGTCATCATCCCCATATAAAATATCCAAACCCAAAATTTGTGGCTCAAACAAAATTAACTTGGGTTTGGTAATCTAAAGAAGATAATCATCATTATACTCAACGGGGTGTAATTGAGGAATGGAGCTATGAATTGAATCATCCATGAAAATAGGATTTGTATCTTCCAAACTAGCCCCAACAAGATCAATTTCCTCAATTATAGGGTCATCAAATGATTCATCGAATTCCTCAAGTCTAGTCATCTCATTGAAATCATTTACCTCAAACTCAGGTGATACTTCACATAGCGATTCTTCACCTTCAGAATCAAAGAATTCTGGATCCGCATTTATATATGTCTCAATATCATCTATCATTGCCTAGTCCATGGAGACATACTTTTCCTTGTACCCTGGCTCAGAGATCATGGGTGAAGAAATCAATTCATCCTCAACTGGTTGCTCTAGACCAACCTAGTCATCCCCGATCTTATAAAATGTGTCCCCCCATATAGGTGCTTGAGCGGATTCTAACATTAGCTCTCTTGAAGGGAGTTCATCCTTGGAATCATCCTAAGATTAGACTAGAGCAATCATAAATCTAATCCTCAATTTCGACAACTTCCTAAGTAAAAGGTCACCTAGATCTTTATCCTTAACATCTTGGAGCCAATCCAACAAATACTTACTAAGATCATCAATCATTTCAATCAAAGGCTCCAATTCTTCAATGCAAGGTGTTAGCTGAGCTTCTAAAGATTGAATAGTATTCCTTAAGTTAGCCAACACCCTATCTTGGACCTGTTTCACCTAAACCAAATGGTTTGGTTCAAGGTTGGGTGGGTTTGGGTTTAGTCCAAGGGAGTCAAGAAATTGAGGTTTTTGGTGCCCTCCCTAATAATAGGTCGTTTCTGATTATTTATAAAGGGGTGGTGACCAATATGTAGTGTAATCTGGGGGAGGTAAGAGTTGTAATCAGGACATCCTTCTTGATTGTAGATCGTATTAGGTTGTTCGAAGGAAGGCAGTGATCTATAATCGATGTAGATCAGAGAAGGATAAAAATCATGGTGTCCAGGGTTAGACCCTGAACATGGAGGTCCTGAATTGTATCGCCAATCAGGATTATCCCAATTAGTAGATGGGTGAGAATAAGTCTGGTTAGGATAATAATCATCTTGGGAATAAGTAGTGGTAGGAGGGCAAGAGTGGAAATGCGAGTAGTATGAGGAATGATCCGTGGCAACGTAGGAGGAAAAAAGGTGCCCTGCAATACAAATAATCAAACATGTCCTTAGGTGGGGTAGCCTAATGACCTGCATACTCTCAAAACCCATCTTGAGATGAAAGAAACGATTTGATCTACTTCTTTCCGATCAATCCAAGTAGTTAGAGGAAGGGATTAAGGAGAAGGTTCTTCCCATGGTTTTCGCCTCAGGTTCCTTTGATACACCCCAACCGCGGTTGTTTGACTCTACTCCCCTAGTTAGACATCAGATTGAATAGTAGAAGCAAGTTAATCGAAAATAATCTCTATCTGGGCCCCGAAGAGCAAGTCCAATCCTTAAGGCCAACGTTTACTCTATTTTAATTAGGCTTAGGTTTGAATGTGCTTGGAAATGTGATGGGCCCTTTATCTGGGTTATGCCCATAAAGATTGATTAATATGTTGTGTGTATGCACAACCAATGGTTTTCAAGTAAGATTATTTTTAGATGTAGTGAATTTTAGGGTTCAAATCTTGCTTTGATAGCTTTTAGGGTTTAAACTAAGGTGAATTCAATCAAGTTTAGGAGGCACACCAGGATTTGCAAACATAGGTGAAGATGTTTTCCTTTAAAATCAAAATAAGATGGAGTGCCTGGTACTAACCTTAAATGTTAACCCTAATGAGCAAGCTACTTGATGAGTTGTTTTTAGATGAAGTGGTGCGGCCCAAACAACTTAAACAATTAGCTTGATGCACCATTGAATTAGGCACACAAGTGATTATCTAGTCTGATTTCTACTCGATTATGTGTTGATGAGTGTACTGGTTCCAAAGATCGGGTTACCGGTTGAGTATGAAAAATCAGAAGATGTTGTGTACCTCTGTGGAATTTTTTAGATATTTTTTATATATATGGAGGGTGAGGTGGGTGGAGGTGACAACCAAATAACCAAACTAAGCTTAGGGTTTATGCAAGCTCCTAGGTTAATTAGGGTTTGTGTTGTTTATGTGGTGGAATGAAAACTAGTGGGTGGGAGGTGTGGGGGTAAACTTACAGACCGTTCAACAACACTTTACTCCAATCTTACAGCTCTGGCTCACCTTAAAAGAGTACCTGCAATCACAGTAAGAAAAGAGAAAAGTGAGGTAAACGATTAGTAAGGTGAAAAATGCAGGAATCAAAGAGCATTGCCTCCCTGGCAAGAGTGCCAAAATGTTGAATGAGATTTCTATGCTAAAGGATTTGAGTTTGAAACCTGTCATTGTAGTTGCGTAAAAATCCGTCAAATAGATAATTTTAACCGAAACTCTATTGAGTCCCGGGTCAAACACGGGGAGACGAACGTTTGAACAAAAATTGCATAGGAATTACTGTCACGAAAGCATATTAGCTGGTTGAAATTAATCTACTAGCTATTCTACTTAAAGAATAATTAATGAAAAAGAGAGATCGAATATTACAAAGAAAAGAGAGAGAGACAGAGAGAGTGAACCAACATTTGATAACCATATAATGTCATTACATCTACTTGCTACACTAGAAAGCAATAAAAAGAGAAGGGGGTGAGAAGTTATCCTCCTTGATGGTTGCTTGGAGGACGAGCCACGTTGACAGAGCATGTGGACGAGGGTGGTGAGATGCTGGATGAAGGAGAATGGAGCTAGAGGACAGAGAATGAAGCAAGGCGACGTCTCAGTGGGATCCACTTCCCGAATGGTGGTAAGAGAACAACTGCGGGAGCTCCACGAACGGGGGATGAGAAGATGGAAAAATTATGTTTAAGACTTTAATGGAGCATCCTAGGTGTGTTACCATCTCATAGAGCTTTGGAGGCGGTGAGAGAAGAAAAGGGATGATAAAATGAGTAGTAGGGGTGGCCTTTTTATAGGTGTAAACATTGAGGGCAAAAGGGTCTTTTAAGGCCTTAAACATAAATGCAGGGGTCTTTAGTGATGGATATAACCATCACTATAGCTGAGTGTTGGTGAATGAACGCCTCTTTTCCTTCAGCCATTGACGCGCTTCATCTCGCACGCTTATCTTCAGCCGTCTGATCAAGTGATAGGACGGCTTAAAAGCCATGTGCACTGCTTCCTCTTTTGCTGTTACCACGCGTGCATATGATGATGCATCTGATGGTTCATCATCGCGCGCATGTGGCACAATCCCTCATCTAGTGCTCGAGAAGGTGCCGTATCTCACCCGCCACTGCCGTTCAATGTCAATCGAATGGTCAAATTGAGTGCACATGCTTGCATTGCTCGAGTTGAAGCCGACAGGGCTCGAACCCTCACCGCTTTCTTCATGTGGAAGCTCTCGACCGCTACATTGAGGGGCTCTTTTGGTCGCGTTTGTGTTTTAAGGGGCGGGCTCTCGCAACCGTTGGATGGCGATCCAACCGTCGAGAGAGCTCACACCCTTCCCTTTAGTAGAATTAGTGAGCGGCCTAAGATTGAATCTCAACCATTGGATCAATGATCCAATGACTGGGATTAGATCGGGCGATGAAGAGAAGATGTTGCAGGTAGTTTTGGGCACTTTAGGTGGCTGGGATGGCACCACATGGCACCATCCTGGTCGTCCATCTTTTCTGACTTGTAGATGGTGCCACAAAAGTCGGATTGGATCGATTTTGTATCGTTGGGCTACGATCGTTGATCTAAACCCATCCTTGAAGTTGGATTCGTCATCTGAGGTACAGATTTTACACCACATTGGCCCTTGTCCTCTGATCTTTCTTAAACTATATCTGATGCTATGGAAATCCGATCAGGGTGATCTCGGAGGTGTTGGACTCCAATCGTCGCCCTGATCAGATCCATATGGTTGGGTCTTCAATCCGAGGCCCTGATAAAAATTGCCCTGGCCCCTGACTAGAAAAAGGAAAATTAACCTAAAATTTGTAAAAACTAATCTAAATGTATAATGATGCATGTTATGTAATATTTATAATACATGATACATCTATAGACCTAGGAACATGCATAAATAGGCATTTTAGGTCAATTAGATGTGTGCACATCAGTGCCATTTTTCTTTGCATCACTAACAATCATGGCAATGTAATATAGAGGTTATATCTTTTATAGATATGATACAAGAGTACCAAAATTGCTTAACATTTGTAACCTACAGAGTCTAATAAAGAACAAGGCAAATACATTGACAAAGGATGAGCATGAGACGTTGTCGAAAATCTTCCTTGCTAGGCCAAGCACCTATGGTGTCATTAGGAAAGCATTTTTTCCGCTACATCTACCCAGGCATTGGATCTTGCTTGTTGCTTGGTTCTAGACAAAAGAGTACAAGGTTTACAACTCATTGCCAAATAATTGGAGAAGTAGACAAGAAGCATTTAGATGGGCAAGTTACATATAACTAACTAATAAAGAATGTCGTCCAAATATAAATTATAAAATTTGATTACACTGTTCTTTTGATACTTGCAAAAAGATATTGCAACTAAATTCTTCACGATGAATGTGCCATCCATCAATACCAAAGGTTGGAAGATCAACTTCATTGCAGATTTACCGCAGCAACCAGAAAAGTATAGATTGTGGGGTTTATCTTCTGAAGTATATGGAGATTATTTGTGAAGATAAACCAATTAGATTTGACTATGCTGACATAGGGAAATTCAGAGCTGAGATCATTGCAATTTTGTTGGAATGTGGAAACGAGGAAAATGATCAACTTGTTTTTCAGTTGCTTACAGATATGAAGTGATGGGGCTTAGTGATATTAATTAGATATTTCAAGTAGAAACATTAGTTCTATACATGTTTTTAGAACTTTTTGAATGGTTGAACTTGTGACGAGAAGTGCTGTGAACATTTTTTGCATGTTTGTCTTTGATGAACGAACGTTCAAAAGATTGTGATTATATCCATAAAAATAAGTTTTTCAGGTTTCATAGAATGAAAGATCTTGAGTATAAGGTTTGGTGATATCTTGTGGGTATATCTCATAATATGAATGATTACTTATTCTTCTAAATTTAAAGCTTGTTGATGGGGTTTTTGAAATATTGATGTTTCTTTGTTGAAATGATTGTATATTAAGAAAGATTACATGATAGTTAACTGCAATAGATGGTTGTTGCTATATGACTAATATTTGAGTTACAATGGACCATTGAAAAAGTCCTTAGTAGGTTTAATACAAGTATTTGGGCGTATGCAAAAAAAAAAGGCATACAACACTATTCCTTAAAACTGAAATACAAAAAGATGTACATGTTTGCAATACATTTACAAAATGCTTTTTGCAATGCAAAATAAAGTTTGTAATATAAATCATAGTAATACATGCATTCAAGTTAGTTTGTTACAAAAAAGTATCCTATGATATATATAATTACTAACCCATCTTCTGATGCAATCAACTATTAAATATTGATATAATACGAAGAACAAGTTGTACAATAAAATTTGAAAATAAAATGACTATCATAGGAACTAGCAAAAATAAAAAAAATAAAATCCACACTAAAAAAGTGTTCGCAACTACACAGCTTCCAAAAAAGAATAAAAACATCCAAAATATTGCAATCATTCCATCCCATGTCTTAGGTCTTCATGCAAATTATCCCCTCTGAAGTGAAAAAAGAAAAAAAAAAGGTTAGAATGTTTATCAAACTTGTATGAGAGGGAAAAAAAATTACTTTGAGTACTCGGAAGCTAAAGACGATTATTTCTTTGGGCAATTCCACGAGTCATGTCCAACATATAACTTCAGGAAATATTTACATTGGCATCCTTTGCCTTACTTTTGCTCTGAAATGGGCTTCAACCTACTGCTGCCTAATTTTGGTCTTCCACTTTACCACTACCCTTCGATTTTGCAACTTTGGGTTCTCTGATATTTATGCAACCAACTTGTGATAAATTGGTAGATCGTGAGATAGGAAGTTCATCAGTTTAAACTTTGTCCTTGATCATTCTATGAATCTCGGAAGAAGCACACTCAATTAGTTCCTTAGCCTTGACAAATGTATCCTCATACTTCAATACTTCATTTATAAGAATATTGAAGCAAAGGTGGTGAAGCTCCTTGGCATCATGAGTGTGGCCGAAAACTTTGTAAATGGGATATGCACCTGATTTCCTTATGTTATTCTCCCACCATGGAAGGATATAACAATCATCCAACTTGCAAATGTTCATGTGTTTCAGGATGGTGAATATGTGTTTACAGGGTATTCCAGAGAAGTCCATTGATATGCAATCACAACGATACGCATTTGTAGAATTGTAAAAGGAAACTTCATTGCTGCCACAAATTGATCCAATAGTTGAGACCTTGAACCTTGATTCAGGGTTGTGCATTCATGTATCAAGAACGTTAAAAAGCAAACAATCATTAATTTCCCTTTGAACATCAAAGAATACCGTTTTAGTATAGATATCTGCAAGCTCGTACTGTCTGCGCACAACACGCAGGTAGACCCGAAGCTCGTACCCAGAAATTTCGATTTCCAGACATCTGGGAAGTGGTCCAAACATCTGACCGACAATCTAGATGTCTTAAAAGGCTTAGGACAGAACGGATCTTTACATCATAACAAACTTAGAGGAAGTTTCATCCCCGAACTTGAGCTAGCTAGGGTGCGGAAAGAGAACTATATACGCATAACAAACTTAAAGAGGACCGAAGCCGGTCCGGAAAGATGTATCCTCAAAAAGATCTGGGTACTGCTCTCGCATCGCCGCCTCAGGCTCCCAGGTAGCCTCCTCATACCTCTGACGCCTCCACAAGACCTTCACCAAGGGTATCTGCTTCTGTCTTAAACTCTGGACGACTCTATATAGTATCTGTACTAGTTGCTTGGGGTAGGTCAGGTCGTCACCCACCTCGACACTCTCATGGCTCTAAATGTGACTGGGATCGACGATGTACTTCTTGAGGTTGGACACGTGGAACACGTCGTGCACACCGGAAAGTTGGGGAGGAAGGGCAAGCCTATAAGCAATGGGTCCTACCTGCTCCAAGACCTCAAAGGGCCCCACAAACCTTGGCGCAAGCTTCCCTTTCACCCTAAACCGCTGCAAGCCCTTCATGGGCGAAACACGAAGAAAGACATGATCACTAACCTTGAATTGTACCTCTCTACGCTTCCGATCGGCATAACTCTTCTGTCTGCTCCTGACAGTGCGAAGTCATCTATGAATCTGCTCAATCACCTCCTGACTCTGCCAGATCAGCCTGGGGCCAGCCTCCCACTTGGTCCCCACCTCAACCCAACTCAAGGGCGCAGTACACCTCCATTTGTACAGAGCCTCGTAGGGTGCCATGCCGATACTCGAGTGATAATTATTATTATATGCAAACTCTACCAGGGGCAAGTGCTCCTCCTAAGAGCCCCTCCAGTCCAGTACACAGGCACGTAAAAGGTCCTATAGGATCTGTATCATGTGCTCTAATTGTCTATCCATCTGGGGGTGGTACGCCATACTAAACCTCAACCGTGTCCCCAAGGACTGTTGAAACTCAGCCCAAAACTGGGAAGTAAAATGGGTATGTCAGTCGGATAAGATCTCACACGAAACTCCTTGCAAACATACCACGTCACGAATATACCTCTCCACCAACTGCGCTAGTCCCAAGGTGACTCAGATCGGCAAGAAACATGACATCTTCGTCAATCTGTCTACTATCACCCAGACTGCGTCGTGTCCTTGCTCGGTAACGGGCAAGCCCACCACCAAGTCCATGGTGATGCTCTCCCACTTCCACTCTAGCACAGGAGGTGGCTGTAACGGCCCTGCAGGCCTCTAATGCTCGACCTTCACCTGCTGGCACACCAAACATTGCTGCACGAACTCACCTACATCCTGCTTCATCCCTCTCCACCAAAAGTCGCATCTCAGATCATGGTACATCTTCATGTTCCCGAGATGTATGGTGAACCTGGAACCATGTGCCTCAGTTAAGAGCTCTCTTAACAACTCCTCGTCTCTGGGAATGCACAAACGTCCCCTCATGCACAATACCTCATCTAAAAAAGAGAAGTCTCCTGGGTCCCCTGACAGTACTCTGTCTCTCAACGACTACAGATACGAATCTGCCATCTGTCCTGTGATGATGCGGTCTATCAGCTCTGGTCTCGTCTGTTGTGTCACTGTCACTGCCCCACAATGCCCCTGTAACTCCTGGGGTCGCCAGCTACCCAACTCCTCCATAAGTCTCCAACTCTGTGCCTGTAAGTTGGCCAAGTGGGTGGGCGCCTTCCAGCTCAAGGCGTCAGCCACCACGTTGGCCTTCCTTGGATGGTAGGAGATGTTGCAGTCATAGTCCTTCAGGAGCTCTAACCAACGTCTCTGCCTCATGTTAAGCTCCTTCTGATCAAACAAGTACCTGAGGCTCTTATGGTCCGTGAATATCTCAAAAGTATCACCGTAAAGGCAGTGCCTCCATGTCTTCAACGCGAAGACAACATCGACCAGCTCAAAGTTGTGGGTTGGGTAGCTATGCTCATGGGGCTTCAGTTGCCACGAAGCGTAAGCGACAACGTGACCCTGTTGCATGAGCACACCCCCTAACCCCTGCAACGAAGCGTTCATGTAGACAACGAAATCGCCACTACTATCTAGGATGGTGAGCACTAATAACACTGCATCTTGAGTTGATAATTCTATTAAATGGGGTCCATCTTAAGAACAAAAATGCACAGATAACGCATCATAAATAGAATGGGAGCATTGCATGCATCATACATCAAGATTCCTTATAAAATAATATTAATGGCCATTTGTATAAGTACTTATCAAAGCAAGCCTCAGATGACCAATCAGACAACACAAATGGATTCAGAGCGACGAATGGAGTCCAACGGACTCAAAATTGGCCAAATCCAACATCCAGAGCTCCCGCAATGGGCCCAAAAAGTTCTGACAGTTGATCTGATGATCAATGGCCCACGACGCGCCATGTGGCACCCGCTCGCTGCACCCAAACCGCCGATCGATCTCGCCTTCACCTGGAGGATGAATCTCAACCGTCGATCTTCGATCGAACGGCTGAGAGCCTGATTGCACAGCAATCATAGGTTTTAATTGACCTAAATTAAGCTAAGACTTGGCATAAGTTAGGGTTATTCATGCATGCATATGCATTATCTGCATCTTTACTGCTTTCCTTTAGCTATGCATAAAATAATGTTATAATGTGCTGATTAAGTGTATTATGTCGATTGCAGGCAATAAGCAGATCTGGAGCTGGATCTGGAGCAGGATCTGAAGCTGGATCTGAAATAATGGGAGTTGTGGCAGAGCTAGAGCAGAAGGCCTAGTTTAGATGTAGGAATAATAATGTAAGGGGGTTAAAGGTTTTCTGTTCTATTAACTAGAAATAAAGCAGTAAAATGTGAAGAGCTTTAGTCCATCCTAGCCCTAGGATAGCCTAGAGACTTCCCCAAGCCTTAGCCACCCTTAAATTAGGTCACAACACCCTAGGAAGCCCTAAAACCGTAGTTCCAACCCTTCTCTGGACGTCCAAATAAGTTTTAAGACATCCAGGACCCTTAGCCAACTCCCGCACACTTCAAACCCACTTCTACAGTGTTATTGGACCTCCAGACACTCTGTCAGACGTCCAATTTCTGCAGAATACCCAAAACAGAACCCGAAATCCTTCCTGACTCTGATTGGACATCCAGACAACAAGTCTGGACTTCTGATTTTTGAGTATAAGACGTCTGATTATATAATTAGGCGTCTGATACTGCTCTCCAATTCCTGTTTTGAGATTTAAGCCTTGATCTTGGATCTCTAGGTCCCTAAACCCAATTCCAACCCCATAGGAACCTAAATTAAGGTGCCCAAACCATAGTACATCACCTCTAGACCTCCCTAAGGACCTAATGAGGTCCTCACTAAACCTAATTGACTTGGATCTTAGTCAAATCCATCAACCTATTCAATTGGACTCATTGAGTCCAATTGAGCCCTGATCTCAGCACACACTATCCAATTGGACTCAGTGAGAGTCCAATTGACCTAGACTTGATTGAGTTGTTTTACTCTCAATTAAGTTTCCACACACCCAATTAAACTTGTATTAAGTTTAATTGCACTTTACCTTAGTGAATTAGGGTTTATAACCCTAATTTGAGACCTACCTTGACCTAAACCCAGTAGAACCCAACCTAAACAACCTAGCCACCTAAGTTTCGACCCACACACACCCACACACACCATCCACACGAAAATATCTAGCCTAGAGTTCTCTAGAACTCTCTACCATGTGTGGTTGCCTTGGTTGCCAAAAATAGCAACCAAGAGCCATTTAATTTTTAGATCCACATTTGGTGGATCTAAAAACCACCATCCACCCTCTCTCTCTCACTCTCCCATGAGCTCCCATCATAGGCCTCTCTAGAGAATTCCATAATTCTCTAGAGAGCTTCCATTGGGTCTATAAAAAGACCCCATGGGTGGCCATTTGCACCCATTCACTCACTTGGCAATTGCTCTCCATTGGTGCCATTCACGCCACCTCCACTTAGCCACTCACTCCACCTCCACGAGCTCACTACCACCACCATGGAGGACACCATGCCGGGATGCTGGATCAACCCTACCTCTCTCCAAGGGTCAGCCTAAGCTACATTGGCCGCCCCTCATTCTCTTCTCAACCACTCCAAGGCCATCGGGGACCACCCCTGAATGCCCTCTATTCTTCTAGCTCTAGATCATGCTCTTCATAATTTTTATTGCTTTCATTTACTGCTTTAGAGTAGTCTTATTTCTCCCCCAATGATGCATGCGAAATCCCCCCGTTGATTCTTGTATGCAATCATTTTCTGGTAGTTAGATTTAATTTTAAGCATTCATGTATAAGCTTTCCTCTAGATTTCCTTGTGCAATAACTCTCCCATGATGAATGAAATTTCATTTTATATATATATATCTCTTATGTGTTTGAAATCACCTTGAGCTGAATGATTATCATATTTGAGTGATTTAAGTGCCTGCTCTTTAACCGCCTATATATTACGCACCAGCATGTCATTTGAATAAAGTAGAGCGGCTTTAAGATCGAAAACTGAAACACGCCTCCCAGAGACGAACGACCGGGACTCAAGTCTCGTTATTTTACAAAATAATATTTTTGACAAATGTTTTTGCGCGACTATACTACGATTTTCGACGACTTTCAAATGCGCGAAAATGGCTTTCTGTCAGAGCCGCTCGCACACCCGCCCTCGTTGCAACAAAGCAGCGGGCGCAGTGCAGCGGTCGAAGAGCTCACCCGTGCTCACGCGACGTAGGTTCGAAGCGTGCTGCGCAGAAATTGCAAGGCAAAGGCACACGCGGGCGAAATTGGACCACCCGATCAATAGCGGAAGGGTGCGATTGCGAGACATGGCGCCCGCAAATGCATCTTGACCAGACGCTGCGATGACGCAGGGGCGTGGGCACGATCCAAGTGCGCGCCCCGCACGGAATCTCAGCCGTACGATCTTCGATCAGACGGCTTACGACGCACGCACGCGGATCAGACGCGAAGAACCACAAGGCGCGCGTGAGCAACCGGTGGGCAGGGGGCTTCACTGACGTTTTGGGAAGGGTTTTAGCGACGTCTCGGATGTCGCTAAAACCCCTTCTTCATTTGGAAAGCCCTTCTTCCTATTTAAACCCCTTCCAACCACCCATGGAAGGAATTCACTCCACTTGCAAGTGCTCTACCCCACTCCTAGCTACCATTAAGCCATCTTGTAGTCACCGGAGCCGACGAGCCACCGACAGAGCCCCTCTCCACTACCGTGGCTACCTCACCATCTTCCTTTTCACTTTCCCTCTTTATCTTAAGCTTTACTTTACCTATGTTCAAGCATTTATCTAGTGTTGTAATTATAAACTAAAGTTGCATGTCAAATGAAGTTGTTTTCTATCTAGTCACTTGCCCTCTTTTATGTTAAAGCTGCATGTGTGAATGAAGAAATTCTAACCCTATTCTCTCTCTCTCTCTCTCTCTTTCTCCCTCTCTCACTCGCTTTTCATCCTCGTCTTTTCGCAAGAAAAACCCATGATTTTCGTGACATTAAGTGACAAGAAAAATTCGATTTTCATGCCTCCCTGAGATCGACACTTGGACTCACATCCGTTTCTTCATTTTAAAACCGACGTTGCGAGCGCAAGCTATAACGACTCTTCTAAACACACGCGTCACGTGCATGTCAGTTTTTGGCGCCGTTGTCGGGGAGGCAACGGATTTGTTTTGTCACTTCCATTTTACATTCATGCTCACATCATCTAACGCCTTGTCTCCTACTTGATGGTTGCAGGAATTCGATGCTTGGACGGCAAAGCAGTGCAACTCATGACGATAACGAGGGAGTAAGCGCAACAAGGACCAGTCGTGAGTATTTCTTCACTCATGGTTGTTTTCTTACTTAAAAATCTAAAAAAATTGTAAAATTGAAAAAATTAGCGTGGTGTGTGATTGCCTAACCCACATCCTTAACACATCACCAAACAAAAAAAATACACTCTAACATTCTGAACAAATTCTTGGAGTGTTCTTTTTTCTTTTTGAGTGGTGCTTGCGAAGCCACCTTGAATTGACTTGGGCTGCACTACTCAACCCTAAAATCGACTCATCCAATAGAAGCTGCATGATCACTAGGATGAGTACATTAGGGTTGTAGAGCCTCTACATAATAAAAGGAAATCTACTTTCACCAAATTGTGTACAAAACTTGACATGCCCACTGAAACTTATCTGAAAACATTAAGACACGTCAATCCTAAAAGACACAAAAGTAAGGATGAAACATTAAAAGACACCACATCTAAAATCCTTGCTTGAAAACCATGTTTTGATAGGAGCACATACACTAAAAGTGGAAAACTAAAAGGCATTACCCCAATCAACGTCTCATCACATAACCCTAGCACAAGCACTGTCCTAGCCCTTTTAAAATGGAGTACACGTGCCCTAGGCAGGACTGGGTTAAGTCTCGAGAGGCGAGGTTTTGTTCGGTGGGTACTTGGCTTTCATTCCCTTAGTAGAATCTGGTGACTAGGCTGCGGGGCAATGTCAAACGACCGCAGTTGTGGGGTCTATGGAATCGACGGCGCAAGCCAAAGGAAGAACCTTCCCTGCAATCCCCTCGTAATCAACTTGGCTAGATTAGCATTGGGAAGGGGAGTCTAGTGCTTACGGACTTAATCACCCTTTTCAGATTTCTAGGTCTCCTAAGGAATACACCATAAGGACTAGGCTTATTTGCTTGATTGAACACACACTTGCATCTGTCGCTCTCCACATCCCCTCCTGTTCTTCTCTAGTGTATGCACGGGAGACGCTCACTGCGTCACGAGTTATTTGTTTTGGGACGGGAATCCAAGTGACTTGATTCTACTAGAAACATGGCTGAACCTAGGGTAGATGAGGTTGAGGACCAACCCCCACCAGGCACAATGGCCATCATCCAAGCCCAGATTAATGCAAACCACCGGCTTCAGCAGCAACAGATCCACACTATCATGCAAGCCATACACTGATTGCAGAACCCACAAGGGCAACCACCACCACCTTTCCAAGGCCCACAAGGGCAACCACCACCTGATCTACCACCATTCTAGGATCAACCGAGGCCCCTCTGCGACTTCTACAATCATTCCGCTATTCGACTCGAGCCGCACCTTAGGATCCCCAAAGGGGGAGATTATTTTGAGCTAAAATCAAATGTTTTGAGCCTGATTCAGAGCCACTTCCATGGAAGCTCAAATGAGAACCCCTTCCAGCACCTAGAGGATCTTGACCGGATAGCCCGAACTGTGAAACCTAGGAACATTAGCCTTGACATTGTTTTGATTAAGATGTTCCCCTTCTTACTAAGAGACAAGGCATCCCACTGGCTTAGAACCCTAGGTAGACCCATCACCACCTGGGAAGAATTGAGGCATGCATTCTTGAAGAAATTCTTCCCCATAGGAAAGACCAATGCCCTCAGAAGAGCCATTACTACCTTTACACTCCAGGGTGGGGAATAGTTCCATGAGGCGTGGGAGAGATTTAATGAACTCTTGAGGAAATGCCCACACCACGAAGTACCAATGTGGCAATTGGCCCAAATCTTCTACCACGGTCTGGAAAGCAACCTACGGAACTTCGTCGATGCCTCATGCGGGGGGAATTTCTTGAACAAAGATAAGGAGAGCGCATTTGAGCTCTTTGAGTCTATGAGCGAAAATTCGCTCAACAATGCCTCCATGACCCAGTTTAACTGATCCAGTCAACCCCGTGGTGGGATTTATGAGGTACAAGCAAATTCTGGAATGGTTGACATGGACATCATTGTCAAGAAACTAGATCGAGTGGAATTGGTGGATAAAAAGATTGATGAGCTACTAAACCAGACCAGGAACCCATTATAGACCTTCTCCCTAGCAAAGGGAGCTCACAATGTTGACCTGGTCCAGTCCTTAAGCCAATTGAACCTGGAACAACCCCTAACCACGTTCTAGGGAGGGACCTTTGCTCCCTTGACCCTTGATTACTCTCTTCCCTCCTCGTCAACATCTGCTATCCTTGAAGATGTACAAGTTGTCCAAGGTTATGCTAAACCTGACCCTTTCTCCAACACTTACAACACTGGCTGGCGTAATCACCCCAACTTTGGTTGGACAAACCAGAAATCACCTCAATTCCAGAACCAGCCCAGGCCAAACCAGCAGCCAAACTTGCCCCCCTATCAGCAAGGACCACCAGTTAGACCCCCATATAATCAAAATAGGGCAGCCCCTCCCCCGCAGAACCAAATGGACACCTTGATAAAGATGATGGCTGAAATGAACTAGAAACATCAGGAGGAAATGGCTTTAGTAAAGGGACAGTTAAGCCAACTTTTGGACTATAAACAACAAGGATCCCTACCTTCCCAGCCACAATCGAACCCATGAAACATGATTAACAGAGGCCCCAATTCGCAAGGGTTCTAGGGCAATCCCAGGCAGGCTCACATGGTCCAGCCAACCCCACAAACATCCCCTGGGTTTGGTGCTTCTTCATCCTCGTCTTCTCAAGGATCAACCCATGGTCCCAATGCCTCTACGAATGCGGTAACCTTGAGAAGCGGCACCAAAACCCAGGATCCCAAATGGCTGACTCTCCTCGAGACTTCACCAGCTAAAATACCCAACTCAGAAGAGGCACTGGAAAAACCCAAGGACCCAGAAATAGATCCTATCCTTATTCAGACACCCTACCCTAAGGCCTTGGAGACAATCAAGAAGAAGAAAAGTGTTGTGGAAACTGAGGAGCTTTTGGAGATCTTTAAGCAGGTTCAAATTAATATTCTGCTCCTTGAATCTGTTAAGCACATCCCAGCTTATGCCAAGTTTTTAAAGGATGCCTGTACACCCAAACATAAGCTAAGACCTCAAGCACCTAGGAAGGTTGTGCTCTCCGAGCAAGCAAGTTCCGTAATATCAAGCAACCTTGCACTCAAGCAAACTAACCCAGGAGCACCCCTGATATCCTGCAATATCAGGGACATGACATTTGATAGAGCGCTCCTGGACTTAGGTGCTTCCATCAATCTGATCGCAACAACCCTGTACCACCAATTTGGTTTTGGAGAGTTGACACCCACACCTGTCACCATCCATCTGGCTGATAGATCTGTGAAAACCCCGAAGGGGGTTGTCGAGGATGTGATTGTACGGGTCAAGGACTTCTATTTTCCGGTCAACTTCTTGGTGCTTGACATGGAAGTCCCTGAAAAACTACAGAATGCACCCATAATCTTAGGCAGACCTTTCTTAGCTACAGCTAAGGCAAACATTGATTGTGACACGGGATGTATGAAAATCACCTTCAGAGATAAGAAAATGTAGTTGGATATCTTCTGGGTGACCAAGTCTTTTGATTGCGATTATGTTGAGGAACATGATCCCGTGGAACCTTTGGTCGAGGAATGCCTCACCCTTAGTTCTGTTTTAGACCACCAATCCTGTAAGGACTGTTCTGACCCGTCACCATCGCTGCCCATGGACCTCTGTAGGGCTGATTACCATCAAACAACACCATCTGAGGAGATTGATGATGTTGATCAACTCCTGCCTTTCCCTTTCCCTTCGACTGTAGTTCCACTCGCACCCGAACTAAAGCCACTACCTGAGAATCTCAAGTATGTCTTCTTGGGACCTGACCAGACTTTCCCTGTGATCATTAACTCTCATCTAACCAAGGATTAGGAACTTAGGTTGACCGCGACCCTTTCAGAACATCGGGCCGCCATTGGATGGACCATTTCAGACTTGTGAGGAATTAGCCCCGCCTATTGCACTCATAAGATTTACCTGGAAGACGGGGCACGACCCTCCCGCCAGATGTAGAGACAGTTAAACCCAAATATGCAGGAGGTCATTAAGAAAGAAATTATCAAGTGGCTTGACACCGACATCATCTATCCCATCTCTGACAGCCCCTGGGTGAGTCCCACTCAAGTGGTTCCAAAGAAAGTCGGGCTCACCGTGGTTACCAATGAGCATGGTGAATCCATCCCCACCCGCACCACCACCGCATGGCTGGTGTGTATTGATTACAGGAAGCTCAATGAAGCAACCAAGAAGGATTATTTCCCCTTGCCATTCATTGACCATATCCTTGAAAGATTGGCAGGGCAAAAGTATTTTTGCTTCTTGGATGGATATTCAGGATATAACCAAGTAGCAATTACTCCTGAAGATTAAGAGAAGACCACATTCACTTGCTCGTACGGCATGTTTGCATTCCGTCGAATGCCGTTCGGGTTATGCAACGCACCTGCTACCTTTCAGCGTTGCATGCTAGCCATTTTTTCAAAAATGGTGGGTGAATACCTGGAGGTCTTTCTGGATGATTTCTCTGTATTTGGGAATTTATTCAACCACTGTTTGAGCAACTTGGAGAAAATCCTGAAATGATGTGTCGAGGTTAATCTAGTGTTAAGTTGGGAAAAGAGTCATTTTATGGTTTAAGAAGGAATCATCCTTGGTCACATCGTGTTGCATAGGGGCATTGAGGTGGATCGGGCTAAGGTTGATTTGATTTCCAAACTTCCTTCGCCTAGCTTGGTCCGGCAAATCCGTTCATTCCTGGGACATGTTGGTTTCTACCGAAGGTTCATCAAAGACTTCTCCAAGCTTTCCAAACCCTTAACTGACCTTCTAGACAACGATGCCATATTCCACATGACCTCTGATTGCATCCAGGCTTACCACACCTTCCAGGACTTAGTTTCCACAGCACCTATACTTCAGCCCCCGGATTGGTCCCAGGACTTTGAGATTATGTGTGATGCATCAGATTTTTCCATAAGCACTATCCTGGGACAAAGACAAGATAAGAAACCCGTGGTGATCTACTACGCGAGCAAGACGTTGGATGAGGCCCAACGAAATTATACTATCACAGAGAAAGAATTGCTCACTGTAGTTTTCAGACTTGAGAAGTTTCGACCTTACCTGCTGGGATCCCACGTGACCATCTATACTGACCATTCAGCCATCTGGCACCTGTTGGCTAAAAAGGACGTGAAGCCTAGGCTCATCAAATGGATCCTACTCTTGTAGGAATTTGACCTAGAAATTCGCGACAAAGTCGGATCAAAGAATGTGGTGGCTGACCACTTGTCTAGACTTCACCCAGACCACATTGGACCCTCCCTACCTTTATCTGACACCTTCCCCGACGAACACATTTTGGCTGTGCAAGATAAGAAACTGCCTTGGTATGCTGACTATGTCAACTACCTAGTTGTAGGACAGACCCCGCACAGCTGGTCCAAATAGCAATGGAACAGGTTCTTGGCCGAGGCCGAGAATTATTTATGGGATGATCCCATGCTGTTTCGCCTCTATGCCGACCAGATCATCAGAAGGTGTATCCCCGAGAACGAAGTTCAGAGTGTGCTATCTTTTGTCATTACCAAGCTTGTGGTAGCCACTTTTCTGGAAAGAAAACAGCTGCAAAGGTTCTACAGTCCTAATTTTACTGGCCTTCCTTATTTAAGGATGCACACAACTTTGCCAAGACTTGCTCGCACTGCCAAACACTGAGGACCATGACCAGAAAAGATATGATGCCCCTCTAGCCCATTTTGATTGTCGAAATCTTCGACGTTTGGGGTATTGATTTTATGGGTCCCTTTCCACCATCCAACGACTTTGAGTACATCCTAGTCTCAGTAGACTATGTTTCTAAATGGATTGAAGCCGTCGCCACCTGCCGATGCGATCATAAGATTGTCATGGACTTTGTTAAGCAGACACTTTTCCCGATTTGGAATACCAAAGGCCATGATCAGTGATGGTGGAAGTCATTTTATTCACTCCCACTTTCGTTCCCTACTTAGAAAATATGGGGTTAACCACCGCATTGCTACCCCGTATCATCCGCAAACAAATGGGCAGACCAAGGTCTCAAATAGACAAATCAAGAACATTTTACAGAAGACTGTGAGACCTGATAGGAAAGACTAGTCTACACGACTAGATGATGCCCTGTGGGCATACAGGACCACTTTCAAGACTCTGATAGGCATGTCACCCTATCGCCTGGTCTTTGGAAAAGCTTGCCACCTTCCTGTCGAATTGGAACACCAGGCTTACTGGGTTGTCAAGCAGTGTAACATGGATTCCTAGTTAGCCGGTGTGTAGAGGACGCTCCAACTCTCTGAGCTTGAAGAAATTCGTCGGGATGCCTTTGAGAACAGTCAACTGTATAAGGAGAAAATGAAAGTCATCCACGATCGACTCATCCATAGAAAGACCTTTGAGCCTAACCAACAAGTCTGGCATTTCGATGCCCGCCTAAAACTCTTTCCAAGGAAACTCAGGTCCAAGTGGACAGGAGCATTTAGGGTGGCCAAGCCTCACTTTAATGGGGTGGTTGAAATCGCTAATCCGAACACTAGGCACACTTTTACAGTCAATGGCCAAAGATTGAAACACTTCCTAGCCCAGGTTCCCCCAAAGGAGAGTGTCACCCTCATTGAGGGATGACACAAAGCACCGCCTAATGGAGTGATTTTCACTTTGAATAATTAATATTAAGATAGTAAATCATTGCAACACAAAAGGTGGTGGAAAATCTCTCAATCAAAGATTAAACAGATATGAATTTAAACCACAATAACAGATGTATCCACAAGGAGGAATAGACCAATAAATTCACAATAAATTTTCCTCTTGTTTACTTAAAAGTAATTTCATTCATTCATCCGAATCCCAAAGAAAGAACACTAATAGATGAATCAAATAACCAATTTCTGAAAAAATATGGACCAATCATGTAAATTCTCTTTTACTAGAATACTCCTATAAAATCAATCAACCCCAAAATATTCAATGGCATCCAATGTAAAGCATAATATCACCATTTAATGCAAAGCTAATAGATGAGGGAAGATAATCATGCAATTTGATAGGCCAATTAATTGGAGTAAACTAAAGGGGCTTGGCTATAAATTCATTCAATTAATAAAATAATAAATCAAAAATTAACTTTTGGCAATGGCAGCAAATGTAATAACTAATTGAAGTCAAAACAGAGCATTTGCTCTCTCTCCTCCTCGCGAGAGAGAGAGAGAGAGCACCGGCAGGGCTGTGGACGCGCTAGGGAGGTTGGAGAAGATGAGGCCTATCCAATGGAGGCCATGGCGTCAACGGAGATGGCCGGAGGTGGCCAGCCGGCGGAGAATACGTCGGAGGAGGCGCTGGAGGTGGACCTGCGGGGGTGCTCCTGCTGCTGTGAAGTGCCTGCGGAGGGGGGGCGATGCAGATGGCGCGCACCTGCGGGTGCAACAGGAGGGCGCGTGGACAAGGGCGCGCATGTGGGAGTAGGCAAGGTTAGGCGATGCAGCGCATGCGGGCATGCGGGCGAGAGGGGGGCACACCGCAGTATGGCACGGCCTGACAGGTGAAGGCGCGGCTAGAGGATGAAGGCGGGCGGACGCCTGCGGGAGGGGACGTGCCTGCAGGAGCGCTGGAGGTGCTTGGCGTGCGGTGCCTGCTAGGAGCGCTAGGAACTTGAAGGAGGAAGCGCCTTCACTGAAGCGGGTGCCTGGTGGCGAGGGTGGTGCGGTGCAGCACCTACGAGCGCCTGCAGGGGCGCAGGTGAGGCGAGGGCGGTGCTTGCAGGCCGTGGAGAGGTGATGGCGCGAGCGCCTGCAGGAGCTCTGGAATAGGGTGGAGATGGACGCGCAGAGGTGATGAAGGTGTGCGGAAGCCTGCAGGAGTGAAGGCGTGCAGCGCCTGCCGGCGCGGCAGAAGGATGAGCGGTGGAGAAGGAGTGGGTGCTTGTAGGTGCTAGGGTGGTCTGCACTCGCGGTGGGCGGTGTGCGTTGGAGTGCCTACAGGCACGGCCTGGCAGGGGCGCTAGCTTGAGCGACTGTGGTGTGGCAAGGCGGGTGCAGGCTTGGTGCACAGTGCATGCGATGGTCACCCGTTACTGGATGATCCTTCCTCCCCTTTCTCCACCTCTTCTTTAACTCCACTCCTTTGCGCGTGCGTGAGTTAAGGGATTTTCAAATCCCTTAGCTATTTCTGGCCTCGTTTGTTGAGGGAGTGTGGCGGGAGATCAGATAAATGTGCGAGCGGAGTTGTGGCTGGCTGGATATGTGTTGGGGAAATTATTCCCCCCTTCCTCTTTCCAAATATTATTCCTGTAATCATAAAAACGTAAATCATTACATATTAAGTTATAGAAAAATATAAAATAGATGTAAACTTAAATCATGATGAATGCAAACATTCTATAACTTAATGTAGTTATTAACAAACCTAAATGGTACGATTAAAGTTACTTAGGCATAATATTAGTCCATTCAAATGGACTCATCAAATACCCCATGCTTAAGATTTGCTAGTCCCTAGCAAAAATGAAAAAAAATAGAAGTAATCAAAAGCTTTCTTCTTTTCTTATTTCAAAACTTTAGAGATCCAGACAAATGTGAAATGATGATATCCTCAGTAACTGATCCAAGTGAAAAATCCAATTAGCAGTGGAAGTTTGTGTTGGTGCTAGAGCACCACGATCATCTGTTTTGATGATAACAAAACACGTGTTATTTAACATTTGCACTTGGAGTCTTAGATTTCAGGTCAATTGCAAATGGAGACGTGATTAGACGGAGTTCAAGCTCGCATCCAGGACGGATTGGAGGAGCTTGATGGAGAATAGAAGAGATTCGCGAGGAGCGATATATTGAAGAAGGAAGGAGATGAAGAATAGGATAGATTTCCTTCTCGTGTACTCTTTGTATTTTTCATTTCTTTTGTCGCTCTTTATTTTTGTTACTTAGATTCATGTTAAAGAGCCTCAAAGTACCCTAACAGTAGTCCTAGGAACACCAGCACAACCTTAGGATACTTAGGTTTTCTGTGGAGAACTTAGAAAACCACTATAGGGTTCAAACAGCATTTCTAGACGTCTAATTCCAAGATCAGACGTCTGATAATGTGTTTTAAGACGTCTGACTATTGATTCAGACGTCTGATAACATTTAGCTGGACTTGTTATTCTGTCTGATGAAATCAGACGTCCAGACCTTAGTCCAGACGTCTGATGACTTTGCCAGACGTCCAATTAGTGGACCGTTGGCTGGCTTAGCACACACTCAAGGATATGACCGTTAGAACCTTATCAGACATCCTCAGGCCTTTCCAGATGTCTGATAAATGACTGTTTTGCCTCGGCTGACCCAAAATCTCTTCTCAGAGATTTTCTAGTTGTTGCACTCTCTTTGAAATCCATTCACATGAAAAAGTAGGTTTCCAGACGTCCAGACATAGTGCCAGATGTCCTGTATGTCGTCTGATGGACTTGCACTAGTACCCTGTTTAGATCTGATCCAAGTCAAGAAGAAATCTGCCTAAAATCAGACGTCTGATGTTTTTCCCAAACATCTTAAAGTGATCTTCCAGACGTCTGACTCCAGGATCAGACGTCTGATAACCCTGTCAGTGCAATCATTGTTCCTGATTTCGGCCAGATTCTCTTGGGCTTTACTCCCAATGGCTATGGAAGCTTTCCTAAGCCTTCCAAAGCTTTCCTAAGGACTCTATAAATAGAGAGGAACCTGTTGCACACCAAGACACACCTATATACACAAGAAACACTTTGTAATACACTCTCACACTCTTTTGTGTCCAAGCAAGCTCTTGCTCTCCAAGCTCAAGTTCTTCATCTAGAGAGCATCAAGCTGTTGCGCACCCACTCTCCCGCCGTAGTTCACGAGAGCGACGTTGCACCGTCGCGTGGCTCACCCACCCGCGTCATCGATTGGACGCACTCCTTGCAAAGGGGAGTTTCCTAATTCTTATAGAAGCTTAGGTTAAAAAATACTTTGTTGGCTCTATAGGATTATTTGTTATTTTATCTTTTTTATTTGGTTGGGTATTTGCTTTGCAAATTCCCATCTCCTTCGAGGGACAAAATCCTTCTCGTGAAGAGAAGGGGTTGAGGAACGCTACCCTCGCACTTGTAGCGTGGTTGTAATTGAGGTTGAATCACCCTCGTTTAAAGTGATTCGTTTAGTGGATTTGATCAACTTGGTTGATCAAAAAATCCTAACTCGAGAGGGTTAGGTGGTGGTTTTCACCTGGTTTGGGTATCCACCTAAAAATAATTGTGTACTTCGCGTGTTTGTCTATTTTGTGAGATTGGTATTTTTTCAATTCCGCATTTTTTACGTCACGCTGATCTCACCCCCTCCAAGTAGGGAAACCACAGTTTGTACTTCACCCTTGGTAAATATTACGGTCGGGATAGGCAACTACTTCCCTCGGGGATAAAGCAGAGGATACTCTGTAATTTGACCCCGGCATTTGGCTTGGGTAAGAGATATCGAGTTGAATGGATTTGTATTTGGTGGCACACACTCATCTGGTGCTACATATAGTCTAGTACTGCAGACTCTAGATCTCTAGACTATTAGACAAGTCAACTCTAAGAGAGGCTACATGTTGAACGTTTACGAACCTACGCTAATGAGATTGGTTTTGGAAAACCTGTCGTTGTAGTTCGAAAGCGAAGAATTCGTGTTCAACAAATAAAATTTATACCGAAAATAATTCCGGGTCGAACACAGGGAGGCTACGTTAATATATTTTCGCAATTATATTTTTTTTTAAGATTTTCTTTAAGCAAGGCGTTATAATTACAATGGGGCTATCAAACTATGAGAGAGAGAGAGAGAGAGAGAAAGAGAACATGCATTCAATATTTCAATAGTTTATAAAAGTTACACTAGAATGCGGAAAATCAATTACACTATAAAGCAGAAAATTCTACACTAGAAAAGCTGTAAATAAGAATGGGGAGAGAAATGTTATCCTCCTGGACGATTGCTTGGAGGACGAGCCGGACGGGACGACGCCTGGACGAAGGAGAACGAAGCAGGACGAAGGAGGACAAAGCAGAAGAACGGGAACGGAGCAGCACGCCGTCGTCGTCGCGGGATCCACTTCCGAAGGGGAACGAAAATTGGACTTTATCTCGCGAGAAGCATCCCGGGTGTGGGACAAGCTTCTCTTGAGCTTTGGAGGGGTAGAGAAGAGAAAGAAGGGATGAGAATTTCGTATGGAGGGGGTCTCCTTTTATAGTTGCAAGGAGTGGGGGCAAAATGGACATTACATCTTCAAAATAATAAATAAGGGGTCTTTAGTGACGGATAAATCCGTCACTAAAGCCCCGACGTAGCCGTCGCCATCGCACCCACGCGCGCCCGCTCGGCTGCCCGCGTGCGTAACGCCTACGCACGTCCGCGAAGTCTCAGCCGTCCGATCGCGAGATCGGACGACTTAAAATCGCGCCTTCACCGCTGCCGCCTGCCCGCCTGTGCGTGCGATCGAACGTTCACGTGCGCGTCCAATCGCGCGTTGGCGCTATCGGGCACGTGCGGCCACTGGATCGCGATCGTGAGGTCGATTGGAGGCATGCCACCGCTCCAATTTCTGCGTGGCGAGGCTCGAACGCGGGTCCCTGCTTCGCGTTAGAGCGCTCGACCGCTGCGCTGCGGTCGCGTTTGTGTCGAGCGCCTGACTTCAGTGCGGGCGCATCGCAGCCGCTGGATCGAGATCCAACGGCGGAGAGGAGACGGGTGCGCGGTCTTCACAAGATGCAAGTGGCCGTTTGGGCGGCTGAGATGGCGTCACGTGGCGCCATCTTGGCCGTCCATCTTCTGGAAGTTGTAGATGGTGCCACGGATGTCGGATTGACTCGATTTTTGTGTCGTTGGGCTGCGATCGTCGATCCGAATTCATCCGTGTGGTCGGATTTGTCATCTGAAGTGTGGATTTACAACATCCTAGCCCTGATTTTCTAGGGTTCCCCGGTCTCTATCTGATGCTACGGATGCCTGATTAGGGCAATCTTGGAGTCGTTGAACTCCAATCGTCGCCCTGATCATATCCATATGGTTGGATCTTTGATCCGAGGCCCCGATAAAATGTTTGCCCTGTCCAAGCACATAAAAGGAGATAATTAACCTCCATTTTATTCAAACTACTCTAAATGCGAGATGATGCATGTTATGCAATATTTATATCATGAAATGCAATCCTATGCTTAAGAACATGCATAAATAGACATTTTAAGTAGTGTAAATGTGTTTACATCATACCCCCATGCCTATCTTTTGATAGTCCCTAGCAAAAACTATATGCTATTTATAAAAGAATTAGGTTAGATTATTTGGACCTGAGTTATTTTCAATCATTACGAAATTGTCTACTTAGGAACTGAACTTTCAAAGACACAACAGTGCCCGGGTATCAGCCAAAATGCAGACCGCCTCAAGCCCTCGCCTTATTCAAAGAAAATTTTCTTTTTCTCTTTTTACTCTTTTCTAATTTTTTTGGATTTTCAAATTTTAGGGTTCAAGAGTGGCTTTCTATGACCATTCAACTCACCCAAGATTTGATGAGAACCCTAAGTTTTAAGCATCTTATTGTGATTGTGATAGACTCGTTGACCGGCAATTAGAACGAACTTCGGATTTCTACGCCTCTAGGTGACCTCAAAAAGAATTCTGCCTAAAGGTGTATCTTTACAACCGGTAGCTTTCTCCCTACTTTTATTTTTTTAACGGGGTCAACACAAGGGTGAATCCAGTGTATATCTCCCCAGTTTATTCTACTTCTCCGCTTCTTCCTAAGTGTTTTGGGAATTTTTAGTGCATTTTCTGAGCTGGGTTCTGGACAACCGATCGATGAGCTATTACCACTGACAACTTGCCAGCCGTACTCCTGCGGCGAAGTGTGGCTTATTTCTTTTTGTTCTTTTCTCATTTTTGATTTTTTTTCTTTTTTTTTAAGTAGGTGGCTTCCCTGGTCTAAGATTTACCTAAAGGCAGCAAAAAGAGAAAGGTCCAGTGACTGGGCTCTGGACAACCTACCTATGGGCTGTTACCCACGATAACTTGCCAGCCATATCACCCTAGAAGGTTCATTAGCTATCCAATTTTCGTAAAAATCGCCGAACAACGAGTCAGTGTAAAGAAAGTGTGTAGATGCTTAAGACTCGAAATTCCCTCAAATCAGAGGGCGGGTTGATAAGTCGTGTACTTATCACCCAAACTTATTTACTCCAATTAAAATAAAATTCAAGTTGGCGAGAACTCGAAAAACAAATCCACATTTTAGTGGATACACGGGCTGATTAAGTTCAACGACCTGAAGGGTCTTTGTGTTCAGATCTTAATATATTTTTTCCTAAGATTGAAAATTTTCTTAAACCCAAATTCTCTTTCCTAATTTCGATTTTTTTTTTCAAAATAAAACAAATCTACGGAGCTGACGAATGAATTCAGAGATAAATATCCACCCCCCCATGCCTATCTAATGCATTGTTCTCATTGTATTAAAAAGACATAAAATAGAGTGGAAAAGCGAAGAAAGCACCTGAATTGCGTGAATATCAGGTCTGCTCCAAGATGAAAATGAAAAAGAACTGCATAAGTGCTGAGTTTACTGCCTTCAGCTAGGCACACTATACAAAGAAAAGAAATGAAGAATTCACAAGTGCAAGTCAGAATTAATATAAACAGAAGAATCCTCCGACCTATCAACAGTAGTCCACAGATGTGGACCAGATTGTGGTGCAGACCCATCCCCCATAATCGAGAATATCTTAGGTTCTGGATAAAAATTACCCAAAACCTAAAATCAGAATGCAAGCTGGGTAGGGCCTGCGATTTATGAGAATGCAACCCAAGACCAAAAAGTCGGGTTATAGAGGATTGAAGCTCAAAAGGATAATCGTTGAATGTGTGCTTGAGTTGAACATCCTCGAAACAAATGTCGTAAGGGTTCTGATTTGATGGTTTCAGCTTAAAAGGAACCCTTCGACTCAATCTTCCATTTCCTCCAAAATTAATTTCCCAAATCAACACTTCCCAGCTCCTATCCTCCTCATTCAGCATATCAAATTCCAGGACCTCTTGTATATTCATCACCCCGTCTGAAATCTCCAAGTCTAGATGATGTGGCAAAATCAAAATTGACTTGGGTCTAATTATCTCAGAATTAGAATTATCAATAAGCTCAACAGGGTGTAACTGATAATCAGGGCATTGAATTGATTCTTCCAGAAAATGCGATTCTGGATCCGTAATGTGTGCCCTAATAAGATCAGTGTTCTCAGTTATTGGGCTATCAATTGATCTATCAGATTCCTCAGGCCCAATCGTCTCACAGAAATCATGTTCAGAAAACTCGCGTGAGACTTCGCAACTTGAATCTTCACCATCAGGATCCGTATCAATGTATGTCCCAAAATCATTTATCACTTTGTGTTCCAAGGAGACACACGTTTCCTCGTAACCCGGCTCAGGGATCTCAGGTGAAGAAATCAGATCATCTTTAATTGGTTGCTTTAATTCAATCTGGTCAGCCTCGTAACACGTGTCCCCCCCAACAGGTGCCTGAGCGGGTTCTATCATTAGCTTTCCTGAAGAGGGTTCATCTTGGGAATTATTCCAAGATTGAATCAAAGCAACCACGAATCTCATCCTCAATTTTGCTAATTTCCCAAGTAGAAACTCACCCGGGTTCTTATCCTTAACATCCTGGAGCCAATCCAACAAAGACTTGTTTAAATCATCAATCATTTCAATCAGGAGCTCCAATCTCTCAATGCAAGGTATTGGCTGAACTTCTAAAGATTGAATGATATTCCTCAAGTTAGCCAGAACCTTATCCTGAACCTGGTTAACTTGAACCAAATGAGTTGGTTCAGGGTTGGGCGGGTTTGGGCTCAATGCAGGGGAATTAACGAATTGAGATTCGTTATACCCTTCCTGATAATAGGTCATTTCAGATTGTTGAAAAGATGGTGATGACCTAAAGGCAGTGAAATCAGAGGATGGGTAAGGATCGGTGTATCCTTCTTGATTGTAGATCGTATTATGCTGTTCATGAAAGGAGGACGATCTATAATCGATGTAGCTCTGAGAAGGATAAAAATCAGAATCAAAGTATTCAGGGTTAGACCCTAAACACGGGGGTCCGGAATTGTATCCCCAATCCGAATTATCCCAACTAATTGATGGTCGATTACAATACGAGTTGGGATAATCGTCATGTTGAGGATAATTTACAATAGGAGGGAAAGAGCGGGAATGCGTGAAATATGTGGAAGGATTCATGATACACGGGAGGAAGAAAGGTGCCCTGTAATACAAACAATCAAACCTGTCCTTAAATAGGTTAGCCTAAAGACCTACAGACTCTCAAAACCCGTCTTGAGATAAAGGAACGATTTGATCTACTTCCGTCTGTTCAATCCAACCAGTTAGAAGGAGGGACTGGGGAGAAGGTTCTTCCTTCGGCTTGCGCCTCCAGTTCCTAGTGTACCCCCCAGCCGCGATCGTTTGACTCTGCTCCCCTAGCTAGACATCAGATTGAACAGTAGAAACAGACTAATCAAAAATAATCTCGTTCTGAGTTCTGAAGAGCGAGTCCAATCCTTAAGGCCAACGTCTACTCTGTTTTATTTAGGGCTAGGTTTGAATGTGCATTGGAATGTGATGGGCCCTTTAAATGGGTTGTGCCCTTAATGATTGATTGATTCATGTGTGAGTGCACAACCAATGGTTTTCAAGCAAGATTATTTTTGATGTGGTGAATTTTAAGGTTCAAATCTTACTTAGTAGCTTTTAGGATTCAACTTTAGGTGTTTTCAATCAAGTTTCATTAGCACACCAAGTTTTTGCAAGCACAGGTGAAGATGTTTTCCTTTAAAGTTTAAAAAGAATGTGGAGTGCCTGGTAAATCCCTAAGAGTTGAACCTAATTGGCAACTACTTGATGAGTTGATTTTATTTGAAGTGGTGCGGCCCAATCAACTCAAACAATTGGCCTGTTGCACCACTTAATTAGGCACACAAATGATTACCTAATCTGATTTCTACTCATTTATGTGTTTGGATGTGTACCGGCTCCTAAGATTGGATTACCGGTTGAGTTTGAAAATCAGATGAGGTTGTGTACCTCTGTGAGATTTTTTTTTTTATTTTTAATGTGGGGGTTGGGGTGAGTATGGGTGTCAAACAACAAACAATCTAACCTTAGAGTTTATAAAAACACCTAGGTTGATTGATGTTTGAGTTATTATGTGATGAAATGAAATCTAATGGGTGGGAGGTGGGGGGTAACTCACAAAACCTTCTACAACACTTTACTCCAATCTACCGCTTTTCCCTGTCTCGAAAGAGTACCTGCAATTACAATAAGAAAGGAGAAAAGTGAGGTAAATGATTTATAAGTTACAAAACGCGAAGAGAAATCAAAGATCGTTGCCTCCCCGGCAACGGCGCCAAAATGTTGAACGTTTACGAACCTACGCTAACGAGATTGGTTTTGAAAACCTGTCGTTGTAGTTCGAAAGAGAAGAATTCGTGTTCAACAAATAAAATTTATACCGAAAATAATTCCGGGTCGAACACAGGGCGGCTACGTTGATCTATTTTCGCAATTATATTTTTTTTTAAGATTTTCTTTAAGCAAGGCGTTATAATTACAATGGGGCTATCAAACTATGAGAGAGAGAGAGAGAAAGAGAGAGAGAGAGAGAGAGAAAGAGAACATGCATTCAATATTTCAATAGTTTATAAAAGTTACACTAGAATGCGGAAAATCAATTACACTACAAAGCAGAAAATTCTACACTAGAAAAGCTGTAAATAAGAATGGGGAGAGAAATGTTATCCTCCTCGACGATTGCTTGGAGGACGAACCAGACGGGACGACGCCTGGACGAAGGAGAACGAAGCAGGACGAAGGAGGACGAAGCAGAAGAACGGGAACGGAGCAGCACGCCGTCGTCGTCGCGGGATCCACTTCCGAAGGAGAACGAAAATTGGACTTTATCTCGCGAGAAGCATCCCGGGTGTGAGACAAGCTTCTCTTGAGCTTTGGAGGGGTAGAGAAGAGAAAGAAGGGATGAGAATTTCGTATGGAGGGGGTCTCCTTTTATAGTTGCAAGGAGTGGGGCAAAATGGACATTACATCATCAAAATAATAAATAAGGGGTCTTTAGTGACGGATAAATCCGTCACTAAAGCCCTGACGTGGCCGTCGCAGCCGCGCCCACGCACGCCTGCTCGGCTGCCCGCGTGCGTAACGCCTATGCACGTCCGCGAAGTCTCAGCCGTCCGATCTCGCGCCTTCACCGCTGCCGCCTGCCTGCCTGTCGTGCGATCGCGCGTTCACGTGCGCGTCCAATCGCGCGTCGGCGCTATCGGGCGAGCGCGGCCGTTGGATCGCGATCGTGCGGTCGATTGGAGGCACGCCACCGCTCCAATTTCTGCGTGGCGAGGCTCGAACGCGCGTCCCTGCTTCGCGTTAAAGCGCTCGACCGCTGCGCTGCAGTCGCGTTTGTGTCGAGTGCCTGACTTCAGTGCGGGCGCATCGCAGCCGTTGGATCGAGATCCAACGGCGGAGAGGAGACGGGTGCGTGTTTGCACCCCAAAACACGCCTGTAATAACGCCTTCTTGTGCTATTTTCTAGCATTAACTATGTATATTATAATCCTGTAGTTGCATTTGTAAAAATGCTTGCATGCATGCATTTAATCATGAGAGGAGGAGAAATGAATAAATGGCTTCGTAATTCACATTTTATCTCAAGTGCCTCCTTGCAAATTCCACCTTTTTATTTTTCCTCTTGATTTCTTCTTTTTTCTCATTCCCGCAGCTGCCTTCTTCCCGCGCCCACATGCACTCCATGCTGCGATGCCATACCCTGCCAACGCCTCTCCCTGCGGTTGCCACTCTCCAACGCCTCTCCCTGCTACAGCCATGCCCCACGCCACGCTCTCCTCCTTTATAAAGCCGCAGCTTCCTCCTCGCGAGGGGGGACAGACGCAGCTACTGCAGCAACAAAAAAAACCGCAGCCTCCTTCCTCCACCGTTCTCCCCTCCCATGTGCCGGCCCTCCGTCGAGGAGGCACCCGGCGAGCAGGAGAACCCATTGTGGTGCACACCACCACAGTGGGAGCACCACCGCCCAGCTCTTCGACGAGCCGGTGGGCGTGGTGCCTTCCTTCGTTGCGTTTTTTCTCTTTAACGCCATTGACGCCGCTCCAAGCTTCGAAGCTTGAAGCCACGACAGCAGCAGCCACGCAGCAGCCGCAGCAGCAGCAGCAGGTCCTCCCCGCTCCTCCGCGACTGTCCCCGCAGCCGCTGACCGCCTCCACGCGCGTCTGCAGGGCGTTCTCCGCCTCCGTCTCCGTTCTTTCCACGCCGCAGTTGCACCCGCAGCCGGCCGCCGCGCGCACTGCAGCGGCCGGCTACGGCCTCGCATCGCCCCCTGCCCTCCTCCGCGACCCTCCGCGACCACTGCAGAACCTCCTCCACGCTCGCTCCTCCGCGCCTTCGCCTGCCCGTCGTCTTCGTGTTCGCCTGCAAGAACCCTACGCGAAGCCGTGCCCGCACCCGCCGTTTCCAGACGTCCGCCTCCGCCTTCAGACGACGCAGCGTCAGACGTCCGCCGCCGCGAGCAGACGTCTTAACTCGCTGCCATCGTCCGCGCTCGCGATCTCTCCCGCCCGCTCTTTCTCTCTCTGGCGCTCTCTATCTCTCTCTCTCTCTCTCTCCCGCTCTCTCTCTCTCTCTTTTTCACTCACTCACAGACACACACTACACCAACACACACACATCTTCACCGACACACACACACACTTACACTATACGTATAGTTATATATAGTAACATATATATACATACATATATATATATACATACATATATCTATTATATATATATACTTATATAAATAGTATATCTATATAGTTATGTATACATACATATATATATAATATATCTCTATATATATATATATACACGTATATATATATCTATATACTTATACATATACTTATATATATATACATATCTATATACTTATATATATACACACATATATATATATATCTAGATACATATATATAGTAATATATATATATACTTATATACATATATATACACATATATATCTATATATATATATATATCTATACATATATAACTATACATTTATATATATATATAGATACATTTACTTATATACATACATATGTACATATACTTTCATGTTATTTATTATACGCTGTATCGCGGGGATATCTGCACCAGTTGCTGATATTCCCTGATACACGCGAACAAAAAAAGCGTGGTCCTATACATCATCCATCCTCCATCCACACTCCACGCGGCACCTAGTCGTGTTGGTTGCGTCTCTCTAGACGTCGACTGACTCGACATAGTGCTACACTCCATCGTCACCTCCACCCCCACCCCTTTATATATATACTACATATAAATATATATCTATAGCTACTATATTTACTTTCTATCTGTTAGCTTCCTTCTTAGTAAAAAGATAAAAAAAAGGTATAAAAGTGAAAAGATAATCTTTGATTTGCAGGTACCCCGTCTTGCAAGTAGCAAGACGTGTTTTGAAACTCTGTTTTGGCTAAAAGCCAAGGACACAATTTTGAGGGTGTGCCTCAAGAACAAGGATTACCAAAAAAAAACCTAAATAAGAAAAATACCAAAAACAGAATAAACGAACGGAAGAGACGCGTTTTAAGGAAAACGTAGAAACTCGACTTGAACCCCACTTCCCTGAGTTCGACCCTGGGCCTAAAAGTGACAAGATAAAATCAATTAGGCCAGGTTAAAAATTTTGTAAAGAGATGGTTAGGTCTGAATTAGGTTAACCACTATACACATTTCAACGATAAAAATATCATATTAACAACCTATCTGTGCCGACCCATCAGTGCGCGGTCTTCACAAGATGCAAGCGGCCGTTTGGGCGGCTGAGATGGCGCCACGTGGCGCCATCTTGGCCGTCCATCTTCTGGAAGTTGTAGATGGTGCCACGGATGTCGGATTGACTCGATTTTTGTGTCGTTGGGCTGCGATCGTCGATCTGAATTCATCCGTGCAGTCGGATTTGTCATCTGAAGTGTGGATTTACACCATCCTGGCCCTTGATTTTCTAGGGTTCCCCGGTCTCTATCTGATGCTACGGATGCCTGATTAGGGCGATCTTGGAGTCGTTGAAATCCAATCGTCGCCCTGATCATATCCATACGATTGGATCTTTGATCCGAGGTGGTGCCAAAATGTTGAACGTTTACGAACCTACGCTAACAAGATTGGTTTTGGAAAACCTATCGTTGTAGTTCGAAAGCGAAGAATTCGTGTTCAACAAATAAAATTTATACCGAAAATAATTCCGGGTCGAACACAGGGAGGCTACGTTAATATATTTTCGCAATTATATTTTTTTTTAAGATTTTCTTTAAGCAAGGCGTTATAATTACAATGGGGCTATCAAACTATGAGAGAGAGAGAGAGAGAAAGAGAACATGCATTCAATATTTCAATAGTTTATAAAAGTTACACTAGAATGCGGAAAATCAATTACACTATAAAGCAGAAAATTCTACACTAGAAAAGCTGTAAATAAGAATGGGGAGAGAAATGTTATCCTCCTCGACGATTGCTTGGAGGACGAGCCGGACGGGACGACGCCTGGGCGAAGGAGAACGAAGTAGGACGAAGCAGAAGAACGAGAATGGGGCAGCACGCCGTCGTCGTCGCGGGATCCACTTCCGAAGGGAAACAAAAATTGGACTTTATCTCGCGAGAAGCATCCCGGGTGTGGGACAAGCTTCTCTTGAGCTTTGGAGGGGTAGAGAAGAGAAAGAAGGGATGAGAATTTCGTATGGAGGGGGTCTCCTTTTATAGTTGCAAGGAGTGGGGGCAAAATGGACATTACATCTTCAAAATAATAAATAAGGGGTCTTTAGTGACGAATAAATCCGTCACTAAAGCCCCGACGTGGCCGTCGCCGCCGCGCCCACGCACGTTCGCTCGGCTGCCCGCGTACGTAACGCCTACGCACGTCCGCGAAGTCTCAGCCGTCCGATCGCGAGATCGGACGGCTTAAAATCTCGCCTTCACCGCTGCCGCCTGCCCGCCTGTGCGTGCGATCGCGCGTTCACGCGCGCGTCGGTGCTATCGAGCGTGCGCGGCCGTTGGATCGCGATCGTCCGGTCGATTGGAGGCGCGCCACCGCTCTAATTTCTGCGTGGCGAGGCTCGAATGCGCGTCCCTGCTTCACATTAGAGCGCTCAACCGCTGCGCTGCGGTCGCATTTGTGTCGAGCACCTGACTTCAACGCGGGCGCGTCGCAGTCGTTGGATCGAGATCCAACGGCGGAGAGGAGACGGGTGCGCGGTCTTCACAAGATGCAAGCGGCCGTTTGGGCGACTGAGATGGCGCCATGTGGTGCCATCTTGGCCGTCCATCTTCTGGAAGTTGTAGATGGTGCCACGGATGTCAGATTGACTCGATTTTTGTGTCGTTGGGCTGCGATCGTCGATCCGAATTCATTCGTGCGGTCGGATTTGTCATCTGAAGTGCAAATTTACACCATCCTGGCCCTTGATTTTCTAGGGTTCCTCGGTCTCTATCTGATGCTACGGATGCCTGATTAGGGCAATCTTGGAGTCGTTGAACTCCAATCGTCGCCCTGATCATATCCATACGGTTGGATCTTTGATCCGAGGCCCCGATAAAATGTTTTCCCTGTCCAAGCACATAAAAGGAGACAATTAACCTCTATTTTATTCAAACTACTCTAAATGCGAGATGATGCATGTTATGCAATATTTATATCATGAAATGCAATCCTATGCTTAAGAACATGCATAAATAGACATTTTAAGTAGTGTAAATGTGTTTACATCACTACACAACTGTGCTCTCTTGATATTCCTGGAAACTCCTTTTCTTTCTTTCTGAGATCACAAATCTCGCAAGATTTAGAAATTGTACTCACTATTTGGTGCCCTCACATGGCATCCACACTTCAATTAAAGTCCTAATAACTCTACAACTAAGTTAGAGTCCTCAACCAGTATTCAGGCGACCAGAAATACTAGAAGGTAGGTACGGATCATATTTGGTGGAACGCGATAGTTGTTCTGTTGCCTCAGAAACAGTGTTACATCATAAACTTGGACTTTTTTTTTGTAATATAACTATTTCTTTTCTTCTTTTTCTTCTTCTTTTCTCTCTTCCTCTTTTTTTTATTATTATTTTTTATTATTTCTTCTTGTTTTTGTTTCTTTTTCAATCAACACAACACGATACGAACTTTTATTTACGAGGCATTATTAGGGATGATGATGGTCAAGAGGAAGTTGTGTGGCTTATTTGGTGGAAGTGCCTATTCTCGGCACCGGGAAGGAATGTATAGGATAGGCATATTTTTGACCTTTGACACTATTACCCCCTTCAGCTGAGGACTTTATGAAGGACGGTCGTAACCATCCACCATAGTCATAGCTTTATTAAGACCCCATCTCCATGTATCTGCCTTATTTGGTAACTCTCAGGAATTCACACAAAGTACGTACACAGGAACAGAGAACGAAAAACTATGCCTAACTCTAAAGTATAATCATCTAATTGTCCAAAACTTAAGAGTCCTTGCACTAGACATAGCGCACCAGTAATCTCTCTACTTTCTTCTCATAAATATGAGGTGGATCTACTAGAAGATAGTATGCCTGACTCCCTATGAACTGTCCAAGGGTTTAGAAGACTACAAATGCTTATTGGTTTTCTTCAAGGATCTATTACCAAGTCTACGTGCACGTGAAATAAATGTACTGGATTCTAAACTTAAGAAATAATTTTAAGAAGAAAAACCTCCAATGACAAAGGTATTCTGCTAGGGACTAACCCATTCAACTCAAGAAAAGAGAACTTTTTTTTTAATATATATATATAAATATGTATGCAAATATTTATAAATGCTATAAACATTCTCAGGTTATACCCCCTCATGCCTAAGACTGACAATGTCCTCATTGGAAAAATATAGACATAGAAGAATATCACCTGAGGAGGAGAGTGGGAGGAGCTAAATCTCCTCAAGCCGAAGTGTGTCCAAAACCTGGCCATCTGAAAGAGTAATATACGGTTTAAGACGTTGGCCATTTACTTTAAAGCTCGCACCTGAAATAGGGTTCCTAATCTCTACAGCTCCATGAGGGAAAGTATTGATAACAATGTATGGCCCATCCCAGCGGGACTTGAGCTTTCTAGGAAATAATTTAAGTCTAAAATTGAAAAGCCAGACCCACTGGTTGGGCTCAAAAGTCTTTCTAATGATGTGCTTGTCATGGAAGACTTTTGTACGTTGCTTGTAAGCTTGAGAAGTTTCATAAGCTTCATTACGAAACTCCTCAAGCTCACTTAATTCTAACATATGTGCCTTTCCCGCTTTATCCAGATTCAAGTTAACATTTTTAATAGCCCAATAAGATTTATGTTGGATTTCAACGGGAAGGTGGCACGCTTTTCCGTAGATAAGACGGAAAGGAGACATGCCCAAAGGAGTCTTATATGCAGTTTTGTAGGCCCAAAGAGCATCATTTAGTTTTTTAGACCAATCCTTCCGACCGGGCTTGATAGTTTTTTCTAAAATTCGGTTAATCTCCCTATTGGACACTTCAACTTGTCCACTCGTTTGGGGATGATAAGATGTGGCTATCATGTGGTTGATTCCCAAATTTTGGAGTAGTCTTGTGAAGTGTACATTCTTAAAGTGAGGTCCTCCATCACTTATGATCGTCCTTGGGCACCCATACCATGAAATGATATTAGCCTTAATAAAGCCCAAGACCACGGAATGGTCATTGGTTCGTGTGGATATTGCTTCTATCCATTTCGATACATAGTCAACAGCCACAAGGATGTATTCATATTCGAAGGACACAGGAAATGGACCCATGAAGTCAATGCCCCAAATATCAAAGATTTCAACAAGCAGGATAGGTTGTTGGGGCATCTCATCCCTTTTTCCAATGGTTCCCTTCTGCTGGCAACATAGACTTACACCCACATACATATGTGCAGCTCGGAATAATGTGGGCCACCAAAAACCAGATTGAAGAACCTTATGGGCAGTCCTCTTCCCACTAAAATGTCCCCCACAGTGGAGGTCATGGAAGAAACTCAAAACACTTCTTTGTTCTTCATCAGGGACGCAACGGTGAAACAGCTGGTCAGGGCCTATTCTAAAAAGCTCGGGTTCCTCCCAATGATAAAATTTAGCGTTGGCGAGAAACCTGTCTTGCTTCTGCTTGTTCCAAGTACTGGGGGTAATGCTCGTGACCAGATAGTTCACTATGTCAGCGAACCAAGGAGTTTTAGCTTCCACGGCCATTAGAGACTCATCAGGGAAAGTCTCTTGAATACCGCCAGCAGGGTTTGATGCCTCAATAGGGATCCTAGACAAATGGTCTGCTACCACATTCTCAACTCTTTTCTTGTCTTTAATTTCCAGGTCAAATTCTTAGAGTAGCAGAATCCAACGACTTAGGCGTGGTTTGGTGTGCTTTTTAGCCAGAAGATGCTTAAGGGCTGAATGATCAATGAACACCACAACCTTGGATCCCAAAAGATAACACCGAAACTTTTCCAAAGCAAATACTACAGCAAGTAATTCCTTTTCAATGACTGTGTAGTTTTGCTGAGGATCCGTAAGGGTCTTGCTGGCATAATGCAGCACATGAGGTTTGCCATCAACCCTTTGACCTAAGACCGCTCCCACTGCAAAAACAGAAGCATCGCACATAAGCTCAAATAGGAGGGTCTAATCTGGTGCTTGGAGAATCAACGTGGTAATGAGGGTTTTCTTCAAAACTTGGAAAGCCTCTTCACATCTATCATCAAAATTGAAGGAGACATTCTTCGCTAACAGGTCGCAGAGTGGCTTAGAGATTTTACTAAAATCTCTAATGAAGCACCTATAAAATCCAACATGGCCAAGGAAAGATCTAACCTGACGAACATTGGCGGGCAATGGAAGCTTAGAGATGGATCAATTTTTGCGGTGTCCACCTCTAATCCTCTCTCGAAAACTATATGCCCTAACACAATGCCCTGCTGGACCATAAAGTGGCTCTTCTCCCAGCTAAACACCAGCTTTGCCTCTTCACAATGGATTAAGACTTTATCAAGGTGCGAAAGGCATAGGTTAAACAACGAGCCATAAATGGAGAAGTCATCCATGAAAATTTCAACGAACTCGTCAATCATATCAGAAAAGATAGCCATCATACAACGTTGGAAAGTGGCAGGAGCATTACATAACCCGAATGGCATTCGGCGAAACGCAAAAGTGCCATACGGACTTGTGAAGGTGGTACACTCCTGATCATCAGGAAAAATGGCTATCTGATTGTACCCAGAGTACCCGTCAAGAAAACAAAAGTACTTGTTCCCTGCCAGTCATTCCAGAATTTGCTCGATAAACGGTAAGGGGAAATGGTCTTTCTGGGTAGCCGTGTTTAAACGGTGGTAATCAATGCAAACCCTTCAACCAGTTGAGGGTCTAGTGGTCACCAGTTCTCCTTGGTCATTCTCCTCCACAGTGATTCCTGCCTTTTTCGGAACTACTTGAATAGGACTGACCCATTTACTATCTGAAATGGGATAGATAATCCCTACATCTAGCCATTTCAGAATCTCCTTTTTAACAACCTTTCGCATATTTGGATTGAGCCTTCTCTGTATATCTCAGAAAGGCTTCACAGACTCATCTGTGTATATATGATGCATGCAAAAAGAGGGATCAACACCCTTAATATCAGCAATTGTCCAGGAAATTGCTTCCTTGTGCCTTTGTAAACACTCAAGCAGAGCTCCCTCCTGCAATTCAGATAATGAAGACGAGATAATAACGGGGAGAGTGTTATTAGGGCCAAGGAAAGCATATTTCAATGTGCTCGGGAGGGGTTTCAACTCCAATTCAGGAGCCTTTTGGATTGAGGGCTTTAGTTGAGATGTCCCCACCTCAGGCAGCAGATCTACCTTCACAGTCCAGGGTGGGGATAGAGACTTAGTGTGTATCCCCAGCAACTCTTCTAGTTCGGGCATTTTCCTTTCAGTTTCTTTAATAATCGAGGGATGGTCTTGAGATATGACCTACTGAAGGGGATCTCTACATAAGAGTGCTGGAGTAGTCTCTTCAATTATTTCATCAACGACCTCAATTTGAGAACAATCTTCAAATCCGGGTTGCTTGTAAGTATCAAAAACATTCAACCGGATCTTCTTGTTCCCAAAGCCCATTTTAAGTGCCCCAGATCTACAATTTATAGAGGCATTGGCTGTGGCCAAGAAGGGGCATCCCAGAATAATGGATGGCTTTGTGGGCTTATTAGATGGGTCAGTATCAAGTACCAAAAAGCTAACGGGGAAGAAGAAATCCTCCACTCTCACAAGGACATCTTCCAACAATCCCCGCGGTATCTTAAGTGATCTGTCTGCAACCTGGAGGATTACTGGACTAGGCTTCAGCTGTCCTCCCAAAAGGTCATAGACAGAGCTCGGTAGAATGTTTACCCCCACACCCAAATCGAGCATAGCCTCGTCAATGTGTTGGTTACCTATAACCACTGAAATATACGGGGCCCCTAGGTCTTTCATTTTGGGGGGTGTTCCATGCTGGAGTACCGAGCTAACATGGTCAGGCAGGATGACCTTGGTTTGGACCTATTTCCTAGATCGGCGCTTCTAGGTGCACAGGTCCTTCAGAAACTTGCAATAGGACGGAATCTGTTTAATCGCTTCCAATAGAGGCAAGTTAATCTGGACTTGCCTAAAAGTATCCATAATCTCTTCAGTTCTATCCTTGGCTCCAGACGAGCCAACAGAAGATTCCCCAGGAGCAGATAAGCCCTCTGGATAGGGCACCCTCGGCTTCTGGGTAGAGGGGTCGTCATAGTGGGAAAGGGGGGGTGGAAGGACGACATCCTCATTGTGGGTGATTTTGTGCGAGGGAGAGTGGTGTGGCTCTTCCTCGTGTGAGATGGAAGTTGGGTCAGGTGTGGAAGGGGAATTCTGAGATGTAACCGTAGGAGTGTTATCAGGCTTGTCAATCTTTTTTCCACTCCTCAACGCCGTCACTGCTTGGGCGTGTTCCCTGAATACAACCCCCTTGCCCTTAGGGTTCTCCTCAGAAGAGCTAGGCAGCTTCCCCGAATCACGTTGCCTAACTGCCTCAGTAAGATGACCAATTTGGGATTGCATATCAGTAATCATATTATTCTGAGATTGGATAACCATATTTTGATGCTCTTGCATTGCTTTCATCATGGCCTTCAGTTCATCCTTCTCAGAGGGCTTATTCGGAGGAGGATTTTCATAAGAAGGTTGGTATATGGGCTGGGGAGGTAAGGGTCTTGTTTTCCCTGAGTTAGAAGCATCACCTTTCTTCCAAGAGAAGTTTGGATGGTTCCACCACCCTGGATTATAAGTGTTGGAATAAGGGTTATTGCCAGGGGGCAGAAACCTTGGGCCACGTTCAAGTCAACCTGAATCAACTCAGGGAATTGGTTTGCCTAATGGCACTCCACAGTGGCATGCATTGTGCTTTGGAAAATGGAGCATTCTCTTGAAGCCTGAGAAATAGAGGTTGCTTGCGGGTTCATGCCAGGGTTTGCTAAAAGCCTATCAAAGTTTTTATTCAATAGTTGAATCTGATAAGCCAAATCCTGAGAAGCTCGGCTTCATGGGCCTCTATCTTCCTCTACAAGATTGATGGTTTTCTTTCTTGATAGGCAGAGGACAGATGTATGCAATTGTCCCTTAATGTTTCAAATAATGCTCAAGCTTCATCCTTGTTTGCCTATGCCTTTCATATAATCCGTTATAGAACCTTTCGACCAACTGCCATCTTGGCACTTGATGGTGGGGGCATAACCTAAGAAGGTCATTAAAGCTCGCCCAAGTCTCATGAAATTGCTCCCCTTCCTGTTGAGTAAAACCCATAATCTCTCTTCTGTAATGGTTGGTTTTACTCATAGGAAAATACTTTTCCAAAAATTCTCCCTTAAGGGTGGCCCAATCATTTACCCTTGCATCGAGGGTGTTAACGTGACTAGATCGTGTTTTAACAAATGTCTCGTTGTAACATAGATGAACTTTCCGCGAAAACAAATAACAATTTATAACTCGTAAATCAGAGTATCCGAGGTCGAACACAGGAAGCAATCTGAGTATTCCAAAACTTGAGAACACAACTTTTAAATAAAAAGAAATGACTAGTTCAAAAGAAGTGACATGAGAATGATATAGAAAGAAATTGCTCAAAAAGAATGGATGTCTGATATTACATCAGACGTCTTAAAGTATTTTTCATATTCTTCTTTTCAGTTGGTGATTTGCTCTGCTGCAGCTCTGGTTGCTCCTCTGCTTTTTCCTTCTCTTCTTAATTCTCTTCTTATGGCCAAGTCCTAGCTTGCCTCTTCTTAGGTTACCTTCTTCTTTTTCCACCTCTTCTTCCTTCTTTTCCTCTCTGCAGCTTCTTTCTCTTTCTTTTCTCTGCGGGTCTTCTTCTTCTTCCTTCCTTGGCTCTGCTTCCCTTGGCTTCATCTTTTCTTCTTCTTCTGCTTGTCTTTCCCTTTCTTTATTTCTTCTTCTTCAGTTCCTCTTCTCTTTGGCTTCACTTCTTCCCTCACTTTGCCTTTCCTTCTCTTTTTCCTCTGCGAAGCTTTCCTTTCTTCTTCTTCTTCGCTTGCAGCGGCTGAGTCCCTGCTTCCTCCTTCAGTGTCCTCTTCCTGCACACAAGCACCACAAACAAAACCTACTCCCCTACCCTTCCCGCGCGTCTCTCTCTCTGAATCTCTCTTCGGTATGCTCTCCTAGAGTCGGGTTATCGGGTTGGGTCGCGCGCTCGGGTCCAGGCGCACTGGCGTGGGCGTGGTGCGCGAGGAGTGCTCAGGATGGGGGTCTTCGAGTCGGGGCACCAGATACGCGAGATGAAGTCGCGGACGAGGTGCGTGGATAGGTGGGGGACCTCACCCTAGTGTATTCGAGGCAACCCAACTATAGCACAAAATCAATATAAAGTACTCATGCGCCATGTGACTTACCGAGGTGGGACTAATGCTTCACTGTTCTTTCTTGCGCGCCCGCAGCAGACCGTTCCTTCAATTGTAGTAACTGCAGGCCTCACGGCACCACTTGCTGGAACAGATGACTTCGCAAGATCTCCCTGAATCTGCTGCACCTGGAATCTTGAAGTCCTTCAACCTGGAGCGAGCGTGCAACCTCCTCGAGTCACCGTTAATGGCGGCTGAAGCTCAAACCCTACTCAACACAAAAAGGGCCTTGCGGCTCTATCAGACCACAGGGAGACCTTCGCCGTGTCACGGCAAAGGTGAGGCAGTAGGTGGCAGGCCGTGGGGTGGCCTAGCCGTGCATGCCTAGGTCGCTCTGTGGCCGGACGGATGGGTTTGGTCAGGGGGTGGTTGTGGCAGTGTAGGCAGCCTGTGGATGAGTGGAGGATATTCAGTGGAGTATGGCGGAGGTTATGCAGTGGTTGGTGAGACGTGTGGGGCTGCGGAGTGATGGGAGCGTCTCGCCAGAGGGTGATCGGAGATGAGGAAGATGGCGGTGGACAGTGACGGTCGAGGGGTGGTTGTGTGAAATAAAGTGAGGAAAATGAAAGAGTGGAAGACGGGGAACTTATCTGGATTGTTGGGAGTGAAAGGGGGGCAGCGGAGACAGACGACTCGTTTGTGCCATCGTCGGAGAAGACGGCCCTGAGGGAGATAACGGCGATGAGGAGGAGGTCAGGGAGGTGTGCGCTTGGTGTGGCGCGACGCGGGAGGATGAGGCGGAGTGAACCCTGCTGCTGGTATGGTAGCAGAGCGACAAGAAGGAGGACGTCGGAGCTTGCGAGCTTCTTGGCCGGAGAGAGGGGAGATGAAATTTGGAGTTCTACGACCAAAACAAGTCTGAGAGATTCGCAGAGGGCCGGGGGTCCTTTTATAAGTGTTGGCAGAGCTTCTGGTGCGTGGAGGGCAAGCCTTCAGCCACCGTCGTCTCGCCGGAGAAGGAAGGTAGTTGGGATCCCAAATCTTTCGTGTGTTTGCACGAGAGATTGGATAGAAATCAAAGATTATGATTGGGCTCATATGGAAAGGGATTCCTCAAAGAATCTCCCTTCCAATTCTGGGAGGAGATCTTTGAGGGATCAGGGAGTATCCCCCCTCCCTTCCTCGCCAGAGAAGGATTCCTCCCCATTAATGGCAGAGGGACCTGTTTGTAAGAGTGGCGAGGAAGCTAGGGGGTTTATGTAATGGTTTTCAAAAGATAATGGTCAAAATGTAATTGGGTGTATTAATTTGCAAAGTAGGTCAAGATGACCTCCCCTTAGGTCCAAATTTTCGTACAAATCTAATTTGAACCTAAGGAATCCAATGGTGAAGTTGGATTTTTGGTTTGACCACGTTTGGTGGGATATTTTGCATAGAAATCCAAATTAGGTCAATTGATGAGCTAGGATCCCAATCTAGGTCAAACTAGGTTCCAAAGGCCAAATTGAATGTTCTAAACCCCAGATGATATTTTTCCATGAATTTAAGAGGGTTTACTTGATTTTTATCCTGACCGGAACCTTGTTGAATTAAGCAGGTCTGTTTTAAGGTTACTAGATGTCATTTAATTCCTGGATTGCACATGAACCCATTTCTGATTGAATAAACCCACTTTTTATCTTATTTAAACCACTTGACCTATGTTTTGTCTCTGAAAAATCCCATTTATGTACTGCAATGGTAAAATTATAGTTTTACCCTTTATTTCATGTTTTCTTCTCAGAACACTTATTCCTCCAATTAAGCCTTCTTCTAAGTTATGCAGGAGCTTTTATTCTCTTTCTTGGATCAAAATGAGCTAGTTAGGGCTCATGATGAGGCTCTCATCAGAGGGTATGATACCAGTGCTTGGCCTTATCCTTTAGGGAGAAAGGAAATAGAGTCCTCATCAGGGCTTCATCAGTAAAGCCCTAGAGCTTCACCGTGGAACAGAACTCAGTGAATTCCTCCAAATGCCAGTAGGGGTCCTCCCTAGTTGTACCATAAAAAGAGGGCAATAAAGATATGGTACTGCTCTTGATCTCATACGGATTATCTCCTACCAGTCGTCTTAGTGCTTGTACAGGTTGGTTAGTTGGAATAAAATAGCCCCTTAGGGTCCTTTGTTGATTTGCACCTTGCTCAGCCATTCCTTCTTTTTCCTCTCCTAGGTGAGCTCTCTTAAGAATTCTCTCAGGCTCAAGCTCAAACACTAGATTACTCTCAAGAGAGCGTCTACCAAGCATACAAAGCACAGTTCAGGTTTTTATTGAGTAAGTTAAACCTCCACTCCAAAGATAAGTCAAAAGATCAAGACTTATCCCTCCGATCCCACGTAAGTGGTATAAGAGGGGTGTGGACTTGAAATCTTAACCTTCTTTATTGCAGAGGTCAAATTAGTTCATATAAATGGCCAAACAAGTTTTTCACTGCAATTACGTGCCTTAATTCAACCTTCGAGTGCCCTAGGACCTATACTTTGCTTGGATGATACTCCCAAGTGATCAAGTGAGAAGTTACTCCAAGGACGAACAAAGGGATACAAGTAGGGCGAACCTTTCCTTTGAGGCGGTGCGTATGCGGTGCCCCTTAACTACCCTTTTATTCCTTTAAGGGGTGTCCCCCTCCGTGGAATATCAAAAATACTTGGTCAAAATATAGTATCACCAGCACTGATTAGCCCATAGTTGTGGGCTATTTAAGTATTTAAGTGCCTACACATTAGGTTAATTCTAACATTTATTTAGTATAAATTAGGATGTAAATAGATTAATTCATAGTTTTAATCTAATTACATAATCCATACATTGCATTCATATCTTAAGTGCACTTAGAATTAGCTTAGAATAGCATTCATCTAATTAGACAACCAATTAGGTACATTGTTTTCATTAACATAGAAGTTGAGGGTCTGTATATAAATGATCCTAATATTTTAACATTATTTTCTTTACTCTTCTCCTTGCAAGAACGGCTGGCTGCCGCTCCAACGTCGAACGGCCGCAGTGAAGACCCATTCAAGGGGGAGCGGATGTGGTGGATTTGGTCGGGCGGCTGATTTCAAACTTGTGCAGGCCACTACAAAAGGAGGAGGGAGGCAGCCGAGCTCAAGAGGCCTCCGCTACCGACCCACCACTGTGCAGAGAGAACCTCTCTCTTCCACTCCACACTGCCGGCCTCTACTATGGCGACGAGTCTCCATCACCGTGGGCGTGTGGTGTGACAGGCCACACCGCCATCCGGAGCTCGCCGCATCACCATGAGCACCTTAGCGTGCATCCTCCTCGCCGTCATCGCCGACCACCATCACCAAGCTACTGATTCAGCCACCTCTCAGTAACTTAAGACATCTGGGGAATTTCCCAGACGTCTGAAGTTACCTGCTCACTTCCACCGCACACGCCTGAAGTCGCCTGCAGACCCCTTCCCGCACCTGCAGAACCTTCAGCGCACCCACGTCCATCAACCTTCAGCTCAAACGCACCTCAACTCTCCAACAGCCACGCCTCCGCCCGCGCCTGCAGACCACCGCAACCATCTTCCACGCGCCTGCAGACCACCACAACGCTTCCAAGCGCCTGCAGACCAACGCTTCACCACAACTGCAGACACCTTCGCCTGCACGCCCGCCACCAGCAGCAGCCACCCGCGCACAGCTGCAGTCCAACCACGCACGCCCTCCTCAACCACGCCTGCACCCTCCAACCACGCACGCCCTCCTCAACCGCGCCCATCTCCACGTGCTCACCGCTGCAGCGCTCTCCACTCGCCTGCAGACCCGCGTAACCATTCTCCCGCACCTGCAGACTCGTCCAACCGTGCCTGCAAAACTTCACCCGCTCCCACCCCCGCGCCTGCAGATCAGCACACAGCTGCAAAACGCCAACCACTCCTCCCCGCGCCTGCAGCATCCTCCACCCGCGCTTGCAGAAGCGCCCGCAGCGCCCTCCGCCCACGCACAACAGCCTGCGTGCCCTCATCAGCTGCAGCCGCACCCGCTCAACCGCCTACAGCCGCCACCAGCAGCACCTCCGCCGGAGCTCGTCTGGCCACCTCCGACCGCCGCGCGACTAGCCGCCACCACCGATTCGAAGCTCTTGGTCCAAGGGACCTCCTCCGAGCTTCCCGCGCCCGGCCATCGGCTCCTCGTCGTGCAAGACAACGGGGAAAAATTCCCCAGTTTTGCTACAGTAAACCGTCAATTAAAAGTTACATTTTCTGCCATTGCCACATTTTAATGATTCTGCATTGCGGAAAATATCCTATAGTTTCTCATAATTACCATTTCAGCATTGTTTCTTGCTTAAACCTTAATCTAAAGGCAATCTTGGCTTGGTTCTTGTCCAAATTGACTAGGAACAAACATTTTTAAGTGGTGCAAATTTTAATACGTTATTCCCTCCCTGTGGATACGACCCACTCCTCTACGAGTGGCTATTTGTTGTTAAAAATTGATTAGTCGATTTTTCCACCACATTAAACTACAAACGACTTAAAAGCGAAAGATCGACCAGTCAAATGGCACCGTTGCCGAGAAGGCAACAGACGCAATAATTTCGCCTAATTTTATTTTGATTATTTGTCAATTGCACATAGATTTGACCATTCATTATTTTCTTTTCTGTGCGAGAAAATTTGTGCAAGAATCAGCCACTGTGAGAGGCAATCCTTGACGTCGCCAGACGAGAATTGGACGAGCCATTTTTAAACGGAGGAGAAGGACGAGGACGCGACGGACACCATTTAGTCATTAGTTTAATTAGAATAGAATTAAGATTGTAGACTTAATTTTTCATTACAGTTAGTTTGAAACCCTTGTTCTGGGGCATATTTTGAGGGGTTTGTTCCCCGATTTTGTTTTGGACCCATGTTGGGTAATTTTTGGGAGCCTGTTCCCTTTTCTTTAGATTTAGGTTTATTTTTTATTATTTCTTTTATTTGCTTGTGCATAAGTAGTTCTAAAAAAATAGAAAAAGAAAAAAAAGTGAGCTGCCTGCTAGAAGCTGCCTGCCCTAGGACGAACCATTTAGGTCTGTATGAGCAGCCTCTAGATTTGATTTTCTGCATTGCGTGCATTTTTGCATCGAAGATCGCTGGAGGCAAGGTACGCATTCTCTTACTTTGCATCATATTTTTGATCACGCATTGCATTTAGGATTTAATGCAAAGACCACAAAGTCTGTCTTGAAGCGATCTAACAAGTGGTCACATATATTCAAAAAAAAAAAAGGACTAATTAAAGGAGGGACATCTAAAAATCAAGGACTTGATTGTAAAATGTGGTGTGCAATTAAAAATTCAAAATCATTTTGCGGTGAATGCACACTTATATCTGTTGCACCATAACACTCATTTAGACACTCCTAAGTCTTGAAACGACTAGGACAAGAGCCCTCCTATCGTTGGATTCTGAAGTGTTCGGAACTGGAAATCAAAGGTTTTGTAAATCCAAAGAAGGGGATACCCTGTCACGGATTTTTGGGGGTAGTTGAGGAGCACCGCGAAAGCACAGCTTCAAAGGAAGGCTTAGGCCTACTTGCATCCCTCGATCTTCCATCTTTGGATTTACTTGACCATTTGAGATTTAGGGAAGAATACCTAAGTTCCAACTAGGTTTTTTTTTAGGCATTTCGAAGGTTGACAATAGGCGCGTAATTGATTGGGCAACTTGTTTTGTCACCTACAATTTGAATTAAATTCAAAGGCCTAAATCTGTAAAGACCAAACAAGTCCATTTGAATTATGTTTGTAGTGCATGCTTGGTAGGCGTTCTCTTAGGAGACAACTTGTATTTGATCCTGAACCGGAAAGAATCCTAAGAAAAGACCTCCCAAGGGTAGAAATGGCCAGTCAAAGGAGCCTTAAGGAATATTTCATCCCAACCAACCAAGTTGGCCCAGCACTACGTAGACTTGGAGGGGACAATCCATATGAGATCAAAAGTAGTACCATATCATTGCTACCCTCCTTTTATGGTACTACTAGGGAAGACCCTTACAGGCATATCGAGGAATTCACCGAGGTTTGTTCCACGGTGAAGCTGCAGGGCGTTACTAATGACACTCAAATGCGGACCCTCTTTCCCTTCTCCCTAAAGGACAAAGCCAAGTATTGGTATCACATCCTTGATAATATAAATACTTGGGATGCCCTGAAAAAGGAGTTTTTGAAGAAGTACTTCCCCATGAGCAAAACAAATCACTTTAGGAGGGAAATCATGAGTTTTGCTCAAAAGGATGGGGAAGCTTTCCATGATGCGTGGGAGCGCTTTAACGATTTGCTGAGACTTTGCCCACATCACCAGGTGCCTAAATGGCAACTGGTTGAAAGGTTCTACACCGGACTTAATGATTCGCATAGGCAAACTGTGGATGGTGCCTGTGCAGGAACCTTTCTATCTAAGACTGAGGATGAAGCTTGGAACTTATTTGATACTTTGAGTGAGAATTCTATTCACTTGAATTCCGCCTACATGGATAGAAAGCCCACTCTCATGCAAAGAAAGTTGGAGGCGAATGAAGCAAGGGACACCCAGAATTTAGCCTATCAAATTCAATTACTGAATCAAAACATGGAAAGGCTTATGTCGAACCCGAGTTCATTCACACCTAACACCTCCACATCCCAAGCTTCCGAATGCGTAATTTGTCAAGGCAATACACACGCCACTGTGGATTGCCACTTGGCCTCCCAATTCCCTAAGCTTGTACAAGAGGATTTGAATGCCGCTCAAGGGTTTCGTCCAAGACCTCGTAATGATCCTTTCTCCAACACTTATAATGAGGGATGGAGGAACCACCCAAACTTTTCATGGAGACAAGGAAATGTCTCAAATTCAGGGAATTACAAACCACAATCCTTTCAAAACCATCAAATGAACCAACCTCAGACCTTTGCCCATCCTAAAACCTCTGAGATGGATGAATTGAAGGCAATGTTGAAAACTATGCAAGAAAGTCAAAGTGCCATCATCCAATCTCATGACAAGGCTATACATGAGATGAAATCACAAATTGGACACCTTGTTGAGGCCGTTAGACAGAGGGAGACTAGGAAGTTTCCCAGTGCTGCTGAGGAAAATCCTAAAGGAAAAGGGATTGTCTTTAGGGAGCATGCTCAGGAGGTGACTATTCTGAGGAGTGGGAAAGAAATTTCCAAACCCGATGCTCCTATAGTCTCACCCCCTAAAAAACCATCCACCCCGACTTTCACCCCCACCGAAGAAGATTTGCCCAAATCTTCTCCGCTTGAAATCACCTCACCGGAAGAAGTTGCCCCTGTTCCACCCCTTACTCGACATGACAACCCTTCCACCCAAAGATTGAGAGTGCCATTTCCAGAGCGCTTATCCACCTCTGGGCAGACTTCTGCTGGCTCATCTGGAGCCAAAGATAAGACGGATGAGATTATGGAAACTTTCAAGCAAGTGCAGATTAACCTGCCTTTGCTTGAAGCTATCAGGCAGATTCCGTCTTATGCCCGCTTCTTAAAGGACTTGTGCACGAAAAAGCGACAATCTAGAAAACAGGTCCAATCTAAAGTTGTCCTGCCTGATTCTGTTAGCTTAATTGTTCAACATGGCACACCCCCGAAACTTAAGGACCTAGGAGCCCCATATATCTCTGTAGTTATTGGTGACTTACAAATTGATGAGGCTCTGCCTGATCTGGGTGCGGGGGTGAACATCCTTCCGAGCTACGTGTATGAACAACTTGGGGGAGGCAATCTGAAGCCTAGCCCTGTAATCCTTCAAGTTGCTGATCGATCACTTAAGACACCACGGGAAATTTTGGAAGATGTCCTCGTAAGAGTGGAGGATTTCTTCTTTCCCGTTGACTTCTTAGTTTCAGACACTGACCCTACCAACAAGCCAACCAAACCCTCCATCATTTTGGGCCGTCCCTTCCTTGTAACTTCCCATGCTTCAATTAATTGCAATACTGGGGCATTGAAAATGGGCTTTGGGAACAGGAAAATCCGGCTTAATGTGTTTGATGCTTACAAACAAGCTGGACTTGAGGATTGTTCTCAAGTTGAGGTGATAGATGACCTGATTGAAGAGGCAACTCCTGCAATGTTATGTGATGACCCCCTTCAGCATGTCATGCTAAATGAGCATTCCCATCTCTTGGAGGAATGTGAAGGGGATATACTAGAACTAGAGGAATTGCTAAGAGTCTCTGCTGAGTCTCTTCCCCCATCATTTCCGCCGAAGGCAGATTTGCTACCTGAGATGGGGACATCTATTATGAAACCCTCAACCATACAAGCCCCCAACCTTGAGTTGAAACCCCTCCCTAACACTCTCAAGTATGTTTTCCTAGGTGCCAATGATACGCTCCCAGTTATCATTTCGGCTGTGCTGTCTGAGGCACAGGAGGGAGCCTTGATTGAATGCCTGTCTAGGCACAAGGAAGCTATTGCTTGGAGCATTGCTGACATTAAGGGTATAGACTCTACACTCTGCATGCACCACATTTATACTGATGATTCCATCCGGCCTTTTAGGGACATGCAGAGATGTCTGAACCCTAATATGAGGGAGGTTGTAAAAAAGGAAATCCTGAAGTGGTTGGACGCAGGGATCATATATCCCATTGCTGATAGTAAATGGGTCAGTCCCATTCTTGTGGTGCCAAAGAAGGCAGGCTTTACTGTGGAACTCAACGACCAAGGTGAACAAGTTGTCACTAGACCCTCAACTGGATGGAGGTCTGTATTGATTACCGCAAGCTGAACACCGCTACCCAGAAGGATCACTTTCCTTTGCCTTTTATTGATCAAATTCTCAAAAAATTGGCAGGGAATAAGTATTATTGCTTTCTCGATGGATATTCTGGGTACAATCAGGTGGCAGTCTTTCCTGATGACCAGGAAAAGACGACATTCACGAGTCCTTACGGCACTTTTGCATTCAAGCATATGCCGTTTGGATTATGTAATGCCCCTGCTACTTTCCAGCGGTGTATGATGTCTATCTTTCCGGACATGATTGACGAGTGTGTTGAAGTATTTATGGATGACTTCTCTATTTATGGCTCGTCTTTTGACCAGTGTCTCCTGCACCTGGAGAATGTGTTGAAACGATGTAAGGAGACTGGTTTAGTCCTCAGCTAGGAGAAAAGTCACTTCATGGTACAGAAAGGAATTGTACTTGGGCATGTTGTATCCGAGTAAGGTTTGGAAGTAGATAAAGCCAAGATTGATTCTATTTCCAAACTTCCATTGCCTACGAATGTCAAACAGATTAGATCCTTTCTAGGCCATGCTGGCTTTTACAGGCACTTTATTAAAAATTTTAGTAAGATTTCTAGGCCACTTTGTGACTTATTGGCGAAGGAATCTTCCTTCAGTTTTGATTCAAAGTGTGCCGAGGCCTTTCAAACTCTAAAGGAGGCCTTGATCTCTGCGCCTGTTCTCCAAGCTCCTGATTGGACACTCCCCTTTGAGCTTATGTGTGATGCTTCGGATTATGCAGTGGGAGCAGTCCTTGGACAAAGGGTTGAGGGAAGACCTCATGTGCTGCATTATGCAAGCAAGACTTTAACTGAACCTCAGCAAAACTACACCGTCACTGAAAAAGAATTACTTGCTGTAGTTTTTGCTCTGGAGAAGTTTAGGTCTTATTTACTTGGGTCTAAGGTGGTTATTTTTACTGATCATGCAGCAGTGAAACATCTCATTGCTAAGAAAGATTCTAAGCCATGTCTGATTAGGTGGATCTTACTCCTTCAAGAATTTGACTTGGAAATACGTGAAAAGAAAGGAGTAGAAAATGTTGTGGCTGACCACCTGTCTCGCCTTCCTCTTAATGACTCTATTCTGAAGACATTCGCGAGACATTTCCCGATGAATCTCTGATGGCCGTAACACCAACTTTACCTTGGTATGCAGACATTGTAAATTACTTGGTCACTGGACAAACTCCTGGCTCTTGGGATGAGCAGAAAAGAAAGAGATTCATTTCTCAAGCGAGATATTTTCATTGGGAAGAGCCAGAATTATCGAGAATTGGACAAGACCAAGTATTGAGACGTTGTGTGCCTGAAGAGGAACAGCAAAGTGTGCTGACATTTTGCCATGAACTTCATTGTGGAGGACACTTTGGTGCTAAGAAAACTGCTTTTAAGGTTCTCCAGTCCGATTTTTGGTGGCCTTCCTTATTTAAGGATTCTCATAATTTTGTTAAGGCCTGTATTAGATGTCAACGGACTGGAACGATTGGGAAGAAGAATGAAATGCCTCAACATCCTATTCAATCTGTTGAAATTTTTTATGTGTGGGGAATTGACTTTATGGGCCCCTTCCCGTCGTCCCATGGTTTTGAATATATCTTGGTGGCAGTTGATTATGTCTCTAAATGGATAGAGGCCATTCCTACGCGCACAAATGACCACTCTGTGGTTTTGAAATTTGTGAAGGCCAATATCATATCCCGTTTCGGCTGCCCCAAGACTATTATAAGTGATGGGGGACCTCATTTCTGAAACCACCACTTCAATCGGTTAATTAAGAGTTTAGGAGTGACGCACAAGGTTGTTACCCCTTACCACCCTCAGACAAGTGGCCAGGTTGAAGTATCAAATAGGGAGATAAAAAATATTTTTGAAAAGACCGTTAGACCTGATAGGAAAGATTGGTCCCAAAAGCTCGATGATGCTTTGTGGGCTTATCAAACGGCTTATAAGACCCCTTTGGGCACTTCTCCCTTTCGGATTGTGTATGGAAAAGCATGCCATTTACCTGTTGAGTTGGAACATAAAGCACTTTGGGCTATTCGAAGTGTTAACATGGATTTAGAGAAGGCAGGTAAGGCACGATTTCTAGAATTAAGTGAGCTTGAGGAGCTGAGGAATGATGCTTATGACACCTCTCAAGCTTATAAAGAAAGAACTAAGGTCTTGCATGACAAGTTTATTCTTCGAAAGACCTTTGAACCCAACCAACAAGTCTGGCTTTTCAATTCCAGACTTAAGCTTTTTCCTGGGAAATTAAAATCTCATTGGGATGGGCCTTACATAATCACCAAAGTATTCCCCCATGGAGCTGTGGAGATCAAAAATCCTTCCTCTTCAGCAACTCCCTTTATCGTCAACGGTCAACGGTTAAAACCGTACATAACTTTAGATGGCCATCTAATTGACGAAGTCACTCTTGAGGAGCCTTAGCTCCTACCATTCTCTGCCTCAGGTAATATCTTCCTTTAGCTATTTTTGATTTTCAATGAGGACATTGTTTGAACCAGGCATGGGGGAGAGGACCTGAGGCATTTTGTTTATAGCATGCATTTATAGAAAAAAAAACAAAACACAAAAAAAAAACAAAAAAAAAATAAATAAATAAATAAAGGTTTTGAGCTTAACTGGCTAGATCTTGAAGTCGTAAGCAAATCAAAACTCTAGGGTAGACTAAGTTAATTCTAGGGTCAAACTTTAGAAGCTAAATGAGCCACTAGCTTTAGACCTTTAGGGTCCTTTGTGGACTTAAAAACTTAAGTAGGAGTTAAGTTGTGGACCATTCCTCAAGAAGTTGAGGAAGGGAAGCTAGGGTTTGAGTTAAAAGGTGGGGTAGTACCTGGAGTCTTATTCTACCTTTTGGTTTACGGGTCCTTGTAACCCAAGCATCCAAATTTCACACACTTAGTCTGGTAATCAACTTAATTTTCGTCTTTCTGAAAAGAGATTTGGTTCTCTTAATTTTGACTTAAGAGAGGCTTGAAAACACATTTTGATTGGAAGAGTTCCCGCCGCAGGAGAGGTCGAGCATATACTCACCTTGAGGATGCGATGATAACATATTACCTCCTCGGCGCTTGTCTCTTAGGATATCCATCCTACTGGGGGCATGTAAGCGCATTGCGTGGTTCAGGTACCATGGGCGGCCCTATCTCGAAGTGCCGATTGCCATAGGCCTGAATTCGCTTAAGAAATCCATGGGCGATACTATCTCGAAGTGTCGATTGCCAGGAGTTCTTGGGGTCGTTATGGGCGGTGCTATCTCGAAGCATCGAAAGCCAGGCACCCTTCGAGGTATGGTAATGGGGACAATGAATCCGACACAGACCGTGTTGATAGCGGATCTGAGGTTAGACTTAGAAGAATCAAAAAAAAAAAGGGTATATATATAAAAAAAAATTTTCCTTTAACTCAAATAACTCGGACCAATGCACAAGCACGGATGCTTTAATCTCAGGAATCAATAAACTTTAGGGTAGAGTCAGAAATCAGGGAAACTTGTGCCTGCAACTCGTCTTTAGCCGACCTAGTCTGTAACTTAGCAACTACTTAGGAACCTTGGGTCTAGAACCTGAACTTAATATGCTTCTGAAGGAAGACTAAGTGAGTTGACTAGTCTACTTGGAGTGCTAGGTTTCGCTTAATTTTGCTAGGGACTTGCAAAAACTAGGCATGGGGGTATTTGATTAGCCCATAGTTTTGGGCTATTTAAGTATTTAAGTGCCTACACATTAGGTTAATTCTAACATTTATTTAGTATAAATTAGGATGTAAATAGATTAATTCATAGTTTTAATCTAATTACATAATCCATACATTGCATTCATATCTTAAGTGCATTTAGAATTAGCTTAGAATAGCATTCATCTAATTAGACAACCAATTAGGTACATTATTTTCATTAACATAGAAGTTGAGGGTCTGTATATAAATGACCCTAATATTTTAACATTATTTTCTTTACTCTTCTCCTTGCAGGAACGGCTGGCTGCCGCTCCAACGTCGAACGGCCGCAGTGAAGACCCATTCAAGGGGGAGCGGATGTGGTGGATCTGGTCGGGCGGCTGATTTCAAACTTGTGCAGGCCACTACAAAAGGAGGAGGGAGGCAGCCGAGCTCAAGAGGCCTCCGCTACCGACCCACCACTGTGCAGAGAGAACCTCTCTCTTCCACTCCACACTGCCGGCCTCTACTGTGGCGACGAGTCTCCATCACCGTGGGCGTGTGGTGTGACAGGCCACACCGCCATCCGGAGCTCGCCGCATCACCGTGAGCACCTTAGCGTGCATCCTCCTCGCCGTCATCGCCGACCACCATCACCGAGCTACTGATTCAGCCACCCTCTCAGTAACTTAAGACGTCTGGGGAATTTCCCAGACGTCTGAAGTTTCCTGCTCACTTCCACCGCACACGCCTGAAGTCGCCTGCAGACCCCTTCCCGCACCTGCAGAACCTTCAGCGCACCCACGTCTGTCAACCTTCAGCTCAAACGCGCCTCAACTCTCCAACAGCCACGCCTCCGCCCGCGCCTGCAGACCACCGCAACCATCTTCCACGCGCCTACAGACCACCACAACGCTTCCAACCACCTGCAGACCAACACTTCACCACAACTGCAGACACCTTCGCCCGCGCGCCCGCCACCAGCAGCAGCCACCCGCGCACAGCTGCAGTCCAACCACGCACGCCCTCCTTAACCACGCCTGCACCCTCCAACCACACACGCCCTCCTCAACCGCACCCATCTCCACGTGCTCACCGGCTGCAGCGCTCTCCACTCGCCTGCAGACCCACGCAACCATTCTCCCGCCCCTGCAGACTCGTCCAACCGCGCCTACAAAACTTCACCCGCTCCCACCCCCGCGCCTGCAGATCAGCACACAGCTGCAGAATGCCAACTACTCTTCCCTGCGCCTGCAGCATCCTCCGCCCACGCTTGCAGAAGCGCCCGCAGCTTGCGCGCACACGCCAGCCGCCCGCAGCGCCCTCCATCCACGCACAACAGCCTGCGCGCCCTCATCAGCTGCAGCCGCACCCGCTCAACCGCCTGCAGCCGCCACCAGCAGCACCTCCGCCGGAGCTCGTCCAGCCACCTCCGGTCACCGCGCGACTCGTCGCCACCACCAATTCGAAGCTCTTGGTCCAAGGGACCTCCTCTGAGCTTCCCGCGCCCGGCCATCGGCTCCTTGTCGCGCAAGACAACGGGGAAAAATTCTCCTGTTTTGCTACAGTAAACCATCAATTAAAATTTACATTTTCTGCCATGCCACATTTTAATGATTCTGCATTGCGGAGAATATCCTATAGTTTCTCATAATTACCATTTCAGCATTGTTTCTTGCTTAAACCATAATCTAAAGGCAATCTTGGCTTGGTTCTTGTCCAAATTGACTACGAACAAACATTTTTAAGTGGCGCGAATTTTAATACGTTATTGCCTCCCTGTGGATACGACTCGCTCCTCTGCGAGTGGTTATTTGTTGTTAAAAATTGATTAGTCAATTTTTCCACCACATTAAACTACAAACGACTTAAAAGCGAAAGATCGACCAGTCAACCACCACAAAGCATGATAGGAGGATCTGCATCGATAAAGAGATCGGTGCCTATAGCCTTAAGGGATTAAGCCTTAGTGCGGTGCCTAATGTGCGTGCTCAGTGTCAGAAGTGTGCAACACACCGCAAATCTTTCTAATTTCTTTTGAAATTGCAGACAAGTCCCTTAGAATCAGATTAAATGTGAATTGCTTTTAGGATTGAATCTGATTGTTAGTTCCACTTTTAGTTATGTGACCACTGAATTAGTAAATTCAAACAACTTGGTGGTCTTGAATTTTAATTTGAATGCAAATGAGTGAACAGGAGCTGGATGCAAAAGTTAGAAAGATGTACCTGTCTCCAGCAATCTTCGTGCTAATATGCTTGCAATGCAATAATAAGATCTAATGTGCTGCTCAATCACCCCTAAATGCACCCACCTAAGGGCATGCAACTTCTAAATAGGCAGCTCGATATTTTCTTTGTTGGTTTTAAAAGTAGGAAAGCATAAAATAGAATCACGCACACACAAAAAATATTGTAAGCTCTAGTAGCTAAAGAATGTGGGGACAAACCCCCAAAAATTCAGCCCCAATTACTATAAGGGCAAAAAGACAGAAATAAATTTGTGACGATGGAGAATCCTCTACGAAAGCAGGATCTTGGTCTCCTTCGTCTTTTCCTCGTGTGGCTTAACTCGTGGTTGCTGTCGCCGCTTTGTTGCGCCTCATCGCCTCGTCAGATTCCTCTCACAGTAAAAAAAATTGATCAGATAATTTCGTAACTCAGAATATTTAAAAACAGTGAAGTAAATCTATTGCATCTGTTGCCTCTCCGTCAACGGAGCCAATTTGACGGAGCAATTTTCACTTTGAATAATTAATATTAAGATAGTAAATCGTTGCAGCACAAAAGGTGGTGGAAAATCTCTCAATCAAAGATTAAACAGATATGAATTTAAACCACAATAACGGATGTCATATCCACAGGGAGGAATAGACCAATAAATTCACGATAAATTTTCCTCTTGTTTACTTAAAAGTAATTTCATTCATTAATCCGAATCCTAAAGAAAGAACACTAATAGATGAACCAAATAACCAATTTCTGAAAAAATATGGACCAATCACGTAAATTCTCTTTTACTAGAATACTCCTATAAAATAAATCAACCCCAAAATATTCAATGGCATCCAATGTAAAGCATAATATCACCATTTAATGCAAAGCTAATAGATGGGGGAAGATAATCATGCAATTTGATAGGCCAATTAATTGGAGTAAACTAAAGGGGCTTGGCTATAAATTCATTCAATTAATAAAATAATAAATCAAAAATCAACTTTTGGCAATGGCAGTAAATGTAATAACTAATTGAAGCCAAAACAAAGCATTTGCTCTCTCTCCTCACGAGAGAGAGAGAGCACCGGCGGGGCTATGGACGTGCTAGGGAGGTTGGCGAAGATGAGGCCTATCCGATGGAGGCCGCAGCGTCGACGGAGATGGCTGGAGGTGGTCGTTCGGCAGAGGAGAAGATGTCGGAGGAGGAGCTGGAGGCGGACCTACGGGGGTGCTCCTGCTGTTGTGGAGCGCCTGCGGAGGGGGGGCGCACTGCAGATGGCGCGCGCCTGCAGGTGCGGCAAGAGGGCGCGTGGACAAGGGTGTGCCTGTGGGAGCGGGCAAGGTTAGGCGATGCAGTGCCTGCGGGCGTGAGGGCGAGAGGGGGGGCGCACTGCAGTAGGGCGCGGCCTGGCAAGTGAAGGCGCAGCTGGAGGATGAAGGCGGGCGAACGCCTGTGGGAGAGGACGTGCCTGCAGGAGCACTGGAGGTGCTTGGCGTGCGATGCCTGCTGGGAGCGCTAGGCGCTGGAAGGAGGAAGCACTTGCATTGAAGCGGGTGCCTGGTGGTGGGGGCGATGCGGTGCAGCGCCTGCGGGAGCCTGCAACGGCGTGGGTGAGGCGAGGGCTGTGCTTGCAGGCTGCGGAGAGGTGATGACGCAAGCACCTGCAAGAGCGCTGGAATAGGGTGGAGATGGGCGCGTGGAGGTGATGAAGGCAAGTGGACGCTTGCAGGTGTGAAGGCGTGCAGCGCCTGCGGGAGCGACTGGAGGATGAGCGGTGGAGAAGGAGCAGGCGCCTGTAGGTGGTAGGGTGGTCTGCACTTGCAATGGGCGGTGTGAGCTGGAGTGCCTGCGGGTGCGGCCTGGCAGGGGCACTGGCTAGAGCGGCTGCGGTGTGGCAAGGTGGGTGCAGGCTTGGTGCACAGTGCACACGATGGTCGCCTGTTAATAGATGATCCTTCCTCCCCTTTCTCCGCCTCTTCTTTAGCTCCTCTCCTTTGCGCGTGCGTGAGTTAAGGGATTTTCAAATCCCTTAGCTATTTCTGGCCTCGTTTGTTGAGGGAGGGCGGTGAGAGATCAGATAAATGTGCAAGAGGAGTTGCGGCTGGCCAGATATGTGTTGGGGAAATTATTCCCCCCTTCCTCTTTCCAAATATTATTCCTGTAATCATAAAAACGTAAATCATTACATATTAAGTTATAGAATACTATAAAATAGATGTAAACTTAAATCATGATGAATGCAAAGATTCTATAACTTAATGTAGTTATTAACAAACCTAAATGGTATGATTAAAGTTACTTAGGCGTAATATTAGTCCATTAAAATGGACTCATCACCACCCAGCTGGAGGCGTTAAACTCAGCGCTTCCTAGGAGGCAACCCAGAGGATTCAGACTGATCCAGTATTCTACGTCACTCAGGTAATATCTTTTTGAACCCCTGTTGCATCCATGTATTTGCCAATGAGGACATTGTCCAACTTAAGCATGGGGGAGGGTGGTAAATTGCATGATCCTGAGCTATTTAATCAGTCTGAATAGAATAAAATTTAAAAAAAAAATTGAATTTAGGAAGAAACTTAGGCATTAGAAATTTATCAATAGTGGGAAATAATGCAAAAAGAACTTGAACACTTAGACTTTCAGGTCTTCAAGATTAATCAGCCCTGGTGTCCGTTAAAATATAGATTTAGCTTCAAATCCTTGCAACCTTAAGCTACTCTAATCCACCAACTAAATAAGGTGATAAGTGTACGACTTATCAACTCACCCTCTAACTCAGAAAGACTTTGAGTCTAAGCATCTGCACACATTTTTGCACAAACTCACTCCTCGGAGATTCTGACAGAAATTGGGTAGCTAATGAACTCTCTAGGGTGGTATGGCTGGAAAATTGTCATGGGTAACAGCCCATTAGTAGGTTGTTCAGAGCCCAACCACGGGACCACTTCTTCATTGCCTCTAGGTAAATTTGAGATCATGGAAGCCACCTACCACAAAAAAAAAGAGAAAAAGAAAATAAAATAAACCACACTTCACCACACGAGTATGGCTAGCAAGTGATCGTGGGTAATAGCCCATTGGTCGGTTGTCCAGAGCCCAGCTCAGTAATTGCACAAAAAGAACCAAAACACTTAAGGAAGAAGCAGGGAAGTAGTACAAACCGGGGAGATATACACTAGAAAAATCCTTGTGTTGACCCCAATTAAAACAAACGTAGGGAGAAAGCTACCGATCGAACAAATACACCTTCAGGCAAAACACTTCCTCTTCCAGTCACCTAGGGGCGTAGAAACCCAGAGTCTATCTAAATTACCGTTGAGTGAGTCTATCACGATCTTTACACCAAGATGCTTAGCACTTAGAGTTTTGTCTAAGTTTTGGGTGGGTTGGGTAGTCGTAAAAAGTTATCAACCCACTCTTAATTCCAAAAAAATCTAAAAATAAGAATATATAGATTTACATACATTAAAGCAAGGATTCAGGCGATTCATATTTTGGCAGACACCCGAGTGCTGCTTAGTATTTGTAGATTAAGATCTTAGTATATTTCCTCCTATTGACAAGTGACGAAATGTTTAAGTAATTACTTCTTAAATTCTGACTGGAAATAAAGGCTAGAATAAACCCTGCTAGGGACTAGCAAGGAGTAAGCATGGGGGTATGATAACACTACATCCTGGGGTGATAATTCTGTTAAATAGGGTCCATCTTAAGAACAAAATGCACAGATAATACATCATAAATAGAATGGGAGCATTGCATGCATCATACATCAAGATTGCTTATAAAATAGTATTAATGGCCATTTGTATAAGTACTTGTCAAAGCAGGCCTTAGATGAGAAATTGGACCACACAGATGGATTCAAAGCTACGAACGGAGTCCAACGGACTTGAAATCAGCAAAATCCGACATCCGGAGCTCCCGCAATGGGCCCAAGAAGTTCTAACCATTGATTTGATGATCAACTACCCACGACGTGCCACGTGGCACCCGCTCGCTGCACCCAGACCACTGACCGATCTCGCCTTCACCCAGAGGATGAATCTCAGCCATCGATCTTTGATCGAACGGCTGAGAGCTGCTCACGCGCCCGCCCTCGCCGCGACAAAGCAGCGGGCGTAGCACAGTAGTCGAAGCGCTCACCCGCACTTACGCGACGTGGGTTCGAAGCGCACTACGTGGAAATTGCGAGGTGAAGGCGCACACAGGCGAAATTGGACCGCCCGATAGCAACAGACGAGCACGATTGCGAGATGTGGCGCCCGCAAATGCGCCTAGACCAGACGCATGTGATGACACGGGGGCGTGGGCACGATCCAGGTGCACGCCCCGCACGGAATCTCAGCCGTCCGATCTTTGATCGGACGGCTTATGATGCACGCACGTGGATCAGGTGCGAAGAAGCACAAGGCACGTGTTGGTAACGGATTTTACGTGGTTTGTTAATTAGGTCATCGTAATGCGCAAAATCGATCAACTCTTAAATTTATATTCCTAGATAGGGGAGTATCTAGGGTCGTCCAAGGAGGCCAAATGTTTGCAAAATTGAATCTCTTGCTTGGAATACAAATCTCAACTTTTTTTTTAGTATTTTTCAATATATCATTTTTTTGTTTTAAATTAAGACAACATGCGAAATGGTGGCAGAAAGGTGATTTACACTTCAATTTAAAATACTACTTCTAAGTGGCAAGTAGAGCCTCTCCGTAAGCTTACTCTAGGCAAGTGGGGGCCTAGAATAATTAGGGAGAAGGAGTGAAGTATGCTAAAAACAAAGCAAGTAGAAACGAAAATAAGAAATTGCAAAGAAGACAATCTAGATTAATGAAAAGGTTTTACAAAAAAGTCAAGTAGAGGAATGCTTCTACTACTAGAAAAATTAAAATAAAGAAAAGCAAACACAAATCCTCTAGATAGATGGTGAAGAAGAGGGCTTCTTTCTCCAAGGTTGGTGGCTCCCAATCTTGAAAAGAGTCCTCCAACTCCTTCCTTGCTGTTCTCCGCCAAGGTGATGTCCTCCAAGGCAAGTCCTAAGGGGGCGTGCCATAAGCTTCTCTCCAAGGGTGGACATCCACCCTAGGTCCTTCTCCTTTGCCTGGCCATCCTCCTTGAAGTGGAAGAGTCCTCCTCCTTGGCGTGGACCAAGTTGAAGAGAGTGGAGAGAAGAAGGCACCAAAAGGGCTAGTGATGTGCCCCTTTAATCTCCTTCTCTACTCCTTCTTCTTGGCCGTAGGAATAGGTGGTATAGGTAGCAAAATACACTAATGGAGGATGGGAATTATGTGGTGGTAGGGTAGGGTATTTATAGGATGGGAAGGGGGGTGGTTATGGTGTTTTTTTGGAGGGAAATGAAGGGGTGCTTGGATATTTTTGGAGGGAAAAATGGAGGGTGGAGATAGGTTTTGATGGTGGATGTAGGGTGGTGATGGAAGGGATAGTTGGCACCAAAATAAAGTAGGAGTAGGTGGTCTTTTTGCTGGAGCTTAGGTAGTAGGGTAGTAGGGTAGTAAGTTTTGGTGCCATGGAGGTGGACTAGCTAAGTTAAGTAGCTTAGCTAGCTTAGCTAGTAGGGAGTAGAGTTGGAGGCATTTGGAGCTAGGGTTTTCAGGGAGAAGAGCTGGAGGTAGTCATCTTGAGCTGCACTAGAGCTGGTGGTTGCTGAAGAGAGCTGAAAGGAGCTACCTTAGCTGGCTTGTCTTTCTAGTTCTTTGCTAGCTACTAAGCCAAGCTAAAGCAAGCTGGCTTCTGCTGAAAGGAGCTGAGGTGAGCTGGGTCTAATGCTCCCAGGGAGGATCAAGCTGGGTGAGGCAGCTAAGGTAGCTTAGCTCAACTGAGTTGAGCTAAGCTGAGTCCCCGGGAGCTGGACTTGAGCTTCCTAAGCCGGAATGAAGTCATCTTTAGCTGGCCGGAGTTGAGTAGAGCTGGATGTAGCTGGACCTGAGCTGGGGTGAACTCCAGTCAACTCAGCTGAGCTAGCTAGAGCTCCCTATGGACTAATGGGAGCTGAGATGAGCTAGACTCAGCTAAGTTGAGCAGGATCTGAGCTGACCTGAGCTAGGGTGAGCTAAGATGAGCTCTCTTGAGCTACCATTCAGCTGAGATGAGTTGAATGGAGCTAAGATGAGCTAACCCTAGTTCAAGTGAGCTGGAATCCAGCTATGGTGAGCTGGATCAAGCTGAATTCCAGCTAGTCTGAGCTTCTCCTTCACCATTTGCCTTCTTGAGTGCTAGGGTTTTAGGGATCTGTATATCTGTTCATCCCTAACACACAAAAACATATCAAAAAGACAATGAAAAATGCAATGCATGCCTAACCTAATTTATGCCTAAATGCAGCCCAAAAATCCATTTACGAACTAAAATCCTAAGAGCTAGGTTTGTTTAAATGCATAAAAATGATGATAAACTAACGTTTATCACACCCCCATGCTTATCTTTTTCTAGACTCTTAGCAAAACTTTAATTTTTTTGGAAAACAGAATTTTTGGGAAATCTAATTTTTTTCTACTTTTGAGGAGAAAAAGAGATTAAGGGACCTTGGTAGATTAAAACACAGGAGGTACGGGATTTGTTAAAGATAAACAACATGATTTATTTTTGGATCCATCCATTAGACAAAACGGGATCAATATATCCTCCATAAAATTCACACATTAACCCTTTGTTAATTCAGATGACTTGAAATTTTTGTTTTTAGGATTTTCTAGCTCATGAATCTGATTCGCAACTTGCAAAATCCTTTAAAACCTTGTGTCTGTGCATGTGAAAAGCCAACATTTATAAGGGCAAGTTAATTTATTTATTATTACTTTTTTTTTTCTCCCCCATGCTTATTTTTAGCTTAGTCTTACAACAGATGTGTTGGAATCATCATTCCCGTTGCCATTCCTCGAGGGGGCTCCGACGCCAGTACTTTGGGATAGCACTGTCCATGACACCACCCATGAGCTCACAACCCCAAAACACAATGCGGTGAAAAGGGGCGCTCTAAGCAAACTCAAGCTCTTGCTCCGACACTATAATTAGAGCATCGTCCAAGACACTTGAGCTGCTAAAATGCGCTTTAATGCTCCATCTAAAGATATGAAATATAGATATGGAGCAGCGTCGAGGCGGTAACATGTTGACATCGCGTCCTCAAAGGAGGCATTTTCCTCCTTCTCGGCGGTGGGAACTCAAACCAATGATCTGCTTCAGACTTTTACTAAGTCCAAACAAGGGAGTTTTTCAAATTTTTAGTTATTTTTAAGTGCTGGCTTGTGTGTGAAGAGTGACACAAGAAGTTTCTCAAAACATGCAAGTTTTTTATTCAGAAGCTAAGTCAAATACTTTCCACATTACAAAATAGGATCAAGTCACCTGAACTATCATGAGTTCAGGTGGAATTTTAGAGAAGGATATCTGATCTAGTCTAAAATAGACCCTGGAATTCTAATGATCAGATCCATGTCCTTATCCTTAGTTTGTTAAAGATTAAATCCCATTGTACCAAAAGTGAATTTTTCGACCTTAGTCCCGATTTCAAAATTTTTCCTCAAAAAGTTTTTTATCATTTTTTTTTGGTATGCAAGCAGGAAATAAATTAAAGAAAATTGCATATTTTTAGGTTTTGAAAATCCTAAATCTATCGTCAAATTTAAAAACACCCCCCCATGCTTAAGATATGCCATGTCCTCATGCATTAGGAGGGAAAAGGGATCACCTTAGTGAAAAACGGTCGGGTTTAGGATGAACAAAACCTGGAAAAAGAAGAAAAAGGGAAAGCAAGAAAAAATGATGGGTTACCTCCCATCCAGTGCTATCTTTTACGCCATTCAGCCGGGCGTGAAGGTATGCATGGAAGACGTAAAATCATGTAAATAATTGGACACTTGGATGCCTGCAAAAAAGGTGTCTTCTTCTAGATCCCTAGAAAATTGATTAGAAGCAATATTGGGATCAAAGTTGGATGGAAAATGATAAGTGTAGCCTGAGTCTGGCCATGGTTTTAAATCAGGTTGGATGCCAAACTCGGGCGGGGTTGGTGGCAGGTTCGTATGAAAGGAGTTGGGGGAGGAATGGTGAGGATTGGGTGAAGTTAGTGTGGAAAAATTGGGTGCCTGAATAGTGGGTGGGTTAGGGTGCTTGGGGGGGGGGGGTATCAGGAATAAATTTGGGGTCAAGACAAGTTTCCGGATCACAGATTTCGCCGACCACTGATTCTGAATCAGAGTCCTCAAAAAAATTATGGTCGGTGAGGGTATCTATTAACATTATCTCGTCCACCATATTGGAAATTTCAGTATCTGAGTCCTCAAAGAAGTTATCATCATGGAATCTCCTGGAGGATTTAAAAATATCTAAAGTGATAGTTTGGCCTGCACAGTGGATATCCATTTTGCCTGTGTGGCAATTGATATTTGCCTTTGCAGTGACCAAGAAAGGGCGTCCAAGGATTATTGGGGAGTCCAGTAATGATTCAAGTGCCTCAATGTCAAGAACCAGAAAGTCTGCAGGGAAGACACAATTTTGAACCTTGACTAAAACATCCTCAACAATCCCACGAGGTTTGATTGTAGATCGGTCGGCTAATTGCAGGGTAACCTTGACGGGTTTTAATTCACCGATCTGAAATTCTTCGAATAAACTCGTGGGAATAATATTAACTGAAGTACCAAGATCAAGGAGGGCGTGATTAAATGTAGTGTCATCAATAATTACAGAAATTAAAGGTGCCCCTGGATCTTTCATCTTAGGAGGCAGCTTACTCTGTATGATAGAGCTTACTGTCTCCGAAAGATGCACCTGTCCTAGATTTTTGGCCTGCCTTTTAGGAGTACAAATCTCCTTCAAAAATTTAGCATAGGCAGGTATATATTTGATGGCATCTAGGAGAGGAATATTGATATGAACTTGCCCAAATAGATCCATGAGTTCTTCCATTGTGGGCTCAGATTTCTTTTTTTTGGTGGTGGTGGGGTAGAGAGCTTGTGGGAAAGGGATAGGAATCTTGTCTTGAGATTTTTGTATTTCTTTTTCTTCCTGATAGGGAGGTGGGGAGTCAATTTGCACAGGTATTTCACCAGGTTTGTGTGAAGGCCCAGGGTCAGTGGTGGTTTTCCCAGTCCTCAAAGTAACTGCATGTGCAGTCGGATTATGATTTGGAGGAGGTGGGGGGGCCTGTGATTGCAGAAACCTGGGCGGTTGCTGAGGTGGTAGATTAGGAGGAGGCTGATTTGGATAATGTGGAGTTCTGCCCATATAATGGTTCCCTTGGTGATTAGGGTTGGGCATGGGTTAGGACGGAAGATGTCCTGCAGGTCTTTGCGTGGGGGTAACCCCAATCTAATTGTTCAGATTTGTGATGTTGCGGGTTACTTCCGTCATTTTTGTTTGCATATCCTGCAGGGTTCGCAGCATCTGGGCATTGATGTCTTGTTGGGATGGCCCAGGATGGAAGTTTGGATACGACCCATAGCCATTAAAATGATATGGTTGGGAGGAAACTTGATTATTCCAGGAGTAGTTCGAGTAATTTTTCCAATTGGAAGAATTTTTAAAGGGCTCCTGGATGGTAGAAATATTTTGAGTGGGGTTAAGATCTGGGTAAATGTAATTCCCCAATGAATTGTGGGCAACCTCAGAATAATCAGCAGGAGTAGTGTTGAGATTGTGCAAATTTTCTCTTCATGGAAAGTTAGGTTGGGTTAGATGTGGGTGTGGAGCTTGAGTTGATGTGGCCAGCCTTTCCTCAATTTTCTTTTGATTAATATGCATCTAGTCGAGTTTTTGAGCGATCAATTGAAGATCGTCTTGGGTGACAGGGATAGATTGAGTGCCAATTTCATGAACACCAAACTACGGGTTTTGGGTTCTGCAAAATGTGTCCATGGAAGCTTGATTAAATGAGTTTTCACTCATTTCTTCAAATAGGTCGTAGGCACTTTCAGCATCTTTATTTAAGAAGTTGCCGCCACACGAGGCATCGACAAAATGTCGGATTTGATCTTCTAATCTATTATAGAAGATTTTCACGAGCTGCCATAAAGGAATCTCGTGGTGCAGGCAACTTCTTAAAAGATCTTGAAATCTTTCCCAAGAATCATGGAAAGTTTCACCAAATTTTTGGTGAAAGGTCGTAATAGATCTTCGCAAGGAATTGGTACGACCTATGGGAAAGAATTTCTTGAGGAAGGCGCTCTTGAGCTGAGGCCACGTTGTGATGGGTCGGCCAATGGTCCTGAACCAATAAGCGGCCTTATCTTTAAGAGATAATGGAAAAAGCCGCATTAGCCATATGTCTTCTTGCACATTTCGGGAACGGGTTGTTTGTGCAAGAAGAGTTAGCTCTTCAAGGTGGCTGAAAGGGTCTTCCCTAGGAAGGCCATAAAAGTGTTTAATTAAGTTCAGGACAGCAGGCTTGATCTCAAAGTCCCCCTCTGGTATGACCACCCCTGGTCGTTCCTCATAATAAGATGAATCATAGAAATCTTTTAGAGGAACAATAGGCTGCTGACGGGGTGGTGGGTTTGGCCTTGGGTTGGCTAGGTTTTGGATGTTCCTAGTCAATGTTTGTTGATTGAAATTTAATTTATTAATCTGCTCGGCCATCAATTTTAAAAGATCAGGTAGGGGCTCTTGATGTTGTGTTTGGGGCAACTCAAGATTAGGGAGCTCCAAGTGTGGGAAGTTAATGGTGGGTGGGTTTTGGGTGGAAGGGTTAGAATTAGGGTTAGTGGTGGTGTTAGAGGTGGAAGTGGAAGGGTTAGTGGACCTATTTTGTTGTGTTTCCATTTTTTCAAGAGAAGAAGACAGAAAAAGTGGTCTTTTTGTGCGGGGGGCGAAATCAAATGGTCCTTCCAAGTGCGGATTTTGAGACAGTCGCTCATGCATAAAATGGAAGAACGGGAGGGGAGGAGAAGAGAAAGAACGAGAGAAAGTGTGCAATTCAAACAAACAAAACTAGACCAAACTTAAATGTGACTCCCTAATAATAACCTAATACTTGGTCTATATAGGAAATAAGTAGTCAATAGTGAATACCCGTTCTATCAACAAATCTAGCCAAGTTGCTTAAGGGGAGGTTTGGGCCCAAGCGTTTCCCAGGGAAAATCCCAGGTGCTTGTACAAACCCGCACCTGGTCGTTTGACACGACCCCTCAGCCTAAACACCAGATATAGATGACAGACTTGGTACTAACTAAAGAAAACGTAAGACCTAAATAGCAAGCCAAAGTTGATAAAGCCTTAGGGGTCAAGTTGCTACAAATTTTAATTAAGTCTAGGATGCTATAGTGCACATGGAATGTGGAGGGCGTTTATTAGGTTGTTACCCTGTTATTTTGATTTTTTTTTTTTGTGTGCAAGAATTGGAGAGTGGCTCCAATGAAAATCAAGTTGTCACAAAATTTTTTTTGTATTTTTGTCTTTTAGGATTTGATTTAATTAAATGTGTTTTAGGGTTTTTCTCTTTAAATTTTCAAACAAGTTTGAAACTTCACAATCAAAGGAAAGACAAGTTGTATTGGTGATGGTTAATTTCCTTTAATGTGAGTCTCTAAAAAGAAAGAAAGAAACCCTAAGTCAATTATCCCTATGACAGAAATTTACTACCAATGAATTAATTTTAGGCTTTCTGTATTAAGTAGTGGTCCAAACAAGTCAAAAAAATACCACTACATTCATGAAAATCAAACAAGGATTCCAAAAAAGATTTTTGTAAGATTTTAGGAATTTTTTTGATAATTATTTTGAATTTTTAATTGTACTTGTGTTAATGTCCAGAAATGATACCTGTGGGTATTTTGGACTTTTCAGTATTACCACCGACATCGAAAAATTGTTGTGATTTTATATGATGTGTAAAATTTCACAATGATTCCAGCAAACTAAATTTCACAAAAATTGGATGAGAATAAAAATTCTAAAAATTCGCGAATAGTAGCAAAATAAGAAGATGAGAGGGTGTGACCCCTCTGCAGTCCATGAATTTTAAAAAATTAAATACAAATCCAATTGATCTAAATTTTGGAACAGATCTTCCTAACTTAATTGGGAATCAATGTATGAAATTTTATGATTTTAGGAGGCCTGTGGTGTTAGGAATCGATTTTTCAAGTCTGGACGGAAATCTGGACCCGAAAAACAAAACACCAATACTTGCAATGGAGTGATGTTAAAGAAGCATTCAAGCAAACAATGGATTTTATAGGGGCACCACTCCACTTAATTAAAGTGTTTAGTGTATTTTGGTAGTTTTTTAGCCTAAATGTGACAAGAAAGGGGAACCAACCTGAATTTCACGAGAAGAAAAGGATCTTTGAGCTCTCGCTTCCAGATTCCCGCCTTACTGCTGTAATTCCTGCACACACAAAAGAAAGAAAGAGAAGGGGATGAGATCCACTTCAAGCAAGATAAAATTAATTAATGCAAAGCCGTGCCTTCCCGGCAATGACGCCAAAAAGTGATAGTGGATTTTACGAGGTTTGTCAATTAGGCCGTGGTAACACGCAAAATCGATCAACTCCTAAATTTATATCCCTAGATAGGGGAGTACCTAGGGTCGTCCAAGGAGGCCAAATGTTTGCAAAATTGATTCTCTTGCTTGGAATACAAATCTAAACTTTCTTTTTGGTATTTTTCAATATATCATTTTTTTTGTTTTAAATTAAGACACATGCGAAATGGTGGCGGGAAGGTGATTTACACTTCAATTTAAAATACTACTTCTAAGTGGCAAGTAGAGCCTCTCCCTAAGCTCACTCTAGGAAAATGGGGGCCTAGAATAATTAGGGAGAGGGAGTGAAGTATGCTAAAAACAAAGCAAGTAGAAATGAAAATAAGAAATTGCAAAGAAGGCAATCTAGGTTAATGAAAAGTGTTTTACAAAAAAGCCAAGTAGAGGAATGCTTCTACTACTATAAAAATTAAAATAAAGAAAAGCAAACACAAATCCTCTAGATAGATGGTGAAGAAGAGGGCTTCTTGCTCCAAGGTTGGTGGCTCCCAATCTTGAAAAGAGTCCTCCAACTCTTTCCTTGCTGTGCTCCGCCAAGGTGATGTCCTCCAAGGCAAGCCCTAAGGGGGCGTGCCCTAAGCTTCTCTCCAAGGGTGGACGTCTACCCTAGGTCCTTCTCCTTTTCCTGGCCGTCCTCCTTGAAGTGGAAGAGTCCTCCTCCTTGGCGTGGCCCAAGTTGAAGAGAGTGGAGGGAAGAAGGCACCAAAAGGGCTAGTGATGTGCCCCTTTAATCTCCTTCTCTACTCCTTCTTCTTGGTCGTAGGTATAGGTGGTATAGGTAGCAAAATACACTAATGGAGGATGGGAATTATGTGGTGCTAGGGTAGGGTATTTATAGGATGGGAAGGGGGGTGGTTATGGTGTTTTTTTGAAGGGAAATGAAGGGGTGCTTGGATATTTTTGGAGGGAAAAATGGGAGGGAAATGAAGAGGTGCCTTGGTTTTCCCTCCAAAAATGCCTTCTAGAAGGCAATTTTGGAGGGAAAAAATGGAGGGTGGAGATAGGTTTTGATGGTGGATGTAGGGTGGTGATGGAAGGGATACTTGGCACCAAAATAAAGTAGGAGTAGGTGGTCTTTTTGCTGGAGCTTAGGTAGTAGGGTAGTAAGTTTTGGTGCCATGGAGGTGGACTGGCTAAGTTAAGCAGCTTAGCTAGCTTAGCTAGTAGGGAGTAGAGTTGGAGGCATTTGGAGCTAGGGTTTTCAGGGAGAAGAGCTGGAGGTAGTCATCTTGAGCTGCACTAGAGCTGGTGGTTGCTGAAGAGAGCTGCAAGGAGCTACCTTAGCTAGCTTGTCTTGCTAGTTCTTTGCTAGCTACTAAGCCAAGCTAAAGCAAGCTGGCTTCTGTTGAAAGGAGCTGAGGTGAGCTGGGTCTAATGTTCCTGGGGAGGATCAAGCTGGGTGAGGCAGCTCTACTCAACTCCGGCCAGCTAAAGATGACTTCATTCCAGCTTAGGAAGCTCAAGTCCAGCTCCCAAGGACTCAGCTAAGTTGAGCTGGATCTGAGCTGACCTGAGCTAGGGTAGGCTAAGATGAGCTCTCTTGAGCTACCATTCAGCTGAGATGAGCTGAATGGAGCTAAGATGAGCTAACCCTAGTTCAAGTGAGCTGGAATCCAGCTATGGTGAGCTAGATCAAGCTGAATTCCAGCTAGTCTGAGCTTCTCCTTCACCATTTGCCTTCTTGAGTGCTAGGGTTTTAGGGATCTGTATATCTGTTCATCCCTAACACTCACAAAAACATATTAAAAAGACAATGAAAAATGCAATGCATGCCTAACCTAATTTATGCCTAAATGCAGCCCAAAAACTTGTTTACGAACTAAAATCCTAAAAGCTAGGTTTGTTTAAATGCATAAAAATGATGATAAACTGGTGTTTATCACACGTGAGCAACCGGCGGGCAGGGGCCTTCACCGACATTTTGGAAAGGGTTTTAGTGACGTCCCGGATGTCACTAAAATCCCTTCTTCATTTGGAAAGCCCTTCTTCCTATTTAAACCCCTTCCAACCACCCATGGAAGGCATTCACTCCACTTGCAAGTGCTCTACCCCACTCCTAGCTACCATTAAGCCCTCTTGTAGTCGTCGGAGCCGACGAGCCATCGACGGAGCCCCTCTCCATCGTCGTGGCTGCCTCGCTGTCTTCCTTTTCTCTTTCCCTCTTTATCTTAAGCTTTACTTTATTTATGTTCAAGCATTTATCTAGTGTTGTAATTATAAACTAAAGTTGCATGTCAAATGAAGTTGTTTTCTATCTAGTCACTTGCCCTCTTTTATGTTAAAGTTGCAAGTGTTAATGAAGAAATTCTAACCCTATCCTCTCTCTCTCCCTCTCTCACTTGCTTTTCACCCACATTTTTTCACAAGCAAAACCCTGTGATTTTTGTTACATTAAGTGACAAGAAAAATCCAATTTTCACGCCTCCCTGAGATCGACACTCGGACTCACATTCGTTTCTTCATTTTAAAACCGACATTACGAGCACAAGCTAAAACGACTCTTCTAAACACGCGTCATGCGCACGTCAAGCATAGGAGCCAAAGTCAGCCTCTCCTTCAACTCCTGAAAACATGCCTCACAAGTGTCTATCCAAGCAAAGGACACGTCCTTCTGGGTCAGCTGGTGATGAGAACCTCATCATGAACCCTAACTAGCACACTTTGACCAAATAAAATGAACAAAAGCTCCTACATAACCTAAAGGAAGGCCTAATTCAAGGTATTACCAATCTGAGGAGAGAACATGACACAAGGGGTAAAATTGCAATTTTACCATTGCAGCGCATCAGCGAGATTTCTAAGGGTCTAGACATAGGTCAATTTGATTTAATAAGAGAAAAAGTGGGATGGTTTGGTCAGAAAAGGGTTATGGCGAAATCTAGGAATTAAATGACATTCTGTAATCCTAAAACAAACCCACTTTAATTCACAATGTTTCAAGTAATAAAAAAATCAACTAAACCCTCTAAAATTCATGAACAAATATCCCCTAGGGTTTAAAACCTTCAATTTGACCATTGAAATCTGTTTTGACCTAGATTGGGATCCATACCCAATTTTTGACCTAATTTAGGTTTTTGTGCAAATATCTAGTCAAACATGGTCAAACCTAAAATCCAACTTCACCATTGGATTCCTTAGGTCCAAATTAGGTTTATACCAAAATTTGGACCTAAGGGAAGGTCGTCTTGACCCACTTTGCAATTTGGTCCTCAAAATTACTTTCTGACCCTCAACTTTTTGAAACCCTTGCGATTATCCCCTCAGCTTCCTCATCCTTTTCTTCATTTCGGTCCCTCTGCCATTTGCAAAAGGGGCCATACCTCCGACAACTTCACGTGAAGGATTACGCCTCTTTTGCATGGGGAGCCGCCCCCAGATTTGAAAGGGGAGCTCCCTTCGGAGCACCCTACCTCATGGGCTGCTCCCCATCTGAAACCCACCATCCCTCTCATGCGAACACATGAGAGGTATGGGTCTCCAACTAGCCTTACCTCCAGCGTGACTTTCCCGCCACCATCGTGCGCCTCCCACTCGACCTGTGCCTATTTAAGGAAGGGCACACCACACCGCTTCCTCCAAGCTCAATTTGGCCTAAGATCCCCCTCCAATTCATCTCCTCCCAACTCCGACTGACTGCCCAGAGCTTCCGATGACTCTTCCTCCCTCTCTCGTCGCTCTGCCACCGTACCAATGGCAGAGCTAGCTCCACCGTCCTCCGCCGTGCCGCGCCGTACCAGCACGCGCCCTCAGACCCCTTCCTCATCGTCGTCTTCTTCCCCTGGGCACCTTCATCTCTAGTGATGGCAAGCACCAGCCGCTCAACCTCCACCTCCCCCTTTCTCTCCTAACCTACCAGATAAGTTCCCCTTACTCCCCTCTTCATTTCCACTCTAATAATCTGTACTCCCGACCTCTCGACACCACAGACCACCAACACCCTCTCCACCTCCGACCACCAACTCCAACGAGGCCACTCCACCCCCACAGGCCGTTTCACCCCTCGCCGACCGGTCCCTAAGCTTCACCACCTCCCACTGATAACCCTTCGCCCTACCACTGACCGCCATACCCACTGGAACCTCCCCCCGAACACGCCCACCTGCACGCACACAGTGTGCCCTAGGCACACACACGCAGGCACCCTCACGCCACGCTAACCATCGGGCCATCTTCGCCATGTCACGGCGAATCCTGCTGAGTGATTTGACGTGGCCGCAAAGCCGTTCTAATGATTTCAGGGTCGCGGCCCCTTCCGCCATTGGCGCAGAAGCTTGAAGCTCGCTTGAAGCTTCTCCAGGTCCCAGCACTCCAGGCCTCCAGGTCCAGAAGACGCGAACTCCCCTCGTGCACTCAACCATGCCTTCAACTAGCATCAGGGGCTGTAGCTGCAGTTGCATTTGGATGCCACTCCTGTTGCTAGGCACGTGACAGAAAGGTGGGAAGTTTAGTCCCACCTCGTGTGTTTTCGAGCGGGCGTAGGTAAATAAATTGATTTTGTGAATTAGGCATATCACCTCCAACTACATGGGGTGAGGTCCCTCGCCCACTAGCCTCATTCGCAACCCCACGCTACGCGGACCTGGCCTTGACCCGACTACCCATGCACACCTCACCCATCACCGCACACCGATGGGCCTGGTCCCGGGAGCGTATACCCGACCCGATAACCCAGCTGGCTCTGGGAGAGCTGTGACCTGAGAGAGAAATAAAGAGAGAGAGAGAGATGCAGGTGACGAGTCGATTCTTTGCTTTTAAAGTCGTTTTTCACATAAAATGACAGATCGTTTGTAGTTCTACGTGGTGGAAAAATTGACTAATCAACAATTAAAATAACCACTCGCAGAAGAGCGGGTCGTGTCCACAGGGAGGCAATGATATATTTAAACTCGCATCGGTTGAAAACATATGTTCACAGTTAGTTTCGACAAGAATCGAACCAAATCTGCCTTCAGATTAAGAAAACAGCAAGAGAACATGCTGAAATGGCAATTTTGCACAACTAAAGGATATGTTTTGCAATGCAGCTTAATAAAATAATAATAAAAGTTGACAATGGCATAGAATGTAAATATTAATAGAGGTTTTACTGTAGCAAAATAAGGGAACTTCTTCCCCTTGTCCGTGCGCAAGGAGGGAATGGTCGGATGTGTGAAGCTCGGACAAGGATCTTTAGACCGAGGGGCTCCGTGATGGCGGTCGCAGCGAAGTGCGAGGTGCCCCGAGGTGGCCGGACGGAGGTACGGTGGTGGTGGGTTCCGGTGGCTGCTGAAGTGCTTCACGCGATGAACGCGCAGGTCGTGCAAGCGTGCGTCGATGCATCTGAGCTCGGTCGCAGCTGCTGCTACTGCGTACTGCTGGCTGCACGCTGCTGCTACTACATGCTGCAGGCCGCACGCGGGGAAGCACTGAAGGCTGCAGCTGCTACTGCTGGATGCTGCTAGCTGCACGTTGCAAGCGTCGATGGCGCACTGCAAGGAGTGCGGCGAAAGTGCAGCACACTCTACGCACACGGCTGGAGGGCATTTGCTATTGCAGGTGTGCGGCAAGGGCGCGTGTAGGCTGGAGTGGCGCTGCTGTAGAAGGTGAGGTGCACCGAGGGGAGCTGGTGGGCATTCGCTAGGGGCTGAAGTGTGGAGGATGGTGCATGCAGCAAGGGCGTGCACGGGGATGGCGGTGCTGCAGGAGGAGTGCATGCGGTGGAGCTATGGATGGTACTGCACGCTGGTGGGTAAATGCGTGCAATGGATTGGAGATGAAGGTGCAGGCAAGGTATGTAGGCACGGATGCACTGAGGAACACGCGAAGCTGATGAAGAAGAAACACGATGATGGCCAAGCCCACTGGATTGGCACGGCGAGCTGTCACCTCGCCGGCCCATGGTGTGGTGGAGCTTGGCCTTGGAGACCATAGTGAGGAGCGGGTGCACGGTGATGGGCGGGCGGTGTCTCCTCTAGCTTGGCTGTCTCCTCCTCTCTCTTGTAGTCAGCTGCCCCGACCAGATCCAACACACCCGCTCCTCCATGAATGGGGCCTTGCCTGTGGCAGCTGGAGGAAATGCAATCGTTGCTAAAAGAAGAAGAATAAAATAATAATAAAATATTATGATTATTTATATACAAACCCTCAACTTTTATGTTAACTTAAAATAATGCATGCAATGCACCTAATTGGTTAACTAATTAAATGAATGTAATTCTAAGTTAATTCTAAATACATTTAAATATGAATACAATGCATGAATTATATAATTAAATCAGAAATATGAATTAATCTATTTACATCTTAATACATGCTAAATAAACGTTAGAATTAACTTAATATCTAGGCACTTAAATACTTAAATAGCCCACAAATATGGGCTAATCAGCGGGGAGGGTAGGGGTAGGTTTTGCTTAACCATGCCTATGCAGGGAAGGAGGAAAAGGAAGCAGAAGAAGAAGAAGAGGCCAAACTGAAGAAGAGGAAGAAGCTGAGGACTTAGCCGTGCCAAGGAAGGAGCAGGAGCTGAAGAAGAAGGCAGAGGAAGAAGCACAGTGCAGAAGGAAAGGAAGAAAAAGAAGAGAGGAAAGAGGAGGGAGCTGCCGTAAGGAGGAAAGCCAAGCAGAAAGGAATGGAAGAGAAGAAGAAGTAACCAAGGAGATGAAGCAACCAAAGTCAGAGCAGCAACAGCCAAAGAGAAGAAAGGTAGAGGAAGAAGAAGGCGTGCACTATAGCAAATGCCACTTAAGGCGTCTGATTCATAAAATCAGACGTCTGAAGATAGAGAGAAGAAAAGAGAGAAGAGCAAAGAAGAAAGAGAGAAGAAAAGAAAAAGAGAAGAAAAATTCTATTTCCATTCTCTTTAGATTTTTGTAAAATATTACATTATTGAGAATTGTGATTTTTCTACTTCTAAAGATCGAATTGCTCCCTAAGTTCGACCTCGGAATATTTTCAAATTTTGAGTAATAAATAAATTAAATTGATAATCATTTTTCGTAACATACTGCAGCGTATCTATCTTTTGAAAATACGCACTGCGAAAGTCGATCCCCATCAATTTTTGGCGCCGTTGTCGGGGAGCAACGGGCACTTTACAAGCTTTAAATCACAATTTTTGATTTTATACTGACTTAATTTCTCTTTTGTTGTGTGTCTTGCAGGAAAGGAACTCAAGAAAAGACAAGCAGCCGCACAGCAACCAGGGAACAGGTAACCTTCAACCCTCTCTTTTAAGCCCCACACAATCTAAAGAGGAAAAAACAAAAAGAAAAATCAATCTAGGGTTACCTGTCTTCCATACTTAGTAATTCACAAAGTTGCCTGATTTCTACTTTCAACACATCTTAACTGCATATCCACTTAAGGTAACTAGGGATAAAACCTTCTTACTTGAGCCCTAGTTACCCATTTCTGAGGCAACTAAAATGGACCAATCAGAGCCAACCTAGGATTACAAGCAAGGGTTTTAGAGACACATCTTCTTTTAAGCAGAGAATTAAAAATTCCAAAAAGAGGTGTGCCTAAGCCATTGTTTGAAAAAGACCTATCCAAGAGAAACCCTAAGCAAATCAGGCTCTTAATCTACTTGAACCATAAAAGAAAGGACCTAAGAAACTCTCAAAGGAACAAAGAGGTGAAGTTGATCCTTTGGGTCAACAAACCTTTAAATTAGGTCACATTGCACACAAAAGGCTTAAAGTTCTAGTGGAACTCTAAGCACCTTGATCTTAACTAAAAGTGGTAGACTTAAGAGGTCAAGGTCCCCATTCTGGTCTACCTGGAATCTCAGTGACAAGAGAGGTTGGGTGGGGGAAACCCTGTAACCCATAGGGGTTCTCTATAGTGTAGGGGTCTTCGTGGGACTCACCCTCTCTGGCTACCCAGGTAATTCTCAGGTGGACGACCTTCTAATCAAGGGGTATCATCCGCCCCGAATCTCTATAGTGACCCAACATATTTTGGGTGTCTTGATTGGGTCCAACACGTTCTAAACTCATCCAATCTATCAGTGCATGTTTGGTAGGAGGTCCTTGAAACCTCCTCTAGAAATCCACTCTCCCTGAGGCCAAGCCTCGCACCCTTATTTGTGCAGCAACCACTCCACATAGACCTTTCTTCCAATTCTGAACCTAGCTCTCCTTCCATCATGGCACAGCCTGTTGAAGAAGAAAATAATCTTGAGCACCAGCTTCAGCGTCTTAATAACCTCTTCCAGAACTTCATGAACCCACCGTAGCACCCCATGATGCGAGATCACTATAATCCCGCTACGGTGACAATTGAGCCTCGAGTCCGAATCCCAACTGGAGGACCTGATTCTGAACTGAAGCCTAATATGATTCATGCCATACCTAAGTTCTATGGGCTTAACTTTGAAGATCCCTTCCAGCATATTAAACAGCTCAAGCATCTGGCCCAGACCTTCGGGTTAGATGCGTAAAACCAGGATATATTACTCATGAAGATGTTCTCTTCTCCCTCATTGACAAGGTGGCTCATTGGTATCAGACACAAACTCATCCGATCAACACCTGGGATGAACTTCAGTCTGAGTTTTTGAAGAAGTTCTTTCCCGTTGGTCGGACAAACGTCTTGCGCCACCAGATTACTCACTTCACCCAGCAAATGGGAGAACCTCTTCATGAGGCATGGGATCAATTTTTGGATCTCATGAGAAAGTGCCCCCATCACGGAGCTCCTAAATGGGAATAAGTCTAGTCTTTTTACCAGGGACTCCATGAGGACATTAGATTATTCGTCAATGCAACTTGCGGAGGGAATATCATGGGTCAACATGAGGACACCGTGTGAGAGATTCTCGAGAATATGTGCGAGAACTCCATCAACAATGACTCCATGGGTTTATTCAACAGGATAAATACCCGCGCATCAACGAATCTTAGGGGAGCACATGAGACGCAGGGCTTGTCCGCATCTGTCGACTTGGAGTTGATGGCCACTCGGTTGGACAAGGTCTCTATCATTGAGAAGAAGGTGGACGAGCTGACTCGGCATTTGCAGCGAGCCACCTCTACGTAGAACTCCTTCGCATAGCCACCTCCCACAAGGGAAACTGTGCAAAATATCTTCCACCGATCTTCTCAGGGGATGGACCCATATCCACCCCCATCTGACTCCAGGACCGGAGGGACCTTCAATCCTCTCTATTCTTGTCGGGGGAACTCTGATCCCCCATACTCTGACTTTCCTGAGGCTCCTCAGACCTGCGAGGACCTCAACTCCATCCAGAATGACCCATTTTCCAACACCTACAACCCTGGATGATGAAACCATCCCAATTTCTAGTGGACGGGAAATTCTCAGATCCAGAGACTACCTTATCAACCCCGTCCACAAGCCCCTCATCCTAATCAACCACCTCAGCCTCGGCCCAACCCCACCTATCCATCCGGGCCAAACCAAGATCAAATGTCCCTCATCCTCCAAACTCTGACTGTCATTCAGAGATCGAATGCGGCTATCCAAAAATAGCACAAGGACGAGATCACAGAGGTCCGTACCCAACTCACCCAGATGGAAAATTTCCACCAACCGAGCACTCTTCCTTCACAACCTCTGCCAAACCCGAATAACGTGCCGACCCAGCGGTGCGTTATGAACCCGAACCCAGGCCAAGCACACATGATTTATCAGGTCCCTTCTATTCCATCACTTGACGGGATGGAAGCATCAACATCTTATGCGGGTTATCAACAGCAGCAACCCATCTTACCAACCCCTAACCAGAACCAGGCAGGATTAAACTCTGTGACAGCCCATAGTGGTAAAGCAACCCAAGACCTACCTTATCCAGACCACTCCAAGCCTGGTAGTGATCCAAGCCCTAGGATAGTTATCCAGGATGTCCCTGTCCCAGATCAAAAACCTGGACCTATTCTAGAGGAACCAACCAAGGTTCCATTTCCCAAGGCCTTGACCAAGGGAAAGAGGACAACCAAACCTGTGGCACCTGAGGAGGACCTGATCAAGCTCTTTGAGCAGGTTCAAATAAACATCCCCTTGATGGATGCAATCCGCCACATACCGACTTATGCATGATTCTTGAAAAACGTGTGTACACCCCAACGTAAGCTTCGAACCAAGAGTGGGAGTCCTATTGTACTATCAGAGCAAGCCAGCTCTGTGATCCTGAGTAAACTCCCACCCAAGGCAAAAGACCCAGGTACTCCCCTGATCTCATGTAAGATTGGTGAAACCCAATTTGATAGAGCATTGTTAGACCTAGGTGCCTCCATAAACCTGATACCCACATCCTTGCTTAACCACCTTGAAGAATCCGAGCTTAAACCGACTGAGGTGACATTGCAGTTAGCTGATCGATCCATTAAGTCACCTAAGGGAGTTCTCGAGGATGTTATCGTTAGGGTGCGGGATTTCTACTTCCCAGTAGACTTTATAATTCTAAATATGGATGCACCTGAGAACCCAAGGGATACACCAATTATACTAGGGAGACCTTTTCTGGCCACTGCTAAGGCCAACATAAGCTGTGAGGAGGGCCAAATAGAGCTGAAATTTGGAAACCAAACCCTTAAGATTGATATCTTTAAGGCGCAACAAGGGATTAATTACGGTGTAGTAGAGCAAATTTGTGATCTCAGAGCCATGGTTGATGAACCGCATATTGAGGATAACCTGATTATCCCCCATCAACCACAAGAAGATCAAAACCCGCAATTAGAGGAGTCTGAACCTGATCTAGATACACCCATATCTCCTACCCTTATTCCTTACACCCATCCCAAACCACCCACTGCTGCTGATAATCCCATCTTGGAACTTAAGACCCTTCCCGATCATCTGAAATATGTCTTTTTGGGTTCCAATCAGACATTTCCTGTGATTATAAACTCCAGACTCACCCCTGACCAGGAATCCCGTCTGATTACTATTCTCCAAAAACATCGCAGAGCCATTGGTTGGACTCTCAATGATTTGACTGGAATAAGTCCCTCTTATTGCACACACCACATCTATTCCGAAGAGGGCACACAACCTTCGCGTGAAATGCAGAGACGTCTGAACCCTAATCTGCAGGAGGTCGTGAAAAAGGAGATCATTAAGTGGTTAGATGCAGGGATCATCTACCTAATCTCCGACAGTCGCTGGGTGAGCCCAATCCAGGTTGTGCCTAAGAAGGAAGGGCTCACCACTATCACGACTGAAACCGAAGAGGTCATACCGACCCATATAGCCAACTCGTGGAGAGTCTGCATTGATTACCGAAGACTCAATTCCTCAACGAAGAAGGATCATTTCCCACTACCATTTATTGATCAGATCCTCGAAAAACTAGCGGGAAATAGATTCTTCTGCTTTCTTGACAAGTACTCTGATTACACCAAGTGGTGATCCATCCAGAAGACCAAGAGAAGACCACGTTCACCTGCCCCTTCGGGACGTACGCATTCTGAAGGATGCCTTTCAGTCTCTGCAATTCACCCACAACTTTTTAGCGATTCATGCTTGCCATATTCTCTGATATGGTAGGTGATTATCTAGAAGTCTTCATAGATAACTTAGTATTTGGGGCATCATGTGACGATTGCCTCCAGCACTTGGTTCATTTACTCAGGCGTTGCATTCATGTAAATCTGGTTCTTTCCTGGGAAAAGAGCCACTTTATGGTGCCTGAGGGGATCATCCTGGGACATCTGATTTCTGAAAGGGGCATCCAAGTTGATCGAGCCAAGGCTAACTTGATTTCCAAACTTCCTATGCCTAGGTCGATTAGGGACATCCGATCTTTTCTGGGGCACGTCGATTTTTACCATCGATTCATCCCTGATTTCTCAAAAATCATGCGCCCCTTGACCACTCCTCTCTCCAAGGATGTAGCTTTTGAAATTTCCAAGGAATGTACTCAAGCATTTGAGATCCTTCGTGATCGAGTTACCCAAGCCTCGATCCTACAGTCCCCTGATTGGTCTCAACCCTTTGAGATCATGTGTGATGCATCTAACTTCGCTGTAGGAGCAGTTTTGGGGTAAAAGATTGACGGGAAACCCGTGGTCATCTACTACGCTAGCAAGACACTCGACGAGGCTCAACGTAACTACATGATTACAGAGTAAGAGTTGCTAGCTGTAGTATTTGCCCTTGAAAAATTCAGATCTTATCTCCTGGGTTCCCACGTTATTATTTACTCCGATCACACAGCTGTGAGGCATCTCCTTACGAAGAAGGACGCGAAACCTCGATTAATTCGATGGATCTTGCTGTTGCAAGAATTTTATCTCGAGATTCGTGACAAAGCGGGAAGACAGAACGTGGTAGCTGACCACTTATCCCACCTTCCTTCTGAGATCATCGACCCTTCTGGACTCATCACGGAGCATTTTCCTGATGAGCACCTCTTGACTATTGGTATCAGGCTTCCATGGTTTGCGGATATAGTAAACTACTTGGCATCACATCAGATCATGTCTTTTTGGCCGAAGGCCAAGAAAGACAAATTGCGCTCCAATGCCAAATATTACATTTGGGAAGACCCATACTTATTCCGCATAGATGTTGACCAAATTATCCGACGATCTATCCCAGAAGTTGAGATCAATGACATATTCTCTTTCTGCCATGACCAAGCATGCAGTGGCCATTTTTATAGGCACAAAATTACATCAAAAGTCCTCCAGTGTGGCTTCTACTGGCCAACAATCTTCAAGGACGCATACAATCAATATAAGGCATGTAACCGTTGCCAAAATTTGGGCAACATGAGCCATCGCGACATGATGCCATTATAACTGATTCTCGTATGCAAGATTTTTAACATTTGGGGGATTGATTTTATGGGCCCCTTCCCCATCTCGGATGGCTTCGAGTACATTTTACTCGCTGCTGAGTACGTGTCCAAATGGATCGAAGCCATTCTGACCTGAACCAGTGATCACAAGATCGTTATCAAATTCATTCACCAAAATATCTTCTCACGGTTCAGGATTCCACGAGCGATCATTTCTGATGAAGGGACCCATTTCACTAACACTCAGTTCAGGTCACTGATGACCAAATACAGGGTGTCACACCGAATCTCTACTCCTTACTACCCCCAAACTAATGGTCTAGCTGAGCTATCAAACCAGGAAATCATGAAAATCCTTAAGGTTACTGTTCGACCTAACAGGAAGGACTGGTCATCCCAACTTATGGAAGCTTTGTGGGCTTATAGGACCGCCTACAAGACCCAATTAGGCATGCTCCTTTCAGACTAGTGTACGGGAAGGCGTGTCACCTCCCCGTCGAACTGGAGCATAAAGCCTATTGGGCAGTATGGAACTGCAACCTAGATCTTTCTAAGGTTGGAACCCACAGAAAGCTTCAGATAAGCAAGATTGATGAATTACGCCTCGATGCATATGAAAACTCGCGAATCTACAAAGAGCGGGTTAAAGCCTTTCATGACAAGCACATATTTAGAAAGTTCTTTCACCCTGGTCAGAAGGTCCTACTCTTTGATGCCCGACTAAATTTGTTCCTAGGAAAGCTGCGATCCAAGTGGATCGGACCATGTCTAGTCCAACAGATTTTGGAAATGGAGCCATCAAGATCAGTCCACTCAGCCACGATTCCGAACCCTTCATCGTGAACGGTCAGAGACTCAAACCATTCATTGACGTGACCAATACAGATTTGGCTGAGTCATCCTTTACCCTCCATTCTCCCTGAGCTCATTGCGCTCAGCCGATGGCGTAAAACTCAGCGCTTAACGGGAGGCAACCCGTCATTCTTCTGAAAACTCGAAACCTTTCCTGACATTTCTTTGCACTTTAGGGTTCATCCTTTAGGACAACCGACTCCACCTTAGGTACCCGAGATTAGAAATCATCCGCAACAATCACCTCGACCCGTCCACTCACCCAACACATGTCCTAATGAATGAACCAAGCTGAATAAAAACCCACCTAATTTACAATGAGGACATTACAAATCTTAGGCATGGGGGGGTATGAAACTGTAATGAAAACTCATAACAAGAAAAGGTTTCAACAAAAAAATCACATATGTCAAAAATACGAAAAAAATTAAAAAAATTTGAAACAACACCAAAAAATAATAATAATAAAATTTTTTGAAAAAGAACAAAAAAAACTAGAGGAGGGAAGAAATTTTTGTGGGCCTTACATAATCAAAAGGAGGAGGAGAAAAAGAGCAAAATGCTAAAAAGGAGCTTAAAATGAAAAAGAAAGAGATAGTCATTAGTAGAGATTAAGGGATTAACCGAAGCTCTAGACCACATTAAGAAAAGTAAAGAGAAAGTGATAAAGAAACACAAAAAGATTAGTAAGAATGCTAACCTTAGGCCTTTTTGGCTAGACTCTTAGTACCCCTTAAGATCTAGATATTCCTCAAGAGGTTGAGGAAAATGAAAAGCTTAAGTATTAGGTCTAAGGCTTAGGGAGTATTCGGCCTTGTTAACTGACCATCGGTTTGCGGGACTCGGTAACCTAAGCACCCCAATTCACACACAGTCTGGTTCAGTGAGCATAACTATCAAAATCACGCAGAAGCATTTTAATGTTCTGAAAATGTTACCTAGATTAGGAGCGGCTGATCAACACAAGTTGATTTGGATGAGTTTCTGGCATGGAGAGGTGGGAAATTCCCCTCGAAGATGCATAACATATCGTCTCCTCGGTGCTTGTCTCTTAGGATATTTACATATCCTACCGGGGGCATGTAAGCACTCTGCTGGTTCTGTCACGACCCGGTCCCAAATCCCTACAGGATTTGAGACCAACTCGCTTCGGTTTATCTCAAGACCCAGTCATCCAACAAGAAATAACTAAGTAACATTCAACAAAGCATAATCACACAAGTACAATAACTAAGCAGAAAGAAATTTACAACAGGGGGAAAAGGAACAGTAACATTATGTCATAATACGGCCATCACAACAAAATGAATACATGTAACAGAAGACAAAGCTATAGAAACTCACTATCAACTAGTAGAACTAAAGCTAGGCTCGACTAGGCCTAGCGTCCTCAGCAGCCGGTGGCTTGGGCTACTCAAATCCCTGACCTGTACAAAATTTATTTAACTGGAGTCAGCTAACGCTGAGTAGAGTGGTGGCTAAGAAGTAACATGCATTTAACAAGTAGTTAACATAAAATTTTCCATTTTTATAATTATATTATACATGTGGGTACGTAGAGATCTCTAATTAGGATTTGTTAATTAATCTTATTGTTTCCTATAGGAACGATTTTGCTTGCAACTTCTCGTGATATAGGATGCCCACGTGGCACTCTCCTGGCCGAGGGAGTCCCACTGTGGTAGTCCTATACTTGGTTTACCACCCCGAGGTCACAGTCGTGATGTAATAGTGACTATGGCACACGTGATAAGTGCACGGGTAGCTACCCCGCACTGGCACGTGGTCAGTCGTTTCCGCTAGCGGGTACGCCTCAATGTACAGTGTGGAACAGTATAGGGCCTTGCCCTCTCAGAACAGAACAGGGGTCTTGCCCCTCAGGGGTTTCGCCCCTCCTCAGTCCGCGTACCCTCGTCCGACTACCCTGATTTGCCTAATGGGCTGAAGAGAGTTGGTGTAGGGTGGCCATACCTAGCCTCGGGCCCCCTGGGGCAGATAGCTCCCCCCTACACTATGTAGCTCACCTCGGTACCACGTACACGAGGGCCAGTAAGAGTCGTCGTAGAGTAGCCAAACCCACCTCAGGTCCCAACCCAAGGGCGACAAGCTCCCCTCTACACTACAAGGGATAGTTGCTCTCTTCAGTACCATGTACACGAAGGTCAGCTTACTTCCCTTAACAGCTGCCCGTGGGCAGCAAATTTTTAGAACCATCCGGTTCTCCGTATTACGGTGTTTTTGTTTACATTCCCCATAGGGTTCGTACAGGAGTTTCTTTTTCTCATCCAGGGTGGAAAGTACATGACAAACAGTTCAATTTTCATTTTATCATAGTAGGGGTCCATTTTAAGTAAAAACAGGAAACTTTGATTACTCAATCATTCACATGCAGTTTCCTCTAATCCTAGTGTTCATGTCAAGACCTAGGGTTCAAGAATTTATTTTCGAGTATGCATTTATTCCTTCCTAGGGTTCATCTCAAGTCCTAGGATTACTTACTTGCATGTATTCAATTAGAGATTTAAGGTTGTAACCACTCTACCTAGGTAACCGGGTGGAATGGGGGCTCGTACAGTGGCTCTGGACGTCTCCACAGGTCCCGTACACCCGATGGACTGGAGACCTAAAACATGGATTGATGGGCCAAAAGGTTCAGAAGGATATAAACAAGGTATCATTATACAGAGAAACTTGTACGGAAAATAGAGACAGTTCGTTTGCGGAAAAGTGATAATAATAGGGTCTTGCAGGACCCAAAAACATGCTGTCAGATGGAAATCAGACATCTGGGAAAGGTCCCAGACGTCTTAAAATAGTTCTCAGGGATACCTCTCTTGGTGTTCCACTATCAGACGTCTAGAACTCAAAGCTGATGTCCAAGGACTCCGTCAGTCATCTGAGGGTGCTCCTGGACGTCTGAAACTATCTCGGCTACGCTCTCACCTTATGACACATACACGTACGCTGTCAGGACTCGTCAGAGAGAAAAGTATGGAAAGTAGATCTCTACCAGACATCTTGCTCTACCTTTGGACGTCCGGTAAGACATATGAGTGTCCCTCCGGTCGTCTGATTTCGCGGAAAAATGACTTCTGCAGAACCGGTCTGGCTCCCCTCGCCTGTAGGCATTGCAGCAGAACGGTGCTGCACCCTCCGCTCTCGCGCATCCTCTCGCTCGGGTTCTCCGCTCTTCACTCACTCTCACCCTCTTTCTACTCTTGGCTAAGGGGTGGGTAATGAAGAGGAGGGGGAGAGGTTTATAAAGGGAGAAGAGGTGAGGGGGCGAGATGGCGAAGCATGGCCTGGAGTGGCGTTGTAGGAGGAGGTGTGGTGAGGCACGGTGAGGAAGGAAGTAAGGCATTCGTACGGTCCGCATTGAAAGCATTTTTAGACGTCTGGTGGACATCCCAGACATCCGGACAAACGTCTGGTGAACATCCCAGACGTCTTAAATGACCAAAGGGTGGCAGGTCATTTCAGGTTCAGATACCGTGGATGGCATTATCACAAAATGTCAATTGCCAGGGTCTGAATTCGGCCACGGAACGCCATGGACGGGATTATCTCAAAATCTCGAAAACCAGGGTTCTGGGGGTTACCATGGGCAATGCTATCTCGAAGCATCGATTGCCAGGGACCTTTGAGGATTGATGATGGGGACGAGGAATCTGATACAGACTGTGTTGTGAAGCTAATCCTAAGCTAGAATTAAAAAGAAAGAGAGAGAAAACTCCCCAAACAAATAAACCCTCTTTCTCTCTCTTACAAAAATGCACTGTAACCAAGGCTAAAAATGTCTCAAGCATGGGTGCTTTAACCACGGAGTCCAATAAACCTTAGGGTAGTTTCTGTGGGCCTTAAAAACCTTTACTAAGGATCGATGCTAAAGCTAGACAGGTCTGGATCTTGGTTGGCACTAGAGTACCTTTAGGCCCATTGTCGGCAGTCTGACCTAATCAAAGAGAAAAGAGAAGAAAAGGCACTTGATAAACGCCAGTTTATCATCATTCTTATGCATTAAAACAAACCTAGCTCTTAGGATTTTACTCCGCAAATGGGTTTTTGGGCTGCATTTAGGCATAAAATAGGTTAGGCATGCATTGCATTTTTTATTATCTTTTTAATATGTTTTTGTGAGTGTTAGGGATGTACAGATATATAGATCCCTAAAACCCTAGCACTCAAGAAGGCAAATGGTGAACGAGAAGCCCAGACTAGCTGGAACTCAGCCTAATCCAGCTCACCTCAGCTTGATCCAGCTCACCTCAGCTTGATCCAGCTCACCGCAGCTGGAACCTAGCTTACTTGAACTAGGGTTAGCTCATCCCAGCTCCATTCAGCTAATCTCAGCTGGATGACACCTCAAGAGAGTTCACCTTAGCTCACCCTAGCTCAAGTCAGCTCAGATCCAGCTCAACTTAGCTGAGTCTAGCTCATCTCAGTTCCCACTAGTCCACAGGGAGCTCTAGCTAGCTCAGCTAAATTGACAGGAGTTCACCCCAGCTTAGATCCAGCTACATCCAGCTCCACTCAGCTCCAGCCAGCTGAAGAAGAACTCATCCCAGCTTAGGAAGCTCAAGTCCAGCTCCCGGGGACTCAACTTAGCTCAACTCTATTGAGCTAAGCTACCTTAGCTGCCTCAACCAGCTTGATTCTCCTCGGGAGCACTAGACCCAGCTCACCTTAGCTCATTATGGTAGAAGCTAGCTTACCTTAGCTTGGCTTAGTAGCTAGCAAAGAACTAGCAAGCTAAGCCAGCTAGAATAGCTCCATGCCAACCTCTTCAGCAGCAGCCAGCTCCAAATTTCAGCTCCAGACTTCTCCTCCTCAGCTCCTCCCTCCAAACTCTAGCTCCAACACCTTCTCCTCTACTCCTCCATTAGCTAAGCTAGCTTATCTTAGCTTATCTTAGTTTAGCTATGCTCCAACTTCCTTGGCTTGTACCACCCCAAAAACCCACCTAACAACTCCACCCAACTAGCTCCACCTAAGCTCCACATAAGCTAACCTACTTGGCACCAACCTAACCTACCCACCACCTCCAAAAGACACCTAAAAGTGGCGCCAAAAACTACCCTAGCCACCCCCTTAATGGCGCCACTTTTCCCTCCAAAATCCCCCCTCATCTCCACCACACAATTTCCCTTGAATTCATCTCCACCATCCACCTAACCCCCCTTCTAGAAGACCCCATGTTGGCGCCAACATGGTGGTGTCTCTCCACCACCAAAAGACACCAACACCACCATAACTACCCCCTTTAACACCCCTTGGGTTGGTGCCAACTCTCCTTAGCCATAGGATCACCAACCACCTCCATTCTTCCATCCTAGCCCTCCATTTCAAGGGGCACCTTAACCCCCCATCCTACCCTATAAAAAGACCACTACCCACCACCATTAAAGCCATCCTTGGCTAGTAATTTCACTCTCATATTCCACCAAGAAGCCCACGTCCAAGAGAGAAGAAGAAGAAGAAGATTAAGGGGATATTCTGTCCCCTTGGTGCCTTCCCCTCTTCCCTTCTCTCTTGGGTCACGCCAGCCAAAGGAGAAGCCAGGAAAGGAAGATCTTGGAGGAGATCTTGAAGGTGTTCACGCCACCTTGGAGGAGTTTTTGAGGGTGGTGCACGCCCACCCCTTTGGAGAGAGCATTAAAGGTGGTAGCTTCCACCTTGGAGGAGCTCTCAAGGAAGGAGGAGAAGGAAGCCCTCTTTTCAAGCCAAGGAGCAGCTAGGCTTGGAGCAAGAAGACAACCTTCTTCACCATTGTTACAAGAGGATTTGTGTTTCTTTTCTTTCTTTTAGATTTTTTAATTCTAGTACAAGCATTCCTCTACTTGTCCTTGAAAGGAACACTCATTCTACTCAATCAAAATTGCCTTCTTTTAGCTTTTTATTGCAGTTGTTTGTTTTGGTTCTAGCACTTGTTTCACCTCTTCTTCCTAATTACCCTAGGCCTCCACTTGCCTAGAGTGAGCTTAGGAAGAATATATTTCTATCTTTTAGATTTTAGTTAATCATTTGTAGGTGTTAGTTCTTTTAGCTACAATCTGCAGTTTGCCCTCGTCTTTTCAAAATACAAAAAAAATTACATATTGAAAAATATCAAAAAGAAAGTTGAGATCTATCTGTAAGAAAGAGGATTAATTTTGCATTTTTTTTCCTCCTTGGACCACCCTAGATACTCCCCTATCTAGGATATAAATTTAAAAGCAAAAGCGGATTCGCATGTTACAACGACGTTAAAAACCCGCTTTTACAAATCACGCGTATTTCGCTATCACTTTTTGGCGTCGTTGCCGGGGAGGCATGGCTTTGCATTAATTAATTTTCTCTTGCTTGAAGTGGATCTCATCCCCTTCTCTTTCTTTCTTTTGTGTGTGCAGGAACTACAGCGGGAAGGCGGGAATCTGGAAGCGAGAGCTCAAAGTTCCTTTTTTTCCCTGCGAAATTCAGGTTGGTTCCTCTTTCTGGTCACATAATTAATTAAAACTACCAAAAATATATTAAACTTGGCTTTCAGGATCCCAAAAAACTTAATTAAGCGGAGTGGTGCATTATAAAATCCATTATTTGCTTGTATGCTTCTTTAACACCACTCCATTGCAAGTATTGGTGTTCTGTTTTTCGGGTCCAGATTTCTGTCTAGACTTGAAAAATTGATTCCTAACATCACAGGCCTCCTAAAATCATAAAATTTCATAGAGTGATTTTCAATTAAGTTTGGAACATCTGTTCCAAATTTCAGATCAGTTGGATTTGTATTTAATTTTTAAAAATTCGTGGAATGCAGAGGGATCACACCCTTTAATCTTCCTATTTTGCTACTGTATGCGAATTTTTAGAATTTTTATACTCATCCAATTTTTGTGAATTTTAGTTTTCTGGAATCCTTGTGAAATTTTACACATCATATAAAATCAAAAAAATTTTCTGAGGTCGGTGGTAATACTGAAAAGTCCACAATACCCACAGGTATCATTTCTGGACTTTGACACCAGTATAATTAAAAATTTAAAATAATTATCAAACAAATTATTAAAATCTTTCAAAAATCTTTTTTGGAATCCTTGTTTGATTTTCTTCAAAGTAGTGTGTTGTTTGACTTGTTTGGATCACTACTTAATTTTGAAAGCCTAAAAATAATTCATTGGTAGTAAAATTTCTGTCTTAGGGAAAATTAGCTTAGGGTTTCTTCTTTCTTTTTAGAGACTCAATTAAAAGGAAATATACAATCACCCATACAACTTGTTTTCCTTTGATTGTGGATCTTCAAACTTATTTGAAAATTTAATTAGAAAAGCCCTAAAACACATTTGATTAAATTGAATCCTAAAAGACATAAATACAAGAAAATTGTGTGACAACTTGATTTTCATTGGAGCCACTCTCCAATTCCTGCACACACACAAAAAAATCAAATAACAGGGCAACAACCCAATAAACGCCCTCCACATTCCGTGTGCACTATAGCATCCTAGACCTAATTAAAATTTGTAGCAACTTGACCCCTAAGGCTTGATCAACTTAGGCTTGCTATTTAGGTCTTAAGTTCTCTTTAATTAATACCAATTCTGTCATCTGTATCTGGTGTTCAGGCTGAGGGGTTGTGTCAAACGACCAGGCGCGGGTTTGTACAAGCACTTGGGGTCTTCCCTGGGAAACGTTTGGGCCCAAACCTCCCCTTAAGCAACTTGGCTAGATTTGTTGACAGAACGGGTATTCACTATTGACTACTTATTTCCTATATAGACCAAGTCTTAGGTTATTAGGGAGTCACATTTAAGTTAGGTCTAGTTTTGTTTGTTTGATTTGCACACTTTCTCTCATCTCTATCTCTTCTCCTCCCCTCCAAGTCTTCCAAGTAGTGCATGCACGGGCGACGGTCCCAAAAGCCACACCTCGAGGGACCATCTGATTTCACCCCCCGCAGCAAGAAATCATTGTTTTCTTCCCCCTCGTCTTCTAAAAAAATGGAAAACCCAGGAAGCCATCAAAAAAATTCTGCTTTCACTTCTAACCCGTCAGCTAACCCACAAGCTGACTCCACCCTCCCTCACCTTCCTAACTTGGAGCAACCAGAAATACCAGCAGGGCCAGGTGGCCCTCCAATTATAACCCATAATACAAATCCCTTTGCATTAACTGTCGACCATTTGGCTCGACTACAACAAAATCAAGAAGATCTAGCGAGGACTATCACGAACCTAGCTAATCAAGGACAAAATCCACCACCCCGACAATAGCCTGTCGTTCCTCTTAAGGATTTCTATGATCCTTCCAATTATGAGGAAAGACCAGGGGTGGTCATACCACAAGGGGATTTTGAAATCAAACCTGCCATTCTAAACCTTATCAAGCATTTTCATGGTCTTCCAAGAGAGGACCCTTTTTGTCATCTCAAGGAATTAACTGTCCTCGCTCAAACCACTCGTTCCCGCAATGTGCAGGAAGACATGTGGTTAATGAGACTCTTTCCTCTCTCTCTTAAAGACAAAGCATCACATTGGTTTAAAACAGTTAGGCATCCTATTACCACCTGGCCCCAATTAAAAAGTACTTTTCTTAAAAAAAATTTTCCGATCGGTCGAACAAATGCATTAAGAAGATCTATAACGACCTTTCAACAAAAAATTGGTGAACCCCTCCACGAAGCCTGGGAAAGATTTCAGGAACTTCTAAGAAGTTGTCCCCACCATGAAATTCCACAATGGCAGCTAGTGCAGATCTTCTATCACGGATTAGAAGATCAATTAAAACGATTTGTGGATGCCTCATGTGGGGGCAATTTTCTTAACAAAGACATCGAAAGTGCCTATCTTCTCTTTGAAGAAATGAGTGAAAACTCATTTAACATGACTTCAATGGACACTTTTGGCAGATCACAAAACCCTAGACACAGAGTCCATGAAATTGACTCCAAAACCACCTCTGTTCCAGTCACACATGATGATTTATATATGTTAGCTCAATGACTGGACCAGATGCAAATTCACCAAAAGAAAATGGAAGAAAAGCTCACAAACAAACAAGCTCCACATGTCCACTCTCCACACATTAACCCCCCACACATTCTCCGAAGAGAAAATCTACACAATATCGATGCCACATCTGTTGGCCAGCAAATTCCAGCTGATTTCCCGCAAGATTTAACTGGGAATTTTGACGAAAATATTTTTGATTCCACCTCGGAAAATATTTATGCTCTCCAGGAGCAATTTAGAAACCCCTCTAACACTTCCAATCAAAATTGGAGGACTAACCCGAATCACTCCTGGAAAAACCCGAATCCGATTCCTTTTCCCAAACAAAACTATTTTGGGAATTATGGGCAACCTTTGTATCAACCTGGACCATCCCAGGATGATATTAATAATCAGGTCATGAAAACTCTGCAAGGAATGCAGACTCAAATGATAGAAGTAACCCGCATGATTACCAATTTACAATACCAAGTTAAGGTTACTCCTGATCATCGACCTATTGGGAATTTACCATCCCAACCCATGCCCAACCCAAATAATCAAAGGAATCAATTTCAAGGTGGATATCACAGTCAACCTATTCAACCAGCACCTCAGCATCCGCCGGGTTTCAATAACAGCCAGGCCCCCCGTCCTCATCCTAGAAACAACCAGACTGCAAATGCAGTTACCTTGAGGAATGGGAAAACCACTCACAATACCCTGCCTGTTAAAGAAACCCGCTCTAATGACACATAGATTAACTCTTCCCCTCCTATTGTTCAGGAACCAATTCATGCAAAACAAGGCAACCCTGCCCCATTTCCACAAGCCCTCCACTCTTCAAAAAAGAAAAAGACAAAATCCGAGCCCACTGAGAAGGAATTAATGGATTTACTTGGGCAAGTAGAAATTAATATCCCTATCCTAGATGCCATTAATTATATCCCTGCCTATGCAAAATTCCTAAAAGATTTATGTACTCCAAAAAGGCAGCCCAAGAATTTAGGAAAGGTAATTCTTCCAGAAACAGTCAGCTCAGTTGTGCAGAGCCGACTGCCTCTTAAGAGAAAAGATCACGGCACACCCCTAATCCAAGTTCTCATTAATGATACCTCATTTGATCGAGCTCTGTTGGATCTTGGTGCCTCAATTAATCTTATCCCCACAGTTATTTTTGAGGAATTTAAGATCGGTGAATTGAAGCCTGTTGAGGTTACTCTCCAATTAGCCGACCGATCTACGATTAAACCAAGGGGAATTGTTGAAGATGTTCTTGTCCAGGTCAAAGATTATCTATTCGCAATAGATTTTTTAGTCCTGGACATAGAGGTACCTGAAGCACTTAAGTTTGCCCCCATTATTCTTGGAAGACCATTCTTAGCCACTGCCCGCGCCAATATTGATTGTGATTCTGGAAAGATGAAGATCATGTGTGGCGGTGAATCTGTAACCCTAGACATTTTTCAAGCCTCTAAGCAGTTCCAGGAACCAGATTTCTTTGATGATTCGGATTCAGAAATAGAAAACATTGTGGAGGAAACATTGCAAATTTCCCAATTAGGTTCCTATTTTGCTGTAAATACGGTTCCTGAACAATCTACTTTTTCTCACCCTTCCACCTCAACCACATGACCAGCTAACATTCCAGCTGACCCTTTCACTCTCACCTCACCTCTAACCCACAAAGCAGAAACTCTTTCGGAACCGGGCCTACAATTGGAATTAAAACCTTCGCCCGATTCCCTTAAATATGTCTTCCTGGGTCCAAATCAGACCCTGCCCCTGATTATAAATTCTGGACTCATCGGGGCACAAGAGCACAAACTTCTCCAGGTTTTGAGTAAATATCGAAAAGCTATTGGCTAGACCCTTGCTGATCTTAAAGGCATTCATCCGTCCTATTGTACGCATCGTATATATTTAGAGGACGATTCTCGCCCCTCCCGCCAACCACAAAGGTGCTTGAATCCTAGTATGCAGGAGGTGGTAAAAAAAGAGATTATTAAGTGGCTGGATGCTGATATCATCTACCCCATTTCTGACAGCTCCTGGGTTAGTCCAACTCAAGTTGTCCCCAAAAAGGCTGGATTAACAGTTGTCACCAATGAAAATGGGGAAAATATAGCCACTCGAACCGCTTCTTCTTGGCACGTGTGTATAGATTACCGAAAATTAAACACTGCCACCAAGAAGGATCATTTCCTGCTCCCTTTTATTGATCAAATCTTGGAGCGGTTAGCTGGACGGGAATTTTACTATTTTTTGGACGGTTATTCTGGCTATAATCAAGTGGCGGTTCATCCTGAGGACCAGGACAAAACAACTTTCACCTACCCCTTCGGAACCTTTGCTTTCCAAAGAATGCCCTTCGGTCTTTGCAACGCACCTGCGACTTTTCAAAGGTGCATGCTTGCAATTTTTTCAGACTTGGTAGGTGAATGTTTAGAAGTTTTTATGGATGACTTCTCTGTTTTTGGGGATTCTTTTGACCATTGCCTCAAAAATCTTGAAAGAACCCTCCAAAAGTGCATAGAAGTTAATCTGGTCCTCAGCTGGGAAAAAAGTCATTTCATGGTCCAAGAAGGTATTGTCTTGGGCCATGTTATTTCTAAACAGGGAATCGCGGTAGATAAAGCAAAAATAGATGCTATATCTAAGCTCCCACCGCCCACTACTATCAAACAAATCAGATCCTTTTTGGGTCATGTGGGTTTCTACCGTCGATTCATACAAAACTTTTCCCAAATCTCCAAGCCTTTAAGTCAGCTTCTTACTAAAGACCAGCAATTTGATTTTAATAATAAGTGCCTGGAGAGTTTTTTGAGGTTGAAGAAAGAGGTTACTGAGGCGCCAATATTGCAGGGACCTGATTGGAATAGTCCCTTTGAATTAATGACAGATGCCTCAGATTTTGCTGTAGGGGCCGTTCTAGGGCAAAGAATTGGCAAGAAGCCGTTGTGATCTATTATGCTAGCAAAACCCTTGATGATGCACAACGGAATTACACGGTTACTGAAAAGGAGCTTCTTGCCATTGTATTTGCCTTAGAAAAATTTAGATCTTATCTGTTGGGGTCACGTGTCACTGTTTATATAGACCACTCAGCAATTAAATATTTGCTGACAAAGAAAGATGCGAAACCCCGCCTTATCCGTTGGATTCTACTGCTCCAGGAATTTGACCTGGAAATCAAGGATAAAGTGGGATTGCACAATGTAGTGGCCGACCATCTCTCTCGTCTTATGACGAATGACATAATGACCCCGCCAGATCAGTTCCCTGATGAAAGTATTTTAGCTGCTACAACCCTCCCTTGGTTTGCGCCCATCGCAAACTACTTAGCAACAAAACAAATCCCCGCTGATTGGCCAAAAACAAAACGGGATAAGTTCTTTGCTGATATTAAATATTATTTTTGGGAGGAGCCCGACCTTTTCAGCATTTATGCTGATCAGGTCATTCGACGATGTGTCCCCGATTTTGAAATCCATGATATTTTAACACATTGTCACTCAATGGCCTGTGGCGGACATTTTTCGGGCAAGAAAACTGCAGCTAAAATCCTTAATGCGGGATTTTATTGGCCCAGCTTGCACAAAGATGCTCATGACTTCGTTCGGTCCTGTGTGCATTGCCAGAGCATCGGCAACATGACTCGAAAGGATATGATGCCCCTTAATCCTATTTTAGAAGTTGAAATTTTCGATGTTTGGGGCATTGACTTCATGGGACCATTCATCAACTCTGGTGGGTATTTGTATATATTAGTTGCAGTCGACTATGTTTCTAAATGGATAGAAGCAATACCCACCCGCACTAGTGATCACCGTGTGGTTGTCGAATTTCTTAAGAAAAATATTTTCTCAAGATTTGGCATACCAAAAGCCATTATCAGTGACGGAGGCTCACATTTCACCCACTCACAATTCCGTCACCTCCTTTCTAAATATGGGGCTAATCATAAAATTTCCACACCATATCACCCCCAAACTAATGGCCAGGCTGAAGTTTATAACCGGGAAATTAAAAATATTTTACAAAAGATGGTTAGGCCCGACCGTAAAGATTGGTCCACCAAATTGGACGACGCTTTATGGGCCTACCGTACCGCTTTTAAAACTCCACTTAGCATGTCTCCCTTCCGTCTGATTTTTGGGAAGTCATGCCATCTCCCGGTAGAATTACAACATAGGGCTTTTTGGGCAATAAAATAACTCAATATGGATTTATCTGACGCTGGTAACCATAGAAAATTACAATTAATTGAATTGGAAGAATTACGTAATTTTTCCTATGAAAATGCGAGGATTTATAAAGATCGAACAAAGAAATTTCACGATAAATATATTGTTCGGAAACACTTTGACGTTAATCAACGTGTTTGGCTTTTCGATGCGAGATTACGTCTTTTTCCTGGCAAATTAAAATCTAAATGGACTGGCCCCTTTATTGTCCATAAAACATATCCATACGGCGCTGTTGACCTTTCTGATCAAAAACTAATTCGACATTTCAAGTCAATGGCCAGCGTTTAAAGCCCTATTTTGACCATACGCCTAGAATTCCATCTGAATCTTTTAATTTTACTGAGCCAGCCACCCTTGATCACTAGTGCACATCACGCCCGGCTGAATGGCGTAAAAGATAGCACTGGATAGGAGGTAACCCATCAATTTTTTTCTTGCTTTCCTTTTTTTTCTTCTTCCAGGTTTTGTTCATCCTAAACCCGACCGTTCTTCACTAAGGTGATCCCTTTTCCCTCCTAATGCATGAGGTCATGGCATTTCTTAAGCATGGGGGGTGTTTTTAAATTTTTACGATCGATTTAGGATGTTCAAAACCTAAAAAAAAAAATACAATTTTCTTTATTTACTGCTTGCATACCCAAAAAAAATAAAATAAAATAAAATAAAAATGTTGAAAATTTTTTGAGGAAAAATTTTGAAATCGGGACTAAGGTCGAAAATTTCATTTTTGGTACAATGGGATTTAATCTTTAACAAACTAGGGATAAGGATATAGATCTGATCATTAGAATTCCAGGGTCTATTTTAGACTAGATCAGATATCCTTCTCTAAAATTCCACCTGAACTTATGATAGTTCAGGTGACTTGATCCTATTTTGTAATACGGAAAGTATTTGACTTAGTTTCTGATTCAAAAACTTGCGTATCTTAAGAAACTTCTTATGTCTATTTTCACACACAAGCCAACACTTAAAAATAATTAAAATTTTTTTTTGAAAAACTCCCGTGTTTGGATTTAGTAAAAGTCTGAAGCAGATCATTGGTTTGAGTTCCCACCGCTGAGAAGAGGGAAAATACCTTCTTTGAGGACGCGATGTCAACATGTTACCACCTTGGCGCTACTCTATATCTATATTTCATATCTTTAGACGGAACATTAAAGTTCATTTTAGCAGCTCAAGTGTCTTGGACGGTGCTCTACCTATAGCATCGGAGCAAGAGCTTGAGTTTGCTTGGAGCGCCCCTTTTCACCGCATCGTGTTTTGGGGTTGTGAGCTCCTGGGTGGTGTCATGGACAGTGCTATCCCGAAGTACTGGTGCAGAGCCCCCTCGAGGAATGGTAACAGGAATGATGATCCCGACACATCTGTTGTAAGACTAAGCTAAAAATAAGCATGGGGGAGAAAAAAAAATATATATATATAATAATAATAACACGTCCTTAGAAATGTTGGCTTTTCACAAGCATAGACATAAGGTTTTAAAGGATTTTGCAAGTTGCAAATCAGATTCACGAGCCAGAAAAATCCTAAAAATAAACTTTTCAAGTCATCTGAATTAACAAGGGGTTAATTTGTGAATTTTCTGGAAGATATATTGATCCTATTCTGTCTAATGGTTGGATCCAAAAACAAATCCTGATGTTTATCTTCAACAAATCCCGTACCTCCAGTGTTTTAATCTACCAAGGTCCATTAATCTCTTTTTCTCCTCAAAAGTCGAAAAAATTAGATTTCCCAAAAATTCCGTTTTAAGTTTTGCTAACAGACTAGCAAAAGATAAGCATGGGGGTGTGATAAACGCCAGTTTATCATCATTCGTATGCATTAAAACAAACCTAGCTCTTAAGATTTTACTCCGCAAACGGGTTTTTGGGCTGCATTTAGGCATAAAATAGGTTAGGCATGCATTGCATTTTTTATTTTCTTTTTAATATGTTTTTGTGAGTGTTAAGGATGTATAGATATATAGATCCCTAAAACCCTAGCACTCAAGAAGGCAAATGGTGAAGGAGAAGCCCAGACTAGCTGGAACTCAGCCTAATCCAGCTCACCTCAGCTTGATCCAGCTCACCGCAGCTGGAACCTAGCTTACTTGAACTAGGGCTAGCTCATCCCAGCTCCATTCAGCTAATCTCAACTGGATGGCACCTCAAGAGAGTTCACCTTAGCTCACCCTAGCTCAAGTCAGCTCAGATCCAGCTCAACTTAGCTGAGTCTAGCTCATCTCAGCTCCCACTAGTCCACAGGGACCTCTAGCTAGCTCAGCTAAATTGACAGGAGTTCAACCCAGCTCAGATCCAGCTACATCCAGCTCCACTCAGCTCCAGCCAGCTGAAGAAGAACTCATCCCAGCTTAGGAAGCTCAAGTCCAGCTCCCGGGACTTGATTCTCCCCGGGAGCACCAGACCCAGCTCACCTTAGCTCATTATGGTAGAAGCTAGCTTACCTTAGCTCGACTTAGTAGCTAGCAAAGAACTAGCAAGCTAAGCCAACTAGAATAGCTCCATGCCAGCCTCTTCAGCAGCAGCCAGCTCCAAATTCAGCTCCAGACTTCTCCTCCTTAGCTCCTCCCTCCAAACTCTAGCTCCAACACCTTCTCCTCTACTCCTCCATTAGCTAAGCTAGCTTAGCTTAGCTTAGCTTAGCTTAGTTTAGCTATGCTCCAACTTCCTTGGCTTGTACCACCCCAAAAACCCACCTAACAACTCCACCCAACTAGCTAACCTACTTGGCACCAACCTAACCTACCCACCACCTCCAAAAGAAACCTAAAAGTTGCGCCAAAAACTACCCTAACCACCCCCTTAATGGCGCCACTTTTCCCTCCAAAATCCCCCCTCATCTCCACCACACAATTTCCCTTGAATTCATCTCCACCATCCACCTAACCCCCCTTCTAGAAGACCCCATGTTGGCGCCAACATGGTGGTGTCTCTCCACCACCAAAAGACACCAACACCACCATAACTACCCCCTTTAACACCCCTTGGGTTGGCGCCAACTCTCCTTAGCCATAGGATCACCAACCACCTCCATTCTTCCATCCTAGCCCTCCATTTCAAGGGGCACCTTAACCCCCCATCCTACCCTATAAAAAGACCACTACCCACCACCATTCAAGCCATCCTTGGCTAGCAATTTCACTCTCATATTCCACCAAGAAGCCCACGTCCAAGAGAGAAGAAGAAGAAGAAGATTAAGGAGATATTCTGTCCCCTTGGTGCCTTCCCCTCTTCCCTTCTCTCTTGGGTCACGCCAGCCAAAGGAGAAGCCAGGCAAGGAAGATCTTGGAGGAGATCTTGAAGGTGGTCACGCCACCTTGGAGGAGTTTTTGAGGGTGGTGCACGCCCACCCCTTTGGAGAGAGCATTAAAGGTGGTAGCTTCCACCTTGGAGGAGCTCTCAAGGAAGGAGGAGAAGGAAGCCCTCTTTTCAAGCCAAGAAGCAGCTAGGCTTGGAGCAAGAAGACAACCTTCTTCACCATTGTTACAAGAGAATTTGTGTTTCTTTTCTTTCTTTTAGATTGTTTAATTCTAGTACAAGCATTCCTCTACTTGTCCTTGAAAGGAACACTCATTCTACTCAATCAAAATTGCCTTCTTTTAGCTTTTTATTGCAGTTGTTTGTTTTGGTTCTAGCACTTGTTTCACCTCTTCTTCCTAATTACCCTAGGCCTCCACTTGCCTAGAGTGAGCTTAGGAAGAAGATATTTCTATCTTTTAGATTTTAGTTAATCATTTGTAGGTGTTAGTTCTTTTAGCTACAATCTGCAGTTTGCCCTCGTCTTTTCAAAATACAAAAAAAATTACATATTGAAAAATATCAAAAAGAAAGTTGAGATCTATCTGTAAGAAAGAGGATTAATTTTGCATTTTTTTTCCTCCTTGGACCACCCTAGATACTCCCCTATCTAGGATATAAATTTAAAAGCAAAAGCGGATTCGCGTGTTACAACGACGTTAAAAACCCGCTTTTACAAATCACGCGTATTTCGCTATCAGCACTTATCAAAATTGGTGAAGGAAACTCATGGTCTAGAACAGAGGTTAAAACCTTAAAATTTTGCTAAGGGACTAGTAAAAGCTAGGCATGGGGGTATGATGAGAACCTCATCATGAACCCTAACTAGTACTTTTTGACCTAATAAAATGAACAAAAGCTCCTACATAACCTAAAGGAAGGCCTAATTCAGGGTATTACCAATCTGAGGAGAGAACATGACACAAGGGGTAAAACTGCAATTTTACCATTGCAACGCATCAGCGGGATTTCTAAGGGTCTATACATAGGTCAATTGGATTTAATAAGAGAAAAAGTGGGATGGTTTGGTCAGAAAAGGGTTATGGCGAAATCTCAGAATTAAATGACATTCTATAACCCTAAAACAAACCCACTTTAATTCACAAGGTTACAGGAAAGAAAAAAATCAACTCAACCCTATAAAATTCATGAAAAAATATCCCCTACGGTTTAAAACCTTCAATTTGACCTTTGGAACCTATTTTGACCTAGATTGGGGTCCATACCCAATTTTTGACCTGATTTGGGTTTTTGTGAAAAATGTCCAATCAAACGTGGTCAAACCTAAAATCTAACTTCACCATTGGATTCCTTAGGTCCAAATTAGGTTCATACCAAAATTTGGACCTAAGGGAAGGTCGTCTTGACCCACTTTGCAATTTGGTTCTCAAAATTACTTTCTGACCCTCAACTTTTTGAAACCCTTGCGATTACCCCCACAACTTCCTCATCCTTTTTGTTCATTTCAGTCCCTCTGCCATTTTCAGAAGGGGCCATACCTTCGGACTTCTTGCGTAGGATTACGCCTCTTCTGCATGGGGAGCCGCCCCCAGATTTGAAAGGGGAGCTCCCAGCAGAGCCCCCTACTACATGGGCTGCTCCCCATGCCCTGAAACCTACCATACCTCTCATGCGGACGCGTCAGAGGTATGGGTCTCCGACCAGCCTTACCTCCGGCGTGACCTTCCCGCCGCCCTCGCACGCCTCCCGCCCAGCTTGTGCCTATTTAAGGAAGGGCACACCACGCCGCTTCCTCCAAGCTCAATTTGGCCTGAGATCCCCCTCCAATTCGTCTCCTCCCAACTCCGTCCGACTGCCTAGAGCTTCCAGTGACTCTTCCTCCCTCTCTCGTCGCTCTGCCACCATACCAGTGGTAGAGCTAGCTCCGCCGTCCTCCGCCGAGCCACGCTGTACCAGCGCACACCCTCTGACCCCCTTCCTCGTCGCCGTCTTCTTCCCCTAGCCACCTTCATTTCTGACGACGGCAGGCACCAGCCGCTCGCCCTCCACCTCCCCCTTCCGCTCCTAACCTACCAGATAAGTTCCCCTTACTCCCTCATCATTCTCCCTCTGATAATCTGTACTCCCAACCTCTCGACACCATAGACCACCATCACCCTCTCCACCTCCGACCACCAACTCCGACGAGGCCACTCCACCCCCACAGGCCGTTTCACCCCTCATTGACCGGTCCCTAAGATTCACTACCTCCCACTGATCACCCTTCGCCCTTCCACTGACCTCCATACCCACTGGAATCTCCACCCGAACACACCCACCTGCACGCACACAGTGTGCCCTAAGCACACACGCATAGGCACCCTCACGCCACACTGCCCCAGGGCCATCTTCGCCGTGTCACGAAAAAGCCTACTGAGTGATTTGACGTGGCCGCAAGTCCGTTCTCGTGATTTCAGGGTCACAGCCCCTTTCGCCATTGGCGCAGAAGCAAGAAGCTCGCTTGAAGCTTCTCTAGGCCCCAACGCTCTAGGCCTTCAAGTCCAGAAGGCGCGAACTCTCCTCGCGCACTCAACCAGGCCTTCAACTGGCGTCGGGGGCCGTAGTTGCAACTGCATTTGGATTCGACTCCTGCTGCTAAGTGCTCGACAGAAAGGTGGGAAGCTTAGTCCCACCTCGTGCATTTTCTAGCAAGCGCAGGTAAATAAATTGATTTTGTGAATTGGGCTTATCGCCTACACGGGGTGAGGTCCCTCACCCACTCGCCTGGTACGCAACCCCACGCAACGAGGACCTGGACTTAACTCGACTACCCGTGCACACCTTGTCCATCACCGCACGTCGGTGGGCCTGGTCCTGGGCGTGTATACCCGACCCGATAACCCGGCTGGCTCTAGGAGAGCTGTGACCTAAGAGAGAAACAAAGAGAGAGAGAGAGAGAGAGACGCGGGGAGGGTAGGGGTAGGTTTTGCTTAACCGTGCCTATGTAGGGAAGAAGAAGAAGGCGGAAGAGGAAGCAGAAGAAGAACAAGAGGAAGAGAAGAAGAAGAGGCCAAACTGAAGAAGAGGAAGAAGCTGAGGACTTAGCTGTGCCAAGGAAGAAGGAGCAGGAGCTGAAGAAGAAGAAGGCAGAGGAAGAAGCACAATGCAAAAGAAAGGAAGAAAAAGAAGAAGAGAGGAAACGAGGAGGGAGATGCCTCAAGGAGGAAAGCCAAGCAGAAAGGAAAGGAAGAGAAGAAGAAGCCAAGGAGAAGAAGCAGCCAAAGTCAGAGCAGCAGCAGCCAAAGAGAAGAAAGGAAGAAGAAGAAGGCGTGCACTATAGCAAACGCCACTTAAGGCGTCTGATTCATAGAATCATACGTCTGAAGACAGAGAGAAGAAAAGAGAGAAGAGCAAAGAAGAAAGAGAGAAGAAAGGAAAAAGAGAAGAAAAATTCTATTTCCTTTCTCTCTAGATTTTTGCAAAACATTACATTATTGAGAATTGTGATTTTTCTACTTCTAAAGATCGAATTGCTCCCTAAGTTCGACCTCGAAATATTTTCAAATTTCGAGTAATAAATAAATTAAATTGATAATTATTTTTCACAACATACTACAACGTATCTATCTTTTGAAAATACGCACTACGAAAGTCAATCCCCATCAGCTGTGTCATAGGACGTGCAATCTGTTAGAAACTGATTGCACCTCAAAATACGCCTGCAATAATGCCTTCTTGTGCTATTTCCTAGCATTAACTATGCATATTAGGATTCCGTAGTTGCATTTGTAAAAATACATGCATTCATGCATTTAATTGAGAGGAGAGGAGAATGAAATAAATGGCTTCATAATTCACATTTTCCTCAAGTGCCTCTTTGCAAAAATCCACATCTTTTTATTTCTTCCACTTGATTTTTTGTAAAGCTTCCCCGGCTGCATTTTTCCTCCTCGTGCCATGCCTTCCGCTGCTTCAAGCCCGTCCTTGCAGCACCCTCTCCCTGCCATGCCATTCCCTGCGGCTGCCATTCCATCCCATTCCCCACATGCAGCATGCAGCAATGCTCTCATCTTCTATATTAGGTCACGTCTTCTTCTCTTCAAAGCCCCAGCTGGCGGTAGCAAGAAATAACCCACCAGCAGCTCCATCACCACCACCGTTCCTCTCCCCCATTCCCCTCCATACGCCGACCCTACTTCGAGGAGATACCCGGCGGGCAGGAGCTCACTGTGGTGCACACCACCACAGTGAGACCACCACCGCCTAGCTCTTCAAAGAGCCAGTGGGCGTGGTGGCTCTCTGTTTTCATTTTTTTCCATTCCCGCACTTCCCGCCACTGCTGCCGCTTCAAGGTCTGAAGCTTGAAGCAGCAGTAGCAGCTAAGCGGCGGCAGCAGCAGCCCCAGCAGCTTCTACGAGCGTCTGCAGGATCCCCAACCCCTCCACGCGCGCCTGCAGACCTTCCCCTCTTCCGTTCCTCCGCTCTGTCGCCCGCCCTCCGCACCTGCAACCGGCCGCTGCGCGCCTCTGCAGCGGCCGGCCAAGTGTCTCCTCGCCCCCCTGTGGCACCTGCAAGCTCCACGCACGCTTGCAGACGCCCTCGCCCTCCAGCCCCACGCGCTCTGTCGCAAGTTCTCCACACTCGTAGCCGGTCGACACAGACACCTCTCCTCCTGCTCGAATACACGCCCGGGACCATCAGACGACGGCCTTCGACTACAAACGACTTAAAATGCTCTCCCTCGCCTCCTGCAGTGCGGCTGCCTCCGTTCTCCCCTCTCCTGCCCGTTCTCTCCTGCTCTCTCTCTCTCTCTCTCTCTCACTCACTCACAACACTTTACACCGACGCACACACACACCTACACCAACACCCACACACACATAAACACTATCATAAACTTATATATATATATATACGTATACTTATAGTGATATATATATACATATATTGATATACATATACATATATATACATGATAGCGATTTTACGCGGTTTGTTAATTAAGTCATTGTAACACGTAAAATCGATCAACTCTTAAATTTATATTCCTAGATAGGGGAGTATCTAGGGTCGTCCAAGGAGGCCAAATGTTTGCAAAATTGATTCTCTTGCTTGGAATACAAATCTCAACTTTCTTTTTGGTAATTTTCAATATATCATTTTTTTTTATTTTTGAATTAAGACAACATGCGAAATGGTGGCGGGAAAGTGATTTACACTTCAAATTCAAATACTACTTCTAAGTGGCAAGTAGAGCCTCTCCCTAAGCTCACTCTAGGCAAGTGGAGGCCTAGAATAATTAGGGAGAGGGAGTTAAGAATGCTAAAAACAAAGCAAGTAGAAATGCAAATAAGAAATTGCAAAGAAGGCAACTAGATTAATGAAAAGTGTTTTACAAAAAGGCCTAGTAGAGGAATGCTTCACTACTAGAAAAATTAAAATAAAGAAAAGCAAACACAAATCCTCTAAATAGATGGTGAAGAAGAGGGCTTCTTTCTCCAGGTTTGGTAGCTCCCAAGCTTGAAAAGAATCCTCCAACTCCTTCCTTTCTGTGCTCCGCCAAGGTGATGTCCTCCAAGGCAAGCCCTAAGGGGGCGTGCCCTAAGCTTCTCTCCAAGGGTGGACGTCCACCCTAGGTCCTTCTCCTTTGCCTGGCCGTCCTCCTTGAAGTGGAAGAGTCCTCCTCCTTGGCGTGGCCCAAGTTGAAGAGAGTGGGGAGAAGAAGGCACCAAAAGGGCTGGTGATGTGCCCCTTTAATCTCCTTCTCTACTCCTTCTTCTTGGCTGTAGGTATAGGTGATTTAGGTAGCAAAATACACTAATGGAGGATGGTAATTATGTGGTGGTAGGGTAGGGTATTTATAGGATGGGAAGGGGGGTGGTTATGGTGTTTTTTTGGAGGGAAATGAAGGGGTGCTTGGATATTTTTGGAGGGAAAAATGGGAGGGAAATGAAGAGGTGCCTTGGTTTTCCCTCTAAAAATGCCTTCTAGAAGGCAATTTTGGAGGGAAAAAATGGAGGGTGGAGATGGCTTTTGATGGTGGATGTAGGGTGGTGATGGAAGGGATAGTTGGCACCAAAATAAAGTAGGAGTAGGTGGTCTTTTTGCTGGAGCTTAGGTAGTAGGGTAGTAGGGTAGTAGGTTTTGGTGCCATGGAGGTGGACTAGCTAAGTTAAGCAGCTTAGCTAACTTAGCTAGTAGGGAGTAGAGTTGGAGGCATTTGGAGCTAGGGTTTTCAGGGAGAAGAGCTGGAGGTAGTCATCTTGAGCTGCACTAGAGCTGGTGGTTGCTGAAGAGAGTTGCAAGGAGCTACCATAGCTGGCTTGGCTTGCTAGTTCTCTACTAGTTGCTAAGCCAAGCTAAAGTAAGCTAGCTTCTACCATAATGAGCTGAGGTGAGCTAGGTATGGTGCTCCCGGGGAGAATCAAGTTGGTTAAGGCCGCTACGGTAGCTTAGCTCAACTGAGTTGAGCTAAGCTAAGTCCCCGGGAGCTGGACTTGAGCTTCGTGAGCTGGGGTGAGTTCTTGTTTAGCTGGCTGGAGTTGAGTGGAGCTGGATGTAGCTGGATCTGAGCTGGGGTGAACTCCAGTCAACTCAACTGAGCTAGCTAGAGCTCCCTGTGGACTAGTGGGAGCTGAGATGAGCTAGACTCAGCTAAGTTGAGCTGGATCTGAGCTGACTTGAGCTAGGGTGAGCTAAGATGAACTCTCTTGAGCTGCCATTCAGCTGAGATTAGCTGAATGGAGCTGGGATGAGCTAACCCTAGTTCAAGTGAGCTAGGTTCCAGCTGTGGTGAGCTGGATCAAGCTGAGTTCCAGCTAATCTGGGCTTCTCCTTCACCATTTTCCTTCTTGAGCGCTAGGGTTTTAGGGATCTGTATATCTGTACATCCCTAACACTCACAAAAATATATTAAAAAGAAAATAAAAGATGCAATGCATGCCTAACCTAATTTATGCCTAAATGCAACCCAAAAACCTGTTTGCGGAGTAAAATCCTAAGAGCTGGTTTGTTTTAATGCATAAGAATGATGATAAACTGGCGTTTATCACACCCCCATGCTTATCTTTTGCTAGTCTCTTAGAAAAACTTTAATTTTTTGGAAATCGGAATTTTTGGGAAATCTAATTTTTTCGACTTTTGAAAGAGATTAGGGGACTTTGGTAGATTAAAACACAGGAGGTACGGGATTTGTTAAAGATAAACATCAGGAATTATTTTTGGATTCAACCATTAAACAGAATGGGATCAATATATCCTCCAGAAAATTCACAAATTAACCCCTTGTTAATTCAAATGACTTGAAATTTTTGCTTTTAGGATTTTTCTGGCTCATGAATCTGATTCGCAACTTGCAAAATCCTTTAAAACCTTGTGTCTGTGCTTCTGAAAAGCCAACATTTATAAGGGCGTGTTAATTTATTACTTTTTTTTCCCCATGCTTATTTTTAGCTTAGTCTTACAATAGATGTGTCGGGATCATCATTCCCGTTACCATTCCTCAAGGAGGCTCTGGCGCCAGTACTTCGAGATAGCACTATCCATGACACCACCTAGGAGCTCACAACCCCAAAACACGATGCGGTGAAAAGGGGCGCTCCAAGCAAACTCAAGCTCTTGCTCTGACACTATAGGTAGAGCACCGTCCAAGACACTTGAGCTGCTAAAATGCGCTTTAATGCTCCATCTAAAGATATGAAATATAGATATGGAGCAGCGCCAAGGCGGTAACATGTTGACATCGCATCCTCAAAGGAGGCATTTTCCTCCTTCTCGGCGGTGGGAACTCAAACCAATGATCTGCTTCAGACTTTTACTAAGTCCAAATAAGGGAGTTTTTCAAATTTTTGGTTATTTTTAAGTGTTGGCTTGTGTGTGAAGAGTGACACAAGAAGTTTCTCAAAACATGCAAGTTTTTGAATCAGAAACTAAGTCAAATACTTTCTGTATTACAAAATAGGATCAAGTCACCTGAACTATCATGAGTTCAGGTGGAATTTTAGAGAAGAATATCTGATCTAGTTTAAAATAGACCCTGGAATTATAATGATCAGATCCATGTCCTCATACTTAGTTTGTTAAAGATTAAATCCCATTGTACCAAAAGTGAAATTTTCAACCTTAGTCCCGATTTCAAAATTTTTCCTCAAAAAGTTTTTTATCATTTTTTTTCTTTTTTTTTTGGTATGCAAGCAGGAAATAAATTAAATAAAATTGCATATTTTTAGGTTTTGAAAATCCTAAATCGATCGCCAAATTTAAAAACACCTCCCATGCTTAAGATATGCCATGTCCTCATGCATTAGGAGGGAAAAGGATCACCTTAGTGAAGAACGGTCGAGTTTAGGATGAACAAAACCTGGAAAAAGAAGAAAAAGGGAAAGCAAGAAAAAATGATGGGTTACCTCCCATCCAGTGCTATCTTTTACGCCATTCAACCGAGCGTGAAGGTATGCACGGAACACGTAAAATCATGTAAATAATTGGACACTTGGATGCCTGCAAAAAAGGTGTCTTCTTCTATATCCCTAGAAAATTGATTAGAAGCAGTATTGGGATCAAAGATGGATGGAAAATGATAAGTGTAGCAAGAGTCTGGCCATGGTTTTAAATCAGGTTGGAGGCCAAACTCGGGCAAGGTTGGTGGCAGGTCCGTAAGAAAGGAGTCGAGGAAGGAATGGTGAGGATTGGGTGAAGTTAGTGTGGAAAAATTAGGTGCGTGAAAAGTGGGTAGGTTAAGGTGCTTAGCAGGGGTATCAGGAATAAATTTGGGGTCAAGACAAGTTTCCAGATCACAGATTTCGTCGACCACTAATTCTGAATCAGAGTCCTCAAAAAAATGTGGTCGGTAAGGGTATCTATTAACATTGTCTCCTCCACCATATTGGAAATTTCAGTATCTGAGTCCTCAAAGAAGTTATCATCATGGAATCTCCTGGAGGATTTGAAAATATCTAAAGTGATAGTTTGGCTTGCACAGTTGATATCCATTTTGCCTGTGTGGCAATTGATATTTTCCTTTGCAGTGGCCAAGAAAGGGCGTCCAAGGATTATTGGGGAGTCCAGTAATGATTCTGGTACCTCAATGTCAAGAACCAGAAAGTTTGTAGGGAAGACACAATTCTGGACCTTAACCAAAACATCCTCGACAATCCCACGAGGTTTGATTATAGATCGGTCGACTAATTGCAGGGTAACCTCGATGGGTTTTAATTCACCGATCTGAAATTCTTCGAATAAACTCGTGGGAATAATATTAACTGAGGCACCAAGATCAAGGAGGGCGTGATTAAAGGTAGTGTCATCAATAATTATAGAAGTTAAAGGCACCCCCGAATCTTTCATCTTAGGAAGCAGCTTACTCTGTATGACAGAGCTTACTGTCTCCGAAAGATGCACCTATCCTAGATTTTTAGCCTGCCTTTTAGGAGTACAAATCTCCTTCAAAAATTTAGCATAGGCAGGTATATATTTGATGGCATCTAGGAGAGGAATATTGATATGAACTTGCCCAAATAGCTCCATGAGTTCTTCTGTAGTGGGCTTAGATTTCTTTTTTTTGTTGGTGGTGGGGTAGAGAGCTTGTGGGAAAGGGACAGGAATCTTGTCTTGAGATTTTTGTATTTCTTTTTCTTCCTAATGGGGAGGTGGAGAGTCAATTTGCACAGGTAGTTCACCAGGTTTGTGTGAAGGCCCGGGGTCAGTGGTGGTTTTCCCACTCCTCAAAGTAACTTCATGTGCAATCGGATTATTATTTGGAGGAGGTGGGGGGGCCTGTGATTGCGGAAACTTGGGCGGCTGCTGAGGTAGTGGATTAGGAGGAGGCTGATTCAGATAGTGTGGAGTTCTGCCCATATAATGGTTCCCTTGGTGATTAGGGTTGGGCATGGGTTGGGACGGAAGATGTCCTGCAGGTCTTTGCGTGGGAGTAACCCCAATCTGATTGTTCAGATTTGTCATGTTGCAGGTTACTTCCATCATTTTTGTTTGCATATCCTGCAGGGTTCGCAGCATCTGGGCATTGATGTCTTGTTGGGATGGCCCAGGATGGAAGTTTGGATTCGACCCATACCCATTAAAATGATATGGTTGGGAGGAAACTTGATTATTCCAGGAGTAGTTCGGGTAATTTTTCCAATTGGAAGAATTTTTAAAGGGCTCCTGGATGGCAGAAATATTTTGAGTGGGGTTATGATCTGGATAGTTGTAATTCCCCAGTGAATCATGGGCAACCTCAGAATAATCAGCAGGAGTAGTGTTAAGATTGTGCAAATTTTCTCTTCGTAGAAAGTTAGGTTGGGTTAGATGTGGGTGTGGAGCTTGACTTGATGTGGCCAGTCTTTCCTCAATTTTCTTTTGATTAATATGCATCTGGTTGAGTTTTTGAGCGATCAATTGAAGATCGTCTTGGGTGACAGGGATAGATTGAGTGCCTATTTCATGAACACCGAACTGCGGGTTTTGGGTTCTGCAAAATGTGTTCATGGAAGCTTGATTAAATGAGTTTTCACTCATTTCTTCAAATAGGTCGTAGGCACTTTCAGCATCTTTATTTAAGAAGTTGCGGCCACACGAGGCGTCGACAAAATGTCGGATTTGATCTTCTAATCCATGATAGAAATTTGCACGAGCTGCCATAAAGGAATCTCGTGGTGCGGGCAACTTCTTAAAAGATCTTGAAATCTTTCCCAAGAATCATGGAAAGTTTCACCAGATTTTTGGTGAAAGGTCGTAATAGATCTTCGCAAAGAATTGGTACGACCTATGGGAAAGAATTTCTTGAGGAAGGCATGATGAGTCCATTTTAATGGACTAATAGTAAGCCTAAGTAATTCTCTTTTAACAATTTAGGTTTGTTAATAACTACACTAAGTTATAGAATAATTATATGCATCATGATTTAATTCTATAACATTCTATGACTTAATGTGTAATGATTATGTTCTTTTTATTTGCAGGTAATAAAACCCAGAAAGAACAAGGGTGGGGGGATAATTTCCCCAACACATCCAGCCGCGATTCTTTCCCCCCACCTCCACCGAACATTGGGGCAATCTTCTCCAATGCCCGCCAGTTGAAAACAGAAAGGGGATTTGGAAATCCCGGGATTGACACACGCGGGGAGAGAGAGGAGTTAAAGAGAAGAGGTGGAGATAAGAATGGGAATCATCTTCCCCCTGCGGGGAACGGCTCTCTCTTCTCCACTGTGGAGAGGGCGAGCACTGTGCCGCTCCTTCTCTACCTCAAGCAGTAGCACCGAGCGTCTCTCCCTACCACGTGCCTTCACCAGCTGCAGGCAGTTCTCCATCTCTACCGCACAGCACATACACACCGCTCCACATCCATCCGTGCCCGCAGGTACTCCCAACCGCACGTCCACTGCAGGCGCACCTCCTTGCAGAGCGCCATCACGCCTTCGCAGCCGCGCCCGCAGGCGCTCTCAACCGTGCGCCACTCCTCCCTGCAGAAGGCACTCACGCACTCTCTGCCTGCAGCGCACCATCCAACGTGCCCCACCGCTCCTGCCCCCCTGCAAATTAGAACCAGAGCCCTCTCCGTAGATGCGTGCCCCCCCCCTTCCCACGCCATAACCCATCCATCCTCCAGCGCCCCCTGCTGCAGGTGCTCCCTCTACCTACCCGCACACAACCGCGCGCCCGCCAGCGCCTTCCATCTCCCTGCAGGCGCACGCCCTCTCCGCCCGCGCGCTCCACCTCCAGCCAGTGCAGCGCCTCCGCTTCCTGTCTTCAAGCACTCACCAACTGCAACCACCTCCAGCCATAAAGCAACGTGCTCCACCGCCCATCTGCGACCGCAACCGGCAGGCAACCACGCACCAGCACGTGCGCAAGCCCGCACGCTCCACCTCCAGCAGCAGCCGCCCTCTTCCTTTAATAGGCCAGAGCTCCGGCCATCTCCACCGGCCAGCTCCGGCCACCTCCGCCGCCGCCGCTGCCACCATCGGAGAGCCCCTGTCCTCGTCGTCCTCCTGAGCCTCGCAACTGCCCCGCCGGTGCTCTCTCTCTCGTGAGGAAGAAAGAGAGCAAATGATCTGTTTTTGTTAGAATTAAAAATTACATTCAATGCCATTGCCACCGATTTTATTTTATTTTTTATTATTACTATATTGTGGCAGAATTGCATTCAAGCACTCACAGCTCTTTCTAATTGCATGGTATCAATATCGGCTAGTTTAAAGATTGATTTTGGACTTGATTTAAGTACTAATTGTCTTTAGTACACATCACATGAAAATTGCACTAATTCATCCTAAATTTATTGAGGATTTCTGTGAGGGAAAACTGCACTTACACCCTTAACTTTTCAGGTTATTGTAGATCTACTTTCCTTCGCATTTTAAGTCCAATTTGAAAAGGAATTTCGCACTATCCGAAATAACATTAAATAATTAAGTATTGATTGCATCATTGCCTCCCTGTGGACATGACCCGCTCTTCTACGAGTGGTTATTTTCATTATTTTTGATTCGTCGATTTTTCCACCACTTAAATACTATAACGCTATGCGAAAAGTTGACCCATCAAATTGGCGCCGTTGCCGGACAGGCAACAGACGCAATAGATTTACATTATTGTTTTTAAATCTTTTGAGTTGCGAAATTATCTAATCATCTTTATTATTTTGCAAGGAATCTGACACGGCGACGAGGCGCAGCGAAGCGACGACTTTGAACGTGAACAACGCACACAGCAGAGACAATCTTTTTGGTGGACCTTGACGCCACCTAGAGGACTACAACAGGAACACATGGGCCTTGATCCCACCCATTTAGGCTTACGAAGAAGCCTATTTCTGATTTAGGCAGTAGGTCTTAATTAGATTTAGTTAGATAGACATTAGAATTTAAATTACTGTCTTTTGGGGCCCTTGTTGGGTATTTTTGGGAATATGTTCCCATTTATTTAGATTATAGGATTATTTGAATTATTTTAAACTGCATTTTAGTTAGTTAGTTAGATTAGGTCTGTTTGTTATTATTATTTAAAAAAGAAAAAAATCGAACTGCCTGCTAGAAGCTGCATATCTATAGGACGATCATCTAGGACTGAATGAGCAGCATCTAGTTTATTTTTTATTACACTGCATTCATCACTACACAAAGAAAGCTGGAGTAAGGTACGTCTTCTCTTGAGCATTAATTACTTGTCATGCATATGCATTGAACCTAAATCTAAGACCACAAAAGTGCGTGAATCAAATTAATTCAGTGGTCACTTTAAACAAATTGGGACTGTTAAGAGGTTGGACTTTAAAATCTGTGACTGAAAATTATGTGCAAAAGGATCCTATTTGCGGAATTTAAAAAAAAAATCAAAACACGATCGTATGCTTGCACACTTGAGACACTGTGCACCTCACACATAAGGTCACTAGATAAATTTCTACCTCTCCTCTTTTGCACCACAAGGGAAGTTAGTCAGAAATCAACAAGCCTATCCACAAAGTTACTTTGGTTCCTCGTGTGTGGGCTCGATTCGAGACTTCCATCCCTTGCGAGTAGGTTATAGGCACCAACGAAGGTTGGCCTAGGAAGCGTAATTTTTGCAAAACTTGTTTGGCCACCATCTAAACATATAACTCTAAGACCTACAATCTACTAAAAACAGATCTCGTTGAATTTGCATTTGCTTTGACAATAGAACTCTCTAGGAAGTTTTCTACTTATATTCTGAATTTTGCTAAAGCCTAAGAGAGTTAAAATTGTTTTGCTTAAAGAAATGGATTAATTCTTACTCCTATCATTCAGATTATTAGAGTCAATACTTCCCATCTTTTAATCAGGATCCCATGCTCCGAGTGTATCCATCCTTTGATGGGTACATTGATAATTCATGGGATCATTCTCATTCTTACCCTGGGAGTACTGGCTTGATAACTCCCACTTTTGAGCAGAGCCTAGGAGCGGGATTTTCCAATCCTGAAATCCCTACTTCCATGCAAACACCCAACCCTCCCACCCTTCATGACTTTTCGTATCGAGGTTGGACCGATACCCCTAGTCAACCAGAGCCTGAAATTGACTATCCTCCCCAACCTGATAATAGTAGCCTCTCCTCTTTTATGATAGAAATGCAAAAACAACAAAAGAAAATAATGGAATCAATGGGAGAGATGTTGAAGAATAGTCAACAATTAAATGAAGAAATAAGACAACTTAGCTACACGGTTCCCAATAATCCTAATCCCTACCCATCCGATCATGATCATGAAAATAATTCTGAGGTACTTAATGACAATAGGGATGCAATTTCATGTAGCGATCACTTAGACTCTCCCAATGAGACACGGCCACTAGAGCACAACAATCATAGTGATTATCCCCCTAAACTATATTGGAGTCAAAAGCAAGAGAAGATTATTGTTCCTATCACTTCCCCTCTTGATTATTTGGTGAAATCCCATTCTACTCTTAGTGAGCCTACTCCTGACCCTCTACTTAGGGAATCAACACCTATCATTCAATATCCTGAGAATTCAAATGTAGCTAATGAAGGTGACCCTAAGGGAATGGAGGATGATCAATTCTGGTCTCAGGGATATGAAGAGTCTAATTCAGAGGATGAGGATGCCCCAACAGAGGAACTTGGACTGAAAATCTAGAGTGAATCACAGGAGAATTATTTATCATTTGAGGATTTAGCTCCAGAGGATAGAAATAATATGATTAAATCTAAATTCCTCCTTTCTTTTGACAGTCATCCTCCATCAAAACAGGAGTTGATATTAGAGGAGGACAAGCAAAATAATGAGAAGTCTATGGGAGACTCTCAGGGACAAAACACATCATTGGAGGATTTATACACCGAGAACAATAACGAATTCAATGATATAGGCTTCCTTCAAAATATTAAGATTGATCCTCCATTAGAAATAATTGAAGATACTAATCCAACTCCTAATGAATCACATATACACCCCGACAAATATTTGAGTGAACCAAACGAATCTGGGGATGAGCTGAATGATAATGATTCTTACACTTTGACCCTGCCATCAAAAGGTTGTAATTTGGAGTCTACCCTTGATTCAAATATGACTCCGATCATTAATGCTAGGCAGGATAACTTGAAGTTGTCTACTACTGTTAGGGAGTGTACATAATTCGAATCATTGTTGGAATTGGACCTAACACCTACTGATGTAAACACATTTACACTACTTAAGATGTCTATTTATGCATGTTCTTAAGCATAGGATTGCATTTCATGATATAAATATTGCATTACATGCATCATCTTGCATTTAGAATAGTTTGAATAAAATGGAGGTTAATTGTCTCCTTTTATGTTCTTGGACAGGGAAAATATTTTATCACGGCCTCGAATCAAAGATCCAACCGTATGGATGTGATCAGGGCGACGATTGGAGTTCAACGACTCCAAGATCACCCTAATCAAGCATCCGTACCATCAGATAGTGACCCGGGAACCCTAGAACATCAAGGGCCAGGATGGTGTAAATCCCCACTTCAGATGATAAATCCGACCGCACGGATGAATTCGGATCGACGATCGCAGCCCAACGACACAAAAATCGAGTCAATCCGACATCCGTGCACCATCTACAACTTCTAGAAGATGGACGGCCAAGATAGCGCCACGTGGCACCATCTCAGCCGCCCAAACGGCCGCTTTATCTTGTGAAGGCTCCGCGCCCGCTCGCTCTCCGCCGTTGGATCTTAATCCAACGGCTGTGGGCGCTCGCATTTAAAAGCGCCCGCTCGACCATCCGCACCCCATAGCGTAGTGGTCGAGCGCGGGGCGCGGGTTCGATCCGGGGCGAGGCGCTGGAGGGTGCGATCGATTGGGCGGGGGTGGAGCGTCAGATGGAGATCGGACGGCCGCACGCGCCCGATAGCGTCGACGCGCGATTGGACGCGTAATCGGACACGCAATCAGACGCGCGGGGGGGGCGCAGCGCGCGGGTGCGGACGCATCTTAAGCCGTCCGATCTCACGATCAGACGGCTGAAAAGCGCTGGATGTGCGTGGACATTGAGGAGCAGGCAGCCGAGGAGGCGCACGTGGGTGCGGAGGCGACGCCCACGTCGGGGCTTTAGTGACGGATTTATCCGTCACTGAAGACCCCTCTTTTATTATTTTGAAGTTGTAATGTCCATTTTGCCCCCATTCCTTGCAACTATAAAAGGAGACCCCCTCCATACGAAATTCTCATCCCTTCTTTCTCCTCTCTACCCCTCTAAAGCTCAAAAGAAGCTTGTCTCACACCCGGGATGCCTCTTGCGAGATAAAGTCCAATTTTCATTCCCCTTCGGAAGTGGATCCCGTGACGACGACGGCGTGCTGCTCCGTTCCCGTTCTTCTGCTTCGTCCTCCTTCGTCCTGCTTCATTCTCCTTCGTCCAGGCATCGTCCCATCCGGCTCGTCCTCCAAGCAATCATCGAGGAGGATAACTTCTCTCTCCCATTCTTATTTACAACTTTTCTAGTGTAGAATTTTCCTGCTTAATAGTGTAATTGATTTTCCGCATTCTAGTGTAACTTTTATAAACAATTGGAATATTGAATACATGTTCTCTTTCTCTCTCTCTCTTTCTCTCTCTCTCTCTCTCTTAGTTTGATAGCTCCATTGTAATTATATCGCCTTGCTTATAAAAAAAATCCTAAAAAAATATAATTGCGAATATAGATCAACGTAGCCTCCCTGTGTTCGACCCAGAATTCTTTTCGATATAAATTTTATTTGTTGAACACGAATTCTTCGCTTTCGAACTATAACGACAGGTTTTCTGAAACCAAACACGTAAGCGTAGCGATTCGCAAAACACGTTCAACATTTTGGCGCCGTTGCCGGGGAGGCAACGATTTCCGATCTTTTTTTTTCGCATTTCTTGCACTTTATTTATTTTCTAACTGGCTTTCTCTTGTGTTTATTGTTTTGCAGAGACCTCCATCAAGGAATCAACAAGCGGTAGACTGGAGTAAAGTGCAGTTGAAGACAACTGTAAGTGTTCCCCCATTCTTTCCCCCTCCATAGATTTCATTTGCCACATTAAATCCAAATCCCAATTAACCTAGGTGTTTGCATAAATCCTAGGAATAGTTGGTTGTTTGGATTTTCACTCACATTCATTCCACCCTCATTTATAAAAAAATAACAAAAAGATAATCTTGTGGGGTAATATTCAACAAACACACAACACACACCCACATTCAAGGCACTTGATCAACTTGATTTGTTTTCTACTCAACCGGGTTCTGATCTGTGGAACCGGTACACACAAAGCAACACATAACAGAGTAGAAATCATTCTAGGTTAATCATCTTTGAGTGCCTAACTTAGTGGTGCATTTGTGGCCAGTTGTTTGAGTTGTTTGGGCCGCACCACTTTATTTTAAAACCAACTCATCAAGTAGCTCCTTAGGGTTTTCAATCTAGGTATATTCTAGGCACTCCACTTTCTTTCTGATTTTAAAGGAAAACAATCTTCACCTGTGTTTTACAACTTGGTTTGCCTAGAAACTTGATTGCAATTCACCTAATTTGAAACCCTAAAAGCTACGTAAGCAAGATTTGAACATTAAAATTCACGCATTATCAATAATCTTGCTTGAAAACCTTAGTTGTGCACGCACTTACACAAATCTCAATCAATCATTAAGGGCACAACCCATTGTAAGGGCCCATCACATTCCATAAGCACCACAATCCCAGGCCTTAATAAAATTGAGTAGACGTTGGCCTTAAGGTTTGATTCGCTCTTCAGGGCCTAGTCTGAGATTATTTTTGATTAACCTACTTGTACTGATTAATCTGATGTCTAGCTAGGGGAGTAGAGTCAAACGATCGCGGCTAGGGGGTACACTAGGAACCGGAGGCGAAAGCCAAAGGAAGAACCTTCTCCCCAGTCCCTCCTTCTAACTGGTTGGATTAAACAGACGCAAGTAGAGTAAATCACTTACAGTCTTAAGACTGGTTTTGGGAGTCAGTAGATCCTTAGGCTACCCTACTTAAGGACAGCCTTGTTTTGTTGTGCTGCAGGGTCCCTATCCCCAGTCCTTCCGACCTTCTCCTAGTTTATGCTGGGAAGACGGTCATTAAATCCCCGATTGGAAGGGCCGTTAGAACATTCTAGGAGGCGCAAGTTAGATTTTGGTCAATTTGATCCCATGGCCGAACAACAGCCTCCTCTGCTTGAAAATCCACAGGAAGAATTTCGAAGGCAGCTGGAACAAATGCAGAGAATGCAGGAATGATTCCAGAGAATGCAAGGCGCTCAGCCCTTGAAGGATTTTTATGATCCTTCGAATTATGGGGAACGTCCCAGCGTCCAGATTCCAGCCAGTGACGTAGAAATCAAGCCCCAAGTGTTAAGCCTGATTAAACATTATCATGGGCTTGGCTCCGAAGATCCGTTTCAGCACTTGGAAGATTTGACCACTTTGGTCCAGACCACCAAGGCTCGAAATGTTAACGAGGAGCAAATGATCATGAGGCTCTTCCCCCACTCTCTTAGGGATAAAGCCGCGCATTGGTATAGGACAATAGGAAGACAAATGACAACTTGGAATGAGTTAAAATCGGCCTTTCTGAAGAAATTCTTCCCAGTTGGTCGTACCAATGCTTTGAGACGGGCAATCACTACCTTTACCCAGCAGCCGGGGGAGCAGTTTCATGTGGCCTGGGAGCGATTCCAGGACTTATTGCAGAGGTGTCCACACCACGAGGTGCCGAAATGGCAACTCGTGCAGATCTTCTATCATGGGTTGAATGAGCAACTCAGAAACCATGTGAATGCTTCTTGCGGAGGCAATTTCCTCAATAAAGATGCAGATAGTGCACATGATTTATTTGAGGAAATGAGTGAGAATTCAATTAATCATGCCTCTATGGATACTTTTAACCGGTCCCAGCAACCCAGATCAAATGTCCATGAAGTCCATGACTCTCATTCATTTGATATGGAATTGATTTGTAATAAACTTGATAAGGTGGACTTGGTTGCTAAAAGAATGGAAGAGTGGATGGCTGGTAATTCTATGAACAACTCTCAATCCACTCAATCCCAAAATTTGGGATTCCATTCCTCACGAGCTCCTTCTGGATGGGAGTTCGTGAATCAACTCGATGCGACTCAATCTATGAGTCAGCATTTCTCGGAACCCCATGGGTTCCCAACTGGGGCCTTTGATCCCAATTTTTCTGATCCTTCCCTTTCTTTCTCTCCATCCTCACCCTATGAGGATGTCTGCGCTGTACAAGAGAATGTTAGATCCAACCCCTACTCGAATGCCTATAATCTAGGTTGGAGAAACCACCCTAACTTCTCTTGGAAAAATCTGGGGCAACAGACCCAATTCCGACCCAGCAACTATGCTCCGCAACGACCAATGGGTCAGGGTCAAGTATATACTCAGTTGCCTCCGAATCAGGTCAATCAGCCAACTTGGAATGCCCGTCAACCCGCGGGGCAGGCTGATTTGAACCGTCAAATGGTAGAGATGCAAGGATCTATGCTCCAGCTCATGCAGCAAATGAAAAACTCGCTGGAAAACTTGCAATTCGAGCTCATTGCTAACTCTCGTCAACCCGGATCTCTACCATCCCAACCCGTACCCAACCCACAAAATATTATAAATTCGGGCAATCAAGCCCAAGGGTACGGAAATCAGAGGGACCCACACGCACATGCTCAGGTGGTTGAGTAGGGTTCCTCGTCTTCTTCTTCTACTAATCAACAATTCATGGTCAATCAAGCCCCTCCAATCTTTCCTAACCCTCCCCAAGACCCAAATTCTTACGCTTCTGCAAATTCTGTCACTTTGAGGAGTGGTAAGAAGACTCAGGATCCACAACCACACTATTCTGATCTTTTGAATCCTGAAGAATCTGAGGAGAGAGAGGAGAATTCTAGAGGAGAAATCAAGGCTCAGGAACCTGATTCCAAAGATCTGACACATGTTCCTTTTCCTGAAGCCTTAGCCAAAGCAAAAAAGAAGTCTGTTGATAGCAATGAGGAGCTTCTGAATTTATTTAAGAATGTTGAGATCAATATTCCGCTCCTTGATGCTATCAAGCACATACCGGCTTACGCAAAATTTTTAAAGGAATTATGCACACAAAAGCGTAAGTCGAGAGAATCTGTTCTGAGGAAGGTGGTACTCTCCGAGCAGGCTAGCTCTGTTATCCTGCACTACCTCCCTCAGAAAAAGAGAGATCCTGGTGCTCCTTTGATTTCTTGCATTATAGGAGATTACACATTTGATAGAGCACTTTTGGATCTCGGTGCATCCATCAACCTAATTCCTACTTCTCTCTACGAGAAGTTTGGGTTAGGTGAACTTCGGCCAACTTCAGTAATGTTACAGTTAGCGGACCGTTCGGTCACAAACTCACGAGGCGTTATTGAAGATGTTATAGTTAAGGTCAAGGATTTCTATTTTCCTGTAGATTTCCTTGTCCTTGATATGGATGTACCAGATAATCTAAGGAACACGCCCATCATTCTGGGGCGTCCGTTCCTGGCTACCGCAAAGGCCAACATTAATTATGAAAGCGGTAGCATGGAAATCGCCTTTGGGGACCAACGAACGAAATTGGATATTTTTAAGGCGATCAACAAATTTAAGGATTGTGGATTTATTGAGGAACTTGATGAGGATTATGTTAATATTGAAACTTGTTTGACAGTTTCTTCAATTGAAAGTTCCTCTTTGGTTGATGAATTTGACCCGCAACCCTCTAACCTGACATCTTCAGAAGAGGTTACTGATTTTGTTCACTCAAAACCTCTTCCTCTTGTTGAATCTTCAGCATCTACCCTACCATCAATCATTACCCCACCCCAGCTTGAATTGAAACCATTGCCTGAGAATTTAAAATATCAATTTTTAGGATCGCAGAATACGCTCCCTGTGATTATTAGTGCTAAATTGACAAAGGAGCAAGAGATTAAATTGATTAAGGTCCTAAAGGAACATAAGGAGGCAATTGGTTGGACCATTCATGACTTCAGGGGGATCGAGCCATCTTACTGTAATCATAGAATATTTTTGGAAGATGGATCCCGCCCTTCTCGCCAGATGCAGAGGAGATTGAATCCAAATATGCGAGAAGTGGTCAAAAAGGAAATCATCAAGTGTCTCGATGCAGGAATTATTTATCCAATCTCTGACAATCCCTGGGTAAGTCCCGTTCAGATTGTTCCAAAGAAAGCTGGGATTACTGTTGTGACTAATGAGAGAGGTGAATCTGTCACAACTCGTTCAGCTTCCTCTTGGAGAGTTTGTATTGATTACAGGAAGCTGAACACAGCCACTAAAAAGGATCATTTTCCCCTGCCCTTCATTGATCAAATCTTGGAAAAATTAGCTGGGCAGTACTTCTGTTTTCTTGATGGCTACTCGGGATATAATCAAGTTCCTATCCACCCCGAGGATCAGGAAAAAACTACTTTCACCTGTCCCTACGGAACCTTTGCTTTTCATAGGATGCCTTTTGGGTTATGCAATGCACCTGCGACTTTTCAAAGGTGTATGCTAGCCATATTTTCCGACATGGTGGGAGAGTTTATGGAATTCTTCATGGATGATTTCTCTATTTTTGGAGAATCATTTGACTCATGTTTGGCTAGTTTGGAAATGATTCTTAAGCGATGTATCAAGACACGACTGGTCCTTAGCTGGGAAAAGAGTCATTTCATGACCCAAGAAGGCATCGTTTTGGGTCATGTAATCTCTGAACGGGGAATTGAAGTGGACAAAGCTAAGGTTGATGCTATCGTTAAACTTCCTCATCCCACATCTGTTAAACAAATCAGATCATTTCTTGGCCATGTGGGATTTTATCGAAGATTCATCAAGGATTTCTCGAAGGTTGCTCGTCCTTTAAGCAATCTTCTTGCCAAAGAAACGCCGTTTGTTTTTAACGAATCATGCCGAAAGGAATTTGATTTTCTGAAAACAGCAGTCACCTGTGCTCCAATTTTGCAAGCACCAATTTGGACAGCCCCATTTGAGATCATGACCGACGCTTCTGATTATGAGGTCGGGGCTGTCCTGGGTCAGAAATTGATCGAAAGTCCTCTGTCATTTACTATGCTAGTAAAACTCTGGATGAAACCCAGAGGAATTACACTGTTACTGAGAAGGAATTCCTAGCTATAGTATTTGCTTTGGAAAAATTCAGGGCTTATCTCTTGGGGTCTCATGTTATTGTTTATACCGATCACTCGGCCTTGAGACATCTCTTGGCTAAAAAGGATGCTAAACCCCAGCTTATTCATTGGATTCTTCTTCTTCAAGAATTTGATCTTGAAATCAAGGATAAAGTCGGGGTACAAAATGTGGTAGCGGATCATTTGTCGAGACTCCTAGGTAATTCTTCTGGTCTGGACATACCGATTGCTGACACTTTTCCGGACAAAACCATTCTTACAGTTTTAGGTGTCCACACCCCATGGTTTGCTGACATTGTTAACTATTTGGTCATTGGTCAAATCCCCCAGGATTGGACCAAGCAACAACAGGATAGACTTAAATCTGAGGCCAAATACTACTTTTAGGAGGACCCTGAACTGTATCTCATCGGCTCTGATCAGATTATTCGTCGATGCATACCAGAGAATGAATTCAACAGTATACTCGAGTTCTGCCATGCATCTGGGTGTGGTGGACATTTCTCCGGAAGAAAGACGGCTACAAAAATCTTACAATCTGGCTTCTATTGGCCGTCTTTATTCAAGGATGCCCAGGACTTCTCAAGGTCATGTTCTCGATGTCATTCACTCGGGAACATAACTAAGAGAGACATGATGCCCCTAAACCCTATTCTTCCTGTAGAAATTTTCGATGTTTGGGGCATCGATTTCATGGGACCTTTTATCCCTTCATTTGGACATCAGTACATTCTTGTTGCTATTGATTATGTGTCCAAATGGATTGAGGCAATTCCCACCCGAACCAATGACCACAAGGTGGTCATCAATTTTGTCAAGAAAAATATCTTTAGTAGGTTCGGGATTCCGAGGGCTATCATCAGTGATGGTGGCACTCATTTTACTAATGACCAATTTCAGAATTTATTGGCCAAATACGGGGTTAATCATCAAATTTCCACACCTTACCATCCCCAAACGAATGGACAAGCCGAGATCTCCAATCGAGAGATCAAGAACATTCTGCAAAAAACGGTTAGGCCTGATCGTAAGGATTGGACTCAAAAGCTTGAGGACGCTCTTTGGGCCTACCGTACGGCGTATAAAATGCCCATCGGCATGTCTCCATTCTGTTTGGTGTATGGAAAGGCATGCCATCTACCCGTAGAGATTGAACATAGGGCATTCTAGGCAATCAAACAATGTAATTTAGATCTGAATCTTGCTGGAAAGACCAGGAAACTCCAACTATCTGAGTTGGAGGAGCTTAGAAATGATGCTTATGAGAATGCCAAGATCTACAAGGCTCGAACCAAAGCTCTACATGATCAATTGATTTCCCGCAAGAGCTTTGAGCCAAACCAGAAGGTCTGGTTATTTGATTCTAAACTTAAGCTCTTTCCTGGTAAACTTAGATCTAAATGGAATGGCCCATTCATAATTGATCAGATTTTTCCTAATGGTGCCATTCAGATTTCTGACCCAAAGACGGGTAACACCTTTAAAGTCAACGATCAACGTTTAAAGCCTATTGTTGACCGTAATCTTCCAGAACCCGTCTCAGACTCTGTTGCTCTAGCCATTCTGTGACTTCTTTGGCTGGACTTCACCTAGCTGACCGCATTAAACTCAGCAATTGTACATATGACACAAGGCTGATACGAGCTTCATATCCAGGTGACATCTTTCATATTCTACCCTTTCTTTCATGTCTCTTTTTCAATGAGGACATTGCATCAGCTAGGCATGGGGGGGTGGATTCATTCTTGAATTATTTGGTCAGCCTTGTGAAATCCATGTAAATTGTCTCTCTTCTTATTTAAAAAAATTTAAAAAAAAAATTAGGAAGGATTAGTTGGACATTAGGACTTTTCAATCCTAAGAAATTTTACATTAGGATCTGAACAAGAAGACCCCTCAGGTCTTTGGACTTAATTAGCCTGTGTATTCACTAAAATGTGGATTTATTTTTGAGTCCTCGCCATCTTAATTCTATTATAATTGGAATAAATAAGTTTGGGTGATAAGTACATGACTTATCAACCCGCCCTCTGATTTGAGGGAATTTTGAGTTTTAAGCATCTACACACTTTTTTTGCACTTACTCGTTGTTCGGTGATTCTAATGGAAATTGGGTAGCTAATGAACCTTTTAGGGTGATATGGCTGGCAAGTTATCGTGGGTAACAGCCCATAGGTAGGTTGTCCAGAGCCCAGTCACTGGACCTTTCTTAGTTTGCTTCCTTTAGGTAAATCTTAGACTAGGGAAGCCACCTACTTAAAAAAAAAAAAAAGGAGAAAAGAACAAAAAGAAATAAGCCACACTTCGCCGCACGAGTATGGCTGGCAAGTTGTCAGTGGTAACAGCTCATCGACCGGTTGTCCAGAACCCAGCTCAGAAATGCACTAAAAATTCCCAAAACACTTAGGAAGAAGCGGAGAAGTAGAATAAACCGGGGAGATATACACTGGATTCACCCTTGTGTTGACCCCGTAAAAAAAAAAGTAGGGAGAAAGCTACCGGTTGTAAAGATACACTTTTAGGTAGAATTCTGGTTAGGTCACCTAGAGGCGTAGAAATCCGAAGTCCGTTCTAATTGCCGATCAACGAGTCTATCACAATCACAATAAGATGCTTAAAGCTTAGGGTTCTCATCAAATTTTGGGTGAGTTGAATGGCCATAGAAAGCCACTCTTAAACCCGAAAATTTGAAAATCAAAAAAATTAGAAAAGAGAAAAAGAGAAAAAGAAATTTTTCTTTTAATAAGGCGAGGGCTTGAAGCAGTCTGCATTTTGGCTGATACTCGGGCACTATTGTGTCTTTGAAAGTTCAGTTCCTAAGTAGACAATTTCTTAATGATTGAAAAATAACTCAAGTCCAAATAATCTAACCTAATTCTTTTATAAATAGCATATAGTTTTTGCTAGGGACTAGCAAAAGATAGGCATGGGGGTATGATGTAAACACATTTACACTACTTAAGATGTCTATTTTGCATGTTCTTAAGCATAGGATTGCATTTCATGATATAAATATTGCATTACATGCATCATCTTGCATTTAGAATAGTTTGAATAAAATTGAGGTTAATGGTCTCCTTTTATGTGCTTGGACAGGGCAAATATTTTATCAGGGCCTCGGATCAAAGATCCAACCATATGGATGTGATCAGGGCAACGATTGGAGTTCAACGACTCCAAGATCGCCCTAATCAGGCATCCGTAGCATCAGATAGTGACCCGGGAACCCTAGAAGATCAAGGGCCAGGATGGTGTAAATCCCCACTTCAGATGATAAATCCGACCGCACGGATGAATTCGGATCGACAATCGTAGCCCAACAACACAAAAATCGAGTCAATCCGACATCCGTGGCACCATCTACAACTTCCAGAAGATGGATGGCCAAGATAGCACCACGTGGTGCCATCTCAGCCGCCCAAATGGCCGATTCATCTTGTGAAGGCTCCGCACCCGCTCGCTCTCTGCCGTTGGATCTTAATCCAACGGCTGTGGGCGCTCGCATTTAAAAGAGCCCGCTCAACCATCCGTTCCCCATAGCGCAGTGGTCGAGCGCGCTATCGCGAGCGCGGGGCGCGGGTTCGATCCGCGGTGAGGTGCTGGAGGGCGCGATCGATTGGGTGCGGGTGGAGCGTCAAATGGAGATCGGACGGCCGCGCGCGCCCGATAGCGTTGACGCGCGATTGGACGCGCAATCAGACGCGCGGGGGGCGCGCAGCGCGCAGGTGTGGACGCATCTTAAGCCGTCCGATCTCGCGATCGGACAGCTGAAAAGCGCTGGACGTGTGTGGACGTTGAGGAGCGGGCAGCCGAGGAGGCGCGCGGGGGCACAGAGGCGACGCCCACGTCGGGGCTTTAGTGACGGATTTATCCATCACTGAAGACCCCTCTTTTATTATTTTGAAGTTATAATGTCCATTTTGCCCCCACTCCTTGCAACTATAAAAGGCGACCCCCTCCATACGAAATTCTCATCCCTTCTTTCTCCTCTCTACCCCTCCAAAGCTCAAAAGAAGCTTGTCCCACACCCGGGATGCTTCTTGTGAGATAAAATCCAATTTTCGTTCCCCTTCGGAAGTGGATCCCACGACGACGACGGCGTGCTGCTCCGTTCCTATTCTTCTGCTTCGTCCTCCTTCGTCCTACTTCGTTCTCCTTCGTCCAGGCATCGTCTCGTCCAACTCGTCCTCCAAGCAATCGTCGAGGAGGATAACTTCTCTCTCCCATTCTTATTTACAGCTTTTCTAATGTAGAATTTTCTTGCTTAATAGTGTAATTGATTTTCCGCATTCTAGTGTAACTTTTATAAACAATTGGAATATTGAATGCATGTTCTCTTTCTCTCTCTCTTTCTCTCTCTCTCTCTCTCTCTTAGTTTGATAGCTCCATTGTAATTATATCGCCTTGCTTATAAAAAAAATCCTAAAAAAATATAATTGCGAATATAGATCAACGTAGCCTCCCTGTGTTCGACCCGGAATTCTTTTCGGTATAAATTTTATTTGTTGAACACGAATTCTTCGCTTTCAAACTACAATGACAGGTTTTCTGAAACCAAACACGTAATCGTAGCGATTCGCAAAACACGTTCAACACCTACTAAGCCCTCATTGGACTTAACCATTACCTTCCAACACTACAAACAACCCTTATACTCCCTAACCGATCCTTGGCTCAGATCTCTGCTCATGTACATTCTTTTTGGAGACTATATCAGGCCAGTACATCCTAGGGTAGAATGGTGAGTATGGATTGATGCTTGTACTTTTACTCTCGCCATTCAAGGGTTTGAACTAATAATGTTTATATCTTTTAAAACCCGTCTTGCTTTGGAGGACCCTTGTTATCCTCCACTTATTCCGTTTCGGGAGGTCCCTTTTCATATTTCGTTTATTATCCCTAGACCTCCCAAGGTAGCCAACGAGGTTTTTCGCTTTCATATCTTCTGGCGAGCATTTAGAATTACATTGCATCATCAGCTCGCCAACATCCGTGGTTACCTGTTTTCTAGGCCTGCACTGTTACGCATATTTTTAGGGCCTAACTTTGTTTGTTTGGAACCAAACTTACAGGTTCCTTATAAGTCTGGCTGCTGACAGAAAATGCAGCGCTTGTTGGGAGGCAACCCAGCAAACTGCGTCAGGTGATTTCTTTCCTTTGTCCTCCTGTCTTAATTTTACAATGGGGACATTGTAGGATTTAGGCATGGGGGAGTGCATTTGCATTTTAGGAAATATTTATGCATTTAGGTTAGTAAAAAAAAAAAAATGATGAGCTGAATGGGTTAGTCCTTAGCAAAATACCTTTGTCATTGGAGGTTTTTCTTCTTGAATTATTTCTTAAGTTTAGAATCCAGTACATTTATTTCACGTGCACGTAGACTTGGTAATGGATCCTTGAGGAAAATCAATGAGCATTTGTAGTCTACTGAACCCTTGGACAGTTCATAGAGAGTCAGGCATACTATCTTCTAGTAAATCCATCTCATATTTGTGAGAAGAAGTAGAGAGATTACTGGTGCGCTAAGTCTAGTGCAAGGACTCTTAAGTTCTAGATAATTAGATGATGATACTTCAGAGTTAGGCATAGTTTTCACTCTCTGTTCCTGGGTGCATACTTTCAGTGAATTCCTAAGAGACACCAAATAAGGCAGATACACAGAGATTGAGTCTTAATAAAGCTATAACTATGATGGTGGTTACGACCGTCCTTCATAAAGTCCTCAGCTGAAGGAGGGTAATAGTGTCAAAGGTCAGAAATACGCCTGTCCTATCCATTCTTTCCTTGTGCTGAGAATAGGCACTTCCACCAAATAAGCCACACAACTTCCTCTTGACCGTCATCATCCCTAATAATGCCTCGTAAATAAAAGTCTGTATCGTGTTGTGCTGATCGAAAAAGAAACAAAAATAAGAAGAAATAAAATAAAATAAAATAAGAAAAAAGAGAGAGAGAGAGAAAAAAGAAGAAACTGAAAGAAGAAAAAGAAAAAAATAGTTATATTACAAAAAAAAAAGGTCCAAGTTTCTGAGGCAACAGAACACCTATTGCGTTCCACCAAATATGACCCATACCTACCTTCTAGTATTTCTGATCGCCTGAATACTGGTTGAGGACTCTAACTTAGTTGTAGAGTTATTAGGACTTTAATTGAAGTGTGGATGCCATGTGAGGCCACCAAATAGTGAGTATAATTTCTAATTCTGGCGAGATTCGTGATCTCAGAAAGAAAGAAAAAAAAAAAAAAGAGTGCCTAGGAACATCAGGAGAGCACAGTTATGTAGCCTCTCTCATAGTTGACTTGTCTAATAGTCTAGAGAGCTAGAGTCTGCAGTACTAGACTATATGTAGCACCAGTTGAGTGTGTGCCACCAAATACAAATCCATTCAACTTGATATCTCCTACCTAAGCCAAACGCTGGGGTCAAATTACATATTATCGTCTGCTCTATCCCCGAGGAAAGTAGTTGCCTATCTCGATAGAAATTTTTGCCAAGGGTAATGTATGAACTCCCAAAGCGAATCGGCTCTTTCACTTGGATCTATTACCTAGGCTATCAGCACTTCATATTTGTCTGGATTTCTAAAGTTTTGAAATAAGAAAAGAAGTCTTCTGATTACTTCTATTTTTTGCTAGGGACTAGCAAATCTTAGGCATGGGGGTATTTGATGAGTCCATTTTAATGGACTAATAGTAAGCCTAAGTAATTCTCTTTTAATAATTTAGGTTTGTTAATAACTACACTAAGTTATAGAATAATTATATGCATCATGATTTAATTCTATAACATTCTATGACTTAATGTGTGATGATTATGTTCTTTTTATTTGCAGGTAATAAAACCCAGAAAGAACAAGGGTGGGGGGATAATTTCCCCAACACATCCAGCCGCGATTCTTTCCCCCCACCTCCTCCAGACATTGGGGCAATCTTCTCCAATGCCCGCCGGTTGAAAACAGAAAGGGGATTTGGAAATCCCTGGATTGACGCATGCAGGGAGAGAGAGGAGTTAAAGAGAAGAGGTGGAGAGAAGAACGGGAATCATCTTCCCCCTGCGGGGAACGGCTCTCTCTTCTCCACTGTGGAGAGGGCGAGCACTATGCCGCTCCTTCTCTACCTCAAGCAGTAGCACCGAGCGTCTCTCCCTACCGCGCTCCTTCACCAGCTGCAGGTAGTTCTCCATCTCTACCGCACAGCACACACACACCGCTCCACATCCAGCCGCGCCTGCAGGTACTCCCAACCGTGTGTCCACTGCAGGCGCACCTCCCTGCAGAGCGCCATCACGCCTTCGCAGCCGCTCCCGCAGGCGCTCTCAACCGTGCGCCACTCCTCCCTGCAGAAGGCGCTCACGTGCTCTCTGCCTGCAGCGCACCATCCAGCGTGCCCCACCGCTCCTGCCCCCTGCAAATCAGAACCAGCGCCATCTCTGTAGACGCATGCCCCCCCCTTCCCGCGCCATCAACCCATCCATCCTCCAGCGCCCCCTGCTGTAGGCGCTCCCTCTACCTGCCCGCACACAACTGCGCGCCCGCCAGCGCCTTCCATCTCCCTGCAGGCGCACGCCCTCTCCGCCCGCGCGCTCCACCTCCAGCCAGTGCAGTGCCTCCGCTTCCTATCTTCAAGCGCTCACCAACTGCAGCCACCTCCAGCCACAAAGCAGCGTGCTCCACCGCCCATCTGCGACAGCAACCGGCAGGCAACCGTGCATCAGCGCACGCGCAAGCCCACGCGCTCCACCTCCAGCAGCAGCCGCCCTCTTCCTCCAACAGGCTAGAGCTCCAGCCATCTCCGCCGGCCAGCTCCGGCCACCTCCACCGCCGCCGCTGCCACCGTCGGAGAGCCCCCGTCCTCGCCGTCCTCCTGAGCCTCGCAACTGCCCCACCGGTGCTCTCTCTCTCTCGCAAGGAAGAGAGAGAGCAAATGCTTTGTTTTTGTCAGAATTAAAAATTACATTAAATGCCATTGCCACCGATTTTATTTTATTTATTATTATTATATTGTGGCAGAATTGCATTCAAGCACTCACAGTTCTTTCTAATTGCATGGTATCAATATCGACTAGTTTAAAGATTGATTTTGGACTTGATTTAAGTACTAATTGTCTTTAGTACACATCACATGAAAATTGCACTAATTCATCCTAAATTTATTGAGGATTTCTGTGAGGGAAAACTGCACTTACACCCTTAACTTTTTAGGTTATTGCAGATCTACTTTCCTTCGCATTTAAGTCCAATTTGAAAAGGAATTTCGCACTATCCGAAATAACATTAAATAATTAAGTATTGATTGCATCATTGCCTCCCTGTGGACACGACCCGCTCTTCTGCGAGTGGTTATTTTCATTCTTTTTGATTCGTCGATTTTTCCACCACTTAAATACTATAACGCTAAGCGAAAAGTTGACCCATCAAGGCACTCTTGAGTTGAGGCCAAGTTGTGATGGGTCGGCCAATGGTCCTGAACCAATAAGCGGCCTTATTTTTAAGAGATAATGCAAAAAGACTCATCAGCCATATGTCTTCTTGCACATTTCGGGAATGGGTTGTCTATGCAAGAAGAGTTAGCTCTTCAAGGTGGCTGAAAGGATCTTCCCTAGGAAGGCCATGAAAGTGTTTAATTAGGTTCAGGACAGCAGGCTTGATCTCAAAGTCCCCCTCCGGTATGACCACCCCTGGTTGTTCCTCATAATAAGACGGATCATAGAAATCTTTTAGAAGAACAACAAGCTGCTGACGGGGTGGTGGGTTTGGCCTTGGATTGGCTAGGTTTTGGATGTTCCTAGTCAATGTTTGTTGATTAGAATTTAATTTATTAATCTGATCGGCCATCAATTTTAAAAGATCAGGTAGGGGGTCTTGATGTTGTGTGTGGGGCAACTCAAGATTAGGAAGCTCCAAGTGTGGGAAGTTAATGGTGGGTGGGTTTTGGGAGGAAGGGTTAGAATTAGGGTTAGTGATGGAGTTAGAGGTAAGGTTAGAGGTGGAAGTGGAAGGGTCAGTGGACCTATTTTGTTATGTTTCCATTTTTTCAAGAGAAGAAGACAGAAAAAGTGGTCCTTTTGCGCGGGGGGCGAAATCAAATGGTCCTTCCAAGTGTGGATTTTGAGACCGTCGCCCGTGCATAAAATGGAAGAACGGGAGGGGAGGAGAAGAGAAAGAGATGAGAGAAAGTGTGCAATTCAAACAAATAGAACTAGACCTAACTTAAATGCGACTCCCTAATAATAACCTAAGACTTAGTCTATGTAGGAAATAAGTAGTCAATAGTGAATACCTGTTCTATCAACAAATCTAGCCAAGTTGCTTAAGGGGAGGTTTGGGCCCAAACGTTTCCAAGAGAAAACCCCAAGTGCTTGTACAAACCCGCGCCTAGTCGTTTGACATGGCCCCTCAGCCTGAACACCAGATATAGATGACAGAATTGGTATTAACTAAAGAAAACTTAAGACCTAAATAGCAAGCCTAAGTTGATAAAGCCTTAGGGGTCAAGTTGCTACAAATTTTAATTAGGTCTAGGAAGCTATAGTGCACACGGAATGTGGAGGCCGTTTATGGGGCTGTTGCCCTGTTATTTTGATTTTTTTATGTGTGTGCAGGAATTGGAGAGTGGCTCCAATGAAAATTAAGTTGTCACACAATTTTTTTGTATTTTTGTCTTTTAGGATTTGATTTAATTAAATGTGTTTTAGGGTTTTTCTCTTTAAATTTTCAAACAAGTTTGAAACTTCACAATCAAAGGAAAGATAATTTGTATTGGTGATGGTTAATTTCCTTTAATGTGAGTCTCTAAAAAGAAAGAAAGAAACCCTAAGAGAATTATCCCTAAGACAGAAAATTACTACCAATGAATTAATTTTAGGCTTTCTGAATTAAGTAGCGGTCCAAACAAATCAAACAACACCACTACTTTAAACAAAATCAAACAAGGATTCCAAAAAAGATTTTTGTAAGATTTTAGGAATTTGCTTGTTAATTATTTTTAATTTTTAATTGTACTAGTGTTAAAGTCTAGAAATGATACCTGTGGGTATTTTGGACTTTTTAGTATTACCACTGACTTCAAAAAATTCTTGTAATTTTATATGATGTGTAAAATTTCACAAGGATTCCAGCAAGCTAAATTTCACAAAAATTGGATTAGTATAAAAATTCTAAAAATTCGTAGACAGTAGCAAAATAGGAAGATTAGAGGGTGTGACCCCTCTGCAGTCCAAGAAATTTAAAAAATTAAATGCAAATCCAATTGATCTGAAATTTGGAACAGATGTTCCTAACTTAATTGGGAATCACTGTATGAAATTGTATGATTTTAGAAGGCCTGCGGTGTTAGGAATCGATTTTTCAAGTCTGGATGGAAATCTGGACCCGAAAAACAGAACACCAATACTTGCAATGGAGTAGTGTTAAAAAAGCATTCAAGCAAACAATGGATTTTATATGGGCACCACTCCACTTAATTAAAGTGTTTAGGGTCCTGAAAGCCAAGTTTAGTGTATTTTGGTAGTTTTTTAGCTTAAATGTGACAAGAAATGGGAACCAACCTGAATTTCACGGGAAGAAAAGGATCTTTGAGCTCTCACTTCCAGATTCCTACCTTCCCGCTGTAATTCCTGCACACACGAAAGAAAGAAAGAGAAGGAGATGAGATCCACTTCAAGCAAGAGAAAATTAATTAATGCAAAGCCGTGCCTCCCCGACAACAGTGCCAAAAAGTGATAGCGATTTTACGCGGTTTGTTAATTAAGTCGTTGTAACACGTAAAATCGATCAACTCTTAAATTTATATTCCTAGATAGGGGAGTATCTAGGGTCGTCCAAGGAGGCCAAATGTTTGCAAAATTGATTCTCTTACTTGGAATACAAATCTCAACTTTCTTTTTCGTAATTTTCAATATATCATTTTTTTTATTTTTGAATTATGACAACATGCGAAATGGTGGCGGGAAAGTGATTTACACTTCAAATTCAAATACTACTTCTAAGTGGCAAGTAGAGCCTCTCCCTAAGCTCACTCTAGGCAAGTGGAGGCCTAGAATAGTTAGGGAGAGGGGGTGAAGAATGCTAAAAACAAAGCAAGTAGAAATGCAAATAAGAAATTACAAAGAAGACAACTAGATTAATGAAAAGTGTTTTACAAAAAGGTCTAGTAGAGGAATGCTTCTACTACTAGAAAAATTAAAATAAAGAAAAGAAAACACAAATCCTCTAGATAGATGGTGAAGAAGAGGGCTTCTTGCTCCAAGTTTGGTAGCTCTCAAGCTTGAAAAGAATCCTCCAACTCCTTCCTTACTGTGCTCCGCCAAGGTGATGTCCTCCAAGGCAAGCCCTAAGGGGGCGTGCCCTAAGCTTCTCTCCAAGGGTGGACGTCCACCCTAGGTCCTTCTCCTTTTCTTGGCCGTCCTCCTTGAAGTGGAAGAGTCCTACTCCTTGGCGTGGCCCAAGTTGAAGAGAGTGGGGAGAAGAAGGCACCAAAAGGGCTGGTGATGTGCCCCTTTAATCTCCTTCTCTACTCCTTCTTGGCCATAGGTATAGGTGGTTTAGGTAGCAAAATACACTAATGGAGGATGGGAATTATGTGGTGATAGGGTAGGGTATTTATAGGATGGGAAAGGGGGTGGTTATGGTATTTTTTTGGAGGGAAATGAAGGGGTGCTTGGATATTTTTGGAGGGAAAAATGGGAGGGAAATGAAGAGGTGCCTTGGTTTTCCCTCTAAAAATGCCTTCTAGAAGGCAATTTTGGAGGGAAAAAATGGAGGGTGGAGATGGCTTTTGATGGTGGATGTAGGGTGGTGATGGAAGGATAGTTGGCACCAAAATAAAGTAGGAGTAGGTGGTCTTTTTGCTGGAGCTTAGGTAGTAGGGTAGTAGGTTTTGGTGCCATGGAGGTGGACTAGCTAAGTTAAGCAGATTAGCTAGCTTAGCTAGTAGGGAGTAGAGTTGGAGGCATTTGGAGCTAGGGTTTTCAGGGAGAAGAGCTAGAGGTAGTCATCTTAAGCTGCACTAGAGCTGGTGGTTGCTGAAGAGAGCTGCAAGGAGCTACCTTAGCTGGCTTGGCTTGCTAGTTCTCTGCTAGTTGCTAAGCCAAGCTAAAGTAAGCTAGCTTCTACCATAATGAGCTGAGGTGAGCTAGGTCTGGTGCTCCCGGGGAGAATCAAGCTGGTTGAGGCAGCTAAGGTATCTTAGCTCAACTGAGTTGAGCTAAGCTAAGTCCCTGGGAGCTGGACATGAGCTTCCTGAGCTGGGATGAGTTCTTCTTTAGCTGGCTGGAGTTGAGTGGAGCTAGATGTAGCTGGATCTGAGCTGGGGTGAACACCTGTCAACTCAGCTGAGCTAGCTAGAGCTCCCTGTGGACTAGTGGGAGCTGAGATGAGCTAGACTCAGCTAAGTTGAGCTGGATCTGAGCTGACTTGAGCTAGGGTGAGCTAAGATGAACTCTCTTGAGCTGCCATTCAGCTGAGATTAGCTGAATGGAGCTGAGATGAGCTAACCCTAGTTCAAGTGAACTAGGTTCCAGCTGTGGTGAGCTGGATCAAGCTGAGTTCCAGCTAGTCTGGGCTTCTCCTTCACCATTTTCCTTCTTGAGCACTAGGGTTTTAGGGATCTGTATATCTGTACATCCCTAACACTCACAAAAACATATTAAAAAGACAATAAAAGATGCAATGCATGCCTAACCTAATTTATGCCTAAATGCAGCCCAAAAACCTGTTTGCGGAGTAAAATCCTTAAAGCTAGGTTTGTTTTAATGCATAAGAATGATGATAAACTGGCGTTTATCAATACATATATATATATATACATATAGTAGTACCAATATACTTATGTATTAGTATATATACCTACTTATATATATATATCTATATACCTACATATATACATACATATATATATATACATATATACATATACTACTATGCATATACATATATATATATATATATATATATATATACATACATCTATATATATAGTAGTATTAGTATACTTATATACATATATATATATATATATATCTAAATACTTATATATATACTTATATATATATACATATCTAGATACATATACCTATATACCTATATATATATATATCCATATAGTAATATATACATATATACATATATATATATATACATCTATACATATATATATCTATAACTATATATATACATATATATATATATATATATATATATATATACTTAGCTACATATATCTATATATACATATATTACTATATACTCATACATACATATATATATACCTCTATATAGTTATATATACATATACTTACATATATACATAAATATATATATATATATATCTACATATATATATATATACCTATATATTAATAACCATATATATATATATATACATATATTTTTTTTTTCATATCATTTACCATACGCTGTATCGTGGGAATATCTGCACCAGTTGCTGATATTCCCCAATACACGCGTACAAAAAGCATGGTCACATACATCTTCCACGATCCATCCCACATTCCACACGGCACCTAGTTGTGTTGGTTGCGTCTCTCTAGACGACGACCAACTCGATATCGTGTTACACTCCATCGTCGCCTCCACCCCCACCCCTTTATATACATACTATATACATACATACATACATATATTGTATGTACTTTATTTCTGTTTTGCTTTCCTGTTAATAAAAAAGATAAAAATATATATATAAAAGAGAAAAGATAATCTTTGACTTGCAGGTACCCCATCTTGCGAATAGCAAGATTCGTTTTGGAACTCTGTTTTGGCTCAAAGCCAAGAACACAATTTTGAGGGTGTGCCTCAAGGACAAAGATTACCAGAAAAAAATCTAAATAAGAAAAAATACCAAAAACATAATAAACGAACAGGAGAGACTCGTTGTAGGAAAAGCGTAGAAACTCGACTTGTAACCCCACTTCCCTTAGTTCGACCCTAGGCCTAAAAGTGACAAGATAAAATCAAATAGGCCAGGTTAAAAATTTTGTAAAGAGATGGTTAGGTCCGATTTAGGTTAACCACTATACACATTTCAACAATAAAATCTCCATATTAACAACCTATCCGGTCCGACCATACATCTTTTCTGGCGCCGTTGCCGGGGAAGTGCGCCTTCAAGTAAGTTTCTATTCAATTTCTTTCAATTTTTCTCTTCTCTCTTCACGGGTATTTCTATTTTTGGTGTGCAGGTGAACCTGGTGGAAGGAAAAAGAAGGTAGACAAAGTCGAAGATGTGAACAGATTCAAGGCGGGAACGAGAGCGTAAAGATGCCGACACCGCATTGGAGCTTCGCACACGTTGCCGAACAAGTAGGTTTTCTTTTCTTAGCAAACTAGGGTTAACTTGCCACCTTAAAAAAAAAATTAAAAACTAAAAACTAGAAAAACTTCTTGGGATCTCTTGGGGCAAGTGGATTAAAATTCACTTGTTTGATTGATTGTCTTCACTCCCACCACCCCGGGATTTCCCACCCTACTTCGCATAGCGAAAATCCGAGAATCTTGATTCTTGAATTTTTCGTCGTGGGAAGTATTCTTTGAGGCAAATAAAAAGATTGATTGCACCTCTCCTTTGTCTCACTTATCTACAATTAGGGATCACCTTTTTGGTGGGGAGACTTGGAATTGAGTTAATTCCAACCCCACCACGACTTTTCAATTTGCCTAAGATTCGATCCCGAATACCTCAACCCCGAACAATTTGATTTTCTTTTGGTTGAGCCTTGTGTGTGGACATTTTTTGGTGATTGGGAGCACTTGAATTGAAGTGCTTGGCTCCCTTTCACACTAATTTAAAATTGATTCGTGCATCCACACATAGAAATCTCCATTTAGGGTAGCCCATTGCATTTTAGCATGCATTAACTAACTGATATTGAAGAAGGGTTTCATGGGCTTAGAAAGAAAACTTGTATTCTCATAAAAACCCAGAGATTGGTTGAATTGGTAATTCAGCAAAATCCTAAAATTCATACTACTTAAGGCTGAACTTTAAAAGCCATTCACCAATTAAAAACTTCAATTCGGGGAGATTTCCCCGTTGCATGCTTGTTTTGCACACTCTGAAAATCAATCACTAGGGCATTACCCATAAACAACTCCCTTCACATTCCAAAAGCACTTGACCCTAAGCCTCTAATTAAAACTGGTAGTAACTTGACCCTTCTTAAGGATTGGAGGTCTAACTACCTGCGTGTAGCGACTACGTGCTGGTGAGAGTTCTCGCATGCTATCGGATGTCTAAGACTGGGGCAAACGGCCTTTCAATCTGGCCCAGTGGTTCCGCGGTGCTCGCATTCAGTTCCGTAGTTCGTGATAGTAGGTAACTTAGATCTTTAGGTCTAAAGGCACACTGTAGAGGTTAGGAACTTGATTGTATTGATTTGTAATCAAGTGTACCTTTGCGGCGTCATTTCTCTCATATCTTTTCCCCTTCTCATCTCCCCAACTCTTCTTGCGATAGTGCATGTTTGGGAGGAGGTCACAAAACCCTGAACTGTTTGAATTGACTGCTAAATCTAGAAAACAAGCCGAATCGTCCTCCTCCTCCAAAAAACATGGCAAACACCCTCACCTCACCACTTCGTCACAATTCCAATTCTTCCAACACCAGGCTTATCCCGAGAAACCCTGCAAGACCTTCCTTACCAAGTGTCGCGCCAAGCGACTCGGTAAGTCATGTGGATCTGGCTTCTGCGAGCCAATATTTCGACACGGAGGACCAAGCCCTTGTGTGCTCGGATGCATACTTACATGCGAACGCGTCTTCTGGCATAGAAGATGCTTGCACCCTGGGGAACAACCCATTCTCTGCCACTTATAACCCAGGGTGGCATAATCATCCGAATTTTGCATGGTCCAACAACTCGCAGCGCCAAAACCCTGCGGGTGGACCAATGCAACCGTCCGCACCCATCATCCCAAGGGCCCAGTCTAATCCTATGGTAAATCCACCATCAGGCCCTTGCGTACCGCAAACCAAACACGCATCAAGGCCTCTTGATAAATTGATGCGAATGATGACGGAAATGTCAAAGCGCCATAAAGAGAACATGACCTCTCTTCAGCACCATTTGGCGCAGCAGAATGCTGAGATCAGTCAACTAGCATGGCGACTCGATCTCAGGGCACTCTTCCCGCCCAACCTGTTCCAAGCCAGCGAAACTTTGTACCCTGTGACCCGCAACCATAGGTACAACCTTCTCAGGGACAAGTTCATCAAATTCTGCAAGCTCCGAGCATTCCACTGGGATTTCAGGCTAATCCTGCTGCAGCATCGCACTCTTATGTTGATTGCATCAAGGATGACACGTCTGACGAGGACATGACTGTTAGTGTGTGCATCGGACTATTTGGGACCTATTCGGAGTGCTACGGATTACCTATAAACACTGATGACTACCTAACCAACATAAATTGTGATGTTCCCTAATCCCTCCCTATTCCTGTACCTTCTCCTGACCAGACTTCTGACGAGGTTTTCTCCGCTTCCCATACCTCGTGGTCTGAGTCATTGTTGGGCTGCTCACCGCCGGTTCACACTCTGGAAGACCGGATTGCCCTTTCTTTCCCGCCAAATCAGGCGGATTTGCAACTCCACACTAGGACCTTGAGCCCACATCTTACTCACCGGGGCTATTCCCTTTTGGATCCATCTATCCAAGGAGCCCCTCTTCTTGGCCAATCTAAGGGCCAACTTCTTCTTCCTGATCTGTTTTCTGATCCGCTTGGGACACTCTCGTCCCAGAAAATGCCAGACCTTTCACCATCCACCATCACTTTTCACTCCACTATCACACTCGTCACTTCACCACCCACCATCCACCCACCCTACCACCCTGCTGTATACCTTGAACCTCAGCTCTCGTTACCCGATCTTTCATCCTTTCTCTGCCTTTCCCTGCATGCATATGAGGACATAGCATTGTTTGGCATGGGGGGGTGGATAGGCATCCATAGGATCCGGGTATTTTATGATATCATACAATTCCCACCTATTTATAAATATGCAAGAAAAAGAACAAAGAAGAAAAAATATATATATAATAATAAATGGTGTTTAGTAATGATCTAAAAGCTGAAATAAAAAATACAATAAGTGTTTATGGATATTCAACCTCTGTTTTGAAGACTTTCCAGGCCACAGAAGCTTGATTCGCTCAGGCTCGGCTTAATTCACTTGAGCATTGACAAGATAGATCGGAATCTCTCCTAACTAAGGACGTATTCTTGTACCTTAGACACCAGTACAGGATCCGTTGGTTTGCTTTTACATGAGAGCTTAAGTAAACTTGGTTCACACTACACATATCAGGAAAGACCAGGTGAACATAAGATCCAACCCTAGTGTTCATTAGGGAAGGTGGAGTCCTTACTTGTGCGTGCAGGTAGACTTTTATCCCAAGCTTTAGTCTTGTGTTTAGGAGCGACTCTTTCCACCAAAAAGAAACTCTCTCACCAAAAAGAAAAAAGTGTGCTCCTTCAAAAAAAAAAAAATGTTGTAAGAGATATACTGACACGTGTTTCAAAAAAAAAAAAAAAGAGGTTGCAAATAAGTCAGTATATCTCACAAATATCTGTAAAGTTCTACTTTCCTGTAAGCCACAAATGTCAGAAAATGGGAGTTAAGTTTTCCATCATCATCTTAAGGGTCAATCCGAAGACATGAGCTGAAACTGGGACCAACCTGTACTTAAAAATTCGTGAAACCCTGGGCTTGAGTCTTAATGTTCATCTAGTCAGTCTTGATCCTTCACTATGCACAAGCCATAACCTCTTGAGCTCTCGAGTACGGCAAAAACCTCCTGGGTCCTGGAAATCGTACTTAAGGTTTAAATATTAAGAGTCCTGGTTAGTTGAGAGTTGATCTATGTCATGTGAGACTTAAAGTACTGGTAGTCTTCTCTACAATTGGTTCTCACAATATCCAACAACAAACACACCTATAGCACCTCAGAAGAAAATCTTCAGCTTAAGATCATTTCTAAATACTGTTTTGCTAGGGACTAGCAAAAGATAGGCATGGGGGTATGATTGCACCTCAAAATACGCCTATAATAATGCCTTCTTGTGCTTTTTCCTAGCATTAACTATGCATATTAGGATTCCGTAGTTGCATTTGTAAAAATACATGCATTCATGCATTTAATTGAGAGGAGAGGAGAATGAAATAAATGACTTCATAATTTGCATTTTCCTCAAGTGCCTCTTTGCAAAAATCCACATCTTTTTATTTCTTCCACTTGATTTTTTGTAAAGCTTCCCGCGGTTGCATTTTTCCTCCTCGCGCCATGCCTTCCGCTGCTGCCAAGCCCGTCCCTGCAGCGCCCTCTCCCTGCCATGCCATTCCCTACAGCTGCCATTCCATCCCATTCCCCGCATGCAGCATGCAGCCATGTTCTCATCTTCTATATAAGGCCACGTCTTTTTCTCTTCAAAGCCTCGGCTGGCGACAGCAAGAAATAACCCACCAGCAGCTCCATCACCACCACGTTCCTCTCCCCCATTCCCCTCCATACGTCGGCCCTCCTTCGAGGAGATACCCGGCGGGCAGGAGCTCACTGTGTGCACACCACCACAGTGAGACCACCACCGCCCAGCTCTTCAAAGAGCCGGTGGGTGCGGTGGCTCTCTGTTTTCATTTTTTTTTCCGTTCCCGCACTTCCCGCCATTGCTGCCACTTCAAGGTCTGAAGCTTGAAGCAGCAGCAGCAGCAGCTAAGCGGCAGCAGTAGCAACAGTAGCAGTAGCCCTAACAACTTCCACGAGCATCTGCAGGTGCCCCAACCCCTCCACGCACGTCTGCAGACCTTCCCCGCTTCCGTTCCTCCGATCTGTCGTCCTCCCTCCGCGCTCGCAACCGGCCGCTGCGCACCTCTGCAACAGTCGGCCAAGCGTCTCCCCACCCCCCTGTGGCACCTGCAAGCTCCACGCGCACCTGCAGACGCCCTCGCCCTCCAGCCCCGCGCGCTCTGTCACGAGTTGTCCACGCTTGCAGCTGGTCGACGCAGACACCTCTCCTCCTGTGCGAATACACGCCCGCAACCATCAGACGACGGCCTTCGACTGCAGACGACTTAAAACGCGCTCCCTCACCTCCTACAGTGCGGCTGCCTCCGTTCTCTCCCCTCCTGCCCGCTCTCTCCCGCTCTCTCTCTCTCACTCTCTTTCACTCACTCACAGCACTTTACACCGACGCACACACACACCTACACCAACACCTACACACACCCACACACACATAAACACTATCATAAACTTATATATATATATATGTAAACTTATAGTGATATATATATATACATATATTGATGTACATATATATATATATACATATATATATCTATATATATATACTTATATTTATACATATAGTAGTACCTATATACTTATGTATTAGTATATATATATATATATCTATATACCTACATATATACATATACTACTATGCATATACATATATATATATATATATATATATATATATATATATACATATCTAGATACATATACCTATATACCTATATATCCATATAGTAATATATACATATATACATACATATATATATACATCTATACATATATATATCTATAACTATATATACATATATATATATATATACTTAGCTACATATATCTATATATACATATATTACTATATACTCATACATACATATATATATACCTCTATATAGTTATATATACATACAAATATATATATATATATATATATATACATATACTTACATATATACATATATATATATATCTACATATATATATATACCTATATATTTATAACCATATATATATATATATATACATCTAGATATATTTACATATATACATTTTTTTTTTTTTTCATATCATTTACCATACGTTGTATCGTGGGAATATCCTGATATTCCCCGATACACGCGTACAAAAAGCATGGTCACATACATCTTCCACCATCCATCCCACATTCCACGCGGCACCTAGTCATGTTGGTTGCCTCTCTCTAGACGACGACCGACTCGACATCGTGCTACACTCCATCGTCGCCTCCACCCCCACCCCTTTATATACATACTATATACATACATACATATACTGTATTTACTTTATTTCTGTTTCTCTTTCTTGTTAATAAAATAGATAAAAAAATATATATAAAAGAGAAAAGATAATCTTTGACTTGCAGGTAACCCATCTTGCGAATAGCAAGATTCGTTTTGGAACTCTGTTTTGGCTCAAAGCCAAGAACACAATTTTGAGGGTGTGCCCAAACAAAGATTACCAGAAAAAAATCTAAATAAGAAAAAACACCAAAAACATAATAAATGAATGGAAGAGACTCGTTGTAGGAAAAGCGTAGAAACTCAACTTGTAACCCCACTTCCCTGAGTTCGACCCTAGGCCTAAAAGTGACAAGATAAAATCAAATAGGCTAGGTTAAAAATTTTGTAAAGAGATGGTTAGGTCCGATTTAGGTTAACCACTATACACATTTCAACGATAAAATCTCCATATTAACAACCTATCCGATCCGACCATACAGAAACCCCTGATAAACCACCAGTAGTAACCTGCCAGTCCCAAGAAACTGCGGATCTCTGTCACTGTACATGGCCTCTCCCACCTAAGTACTACCTCTACCTTGGCTGGATCCGCAGCCGAGCCATCTCCTGAAATCACATGACTTAAGAAGGTCACCTGCCTCAACCAAAACTCGCACTTGCTGTATTTGGCATACAGCCTACATCATCTCAACGTGTACAGAACCATCTGCAAGTGCTGTCCATGCTATACCTTATCCCGCGAGTAAATGAGCACATCATCAATAAACACCACCACAAACTGATCCAGATATGGTCTGAACACCCAGTTCATCCAATCCATGAAGGCAGCGGGGGCGTTGTTCAGCCCAAGCGGCATGACCAAAAACTCGTAGTGTTTGTACCAGGTGCGGAAAGCTGTCTTGGAGACGTCAGTCTTCTTGATCCTCAATTAGTGGTAGCCTGATCTCAGATCTATCTTGGAGAATACCGTGGCACTTTACAACTGGTCAAACAAGTCATCAATCCTCTGCAGCGGATACCTATTCTTGATGGCGACCCTATTCAGCTGTCTGTAGTCAACACAAAGGCATAGGGTACCATCCTTCTTCTTCACAAATAACACCGGGGCTCCCCACGGGGATGCACTGGGCCTCACAAAGCCCTTCTCCAACAGGTCCTACAACTGGGACTTGAGCTCTCGCAGCTCAAGTGGTGCCATCCTGTATGGTGCTGTAGAAATGGGGCTGGTCCCTGGTATCAATGAGATCTCAAACTCAATTTCACGCTCAGGCGATAGTCCTGGCAGCTCCTCGGGAAATAGGTCAGGGTACTCTCTGACCACCGGGGTGCTCTAAAACTCTACCAAGGGGCTGGGCTCTGCCACTACACAAGCCAGGAAGCCCTCACACCCCTGGCCCAAAAGTCTCACTGCTCGAAGTGCAAAAATGTACCTGAAACCTCAATCCACCGGCTGTCCGTGAAACTCAAAGGAAGGCATCTCCGGTATGGAGAAGATGATCTTCCTCCCAAAATAGTACACCAACACGTGGTAAGCGGACAGCTAATCCATCCCCAGAATCACGCCAAAGTCCTCCATAGGTATCACGGTCAAGTCAGCGGGGAGGCTGTGTCCCCCAATACTGACCTCACAGTCTGTGTAGACCTCCTCAACTACAAACAGCTGACCACTCAGACCTCTGATTATGAAAGAATCCTCTAACAACACACAGTTCTGTCCCAAACTGACAGCAAAACTCGCAGCAACAAATGAGTGCATGGCGCCGGAATCAAAACGTATGTAAACTAATCTGTCAAAAACTGTAACCATACCTGCCACCACTGAACCTGATGCTCTGGAGTCTCTATGTGTCAGGGCGTTGATACACCCCTCAGCTCTCGATGTGGAAGAAGCAGCCACACTCTGCGTCGGACGGGTAGCCACTGACCGGTACCCTCCCCGCGACTGCTGTCCTCCCCCACGCGCCTGGGAACCACGGCCACCAGCTCGACCTCCAGTGCTCGGTGCGAGGAGCATCTGCTGTGCTCCGACCCTAGATGGGCAGTCCCTCCTGGTGTGGCTCGGCTGGCCACACTGGTAGCAGAGGGGTACTCGATTCCCTCCCTCGGTAGGTCCCTGTTGACGGCTGGGCAGGGGTCCAGTGCTGACAGCTGACCCCTGTCGGGGGCCCCCAAAGGCCACTGACAGCCTTGCAAAACATGACGACTCTCCTGTGGGCACCGCATGCCTCCTCTCTAGCCGACCCTATGAGTACTCTAGCTGGTAGGGCCTCTTCCGTTTGCTGTCAGTGTCTCGTGCGGCTGGGTTGGTCTCCTCATATGTCATCGCTGCCTCCACCACTCTCGAGAACGTGGGTAGCTTCAGGGGTTTGACATACCCCAGAATGGCCGGTCGGAGCCCTTCAGTGAACCTCCACAGGTGCTCCTCCTCAGTAGCCACAGCTGTCGCAGCAAAACATGACAGCTCTAGAAACGCGTATGATACGCACTAACAGTCATCGTCCCCTGGCGGAGAGTGTGGAACTCCCGCCTCCTATGGTCATGCCATGTCTGGGGAAAGTACTACTCGTAGAAGAGGGTCACAAACTGGTCCCACGTCAGCTCTACCCTCTCCTGGCCTCTGACTGCCCACCACCACCTGTATGCCGCGCTCTCCAGCTAGTACGTGGCAAAGGCCACGCGGCACTCCGCAGGGGGTAGAGGGTGTCAAACACCTTTTCGATCTGCTTCAGCCAATCCTCCGTCTCTGACGGGTACTCATCCCCCTTGAAGGAAGGGGGCTTCAGCTTCCGGAACTGTCTGAAAAGCTCATAGTGCAGTTGGAGCGGGGGAACGAGCATGCCTCTAGGCAGGGAGGGCTCGTGCTCGAAAGTGTCAGAGTGTGGTGGGGGCGATGAAGGACCAACCCCTCCCCCACGTCCAGCGCTGCGTCGGTCTCGTGATCCCACAGAGGACTCCCCCTCCACATCCCCAAGGAGAGGTGCCCGTGGAGGCGGGTGGAGCTCCTCTCGTACTATATCTCGTATCAACTGTGCGAGGTCATGGGCCTGAACACCCAGGAAAAGTGGCTGGTCTATTGACGCTTCGGGCCTGACACGTCCGCCCCTCTGACCTCATCCACAGCCGCGTCCGTAGCTCGCCTCAAGGACTCCACATCGAGGCATCTCCTGCGAGGAGATGCAGAAACAGAATAAAAAGAAGTCAACTCTAACGGACTTCATAAAAAAGGAAACTCAGAACAGATGTCAAATGGTACGTTGTGGTGGTTACTCTAGTTACATGCACGTGAATTGGTTATTCTCAAGCTAGTTGATTCATTTCTCGGGATGACCTTGCTCTGATACCATCTTGTTACGACCTGGTTCCCAAATCCCTACAGGACACGAGACCGACCCAACTCGACTGATCCCAAGACCTAGTCGTCCAACAAGAAATAACCAAAAAGCAGGAAAATAAACCACATTCACAATGCTATGCAACTAATAGTAAAAAGAGTACAGTAACAAGGAAAGAAAAGCTGCTAACAGTACATGTTACCACCATAACAGTAAAATGGAAATAAGGTACAGAAAATGTAAGGGTACAAGAGTCTGAAACTCACTACAACAGAAAGTACTACAGAAAACTACTGCTACTGGGCTCTACTAGGCCCAACACCCTCTGCAGCCGGAGACTCGGGTTGCTCAACACTTGGACCTGAAAAGGGGTTATGAGTAACAAAGACAGCAAACGCTGAGTAGAGTGGCAACCAACTAGCTAAAGTAGTAAAAGTGGATAGGTAGCTGTTATTCCAATTACTTTATTTTACAAGTTATTCCTTTTCACCCATTGGTTTATTTATCAGATCTCTTTCTTGATCTCGAATGTTCCTCATGGGAACGATCTTGATTGCAGTCTTTTCCGAAGAGTAGAAGTCACACATGGTGCTCTCCTGGCTGGGAGAGTCCCCCATGGTGGTCCTACACCCAGTCAACCACCCCAAGGTCACAGACAGACGTAACAGTGACTACGGCACGCACGATAAACGCACGGTTAGCTACCCCACACTGGCACGCGGTCCGTCGTTTCCATTAACGGGTGTGCCCAAGTACAGCACGGAATAGTATAGGGCCTAGCCCTCTCAGTAACAGGGGTCTAGCCCCTAAGAACCAAACAGGGGTCTCGCCCCTCCACAGTCCGCGCACCCTTGTCTGATTACCCTAGTTTGCACAGTGGGCCTAACAAGTCGATATAAGGTGGCCAGCTGAACCCCGGGCCCAGTAGGGTGGCTAGCTCTCTCCCTACACTAGTAGCTCTCCCCGGTACAGTGTACGCGAGGGCCAAAAGATCGATGTAGAGTGGCCAATCCTAACCCCGCGTCCCAACCCAAGGGCGGCTAGCTCCACTCTACACTAAACAAGGGACAGTCGCTCTCCTTGGTACCATGTACTCAAGGGCCAGCACACTTCCCCACTCACACTTCCAGATCCATTCCATTTATTTCCAGGAGCTCTACTCCTAATTCCCCATAGGGTTCATGCTCATATTTCTCAAGCCATTCCATACAAGTTTCCTTATTCACATTTCCATTCTTAGGTTATACACATGCAGCTCATATTTCTATCATTCACATTTCCATTCTCAGGTTATACACATGCAGTTCGTGTTTCTATCATTTAACATAAACAACAGGAAATTCATATTTCACAGGCAACTCTTGTTCATTAACAGGCAATTGTTATCGTTTCTATTTATTCATTCAAGATTGCAAATCAAACACACATACAGACATTTCAAGTAACTTCTCATCCTAGGATCCATGCCATATCTTAGGTTCTAGTTATTTAATCCACATATGCATTCACATTTATAATTAAATTAGGGAAAGCCACTCTACCAGACAACCCAGGAGTATTGGGGGCTCGAACGGCAGGCTCACGTGCCTCAGCAAGTCCCAAACCCGTAACGGAACGAAGTCCTATAACAAGGAACAATCACAATGGAACATTCAGAATAGTATAAAAGACCTTCTAACAAGTAGAGAAATTATGAAGGAAAACACCGATAACATGCTTGCGTAAAACGGACCCTAAATAGGTCAAAAACAGGGCTACAAACCCAAATCAAACGTCTGGCACAAGGTCCAGACGTCTTAAAAGTAAACAGAAATGCACCTCAGGTTCTGCGTCAACCTCAGATGTCCAAGACCTCCCCTGGATCATCTGGACCCAGTTCCAGATGGCCGACCTCCTCTCCGGACGTTTGGGAGTGCGGACAGAACTCGCTGTCCAGACATTTGAAATGCGTGGGATGACGTGTCCCGTGACTTCCCAAAGCAATCCTTGCACGCGACAGCAAATCTCCCGTAATTAGCCACGCAAAGCGTAGTGCGGAGCGGCCTGCATGGCCGTATTTGTTAAGACCCATTCTATCCTGAGCTTGTTAAGACGTTTGGACTGTCAATCAGATGTCTGGTCGGACGTCTGTACTGTCGGTCAAACGTCTGGTAAGACGTCTAGACACCTTCCTAGACGTCTGGAAATCAAAAATTTTAAATACAAGCTCGCGTCTGCGTATGGGCTACGCGCAGACAGTACTCTCTTTTTCCTCCTTCTCTCTCTTTTTCCCCCTCTAGTGAACCCTAACCCTTACCCTTATAAAACCCCCTTCCTCCTCTCTCGTTCTCCCCACACCAGCCACTTTCCTCTCTTATTCTCCACTCCAGCGAGAGAGCACGACAGCGGTGACGAGGAGCAACGTGAGGAGAGGAGGAGGAGTTGTGCTCATGAGCTCGTGTGGGAGCTCACCGGAGAGCGCACAGCCGGAGCGACGCGTGCATGAAGAGGAGTGCGTCGAGGGAGTCCTCCCCGACACTGCTGTAGCCGGAGCTGCAGGCAACGGGGCGAGGCGCAACCACGTGCGGCGAGAGCGAGTGGGAGCAGGTTCTGGTTCTGGGTTTTTCCCAGAATCAGACGTCTGGAGTGACGTCCAGACGACGGAGCGGACATCTGGAGGCGGTTCCAGACATCTGAGGAGAGAACTTCGCGAAGGTATGTCCTCTTTGCAGATACAGCCATGCAGGCCGTTCCACAGGTACCCTTTTGCGTGCCTATTTTGAGAAGATTTGGTCGTTGCATGCAGGATTTGCTTCGGGAAGGCGTGGGACACGCCCTCCCACGCATTTCAGATGTCTAGGCGGCTTACCAGATGGCTGGAAGCACTTCTAGACATTCGGAGAGGAGGTCGAATGTCTAGAGCTGGGTCCAGACGATCCAGAAGAGTTCCTAGACGTCTGAGGATGATGCAGAGCTTGAGGTACATTTCTGAACACTTTTAAGATGTCTGGAAGTTGTTCCAGACGTCTGATTTGAGTCAGCAGCCCTATTTCTGACCCATTTAGGGTCCGTTTGAGGTCCGTTTTACGCAAATAAGATACTGATGTTTTCCTTGTGAGTTCCTCTACTTGTTAGAAGGCTTCTATATTGTTCTGATGGTTCCCTTGTGATTGTTCCTTATTATAGGACTTCATTATTTTGCGGGTTTGGAGCTTTCTGAGGCACATGAGCCTGCCGTTTGAGCCCCCAATCCTCCTAGGTTGACTAGTAGAGTGGCTTCCCCTAGTTTAACTATAAACCTAAATGGATGCATGGAATGAATGATTAGAAACTAGGATATGGCATGAATCCTAGGACGAAAAGCACTTGAAATGTATGTATGTTTGAATTGCAATCTTGAATGAGTAGATAGAAACAACTGCCTATTAATGAACAAGAGCTGCCTATAAAATATGGATTAATTGTGTTAGTAAAGCAGTTGCATGTAACCTTACTTGTTGTATAAGTTAAAAGGTAATAACATGAGCTGCATGTGTATAATTTGAGAATGGTAATGCGAATGTTAGAAATACGAACTGCATGTGTATAACCTGAGAATGGAAATGTGAATGGTAGAAATACGAGCTGCATGTGTAGAACCTGAGAATGAAAATGTGAATGATGAAACCCAGTACGGAATGGCATGAGAAACATGAGCATAAACCCATCAGGGGAATAGGAGTAGAGCTCCTGGAAATAAATGGAATGGATCTGGAAATGCATTGGGAAGTGTGCTAGCCCTTGAGTACATGGTACCAAGGGGACCGCATGTTACCTCTTAGTGTAGAGGGTAGCTTGCCACCCTTCGGGTTGAGACCCGGAGTGGGTTTGGCCACTTTGCACCAACTCTGTGGCCCTCGTGTAACTGTACCGGGGAGAGCTATAGTGTAGGGAGAGCTAGCCACCCCACGGGGCCCGGGGTTCAGCTAGCCACCCTACACTGACTTGTTAGGCCCACTGGGCAAACCAGGGTAGTCAGGTGAGGGTGCGCGGACTGTGGAGGGGCGAGACCCCTGTTTGGTTCTTAGGGGCTAGACCCCTGTTACTGAGAGGGCTAGGCCGTATACTGTTCTGCGCTGTACTTGGGCGCACCCGTTAACGGAAACGATTGACCACGTGCCAGTGCGGAGTAGCTACCCGTGCGTTTATCACGCGTACCGTAGTCACCACCACGGGGGACTCTCCCAGCCAGGAGAGCACCACGTGCGACTTCTACTCTTCGGAAAAGACTGCAATCAAGATCATTCCCACGAGGAACATTCGAGATCAAGAAAGAGATCTGATAAATAAACCAAGTGGTGAAAAAGAATAATTAGTTAAAGAAAGTAATTGAAAAACAACAGCTACCTATCCTCTTTTATTACTTTAGTTAGTTGGTTGCCACTCTACTCAGCGTTCGCTGACTTTGTGTACTCATAACCCCTTTTTAGGTCCAGGTGTTGAGCAGCCAGAGTCTACGGCTGTAGAGGGTGCTGGGCCTAGTAGAGTCCAATAGCAGTAGTTTCTTTTGCTGTACCTTTTTGTTGTAATGAGTTCAGACTCTTGTACCTTTACGTTCTGTACTTTTACTTTCTGCACCTTTATATTCCTGTACCTTGTTACTGTTCTATTTTTGTTGTGGTGACATGTACTGTAATAGCTTTTACTTCTTTGCTACTACACTCTTTTACTGTTAGTTACTTAGCATAGTGAATGTGGTTTACTTTCCTGCTTTTTCGTTATTTATCGTTGGACAACTGGGTCTTGGGATCAGTCGAGTCGGTCCGATCTCGTGTCCTGTAGGGATTCGGGAATCGAGTAGTAACAGTATTCGCAAAAGGAAATGTACCTTCGCGAAGATCTACCTTCAAATGTCTGGTGTTGTCACCAGACGTCCACTCCGTCGTCTGGACATCACTCCAGACGTCTGATTCTAGGAAAATTTGAGAACCAGACCCACTTCCTGCTCTCCTCCGTCGCGCGCAGCCACGGCGAGCGTGTGGCCTCGCCTCCTCACCTGTAGCTCCAGCTGCAACAATGTCAGGGACGACTCCCCCGACACTCTCCTCCTCCCGCATGAGTCACTCCGATCGTGTGCCCTCTGGTGAGCACTCACGAGCTTGCAAGATCAAGCTCTCCCTCCTCTCTTCACACCGTCGCTCCTCCTCGTCGCCGCTCTCGTGCTCTCTCTCTCTCGCACGCTCACTCCTCTCACTGGGGTGGAGAGGAAGGGAAGGAGGTGCCGGCTGGGTGAAGTGAGGAAGAAAGAAGAGGGGAAGGGGGCCTTTCATAAGGCTCGCTAGGGTTGGGAAGAAGGAGAGAGGAGGGAAAAGGAGAGAAGGAGGGTACTGTCTGCGCGCAACACGTGCGCAGACATGAAGCTCGTACCCAAAAGTTTCAATTTCCAGACGTTTGGGAAGTGGTTCAGACATCTGACCAGACATCTAACCGACAGTCCAGACATCTTAAAAGGCTCAGGACAGAACGAGTCTTTACAGATATGCACCTGGTTTCTTTATGTTATTCTTCCACCTTGGAAGGATATAACAATCATCCAACTTGCAAATGTTCATGTGTTTCATGATGGCGAATATGTGTTTACAGTGTATTCCAGAAAAGTCCATTGATATGCAATCACAACAATATGCATTTGTAGAATTGCAAAAGGAAACTTCATTGCTGCCACAAATTGATCCAATAGTTGAGACCTTGAACCTTGATCCAGGGTTGTGCATTCATGTATCAAGAACGTTAAGAAGCAAACAATCATTAATTTCCCTCTAAACATCAAAGAATACCATTTTAGTATAGATATCTACAAGCTACCTCTCCAAAATCCATGTTGTGTGTAGTATGGTGATAAACGCCAGTTTATCATCATTCTTATGCATTAAAACAAACCTAGCTCTTAAGATTTTACTCCGCAAACGGGTTTTTGGGCTGCATTTAGGCATAAAATAGGTTAGGCATGCATTGCATTTTTTATTATCTGTTTAATATGTTTTTGTGAGTGTTAGGGATGTACAGATATATAGATCCCTAAAACCCTAGCACTCAAGAAGGCAAATGGTGAAGGAGAAGCCCAGACTAGCTGGAACTCAGCCTAATCCAACTCACCTCAGCATGATCCAGCTCACCTCAGCTTGATCCAGCTCACCGCAGCTGGAACCTAGCTTACTTGAACTAGGGTTAGCTCATCCCAGCTCTATTCAGCTAATCTCAGCTGGATGGCAGCTCAAGAGAGTTCACCTTAGCTCACCCTAGCTCAAGTCAGCTCAGATCCAGCTCAACTTAGCTGAGCCTAGCTCATCTCAGCTCCCACTAGTCCACAAGGAGCTCTAGTTAGCTCAGCTAAGTTGACAGGAGTTCACCCCAACTCAGATCCAGCTACATCCAGCTCCACTCAGCTCCAGCCAGCTGAAGAAGAACTCATCCCAGCTCAGGAAGCTCAAGTCCAGCTCCCGGGGACTCAGCTTAGCTCAACTCAATTGAGCTAAGCTACCTTAGCTGCCTCAACCAACTTGATTCTCCCCGGGAGCACCAGACCTAGCTCACCTCAGCTCATTTTGGTAGAAGCTAGCTCACTTTAGCTTGGCTTAGCAACTAGCAAAGAACTAGCAAGCTAAGCCAGCTAGAGTAGCCCCATGCCAGCCTCTTCAGCAGCAGCCAGCTCCAGCTCCAGCTCCAAACTTCTTCTCCTCAGCTCCTTCCTCTAAACCCTAGCTCCAACACCTCCTCTACTCCTCCATTAGCTAAGCTAGCTTAGCTTAGCTTAGCTTAGCTTAACTATGCTCCAACTTCCTTGGCTTGTACCACCCCAAAAACCCACCTACCAACTCCACCCAACTAGCTCCACCTAAGCTCCACATAAGCTAACCTATTTGGCACCAACCTAACCTACCCACCACCTCCAAAATACACCTAAAAGTGGCGCCAAAAACTACCCATAACCACCCCTTAATGGCGCCACTTTTCCCTCCAAAATCCCCCCTCATCTCCACCACACAATCCCCCTTGAATCCATCTCCACCATCCACCTAACTCCCCTTCTAGAAGACCCCATGTTGGCGCCAACATGGGGGTGTCTCTCCACCACCAAAAGACACCAACACCACCATAACCACCCCCTTTAACACCCCTTGGGTTGGCGCCAACTCACCCTATCCATAGGATCACCAACCACCCTCATCCTTCCATCCTAGCCCTCCATTTCAAGGGGCACCTTAGCCCCCCATCCTATTCTATAAAAAGCCACCACCTACCACCATTTCTGGGGCATCCTCCCTTAGTATATTTTTCTACCTAAACCACCTATACCTACGGCCAAGAAGGAGTAGAGAAGGAGATTAAAGGGGCACATCACCAGCCCCTTTGGTGCCTTCTTCTCCCCACTCTCTTCAACTTGAGCCACACCAAGGAGGAGGACTCTTCCACTTCAAGGAGGACGGCCAGGCAAAGGAGAAGGACTTAGGGTGGACGTCCACCCTTGGAGAGAAACTTAGGGCACGCCCCCCCTAGGGCTTGCCTTGGAGGACATCACCTTGGCGGAGCACTGCAAGGAAGGAGTTGAAGGACTCTTTTCAAGATTGGAAGCCACCAACCTTGGAGCAAGAAGCCCTCTTCTTCACTATCTATCTAGAGGATTTGTGCTTTCCTTTCTTTATGTCAATTTTCTAGTAGTAGAAGCATTCCTCTACTAGGCATTTTTGTTAAACACTTTTTTTTAATTATCTAGTTGCCTTCTTTGCAATTTCTTGTTTTCATTTCTATTTGCTTGTTTTTAGCATTCCTCACTCCCTCTCCCTAATTATTCTAGGCCTCCACTTGCCTAGAGTGAGCTTAGGGAGAGGCTCTACTTGCCACTTAGAAGTAGTATTTTAAATTGAAGTGTAAATCACCTTCCCGTCACTATTCGGCATGTTGTCTTAATTTAAAACAAAAAATGATATATTGAAAAATACCAAAAAGAAAGTTGAGATTGTATTCCAAGCAAGAGAATCACTATTGCAAACATTTGGCCTCCTTGGACGACCCTAGATACTCCCCTATCTAGGAATATAAATTTAAGAGTTGATCGATTTTACGCGTTACAATGACGTATTTTAACAAATCGCGTGAAATCGCTATCACTTTTTGGCGCCGTTGCCGGGGAGGCATGGCTTTGCATTAATTAATTTTCTCTTGCTTAAAGTGGATCTCATCCCCTTTCTCTTTCTTTCTTTTGTGTGTGCAGAAACTACAGCGGGGAGGCGGGAATCTGCAAGCGAGAGCTCAAAGATCCTTTTCTTCCCGCGGAAATTCAGGTTAGTTCGTCTTTCTAGTCACATAATTAAAACTACCAAAAATATATTAGACTTGGCTTTCAGGACCCTAAACACTTTAATTAAGTGGAGTGGTGCATTATAAAATCCATTGTTTGCTTGTATACTTCTTTAGCACCATTCCATTGCAAGTATTAGTGTTCTATTTTTCGGGTCCAGATTTCTGTCTGGACTTGAAAAATCGATTCCTAAAACCCTAGGCCTCCTAAAATCATAAAATTTCATAGATGATTCCCAATTAAGTTAGGAACATCTGTTCCAAATTTCAGAACAATTGTATTTGTATTTAATTTTTAAAAATTCGTGGATAGCAGAGGGGTCACACCCTCTAATCTTCTTGTTTTGCTACTGTCCGCGAATTTTGAGAGTTTTTATACTCATCCAATTTTTGAGAAATTTAGCTTACTGGAATCCTTGTGAAATTTTACACATCATATAAAATTATAAAAATTTTCTGAGGTTGGTGGTAATACTGAAAAGTCCATAATACCCACGAGTATTATTTCTGGACTTTGACACTAGTATAATTAAAAATTCAAAAAAATTAACAAACAAATTCCTAAAATCTTACAAAAATATTTTCTGGAATCCTTGTTTGATTTTATTCAAAGTAGTGGTGTTGTTTGACTTATTTGGACCACTACTTAATTCAGAAAGCTAAAAATAATTCATTGGTAGTTAAATTTCTGTCTTAAGGATAATTGGCTTAGGGTTTCTTCTTTCTCTTTAGAGACTCAATTAAAAGGAAATATACAATCATATATACAACTTGTCTTTCCTTTGATTGTGAACTTTCAAACTTGTTTGAAAGCTTAAAGAGAAAAACCCTAAAACTCATTTAATTAAATTGAATCCTAAAAGACATAAATACAAAAAAATTGTGTGACAACTTGATTTTCATTGGAACCACTCTCCAATTCCTGCACACACAAAAAAAAATCAAATAACAGGGCAACAACCCAATAAACGCCCTCCACATTCCGTGTGCACTATAGCATCCTAGACCTAATTAAAATTTGTAGCAACTTAGGCTTGCTATTTAGGTCTTAAGTTCTCTTTAGTTAATACCAATTCTGTCATTTGTATCTGGTGTTCAGGCTGAGGGGCCGTGTCAAACGACCAGGCGCGGGTTTGTACAAGCACCTGGGGTCTTCCCTGGGAAATGTTTGGGCCCAAACCTCCCCTTAAGCAACTTGGCTAGATTTGTTGACAGAACGGGTATTCACTATTGACTACTTATTTCCTATATAGACCAAGTCTTAAGTTATTATTAGGGAGTCACATTTAAGTTAGGTCTAGTTTTGTTTGTTTGATTTGCACATTTTCTCTCATCTCTTTCTCTTCTCCTCCCCTCCCGTTCTTCCATTTTATGCACGGGCGACGGTCTCAAAATCCGCACTTGGAAGGACCATTTGATTTCGCCCCCACGCAAAAAGACCACTTTTTCTGTCTTCTTCTCCTGAAAAAATGGAAACACAACAAAATAGGTCCACTGACCCTTCCACGTCCACCTCTAACCCCACCACTAACCCTAATTCTAACCCTTCCACCCAAAACCCAACCACCAGTAACTTCCCACACTTGGAGCTCCCTAATCTTGAGTTGCCCCACACACAACATCAAGACCCCCTACCTGATCTTTTAAAATTGATGGCCGATCAGATTAATAAATTAAATTCCAATCAACAAACATTGACTAGGAACATCCAAAACCTAGCCAATCCAAGGCCAAACCCACCACCCCGTCAGCAGCCTGTTGTTCCTCTAAAAGATTTCTATGATCTGTCTTATTATGAGGAACGACCAGGGGTGGTCATACCGGAGGGGGACTTTGAGATCAAGCCTACCGTCCTGAACCTGATTAAACACTTTCATGGCCTTCCTAGGGAAGACCCTTTCAGCCACCTTGAAGAACTAACTCTTCTTGCACAGACAACCTGTTCCCGAAATGTGCAAGAAGACATATGGCTGATGCGGCTTTTTCCATTATCTCTCAAAGATAAGGCCGCTTATTGGTTCAGGACCATTGGCCGACCCATCACAACATGGCCTCAACTCAAGAGTGCCTTCCTCAAGAAATTCTTTCCCATAGGTCGTACCAATTCCTTACGAAGATCTATTACGACCTTTCACCAAAAATCTGGCGAAACTTTCCATGATTCTTGGGAAAGATTTCAAGACCTTTTAAGAAGTTGCCCGCACCACGAGATTCCTTTATGGCAGCTTGTGCAAATCTTCTATCATGGATTAGAAGATCAAATCCGACAGTTCGTCGACGCCTCGTGTGGAAGCAACTTCTTAAATAAAGATGCTGAAAGTGCTTATGACCTATTTGAAGAAATGAGTGAAAACTCATTTAATCAAGCTTCCATGAACACATTTTGCAGAACCCAAAACCCGCAATTTGGTGTTCATGAAATAGGCGCTCAATCTATCCCGGTCACCCAAGACGATCTTCAAATGATCGCTCAGAAACTCGACCAGATGCATATTAATCAGAAGAAAATTGAGGAAAGACTCGCCACATCAATTCAAGCTCCACACCCACATCTAACCCAACTTAACTTTCCACGAAGAGAAAATTTGCACAATCTCAACACTACTCCTGCTGATTATTCTGAGGTTGCCCATGATTCACTGGGGAATTTCAATTATCCAGATCTTAACCCCACCCAAAATATTTCTGCCATCCAGGAGCCCTTTAAAAATTCTTCCAATTGGAAAAATTACCCGAACTACTCCTGGAATAATCAAGTTTTCTCCCAACCATATCATTTTAATGGGTATGGGTCGAATCCAAACTTCCATCATGGGCCATCCCAGCAAGATATCAATGCCCAGATGCTGCGGACCCTGCAGGATATGCAAACAAAAATGACGGAAGTAACCCGCAACATCACAAATCTGAACAATCAGATTGGGGTTGCTCCCACGCAAAGACCTGTAGACATCTTCCGTCCCAACCCATACCCAATCCCAATCACCAAGGGAACCATTATATGGGCAGAAATCCACACTATCCAAATCAGCCTCCTCCTAATCCACCACCTCAGCAGCCACCCAGGTTTCTGCAATCACAGGCCCCCCCACCTCCTCCAAATAATAATCCGATTGCACATGCAGTTACTTTGAGGAGTGGGAAAACCACCACTGACCCCGGGCCTTCACACGAACCTGGTAAGATACATGTGCAAATTGACTCCCCACCTCCCCATCAGGAAGAAAAAGAAAAACCAAAATCTCAAGACAAGATCCCTTTCCCACAAGCTCTCTACCCCACCACCAACAAAAAAAAGAAATCTGAGCCCACTACAGAAGAACTCATGGAGCTATTTGGGCAAGTTCATATAAATATCCCTCTCCTAGATGCCATTAAATATATACCTGCCTATGCTAAATTTTTAAAGGAGATTTATACTCCTAAAAGGCAGGCCAAAAATCTAGGACAAGTGCATCTTTCGGAGACAGTAAGCTCTGTCATACAGAGTAAGCTGCCTCCTAAGATGATAGATCCGGGGGTGCCTTTAATTTCTGTAATTATTGATGACACTACATTTAATCGCGCCCTCCTTGATCTTGGTGCCTCAGTAAATATTATTCCCACGAGTTTATTCGAAGAATTTCATATCGGTGAATTAAAACCCATCGAGGTTACCCTGCAATTAGCCGACCGATCTACAATCAAACCTCGTGGGATTGTCGAGGATGTATTAGTCAAGGTCCAGAATTGTGTCTTCCCTGCAGACTTTCTGGTTCTTGACATTGAGGCACCCGAATCATTACTGGACTCCCCGATAATCCTTGGACGCCCCTTTTTGGCCATTGCAAAGGCAAATATCAATTGCCACACAGGCAAAATGGATATCAACTGTGCAGGCCAAACTATCACTTTAGATATTTTTAAATCCTCTAGGAGATTCCATGATGATAACTTCTTTGAGGACTCAGATACTGAAATTTCCAATATGGTGGAGGAGACAATGTTAATAGATACCCTTACTGACCACAATTTTTTTGAGGACTCTGATTCAGACTCAGTGGTCGGCGAAATCTTTGATCCGGAAACTTGTCTTGACTCCAAATTTATTCCTGATACCCCCCCTAACCCACCCACTATTCACGCACCTAATTTTTCCACACTAACTCACCATTCCTTCCCCGACCCCTTTCTTACGGACCTGCCACCAACCCCGCCCGAGTTTGGCACCCAACCTGAATTAAAACCATGGCCAAACTCGGGCCACACTTATCAATTTCCATCTCACTTTGATCCCAATATTATTTCTAATCAATTTTCTCGGGATCTAGACGAAGACACCTTTTTTGCGGGTATCCAAGTGTCTAATTATTTACATGATTTTTCATCTTCTGTGCATACCTTCACGCCCGGCTGAATGGCGTAAAACATAGCACTGGATGGGAGGTAACCCATCATTTTTTCTTGCTTTCCTTTTTTCTTCTTTTTCCAGGTTTTATTCATCCTAAACCTGACCGTTCTTCACTAAGGTGATCCCTTTTCCCTCCTAATGCATGAGGACATGGCATATCTTAAGCATGGGGGGGTGTTTTTAAATTTTTATGATCGATTTAGGATGTTCAAAACCTAAAAACATGCAATTTTCTTTAATTTATTTCCTGCTTGCATACCCAAAAAAAAATGTTGAAAACATTTTGAGGAAAAAATTTTGAAATCGGGACTAAGGTAGAAAATTTTACTTCTGGTACAATGGGATTTAACCTTTAACAAACTAAGGATGAGGATATGGATCTGATCATTAGAATTCCAGGGTCTATTTTAGACTAGATCAGATATCCTTCTCTAAAATTCCACCTGAACTCATGATAGTTCAGGTGACTTGATCCTATTTTGTAATATGGAAAGTATTTGACTTAGTTTCTGATTCAAAAACTTGCGGGTCTCAAGAAACTTCTTGTGTCAATTTTCACAAACAAGCCAACACTTAAAAACAACTAAAAATTTGAAAAGCTCCCTTGTTTGGATTTAGTAAAAGTCTGAAGCAGATCATTGGTTTGAGTTCCCACCGCCGAGAAGAAGGAAAATACCTTCTTTGAGGACGCGATGTCAACATGTTATCACCTCGGCGCTGCTCTATATCTATATTTCATATCTTTAGACGGAGCATTAAAGCGCATTTGAGCAGCTCAAGTGTCTTGGACGGTGCTCTACTTATAGCGTTGGAGCAAGAGCTTGAGTTTGCTTGGAGCGCCCCTTTTCACCGCATCGTGTTTTGGGGTTGTGAGCTCCTGGGTGGTGTCATGGACAGTGCTATCCCGAAGTACTGGTGCCAGAGCCCCCTCGAGGAATGGTAACGGGAATGATGATCCCGACACATCTGTTGTAAGACTAAGCTAAAAATAAGTATGGGGGAGAAAAAAATAATAAAAATAAAATAAAAAATATATATATAATAATAATAATAACACGTCCTTATAAATGTTAGCTTTTCACAAGCACAGACATAAGGTTTTAAAGGATTTTGCAAGTTGCGAATCAGATTCACGAGCCAGAAAAATCCTAAAAACAAACATTTCAAGTCATCTTAATTAACAAGGGGTTAATTTGTGAATTTTCTGGAAGATATATTGATCCTGTTCTGTCTAATGGTTGGATCCAAAAACAAATCCTGATGTTTATCTTCAACAAATCCCGTACCTCCAGTGTTTTAATCTACCAAGGTCCATTAATCTCTTTTTCTCCTGAAAAGTCAAAAAAATTAGATTTCCCAAAAATTTCATTTTAAGTTTTGCTAAGAGACTAGCAAAAGATAAGCATGGGGGTGTGATAAACGCCAGTTTATCATCATTCTTATGCATTAAAACAAACCTAGCTCTTAGGATTTTACTCCGCAAACGGGTTTTTGGGCTGCATTTAGGCATAAAATAGGTTAGGCATGCATTGCATTTTTTATTGTCTTTTTAATATGTTTTTGTGAGTGTTAGGGATGTACAGATATATAGATCCCTAAAACCCTAGCACTCAAGAAGGAAAATGGTGAAGGAGAAGCCCAGACTAGCTGGAACTCAGCCTAATCCAGCTCACCTCAGCTTGATCCAGCTCACCTCAGCTTGATCCAGCTCACTGCAGCTGGAACCTAGCTTACTTGAACTAGGGTTAGCTCATCCCAGCTTTATTCAGCTAATCTCAGATGGATGGCAGCTCAAGAGAGTTCACCTTAGCTCACCCTAGCTCAAGTCAGCTCAGATCCAGCTCAACTTAGCTGAGCCTAGCTCATCTCAGCTCCCACTAGTCCACAAGGAGCTCTAGCTAGCTCAGCTAAGTTGACAGGAGTTCACCCCAGCTCAGATCCAGCTACATCCAGCTCCACTCAGCTCCAGCCAGCTGAAGAAGAACTCATCCCAGCTCAGGAAGCTCAAGTCCAGCTCCCGGGGACTCAGCTGAGCTCAACTCAGTTGAGCTAAGCTACCTTAGCTGCCTCAACCAACTTGATTCTCCCCGGGAGCACCAGACCTAGCTCACCTCAACTCATTTTGGTAGAAGCTAGCTCACTTTAGCTTGGCTTAGCAACTAGCAAAGAACTAGCAAGCTAAGCCAGCTAGAGTAGCCCCATGCCAGCCTCTTCAACAGCAGCCAGCTCCAGCTCCAGCTCCAAACTTCTTCTCCTCAGCTCCTTCCTCTAAACCCTAGCTCCAACACCTCCTCTACTCCTCCATTAGCTAAGCTAGCTTAGCTTAGCTTAGCTTAGCTTAACTATGCTCCAACTTCCTTGGCTTGTACCACCCCAAAAACCCACCTACCAACTCCACCCAACTAGCTCCACCTAAGCTCCACATAAGCTAACCTACTTGGCACCAACCTAACCTACCCACCACCTCCAAAATACACCTAAAAGTGGCGCCAAAAACTACCCATAACCACCCCTTAATGGCGCCACTTTTCCCTCCAAAATCCCCCCTCATCTCCACCACACAATCCCCCTTGAATCCATCTCCACCATCCACCTAACTCCCCTTCTAGAAGACCCCATGTTGGTGCCAACATGGGGGTGTCTCTCCACCACCAAAAGACACCAACACCACCATAACCACCCCCTTTAACACCCCTTGGGTTGGCGCCAACTCACCCTATCCATAGGATCACCAACCACCCTCATCCTTCCATCCTAGCCCTCCATTTCAAGGGGCACCTTAGCCCCCCATCCTATTCTATAAAAAGCCACCACCTACCACCATTTCTAGGGCATCCTCCCTTAGTATATTTTTCTATCTAAACCACCTATACCTACGGCCAAGAAGAAGGAGTAGAGAAGGAGATTAAAGGGGCACATCACCAGCCCCTTTGGTGCCTTCTCCCCACTCTCTTCAACTTGAGCCACGCCAAGGAGGAGGACTCTTCCACTTCAAGGAGGACGGCCAGGCAAAGGAGATGGACTTAGGGTGAACGTCCACCCTTGGAGAGAAACTTAGGGCACGCCCCCCTAGGGCTTGCCTTGGAGGACATCACCTTGGCGGAGCACTGCAAGGAGTTGAAGGACTCTTTTCAAGATTGGAAGCCACCAACCTTGGAGCAAGAAGCCCTCTTCTTCACCATCTATCTAGAGGATATGTGCTTTCCTTTCTTTATGTCAATTTTCTAGTAGTAGAAGCATTCCTCTACTAAGCATTTTTGTTAAACACTTTTTTTTAATTATCTAGTTGCCTTCTTTGCAATTTCTTGTTTGCATTTCTATTTGCTTGTTTTTAGCATTCCTCACTCCCTCTCCCTAATTATTCTAGGCCTCCACTTGCCTAGAGTGAGCTTAGGGAGAGGCTCTACTTGCCACTTAGAAGTAGTATTTTAAATTGAAGTGTAAATCACCTTCCCGTCACCATTCCGCATGTTGTCTTAATTTAAAACAAAAAAATGATATATTGAAAAATACCAAAAAGAAAGTTGAGATTGTATTCCAAGCAAGAGAATCACTATTGCAAACATTTGACCTCCTTGGACGACCCTAGATACTCCCCTATCTAGGAATATAAATTTAAGAGTTGATCGGTTTTACGCGTTACAATGATGTATTTTAACAAACCGCATGAAATCGCTATCATATGGGCTGTCTCATTATAGAATCATTATCCATTGCATTCTCATTCTCCCTTAATCTATTTAAAATCGACTGAAACCTACATATAAATTCGTATAAGGTGTTCTGCTTCGTTAGCAAGCTATTTAAAAATGAATGTAGACTCTCACTTCATTGAGTTGTTTTCAATCCAGCAAAGAATCTATTGCACATGTAGGCTAGAGCCCACCTACTTCTGATGTCAAATATTGAATTGAGCCATTTGTTACCTAAAAGGTTCCACTTTTCAATAGTGTCCTCCCAACGGATATCAAAAGCAATTGGATCTTTTGCATGCCATATCAAATCACTCAACTCTCCGATTGCATTGGAATAATTATTCGAAAAACCAATCTTTGAGTTGAATTTGTTGACAATATGCCATGCACAAAAATGATGTACAGAGTTTGGGAAATAAGATAAAATAGCAGCATGAATAGAAGGGTCTCGATCAGTGACTATAAACAATGGATGTATACCAACGGCATCGATGAAGCGAGAAAACAACCACTCAAAAGATTCCTTTGACTCATTCATTAATAACCCATTGGCAAAGATAATTGTTCTCTTATGGTGGTTTACGCCGCACAATGTAGCAAATATAAGTTTGTACTTGTTGGTGTTGTATGTTGCGTCGAAGGACAATACATCACCAAATAATCTATAATCTTGCAATGACATAGGGTCGATCCACATGCAACTATTTAGGCATTGCACTTCGTCGACTACGTAATCATAGAAAAATTCAGGTGTGGACTTCTTGGAGTACTCAAAATGATCTATGAGCATTTGTGCATCAAGACCTGAAATTATCTTCCTTTCATCCCTCTTTAGGTTGTAAATGTTCCTCACAACATTTGCTACATGATCACCAACGCCACCTTGCTTTGCAATGAAGGCTATCTGTTTGTTGATGAGAATCTCCACGTCAGACATTGTGTCAAGAATAATTTTTGTATGGTCCATTATCTTCCTAATCGGTTTCAGATCTCCTTTTACTTGGAGAGGAAATCGGGTGGTTGTGATCGTCAATGAATTTTTGTACCACCCACTTGTTGGTGGAAAAATCCAACTTTCTGGTCATTTTGGCTAAACAACCTGTCCTATAGGTACCAAACTTCCTTTTAATGTTCTTCTTAGAAGGTGAAATGGATTCAGGAAAAGGGTCCGCAAATGATGTTGATTTGCTACTTAAAACATCAATTGACCTCTCTGAAAACCCTTCAAAGCAACATACAAATTTCTTATACTATAAGACCTTCTCTTTGAAGATCTTATCTATGGAAAACTCTGTACTGCTCTTACAAATACTAAAATCGCGATAGATAACATACTACTCTTACAGTATCTTAGCTTCTGCTATTGAATTGAATTTCATACCAGTTGTGGGTTTTGAAACCTACATTCCATCTCTTGAAGATAAATCATCGTACGAATCTTCAACATCAATAATAATTGCATTTTAAATTGAAAGGGATATAATTATGCATTAGTATAATATAACGACATATTTCAGAATAATAACGATTTGTTGTGTTATATGATAGATACGTAAACAATTGACATGCAACATTTAAAAAGCGTATATGTTTGTAATACATCATATTTGCTATATTACAAAAAAAAACCTAATTAAATTTTTGAGGTGTAGTTCTACATTAAATAATCATGATATTATTGTGATATAATTATCCGCAAAATTACATGGTAGATGCATGAATGATTAGAATGCATCAATTATAAAAGTAAAAAGATGTAATGCATGTGTTGTCTTACCAAAAAGGATTCATTAATTGGCATGCAATATTTAAAATGCATATATGTTTGTAATATAACAAATTTGTTGTATTACAAAAGGGCAAAAACATTGCATTGTCATACAACCCACTTAATAATATCATGTAGCAATGGAGTTCACCAAAGAAATTCTAATACATGTTCTTCACTGTATTACACAAAAATAAAAAACTTAATGTTTAAGGTGTATTTCTATATTAAATAATCATAATACAGAAAAAAAAATGATTGAAATTTTGAGGCGTAGTTCTGCATTAAATAACCATGATATTGTTGTGATACAATTATTCGTGGAATTGCATGGTGATGCATGAACGATTAGAATGTAACAATTATAAAAGTAAAAAGATGTAATTCATGTGTTGTATTACCAAAAAGATTCATCAATTGACATGCAACATTTAAAAAGTATATATGTTTGTAATACAACAACTTTGTTGTATTACAAAAGGGCAGGAACGTTACATTGTCATGCAACCCCACTTAATAATATCATGCAGCAGTTGAGTTCACTAAAGAAATTATAATACATGTTTTTCACTATATTACACAAAAAAAAATTGTATTTATATATTTAATAATCAGGAAAGTATTGTAATACAATGGTCCGCTGTATTGCATGGTAGATGTATGAACAATTATTCTGCAATAGTTAAAAAGGCAAAAAGATGTAATGCAATGGTAAAAAAAGGTGAAAAGATGTAATACACCTAATCTGTCGTATTACAAAAAAGATGAACAATGATTAAAAAGTAAAAAAAAATGTATCTACTTTACTAAGCGACGATGAAATGTGATTCGTTGTGGCTAAATGAATAGTTGAAACATCATTTGACGAAGATTCAAAGGAACTGCGATTAAAATCATATATTGATATGCTAAAAGATTAACATGCAATAAATAATATGTGAACAAAAAAAGATGATCACACGGAGATCATATCACATGAGAATGTAAACAAACAAATAAAGTGTAAAAAAATGAAGAACAGACCAAAGATCGTATACATGAAAACGAACGTTGATTCCACAACCAGAAAGTAAAAATTTGAAATGGTCTGCAACGATAGAATGGTTGTAACGAAGAAATATGATAAAATAATGATTCTATATAAATAAGAGAGATAACATATCAACAACAAACAAAAACATCAGTTAATTATAGTGTATTACCAAAAAGCACAAAGATAAAAATAATAAGATCCGTAAATTAAGAAAATGGAAGATGGTTTCACAAAATTACTTAAATTTGAAATAATCAAGTTAATCAAGAAGCACCATGATCGTATGATGGAAGATGGTGGTCATTTGACATTTTGTGAGCATTGTGCTCACTCAATAATTTTCCTCTATATATATATATATACTTTTAATAAAAATTCCTTTACTATCCCCTCCCTCTTTGTTCCCATCCAACTCTTTAAGAGAGGTGGAGGAGACAAGGTTTTTGGTTAAGCAAAAGAAGAAGAAAAAGTATATATATAAAAAGATGTTTATTATTTAGTTCACATCGTTTTTAAGGATATATAAAAAAAATATATAAGATTATTTGTGAAGCTATACATGTAAATATGAAATAAATAAGGATATATATATATATCTTTGGCAATGATTTACATAAATATATATGTAATTAACCTATTATTATGTTGTTTTGGCTTTGACCTTTGGGTGTTGGAAGAAATTGATATGTTGGGAAGTTTTTCTGTTTACCGTCACACTCGATGTCTCACGGGTGCAAGTGTCGCATCAAGATTAGGATTAGTTTACTTGAAAGTTTAACCCGTATAATTTTAACACCTATTTTGGGAGGTTAACACCTATTTTGTTAAGATCAATTCAAAGAGGATTAACACCTCTGAAACTTTCCCACACCTAAACTTTACTCTCTAAAAATTGATGTTAACATCGGTTCAAGTAAACATCACAAGGATTAACACCATCGGTTAACAACATTCTGCAAATAAATAAAAATAAGAATTAATACTAATTTCACATTTTTTTAACATCAATTTCGTAATCCACAAATTAAACAACTCTAAGTTAATTTACAATGAGTTGTTAAAGAAAATCTGGATTTTTAGATGTATAAATGGGGTTAACTACTCTTATATGCTTTACAAGAGTGTTAAGAAATAATGGTTAAAATTTATTTGTGTTTATTTAGAACAGTGTTAACCTATATGTTGTGCTAAGATGGAGAAAAGTACAAAAAAAGAAGTGTTAGCAGCACTTACAACTTAAACATAACATTGGCAAGAACCTGATTTTTGCAAAGTTTCTATATTATCCCAAAAATTGAGGTTTTCGGAAGTGATATTAACTTATCAGGTAAATACGGGTTAAACTCTATTTGCAAGGTTAAATAAATTTGGGTAAGTAGTTTAGAAAGTTTGAATTCTTCTATATGTGAAGGTGGTATTAAATTCTTCGCTTTTTTATTTTGCAATAGTGTAAAGCCTGCATGTCTACATTAGTATGCTAGTATTAAAGAGAATAGTAAAAGAGGGAGGAGGATTAACAACTTCTTTTACTTGAGACTAGTAGAAACTTAGATTTCGCAAGATTTGTGTTTTTCCTCTAGAATGCAATTCTTGAGAATTGTTAACCTATGTTACAAGGTCAATCCCTATGAAAAAACTAGGCTATCCACAACTATAAATTAGCCCTTGTTAGAAATAAAGATTATCCTCTTTACTGTTAGCTATCCTCAACCATAAATTAACACTCCTCAATCATAAATTAACACTTTGAGTTGACTCAAGTAATACAAGCTCCCTGCATTTAACTTTTAGAGATACGCTTGGTCCGTTCGTTCTAGGGTAACTTTTCTTCAGGTAGGAAGATGTTAATTTATTGTCAAGGAAATCAACAACTACACTAGGACAACTGCCATGTATATGCCTTAAATGGCAGGCATGCCAAGCAATATACGTAATTTCGCAATCTCAGGTCGGATTCCTGAACAAATAATTAGACTTGTACACGAGCAAATAGATTTGCAAAATCAGAGTATCTTTATTCAAATGCAAAGCTTCTTCTTGGTGCCATTACTAATCTCAAATACTCCATAGACTTCTCATATTCAATACACACGCAGCATGCGACAGGTCATTGCACGTCAACGTTGGAAAAAATACAACCATCTGTCTAACCCAACAAGCAAATTAAGGCGTCATCCGCACCGGTCCACAAGCCTATTCCACGAAAAGCTGCAGGGGGCAAAGATCCCCACCACCCTCTCCGTGTCCAAAGTCAAATATCCGAGTAGCCGCTGCAATTTTCGCCCGAGACTTTATCCTCTGTCACAACCCCATCCCTCACCTTCACCTTCCTCTCACAGGAACCAACACCGGGAGTCGTCTCGGAGTACTTGTGCTCCATAGTCGCCGACCCATCAACCACGGCTCCTCCCTTCCCCTCCACCACCATCCACCCCTCCCCCTCCTCCTTGTTCTTCACCTTGCTCTTGCGCTTCGACCGGCCGGACGTCACCTTCACCTCTTCCTCCAACCCACGCGACACCTTAACGTCCGACCTGCTGTATGTGCCGTTCCCCACCGCAGCCACCGCCGCCGTGAACTCCAACGGGAACTTCGTCTTCTGCTTCATCTCCGCGAGGACGTTCCACGTCCCTTCCACCACCTTCACCTCCCTCTCGTACTTCGCCTCGAACTCCACCTCCTCCACGTCGAAGCCGTTGCTATACCTCTGGAAAGTGATCTTCCCCTCCACCTCCACCTCCACCTCTTCCTTCACCTCTGTCGTGAGGTTCCCGAGCGACGACGCGACCCACCCGGCGAGCGTCAACTCCCCCTCCATCTCCTCCTGGAACTCCCACAACGGAGGGCCCCGCTTGGTCGAGTACGTGAAGCCCGGCGCGTCGCACCTGGTGAAGCCCGCCGACACTGCCGTCGCACCAGGGTCGAGCCACAGGTGGAGGTTCGCCCCGACGAGCCAGAACGGGTGCGCCCCCGCGATCCCAATCACGAACGCGTGCGGCTTCCCGTCGAGCAGGTGCCCCAGTATCGGCGTCAGCTCGACGTCGTGCGACGGGAGAACGAAGGACTCGACGGGTGCAACCGGCGTCCACAAGAGGGGGTCCACCCCGCCGGAGTACACCGCGGGGAACGGCACCGAGGTGCCGACGAGGAGCCCGTCCACGGTGACCGACACCCGCCGGATGGGACCGTTATCTGTTCCCTTGTACAAGTAACTCGGCGGTTTCGCGTACCAGAACTCGTCAGAGGCGTGACCGGAGACGTATATCTCGAGCACCGCCCGTCTGGTGTTGTTCGGGATCAAGACCGCGTCCATAAACTCGTCGGTCTCGTCCCGAATCCGGTACCAGAAGTAATCGTCTTCTTCTTGTCCTTCTTCTGGAGTCAGAGATGTTAGCGGAATAATCATATCTGCAGGCTTACCGTAGAGGAGGTGGAGCCTCTCGGATTGCTTTACGGCGGGAGTAGAGGTGTCGGTTTTCAGCTCTCTGCTGGCGACGCTCCGGATTCCGGGAGCGCCGTAGAAGTTCAGGGTGGCGTTGACTCGGAAGAGCGAGGAGTCCGCGTCGTTGATGGGGCTCTCCAGCGCCATCGAGACGACGCCGTCGCGGGAAAGAGCGGCGGAGTACCGGGTGACGTCCTTGCGGACGCTCCAGAGAACGCCGGCATCGGTGGGGACGGGGGTGGCGGTCCGGAGGAGCTCGACCGCACCGAGCCAGACGGAGCCGATGCGGTCGTGGGAGCCGGTACCCTCTGCGCAGGCCGAGATATGGAGGGAGGCGCTGGTCCAAGGGCAGTGGTCGGGGTCCGGGGGAGTGTAGTTTGAGGAGAAGATGGACGGGGAGGTGGAGGAGAGGTTGAATCGGAGGAGGGGGAGGGAGCAGATGGGGGTGAGGTCGTCGTGGGATGGGAGGCCCCAAGGGAGCGTTGGGTCGATGAGTTTGGTGGTTTTGGAGGTGGAGGGGAAGGGGACGCCGCGGATGGTGTGGTGGTCTAGAAGCGGACGAGGAGGTGGTGGTAGAGCGGCAGCAACGGTGGTGGTGAGGAGGAGGAGGAGGGGGTAGAGGAGATGAAGAAGAGGAGCCATGTTTGAAGGAGATGAAGTGTGGTGGAGATCGAGATCGGTTTGGATTGGGAAGTGGGAGGGGTGTTTACGGGTGTGCTGCGGATAGGGCTGCCGGGGTGGTGGGACATTCGTGTGAAAAGGAAACAATTTTGGGGTGGATATGCTATAGGAATGTTGAGAAATTCTACGTAAATAATATTTAAATGATATGCACATTTAACGATCTTTGAATACGATGAGAGATAAAAATCATCTTTGGATTTAAAATTTTACATGTGACCTAACAGAGAATCTAGTTATTCGATTAGCTGAACAAGTGAGATTGGTATCACTCATCCTGCCCTATCTGTGACTAACTAGATTCAAATCGAGATCTACCCAACCTGTCAAAAGATTCGACACAGCTAAGGTTAAAGATACGACAAGATGGAAGTGACTACTATATCATAGCACCAAATATGCAGTCTGACAGAAAGGATACTAAAAGCCCATAGGCTAGAGGTCTTTCCATGTTATAAATAGAGAGAAAGGCCCCCGAGTAAAGGGGGCCTAAGAAGGAGAGAAAATCTTGCAACCTTACAAGTTCTAGTGTATAGTCGGGAGTATCATCCTCCCCCAAATGTGCACCTCTTGCGGTGGAATTGGGTCACCAAATCTCGTGTGCCTCTCTTGCGATTACTTGAGATTTGTTAGGTCGAGTCCTCCCATCACAAAGGAAGCTCGACTATATCTTCTCCAACAATGGATGTCTTATGACTACGCGACATTCCCTCCACTTATAAATCTTTTGATGGCCAAAGGGACCCTCCAGAGGCCCATCAAATGGCACCATCTATGGGAAGAATCAACGAAAACATCATCACTCTTCTTAGCATCCAGTTGCTGGGAGGAGATGCCCCTCTGGCTCCCTACCTCGACCTCCCTAAAATACTATTCCTTAAAACTGAAATACAAAAAGATGTACTTGTTCACAATATGTTTACAAAATACCTTTTGTAATGCAAAATAAAGTTTGTAATATAAATCGTAGTGATACATGCATTCAAGTTAGTGTGTTACAAAAAAGTATCCTATGATATATATAATTTCTAACACAACTTCTGATGCAATCAATTATTAAATATTGATATAATACGAAGAACAAGTTGTACAATAGAGTTTGAAAGTAAAATGACTATCATAGAAACTAGCAAAAATAAAAAAAATAAAATCCACACTAGAAAAGTGTTCGCAACTACACAGCTTCAAAAAAAGAATAAAAATATCCAAAATATTGTAATCATTCCATCCCATGTCATAGGTCTTCATGCAAATTGTCCCCTCTGAAGTGAAAAAAGAAAAAAAAGGTTAGAATGTTTATCAAACTTGTATGAGATAGGGAGAAAAAAAATTTACTTTGAGTACTCGGAAGCTGAAGGCGATTATTTCTTTGGGCAATTCCACAAGTCATGTCCAACATTGAACTTCAGGCAATATTTACATTGGCATCCTTTGCCTTACTTTTGCTCTGAAATGCGCTTCAACCTACTACTGCCTAATTTTGGTCTTCCACTGTTACCACTACCCTTCAGTTTTGCAACTTTGGGTTCTCTGATCTTTATGCAATCAACTTGTGATAAATTGATAGATCGTGAGATAGGTGAAATTGCATCAGAGGGGGGGGTGAATAGTGAAATTATAAAATATTGTAATACAAAAAATTCAATCACAAAATGTGGCACCAGATTTTTAGGTGGAAACCCAAGATGGGTGAAAACCACCACCTAAGCCAATCCCTTGACTTAGGATTTTCGATCACAAGGTGATCAATCCACTAACCATACTACTTAAACGAGGGTAGTGTACCTCAATTACATATCCCATCTCCGATCCCTAAACGGAGGTTTCTCCCTTCAAAATGAGAAGACGGGGACCCGACAGGCCGGATACCCAAAGTACAAAAATAAGAAGTAAAACAACACCTATAGAGCACCCCAATACTTTAATTACTTTCTTATCTACTAAGCATGAAAAGAACTCCCTGAGGATTTGCAGAACGGAGTGAGCCAGGAGTATGGATCTGCCCTTGATTAGAGTGTTGGCACAGCACAAGGGCAAGATGTAACTTAGAGTAGTGAGCAAGTGATTTTTCTAATGAAATTGTATCTCAAGAGGTGTGTTTTGCCTAAGAAGAGTTGTAGTCTATTTATAGGCAAGTTTGGAACCTTCAAGAACACTTGAGAGAGTTCTCCTAGCCGTTGGAGACAAATCCCAAGAGATTAGGATGAAATCTACCACAAATTAGGGTAATGATGAGTCTAACAACAATATCAGACGTCTAATTTTATGATCAGACGTCTTATAGGATGTCTGATTATAATTTTGGTCGTCTAATACTGTAACCCATCCTGAACTAACTCCATTGGATCGAAAGAAGGACGTCTAATATTTTCACATAAGACATCTAATTAAGTTATTGGACATCTAATAAAGGGTGGATTCGTTCCTATTTTTATCAGATCTAAATAGGGTTCTAGATTTAAAGGATCAGAAGTCGCTATGGACGTCTGAGGGAATCACCAGACGTCTGGAAACCAAAAAGACTTCGCTACAATTTCTGACAAAAGATTTTATGGCCATAATGAGATATGCACAGAAATACATGGACAATGGTCCAAAGGTAGATGCCTGGAAGCTTGTCCAAACGTTTGAAAATACATTTTTGCCTACGAAGATAGCTGCTTAGTCTAACGATTAGTCTGAGGACGTCCAGGTAAAGTATCAGACGTCTGGATGAGGTTATGGACGTCTGATAGAGGAGTTCTTTGACTGATGTTCATGAAGACAGAAGCTGAAGGCTGAACTATAGGAAGTTAGACGTCTGGAAAATTTGTCAGACGTCTTAAAGTTGAAAATCAGACGTCTGACCATTGTTCTAGGCGTTTGATAAGAGTCTAAGTGTTTGGTTTTTGTTTCTAACTTATCCTAAGTGTAGAGAGCCTAAGTTAACTATTTATAGGTTATGTTTGGGGGCTCTTTACAATATTTCTAGACTCAAATAAAATGAAAATTATAACCTTTGAAAGTTTACATGAAAAAGCCTATGACCTAATACTTATGCTACATATCTTCATGCTTTTAATCTCCCATCTTAGAAAACTTTATGAAACCTGCAAATATGTTATTACAGAGAGAAACAATATGCTACGTTTATTTTTTATTTCATTTTCTTCATTTTGTTAAATCATCAAAATATTATATATGAGTAGTTGAACTAACAATCTCCCCCTTTTTGATGATTTTCAAAATATAGTTGTAGGTTCTTATTTTCTCCCCCTAAAGTTTGTACTTAGTAGTCTATATCTATTTGAGAAGTTTGTTTTTATATTATTCCCTAGGTTCTTACCTACATTCTTCTCCCCCTTTTTGAATATCATCATGAAGGGTACTTAGAGGGAGTTGAAACCCAAAGTACAAGAGTGATATCTACAAAATGGAGTGCATTAATAAAATTGCATGCTTAAAAGATGACAAGGCATTAAAGAAAATTGATTAGGAATAGAAACATTTAAGCATGGACTAGCTATTGCTCCTAAAAATATTTCTTTTTGAAAAAGGAAAGGGTAGTTATCCAGTATGATAACTACCCAAGAATATATATAATAGAATCAACAATATCCATCAATATAACAGACAGACGCCAAGGTCCCCCACTCACAAGGAATCAACCCAAAGAGTAAACAAGGAGTTAATAGACTCAACAAAATTCTTCACGTAAGGTCTCTAGCCCCTGAAAACAACCGCATTCCTGCCTGTTTATCGCGCTTGATCGGGTTTTAAAAGATAATACGTTGTAATATAGCCGACAAAGCATTCAAACAAATAGAGAATTTTATTACTCGAAAAACTAGAGTATCCGAGGTCGAACACAGGGAGCAATCTCAGTACTTTTAAAACTAAGGAATACACCTTTTAAATGAAGAACAATTGATTCAAAGAGAGAGTTATAAAAAGAATTGCTAAAAGATAACAGGATTAGACGTCTGATTTCTGTATCAGACGTCTTAAATGCAACTATTCTTCTTCCTGTTTTGATTCTACCTTGGCCTTCTCTGATTTTTGCTTGCTCTTCTCTCTTCTGCCTTCTTCTTCTTCGTAGGTTCCTTCTTGTTTTCTTCTGATCTACAGGTCTTCTTCTTCCTTGAACTTCTCCTTCCTGCCTTTGCTTCTTTTCTCTTCTGTCTTCTTCTTTTTTTCTGCAGTCCTTCTTTCTTTCTTCTCTTCTCTTCTTCTTCTTTTTGTCTGCAGTCCTTCTTTCTTCCTTCTCTTCTCTTCTTCTTCCTTGCGGCTAAGTCTCCTTTCTTCAACGCCCAGCCTGCCTGCATAGGAGAGCAAAACCTACCCTGTTCCTCTACCTACACGTCCCTCTCTCTCTCTGAAATTCACTCAATGACGCTCTCCCAGAGCCACGGGTAATCGGGTCGGATTTTGCACCCGGGACCAGGCGCACCGGCAGGTGGGTGATGCGCGAGGAGTGCTCAGGTTGGGTCGGGTCGGAGCCCACCAGATCTGCGAGGTGAAACAGCAGACGAGGAGAGCGTGGGATAAGGTGAGGGACCTCACCCCTGTGCGTTCGGAGGCAACGAGGTAATATCACAAAAACAATTTAAAGTATACCTGCGCTTCGCGTTTCGCCGAAGTGGGACTATTGGCTCTGCCCCACTCCCGCGCGCACCTGCAGAGCCTTCGTGCAATCGCCACAACTGCAGACATCGCTGCGCTTCGAGCTGGACTTAGATGCTTCGCACTACTATCCCGAATACACTGCACCTGAAGATTGGAGAACCTGACGCCTAGAGCTGCTGAAGCTTGGAGCTGCTCCAACCGTTAATGGCGGCAGGGCTGAAATCCTGTCAAACACAAATACGGCCTATTGGCCTAATAAAACCAGCTGGGCACCTTCGTCGTGGCACGGCGAAGGTGGTGCACGGTGCTACAAGTCATGGGACGACCTAGGCGTGTGTGCCTAGGTCGTCCTGTGACCGAAGGTGTGGGTGAGTTCGGGGGGCTGTGGTGGAGGCGTAGAGGGATGGTGGATGGGCGGAGAGTGTTCCTTGTGGTGAGGCGGAGCTTATGAGACGGTTGGCGAGCCGCGTGGAGGGTCGGAATGGTGGGGGCGGCTCACCGGAGGTCGGTCGGTGACGTGGAATATGAGGGTGGTCAGCGACAGTCGAGGGGCAATTAAATGAAATAAAAGGGGGAAAAGAGAGAGGGGAAGATGGAGAAGGTATCTGGAGTGTTCTGGAAGGGAGGGAGGCAGGGGAGTGGACGGCGCGAAGTTGCCGTCGTCGAAGAAGAAGAACCCTGAGGGAGAGAGTGGCGACGAGGACGTGGTCAGGAGAACGCGCGCTTGGTACTGCGCGATGCGGGAGAAAGAGGCGAAGTGGACTCTACTGCTGGTATGGCAGCAGAGCGACGAGAAGGAGGGGAGGAGGTCGCCGGAGCTTGCCGGTTCCTTGGTCGGAGATGGAAGAGAGGAAAATTTGGGGGAATCTCCACCAAAACAAGTCTGAAGATCAGCGGCCGGGTTTGGGGATCCTTTTATAGGTGCTGGCCGAATGTTCTAGTGTGCGGAGGGCTGCGCAATTATCTCCGACGGTTCGCCAGAGAAGGAAAGAGGGTGGATACCCAAATCCCTCGTGCGTTCGCACGAGAGATTGGGTTCACACCAGAGATCGTGATTGGCCTTAGATGGAAGGGAATTCCTTAGAGAATCTCCCTTCCATTTCTGGGAGGGGATCTCTGAGGAATCAGAGAGTATTCCCTCTCTAAACCTCGCCGAAGGTCGGTTCTGCCCTAACAATGGCGGCAGGACCTGATTGCAAAGGTGGCGAGGAAACTAGGGGGCTCTCTACGAGGATTTTCAAAAGATAGGGACCAAATTGTGATTTAGGTGTACTAAATTGCAAAGTATGTCAAGATGGCATCCCATTAGGTCAAAATTTTGGTAAAAACCTAATTTGGACCTAAGGAATCCAATGGTAAAGTTGGATTTTAGGTTTGACCTCGTTTGACTGGATATTTTACGTAAAAACCCAAATTAGGTCAATTAATGAGCTAGGACCCTATTCTAGGTCAAACTAGGTTCCAAAGGCCAAATTAAGTGTTCTAAACCCTAGAGGATATTTTTCCATGATTTTTAGAGGATTTACTTGATTTTTATCCTAACCGGAACCTTGTTGATTTAAGCAAGTCTATTTTAGGGTTACCAAATGTCATTTAATTCCTAAATTGCACATGAACCCATTTCTGATTGAATTAACCCACTTTTTATCTTATTTAGACCATTTAACCTATGTTTTGCCTCTGAGAAATCCCGTTTATGCACTGTAATGGTAAAATTACAGTTTTAACCTTTAATTCATGTTTTCTTCTCAGAGCACTTATTCCTTCATTTAGGCCTTCTTCTAGGTTATGTAGGAGCTTTTATCTTCTTTATTGGGTCAAAATGAGCTAGCTATGGCTCATGATGAGGCTCTCATCATACCCCCATGCCTAGCTTTTGCTAGTCCCTTAGCAAAATTTCAAGGTTTTAACTTCCGTTCTAGACCCAGAGTGTCCGTCAACAATCATGATAAGTGCTTCTCCTTTTCTTTTGTGATTAGGTAGGAATGCCGATAATAGGCCTAGAGGTACTCAAGTACCAACCAAAATCCGGACCTGACCCGCTTTAGCCTCAGTCCTCCGCAAAGGTTTCTACGGCCCACAAAAACTAACCTAGGGTTTGTTGGACTCCGCGATTAAAGCACCCGTGCTTGAGACATTTTTAGCCTAAGTTCAGTTTGCAGTGCGTTTTTTGTAAGAGAGAGATAGAAGATTTATTTGTTTGGAGAGCTTTTCTCTCTCTTTTCTTTTTATTTCTAGCTTCGGATTAGCTTCTCAACACGGTCTGTATCGGATTCCTCGTCCCCATCATCAATCCTCAAGGGTCCCTGGCTTTCGAGATTTCGAGATAATCCCACCCATGGCAACCCCCAGAACCCTGGCTTTCGAGATTTCGAGATAATCCCGCCCATGGCATTCCGTGGCCGAATTCAGACCCTGGCGATCGACATTTCGTGATAATGCCGCCCATGGTATCTGAACCAACAGAGTGCTTACATGCCCCCAGTAGGATATTTAAATATCCTAAGAGACAAGCACCGAGGAGACGATATGTTGTTACGCATCTTCGAGGGGAATTTCTCGTCTCTCCGCGCTGGGAACTTATCCAAATCAACTTGTGTTTATTGGCCGCTCCTAATCTAGGTGACTTTTTCAGAACATTAAACGCTTTTGCGTGATTTGAATGTTTATGCGCACTGAACCTGACTGTGTGTGAATTTGGGATGCTTAGGTTACCGAATCCCGCAAATCGGAGGTCAGTTAACGAGGCCGAATACTTCCTAAGCCTTAGACCTAATACTCAAGCTTCGCATTTTTCTCAACCTCTTGAGGTTATCCAGATTTTAACGGATACGTGAATTTTTAAGCTAACAAATCTAGCCCAAGAGGCCTAAGACCAGCGTTCCCACTAATCTCTTGTTAGGTCTCCTTAGCACTTTTTCTTTTTCTTGATTTGGTCTAGAACTTCAGTTAACCCCTTAATCTTTTACTAATGACTATTTCTTTTCATTTTCATTTTGTGCTCCTTTTTGTCATTTTACTCTTTTCCTCTTCTCATTTGTATGACCCTGAATTGTTCCTCCCCTCCTTCAAGTCTCTCTTTTTTTTTTTTCATTGAAACCCTTTCTTGATATGAATTTTCCTGACATTTTGCACTTTCATACCCCCCCATGCCTAAGATTTGCAATGTCCCCATTGTAAATTAGGTGGGTTCGATTTCAGCTTAGTTCATGCATTAGGACAGGTGTGTGGTGAGTGAATGGGTCGAAGTGACTTATTGCGAACGATTTCTAATCTCGGGTAGGGATACCTGAGGTGAAGTCAGTTGTTCTAATGGATGAACCCTAAAGTGCAATATGAATTCCACATAGAGATGTCAGAAAAGGTTTCAGGTTTTTCAAAGAATGACGGGTTGCCTCCCGTTAAGCGCTGAGTTTTCGCCATCGGCTGGGTGCAATGAGCTCATGAGGAATGGAGGGTAGAGGATGACTCAGCCAAATCCATATCGGTCATGTCAATGAACGGCTTGAGTCTCTGACCGTTCACGACAAAGGGTTCAGAATCATGGCTGAGTGGGATGATTTCAATGGCTCCATTTCCGAAGATTCGTCGGACTAGGTAGGGTCTGACCCACTTAGATCTTAGCTTTCCTGGGAATAATTTGAGTCGGGCATCAAAGAGTAAAACCTTTTGACCAGGATGAAAGACCTTTCTAGAAATGTGTTTGTCGTGAAAAGCTTTAACCCGCTCTTTGTAAATTCGCGAGTTCTCATACGCGTCATGGCGTAATTCATCGATCTCGCTCATTTGAAGTCTTCTGTGGGTTCCAGCCTTAGAAAGATCTAGATTACAAGTTCGTACTGCCCAATAGGCTTTATGCTCCAACTCGACGGGGAGGTGACATGCCTTCCCATATACTAGTCTGAAGGGAGACATTCCTAATTGGGTCTTGTGGGCGATCCTATAGGCCCACAATGCTTTCGGAAGCTGAGAAGACTAATCTTTTCTATCAGGTCGAACAGTAACCTGAAGGATCTTCTTGATCTCTCAGTTAGATAGCTCAGCTAGACCATTAGTTTGGGGGTGGTAAGGAGTAGAGATTCGATGTAACACCCCGTATTTGGTCATTAGTGACCTGAACTGAGCGTTAGTGAAATGGGTCCCTCCGTCGGAAATTATAGCACGTGGGATCCTGAACCTTGAGAAAATGTTTTGATGAATGAATTTTATAACAACTTTGTGATTGTTGGTTCGGGTCGGAATGGCTTCTATCCACTTGGAAACATAGTCAACTGCGAGTAAGATGTATTCGAAGCCATCCGAGATTGGGAAGGGTCCCATGAAATCAATCCCCCAGACATCAAAAATTTTGCATACCAAGATCGGCTGTAGAGGCATCATGTCTCGATGGCTCATGTTGCCCAGAGTCTGGCAACGGGAACATGCCTTACAGTGATCGTATGCATCTTTGAAAATTGTGGGCCAGTAAAAGCCACACTGGAGGACTTTTGATGCGATTTTGTGTCCTGAAAAATGTCCACCGCATGCTTGGTCATGGCAAAATGAGAGTATGTCTTTGATATCTACTTCCGTGACTCACCGTCGAATTATCTGATCAGCATCAATGCGGAATAGATACGGGTCTTCCCATAGGTAATACTTGACATCGGATTGCAATTTGTCCTTTTTGGCCTTCGACCAATCGGACGGAATCTAATGTGATGCTAGGTAATTAACTATATCAGCGAACCATGGAAGACTTGTACTGATAGTCAGGAGGTGCTCATCAGGAAAGTGTTCTGTGATAGGTCCGAAAGGGTCAATTATTTTAGAAGGAAGGCGGGACAAGTGATCAGCTATCACATTTTGCTTTCCCGCCTTGTCGCGAATCTCAAGGTCAAATTCTTGCAATAGCAAGATCCATCGGATTAATCAAGGTTTCGCGTCCTTCTTTGCAAGGAGATGCCTCACAGCTGTGTGATCCGAGTATATGATAACAAGGGAACCCAGAAGGTATGATCTGAATTTTTCCAGGGCAAATACTACAGCCAGCAGCTCTTTCTCAGTAACCGTATAGTTACGCTGAGCCTCATCCAGTGTTTTGCTGCCGTAGTAAATGACCACAGGTTTCCCGTCAATTTTCTACCCCAAAACCACTCCTATAGTGAAGTCAGATGCATCGCACATGATATCAAAGGGTTGAGACCAATCAGGGGACTGTAGGATCGGGGCTTGGGTGACTCGGTCACGTAGGACCTCAAATGCTTGAGTGCATTCCTTGGAAACTTCGAAAGGCACATCCTTGGAGAGAAGATTGGTCAGGGGGCGCGCGATTTTGGAGAAATCAAGGATAAATCGACGGTAAAATCCGACGTGCCCCAAAAATGATCGGATGTCCTTAATCGAGCTAGGTATAGGGAGCTTGGAAATCAGGTTAACCTTAGCTTGATCCACTTGGATGCCTTTCTCCGAGATTAAATGTCCCAGGACAATTCCCTCAGGCACCATGAAATGGCTCTTTTCCCAGGAAAGAACCAAATTCACCTCGATGCACCGCCTGAGTATTTGGACCAAGTGTTGGAGGCAATCGTCAAATGATTCTCCAAAAACTGAAAAGTCATCCATGAAGACTTCCAGATAGTCACCTACCATATCTGAGAATATGGCAAGCATGCACTGCTGAAAAGTTGCAGGTGCATTGCAAAGATCGAATGGCATCCTTCGAAACGCGTACGTCCCGAAGGGGCAGGTGAATGTGGTCTTTTCTTAGTCCTTTGGATGGATTGCCACCTGATTGTAACTGGAGTACCCGTCAAGAAAGCAGAAGAACCTATTTCCCGCTAGTTTTTCGAGGATCTGATCAATAAACGGTAGTGGGAAATGATCCTTCTTCGTGGAGGAATTGAGTCTTCTGTAATCAATGTAGACTCTCCACGAGTTAGCTATTCGGGTAGGAATGACTTCTCCGATTTCAGTCATGATGATGGTAAGTTCTGCCTTTTTGGGCACCACTTGTATTGGACTCACCCAACGACTGTCGAAGATCGGGTAGATGATCCCTACATCTAACCACTTTATGATCTCCTTTTTCACGACCTCCTGTAGGTTAGGGTTTAGGCATCTTTGCATTTCTCTTGAAGGTCGTGCACCTTCTTCTGTGTAGATTCGATGTGTGCAGTATGAAGGGCTTATACCAGTCAAATCATCGAGAGTCCATCCAATGGCTCTACGATGTTGCTGGAGAACAGAAATCAAACGGAGTTCCTAGTCAGGTGTGAGTCGAGAGTTGATAATCACAGGAAACGTCTGATTTGAATCCAAAAACACGTACTTCAGATGTTCGGGAAGGGGCTTGAGTTCCATGACAGGATTGTCAGCAGCAGCGGGTGGTTCGGGGTTTGTATCAGGAACAATGGTAGGAGTCATAGGTGTGTCTAGATCATGTTCGCACTCCTCTGTTAGCGGGTTTTGATTCTCTAGTGGTTGATCAGGGATAATCAGGTTGTCCTCTATATGCAATTCAACAACCACGGCTTTGGTATCACATATTTCCTCTATAACCACGCAATTAATCCCTTGTTGGGCCTTAAAAATGTCAATCTTCAGGTTTTGATTCCCAAATTTTAATTCTATCTAGCCCTCTTCGCAGTTTATGTTGGCCCTAGCGGTGGCCAAAAAGGGTCTCCCTAATATGATTGGTGTGTCCCTTGGGTTCTTAGGTGCATCCATGTCCAGTACTATGAAGTCCACCGGGAAATAGAAATCTCGTACCCTAACAATGACATCCTCGAGTATTCCTTTAGGTGACTTGATGTATCTATCAGCTAACTGCAATATCACCTCAGTGGGTTTAAGTTCAGATTCTTCAAGGTGGTCGAGGAGGGATGTAGGTATTAAATTTATGGAGGCACCTAGGTCTAGTAAGGCTCTATCAAATTGGGTTTCACTAATTTTACAAGAAATCAAGGGAGTTCCTGGGTCTTTAGCCTTGGGTGGGAGTTTGCTCAAGATGACAGAGCTGGCTTGCTCTGACAGTACGATTGGATTCCCATCCTTGGTTCGTAGCTGTTGAACGTGTTTTTTGCGAATCGCTACGCTTACGTGTTTGGTTTTGGAAAACCTGTCGTTGTAGTTTGAAAGCGAAGAATTCGTGTTCAACAAATAAAATTTATATCGAAAAAGAATTCCGAGTCGAACACAGGGAGGCTACGTTGATCTATATTCGCAATTATATTTTTTTAGGATTTTTGTTAAGCAAGGTGATATAATTACAATGGAGCTATCAAACTAAGAGAGAGAGAGAGAGAAAGAGAACATGCATTCAATATTTCAATTGTTTATAAAAGTTACACTAGAATGCGGAAAATCAATTACACTATAAAGCAGGAAAATTCTACGCTAGAAAAGCTGTAAATAAGAATGGGAGAGAGAAGTTATCCTCCTCGACGATTGCTTGGAGGACGAGCCGGACGAGATGACGCCTGGAGGAAGGAGAACGAAGCAGGACGAAGGAGGACGAAGCAGAAGAACGGGAACCGAGTAGCACGCCGTCGTCGTCGCGGGATCCACTTCCGAAGGGAAACGAAAATTGGACTTTATCTTGCAAGAAGCATCCCGGGTGTGGGACAAGCTTCTTTTGAGCTTTGGAGGGGTAGAGAGGAGAAAGAAGGGATGAGAATTTCTTATGGAGGGGGTCTGCTTTTATAGTTGCAAGGAGTGGGGGCAAAATGGACATTACAACTTCAAAACAATAAATAAGGGGTCTTTAGTGATGGATAAATCCGTCACTAAAGCCCTAACGTGGGCGCAGCTTTCGCACCCATGCGTGCCTCCTCGCCTGCCCGCTCATCAACGTCCACGCACGTCCAGCGCTTTTTAGCGGTCCGATCGCGAGATCGGACGGCTTAAGATGCGTCCGCGCCCGCTGCGTTGCGTGCCCCCCGCGCGTCTAATTGCGCGTCCGATTGCGCACCTAATCGCGCGTCGACGCTATCGGGCGCGTGCGGCCGTCTGATCTCCATCTGACGCTCCACCCGCGCCCAATCGCTCATGCCTGCCGCTCCTCGCCACGGCTCGAACCCGCGCCCCGCGCTCGCGATAGCACGCTCGACCCCTGCGCTATAGGGCGCGAATGGTTGAGTGGGCGCTTTTAAATACGAGCGCCCACAACTGTTGGATTAAGATCCAACGGCGGAGAGTGATTGGGCGCGGGGGCCTTCACAAGATGAAGCGGCCGCTGGGCGGCTGAGATGGCACCACGTGGCGCTATCTTGGCCGTCCATCTTCTGGAAGTTGTAGATGGTGCCACGGATGACGGATTGACTCGATTTTTATGTCGTTGGGCTGCGATCGTCGATCCGAATGCATCCGTGCGGTCGGATTTATCATCTGAAGTGCGGATTTACACCATCCTGGCCCTTGATCTTCTAGGGTTCCCAGGTCATTATCTAATGCTACGGATGCCTGATTAGGGCGATCTTGGAGTCGTTGAACTCCAATCGTCACCCTGATCACATCCATATGGTTGGATCTTTGATCCGAGGCCCCAATAAAATGTTTGCCTTGTCCAAGCACATAAAAGGAGACACTTAACCTCCATTTTATTCAAACTACTCTAAATGCAAGATGATGCATGTAATGCAATATTTATATCATGAAATGCAATCCTATGCTTAAGAACATGCATAAATAGACATTTTAAGTAGTGTAAATGTGTTTATATCAGCAGCTTACGTTTAGGGGTACATATGTCTTTCAAGAATCTTGCGTAAGCCGGTATGTGGCGAATTGCATCCATCAATGGGATGTTTATCTGGACCTGTTCAAAGAGCTTGACTAGATCCTCCTTGGGAGCTGATAAACGCCAGTTTATCATCATTTTTATGCTTTAAAACTAACCTAGCTCTTAGGATTTTACTCTGCAAACGGGTTTTTGGGCTGCATTTAGGCATAAATTAGGATAGGCATGCATTGCATTTTTTATTGTCATTTTAATGAGTTTTTGTGAGTGTTAGGGATGTACAGATGCACAGATCCCTAAAACCCTAGCACTCAAGAAGGCAAATGGTGAAGGAGAAGCCCAGACTAGCTGGAACTCAGCCTAATCCAGCTCACCTCAGCTTGATCCAGCTCACCTCAGCTTGATCTAGCTCACCGCAGCTGGAACCTAGCTTACTTGAACTAGGGTTAGCTCATCCCAGCTCCATTCAGCTAATCTCAGCTGGATGGCAGCTCAAGAGAGTTCACCTTAGCTCATCCTAGCTCAAGTCAGCTCAGATCCAGCTCAACTTAGCTGAGTCTAGCTCATCTCAGCTCCCACTAGTCCACAGGGAGCTCTAGCTAGCTCGGCTAAGTTGACAGGAGTTCACCCCAGCTCAGATCCAGCTACATCCAGCTCCACTCAGCTCCAACCAGCTGAAGAAGAATTCATCCCAGCTCAGGAAGCTCAAGTCCAGCTCACAAGGACTCAGCTTAGCTCAACTCAGTTGAGCTAAGCTACCTTAGCTGCCTCAACCAGCTTGATTCTCCCCGGGAGCACCAGACCCAGCTCACCTTAGCTCAGTATGGTAGAAGCTAGCTTACCTTAGCTCGGCTTAGTAGCTAGCAAAGAACTAGCAAGCTAAGCCAGCTAGAATAGCTCCATGCCAGCCTCTTCAGCAGCAGCCAGCTCCAAATTTTAGCTCCAGACTTCTCCTCAGCTCCTCCCTCCAAACCCTAGCTCCAACACCTTCTCCTCTACTCCTCCATTAGCTAATCTAGCTTAGCTTAGCTTAACTTAGCTATGCTCCAACTTCCTTGGCTTGTACTACCCCAAAAACCCACCTACCAACTCTACCCAACTAGCTCCACCTAAGCTCCACATAAGCTAACCTACTTGGCACCAACCTAACCTACCCACCACCTCCAAAAGACACCTAAAATTGGCGCCAAAAACTACCCATAACCACCCCTTAATGGCGCCACTTTTCCCTCCAAAATCCCCCCCTCATCTCCACCACACAATCCTCCTTGAATCCATCTCCACCATCCACCTAACCCTCCTTCTAGAAGACCCCATGTTGGCGCCAACATGGGGGTGTCTCTCCACCACCAAAAGACACCAACACCACCATAACCACCCCCTTTAACACCCCTTGGGGTGGCGCCAACTCACCCTAGCCATAGGATCACCAACCACCCTCATCCTTCCATCCTAGCCCTCCATTTCAAGGGGCACCTTAACCCCCCATCCTATTCTATAAAAAGCCACCACCTACCACCATTTTGGAGCATCCTCCCTTAGTGTATTTTCTACCTACATCCACCTATACCTACGCCCAAGGAGAAGGAGTAGAGAAGGAGATTAAAGGGGCACACCACCAGCCCTTTTGGTGCCTTCTTCTCCCCACTCTCTTCAACTTGGGCCACGCCAAGGAGGAGGACTCTCCCACTTCAAGGAGGACGGCCAGGCAAAGGAGAAAAGCTTAGGGTGGACATCCACCCTTGGAGAGAAACTTAGGGCACGCCCCCTTAGGGCTTGCCTTGGAGGTCATCACCTTGGCGAAGTTCTGCAAGGAAGGAGTTGAAGGATTCTTTTCAAGCTTGGGAGCCACCAACCTTGGAGCAAGAAGCCCTCTTCTTCACCATCTATCTAGAGGATTTGTGTTTTATCTTCTTATTTGCAATTTTCTAGTAGTACAAGCTTTCCTCTACTAGGCCTTTTGTAAAACACTTTATCAATTATCTAGTTGCCTTCTTTGCAATTTTTTTTGTTTGCATTTCTATTAGCTTATTTTCAGCATTCTTCACTCCCTCTCCCTAATTATTCTAGGCCTCCACTTTCCTAGAGTGAGCTTAGGGAGAGGTTCTACTTGCCACTTTAGAGTAGTTTACTTAATTGGAAGTGTAAACACTTTTCCCGCCATAATTTCGCATGTTGCCTTAGTTCAAAAACAAAAAAAAAATGGTATATTGAAAATTACCAAAAGAAAGTTGAGATATATTCCAAGCAAGAGAATCAATTTTGCAACCATATTGACTCCTTGGACGACCCTAGATACTTCCCTATCTAGGATTATAAATTTAAGAGAGAAAGCGGATTTACGCGTTACAACGACCTAATTAACAAACCGCGTGAAATCGCTATCACTTTTTGGCACCGTTGCTGGGGAGGCACGGCTTTGCATTAACTCATTTTCTCTTGCTTGAAGTGGATCTCATCCCCTTCTCTTTCTTTCTTTTGTGTGTGTAGGAACTACAGCGGGAAAGCGGGAATCTGGAAGCGAGAGCTTAAAGATCCTTTTCTTCCCGCGAAAATTCAGGTTGGTTCCTCTTTCTAGTCACATAATTAATTAAAACTACCAAAAATATATTAAACTTGGCTTTCAGGACCCTAAACACTTAAATTAAGTGGAGTGGTGCATTTTAAAATCATTGTTTGCTTGTATGCTTCTTTAGCACCATTCCATTGCAAGTATTGGTGTTCTGTTTTTCGGGTCTAGATTTCTGTCCAGACTTAAAAAATCGATTCCTAACACTGCAGGCCTCATAAAATCATAAAATTTCATAGAGTGATTCCCAATTAAGTTTGGAACATCTGTTCCAAATTTCAGATCAATTGGATTTGTATTTAATTTTTAAAAATTCGTGGATTACAGAGGGGTCACACCCTCTAATCTTCCTATTTTGCTACTGTCCGTGAATTTTCAGAATTTTTATACTCATCCAATTTTTGTGAAATTTATCTTGTTGGAATCCCTGTGAAATTTTACATATCATATAAAATCATAAAAATTTTCTGAGGTCGGTGGTAATACTGAAAAGTCTATAATACCCACGGGTATTATTTCTGGACTTTGACACCAGTACAATTAAAAATTCAAAACTATTATCAAACAAATTCCTAAAATCTTACAAAAATCTTTTCTGGAATCCTTGTTTGATTTTCTTCAAAGTAGTGGTGTTGTTTGACTTGTTTGGACCACTACTTAATTCTGAAAGCTAAAAATAATTCATTGGTAGTTAAATTTCTGTCTCAGGGATAATTGGTTTAGGGTTTCTTCTTTCTCTTTAGAGACTCAATTAAAAGGAAATATACAGTCACACATACAACTTGTCTTTCCTTTGATTGTGAACTTTCAAACTTGTTTGAAAACTTAAAGAGAAAAACCCTAAAATTCATTTAATTAAATCACATCCTAAAAGACAAAAATATAAAAAAATTGTGTGACAACTTGATTTTCATTGGAGCCACTCTCCAATTCCTGCACACACACGAAAAAATCAAATAACAGGGCAACAACCCAATAAACGCCCTCCACATTCCGTGTGCACTATAGAATCCTAGACCTAATTAAAATTTGTAGCAACTTGACCCCTAAGGCTTTATCAACTTAGGCTTGCTATTTAGGTCTTAAGTTTTCTTTAGTTAGTACCAATTCTGTCATCTATATCTGGTGTTCAGGCTGAGGGGCCGTGTCAAACGACCAAGCGCGGGTTTGTACAAGCACCTGGGGTTTTCCCTGGGAAACGTTTGGGCCCAAACCTCCCCTTAAGCAACTTGGCTAGATTTGTTGATAGAACGGGTATTCACTATTGACTACTTATTTCCTATATAGACCAAGTCTTAGGTTATTATTAGGGAGTCACAATTAAGTTAGGTCTAGTTTTTGTTTGTTTGAATTGCACACTTTCTCTCATCTCCATCTCTTCTCCTCCCCTCCCGTTTCTTCCATTTTGCACGGGCGGCGGTCCAAAACTCCACACTTGGAGGGACCACTTGATTTTGCCTCCCCAAGAAAAGACTTTTCTGCATTCTTCCTCTTCTTTTAAAATGGAAAATAAAAATTGGTCCTTTAACCCACATGCTAATTTTTCTTTCCCCTATTCTTCCACCCAGGAGCTTCTTAATCAGGCCCCTCCACCTAATTTCTACTCTATCATGGCTCAGCTACAAGTTAAGCAACAACAGTTGCATAAGGATTTAACAAACCTGGCCAACCAAGGGAATCCTGCCACACCTGCCCAAGCTCCACACATTCCACATCTCACCCCTTTTAACACCCTCAAGAGAGAAAATCTGCATAAATCCCATGCTGAGTATAATTGTTATTCTGAGGCTTTCTATGGTTCAACAGGGAATTATGTTTATCCCAATCATCACCCCACCCAAAATGTCCCTACCATCCAGGAGAAATTGAAAAATTCCTCTAATGGGGGGGATTATCCGACCCACTCCTGGACCAATTCGGTTCCACACCAACAAGAGAACCCGTTTGGAGGGTATGGTTCAAATCAGACTTATCAATCTGGGCAATCTCAAGAAGACATTAATGCCCAGATGATGAAAACCTTGCAGGAGTTACAAAGAAAAACAAAGGAAACAACCCATCTTATTAACAATCTCAATGATCAAATTGGGGATATTCTGACTCAAAGACCTGCAGGACACTCACCATCCCAACCCACACCAAACTTTATTAATCACAGGAACCAACACCCGGGTGTCTACCAACATCAGAACCACATGATTCGGCCTCCTATTAACCCAATATCACAGCACCTACCCAGTTTCTTTCAACATCAGGCCCCCCTACCTCCTCTCAGTGAACACCAAGCTGCATATGCAGAGACTATGAGGAGTGAGGAAACCACCATGGATTTAAGGCCTTCTCAATCAAATGATGAAACTGATTCTCAACCAATGCAGATTGACCCCCTTAACCATAATAAGGAAGAAGAAAAAGAAACCCCAAAAACACTTGATTCAAACCCTATTTCCCACTCTCAAAAACTGCAATCCAACAATCCAAAATCAGAGCCCTCTGACCATAATTCTTTGGATTTATTTGAGCAAGTCGAGAGGAATATTCCCTTCCTAGATTCCCCCCATGCCTCTAAAGAATTTACTGCAAAAGGGCATGATCAGAATCTAGAAAGGTTGGTCCTTTCAAAGACAGCCAACTCAGTTTTTCAGAGCAAGCTGCCTTTCACAAAAAAGGACCAGGGCACATCACTTATCTCAATTGTCATAAGTGACACCATTTTTCGTGCCCCTCTCGACTTAGGTACCTCTAGTAATCTCATCCCCCCTGTCTTATTTGAGGAATTTCGATTCAGTGATTTAAAACCTACCAAGGTTCAATTTCAATTAGAAGATCGATCTACCATTCAACCGCAGGGAGTTGTTGAGGATAGTATTATCAAGGTTCGGAATTGTCTATTTCCGGTAAATTTTCTAGTCCTTGACATAGAGGTACCCAAGGCTCTCATTAATGCCATCCTTGGAAGACCTTTTCTGATTATGGCAGTAGCTAATATCAATTCTCATTCTGAGAAAATGAATATAAGTTGCAGTAATTAGACCTTCTCATTAGATTTATTTCAAGCTTCCAAGAGGTCCATTAATCACAAAATTTTTGAGGACACTGATAATAAAATGGAAGCAGTATTTGAAATGTCTATGTTGATCCAATCTCATTCATCTTTGACCACTATTGATCTAGATTTTTTTGATTCTTATTCTAAGGATAGTTATGTGGTCCAAGACTTTCCAGATCAACTAGGGTTTGACTTTCCCCCTTTTCATCTTCCTGAAACATCCACACTAACTTCACACACCCTACATCTCATTGACTCCATTCCCCATCCCTTTCCATTGGACCTATCACTCGACCCACCAGAATCTGGCAATTTACAAGCACTTAAACCATGGCCAGATTCGGGTCACTTTTCCATTTCTCTATTTTATTTTGATCCCTTTATCTTTACCACTCATCTTTTTAGGGATCTTGAGGAAGACACTTTTATTGTGGACATTCAAGTGTCCAATTATTTACATGATTTTCCGTCTTCTGTGCATACCTTCATGCCCGGCTGAATGACGTAAAAGATAGCACTGGATGAGAGGTAACCCATCATTTTTTTCTTGCTTTTCCTTTTTCTTCTTTTTCCAGGTTTTATTCATCCTAAACCCGACCGTTCTTCACTAAGGTAATTCCTTTTCCCTCCTAATGCATGAGGACATGGCATATCTTGAGCATGGGGGGGTGTTTTTAAATTTTTACGATCGATTTAGGATGTTTAAAACCTAAAAACATGCAATTTTCTTTAATTTATTTCCTGCTTGCATACCCAAAAAAAAAATGTTGAAAACTTTTTGAGGAAAAATTTTGAAATCAGGACTAAGGTCGAAAAATTCACTTCTGGTACAATGGGATTTAATCTTTAACAAACTAAGGATGAGGATATGGATCTGATCATTAGAATTCCAGGGTCTATTTTAGACTAGATCAGATATCCTTCTCTAAAATTCCACCTGAACTCATGATAGTTCAGGTGACTTGATCCTATTTTGTAATATGGAAAGTATTTGACTTAGTTTTTGATTCAAAAGCCTGCGGTTCTTGAAAAACTTCTTGTGTCAATTTTCACACACAAGCCAACACTTAAAAATAACTAAAAATTTGAAAAAACTCCCTTGTTTGGATTTAGTAAAAGTCTGAAGCAGATCATTGGTTTGAGTTCCCACCGTCGAGAAGAAGGAAAAAAACCTTCTTTGAGGACACGATGTCAACATGTTACCGCCTCGGTGCTGCTCTATATCTATATTTCATATCTTTAGACAGAGCATTAAAGCGCATTTCAGCAGCTCAAGTGTCTTGGACGGTGCTCTACCTATAGCGTCGGAGCAAGAGCTTGAGTTTGCTTGGAGCGCCCCTTTTCACCGTATCGTGTTTTGGGGTTGTGAGCTCCTGGGTGGTGTCATGGACAGTGCTATCCCGAAGTACTGGCGCCAGAGCCCCCTCGAGGAATGGTAACGGGAATGATGATACCGACACATCTGTTGTAAGACTAAGCTAAAAATAAGCATGGGGGAGAGAAAAAAAAAAAAATAATAATAATAATAACACGTCCTTATAAAGGTTGGCTTTTCACAAGCACATACACAAGGTTTTAAAGGAATTTGCAAGTTGCGAATCAGATTCACGAGCCAGAAAAATCCTAAAAACAAACATTTCAAGTCATCTGAATTAACAAGGGGTTAATTTGTGAATTTTCTGAGGATATATTGATCCCGTTCTATCTAATGGTTGGATCCAAAAACAAATCCTGATGTTTATTTTCAACAAATCCCGTATCTCCTGTGTTTTAATCTACCAAGGTCCCTTAATCTCTTTTTCTCCTCAAAAGTAAAAAAAAATTAGATTTCCCAAAAATTCCGTTTTCCAAAAAAATTAATGTTTTGCTAAGAGACTAGCAAAAGATAAGCATGGGGGTGTGATAAATGCCAGTTTATCATCATTTTTATGCTTTAAAACTAACCTAGCTCTTAGGATTTTACTCTGCAAACGGGTTTTTGGCTGCATTTAGGCATAAATTAGGATAGGCATGCATTGCATTTTTTATTGTCATTTTAATGAGTTTTTGTGAGTGTTAGGGATGTATAGATGCACAGATCCCTAAAACCCTAGCACTCAAGAAGGCAAATGGTGAAGGAGAAGCCCAGACTAGCTGGAACTCAGCCTAATCCAGCTCACCTCAGCTTGATCCAGCTCACCTCAGCTTGATCCAGCTCACCTCAGCTTGATCTAGCTCACCGCAGCTGGAACCTAGCTTACTTGAACTAGGGTTAGCTCATCCCAGCTCCATTCAGCTAATCTCAGCTGGATGGCAGCTCAAGAGAGTTCACCTTAGCTCATCCTAGCTCAAGTCAGCTCAGATCCATCTCAACTTAGCTGAGTCTAGCTCATCTCAGCTCCCACTAGTCCACAGGGAGCTCTAGCTAGCTCGGCTAAGTTGACAGGAGTTCACCCCAGCTCAGATCCAGCTACATCCAGCTCCACTCAGCTCCAACCAGCTGAAGAAGAATTCATCCCAGCTCAGGAAGCTCAAGTCCAGCTCACAGGGACTCAGCTTAGCTCAACTCAGTTGAGCTAAGCTACCTTAGCTGCCTCAACCAGCTTGATTCTCCCCGGGAGCACCAGACCCAGCTCACCTTAGCTCAGTATGGTAGAAGCTAGCTTACCTTAGCTCGGCTTAGTAGCTAGCAAAGAACTAGCAAGCTAAGCCAGCTAGAATAGCTCCATGCCAGCCTCTTCAGCAGCAGCCAGCTCCAAATTTCAGCTCCAGACTTCTCCTCAGCTCCTCCCTCCAAACCCTAGCTCCAACACCTTCTCCTCTACTCCTCCATTAGCTAAGCTAGCTTAGCTTAGCTTAACTTAGCTATGCTCCAACTTCCTTGGCTTGTACTACCCCAAAAACCCACCTACCAACTCTACCCAACTAGCTCCACCTAAGCTCCACATAAGCTAACCTACTTGGCACCAACCTAACCTACCCACCACCTCCAAAAGACACCTAAAATTGGCGCCAAAAACTACCCATAACCACCCCTTAATGGCACCACTTTTCCCTCCAAAATCCCCCCCTCATCTCCACCACACAATCCTCCTTGAATCCATCTCCACCATCCACCTAACCCTCCTTCTAGAAGACCCCATGTTGGCGCCAACATGGGGGTGTCTCTCCACCACCAAAAGACACCAACACCACCATAACCACCCCCTTTAACACCCCTTGGGGTGGCGCCAACTCACCCTAGCCATAGGATCACCAACCACCCTCATCCTTCCATCCTAGCCCTCCATTTCAAGGGGCACCTTAACCCCCCATCCTATTCTATAAAAAGCCACCACCTACCACCATTTTGGAGCATCCTCCCTTAGTGTATTTTCTACCTACATCCACCTATACCTACGCCCAAGGAGAAGGAGTAGAGAAGGAGATTAAAGGGGCACACCACCAGCCCTTTTGGTGCCTTCTTCTCCCCACTCTCTTCAACTTGGGCCACGCCAAGGAGGAGGACTCTCCCACTTCAAGGAGGACGGCCAGGCAAAGGAGAAAAGCTTAGGGTGGACATCCACCCTTGGAGAGAAACTTAGGGCACGCCCCCTTAGGGCTTGCCTTGGAGGTCATCACCTTGGCGAAGTTCTGCAAGGAAGGAGTTGAAGGATTCTTTTCAAGCTTGGGAGCCACCAACCTTGGAGCAAGAAGCCCTCTTCTTCACCATCTATCTAGAGGATTTGTGTTTTATTTTCTTATTTGCAATTTTCTAGTAGTACAAGCTTTCCTCTACTAGGCCTTTTGTAAAACACTTTATCAATTATCTAGTTGCCTTCTTTGCAATTTTTTTTGTTTGCATTTCTATTAGCTTATTTTCAGCATTCTTCACTCCCTCTCCCTAATTATTCTAGGCCTCCACTTTCCTAGAGTGAGCTTAGGGAGAGGTTCTACTTGCCACTTTAGAGTAGTTTACTTAATTGGAAGTGTAAACACTTTTCCCGCCATAATTTCGCATGTTGCCTTAGTTCAAAAACAAAAAAAAATGGTATATTGAAAATTACCAAAAGAAAGTTGAGATATATTCCAAGCAAGAGAATCAATTTTGCAACCATATTGCCTCCTTGGACGACCCTAGATACTTTCCTATCTAGGATTATAAATTTAAGAGAGAAAGCGGATTTACGCGTTACAACGACCTAATTAACAAACCGCGTGAAATCGCTATCAGGAGCCACGGGTTTAGTTATCCTTTTTCCTTTGGTCACGGCCTTAGGAAATGGGATCCTAGTTGGTTCCTCTAGGATAGGTCCAGGTTCTTGATCTGGGACAGTGGTATCTTGGATAACTATCCTAGGGTCTTGGCTATTATCAAGCTTGGAGTGGTTCGGATAATGTGGGTCTTGGGTTGTTTTACCACTACGTGTTGTTACAGAGTTTAATCTGGCCTGATTCTGGTTTGGGTTTGGTAGGAGGGGAGGCTGCTGCTGAAATCCCGCATAAGATGTCGAAAAGTCCATCCCGTCTGGCGATGGAGCAGCAGGGGCCTGATAAATCAAATGTGCTTGGCTTGAATTTGGATTCATAACGTGCTTCTGGGTTAGCACGTTATTTGGGTTGGGCAGAGGTTGCGAAGGAAGGGTGCCAGGTTGGCAGGAATTTGCCATCTGGGCCAATTGGTTGCGAACCTCTGTGATCTCGTCCTTGTGCTGTTTTTGCATTGCCGCATTTGTCTTTTGAATGTCAGCCAGTGCTTGAAGGATAAGAGTCAGTTGATCCTGGTTTTGCCCGAATTGGTAGGTGGGATTGGGCCGAGGCTGAGGCTGCTAATATGGACGAGGGGCTTGTGGACGGGGTTGATATGGTGGTCTTTGAGAATTTCCCGCCCACTGAAAGTTAGGATGGTTTCACCATCTAGGGTTGTAGGTGTTGGAGAATGGGTCATTCTGGATGGCGTTGAGGTCCTCGCAATTCTGAGGAACCTCAGGAAAGTCAGAATATGAGGGTTCAAAGTTCCCCCAACACGAGTAGAAGGGATCGAAGGTCACTCCGGTCCGAGAGGCAGACGGGGGTGGATATGGGTCCATCCCCTTAGCAGATTGGTGATATATGTTTTGCACAGTTTCCCTTGCCAGAGGAGGTCGTGCAAAAGAGTTTTGCGTAGAGGTGGCTTGCTGCAAATGTCGAGTTAGCTCGTCCACCTTCTTTTCTATGATAGAAACCTTGTCCAACCGCCTGGCAATCAATTCCAAGTCGACAGAATTGGACAGGTCCTGCATCTCATGTGTCCCTCTCAGATTTGTCGATGCGCAGGCATTCGTCCTGTCGAATAAGCTCATGGAGTCATTATTTATGGAGTTCTCGCACATGTTTTCGAGAATCTCCCACACCGTGTCCTCATGTTGACCCATGATGTTTCCTTCGCACGTTGCATTGACGAATAAACAAATATCTTCACGGAGTCCCTGGTAAAAAGACTGGACTTGTTCCCACTTAGGAACTCCGTGATGGGGACACTTTCGCATGAGATCTAAGAATCGATCCCATGCTTCGTGAAGAGGTTCTCCTGGTTGTTGAGTGAAATGAGTGATCTGGTGGCACAAGGCATTCGTCCGACCAACGGGGAAGAATTTTTTCAAAAATTCAGACTGGAGTTCCTCCCATGTGTTGATCGGACTGGTTTGAGTTTGATACCAGTGCGCGGCCTTGTCCAAGAGGGAGAACGAAAACATTTTCATGAGTAGGATATCCCGGTTTTGTACATCTGACCCGAAGGTCTGGGCCAGATGCTTGAGATGTTTAATGTGTTGGAATGGATCCTCAGAGTTAAGCCCGTGAAACTTTGGTATGGCATGAATCATATTGGGCTTCAGTTCAGAATCAGGTCCTCCAATCGGGATTCGTACTCGAGGTTCGATCGCCACCGCAGCGGGATTATAGTGATCTCGCATCATAGGTCGCTGCTGTGGGTTTACAAAGTTCTGAAAGAGATCATTAAGGCGTTGAAGTTGGTGTTCAAGGTTATTCTCCTCTTCAATGGGTTGTGCCATGATGGAAGAAGAAGGAGAACCAGGGTCTGAATCAGATGAAAGATTTATGTGGAGGGGTTGCTGCACAAACAAGGGCATCGAGGCTTGGCCTCGACGAGAGTGAATTTCTAAAGGAGGTCTTAAGGGTGGCCTTAAGGACCTCCTACCGAACATGCACCGAAGGATGTGATGAGATTAGAAGGTGCTGGACCCAATCAAGACACCCAAAAATTGTTGGGTGACTATAGAGGTTCGGGGTGGATGGACCCCTTAGTCAGAAAGGTTGTCCACTTGAGAAATACCTAGGCAGCTGACCGGTCGATCTTTCGCTTTTAAGTCGTTTGTAGTTTAATATGGTGGAAAAATCGACTAATCAATTTTTAACAAGAAATAACCACTCGCAGAGGAGCGGGTCGTATCCACAGGGAGGCAATAACGTATTAAAATTCGCGCCACTTAAAAATGTTTGTTCGGAGTCAATTTGGACAAGAACCAAGCCAAGATTGCCTTTAGATTAAGGTTTAAGAAAGAAACAATGCTGAAATGGCAATTATGAGAAACTACAGGATATTTTCCGCAATGCAGAGTGAATAGAATATGATTAAAATGTGGCAATGGCAGAAAATGTAAATTTTAATTAACGTTTTACTGTAGCAAAACAGGGGAATTTTTCCCCGTTGTCTTGCGCGACGAGGAGCCGATGGTCGGGCGTGGGAAGCTCGGAGGAGGTCCCTTGGATCAAGGGCTTCAAATCGGTGGTGGCGGCGAGTCGCGCGGCGGTCGGAGGTGGCCGGACGAGCTCCGGCGGAGGTGCTGCAGCTGGCAGCTTGCGCAGCCTGTTGGCGTGAAGTCCGCCGCCTGCTGCTACTGCGGGGGTGGCTGCTGCGGCTGGCGTGTGCGGCTGGCGTGCGCGGTGGTCGGTTGGGCGGTCTGCAGGCGGTTGTGCGTGGGTGCGCAGAGGGTCTGCAGGAGGGCGCGCGGTTGTGCGTGGGCGGTGGTCTGCAGGAGGGCGCTTGCGCGGTGGCCTGCAGGCGGTTGGCGTGTGCGGTGGAACCTGGCGTGGGCGGAGGGTCTGCGGAGGGCGCTGGCGCGGTGGAAGCTGCAGGCGGTTGGCGTGTGCGGTGGAAGCTGCAGGCGGCTGTTGGAGGATGCTGCAGGCTGGTCTGCAGGCGTTGGAGGAGAGCGCGGGCTGATCTGCAGGCGTGCGCAGGTCTGCAGCCGGTGAGCGGTGGAGGGCGCAGGCGGTCTGGTGGCCGGTTGGAGAGTGCAGGCTGAGGAAGTGGAGGTGAGCGGGTAACTTCAAACGTCTGGGAAATTTCCCAGACGTCTTAAGTTACTGAGAGGGTGGCTGATCAGTAGCTCGGTGGTGGTGGTCTGCGACGACGGCGAGGGAGTTGCACGCTAAGGTGCTCACGGTAATGCAGGCGAGCTCCGGATGGCGGTGTGGCCTGTCACACCACACGCCCACGGTGGTGGAGACTCGCCGCCACGGTAGAGGCCGGCAGTGTGGAGTGGAAGAGAGAGGTTCTCTCTGCACAGTGGTGGGTCGGTGGCGGAGGCCTCCTGAGCTCGGCTGCCTCCCTGCTCCTTTTGTAGTGTCTTGAACAAATTTGAAATCAGCGGCCGACCAGATCCACCACATCCGCTCCCCCTTGAATGGCTTCTTCACTGCATCAGCCGGGCGTTGGAGCTGCAGCCAGCCGTTCTGAAAGAAGACGAATAAAGAAAATATTATTAAAATATTAGGGTTATTTATGTATAGACCCTCAACTTCTATGTTAATAAAAACAATATACCTAATTGGTTATCTAATTAGATGAATGCTATTCTAAGCTAATTCTAAATGCACTTAAGATATGAATGCAATGTATGGATTATGTAATTAGATTAAAACTATGAATTAATCTATTTACATCCTAATTTATACTAAATAAATGTTAGAATTAACCTAATGTGTAGGCACTTAAATACTTAAATAGCCCACAACTATGGGCTAATCAAATACCCCCATGCCTAGTTTTTGCTAGTCCCTAGCAAAATTAAGCGAAACCTAGCACTCTAAGTAGACTAGTCAACTCACTTAGTCTTCCTTCAGAAGCATATTAAGTTCAGGTTCTAAACCCAAGGTCCCTAAGTAGTTGCTAAGTTACAGACTAGGTCGGCTAAAGACGAGTTGTAAGCACAAGTTTCCCTGATTTCTGACTCTACCCTAAAGTTTATTGATCCCTGAGATTAAAGCATCCGTGCTTTTGCATTGGTCCGAGTTATTTGAGTTAAAGGAATTTTTTTTTTTAATATATATACTTTTTTTTTTTTTTGATTCTCTAAGTCTAACCTCAGATCAGCTATCAACACGGTCTATGTCGGATTCATTGTCCCCATTACCATACCTCGAAGGGTGCCTGGCTTTCGATGCTTTGAGATAGCACCGCCCATAACGACCCCAAGAACTCTTGGCAATCGACACTTCGAGATAGTATCGCCCATGGATTTCTTAAGCGAATTCAGGCCTATGGCAATCGGCACTTCGAGATAGGGCCGCCCATGGTACCTGAACCGCGCAATGCGCTTACATGCCCCCAGTAGGATGGATATCCTAAGAGACAAGCGCCGAGGAGGTAATATGTTACCATCGCATCCTCAAGGTGAGTATATACTCGACCTCTCCTGCGGCGGAAACTCTTCCAATCAAAATGTGTTTTCAAGCCTTTCTTAAGTCAAAACTAAGAGAACCAAATCTCTTTTCAGAAATTAAGTTAATTACCAGACCAAGTGTGAACAATTTGGATGCTTGGGTTACAAGGACCCGTAAACCAAAAGGTAGAATAAGACTCCAGGTGCTACCCCACCTTTTAACTCAAACCCTAGCTTCCCTTCCTCAACCTCTTGAAGAATGGTCCGCAACTTAACTCCTACTTAAGTTTTTAAGTCCACAAAGGACCCTAAAGGTCTAAAGCTAGTAGCTTATTTAGCTTCTAAAGTTTGACCCTAAAATTAACTTAGTCTACCCTAGAGTTCTGATTTGCTTAAGACTGCAAGATCTAGCCAATTAAGCTCAAAATTTTTTTTTTTTTTTTTTTGTTCTCTTTTTTTTTTCTCTCTCTTTTTTCTCTCTTTTTTTTTTTTTTTTATAAATGCATGCTATAAACAAAATGCCTCAGGTCCTCTCTCCCATGCCTGGTTCAAACAATGTCCTCATTGAAAATCAAAAATAGCTAAAGGAAGATATTACCTGAGGCGGAGAATAGTAGGAGCTAAGGCTCCTCAAGAGTGACTTCGTCAACTAGATGGCCATCTAAAGTTATGTACGGTTTTAACCGTTGACCATTGACGATAAAGGGAGTTGCTGAAGAGGAAGGATTTTTGATCTCCACAGCTCCATGGGGGAATACTTTGGTGATTATGTAAGGCCCATCCCAACGAGATTTTAATTTCCCAGGAAAAAGCTTAAGTCTGGAATTGAAAAGCCAGACTTGTTGGTTGGGTTCAAAGGTCTTTCGAAGAATAAACTTGTCATGCAAGACCTTAGTTCTTTCTTTATAAGCTTGAGAGGTGTCATAAGCATCATTCCTCAGCTCCTCAAGCTCACTTAATTCTAGAAATCATGCCTTACCTGCCTTCTCTAAATCCATGTTAACACTTCGAATAGCCCAAAGTGCTTTATGTTCCAACTCAACAGGTAAATGGCACGCTTTTCCATACACAATCCGAAAGGGAGAAGTACCCAAAGGGGTCTTATAAGCCGTTCGACAAGCCCACAAAGCATCATCGAGCTTTTGGGACCAATCTTTCCTATCAGGTCTAACGATCTTTTCCAAAATATTTTTTATCTCCCTATTTGATACTTCAACCTGACCACTTGTCTGAGGGTGGTAAGGGGTAGCAACCTTGTGAGTCACTCCCAAACTCTTAATTAACCGATTGAAGTGGTGGTTTCGGAAATGAGGTCTCCCATCACTTATAATAGTCTTGGGGCAGCCGAAACGGGATATGATATTGGCCTTCACAAATTTCAAAACCACAGAGTGGTCATTTGTGCGCGTCGGAATGGCCTCTATCCATTTAGAGACATAATCAACTGCCACCAAGATATATTCAAAACCATGGGACGACGGGAAGGGGCCCATAAAGTCAATTCCCCACACATCAAAAATTTCAACAGATTGAATAGGATGTTGAGGCATTTCATTCTTCTTCCCAATCGTTCCAGTCCGTTGACATCTAATACAGGCCTTAACAAAATTATGAGAATCCTTAAATAAGGAAGGCCACCAAAAACCAGACTGGAGAACCTTAAAAGCAGTTTTCTTAGCACCAAAGTGTCCTCCACAATGAAGTGCATGGCAAAATGTCAGCACACTTTGTTGTTCCTCTTCAGGCACACAACGTCTGAAAACTTGGTCTTGTCCAATTCTAAATAATTCTGGCTCTTCCCAATGAAAATATCTCGCTTGAGAAATGAATCTCTTTCTTTTCTGCTTATCCCAAGAGCCAGGAGTTTGTCCAGTGACCAAGTAATTTACAATGTCTGCATACCAAGGTAAAGTTGGTGTTACCGCCATCAGAGTTTCATCGGGGAATGTCTCGCGAATGTCTTCAGAAATAGAGTCGTTAAGAGGAAGACGAGACAGGTGGTCAGCCACAACATTTTCAACTCCTTTCTTTTCACGTATTTCCAAGTCAAATTCTTGAAGGAGTAAGATCCACCTAATCAGACGTGGCTTAGAATCTTTCTTAGCAATGAGATGTTTCACTGCTGCATGATCAGTAAAAATAACCACCTTAGACCCAAGTAAATAAGACCTAAACTTCTCCAGAGCAAAAACTACAGCAAGTAATTCTTTTTCAGTGACGGTGTAGTTTTGCTGAGGTTCAGTTAAAGTCTTGCTTGCATAATGCATCACATGAGGTCTTCCCTCAACCCTTTGTCCAAGGACTGCTCCCACTGCATAATCCGAAGCATCACACATAAGCTCAAAGGGGAGTGCCCAATCAGGAGCTTGGAGAACAGGCGCAGAGATCAAGGCCTCCTTTAGAGTTTGAAAGGCCTCGGCACACTTTGAATCAAAACTGAAGGAAGATTCCTTCGCCAATAAGTCACAAAGTGGCCTAGAAATCTTACTAAAATTTTTAATAAAGCGCCTGTAAAAGCCAGCATGGCCCAGAAAGGATCTAATCTGTTTGACATTCGTAGGCAATGGAAGTTTGGAAATAGAATCAATCTTGGCTTTATCTACTTCCAAACCTTGCTCAGATACAACATGCCCAAGTACAATTCCTTTCTGTACCATGAAGTGACTTTTCTCCCAGCTGAGGACTAAACCAGTCTCCTTACATCGTTTCAACACATTCTCCAGGTGCAGGAGACACTGGTCGAAAGACGAGCCATAAATAGAGAAGTCATCCATAAATACTTCGACACACTCGTCAATCATGTCAGAAAAGATAGACATCATACACCGCTGGAAAGTTGCAGGGGCATTACATAATCCAAACGGCATACGCCTGAATGCAAAAGTACCGTAAGGACTCGTGAATGTCGTCTTTTCCTGGTCATCAGGAAAGACTGCCACCTGATTGTACCCAGAATATCCATCGAGAAAGCAATAATACTTATTCCCTGCCAATTTTTCGAGAATTTGATCAATAAAAGGCAAAGGAAAGTGATCCTTCTGGGTAGCGGTGTTCAGCTTGCGGTAATCAATACAGACCCTCCATCCAGTTGAGGGTCTAGTGACAACTTGTTCACCTTGGTCGTTGAGTTCCACAGTAAAGCCTGCCTTCTTTGGCACCACATGAATGGGACTGACCCATTTACTATCAGCAATGGGATATATGATCCCAGCGTCCAACCACTTCAGGATTTCCTTTTTTACAACCTCCCTCATATTAGGGTTCAGACGTCTCTGCATGTCCCTAAAAGGCTTGATGGAATCATCAGTATAAATGTGGTGCATGCAGAGTGTAGAGTCTATACCCTTAATGTCAGCAATGCTCCAAGCAATAGCTTCCTTATGCCTAGACAGGCATTCAATCAAGGCTCCCTCCTGTGCCTCAGACAGCACAGCCGAAATGATAACTGAGAGCGTATCATTGGCACCTAGGAAAACATACTTGAGAGTGTCAGGGAGGGGTTTCAACTCAAGGTTGGGGGCTTGTATGGTTGAGGGTTTCATAATAGATGTCCCCATCTCAGGTAGCAAATCTGCCTTCGGCGGAAATGATGGGGGAAGAGACTCAGCAGAAACTCCTAGCAATTCCTCTAGTTCTAGTATATCCCCTTCACATTCCTCCAAGAGATGGGAATGCTCATTTAGCATGACATGCTGAAGGGGGTCATCACATAACATTGCAGGAGTTGCCTCTTCAATCAGGTCATCTATCACCTCAACTTGAGAACAATCCTCAAGTCCAGCTTGTTTGTAAGCATCAAACACATTAAGTCGGATTTTCCTATTCCCAAAGCCCATTTTCAATGCCCCAGTATTGCAATTAATTGAAGCATGGGAAGTTGCAAGGAAGGGGCGGCCCAAAATGATGGAGGGTTTGGTTGGCTTGTTGGTAGGGTCAGTGTCCAAAACTAAGAAGTCAACGGGAAAGAAGAAATCCTCCACTCTTACGAGGACATCTTCCAAAATTCCCCATGGTGTCTTAAGTGATCGATCAGCAACTTGAAGGACTACAGGGCTAGGCTTCAGATTGCCTCCCCCAAGTTGCTCATATACATAGCTCGGAAGGATGTTCACCCCCGCACCTAGATCAAGCAGAGCCTCATCAATTTGTAAGTCACCAATAACTACAGAGATATATGGGGCCCCTGGGTCCTTAAGTTTCGGAGGTGTGCCATGTTGAACAATTGAGCTAACAGAATCAGGCAGGACAACTTTAGACTGGACCTGTTTTCTAGATTGCCGCTTTTTCGTGCACAAGTCCTTTAAGAAGCGGGCATAAGACGGAATCTGCCTGATAGCTTCAAGCAAAGGCAGGTTAATCTGCACTTGCTTGAAAGTTTCCATAATCTCATCCGTCTTATCTTTGGCTCCAGATGAGCCAGCAGAAGTCTGCCCAGAGGTGGATAAGCGCTCTGGAAATGGCACTCTCGATCTCTGGGTGGAAGGGTTGTCATGTCGAGTAAGGGGTGGAACGGGGGCAACTTCTTCCGGTGAGGTGATTTCAAGCGGAGAAGATTTGGGCAAATCTTCTTCGGTGGGGGTGAAAGTCGGGGTGGATGTTTTTTTAGGGGGTGAGACTATAGGAGCATCGGGTTTGGAAATTTCTTTCCCACTCCTCAGAATAGTCACCACCTGAGCATGCTCCCTAAAGACAATCCCTTTTCCTTTAGGATTTTCCTCAGCAGCACTTGGAAACTTCCCAGTCTCCCTCTGTCTAACGGCCTCAACAAGGTGTCCAATTTGTGATTTCATCTCATGTATAGCCTTGTCATGAGATTGGATGATGGCACTTTGACTTTCTTGCATTAGAAGGTGCTGGACCCAATCAAGACACCCAAAAATTATTGGGTGACTATAGAGGTTCGGGGCGGATGGACCCCTTAGTCAGAAAGGTTGTCCACTTGAGAAATACCTAGGCAGCTGACCGGTCGATCTTTCGCTTTTAAGTCGTTTGTAGTTTAATGTGGTGGAAAAATCAACTAATCAATTTTTAACAAGAAATAACCACTCGCAGAGGAGCGGGTCGTATCCACAGGGAGGCAATAACGTATTAAAATTCGCGCCACTTAAAAATGTTTGTTCGGAGTCAATTTGGACAAGAACCAAGCCAAGATTGCCTTTAGATTAAGGTTTAAGCAAGAAACAATGCTGAAATGGCAATTATGAGAAACTACAGGATATTTTACGCAATGCAGAGTGAATAGAATATGATTAAAATGTGGCAATGGCAGAAAATGTAAATTTTAATTAACGTTTTACTGTAGCAAAACAGGGGAATTTTTCCCCGTTGTCTTGCGCGACGAGGAGCCGATGGCCGGGCGCGGGAAGCTCGGAGGAGGTCCCTTGGATCAAGGGCTTCGAATCGGTGGTGGCGGCGAGTCGCGCGGCGGTCGGAGGTGGCCGGACGAGCTCCGGCGGAGGTGCTGCAGCCGGCAGCTTGCGCAGCCTGTTGGCGTGAAGTCCGCCGCCTGCTGCTGCTGCGGGGGTGGCTGCTGCGGCTGGCGTGTGCGGCTGGCGTGCGCGGTGGTTGGTTGGGCGGTCTGCAGGCGGTTGTGCGTGGGTGCGCGGAGGGTCTGCAGGAGGGCGCGCGGTTGTGCGTGGGCGGTGGTCTGCAGGAGGGCGCTTGCGCGGTGGTCTGCAGGCGGTTGGCGTGTGCGGTGGAAGCTGCAGGCGGCTGTTGGAGGATGCTGCAGGCTGGTCTGTAGGCGTTGGAGGAGAGCACGGGCTGCTGCGGCGTGGGTGGTGGAAGTGAAGTGAGAGGACGGAGATTGCTGCTGGAGTGGGGGTGGACTTCAGACGTCCGGGAAATTTCCCGGACGTCTTAAGTGACTGAAAGGGTGATTGCACGGTGGCTCGGCGGTGGTGGTTGGTGACGACGGCGAGGGAGATGCACGCTGATGTGCTCACGGTAATGCGGATGAGCTCCGGATGGTGGTGTGGCCTGTCACACCACACGCCCACGGTGGTGGAGACTCGCCGCCACGGTAGAGGCTGGTAGTGTGGAGTGGAAGAGAGAGGTTCTCTCTGCACAGTGGTGGGTCGGTGGCGGAGGCCTCCTGAGCTCGGCTGCCTCCCTGCTCCTTTTGTAGTGTCTTGAACAAATTTGAAATCAGCGGCCGACCAAATCCACCACATCCGCTCCCCCTTGAATGGCTTCTTCACTGCATCAGCCGGGCGTTGGAGCTGCAGCCAACCATTCTGAAAGAAGACGAATAAAGAAAATATTATTAAAATTTTAGGGTTATTTATGTATAGACCCTCAACTTCTATGTTAATAAAAATAATATACCTAATTGGTTATCTAATTAGATGAATGTTATTCTAAGCTAATTCTAAATGCACTTAAGATATGAATGCAATGTATGGATTATGTAATTAGATTAAAACTATGAATTAATCTATTTACATCCTAATTTATACTAAATAAATGTTAGAATTAACCTAATGTGTAGGCACTTAAATACTTAAATAGCCCACAACTATGGGCTAATCAGCAGCCAGAGAGGGAGAGTCTCGCAAAGACCCCTACACGGTAGAGCGTCCCCACGAGTTACAGGGTTTCCCCCACCCGACCTTACGATTCTAGGTAGACTAGAATGGGGACCTTGACCTCTTAAGTCTACCTTTTTTACTTTAAGATCAAGGTGCTTAATGTTCCACTTGAACTTTTAGGTATTTTGAGTGAAAAAGTGACCTAATTTTAAGGTTGGTTGACCCATGGGATCAACTTCACCTTTTGTTCCTTTAAGAGCATTTAGGTCCTTTTCTTTTAAGGTTCAAATGGATTAAAAGCCTAATTTGCTTAGGGTTCTTCTTGTGTAGATCTTTTCAAACAAGGTTTAGGCACACCTCTTTTGGGAAAATTTGTTTCTTTGTTTAAGATAAGGTGTGTCTCTAAAAACCCTAGCTTTGTAATCCTTAAATTGGCTTTAGTGGGTTCAATTTAGTTGCCTCAGAGTTTAGTACCTAGGTCTCAATCAAGAAAGTTTCAGCCCTAGTTACCTTAGTTGGATGAGCAGACAAAAATGTGTTGAAATGAAAATCAGGCAACTTGATGAGTTACTAAATATGAAATAGGTAGCCCTAAGTTGATTGTTCTCTTTTTTTTTCTTTTCGGATTTTGAGAGAGTTAAGAGGGAGGGCTTATGGAAATTACCTGTTCCTTGGAGTGTCTGTTGTGCAGCTGCTCTTCTTTCCTTTTTGCTTTCCCTATTTTGATCACAACAAAAGAGAGGAGTTAGGTCAAATATTGGATCAAAAAGTTGTAATCAAAAGCTTTAAAAGTGCCCGTTGCTCCCCCGCAACGGCGCCAAAATGTTTATAGCGCTTGATCGGGTTTTAAAAGATAATACGTTGTAATATAGCCGACAAAGCGTTCAAACAAATAGAGAATTTTATTACTCGAAAAACTAGAGTATCCGAGGTCAAACACAGGGAGCAATCTCAGTACTTTTAAAACTAAGGAATACAACTTTTAAATGAAGAACAATTGATTCAAAGAGAGAGTTATAAAAAGAATTGCTAAAAGATAATAGGATTAGACGTTTGATTTCTATATCAGACGTCTTAAATGCAACTATTCTTCTCCCTGTTTTGATTCTGCCTTGGCCTTCTCTGATTTTTGCTTGCTCTTCTCTCTTCTGCCTTCTTCTTCTTCGTAGGTTCCTTCTTCTTCTTTTCTTCTGATCTACAGGTCTTCTTCTTCCTTGAACTTCTCTTTCCTGCCTTTGCTTCTTTTCTCTTCTGTCTTCTTCTTCTTTTTTTCTGCAGTCCTTCTTTCTTTCTTCTCTTCTCTTCTTTTTGTCTGCAATCCTTCTTTCTTCCTTCTCTTCTCTTCTTCTTCCTTGCGGCTAAGTCTCCTTTCTTCAACGCCCGGCCTGCCTGCACAGGAGAGCAAAACCTACCCTGTCCCTCTACCTACACGTCCCTCTCTCTCTTTGAAATTCACTCAAGGGCGCTCTCCCAGAGCCACGGGTAATTCGGTCAGATTTTGCACCCGGGACCAGGCGCACCGGCAGGTGGGTGATGCGCGAGGAGTATTCAGGTTGGGTTGGGTCGGAGCCCACCAGATTCGCGAGGTGAAACCGCGGATGAGGCGAGTGTGGGATAAGGTGAGGGACCTCACCCCTGTGTATTCAGAGGCAACGAGGTAATATCACAAAAACAATTTAAAGTATACTTGCGCTTCGCGTTTCGCTGATGTGGGACTATTGGCTCTGCCCCACTCCCGCGCGCACCCGCAGAGCCTTCGTGCAATCGCCACAACTGCAGACGTCGCTGCGCTTCGAGCTGGACTTAGATGCTTCGCACTACTGTCCCGAATACGCTGCACCTGAAGATTGGAGAACCTGACGCCTGGAGCTGCTGAAGCTAGGAGCTGCTCCAACCGTTAATGGCGGCAGGGCTGAAATCCTGTCAAACACAAATACGGCCTATTGGCCTAATCAAACCAGCTGGGCACCTTCGTCGTGGCACGGCGAAGGTGGTGCACGGTGCTGCAGGTCGTGGAACGGCCTAGGCATGCGTGCCAAGGTCGTCCTGTCACCGAAGCTGTGGGTGAGTTCGGGGGGCTGTGGTGGAGGCGTACAGGGATGGTGGATGGGCGGAGAGTGTTCCTTGTGGTGAGGAGGAGCTTATGAGACAGTTGGCGAGCCATGTGGAGGGGCGGAATGGTGGGGGCGGCTCGCCGAAGGTCGGTCGGTGACGTGGAAGATGAGGGTGGTCAGCGACTGTCGAGGGGCAATTAAATGAAATAAAAGGGGGAAAAGAGAGAGGGGAAGATGGAGAAGGTATCTGGAGTGTTCTGGAAGGGAGGGAGGCAGGGGAGTGGACGGCGCGAAGCTGCCGTCGTCGGAGAAGAAGAACCCTGAGGGAGAGAGAGGCGACGAGGACGAGGTCAGGAGAACGCGCGCTTGGTACTGCGCAACGCGGGAGAAAGAGGCGAAGTGGACTATGCTGCTGGTATGGCAATAGAGCGACGAGAAGGAGGGGAGGAGGTCGCTGGAGCTTGCGGGTTCCTTGGCCAGAGATGGAAGAGAGGAAAATTTGGGGGAATCTCCGCCAAAACAAGTCTGAAGATCAGTGGCTGGGTTTGGGGATCCTTTTATAGGTGCTGGCCAAACGTTCTAGTGTGCAGAGGGCTGTGCAATTATCTCCGACAGTTCACCAGAGAAGGAAAGAGGGTGGATACCCAAATCCCTCGTGCGTTCGCATGAGAGATTGGGTTCACACCAGAGATCGTGATTGGCCTTAGATGGAAGGGAATTCCTTAGAGAATCTCCCTTCCATTTCTGGGAGGGGATCTCTGAGGAATCAGAGAGTATTCCCTCTCTAAACCTCGCCAGAGGTCGGTTCTACCCTAACAATGGCAGCAGGACCTGATTGCAAAGGTGGGGAGGAAATTAGGGGGCTCTCTGCAAGGATTTTCAAAAGATAGGAACCAAATTGTGATTTAGGTGTACTAAATTGCAAAGTAGGTCAAGATGACCTCCCATTAGGTCCAAATTTTGGTAAAAACCTAATTTGTACCTAAGGAATCCAATGGTGAAGTTGGATTTTAGGTTTGACCTCGTTTGATTAGACATTTTGCGTAAAAACCCAAATTAGGTCAATTAATGAGCTAGGACCCTATTCTAGGTCAAACTAGGTTCCAAAGGCCAAATTAAGTGTTATAAACCCTAGAGGATATTTTTCCATGATTTTTAGAGGGTTTACTTGATTTTTATCCTGACCGGAACCTTGTTGATTTAAGCAGGTCTATTTTAGGGTTACCAAATGTCATTTAATTCCTAAATTGCACATGAACCAATTTCTAATTGAATCAACCCACTTTTTATCTTATTTAGACCATTTAACCTATGTTTTGCCTCTGAGAAATCCCGTTTATGCACTGCAATGGTAAAATTACAGTTTTAACCTTTAATTCATGTTTTCTTCTCAGAGCACTTATTCCTTCATTTAGGCCTTCTTCTAGGTTATGTAGGAGCTTTTATCTTCTTTATTGGGTCAAAATGAGCTAGTTATGGCTCATGATGAGGCTCTCATCACTGCCCAACCAAATACCCCAAAGAACTGCCAATGGCCTGGCCTTCTCCTTCTTCGTACGGAAAACGAAATGTCCACCAACACCACCTCCGCTTCTAAAGCTATGCCAGAATTCCTCGAACAGACGACATTCCCACCACCTCCCGCCCATCCTATCCCAAATTTGCACCACAAAAGGGCAAGTAAAAAAAAAGGTGGTCAACGTCCTCCTCATCACCACCACACAAAGGGCAGACCTTACATTCTCTAGGAGCCCACCTTACCCTCCACACCGTAGTCACTAGCCTTCTCCTCCTAAGGAGCCGGGCAAAAATCTTGACCTTCAGTGGACACGGGGCTTTCCAAATCTGCCTGCAGTCCTTTACCAGATCCAGCTCCACCCTAGGACCAACAGTGGACAATCTCCTGTATGCAGCCGCTACCGAAAACTCACCTTCGTCCCAACTAAACATGTCCGTACCAAACGCCGGATGCAGTCCCTCCAACTCTTCAAGTAAGACCTGAAAACCATGCGCTCTCGCATCTAATAGACTGCCAACGAAGCACGGGCACCACCCATCTTCCCATACCTCAGCCACGGACGCCATTTTGTTCTAGGACAAGGCAAACAATCTCTGAAATCTTTTGCAAAGCGCTCCATCACCCATCCAATCATCCTGCCAAAATTTGAAAATCTCCCTCGTTCCCAACACAGGAACAAAGCAGTTCCTCACCTTAGGAGCCACCGTCGACAAGCCTTTCAAAAAGTGAGAGGCATCCCTAGGCGGTGACACCAGGAGATCCCAACGCACCGGACCACCATACGCCGTCTCGAACACCTTACCCATCACATCCCCCCTACCTTCCAACAGGCACCCCACCCACTTCGCCAACAGACTGTAATTATATCTCCCTAAATCCCTCACACCGAGCCCCCCGTCTTCCAATGGTCTACAGACCTCCTCCCAAGCAACCAACCTGGCCCCCTGTCCACTCGTCCCCTGGTTGGACCAAAAGAAATTCCTCATAGCTCTCTCTATCTTTGCAATCACCTGTCGAGGCATCTTCAGCACGGAAGTGGAGTACGATGGCATTGCTGACAGAACCGCCTTGAGCAGGGCCAACCTCCCACCTCTTGACAGTAGCCTGGATGCCCACCCCTCCAACCTCCCTTCCAACCTCTCCACCAGGGAGGCCCAATCTCTCACCAGAATCCTCCCATCTGATAATGGTAAGCCCAGATATCTAATCGGGAGCTTAACCTGTTCTGTGCCAAGTCCCAAACTACACCCCCTCGCCTCTATCTCAGTCGGATTGAAAGGGACGAAATCCGATTTGACCAGGTTAATCTACAATCCTGACGCCTCACCGAGTAAGAAGACAAGGAACCGCATTCTTTTGGCCTCCCTTTCTCCACCTTCAATGAAGAAGATCGTATCATCCGCATACTGAAGCAATGGGATACTCGTCCCATCTCTGAAGGAGAAACCTCTCATCAAGTTTCTCTCACAGGACCTCTTAGCTGCCCTAGCAAGAGCATCCACGACAATCACAAAGAGCATCGGGGCCAACGGACAACCTTGTCTCACCCTCCCTCCTTGGTTGGATCCAACCCCCAGCTGGGTTTCCGTTGATAAGAACCGAGAACGACGTCGTGGTGATGCATCTCTTCATCCAGTCAATCCACACCATCGAGAACCCCCTCTTCACCAAGGATGCCCAAAGAAACGACCACTGGATTGACTCATAAGCTTTGCTGAAATCGACCTTCCATAGGAAAGCCTTCTTCTTATCTCTCTCCAAGACGAAAGGATTTCCGAGGCCATCACATAGCCCTCCAAAATATTCCTGCCAGGAACAAAGGCCGTCTGCACTAACCCAGAGTCCTCCTCAATCTATTTGCCCGAAGCTTCGCCACCACCAAGTAGATAGCATTCGAGAGAGCTATCGGTCTGTACTCCTGGATCTCCTCAGCACCCTCCTTCTTCGGTAGCAGGAACATGTAGAACTTGTTCAGCCTATTGAATCCTGAGTTACCAGCTCTAAATTCTTGCACCACTTGCATCACGTCTTCTTTCACCACTAGCCAGAATTCTCTGTAGAAAGCAACCGGAAAGCCATCTGGCCCTGGACAACCATCCGCGTTCAACCCCCAAATTGCCTCACGGACTTCATCCTCCCCAAAAGAGCCTGTCAAGAAGCTGGCGTCTGCCTCCCGGATATGTGGTATCTCGAACCCTAACCATCTCCACCTTCCCCCCCGTCTCCACCCAGTAAAGTCTCTAAAATAACTCGTAGCTGCCCCTCCCACCACCTCCCTTCCCACAAACTCCTCCCCATCCACCACCAATCTGTCAATCCAGTTCCTCCTCCTACCTGATGCAGCCATATGAAAAAATCGGGTGTTGGAATTGCCTTCCTTCAGCTACTTCTGCCTAGACCTCACCCTCCACTCCACCTCCACTTTTCGGTCTTCCTCCTATATCACCTGAATCTGTCTTGCTCTGTGAACCCTGTCAGCGTCTAAAAGGAGACCAACATCCTCTGCCTTGTCCAGACGTGCAATCTCAACAAGAGCCTCCTCTTTCTTCCTCCCACGTTCCTCCCTAATCTGCTTGATACGGGTCTTCAAGAAGGATCTCAAATCTCTCAGTTTCGCTTCCAATCTGGTAGCTGCTGAACCATTCTCCTGAGATGACCTCCACCGTTCCTCAATCAACCCCCCGAAGCCCTCCTCCATGAGCCACACCTTGTCGAACTTGAAGTAAGTACCATGTCTCCATCCCTCGTTCGACACCCACAGCAAGGGGGTGTGATCCGAGAACGGACGCTCCAGGGATCTAACCTCTGCCATCGGGAACAACTCCGCCATCGCCGTTCAGATAAGAAATCTGTCAATTCGGGATCGCTGTCCTCCAGAGCTCCCCCACGTGTATAGACAGGACAACAGTGGCATATCAACCAGCCCCTGATCCACCACAAAGCCTGTAAATGCCTCAGAGCCCTGGTCTAATCCCCCTCGATCACCTGGTCTGTCTTCTGCCCATAGAGTAACATTAAAATTGCCACCAACCAGCCAAGGTATCCCCTGAAAAGCTACCGCGACCTGGCTCATATCTTCCCACAAGGCCTGTCTTCTTCGACCCTTCGTCGAGCCATAAATCGAGGAAAGGAGCATACATGTGTCATCCCGGCATCTCTGAAGTCTAACAGTGATAACATGGGACCCAACCAGAGAGTCCAGCAAGGAGAACTCTTCCTCCTTCCATCCCACAGCAATCCCCCCCACACTTCCATCCGCATCCAAGGCCAAGAAACCCCCAAAAGCACCTCCCCCCACCTCCCTCCACAACCTTCCATCACAGCTCCCCCACTTCATCTCCTGGAGAAAGACCACATCAGGCCCCCATCTCTGAATATACCCCTGTAGAGCTGCCCGCCTTGACTAGTCGTTCAGACCCCTCACATTCCATGACATGACCTTAGTCATGAGGACCTCCGGGAACCACCTCCTGACGTCAACCGCCTAAACCCCATCATTGCGGCCACATCATCCTCCTCCTCTTCCATCAACAAACGCAGATCATTCGAGTTCCCCTCATAACCACCCACTGCCCCTCCTCACCCCGCAACCTCCACACCTTCTGCGACCAACATCCGCACGTCCCCCAGCACCACGACCTCGCCCTCAGGTAGCCTAGTCGCTGCATCTGCCCTCCTCACTGTCACCGCATCCACTAGCTTCCCAGCTCCACCACCAGCTCCTGCCGCTCGCCGCCCCTCCACCACTGCTGGGGAGACAGGGGGAGATGCCAGAAAAATATTAAGTATGGGGTCAAGGCCCCTTAATACAAACTTGGAAAAAGGAAAAAGAAAGAAAAATAGAAACACTAAACTATTCTTCTTGATCTTGGCGGCGGTGACGACGAGCAGGTCCATGTCCCATCTGCAAATTTTGAACATCTGATCTAAGTTCACCGATGTCACGGCGCATGCTTCCCATGTAGGTGTACATCTCGCCAGTTCGATGCAGTAGGAGGGAGATGCTGGAGGAGAGGGAATCTGTGGTCGGATCCCATGCTTCATCAAAGCTCTAGCAGGGAGCTTCTCTTTAAAGGGGTCGTGGTTCATGGAAGTCTGGAAAGGGTGGAAGGGGCTTTTCTTCAATGGGCTCATCGGCGGGCTCAAGATGCTCCCTAGGTATATGTATCTTGGCGGCTGTGGCCCGGTTGTAAGGCTCAATCTTCTTGTCAACAGCCTGGTCAGTTATGGAAATCCGATGGGTTGAAAAATTTTGGATAGAATAGACTTAAATGGAAGTGATGCCCCATGGTCTTCATTCATAACGCGAACAATGAGGTGGTAATAATTGAAAGGAATATGACGGACAGCCGCAAAAAGGAGCGCCTTGTGTTGGCGGGAGATGTAATCAAAACCTCCTGATTTGTTTAGGAGGTCCCACCCAAAAATGCGAGAGAGTAGACGTGGAAGGGGTTTGAGGTTTTTGCAAGGTAGGGTGCTAAGATTTTCTACATATTTTTCAGGGAGGACTAACTCTTGATTGATGACTTCTGAGTCGTATTGCCTTAGAATGTCATTGAAGTCATTTCCCTCATTGGGGATGGCTAGAAGGTCAGAAATAATTTCGGATGTGATGTGGATTTCACGACCAAATAAGCGGGTGTGGAGTTCAAGTTCATCATTGCTGTAGTCCTCAACAATGTTGGCATAAAAGAGATGGCAAAGATCAGGGAACACACAAAGAGTTCCAATGCCAAAGTGGAATTGACAGTCGAAATATTGGAAGAGATGGAGAGTTTGGAAGTGTTCCTGAAGGTTTAAATGAGCAAAATCATTCCAAACAATAAAACGATGGCATTTAACTTTAGCATTCGCGAAGTGATGAAATCGCTGCCTAGAGATGTCACCCCGCAACTGATCTGCCAAATAAGTGGAAGAGGTGGAAGAGCCCTCAGCTTGCTTCCTACGAGGAGGCATATTTGGTGGAATGGTTCGTTAGGTTTTGGAAGAAAAGGGTGGTGTTTTGAGGATAGAGTACCTGCAAAAACATCCATACAAAAGCATTCAACCAACCAAACAACATTCAACCAAAAGACTTCAACAACACAGATTCAAACAATAGATATGCAATCATCATTGATAAAAAAAAATGTGTGGCAGAATGCCTTGAGGCAATACAACCTGCCATGTAGTTGTGGCAATATACCTTTGGATTCAAGCCACTAAAATGTCAGCTTGAATCTCGTGAGGTAATACCCTTGCCATAGAAGATGCAGCTAGGGCTAACAATGTTGGCTTGACCGAGGGTTTAGGTTATAGGACTAACAATGCCATGAAATACGCAAGTAGGCTGAGTGAATCAAGAAGGAGAATAAGATGCAACTAGGGCTAACAATGTCGTGGGCAAAAGAACGTGGAGATGCCCTAAGAGTTGAGAGAGTATACCCACGGGAGGGGAAGGCCTCCAAATGCGTGGTTGAGAGGCAGGGAGGACGCGTGCAGAGGAGCAGCAGCTCAGCCAGTCATTGAGGAGGCGCGACGGTCATCTGGCGATGAGAGGAAGTTCGCCAACTGCAGCTGTGGGCTATCGGGAGGGAGGGAGGGAGAGCGGTAGGTATTTGAGAGAGGGGAGTGGGTCCTTGCGAAGGGGATGTTATATCCCAAGGTCATGGAGTAGGTCTCCCCCTGAAGTTGAGGAGATTTGCATTTCAAACCATCCAGAGAATAGACGCAAACCGCAGATTTTTCCCAGATCAGATGTTTGGAGAAGATGTCAGACGTCGAGATTGGACTTTTGGGATTTTAGCCCTTTTGATGGCGTCGTCTGTTTTAATCATCAGATGATATATCAGATGACTAATTTAAAAATTAGACGTCTAATTTCTGCAGGCATCCCTCCCTGGAAAGTGACTTATTCTCCAGGTTGTCATCTGATTTCTGTATCAGACGACATACAAGACGTCTAAATCTAAAATTAGACATATGATTTCTGTAGACAGACCTTCCTGGATTTTACTCTAAAGTTACAGGGTCGTCCGATTTTACTATCAGACGACCTGTACGACGTCTAACCACAGCATCAGACGTTCGACCCATAATATATGTTCTGACTCACAGATAGACGTCTGTCAACACATCTGGACGACGCCCCAAATGTCTGTGAATGATGACAGACATCTGAAATAGCTCTTTTATTAGCTCTTTCAATAGATAAAATCATCATCTATCCCAGATCTTCAGACAACAAATTTTTATGTATAAGACGTCTGATAGTTTAATCAGACGTTTGATATTGCACAGAATGTGCATTTTAATGTTTGAACTGAGAATGAAGGCTTTTAACTTAGTAAAGTCAAGGCTTCATCTATGCTCATGACAAAGGAAGTTCCATTAAGTCACTAAATTCTTCAAATATCACTTAGCTTACATATGCCTAGTTTCCTATGTATATAATTAAAGCGATCATAATTCAAAGGTTTAGTGAAAATATCAACTAATTGCAATTCAGTACAAATAAATTCAACCTCGATTTCTCCCTTAAGTACATTATCTTTCAAAAAGTGATGTCGAACATCAATATGTTTTGTGCGAGAGTGATGTACGGGATTTTTCGAGAGGTTGATAGCACTAGTATTGTCACATAATATTTTTATCTTATTAAATATCAAGTTAAAATCCTTCAAAGTATTTTTCATCCAAAGCACTTGGGAACATGCTAGTGCTGCGGCTATGTGTTCAGCTTTCGTAGTTGATAGGGCTACACTAGATTGTTTCTTTGAGAACCAAGAGACTGGTGATTCACCCAAGAATTGACACGTCCCACTAGTACTCTTCCTATCGGTGCGGCTACCTGTGCAGTCCGCATCACTATATGTAACTAAGTTGAATTGTGGACTCCTAGGGTAGAATAAGCCATAATCAGATGTGTCAACTAGATACCTAAATATTCATTTTACAGCATTTAGGTGTGATAGTTTAGGGTTTGATTGAAACCTAGCGCATAAGCAGGTACTAAATAAAATATCAGGCCTACTGGAAGTTAAATACAGTAAAGATCCAATCATGCTACGATAGAGCTTTTGATCTATGGGCATACTTGATTCGTCCAAATCTAGGGAAGTTGTGACACTCATAGGAGTGTTCTTCCCTTTACTTTTGGTCATCTCAAATTTCTTCAACATCTCCTTTGTGTATTTTGATTGACACACAAAGGTTCCAATTTCGAGCTGAGTGATTTGCAAGCCCAAGAAAAACTTGAGTTCACCCATCAAACTCATTTCGAATTCTTTATGCATAATTTCTAAAAACTTTCTACACATAGATTCATTAATAGCACCAAATATAATATCATCTACATATATTTGAACTAATAAAATGTCTTTTCCTTTTCTTTTAATGAATAATGTGGAATCAGCTTCCCCCATAGAGAATTTTGCATTTAACAAGTAGTCTTTGAGCCTTTCATACCAAGCTCTAGGAGCTTGCTTTAGACCATATAGTGCCTTGTTTAATTTGTAGATAAAATGAGGCTTATCATGAGACTCAAAACCAGGAGGTTATTTTACAAAAACTTCCTCCTTAATGAATTCGTTAAGAAACACGCTCCTAACGTCCATTTGAAAGAGTTTAAAACCAAGAAAGGCGGTATAAGCAAGAAGCATGCGAATTGATTCGAGTCGAGCTACGGGAGCGTAGGTCTCATCAAAATCAATTCCTTCTTCTTGGTTGTACCCTTGTGCTACCAGCCGAGCCTTGTTCTGAATGACCGTACCGGATTCATTTAACTTGTTCTGGAATACCCATTTGGTACCTATTACCGTTTGCCCCTCAGGCTTAGGTACTAGATCCTAGACTTCATTCCTTTGGAATTGGTTGAGTTCCTCCTGTATGGCCATCATCCAAGGTTCTTCTGAGCACGCTTCCTCGACACTCTTGGGTTCAACTTGAGATACAAAGGCGGAGAGACCAAAAGAGCAACTAAAATAAGATCGGGTTTTAACACCATCAGAAACACTTCCAATGACTTGACTTTCAGGATGATCCCTTTGATATATTCAATCTTTTGGAAGATTATGGATATTGGAGTTTGGAATGTTAGACACATCAATAGTAGAATCATCTTCATCATCCATATTGACTTAGTCAATGGAGGAGTGAGGAGATTCATCGAAGGAAACATGGAGGGTTTCCTCCATTATTAATGTGGTCTTGTTAAAAACCCGATATGCCTTACTACGTGAGGAATAACCAATAAAAATGGCTTCTTCACCTTTGGCATCAAATTTATCTAAATTAGAGAAGGTATTTTAAACAAAACATCGACATCCAAAAACTTTAAAATAACTAATTTTGGGTATTTTTCCATAGTATAGTTCAAAATAAGTTTTTCGCAACCAGGATCGAAGTAAGGTGCGATTTAACACATAACAAGCCATGTTAACCGCCTTAGCCCAAAAGTACTTCGGTAACCCCGAGTCTATGAGCAATGTTCGAGCACACTCTTGAAGAGTATGGTTCTTTCTCTCAACCACCCCATTTTGTTGAGGTGTTCAGGGAAAAGAAAACTCATGAGCAATACCATGCTCTTGACAAAAATCATCAAATAAGGAATTTTCAAACTTGCCCCCATGATCACTACGGATACGAGTGATTTGGTAACCTTTTTCAGTTTGAACTTTCCTACAAAAAATAGAAAAGACGGAAAACACTCATTCTTTGGATCTCAAGAAGGAGACCCATGAAAACCTCGAAAATTCATCTATAATTACAAGGCAATATTTGCATCCACTAAGGCACATATTTTGTAGGTCCAAATAGATCTAGGTGAAGTAGTTCTAAAGGTCTTGATGTGGATATAACTTCTTTGCTTTTAAAACTAGATTTCATAATTTTAACTAGGCTCATTTAAAAATTTTCCTTTAGGAAGACCTCGGACTAGTTCATGTTTAGCTAGTTTTTGAACCAGCTTCATATGAACATGTCCTAGTCTTCTATGCCATATACTTAACTCATCATTTACTATAAGACATTCATAAGTGCCATTTTTATCAAATTCTACGACATAAATGTCTTTAAATCTAGTTCCCTTAAGAAGGGTTTCATTAGTTAATGCATGCATAATTTCAAATATTTTAGAAGTAAACACTACTTTAAAGCCCCTATCACATATTTGACTGACACTTAAAAGATTATGTTTTAGTCCTTTAACTAGAGAAACATTTGAGATGGGAGAGAGAGGGCTACCTATTTTACCAAGGCCAATAATATGGCTCTTGTGGTTGTTGCCAAATGTAACCATTTCTCCATCCGTAGGCTGGAGGTCCAAAAATAGGTGCTTGTCTCCCATATATGTTTGGAGCATCCAGAGTCCATCACCCATCGTCCTCCTTGGTGGCGGTGGCCTCCTTGTCTTCTTTCTTGTAGACCTCCTTCCTCCTACAAACGATCTTCATTGGTGACTTGGTGTTTCTATAGGTCTTTCTAATTTGAGTCGTCCATCCTTCATTTTGTATATCCAATTTTTGACATTATAATGTCCTTTCATCCCTACAAAATAAAGTGAGAGTTGTCTTTTCGGTATCCATTGTAATGTGGATCCGTATTTATTAGTGGTCTCCTTTAGAGGTGGGTCCTTTTTCGTCTCACTTTGATTAGGTTCATAAAAGCCTAATCCAAATTTACTTGAGGAAGGTTTTCGATGGGCAATGAGCTTGTCCAAGTTATCTTTCCCCTTTGTAAATTTTGCTAGGTCCTCAAGAAGTTGATTTGATTTTTCTTTGAGGTGATTTATCTCTATTTTCATTATGTCTAGTTTATCTTCTAGTGCCCTATTCTCCACTCTAAGTAAGCTATTTTCATCCTTTTTAAAGGAGTTTGATTTTTCAAGCACATGGATTTTGTCGAGTAATTCTTCTCTATCTAGAAATTTTTGTTCACTCATTGTCGTATACAAATCATTTGTTAATGACTCTTTCTCAATCATTAGATTTCTTATTTGCATATTTAAAGCAGTGGTTTCTTTTGTAAGAATTAGATTCTTGTCTTCAAGGTCATTGATTAATTTCTTATTTTCTAAGTTTTCTTCTTTTAAAACCTTACTTTGGGTTTTTGTTTTCTTAAGATATACATATAGTGAATCAAAAGCATCTTGTAATTCATCTAAAGAGTAGAAGTTTACCTCAGGTTCCTCAGATTCAGACTTAGAAGCATCATTTGTTGCCATTAAACCCAAGCATGTCGTTTCTTCATTTGTTTCCTCCTCTTCTTCTTCTTCGGAGGTGGAGTCATCCTATGTTGCTTGAAATGCCTTCTTCTTGAAACCATTTGTCTTGGAGATCTTCTTGTAGTCGGAAGGCTTCTTGGGTTTCTTCTCATCATCCCTTTTGAGTAAGGGACAATCTTTCCCTATGTGACCTTTCTTTTTGCAATTATAGCAAATTAGAGGTTCTTCCTCTCTTTTCCTTCTGATGTAAACATGTTTACACTACTTAAGATATCTATTTATGCATGTTCTTAAGCATAGGATTGCATTGCATGCTATAAATATTACATAACATGCATCATCTTGCATTTAGAGTAGTTTGAATAAAATGGAGGTTAATTGTCTCCTTTTATGTTCATGGATAGGGAAAACTTTTTATCAGGGCCTCTGATCGAAGATCCAACCGTACAGATGTGATCAAGGCGCCGATTGGAGTTCAACGACTACAAGATCGCCCTAATCAGACATCTGTAGCATCAGTTAGTGATCGGGGAACCCTAGAAGATCAAGGGCCAAGATGGTGTGAATCTACACTTCAAATGACAAATCCAACCACATGGATGGATTCGGATCGACGATCGCAGCCTAACAGCGTGAAAATCGACTCAATCCGACACCTGTGGCACAATCTACATCATCCAGAAGATGGACGGCCAAGATAGTGCCACGTGGTGCCATCTCAGCTGTCCAATCGCCCTCAAGACCGCCGCTGCCTCTCCAAAAGAATATCCAACGCACGATTTGGGCCGTTGGATCTTGATCCAATGGTTGTGGATGCGCGCGCTTGATTTCATCCGCGCAACTATCTGGACGACGTAATGCAGCGGGTGAGCACCTTATCGCGAGGCGCTGGCGCACGTTCGAAACGCGAGAAGCGGGCGAGCAGGCACGATTGGCCGTTCTATCGCGATCGAACAGTCGCGCGTGCCCAATCCACCCCACACGCTATTGCACTCATGCGAGTGACGTGGGATCATATGTGGGCGGGTGCGCGCTGAGGAGCGGGCGAAGGCGCGACTTAAGCCGTCTGATCGTGAGATCAGCTGGACATGCACGTGCGTTTAGCGCACGACAGGCGAAGAGGCACGCGTGCGCCGCCCACTACGCCCACGTTCGGACCTTTAGCGACGGTTTTATTCGTCACTAAAGGTCTTGAATTAATGTTTTTAGAGTTGTAATGACCAAATTGGCCACACTCCTTGCAACTATAAAAGGAGACCCCCTCTGCACGAAATTCTCATCCCTTCCTTCTCTTCTCTCCCTCTCTAAAGCTCAAGAGAAGCTTGTCCCACACCTAGGATGCTTTTCTTGAGATAAAGTCAATTTTTCGTCCCCCTTTCGGAAGTGGATCTTGCGACGACGATGACGTGGTGCCCTGTTCTCATTCTTCCTGCTTCGTCCTGCTCCGTCCTCCTTCGTCCAGGAGTCGTCCCGTCCAGCTTGTCCTCCAAGTGACCGTCGAGGAGGATATTTCTCTCCCCATTCTTTTTACTGCTTTCTAGAATAGATTTACTGCTTTCTAGAGTAGATTTACTACTTTCTAGTGTAATCATTTTTCCCGCTTTCTCGTCGTGATATTTAGTGTAATGAACAATCTTTTTGATAATGAATTCCATGTGCATTCTACATCTCTTTTTTTTATTTTTGTTTGTAATATTCTCTCTCTCTCTTCTATTTATTGTAAATAGTTAGATAGTTCTAATCAATTGAATTACTTCGTGACAAATAAAATAAACGTGAATTTTTTAAATCAAACGTTCGCCTCCCTGTGTTTGACCCAGGATTTTCATTCCGATATAAATTTTATTTGTTGAACACAAGTTCTTCGCTTTCATACTACGATGACAGGTTTTTCAAAAACCAAACACGTTAGCGTAGCAACTCGAATGTTCAACATTTTGGCGCCGTTTCCAGGGAGGCGACGCTCTTTGATTTTTTTTCTTCATGTTTTCTAACTTTCAAATCATTTACCTCACTTATCTCCTTTCTTATTGTGATTGCAGGTACTCTTTCGAGACGAGCAAAAGTGATAGATTGGAGTAAAGTACTGTGGAAGGTTTTGTAAGTTACCCCCACCTCCCACCCATTAGATTTCATTTCACCACATAATAACACAAGCATCAATCAACCTAGGTGTTCTTATAAACTCTAAGGTTAGATTGTTTGTTGTTTGACACCCACACCTGCCCCAACCCCCACATTAAAAAAAATTATAAAAAAAATCTCACAGAGGTACACAACCTCATCTGATTTTCAAACGCAACCGATAAATCGATCTTTGGAGCCGGTACACACATCTAAACACATAATTGAGTAGAAATCAGATTAGGTAATCACTTGTGTGCCGAATTAAGTGGTGTAACAGGCCAATTGTTTGAGTTGATTGGGCCGCACCACTTCAATTAAAATCAACTCATCAAGTAGCTGCCACTTAGGTTCAACTATTAGGGATTTACCAAGCACTCCACATTCTTTTAAGTTTTAAAGGAAAGCATCTTCACCTGTGCTTTCAAAACCTGGTGTGCCAACAAAACTTGTTTGAAAATACCTAAAGTTGAATCCTAAAAGCTACTAAGCAAGATTTGAACCTTCAAATTCACCGTATCAAAAATAATCTTGCTTGAAAACCATTGGTTGTGCACGCACACACAAATCAATCAATCATTAAGGGCACAACCCAGATAAAGGGCCCATCACATTCCAAAGCACATTCAAACCTAACCCTAAATAAAATAGAGTAGACGTTGGCCTTAAGGATTTGACTCGTTCTTCAGAGCCCAGAACGAGATTATTTTCGATTAGTCTGTTTCTACTATTGAATCTGATGTCAAGCCAGGAGAATAGAATCAAACGATCGTGGCTAGGGGGTACACTAGGAACCGGAGGCGCAAGCCGAAGGAAGAACCTTCTCCCCAGTCCCTCCTTCTAACTGGTTGGATTGAACAGACAAAAGTAGATCGAATCATTCCTTTATCTCAAGACGGGTTTTGGGAGTTTGTAGGTCTTTTAGGCTAGCCCACTTAAGGACAGGTTTGATTGTTTGTATTGTAGGGCACCCTTCTTCCTCCCGTCTCTCATGAATCCTTCCACATATTATACGCATTCCCGCTCTTTCCCTCCTATTTTGAATTATCCTCAACATGACGATTATCTCGACTTGTACTGTAATCAACCATCAGTTAGTTTGGATAACTCAGATTGGGGATACAGTTCCAGGCCTCCGTGTTTAATGTCTAACCCTGAACACTATAATTGAGATTTTTATCCTTCTCAGAGCCACATCGATTATAGATTGTCAACCTTTCATGGACAACCTAATACGATCTACAATCAAGAAGGATACACCGATCCTTACCCATCCTCTGATTACACTGCCTTTAGGTCATCACCACCTTTTAAACAATCTGAAATGACTTATTATCAGGAAGAGTATAACGAATCTCAATTTGTTAATTCCCCTGCATTGACCCCAAACCCGCCCAACCCTGAACCAACTCATTTGGTTCAGGGTAACCAAGTTCAAGATAAGGTTTTGGTTAACTTGAGGAATATCATACAATATTTCGAAGTTCAGCCAATACCTTGCATTGAGAGATTGGAGCCCCTGATTGAAATGATTGATGATTTGAACAAGTATTTGTTGGATTGGCTCCAAGATGTTAGGGATAAGAACCCGGGTGAGTTTCTACTTGGGAAGTTAGCAAAATTGACGATGAGATTTGTGCTCACTTTGATTCAATCATGGGATGATTCCCAGGATGAACCCTCTTTAGGAGAGCCAATTTCAGAACCCGTTCAGGCACCTATTGGGGGGACACGTGTTACAAGACTGACCAGATTAAATTAGAGCAACCAATTAAGGAAGATCTGATTTCTTCACCTGAGATCCCTGAGCCAGGGTACGAGGAAACGTATGTCTCCTTAGAACAGAAAATGATAGATGATTTTGGGACATACATTAATACGGATCTTGATTTCTTTGATTCTGATGGTGAAGATTCACGTTATGAAGTCTCACGCGAGTTTACAGAACACGATTTCTGTAGGACGATTGGGCCTGAGGAATCTGATAAATCATCTGAGAGCCTAATAATTGATGAAACTGATCTTATGAGGGCTCACATTACGGATCCAGAATCGCATTTTCTGCAGGATTCAATTCAATGCCCTGATTGTCAGTTACGCCCCATTGAGCTTATTGATGATTCTATTTCTGAGATAATTAAACCCAAGTCAATTATGATTCAGCCACATCTTTTAGACTTGGAAATTTCAGACGGGGTGATTAACATGCAAGAGGTTCCAGAATTTAACATTCTGATTCAGGAGGATAGGAGTTGGGAAGTTCTGATTTGGGAAGCTAACTTTGGAGGAAATAAAAGATTAAGTCTAAGGGTTCCAATTCATCTAAAACCATCAAACCAGGACCCTTACGACATCTATTCTGAGGATGTCAAACCCAAGCACACATTCAATGATTATCCTTTTGAGTTTGAATTCTCTGTAACTTGACTTTTTGGTCTTGGGTTGCATCTCATAAATCGCAAGCTCGACCCGGTTGCATACTGATTTTAGGTTTTGGGTAATTTTTATCCAGAACCTAAGATATTCTCGATTATGGGGTATGGGTCTGCATCACAATCTGGTCCAAATTTGTAGACATCTATTGGCAGGTCAGAGGTTTCTTCTATTTATTCTGATGCTGACCTGCACTTGTGAATTCTTTATTTCTCTTCTTTGTATAGTGTGCCTATCTAAAGGTACTAAATTCAGCACATATACAGTTCTTTTTAGTTTCTATCTCAGAGCGGACCTGACATTCACTCATTTCAGGTGCCTTCTTCTCTATTCCACTCTGTTTATGTCTTTTTAATACAATGAGGACATTGCATTAAATAGGCATGGGGGGGTGAATATTCATCTCTGAATTTATTCGTCAGCTCCGTAGATTTATTTTATTTTCTTTTATTATAAAAAAAATTGGAATTAGGAAAGAGAACTTGGGTTTAAGAAAATTTTCAATCTTAGGAAATACTATATTATGATTTGAACACAAAGACCCTTCAAGTCTTTGTACTTAATCAGCCCATGTATCCACTAAAATGTGGATTTGTTTTTCGAGTCCTCGCCAACCTAAATTCTATTTTAATTGGAGTAAATAAGTTTGGGTGATAAGCACACGACTTATCAACCCACCCTCTGATTTGAGGGAACTTTGAGTTTCTAGCATTTACACACTTTCTTTGCACTGACTCATTGTTCGACGATTCTAACGGAAATTGGGTAGCTAATGAACCTTCTAAGGTGATATGGCTGGCAAGTTATCATGGGTAACAGCCCATAGGTAGGTTGTCTAGAGCCCAGTCACTGGACCTTTCTCTTTTTGCTGCTTTTAGGTAAATCTTAGACCAGGGAAGCCACCTACTTAAAAAAAAAAATCAAAAAGAAAAGGAGAAAAGAAAAAAAGAAATAAGCCACACTTCGCCGCACGAGTATGGCTGGCAAGTTGTCGGTGGTAACAGCTCATCGACCGGTTGTTCAGAACCCAGCTCAATAAATGCACTGAAAAATCCCAAAACACTTAGGAAGAAGTGGAGAAGTAGAATAAACTTGGGAGATATACACTGGATTCACCCGTGTGTTGACCCCGTAAAAAAAATAATAATAATAAAAGTAGGGAGAAAGCTACTAGTTGTAAAGATACACCTTTAGGCAGAATTCTTTTCTAGGTCACCTAGAGGCGTAGAAATCCGAAGTCCGTTTTAACTGCCGATCAACGAGTCTATCGCATTCACAATAAGATGCTTAGAACTTAGGGTTCTCATCAAATCTTCGGTGAGTTGAATGGCCGTAGAAAGTCACTCTTAAACCCTAAAACTTGAAAATCCAAAAAAATTAGAAAAGAGGAAAAAGAGAAAAAGAAATTTTTCTTTGAAAAAGGTGAGGGGTTGAGGTAGTCTGCATTTTGGCAGATACTCGGGCACTGTTGTGTCTTTGAAAGTTCAGATCCTAAGTAGACATTTTCTTAATGATTGAAAATAACTCAAGCCCAAATAATCCAACCTGATTCTTTTATAAATAGCATATAGTTTTTGCTAGGGACTAGCAAAAGATAGGCATGGGGGTATGATGTAAACATGTTTACACTACTTAAGATGTCTATTTATGCATGTTCTTAAGCATAGGATTGCGTTGCATGCTATAAATATTACATAACATGTATCATCTTGCATTTAGAGTAGTTTGAATAAAATAGAGGTTAATTGTCTCCTTTTATGTTCATGGACAGGGAAAACTTTTTATCGGGGCCTCGGATCAAAGATCCAACCGTACGGATGTGATCAGGGCGTCAATTGGAGTTCAACGACTCCAAGATCGTCCTAATCAGACATCTGTAGCATCAGTTAGTGATCGAGGAACCCTAGAAGATCAAGGGCCAAGATGGTGTGAATCCGCACTTCAAACGACAAATCCAACCACACTGATGGATTCAAATCGACGATCGCAGCCTAACGATGCAAAAATTGACTCAATCCAACACCCGTGGCACCATCTACATCATCCAGAAGATGGACAGCCAAAATGGCACCACGTGGCGCCATCTTAGTTGTCCAACCGGCCCTCAAGACCGCCGCTGCCTCTCCAAAAGAAGATCCAACACGCGATCAGGGCCATTGGATCTCAATCCAACGGCTGTGGATGAGCGTGCTTGATTTCATCCGTGCGACTATCTAGACGGCGTAGCGCAGTGGGTGAGCGCCTTATCGTGAGGCGCTGGCCCGCGTTCGAAACGCAAGAAGCAGGCGAGCGGGCGCGATTGGCCATTCGATCTTGATCGAACGGTCGCGCGCGCCCAATCCGCCCCATGCTCTATTGCACGCCCGCGCTTGACGAGAGATCATACGCGGGCGAGCGCGCGCTGAGGAGCGGGTGAAGGCGCGACTTAAGCTGTCCGATCTCACGATCGAACGGCTGGGATTGGCTGGACGTGCATGTGCATTGAGCGCGCGACAGGCAAAGAGGCGCGCGTGTGCCGCCCACTACGCCCGCTTTCGGACCTTTAGCGACGGTTTTATCCGTCACTAAAGGTCTTGAATTAATGTTTTTAGAGTTGTAATGACAAAATTGCCCACACTCCTTGCAACTATAAAAGGAGACCCCCTCCACACGAAATTCTCATCCCTTCCTTCTCTTCTCTCCCTCTTCAAAGCTCAAGAGAAGCTTGTCCCACACCCGGGATGCTTCTCGCGAGATAAAGTCAATTTTTCGTCCCCCTTTCGGAAGCGAATCCCATGACGATGATGATGTGCTGCCCCATTCCCATTCTTCCTGCTTCATCCTCCTTCGTCCTGCTCCGTCCTCCTTCGTCCAGGCGTCATCCCGTTCGGCTCGTCCTCCAAGCGACCCTCGAGGAGGATATTTCTCTCCCCATTCTTTTTACTGCTTTCTAGAATAGATTTACTGCTTTCTAGTGTAATCATTTTTCCTGCTTTCTCGTCGTGATATTTAGTGTAATGAATAATCCTTTTGATAATGAATTCCATGTGCATTCTACATCTCTTTTTTTATTTTTATTTGTAATATTCTCTCTCTCTCTTCTATTTATTGTAAATAGTTAGATAGTTCTAATCAATTGAATTACTTCGTGACAAGTAAAACAAATGTAAATTTTTTAAATCAAACGTCCGCCTCCCTATGTTAGACTAGGGATTTTCATTCCGGTATAAATTTTATTTGTTGAACACGAGTTCTTCGCTTTCATACTACGACGACAGGTTTTTCAAAAACCAAACACGTTAGCGTAGCAACTCGAACGTTCAACACCTTCCCTTGATCTCTTTTCTATTTTTGAGAAACTTTTTAAACTTTTTAGCTAATAAAATGAATTCTTCGTCATCGGTACTTACCTCATCATCCGAAGTAGCTTTGAAGGCTAGGGTCTTCTTCTTCGGCTTCGATGAGATTGATTTCTTCTTTTGCTCCATTTTTGATTCGTAAGCCATGAGATTCCCAAGTAGATTTTCCATGTCTAGATCCTCTACTTGGTTGGCTTCTTCTTTTGCCGTTACCTTTTGCTCCCACTTGGGTCCAAGGGAGCGAAGGAGCTTCCCTTGAAGCTCCCCCTTTATAAATGTCTTTCCTAAAAACTTGAGGCTATTCACGATTAACGTGAATCGGGTATACGTGTCCCCAAGTCTTTCATTATCCTTCATAGAGAAAGCTTCGAATTCCTGCGATAACAAGTTTATCTTTAAGGATTTAACTTTAGACGTACCTTCGTGAGTTACTTCCAAGGTTCTCCAGATCTCATGGGCGATTTTGCATTAGCTGATGCGGTTGAATTCCTCCGAGCTAAGTGCACAGTAGAGTGAGTTCATTGCCTTGGCATTCAATCCAAGGTGATGAATTTGCTCCACTGTGTATCCTGTTTCTGGTTTCTCGGGAATGATGTATGCGGATTCGCATTTCTCCTAAATGGAGAAATCGTTGGCTTGAAGCCACATCTTCATTCTTAGCTTTCAGTAAGTGTAGTTTGTTCCTTTGAAAAGTGGTGGTCGAGTGGTGGATTGCCCCTCCAATCTGCCTGTGGAAATGACCTTCCCCTCCATGTGATCTTTCCGCAGATGTTACTCCTGTAGGCAGAAAACCTGCTCTGATACCAAATGAAATTGCACTAGAGGGGGGGTGAATAGTGAAATTATAAAATATTGTAATACAAAAAATTCAATCACAAAAGGTGGCACCAGATTTTTAGGTGGAAACCCAAGATGGGTGAAAACCACCACCAAAGCCAATCCCTTGACTTAGGATTTTTTATCACAAGGTGATCAATCCACTAACCACAGTACTTAAACGAGGGTAGTGTACCTCAATTACAAATCCCACCTCCGATCCCTAAATGGAGGTTTCTCCCTTCAAAATGAAGAGACGGGGACCCGACAGGCTGGATACCCAAAGTACAAAAATAAGAAGTAAAACAACACCTATAGAGTACCCCAACACTTTAATTACTTTCTTATCTACTAAGCATGAAAAGAACTCCCTGAGGATTTGCAGAATGGAGTGAGCTGGGAGTATGGATCTGCCCTTGATCAGAGTGTTGGCACAGCACAAAGGCAAGATGAAGCTTAGAGTAGCGAGCAAGTGATTTTTCTAAGGGAATTGTATCTCAAGAGGTGTGTTTTTCCTAAGAAGAGTTGTAGTCTATTTATAGGCAAGTTTGGAACCCTCAAGAACACTTGGGAGAGTTCTCCTAGCCATTGGAGACAAATCCCAAGAGATTAGGATGAAATCCACCACAAATCAGGGTAATGATGAGTCTACCAGCAATACAGACATCTAATTTTATGATCAATCATCTTATAGGACGTTTGATTATAGTTTTGGTCATCTAATACTGTAGGCCATCCTGAATTGACTCCATTGGATCGAAAGAAGACGTCTGATATTTTCACATAAGACGTCTGATTAGGTTATTGGATGTCTAATAAAGGGTAGATTCGTTCCTGTTTTTATCAGATCCAAGCAGGGATCTAGATTTAAAGGATCAGATGTCGTTATGGACGTATGAGGGAATCACCAGCCGTCTGGAAACCAAAAAAGACTTCGCTACAATTTCTGACAAAAAATTTTATGGCCGTAATGAGATACGCACACAAATACATGGACAACGGTCCAAAGGTAGATGTCTGGAAGCTTGTCCAGACATCTGAAAATACATTTTTGCCTACAAAGATAGCTGCTTAGTCTAACGGTTAGTCTGAGGACGTCCAAGTAAAGTATCAGACGTTTCGATGAGGTTATGGACATCTGATAGAGGAGTTCTTCAACTGATGTTCTTGAAGACAGAAGTTGAAGGCTGAACTATAGGAAGTTAGACGTCTTAAAGTTGAAAATCAGACGTCTGACCATTGTTCTAGACGTCTGATAAGAGTTTAAGTGTTAGGTTTTGTTTCTAATTTATCCTAAGTATAGAGAGCCTACGTTAGCTATTTATAGGTTATGTTTGGGGGCTCTTTACAACATTTCTAGACTCAAATAAAATGAAAATTACAACCTTTGAAAGTTTACATGGAAAAGCCTATGACCTAATACTTATTCTACTTGTCTTCATGCTTTTAATCTCCCATCTTGGAAGACTTTATGAAACTTGCAAATATGTTATTACAGAGAGAAATAATATGCTACGCTTATTTTTTATTTCATTTTCTTCATTTTGTAAAATCAACAAAATATTATATATGAGTAGTTGAACTAATAATAGGAAGTTCATCAGTTTAAACTTTGTCCTTGATCATTCTGTGAATCTCGGAAGAAGCACACTCAATTAGTTCCTTAGCCTTGACAAATGTATCCTCATACTTCAGTACTTCATTTATAAGAATATTGAAGCAAAGGTGGTGAAGCTCCCTGGCATCATGAGTGTGGTCGAAAACTTTGTAAATGGGATATTGTTATGACCCGGTTCTCGAATCCCTACAGGACATGAGACCAGCCTGACTCAACTGATCCCAAGACCCAATCGTCCAACAAGAAATAACCAAAAAGCAGAAAAGTAAACCACATTCACAATGCTATGCAACTAACTATAAAAAGAGTACAAGCAGCAAGGAAAGAAAAGCTGCTAACAGTACATGTTACCACCATAATAGTAAAATAGAAACAAGGTACAGAAAACGTAAAGGTACAAGAGTCTGAAACTCACTACAATAGAAAGTACTACAGAAAGCTACTGCTACTGGGCTCTACTGGGCCCAGCACCCTCTACAGCCGGAGACTCAGGCTGCTCAACACCTGGACCTGAAAAGGGGCTATGAGTAACAAAGTTAGCGAACGCTGAGTAGAGTGGCAACCAACTAGCTAAAGCAGTAAAAGTGGACAAGTAGCTGTTATTCCAATTACTTTATTTTACAAGTTATTCCTTTTCACCCATTGGTTTATTTATCAGATCTCTTTCTTGATCTCGAATGTTCCTCGTGGGAACTGATGAATCCATTTTAATGGATTTGTATTATGCCTAATTAACTTTAATCTTACCTTTTAGGTGTGTTAATAACTACATTAAGTTGTAGAATATTTGTATGCATCATGATTTAAGTTTATAACATTCTATAACTTAATATGTAATGATTTTGTTGTTTTTATGTGTAGGAATGATATTTAGAAAGAACAAGGGTTGGGGAGTAAAATTCCCAACAAACAACCGGCGGCATTGTTCCCCATCCTCCAGCCACCCTCAACAGCTGCTGGCCTTAAGAACGCCTCCCCAACAGTCTCCTGCCAAAATTAGAAAAGGGATTTGAAAATCCCTTGATTGGCGCACGCGGGGAGAGAGAGGAGTTAAAAAGCACGCAGAGAAAGGAGAGGAGATCACCATCTTCCCCCTTGCGGGGAACAACTCCAGCATGCACTGTGGATCTGCATCTTTCCCCCTGTGGGGAATTGCTCCATCGCATGCACTGTGCCTATGCCCGCTCCTTCTCCACCTTGCGCACCCGCAGGCGCGTGCCCATCTCCAGCACCAAGCGCAGCACTGTAGACCTTCCAGCGCTTCACCCGCCTCCACCATCCGCCTGCAGCCGCGCACTAGATAGCCTCTCCGCAGCCTGCAAGCACCGCTCACGCCATCACCTCTGCCTACTCCAGCCCTCTTGTAGGTGCTAGCACCGCGCCACCCATGCCTCCCTGCAACGCATGCCTGCTGACGTGCGCTCGTGCGTGTGTGTTAAGAAGTGTCGTTATCGTTCGCACTTGCAACATCGATTTTAAAGTAAAGAAATGGATGTGAGTCTAAGTGTCGGCCTCAGGGAGGCGTGAAAACCAGATTTTTCTTGTCACTTATTGTCACGGAAATTGCAGAGTTTTGCTTGCGAAAAGGTGCGGGAGAAAAGCGAGAGCGAGAGAGAGATAGAGAGAGATTAGGGCTAGAGTCGTTTCTTTCTTTAACATGCAATTTGGATAGGAAATAAAGTAGACAACTGAATGGAAAATAACTTCATTAATCATGCAACTTTAGTTCACAAATTACAACATTAGATACATGCTTAAACATAAGTAAAGTAAAGCTTAAAAGAGAGGAAGAGAGAGAGGGAGGGAGGGTGGGGAGGCAGCCACAGTGGTGGAGAAGGCTCCGTCGGTGGCCCGTCGTCTCCGGCGATTACAAGAGGGCCTAAAGCTAGCTAAGAGAGGGGTAGAGTAGTTGCAAGGGAAGTGAATGCCTTGAATGAGTGGTTGGAGGGGGTTTAAATAGGGAGAAGGGCTTTATAAAAGAAGAAGGGGTTTTAGCAACTTCCGGGATGTCGCTAAAACCCTTCCAAAAGCGTCGGTGAAGCCCCCAGCCCTTCGGTCACACGCCCACGCCATTCTTCTTCGCGCCCAATCCGTGGCCGCTGCGTGAGAGCCGTCCGATCAAAGATCAGACGGCTGAGATCCTCCCTCGAGCGCGCTTGGTTCGCGCCTCGGGCGCGCGGGCGTCGTTGTCCGGCGTGCGTGCGCGTGTGGGCGCTCGCTGTCTGAGGGCGCGTCGCATGGCGCTATCTCGGTCGCCAGCTGCTGATCGGGTGGCCTAATTTTGCCGCGCGCCTCTTCATCTTCAATTTCTCGCACCGCGCGGCTCGAACCCGCGTCGTGTGCGTGCAAACCACTGTGCCACTCCCGCTACTTTGTCACGGCGACAGCAGCGGGCATGCGATTCTCAGTCGTCCGATCGTAGATCGACGACCGAGATTTGATCTCCAGCTGAAGGAGGAAGCGGCGCGCGGTGAGCGGGGGGCGACGTGGCGCAACGAGGGCCGTTGATCATCAGATCAATGGTCAGAACTTCTTGGGCCCATTGTAGGAGGTCCGAATGTCGAATTTGGCCGATCTTGAGTCCGTTGGACTCCGTTCGTCGTTCTGAATCCATCCGTGTAGTCCGATTGCTCATCTGAGGCCTGCTTTGACAAGTGCTTGCACAAATGGCCATTAATACAATTTTATAAGCAATCTTGGTATATGATGCATGCAATGCTCCCATTCTACTTATATTGTGCCTTTTATTCTTAAGATGGGCCGTATTTAATAGAATTATCACCCCCATATGCAGTGTTATCATACCCCCATGCTTACTCCTTGCTAGTCCCTAGCAAGATTTATTCTAGCCTTTATTTTCTTTCAGAATTTAAGATGTAATTGCTTAGACACTTCGTCACTTGTCAATAGGAGGAAATATACTAAGATCTTAATCTACAAACACTAAGCAGCGCCCGGGTGTCTGCCAAAATACGAATCGCCCGAATCCTTACTTTAATGTATATAACTATACATATGTATATGTATAAATAAATAAATAAATATATATATATATATATATATATATATATATATATATATATATATTAGAATTTTTTCAGAATTCAGCGTGGGTTGGTAACTTTTTATAGCTACCCAACCCACCCAAAACTCGGTCAAAACCCTAAGTGCTATGCATCTTGGTGTGAAGATCGTGATAGACTTACTCAACGGTAATTTAGATAGACTTTGGGTTTCTACGCCCCTAGGTGACCGAAAGAGAAAATATATTTGCTTGAAGGTGTATTTGTTCGATTGGTAGCTTTCTCCCTACGTTTGTTTTAATTGGGGTCAACACAAGGATTTTTCCAGTGTATATCTCCCCATCTTGTACTACTTCCCCTCTTCTTCCTTAAGTGTTTTGGTTCTTTTTGTGCAGTTATTGAGCTGGGCTCTGGACAACTGACCAATGGGCTGTTACCCACGATCACTTGCCAGCCATACTCATGCGGTGAAGTGTGATTTATTTTCTTTTCTTCTCCCTTTTTTCTTTTTTCGTAGGTGGCTTCCTTGAACTCAAATGTACCTAGAGGCAATGAAGAAGAAATGGTCCCGTGGCTGGGTTCTAGATAACCTGCCAATGGGCTGTTACCCATGACAACTTGCCAGCCATACAACCCTAGAGAGTTCATTAGCTACCCAATTTCTGTCAAAATCTCTGAGGAGTGAGTCTGTGCAAAAATGTGTGCAGATGCTTAGACTCAAGTTTTTCTGAGTTAGAGGGTGAGTTGATAAGTTGTATACTTATCACCTTATTTAGTAGGTGGATTAGAATAGCTTAAGGTTGCAAGGATTCGAAGCTAAATCCATATTTTAACGGACACCAGGGCTGATTAAGCCTGAAGGCCTAAAAAGTCTAGGTGTTTAAGTTCTTTTTGTATTATTTTCCACTATTGACAAGTTTCTAATGCCTAAGTTCCTTCCTAAATTCATTTTTTTTTAATTTTATTTTATTCAGATTGATTAAATGAGCTCAGGATTGTGCAATTTACTACCCCCCCATGCTTAAGTTGGACAATGTCCTCATTGGCAAATACATAGATGCATAGGGGTTCAAAAAGATAGTACCTGAGTGACGTAAAATACCGAACCAGTCTGAATCCTCTGGGTTGCCTCTCAGGAAGCGCTGAGTTTAATGCCTCCAACTGGACGGTGCTTCGTGTCATGCCTCAACGAGGGTGACACCCTCCTTTGGGGGAACCTGGGCCAGGAAGTGCTTCAATCTTTGACCATTAACTATAAAAGTGTGCCCAGTGTTAGGATCAGCGATTTCAACCACCCCATTAGAGTAAGGCTTAACCACCCAAAATGGTCCTGTCCATTTGGACCTGAGTTTCCCCGGGAAGAGTTTTAGGCGGGTGTCAAACAACCAGACTTGCTGGTTAGGCTCAAAGGTTTTTCTATGAATGAGTCTGTCGTGGACGGCTTTCATTTTCTCCTTATACAATCGACTATTTTCAAAGGCATCTCGACATATTTCTTCGAGCTTAGATAATTGGAGCATCCTCTGTACACCGGCTAACTAGGAATCCATGTTATATTGCTTGACAGCCCAGTAAGGCTGGTGTTCCAATTCGACAAGAAGATGGCAGGCTTTACCAAAGACCAGGCAATAAGGCGACATGCCTATCGGGGTCTTGAAAGCAGTCCTGTATGCCCATAGGGCATCATCTAGTCATGTGGACCAGTCTTTCCTGTCAGGTCTCACAGTCTTCTGTAAAATGTTCTTGATTTATCTATTTGAGACCTCGGTCTGCCCATTCATTTGTGGATTATACAGGGTAGCAATGCGGTGGTTCACCCCGTATTTTCTAAGTAGGTCATGGAATTGGGAATGGATAAAATGGCTTCCACCATCACTGATCATGGCCTTGGGTATTCCAAATCGGGAAAAGATGTTCTACTTAACAAAGTCCATGACAGTCCTATGATCGCATCGGCGGGTGGCGATGGCTTCAATCCATTTGGAAACATAGTCTACTGAGACTAGGATGTACTTGAAGCCGTTGGATGGTGGAAAGGGGCCCATAAAATCGATACCCCAAACGTCGAAGATTTTGACAATCAAATTGGGCTGGAGGGGCATCATATCTTTCTTGGTCATGGTCCCCAGCGTTTGGTAGCGTGAGCAAGTCTTGGAAAAGTTGTGTGCATCCTTAAATAGGGACAGCCAGTAAAATCCAGACTGTAGAACATTTGTAGCCGTTTTCTTTCCAGAGAAGTGGCCACCACAAGCCTGGTCATGACAGAAGGAAAGCACACTCTGAACTTCGTTCTCGGGGATACACCTCCTGATGATCTGGTCAGCACAGAGGCGAAACAGCATGGGATCATCCCAGAAATAGTGCTTGGCTTAAGCCAAGAACCTGTCCCATTGGTGTCTAGACCAGCTGTGCGGGGTTTGTCCTACAACTAGGTAGTTGACGTAGTCAGCATATGTTGAACTTATTTACGAACCTACGGTAACGTGTTTGGTTTTGGAAAACCCGTCGTTGTAGTTCGAAAGTGAAGGATTCGAGTTCAACAAATAAAATTTATACCGAAATAAGAATTCCGGGTCGAACTCAGGGAGGCGAACGTTTGATTTAAAAACTTCGCGTTTCTTTTTATTTTGTCACGAAGAAATTCAATTTAAACTATCTAAGTATCTACAACAAATAAAAGAGAGAGAGGGAGTAAGAGAGAGAGAAAGAATACTATACATGGAAATCAAAATGAGATGTAGAATAGACAAGGAATTTATCATAAAAGAGATTGTTCGTTACAACTAGAAAACATAAAACAATTACTCTAGAAAGCATTAAAAGAATGGAGGGAGAAATGTCCTCCTCGACGATCGCTCGGAGGACGAATAGACTACTTTAGAAAGCAGTAAATCTATACTAGAAAGCAGTAAAAAGAATAGGGAGAGAGAATCCTCCTCGACGGTCGCTTGGAGGACGAGCCGGACGGGACGACGCCTGGACGAAGGAGAACGAAGCAGGACGAAGGAGGATGAAGTAGAAGAACGGGAACGAAGCAGCACGCCGTCGTCGTCGCGGGATCCACTTCCGAAGGGGGACGAAAATTTGGACTTTATCTCGCGAGAAGCATCCCGGGTGTGGGACAAGCTTCTCTTGAGCTTTGGAGAGGTAGAGAGAAGGAAGGGATGAAAATTTCGTATGGAGGGGGTCTCCTTTTATAGTTGCAAGGAGTGGGGGCAAAATGGACATTACATCTTCAAAATAATAAATAAGGGGTCTTTAGTGACGGATAAAACCGTCGCTAAAGCCCCCAACGTGGGCGTAGCCTCCGCGCCCACGCGCGGCCGCTCGGCTGCCCGCGCGTAACGCCTACGCACGTCGCTTGATTTTCAGCCGTCCGATAGCGAGATCGGATGGCTTAAAATCGCGCCTTCACCGCTGCCGCCCGCCCGCCTGCGCGTACGATCGCGCGTTCACCAGAGCGTCCAATTGCGCGTCGGCGCTATCGGGCTCGCGCGGCCGTTGGATCGCGATCGTGCGGTCAATTGGAGCGCGCCCGCCCGCCTCAGAAATTGCTTGGTGAGGCTCGAACGCGCGCCAGCGCCTCGCGATAAGGCGCTGGACCGCTGCGCTGCCTCGCCCAAATGGTCGCGCGGATGCTTTTAAAACGATGCGTCCACAGCTGTTGGATTGATATCCAACGGCGGAGAGGGGATGGGTGCGCGGTCTTCATAGAGTGTAGGCGGCCGTTTGGGCAGCCGGGATGGTGCCACGTGGCGCCATCTTGGCAGTCCATCTTCTGGAATTTGTAGATGGTGCCACGGATGTCGGATTGACTTGATTTTTGTGTCGTTGGGCTGCGATCGTCAATCCGAATTCATCCGTGTGATCAAATTTTCCATCTGAAGTGCGGATTTACACCATCCTGGCCCTTGATCTTCTAGGGTTCCCCGATCTCTATCTGATGCTACGGATGCCTGATCAGGGCGATCTTGGAGTCGTTGAACTCCAATCGTCGCCCTGATCACATCCATACGGTTGGATCTTTGATCCGAGGCCCCGATAAAATATTTGCCCTGTCCAAGCACATAAAAGGAGACAATTAACCTCCATTTTATTCAAACTACTCTAAATGCAAGATGATGCATGTAATGCAATATTTATATCATGAAATGCAATCCTATGCTTAAGAACATGCATAAATAGACATTTTAAGTAGTGTAAATGTGTTTACATCATACCCCCATGCCTATCTTTTGCTAGTCCCTAGCAAAAACTATATGCTATTTATAAAAGAATTAGGTTAGATTATTTGGACCTGAGTTATTTTCAATCATTAAGAAATTGTCTACTTAAGAACTGAACTTTCAAAGACACAACAGTGCCCGGGTATCAGCCAAAATGCAGACCACCTCAAGCCTCGCCTTATTCAAAGAAAAATTTCTTTTTCTGTTTTTACTCTCTTTTTTTTTTTTTGGATTTTCAAATTTTAGGGTTTAAGAGTGGCTTTCTACGGCCATTCAACTCACCCAAGATTTGATGAGAACCCTAAGTTTTAAGCATCTTATTGTGATTGTGATAGACTCGTTGACCGGCAATTAGAATGGACTTCGGATTTCTACGCCTCTAGGTGACCTCAAAAAGAATTCTGCCTAAAGGTGTATCTTTACAACCGGTAGCTTTCTCCCTACTTTTATTATTATTTTTTTTAACGGGGTCAACACAAGGGTGAATCCAGTGTATATCTCCCCGGTTTATTCTACTTCTCCGCTTCTTCCTAAGTGTTTTGGGAATTTTTAGTGCATTTTCTGAGCTGGGTTCTGGACAACCGGTCGATGAGCTGTTACCACCGACAACTTGCCAGCCATACTCGTGCGGCGAAGTGTGGCTTATTTCTTTTTGTTCTTTTCTCCTTTTTGATTTTTTTTTTTTTTTTTTTTTAAGTAGGTGGCTTCCCTGGTCTAAGATTTACCTAAAGGCAGCAAAAAGAGAAAGGTCAGTGACTGGGCTCTGGACAACCTACCTATGGGCTATTACCCACGATAACTTGCCAGCCATATCACCCTAGAAGGTTCATTAGCTACCCAATTTCCATTAAAATCGCCAAATAACGAGTCAGTGCAAAGAAAGTATGTAGATGCTTAAGACTCAAAATTCCCTCACATCAGAGGGCGGGTTGATAAGTCGTGTACTTATCACCCAAACTTATTTACTCCAATTAAAATAAAATTCAAGTTGGCGAGAACTCGAAAAACAAATCCACATTTTAGTGGATATACGGGCTGATTAAGTCCAAAGACCTGAAGGGTCTTTGTGTTCAGAACATAATATAGTATTTCTTAAGATCGAAAATTTTCTTAAACCCAAATTCTCTTTCCTAATTTTGATTTTTTTTTTTTTTTTAAAATAAAACAAATCTACGGAGCTGACGAATGAATTCAAAGATAAATATCCATCCCCCCATGCCTATCTAATGCAATGTCCTCATTGTATTAAAAAGACATAAAACAGAGTGGAAAAGCGTAGAAAGCACCTGAATTGCGTGGATATCGGGTCCGCTCCGAGATGAAAATGAAAAAGAACTGTATATGTGCTGAGTTTAGTGCCTTCAGCTAGGCACACTATACAAAGAAAAGAAATGAAGAATTCACATGTGCAGGTCAGAATTAGAATGAACAGAAGAATCCTCTGACCTGTCAGCAGAGGTCCACAGATGTGGACCAGATTGTGGTGCAGACCCACACCCCATAATCGAGAATATCTTAGGTTCTGGATAAAAATTACCCAAAACCTAAAATCAGAATGCAAGCGGGGTCGGGCCTGCGATTTGTGAGGATGCAACCCAAGGCCAAAATGTCGGGTTACAGAGAATTGAAGCTCAAAAGGATAATCGTTAAATGTGTGCTTGAGTTTGACATCCTCGAAACAAATGTCATAAGGGTTCTGATTTGATGGTTTCAGCTTAAAAGGAACCCTTCGACTCAATCTTCCATTTCCTCCAAAATTGACTTCCCAAATAAGAATTTCCCAGCTCCTATCCTCCTCATTCGGCATATCAAATTCCATGACCTCTTGTATATTCATCACCCCGTCTGAAATCTCCAAGTCTAGATGATGTGGCAAAATCAAAATTGACTTGGGTCTAATTATCTCAGAATTAGAATCATCAATAAGCTCAACAGGGTGTAACTGATAATCAGGGCATTGAATTAATTCCTCCAGAAAATGCGATTCTGGATCCGTATCGTGTGCCCTAATAAGATCAGTTTCCTCAATTATTGGGCTATCAAATGATCTATCAGATTCCTCAGGCCCAATCGTCTCACAAAAATCATGATCTGAAAACTCGTGTGAGACTTCGCAACTTGAATCTTCACCATCAGGATCCGTATCAATGTATGTCCCAAAATCATTTTTCACTTTGCGTTCCAAGGAGACATACATTTCCTCGTAACCCGGCTCAGGGATTTCAGGTGAAGAAATCAAATCATCCTTAATTGGTTGTTTTAATTCAATCTGGTCAGCTTCGTAACACGTGTCCCCCCAACAGGTGCCTGAGCGGGTTCTGTCATTGGCTTTCCTGAAGAGAGTTCATCCTGGGAATTATTCCAAGATTGAATCAAAGCAACCACGAATCTCATCCTCAATTTCGCTAATTTTCCAAGTAGAAACTCACCTGGGTTCTTATCCTTAACATCCTGGAGCCAATCCAACAAAGACTTATTTAAATCATCAATCATTTCAATCAGGGGCTCCAATCTCTCAATGCAAGGTATTGGCTGAACTTCTAAAGATTGAATGATATTCCTCAAGTTAGCCAGAACCCTATCTTGAACCTGATTAACCTGAACCAACTGAGTTGGTTCAGGGTTGGGCGGGTTTGACATCAATGTAGAGGAATTAACGAATTGAGATTCGTTATACCCATCCTGATAATAGGTCATTTCAGATTGTTCAAAAGATGGAGATGACCTAAAGGCAGCGAAATCAGAGGATGGGTAAGGATCAGTGTATCCTTCTTGATTGTAGATCGCATTAGGTTGTTCATGAAAGGAGGACGATCTATAATCGATGCAACTCTGAGAAGGATAGAATTGAGAATCAAAGTGTTCAGGGTTAGACCCTAAACACGGAGGTCCGGAATTGTATCCCCAATCCGAATTATCCCAACTAACTGATGGTCGATTACAATACGAGTTGGGATAATCGTCATATTGAGGATAATTTACAACAGGAGTGAAAGAGCGGGAATGCGTGAAATATGTGGAAGGATTCATGAGACACGGGAGGAAGAAAGGTGCCCTGCAATACAAACAATCAAACCTGTCCTTAAATGGGTTAGCCTACAGACCTACAGACTCTCAAAACCCATCTTGAGATAAAGGAATGATTTGATCCACTTCCGTCTGTTCAATCCAACCAGTTAGAAGGAGGGACTGGGGAGAAGGTTCTTCCTTTGGCTTACGCCTCCGGTTCCTAGTGTACCCCCCAGCCGCGATCGTTTGACTCTGCTCCCCTAGCTAGACATCAGATTGAACAGTAGAAACAGACTAATCGAAAATAATCTCGTTCTGGGTTCTGAAGAGCGAGTCCAATCCTTAAGGCCAACATCTACTTTGTTTTATTTAGGGCTAGGTTTGAATGTGCTTTGGAATGTGATGGGCCCTTTAAATGGGTTGTGCCCTTAATGATTGATTGCTTTGTGTGTGCGTGCACAACCAGTGGTTTTCAAGCAAGATTATTTTTGATGTGGTGAATTTTAAGGTTCAAATCTTGCTTAGTAGCTTTTAGGATTCAACTTTAGGTGTTTTCAATCAAGTTTCATTGGCACACCAGGTTTTGCAAGCACAGGTGAAGATATTTTCCTTTAAAGTTTAAAAAGAATGTGGAGTGCCTGGTAGATCCCTAAGAGTTGAACCTAATTGGCAGCTACTTGATGAGTTGATTTTATTTGAAGTGGTGCGACCCAAACAACTCAAACAACTGGCCTGATGCACCACCTAATTAGGCACACAAATGATTACCCAATCTGATTTCTACTCGATTATGTGTTTGGATGTGTGTACTGGATCCTAAGATTGGTTTACCGGTTGAGTTAGAAAATCAGATGAGGTTGTGTACCTCTGTGAGATTTTTTTTATTTTTGTTCTTTTTTTTAATGTGGGGGTTGGAGTGAGTATGGATGTCAAACAACAAACAATCTAACCTTAGAGTTTATAAGAACACCTAGGTTGATTGATGTTTGAATTATTATGTGATGAAATAAAATCTAATGGGTGGGAGGTGGGGGATAACTTACAAAACCTTCCACAGCACTTTACTCCGATCTACCGCTTTTGCCTGTCTCGAAAGAGTACCTGCAATTACAATAAGAAAGGAGAAAAGTGAGGTAAATGATTTGTAAGTTACAAAACGCGAAGAGAAATCAAAGAGCGTTGCCTCCCCGGCAACGGCGCCAAAATGTTGAACTTATTACGAACCTACGCTAACGTGTTTGGTTTTGGAAAACCCGTCGTTGTAGTTTGAAAGCGAAGGATTCGTGTTCAACAAATAAAATTTATACCGAAATTAAAATTCCGGGTCGAACACAGGGAGGCGAACGTTTGATTTAAAAACTTCGCGTTTCTTTTTATTTTGTCACGAAGAAATTCAATTTAAACTATCTAAGTATCTACAACAAATAAAAGAGAGAGAGGGAGTAAGAGAGAGAGAAAGAATACTATACATGGAAATCAAAATGAGATGTAGAATAGACAAGGAATTTATCATAAAAGAGATTGTTCGTTACAACTAGAAAACATAAAACAATTACTCTAGAAAGCATTAAAAGAATGGAGGGAGAAATGTCCTCCTCGACGATCGCTCGGAGGACGAATAGACTACTCTAGAAAGCAGTAAATCTATACTAGAAAGCAGTAAAAAGAATAGGGAGAGAGAATCCTCCTCGACGGTCGCTTGGAGGACGAGCCGGACGGGACGACGCCTGGACGAAGGAGAACAAAGCAGGACGAAGGAGGACGAAGTAGAAGAACGGGAACGAAGCAGCACGCCGTCGTCGTCGCGGGATCCACTTCCGAAGGGGGACGAAAATTTGGACTTTATCTCGCGAGAAGCATCCCGGGTGTGGGACAAGCTTCTCTTGAGCTTTAGAGAGCTAGAGAGGAGAAGGAAGGGATGAAAATTTCGTATGGAGGGGGTCTCCTTTTATAGTTGCAAGGAGTGGGGGCAAAATGGACATTACATCTTCAAAATAATAAATAAGGGGTCTTTAGTGATGGATAAAACCGTCGCTAAAGCCCCCAACGTAGGCGTAGCCTCCGCGCCCACGCGCGGCCGCTCGGCTGCCCGCGCGTAACGCCTACGCACGTCGCTTGATTTTCAGCCGTCCGATCGCGAGATCGGACGGCTTAAAATCGCGCCTTCACCGCTGCCACCCGCCCGCCTGCGCGTACGATCGCGCGTTCACCAGAGCGTCCAATTGCGCGTCGGCGCTATCGGGCGCGCGCGGCTGTTGGAGCGCGATCGTGCGGTCAATTGGAGCGCGCCCGCCCGCCTCAGAAATTGCTTGGCGAGGCTCGAACGCGCGCCAGCGCCTCGCGATAAGGCGCTGGACCGCTGCGCTGCCTCGCCCAAATGGTCGCGCGGATGCTTTTAAAACGATGCATCCACAGCTGTTGGATTGAGATCCAACGGCGGAGAGGGGATGGGTGCGCGGTCTTCATAGAGTGTAGGCGGCCGTTTGGGCGGCCGGGATGGTGCCACGTGGCGCCATCTTGGCCGTCCATCTTCTGGAAGTTGTAGATGGTGCCACGGATGTCGGATTGACTCAATTTTTGTGTCGTTGGGCTGCGATCGTCGATCCGAATTCATCCGTGTGATCGGATTTTCCATCTGAAGTGCGGATTTACACCATCCTGGCCCTTGATCTTCTAGGGTTCCCCGGTCTCTATCTGATGCTACGGATGCCTGATCAGGGCGATCTTGGAGTCGTTGAACTCCAATCGTCGCCCTGATCACATCCATACGGTTGGATCTTTGATCCGAGGCCCCGATAAAATATTTGCCCTATCCAAGCACATAAAAGGAGACAATTAACCTCCATTTTATTCAAACTACTCTAAATGCAAGATGATGCATGTAATGCAATATTTATATCATGAAATGCAATCCTATGCTTAAGAACATGCATAAATAGACATTTTAAGTAGTGTAAATGTGTTTACATCAGCATACCAGGGCAGTCTCTTGTCTTGCACAGCCAGAATGTGTTCATCGGGGAAGGCGTCAGATAGAGGTGAGAAGGGTCCAATGTGGTCTGGGTGAAGTCTAGACAAGTGGTCAGCCACCACATTCTTCGATCCGGCCTTGTCGCGGATTTCCAGGTCAAATTCCTACAAAAGCAGGCTCCATCTAATGAGCCTGGGCTTTGTGTCCTTCTTGGCCAACAGGTGCCGGATGGCTGAATGGTCAGTGTAAACAGTCACGTGGGTTCCCAACAAGTATGATCGGAACTTTTCAAGTCCAAAGACTACAGCGAGCAACTCTTTCTCTGTGACCGTATAATTTCGTTGGGCCTCGTCCAACGTTTTGCTCGCGTAGTAGATCACCACGGGCTTCTTATCTTGCCTTTGTCCTAGGATAGTGCCTATGGCAAAATCTGACGCATCACACATAATCTCAAAGTCCGGGGGCTGAAGTATAGGTGCTGTGGAGACCAAGTCCCGGAGGGTGTGATAAGCCTGGATGCAATCAGAAGACATGTGGAATATGGCGTCGTTGGCTAGAAGGTCGGTCAAGGGTTTGGAAAGCTTGGAAAAGTCTTTAATAAACCTTCGGTAGAAGCCAACATGTCCCAGAAATGAGCGAATCTGTTGGATCGAGCCAGGTGGAGGGAGTTTGGAAATCAAATCAACCTTAGCTCGATCTACCTCGATGCCCCTATGCGATACGATGTGACCGAGGATAACTCCTTCTTGAACCATAAAATGGCTCTTTTCCCAACTTAACACCAGATTAACCTCGATACATCGTTTCAGGATTTTCTCCAAGTTGCTCAGACAATGGTCGAATGAATTCCCGAATACAGAGAAATCATCCATAAAGACCTCTAAGTATTCACCCACCATTTCTGAAAAAATGTCTAGCATGCAACGCTGGAAGGTCGCAGGTGCGTTGCATAACCCGAACGACATTCGACGAAATGCAAACGTGCCATACGGGCAAGTGAATGTGGTCTTTTCTTGATCCTCCGGAGCAATTGCGACTTGGTTATATCCTGAATATCCATCCAGGAAGTAAAAATACTTCTACCCTGCCAATCTTTCAAGGATTTGGTCAATGAATGGCAAGGGGAAATGATCCTTCTTAGTGGCTTCATTGAGCTTCCTATAATCAATACACACCCGCCATGAGGTAGTGGTGCGGGTGGGGATGGATTCGCCATGATCATTGGTGACAACGGTGAGCCTAGCTTTCTTTGGAACCACTTGAGTGGGGCTCACCCAGGGGCTATCGAAAATAGGATAGATGATGTCGGCGTCAAGCCACTTGATAATTTCTTTCTTAACGACCTCCTACATGTTTGGGTTTAAACGTCTCTGCATCTGGCGGGAGGGTCGTGCCCTGTCTTCTAGGTAAATCTTATGGGTGCAATAGGTGGGGCTAATTCCTCTTAAGTCAGAAATGGTCCAACCAATGGCGGCTCGATGTTCTGAAAGGGTCGCAGTCAACCTGAGCTCCTGATCGTTGGTTAGATGAGAATTAATAATCATAGGGAAGGTCTGGTCAGGTCCCAGGAAGACATACTTGAGATTCTCGGGCAATGGCTTAAGTTCAGGTACGGGTGGAACCACAGTTGATGGAAAGGGAAAAGGCGGGAGTTGATCAACATCGATCTCCTCAAATGGTGTTGCGTGATGGTAATCAGCCTTACAGAGGTCCACGGGTAGTGATGGTGACGGGTCAGAACAATCATTACGGGTTTGGTGGTCTGAGACAGAACTAAGGGTGAGGCATTCCTCGACCATAGTTTCCATGGGATCGTGTTCCTCAACGCAATCGCAATCAAAAGACTTTGTCGCCCGGAAGATATCCAATTGCATTTTCCTATCTCCGAAGGTGATTTCCATACATCCCGTGTCACAATCAATGTTTGCCTTAGCCGTAGCTAAGAAAGGTCTGCCTAAGATTATGGGTGCATTCTATAATTTTTCAGGGACTTCCATGTCGAGCACCAAAAAGTCGACTGGGAAACAGAAGTCCTTGACCTGTACAATCACGTCCTCGACAACCCCTTTCGGGGTTTTCACTGATCTATCAGCCAGCTGGATGGTGACAGGTGTTGGTGTCAACTCTCCGAAACCAAATTGGTGGTACAGGTTGTTGGAATCAGATTGATAGAAGCACCTAAGTCCAAGAGCGCTCTATCAAATGTCATGTCCCCGATATTGCAGGAAATCAGGGGCACTCTTGGGTCAGTTCGCTTGAGCGGAAGGTTGCTTGATATTACGGAACTTGCTTGTTCGGAGAGCACAACCTTCCTAGGTGCTTGAGGTCTTGACTTACGCTTGGGTGTATAGGCATCCTTTAAAAATTTGGCGTAAGCCGGGATGTGCTTGACGGCTTCGAGGAGCAGAATTTTAATCTGTACTTGCTTAAAGATCTCCAAAAGCTCCTCAGTTTCCACAACATCCTTCTTTTTCTTGATTGTTTCCAAGGCCTCAAGGTAGGGTGTCTGAATGTGGATCGGGTCTATTTCTGGGTCCTTGGTTGGTGCCTCTTCTGAGTCGGGTATTTCAGCGGGTGAAGTCTCGGGGAGAGTCGGCCATTTGGGATCCTGGGTTTTGGTGCCGCTTCTCAAGGTCACCGCATTCGTAGGCATTAGGCCCATGGGTTGATCCTTGAGAAGACAAGGATGAAGAAGCACCAAACCCAGGGGGTGTTTGCGGGGTTGGCTGGACCATGTGAGCCTGCTTGGGATTGCCTTGGAACCGTTGCGAATTAGGGCCTCTGTTAATTATGTTTCGTGGGTTCGGTTGTGGCTGGGAAGGTAGGGATCCTTGTTGTTTACAGTCCAAGAGTTAGCTTAACTATCCCTTTACTAAGGCCATTTCTTCCTGATGTTTCTGGTTCATGTCAACCATCATCTTTATTAGGGTGTCCATTTGGTTTTGTGGGGGAGGGGCCGCCCTATTCTGATTATATTGGGGTCTAACTGCTGGTCCTTGTTGATAGGGGGGCAAGTGTGGCTGCTGGTTTGGCCTGGGCTGGTTTTGGAATTGTGGTGGTTTCTGGTTTGTCCAACCAAAGTTGGGGTGGTTACGCCAGCCAGTGTTGTAAGTGTTGGAGAAAGGGTCAAGTTTTGCATAACCTTGGACAGCTTGCACATCTTCAAGGATAGCTGATGCTGATGGAGAGGGAAGAGAGTAATCAAGGGTTGAGGGAGCAAAGGTCCCTCCCTGGAACGTGGTCAGGGGTTGTTCCAGGTTCAATTGGGTTAAGGGCTAGACCAGGTCAACATTATGTGCTCCCTTTGCTAGGGAGAAGGTCTGTAAGGGGTTCCTGGTTTGGTTCAATAGCTCATCAATCTTTTTGTCCACCAATTCCACCCGATCTAGTTTCTTGGCAATGATGTCCATGTCAACCATTCCAGAATTTGCTTGTACCTCATAAATCCCACCACGGGGTTGATTGGATCTGTTGAACTGGGTCATGGAGGCATTGTTGAGCGAATTCTCGCTCATAGACTCAAAGAGCTCAAACACGCTATCCTCGTCCTTGTTCAAGAAGTTCCCCCCGCATGAGGCATTGACGAAGTTCCGTAGGTTGCTGTTCAGACCGTGGTAAAAAATCTGGGCCAATTGCCACCTTGGTACTTCGTGGTGTGGGCATTTCCTTAAGAGTTCATTGAATCTTTCCCACGCCTCATGGAACTGTTCCCCACCCTGGAGTGTAAAGGTAGTAATAGCTCTTCTGAGGGCATTGGTCTTTCCTATGGGGAATAATTTCTTTAAAAATGCATGCCTCAGTTCTTCCTAGGTGGTGATGGGTCTACCTAGGGTTCTAAGCCAGTGAGAAGCCTTGTCTCTTAATGAGAAGGGAAACATCTTGATTAGAACAATGTCAAGGCTAATGTCCCTAGGTTTCACAGTTCGTGCTATGCGGTCGAGATCCTCTAGATGCTGAAAGGGGTCCTCATTTGAGCTTCCATGAAAGTGGCTCTAGATCAGACTTAAGATATTTGATTTCAGCTCAAAATCATCTCCCCCTTCAGGGATCCTAAGGTGTGGCTCGACTCTAATAGCGGAGGGATTATAGAAATCGCAGAGGGGCCTCGATTGATCCTGAAATGGTGGTACATCGAGTGGTGGTTGCCCTTGTGCGCCTTGGAAAGGTGGTGGTGGTTGTTCTTGTGGGTTCTGTAACCGGTGTATGGCTTGCATGATGGTGTGGATTTGTTATTGCTGAAGCCGGTGGTTTGCATTAATTTAGGCTTGGATGATGGCCATTGTGTCTGGTGGGGGTTGATCCTCAGCCTCATCTACCCTAGGTTCAACCATGTTTCTAACAGAATCACGTCGCCTAGATTCCTATCCCAAAACAAACAACTCGGGATGCAGTGAGCGTCTCCCCTGCATACACTAGAGAAGAACAGGAGGGGATGCGGAAAGCGACAAATGCGAGAATTGTGTTCAATCAAGCAAACAAGCCTAGTCCTTATGGGGTATTCCTTAGGAGACTTAGAAATCTCACAAAGGGTGATTAAGTCCGTAAGCACTGGATTCCCCTTCTCAAGGCTAATCTGGCAAGGTTGATTACGAGGGGATTGTAGGAAAGGTTCTTCCTTTGGCTTGCGCCTCCGGTTCCATAGACCCCATAACCACGGTCGTTTGACACTGCCTCGCAGCCTAGTCACCAGATTCTACCAAAGGAATGAAAGCCAAGTGCCCAACGAACAAAACCTCACCTTTCGAGACTTAACTCAGTCCTACCTAGGGCACGTCTACTCAGTTTTAAAAGGGCTAGGATAGTGTTTGTGCTAGGGTTATGTGATGAGGCGTTGATTGGGGTGGTGCCTCTTAATTTTCCACTTTCAATGTGTGTGCTTCTATCAAAACATGATTTTCAAGCAAGGATTAAGATGTGGTGTCTTTTAGTGTTCCATCCTTACTTTAGTGTCTTTTAGGGTTGATGTGTCTTAATATTTTCAGACAAGTTTCAGTGGACACGTCAAGTTCTGCACACAATTCGATGAAAGTAGATTTCCTTTTATTCTGTAGAGGCTCTAAAACTCTAATGTACTCATCCTAATGATCATGCAGCTTCTATTAGATGAGTCGGTTTTAGGGTTGAGTGGTGCGGCCCAAGTCAATCAACGGTGGCTTCGCAAACACCACTCAAAAAGAGAAAAGAACACTCCAAGAATTTATTCAGAATGTTAGAGTGTACATTTTTTGTGGGGTGATGTGTTAAGGATGTGGGTCAAGCAATCATACACCACGCCAATTTTTTTCAATTTTTACAAATTTTTTTAGTTTTTCACGCAAGCAACAATCATGAGTGAAGAATTACTCATTATCGGTCCTTGTTGTGCCTACTCCCTTGTTATCGTCGTGGGATGCGTCGCTTCACTGTCCAAGTGCCGAATTCCTGCAACCATCAAGTAAAAAGGAAAACAGGGCATTAGACGATGTGACAATGGATGTGGAATGGAAGTGACAAAACAAATCCGTTGCCCCCCAGCAACGGCACCAAAAACTGACATGTGCTCGTGCATGTGTGTGTTAAGAAGTGTCATTATAGTTCGCACTTGCAACACTGATTTTAAAGTAGAGAAACAGATGTGAGTTCGAGTGTCGGTCTCAGGGAGGTGTGAAAATTGGATTTTTCTTGTCACTTATTATCATGGAAATCACGGAGTTTTGCTTGCGAAAAGGTGCAAGAGAAAAGCGAGAGCAAGAGAGAGATAGAGAGAGAGAAATTAGGGTTAGAGTCGTTTCTTTCTTTACATGCAATTTGGATAGGAAATAAAGTAGACAATTGAATGGAAAATAACTTCATTAATCATGCAGCTTTAGTTCACAAATTACAACATTAGATACATACTTAAACATAAGTAAAGTAAGGCTTAAAAGAGAGGAAGAGAGAGAGAGAGAGGGAGGGCGGCGAGGCAGCACGGTGGTGGAGAAGGCTCCATCGACGGCTCGTCATCTCCGGTGATTACAAGAGGGCCTAAAGCTAGCTAAGAGAGGGGTAGAGTAGTTACTAGGGAAGTGAATGCCTTGAATGAGTGGTTGGAGGGGGTTTAAATAGGGAGAAGGGCTTTCTAAAAGAAGAAGGGGTTTTATCGACATCCGGGACGTCACTAAAACCCTTCCAAAAGCGTCGGTGAAGCCCCCAGCCCTTCAGTCACACGCCCGCACCGTTCTTCTTCGTGCCTGATCCGTGGCCGATGCGTGAGAGCCATCCGATCGAAGATCGGATGGCTGAGTTAGATCGGACGGCTGAGATCCTCCCTCGGGCATGCTTGGATCGCGCCTCGGGAGCACGTGTGCGCGGGCGTCGTCGCCCGACGTGCGCGCACGTGTGGGCACTCGCTGTCTAAGGGCAAGCTGCATGGAGCTATCTTGGTCGCCCGCTACTGATCGGGCGACCCAATTTTGCTGCGTGCCTCTTCGTCTTCAATTTCTCACACTGCGCGGCTCGAACCTGCGTCGCGTGCTTGCAGGCGTGCACGCAAACCGCTGCACCATGCCTGCTACTTTATCGTGGCGACAGTGGCAGGCGCGTGATTCTCGACCATCCAATCGAAGATCGACGACTGAGATTTGATCTCCAGTTGAAGGAGGAAGTGGCACACAGTGAGTGGGGGGTGACGTGGCGCAACGAGGGCCATTGATCATCAGATCAATGGTCAGAACTTCTTGGGCCCATTGTAGCAGCTCCGGATGTCGAATTTGGCCGATCTTGAGTCCGTTGGACTTCGTTCGTCGTTCTGAATCCATCTGTGCGATCTGATTGCTCATCTGAGGCCTGCTTTGACAAGTGCTTACACAAATGGCCATTAATACAGTTTTATAAGCAATCTTGGTATATGATGCATGCAATGCTCCCATTCTACTTATGTTGTGCCTTTTATTCTTAAGATGGGCCCTATTTAATAGAATTATCACCCCCATATGCAGTGTTATCACCTGCACTCGCCTTCAAGCACCCGCAGGTGCTGCATCCGCAGCTGCCAGGTCACGCCCGCAGGCGCATCAACCCTCCAGTGCCTCCTTGCAGTGCGCCCCCCAACTTTGCAGACCTTCCTCGCCACTCCAGCCGCATCTCTAATCACCAGCCTGCACCGCACTGCCCTCATCACTCGCACCCCTGTAGGTGCCCGCAGACGCTGCACCACACCGTCCAGCGCCTTCAACCCTCTACAGCACCTCCCTGCAGCACCTGCTCCGCCCCACCCGCAGGTGCGCGCCATCTGCAACGCACCCTCCTCTCCGCAGCGCCCCTGCTAAGCCGCGCACACCTTCGCACGCCCCCCTCCTGCAGGTGCACACCTCGCCGCAGCGCCTCCACAGCAAAGACAGCAGCACCTCCTCTGGCATTCTTCTCCTCCGCCAGCCGGCCACCTCCGGCCATCTCCGTCGATGCCACAACCTCCATCGGATCGGCCTCATCTTCGCCAACCTCCCTTGCGTGTGAAAGACCCGCCGATGCTCTCTCTCTCTCGCGAGGAGGAGAGAGGGCAAATGCTCTATTTTGAGGGAGATTAAAAATTACACTTTCTGCCATTGCCACCAGAATTTGATTTTTGATTTATTATTATTTTATTATGGCACAATTGCGCATGCACAGTCACGCTTTCTAATAATTGCATGTTATTGATATTCACCTGTTTTAATATTGGTTTTGGGATCAACACGTGCACCGATTCTCTCTAGTATATGACAATTGAAAATTACAGAAAATCATCATATATTTATTGAAGATTTCAGTGAGGGAAAACTTCACATATACCCTTATCTTTTTAAGTTATTTTGAATCTACTTTCCATCGCATTTTATGTCAAATTTGAATAGGAATTTCGCACTTAACCGAAAGAATATAAAATAATCGAGAGTTTATTGCACAATTGCCTCCCTGTGGACACGACCCACTCTTCTGTGAGTGGTTATTTTTATTGTTGATTAGTCGATTTTTCCACCACTTAAATACTAGAACACATAGCGGAAAATTGACTCGTCAATTTGGCGCCGTTGCTGGGGAGGCAACAGACGCAATAGATTCACGTTATTATTTTTTATTTTGAATATTCTGAGTTGTGCAATCATCTGATCATTTTTATTATGCGTGGAATCTGACACGGCGACAGGCGTAGCAAAGCGACGACATTGATCCTGAACGATGCACACAATGGAGATGATCTTTTTGGTGGACCTTGACGCCACTTGGAGGACGGCAACAGGAACACATGGGCCTTGATCCCACGCACATAGGCTTACAGAGAAGCCTATTTCTTATTTAGTCAGTAGATCTTAGTTAGATTTAGTTAGATAGACATTAGAATTTAATTTCTGTCTTTTGGACCCTTGTAAGGTATTTTTGGGAACGTGTTCCCAGTGCCACTTTATTTCTTATCGCTCTTGTATGCGAGAGCGTATTTTTGGGAGCGTGTTCCCATTTATTTAGATTATAGGATTATTTAAAATGTTTGAACTGCATTTCGGTTAGTTAGTTAGATTAGGTCTGTTTATTATTATTATTAAAAAAAAAAATTCGAACTACCTACTAGAAGCTGCATATCTATAGGACGACCATCTAGGACTGAATGAGTAGCATCTAGTTTATTTTTATTGCATTGCATTCATACATTGCACGAAGAAAGCTGGAGTAAGGTACGTCTTCTCTTGAGCATCAATTACCTGTCATGCATATGCATTGAACCTAAATCTAAGACTACTAAGTGCTTGAATCAAATTAATTCAGTGGTCACTTTAAAAATTGGGACTGCTAAGAGGTTGGACTTTAAAATCTGTGACTGAAAATTGTGTGCAAAAGGATCTTGTTTGCGAAATTTCAAAAATCAAAACATGATCGTATGTTTGCACACTTGAGACACTGTGCACCTCACACATAAGGTCACTAGATAAATTTCTACCTCTCCACTTTTGCACCACAAGGGAAGTTAGTCGGAAATCAACAAGCCTATCCACCAAGTTACTTCGGTTCCTCATGTGTGGGCTTGATTCGAGACTTCCATCCCTTGCAAGTAGGTTATAAGCACCAGCGAAGGTTGGCCTAGGAAGCGTAATTTTTGCAAAACTTGTTTGGCCACCAATTGAACATATAATTCTAAGACCTACAATCTACTAAAAAAAAAAAGATCCAATTGAATTTGCGTTTGCTTTGACTGTAGAACTCTCTAGGAAGTCTCTGCTTGTATTCTGAATTTTGCTAAATCCTAAGAGAGTTAAAACTATTTTGCTTAAAGAAATGGATTACCATTACTCCTATCATTTAGATTATCAGAGTCAATACTTCCCATCTTTTAATCAGGATCCCATGCTCCGAGCGTATCCATCCTTTGATGGGTACATTGACAATTCATGGGATCATTCATATTCTTATCCTAGGAGTACTGGCTTGATAACTCCCACTTTTGAGCAGAGCCTAGGAGCGGGATTTTCCAACCCTGAAATCCCTACTTCTATGCAAACACCCAACTCTCCCACCCTTCATGATTTTCCGTATCGAGGTTGGACCGATACCCCTAGGCAACCAGAGCCTGAAATTGACTATCCTCCCCAACTTGATAATAGTAGTCGCTCCTCTTTTATGATAGAAATGCAAAAATGGCAAAAGGAAGTGATGGAATCAATGGGAGAGATGTTGAGAAATAGTCAACAGCTAAATGAAGAAATAAGACAGCTTAGCTACACGCTTCCCAATAATTCTGATCCCTACCCATACGACCCTAATCATGAAAATAATTCGGAGGAACCCAATGATAATAGGTGATGTAAACACATTTACACTACTTAAAATATCTATTTATGCATGTTCTTAAGCATAGGATTGCATTTCATGATATAAATATTGCATAACATGCATCATCTTGCATTTAGAGTAGTTTGAATAAAATGGAGGTTAATTGTCTCCTTTTATGTGCATGGACAGGGCAAACATTTTATAGGGGCCTCGGATCAAAGATCCAACCGTATGGATGTGATCAGGGTGACGATTGGAGTTCAACGACTCCAAGATCGCCCTAATCAGGCGTCCGTAGCATCAGATAGTGACCGGGGAACCCTAGAAGATCAAGGGCTAGGATGGTGAAGATCCACACTTCAGATGACAAATACAACCGCACGGATGAATTCGGATCGACGATCGTAGCCCAACGACACAAAAATCGAGTCAATCCGACATCCGTGGCACCATCCGCAACTTCCAGAAGATGGGCGGCCAAGATGGCACCACATGGCGCCATCTCAACCGCCCAAATGGCCTCCAGCACCGTCGCACCTTTTCTTCTTCAATCAGCGCGTCGATTCTCCACCATTGGATCAAGATCCAATGGCTGTGGATGCGGCTGGCTAATTCATCCGTGCGACCATTTCAAAGGCGTAGCGCAGTGGTGACGCAGCCGCAGGCAAAGCAGAGGTCGCGGGATCGAGTCCCGCGAGCGTCAAATTGGGCGCAAGCAAGCAGGCGTTGTGGAGCGTCAGATGGAGATCGGACGGCCGCCTGCGCCCGATAGCGCCGACGCGCGATTGAACGCGCGGCGCGGACACGCAATCTGACGCGCCAGGCGGGCGGGCTGCAGCGGGTGAAGCACGATATAAGTCATCCGATCTCGCGATTGGACGGCTAAGAACCAGCGGACGTGCGCAGGCGTTGCGCTCGCGAGCAGGCGATCAGGCGCGCGCAAGCCGCCCACGACGCCCACGAAGGAGGCCTTAGCGACGGTTTTATCCGTCACTAAAGACCCCTTATTTATTATTTTGAAGTTGTAATGTCCATTTTGCCCCCACTCCTTACAACTATAAAAGGAGACCCCCTCCATACGAAATTTTCATCCCTTCCTTCTCCTCTCTACCCCTCCAAAGCTCAAGAGAAGCTTGTCCCACGCCCGAGATGCTTCTCACGAGATAAAGTCTAATTTTCGTTCCCCTTCGGAACTGGATCCCGCGACGACGACAGCGTGCTGCTTTGTTCTCGTTCTTCTGCTTCGTCCTCCTTCGTCCTGCTTCTTTCCCCTTCATCTAGGCGTCGTTCCATCCGGCTCGTCCTCCAAGCAACCATCGAGGAGGATTTCTCTCTTCCTATTCTTTTTACTGTTTTCTAGTATAGATTTATTGCTTTCTAGTGTAGTTTTGCTCGTCCTCCAAGCAATCGTCGAGGATGATATTTCTCCCTCCATTCTTTTAATGCTTTCTAGATTAAATTTATTGCTTTCTAGTGTAATTGTTTTATGCTTTCTAGTTGTAATGAACAATCTCCTCAATGATAAATTCCTTGTTTATTCCACATCTCATTTTGATTTCTCTGTGTAATATTCTCTTTCTCTCTTACTCTCTCTCTCTCTCTTCTATTTATTGTAAATAATTAGATAGTTTCAAATTGAATTATTCCGTGACAAATAAAAAGAAACGCGTAGTTTTTAAATCAAATGTCCGCCTCCCTGTGTTCGACCCGGAATTTTAATTTCAGTATAAATTTTATTTGTTGAACACGAATTCCTTTCTTTCGAACTAGAACGATAGGTTTTCCAAAATCGAACACGTTAACGTAGCCATTCGTATACGTTCAACATTTTGGCGCCGTTGCCGGGGACCATTTCGTAACGTTCAACATTTTGGCGCCGTTGCCGGGGAGGCAACGATCTTTGATTTCTCTTCACATTTTGTAACTTACAAATCATTTACTTCACTTTTTCTCCTTTCTTATTGTAATTGCAGGTACTCTTTTGAGACGAGCAAAAGCGGTAGATTGGAGTAAAGTGCTATAGAAGGTTTTGTAAGTTATCCCCCATTCTTTCCCCCTCCATAGATTTCATTCGCCACATTGAATCCAAATTCCAATTAACCTAGGTGATTGCATAAATCCTAGGAATAGTTTGGTTGTTTGGATTCTCACTCACATTCATTCCACCTTCATTTATATAAAACAAAAAAACAAAAAAAATAAAAAGATAATTCTGTGGGGCAATTTTCAACAAACACACAACGTACACCCACATTCAAAGGCACTTAACCGAATTGATTTGTTTCTACTCAACCGGGTTCTGATCTGTGGGACCGGTACACACAAAGCAACACATAAAAGAGTAGAAATCATTCTAGGTTAACCATATTTGTGTGCCTAATTAAGTGGTGCATCAAGCCAATTGTTTGAGTTGTTTGGGCCGCACTACTTCAAATAAAATAAACTCATCAAGTAGCAGCCAATTAGGTTCAACTCTTAGGGATTTACCAGGCACTCCACATTCTTTTTAAGCTTTAAAGGAAAATATCTTCACCCGTGCTTGCAAAACTTGGTGTGCCAATGAAACTTGTTTGAAAATACCTAAAGTTGAATCCTAAAAGCTACTAAGCAAGATTTGAACCTTAAAATTCACCACATCAAAAATAATCTTGTTTGAAAACCACTGGTTGTGCACGCACACACAAATCAATCAATCATTAAGGGCACAACCCATTTAAAGGGCCCATCACATTCCAAAGCACATTCAAACCTAGCCTTAAATAAAATAGAGTAGACGTTGGCCTTAAGGATTGGACTCGCTCTTCAAAACCCAGAACGAGATTATTTTCGATTAGTCTGTTTCTACTGTTCAATCTGATGTCTAGCTAGGGGAGCAGAGTCAAACGATCACGACTGGGGGGTACACTAGGAACCGAAGGCACAAGCCGAAGGAAGAACCTTCTCCCCAGTCCCTCCTTCTAACTGGTTGGATTGAACAGACAGAAGTAGATCAAATCGTTCCTTTATCTCAAGACAGGTTTTGGGAGTCTGTAGGTCTGTAGGCTAACCCATTTAAGGACATGTTTGATTGTTTGTATTGCAGGGCACCTTTCTTCCTCCCGTGTCTCATGAATCCTTCCACATATTTCACGCATTCCCGCTCTTTCCCTCCTGTTGTGAATTATCCTCAACATGACGATTATCCCGACTCGTATTGTAATCAACCATCAGTTAGTTGGGATAATTCGGATTGGGGATACGATTTCAGACCCCCGTGTTTAGGGTCTAACCCTGAACACTTTGATTCTGATTTCTATCCTTCTCAGAGCTACATCGATTATAGATTGTCTTCCTTTCCTGAACAACCTAATATGATCTACAATCAAGAAGAATACACCAATCCTTACCCGTCCTCTGATTTCACTGCCTATAGGTCATCACCATCTTTTCAACAATCTGAAATGACCTATTATCAGGAAGGGTATAACGAATCTCAATTCGTTAATTCCCCTGCATTGAGCCCAAACCCGCCCAACCCTGAACCAACTCATTTGGTTCAGGTTAACCAGGTTCAAGATAAGGTTATGGCTAACTTGAGGAATATCATTCAATCTTTAGAAGTTCAGCCAATACCTTGCATTGAGAGATTGGAGCCCCTGATTGAGATGATTGATGATTTAAACAAGTCTTTGTTGGATTGGCTCCAGGATGTTAAGGATAAGAACCCGGGTGAGTTTCTACTTGGGAAATTAGCGAAATTGAGGATGAGATTTGTGGTTGCTTTGATTCAATCTTGGAATAATTCCCATGATGAACCCTCTTCAGGAAAGCCAATGACAAAACCCGCTCAGGCACCTGTTGGGGGGGACACGTGTTACGAGGCTGACCAGATTGAATTAAAGCAATCAATTAAGGATGATCTGATTTCTTCACCTGAGATTCCTAAGCCGGGTTACGAGGAAACATGTCTCTAGGGAACACAAAGTGACAACTGATTTTGGGACATACATTGATACGGATCCTGATTTCTTTGATGGTGAAGATTCAAGTTGCGAAGTCTCACGGGAGTTTTCTGAACATGATTTCAGTGAGACAATTGGGCCTGAGGAATCTGATAGATCATTTAATAGCGGATCCAGAATCGCATTTTCTGGAGGAATCAATTCAATGTCCTGATTATCAGTTACACCCTGTTGAGCTTTGATAACGAATTACGCATGATTTGTAAAAGTGGGTTTTTAACGTCGTTGTAACACGTGAATCCGCTTTCGCTCTTAAATTTATATTCCTAGATAGGGGAGTATCTAGGGTCGTCCAAGGAGGCCAAATGTTTGCAAATGTGATTCTCTTGCTTACAAATAGATCTCAACTTTCTTTTTGGTATTTTTCAATATATCATTTTTTTTTGTTTTTGGATTAAGACAACATGCGAAATGGTGGCGGGAAGATGATTTACACTTCAAATTTAACTACTACTTCTAAGTGGCAAGTAGAGCCTCTCCCTAAGCTCACTCTAGGCAAGTGGAGGCCTAGAATAATTATGGAGAGGGAGTGAAAAATGCTAAAAAGAAAAGCAAGTAGAAATGCAAAATAGAAAATTGCAAAGAAGGCAACTTAGATTGATGAAAAGTGTTTTACAAAAAAGCCTAGTAGAGGAATGCTTCTACTACTAGAAAAATTAAAATAAAGAAAAGCAAACACAAATCCTCTAGATAGATGGTGAAGAAGAGGGCTTCTTGCTCCAAGGTTGGTGGCTCCCAAGCTTGAAAAGAATCCTTCAACTCCTTCCTTGCAATGCTCCGCCAAGGTGATGTCCTCCAAGGTAAGCCCTAAGGGGCGTGCCCTAAGCTTCTCTCCATGGGTGGACGTCCACCCTAGGTCCTTCTCCCTTGCTTGGCCATCCTCCTTGAAGTTGAAGAGTCCTCCTCCTTGGCGTGGCCCAAGTTGAAGAGAGTGGGGAGAAGAAGGTACCAAAAGGGCTGGTGATGTGCCCCTTTAATCTCCTTCTCTACTTCTTCTTCTTGGCCGTAGGTATAGGTGGTTTAGGTAGCAAATTACACTAATGGAGGATGATCTAAAATGGTTGTAGGTGGTGGGTTTATATAGAGTAGGAAGGGGGGCTAAGGTGACTCTTGGAATGGAGGGCTAAGATGGAGAGGTGGAGGTGGTTGGGGATCCTAAGGCTAAGGGAAATTGGAGCCAACTCAAGGGGTGTTAAGGGGGTGGTTATGGTGGTGTTTGTGGCTTTTGGTGGTGGAGAGACACCACCATTTTGGCGCCATCCTAGGGTCTTCTAGAAGGGGGGTTAGGTGGATGGTGGAGATGGATTTAAGGAGAGGTGTATGGTGGAGATGAAGGGAATTTTGGAGGGAAAGTTGGTGGCTTTTGGTAGTGGTGATGGGGTGAAGGGGTGTGATGGTGGTGGTACCAACTTGGAGTAGGATAGCTAGCTTAGGTGAGCTTAGTTGATGGAGCTAGCTAGGGTTGACTTTGAAGGTGGTGGATGGCCAAGGAGCTGGTTGCTAGCTAAGCTAAGCTAAGCTAAGCTAAGCTAGCTTAGCTAAATGTGGAGTAGAGGAGAAGGTGTTGGAGCTAGGGTTTGGAGGGAGAAGCTGAGGAGGAGAAGTCTGGAGCTGAAATTGGAGCTGGTTGCTGCTGAAGAGGCTGGCATGGAGCTACTCTAGTTGGCTTAGCTTGCTAGTTCTTTGCTAGTTGCTAAGCCAAGCTAAAGTAAGCTAGCTTCTACCATGATGAGCTGAGGTGAGCTAGGTCTGGTGCTCCCGGGGAGACTCAAGCTGGTTGAGGCAACTAAGGTAGCTTAGCTCAACTGAGTTGAGCTAAGCTAAGTCCCCAAGAGCTGGACTTGAGCTTCCTGAGCTGGGATGAGTTCTTCTTCAGCTGGCTGGAGTTGAATGGAGCTGGATGTAGCTGGATCTGAGCTGGGGTGAACTCCTGTCAACTCAGCTGAGCTAGCTAGAGCTCCCTATGGACTAGTGGGAGCTGAGATGAGCTAGACTCAGCTAAGTTGAGCTGGATCTGAGCTGACTTGAGCTAGGGTGAGCTAAGATGAACTCTCTTGAGCTTCCATTCAGATGAGATTAGTTGAATGGAGCTGGGATGTGCTAACCCTAATTCAAGTGAGCTAGGTTCCAGCTGCGGTGAGCTGGATCAAGCTGAGGTGAGCTGGATCAAGCTGAGGTGAGCTGGATCTGGCTGAGTTGAGCTAGATCAGGCTGAGTTCCAGCTAGTCTGGGCTTCTTCACCATTTTCCTTCTTGAGTGCTAGGGTTTTAGGGATCTATATATCTGTACATCCCTAACACTCACAAAAACATATTAAAAAGACAATAAAAAATGCAATGCATGCCTAACCTATTTTATGCCTAAATGCAGCCCAAAAACCCGTTTGCGGAGTAAAATCCTAAGAGCTAGGTTTGTTTTAATGCATAAGAATGATGATAAACTAGCGTTTATCAAGCTTATTGATGATTCTAATTTTGAGATAATTAGACCCAAGTCAATTTTGATTCTGCCACATCATTTAGACTTGGAGATTTCAGACGGAGTGATAAATATACAAGAGGTCCTGGAATTTGATATGCTAAATGAGGAGGATAGGAGCTGGGAAGTTCTGATTTGGGAAGTTAATTTTGGAGGAAATAAAAGATTGAGTCGAAGGGTTCCTTTTAAGCTGAAACCATCAAATCAGAACCCTTACGACATTTGTTTCGAGGATGTTCAACTCAAGCACACATTCAATGATTATCCTTTTGCGCTTCAATTCTCTGTAACTCGACTTTTTAGTCTTGGGTTGCATCCTCATAAATCGCAGGCCCGACCCCGCTTGCATTCTGATTTTAGGTTTTAGGTAATTTTTATCCAGAACCTAAGATATTCTCGATTATGGGGTATGGGTCTGCACCACAATCTGGTCCACATCTGTGGACCTCTTTTGATAGGTCAGAGGATTCTTCTGTTTATTCTTATTCTGACCTGCACTTGTGAATTTTTCATTTCTTTTCCTTGTATAGTGTGCCTAGCTGAAGGCACTAAACTCAGCACATATACAGTTTTTCTTAGTTTTCATCTTGGAGAGGACCTAACATTCACGCAATTCAGGTGCTTTCTACGCTTTTCCACTCTATTTTATGTCTTTTTAATACAATGAGGACATTGCATTAGATAGGTATGGGGGGGTGGATATTCATCTCTGAATTCATTCGTTAGCTCCGTAGATTTGTTTTATTTTCTTTTATAAAAAAAAAATTTTGGAATTAGGAAAGAGAATTTGGATTTAAGAAAATTTTCAATCTTAGGAAATACTACATTATGATTTGAACACAAAGACCCTTCAGGTCTTTGGACTTAATCAGCCGTGTATCCACTAAAATGTGGATTTGTCTTTCGAGTCCTCACCATCTTAATTTTTTTGTAATTGGAGTAAATAAGTTTGGGTGATAAGTACACGAATTATCAACCCGTCCTCTGATTTGAGGGAATTTTGAGTCTTAAGCATCTACACACTTTCTTTGCACTGATTCGTTGTTCGACGATCTTGACGGAAATTGGGTAGCTAATGAACCTTCTAGGGTGATATGGCTAGCAAGTTATCGTGGGTAACAGCCCATAGGTAGGTTGTCCAGAGCCCAGTCACTGGACCTTTCTCTTTTTCCTGCCCTTAGGTAAATCTTAGACCAGGGAAGCCACCTACTTAAAAAAAAAAAAGGAGAAAAGAACAAAAAGAAATAAGCCACACTTCGCCGCACGAGTATGGCTTGCAAGTTGTCAGTGGTAACAGCTCATCGACCAGTTGTCCAGAACCCAGCTCAGTAAATGCACTAAAACTTCCCCAAACACTTAGGAAGAAGTGGAGAAGTAGAATAAATCGGGGAGATATACACTGGATTCACCCTTGTGTTGACCCCATAAAAAAATAAAAGTAGGGAGAAAGCTACCGGTTGTAAAGATACACCTTTAGGCAGAAGTCTTTTTGAGGTCACCTAGAGGCGTAGAAATCCGAAATCCATTTTAATTGCTGGTCAACGAGTCTATCACAATCACAATAAGATGCTTAAAACTTAGGGTTCTCATCAAATCCTGGGTGAGTTGAATGGTCGTAGAAAGCCACTCTTAAACCCTAAAATCTGGAAATCCAAAAAAATTAGAAAAGAGTAAAAAGAGAAAAAGAAAATTTTCTTTGAATAAGGCGAGGGCTTGAGGCGGTCTGCATTTTGGCTGATACCCGGGCGCTGTTGTGTCTTTGAAAGTTCAGTTCCTAAGTACACAATTTATTAATGATTGAAAATGACTCAGGTCCAAATAATCCAACCAAATTCTTTTATAAATAGCATATAGTTTTTGATAGGGACTAGCAAAAGATAGGCATGGGAGTATGATGTAAACACATTTACACTACTTAAAATGTCTATTTGTGCATGTTCTTAAGCATAGGATTGCATTTCATGATATAAATATTGCATAACATGCATCATCTTGCATTTAGAGCAATTTGAATAAAATGGAGGTTAATTGTCTCCTTTTATGTGCTTGGACAGGGTAAACATTTTATCGGGGCCTCGGATCAAAGATCAAACCGTATGGATGTGATCAGGGCGACGATTGGAGTTCAACGACTCCAAGATCGCCCTAATCAGGCATCCGTAGCATCAGATAGTGACCGGGAAACCCTAGAAGATCAAGGGCCAGGATGGTGAAGATCCGCACTTCAGATGACAAATCCGACCACACGGATGAATTCGGATCGACGATCGTAGCCCAACGACACAAAAGTTGAGTCAATCCGACATCCGTGGCACCATCCACAACTTCCAGAAGATGGACGGCCAAGATGGCGCCACGTGGCACCATCTCAGCTACCCAAATGGCCTCCAGCACCGCCGCACCTTCTCTTCTTCAATTAGCGCGTCGATTCTCCGCCGTTGGATCAAGATCCAACGGCTGTGGATGCGGCTGGCTAATTCATCCGCGTGACCATTTCGAAGGCGTAGCGTAACGGTGACGCAGCCGCGGGCAAAGCAGAGGTCGCGGGATCGAGTCTCGCGAGCCTCAAATTGGGTGCAAGCAAGCAGGCGCGTGGAGCGTCAGATGGAGATCGGACGGCCGCGCGCGCCCGATAGCTCCGACGCGCGATTGAACGTGCGGCGCAGACGCGCAATCTGACGCGCCAGGCGGGCGGGCTGCAGCGGGTGAAGCGCGATCTAAGCCGTCCGATCTCGCGATCGAACGGCTAAGAACTAACGGACGTGCGCAGGCGTTGCACTTGCGAGCAAGCGATCAGGCGCACGCAAGCCGCCCACGACGCCCATGAAGGAGGCCTTAGCGACGGTTTTATCCATCACTAAAGACCCCTTATTTATTATTTTGAAGTTGTAATGTCCATTTTGCCCCCACTCCTTGCAACTATAAAAGGAGACCCCCTCCATACGAAATTTTCATCCCTTCCTTCTCCTCTCTACCCCTCCAAAGCTCAAGAGAAGCTTGTCCCACACCCGGGATGCTTCTCGCGAGATAAAGTCCAATTTTCGTTCCCCTTCGGAAGTGGATCCCGCGACGACGACGGCGTGCTGCTTCGTTCCCGTCTTCTGCTTCGTCCTCCTTTGTCCTGCTTCGTTCCCCTTCATCCAGGCGTCGTTCCGTCCGGCTCGTCCTCCAAGCAACTATCGAGGAGGATTTCTCTCTCCCTATTCTTTTTACTGCTTTCTAGTATAGATTAACTGCTTTCTAGTGTAGTTTTGCTCGTCCTCCAAGCAATCATCGAGGAGGATATTTCTCCCTCCATTCTTTTAATGCTTTCTAGAGTAAATTTATTGCTTTCTAGTGTAATTGTTTTATGCTTTCTAGTTGTAATGAACAATCTCCTCAATGATAAATTCCTTGTTTATTCCACATCTCATTTTGATTTCTCTGTGTAATATTCTCTTTCTCTCTTACTCTCTCTCTCTTCTATTTATTGTAAATAATTAGATAGTTTCAAATTGAATTATTCCGTGACAAATAAAAAGAAACGTGTAGTTTTTAAATCAAATGTCCGCCTCCCTGTGTTCGACCCGGAATTTTAATTTCGGTATAAATTTAATTTGTTGAACACGAATTCCTCGCTTTCGAACTACAACGACAGGTTTTCCAAAATCGAACACGTTAGCGTAGCCATTCGTATACGTTCAACATTTTGGCGCTGTTGCCGAGGACCATTTCGTAACGTTCAACAATAGGGATCCAATTTTATGTAGCTATCACTTAGACTCCCCCAATGAGACACAGCTACTAGAGGACATCGATCATAGTGATTATCTACCTGAACTATATTGGAGTCAAAAGCAAGGGAAGATGGTACCTCTTGAGGATCTTGACCCCAATGAGAGTATTCTCCTTACCCTTACTGATAACACCACGCAAGGGGGTAGTAATTAGGTTGAATATGGCCCATCTTTAGAATAAAAGGCACAACATAAAGTAGAATAGGAGCATTGCATGCATCAAGTACCAAGATTGCTTATAAACTGTATTAATGGCCATTTGTGTAAAGCATTTGTCAAAGCAGGCCTCAGATGAGCAATCGGACCGCACGGATGGATTCAGGACGACGAACGGAGTCTAACGGACTCAAGATCCGCCAAATCCGACATCCGAAGCTCCCACAATGGGCCCAAGAAATCCTGACCGTTGATCTGGAGATCAACGGCCTAGAACGTGCCACGTCGCCCCGCCCCCGCCGCTCGCACGCCCCCAAGCCAGCCAAGGACGCATCTCGGCCATTGATCTTCGATCGAATGGTCGAGATCCGCGCGCTCGCCCGCGGTCGCCGCGACAAAGCGCGGGCGTGGCGCAACGGTTAGCGCGCACGCCCGCGTCGCGGCGACGCGCGTTCGAATCGCGCGGAGCGGAAATCACTTGCGGGCGAAGGGCGCGGCAAAATTGAGCCGCGCGATCAGAAGCGAGCGGCTAGGATTGCGCCACGCGGCGCGACGACAGCGCCCCACCTCCCACGCGCGCGCGCACGCCGGGCGGAAACGCGCGCGCGCACGCGCGCCCGAAGCGCGATCCTAGCGCAGGCGTGGGAGGATCTCAGCCGTCCGATCATCAATCGGACGGCTCTCGTTCGACATCCACGGATCGCGCCTGAAGAGAGAGAGGGGCGAGCGGCTGACCGGCGGCAGAAGGCCTTCACCGACGTATCTGGAAGCGGTTTTAGTGACGTTCTGGATGTCGCTAAAGCACATTCTTCTTTTAGGAAGCCCTTAACTCTATTTAAACCCCCTTCTACCACCATTCAAGGCATCCTCTCCCACTTGCAACTACTCCACTCCTCTCCTAGCTAGTCTTAGGCACTCTTGTAATCGCCGGAGACGACGAGCCGCCGACGGAGCCTCCTCCACCGCCGTGGCTGCCTCGTCGCTCTCCACTCTCTACCTACCTCTCTCTCTCTTTTAAGCTTTCATTTACTTTTGTTGAAGCATGTATTTAATGTTGTAAACCATGAACTATGAATGCATGTTTAATGAAATTATTTTCCATTTAGTTGCCATTTTAATTTCTGTTTAAAGTGCATGATCAAAACCAAGAGCTTTCTAACCCTAAACTCTCTCTCTATCTCTCGCTTTTCAAAACCGTCTCTTTCGCATGCAAAACTCCGCCTTTTTCGTGACAACAAGTGGTAAACAAAATCCGATTTCCACGCCTCCCTGAGATCGACACTCGGACTCACCTCCGTTTATTTCTTTTAAAACCGATGTATCAAGTGCAACTATAACGACACCTCTTAACACACACGCACGAAGGCACGTCACTTACCAACCCGGGTCAAGGTTATATTGTTCCTATCACTTCCCCTCTTGATTATTTGGTGGAATCCCATTCTACCCTTAGTGAGTCTACTCCTGACCCTTCACTTAGGGAATCAACACCTATCATTCAGTATCTTGAGGATTTAAATGCACCCAATGAAGTTGACCCTAACGGAATGGAGGATGAATTAGATCAATTTTGGTCTCAGGGATATGAAGAGTCTATTTCAGAGGATGGGGATGCCCCAATAGAGGAACCTGGACTGAAAATCTAAAGTGAATCACAGGGGAATTATTTATCATTTGAGGATTTACCTCCAGAGGATAGAAATAATATGATTAAATCCAGATTCCTCCCTTCTTTTGAGAGTCATCCTCCATCAAAATAGGAGTTGATATTAGAGGAGGACAAACAAAATAATGAGAAGTCTATGGGAGACTCTCGGGGACAAAACACGTCAATTGGGGATCTATACCCCGAGAACAATAATGAATTCAATGATATAGGCTTACTCCAAAATATTAAGACTGATCCTCCTTTAGAAATAATTAAGGATATCCAACTCATAATGAATCACATGTACACCCTGACAAATATTTGAGAGAATAATCTAGGGATAAGCTGAATGATAATGATTCTCACATTTTGACCCTACCATCAAAAAGTTGTAATTTGGAGTCTACCCTTCATTCAAATATAACTCCGATCATTAATGCTAGGTAGGGTAACTTGAAGTTGTCTACAACTGTTAGGGAGTGTACACAATCTGAATCATTGTTGGAATTGGACCTAACACCAACTAAGCCCTCATTGGACTTAACCATTACCTTCCAACACTACAAACAACCCTTGTACTCGCTAACCGATCCTTGGCTCAGATCTCTGCTCTTGTACATTGTTTCTAGAGAACATATCAGGCCAGTACATCCTCGGGTAGAATGGCGAGTGTGGATTGATGCTTGTACTTTTACTCTCTCCATTCAAGGGTTTGAACTAATAATGTGTATATCTTTTAAAATCCGTCCTGCTCTGGAGGATCCTTGTTATCCTCCACTTATTCCATTTCGGGAGGTCCCTTTTCATATTCCGTTTATTATTCCTAAACCACCCAAGGTAGCCAACGCGGTTATTCGCTTTCATATCTTCTGGCGAGCATTTGGTATTATGTTGCATCATCAGCTCGCCAACATCCGTGGCTACTTGTTTTCTAGGCCTACACTGTTACACATATTTTTAGGGCCTAACCTTGTCTGTTTGGAACCAGACTTATAGGTTCCTTCTAAATCTGGCTGCTAACAGAAAATGCAGCTCTTGTTGGGAGGCAACCCAGTGGTCAGAATAACACCGTCTTCAGGTGATTTCTTTCTCTTCTCCTGTTTTAATTTTACAATGGGGACATTGTAGAATTTAGGCATGGGGGACTGCATTTGCATTTTAGGAAGTATTCATGCATTTAGGTTAGCATATAAAAAATTAAAAGAAAAATTTCTTTTCTTGAGCTGATTGGGTTAGTCCCTAGCAAAATACCTTTGTCATTGGAGGTTTTTTTCCAGAATTATTTCTTAAGTTTAGAATCCAGTACATTTATTTCACGTGCACGTAGACTTGGTAATAGTTCCTTGAGGAAAACTAATGAGCATTTATAGTCTACTGAACCCTTGGACAGTTCATAGGGAGTCAGGCATACTATCTTCCAATAGATCCACCTCATATTTATGAGAAGAAAGTAGAGAGATTACTGGTGCGCTAAGTCTAGTGCAAGGACTCTTACGTTTTGGATAATTAGATGATGATAATTCAGAGTTAGGCATAGTTTTCACTCTCTGTTCCTATGTGCGTACTCTGTGTGAATTCCTAAGAGTCACCAAATAAGGCAGATACACAGAGATTGAGTCTTAATAAAGTTATAACTATGGTGGATGGTTACGACCGTCCTTCATAGAGTCCTCGGCTGAAGGAGGGTATTAGTGTCAAAGGTCAGAAATATGTCTATCCTATCCATTCCTTCCCGATGCTGAGAATAGACACTTCCACCAAATAAGCCACACAATATCCTCTTGACCATCATCATCCTGAATAATGCCTCATAAATAAAAGTCTGTGTCGTATTATGTTGATTTATATTATATTAAAAAAAAAAGAAAAGAAAATGGAAGAAGAAACAAAAAGAAGAAAAAGAAGAAATAGTTATATTACAAAAAAAAAGAGAGCCCAAGTTTATGATGTAATATTGTTTCTGATGCAACAGAATACCTTTCGCGTTCCACCAAATATGACCCATACCTACCTTCTAGTATTTCTGATTGCCTGAATACTGGTTGAGGACTCTGACTTAGTTGTAGAGTTATTAGGACTTTAATTGAAGTGTGGATGCCATGTGAGCCCACCAAATAGTGAGTACAATTTCTAAATCTGACGAGAATTGTGATCTCAGAAAGAAAAAGAAGAGGTAGTGCCCAGGAACATCAAGATAACACAGTGTGTAGCCTCTCTCTGAGTTGACTTGTCTAATAGTCTAGAGATCTAGAGTCTGCAGTACTAGACTATATGTAGCACCAGATGAGTGTGTGCCACTGATAAACGCTAGTTTCTCATCATTCTTATGCATTAAAACAAACCTAGCTCTTAGGATTTTACTCCGCAAATGGGTTTCTAGGCTGCATTTAGGCATAAATTAGGTTAGGCATGCATTGCATTTTTTATTGTCTTTTTGATATGTTTTTGTGAGTGTTAGGGATGAATAGATATACAGATCCCTAAAACCCTAGCACTCAAGAAGGCAAATGGTAAAGGAGAAGCTCAGACTAGCTGGAACTCAACTTTATCCAACTCACCACAGCTGGAACCTAGCTCACTTGAACTAGGGTTAGCTCATCCTAGCTCCATTCAGCTAATCTCAGCTGAATGGCAGCTCAAGAGAGTTCATCTTAGCTTACCCTAGCTCAAGTCAGCTCAGATCCAACTCAACTTAGCTGAGTTTAGCTCATCTCAGCTCCCTCTAGTACACAGGGAGCTCTAGCTAGCTCAGCTGAGTTGACAGGAGTTCACCCCAGCTCAGATCCAGCTACATCCAGCTCCACTCAACTCCAGCCAGCTGAAGAAGAACTCATCCTAGTTCAGGAAACTCAAGTCCAGCTCCCGAGGACTCAGCTTAGCTCAACTCAGTTGAGCTAAGTTACCTTAGCTGCCTCAACCAGCTTGATCCTCCCCAGGAGCACCAGACCTAGCTCACCTCAGCTCATTATGGTAGAAGCTAGCTCACTTTTGCTTGGCTTAGCAGCTAGCAAAGAACTAGCAAGCTAAGCCAGCTAGAGTAGCCCCATGCTAGCCTCTTCAGCAGCAGCCAGCTCCAGTTTCAGCTCCAGACTTCTCCTCAACTCCTCCCTCCAAAATCTAGCTCCAACACCTCTTTCTCTACTCCTCCTTTAGCTAAGCTAGCTTAGCTTAGCTTATCTTAGCTTAGCTTAGCTATGCTCCAACTTCCTTGGCTTGTACCACCCAAAAACCCTACCTAACAACTCCACCTACTAGCTCCACCTAAGCTCCACCTACTTGGCGCCAACCTAGCATACCCACCACCTCCAAAAGACACCTAAAAGTGGTGCCAAAACCACCCTAACCACCCCCTTGATGGTGCCACTTTTCCCTCCAAAAACCCCCTTCATCTCCACCATACACCTCTCCTTAAATCCATCTCCACCATCCACCTAACCCCCCTTCTAGAAGACCCTAGGTTGGCGCCAAAATGGTGGTGTCTCTCCACCACCATAACCACCCCCTTTAACACCCTTTGGGTTGGCGCCAAATGCCCTTGGCCATAGGATCACCAACCACCTCCATCTTTCCATCTTAGCCCTCCATTTCAAGGGGCACCTTAACCCCTCATCCTACCCTATAAAAAGACCACTACCCACCACCATTCAAGGCATCCTTGGCTAGCAAATTCACTCTCATATTCCACCTAGAAGCCCGCATCCAAGAGAGAAGAAGAAGAAGAAGATTAAGGGGATATTCTATCCCCTTGGTGCCTTCCCCTCTTCCCTTCTCTCTTGAGTCATGCCAGCCAAAGGAGAAGCCAGGCAAGGAAGATCTTTGGAGGAGATCTTGAAGGTGGCCCACGCCACCTTGGAGGAGCTTTTGAGGGTGGTGCACGCCCACCCCTTGGAGGAGAGCATTGAAGGTGGTAGCTTCCACCTTGGAGGAGCTCTCAAGGAAGGAGAAGAAGGAGGCCCTCTTTTCAAGCCAAGGAGTAGCTAAGCTTGGAGCAAGAAGACACCCTTCTTCACCTTCCTTGAGAGCTCCTCCAAGGTGGAAGCTACCACCTTCAATGCTCTCCTCCAAGGGGTGGGCGTGCACCACCCTCAAAAGCTCCTCCAAGGTGGCGTGGACCACCTTCAAGATCTCCTCCGAAGATCTTATTTGCCTGGTACGGAAAGAGAACTATATACGTATAATAAACTTAAAGAGGACCAAAGCCGATCCGAAAAGATGTACCCTCAAAAAGCACTGGGTACTACTCTCGCATCGCTGCCTCAGGCTCCTCCATAAGACCTTCACCAGGGGTACCTGCTTCCGTCTCAAACTTCGGACGGCTCTGTCTAGTATCTATACTGGTCGCTCGGGGTAGGTTAAGTCGTCACCCACCTCAACACTCTCGTGGCTCAGAACGTAACTGGGATCAGCGACGTACTTCCTGAGGTTGGACACGTGGAACACGTCGTGCACACCAGAAAGCTGGGAAGGAAGGGCAAGCCTATAAGCAATGGGTCCTACCCACTCCAAGACCTCAAAGGGCCCTACAAACCTCGATGCAAGCTTACCTTTCAGTCCAAACCGCTGCAAGCCCTTCATGGGCGAAACATGAAGAAAGACGTGATCCTTAACCTCGAACTGTACCTCTCTGCGCTTCCGATCGGCATAACTCTTCTGTCTCCTCCTGACAGTGCGAAGTCATCTATGAATCTGCTCAATCACCTCCTGACTCTGCCGGATCAGCCTGGGGCCAACCTCCCACTTGGTCCCCACATCAACCCAACTCAAGGGCACAGTACACCTCCGTCCGTACAGAGCCTCATAGGGTGCCATGCCGATACTCGAGTGATAGCTGTTATTAAATGCAAACTTTGCTAGGGGCAAGTGCTCCTCCCAAGAGCCCCTCTAGTCCAGTACATAGGCACGTAAAAGGTCTTCCAAGGTCTGTATCGTGCGCTCTGACCGTCCATCCATCTGGGGGTGGTACGCCGTACTGAACCTCAACCGTGTCTCCAAGGCCTGCTGAAACTCAGCCCAAAATTGGGAATTAAAACGGGCATCCCGGTCGGATACGATCTCACACGGAACTCCGTACAGACTACCACGTCACGAAACTCCAAGGTGACTCGGATCGGCAAGAAATGTGCCATCTTCGTCAATCTGTCTACTATCATCCAGACTGCATCGTGTCCTCGCTGGGTAACGGGCAAGCCCACCACCAAGTTCATGGTGATGCTCTCCCACTTTGACTCTGGCATAAGAAGTGGCTGCAATGGCCCAACAGGCCTCTGATGCTTGGCCTTCACCTGCTGGTAGACCAAACACTACTACATGAACTCACCTACATCCCGCTTCATCCCTCTCCACCAAAAGTCACATCTTAGATCATGGTACATCTTTGTGTTCCCGGGATGTATGGTGAACTTGGACCCATGTGCCTCAGTCATGAGCTCTCTCAACAACTCCTTGTCTCTGGGAACGCACAAATGTCCCCTCATGCGCAATACCTCATCTGAAAAAGAGAAGTCTCCTAGGTCCCCTGACAGTACTCTGTCTCTCAACGACTGCAAATACGGATCTGCCATCTGTCCTGTGATGATGCAGTTTATCAGCTCTGGTCTCGTCTATCGTATCACTGTCACTGCCCCACAATGCCCCTGTAACTCCAAGGGTCACCAGCTGCCCAACTCCTCCATAAGTCTCCAACTCTATGCCTGTAAGTTGGCCAAGCGGGTGGGCACCTTCCGGCTCAAGGCGTCAGCCACCATGTTGGCCTTCCCTGGATGGTAGGAGATGCTGCAATCATAGTCCTTTAGGAGCTCTGACCAACGTCTCTGTCTCATGTTAAGCTCCTTTTGATCAAATAAGTACCTGAGGCTCTTATGATCCGTGAATATCTCAAAAGTCTCACCGTAAAGGTTGTGCCTCCATGTTTCCAGCGCGAAGACAACAACTGCCAGCTCGAAGTCGTGGGTAGGGTAGCTATGCTCATGGGGCTTCAATTTCCGCGAAGCGTAAGAGACAATGTGACCCCGCTACATGAGCACACCCCCTAACTCCTGCAACACAGTGTCCATGTAGACAATGAAACCGCCACTACCATCTGGGATGGTGAGCATAGGAGCCGAAGTCAGCCTCTCCTTCAACTCCTGAAAACACGCCTCACAAGCATCTGTCCAAGCAAAGGGCACATCCTTCTGGGTAAACTGGTGATGAGAACCTCATCATGAACCCTAACTAGCACATTTTGACCTAGTAAAATGAACAAAAGCTCCTACATAACCTAAAGGAAGGCCTAATTCACGGTATTACCAATTTGAGGAGAGAACAAGACACAAGGGGTAAAACTACAATTTTACCATTGCAGTGCATTAGAGAGATTTCTAAGGGTCTAGACATAGGTCAATTGGATTTAATAAGAGAAAAAGTGTGATGGTTTGGTCAGAAAAGGGTTATGGCGAAATTTAGGAATTAAATGACATTCTGTAACCCTATAACAAACTCACTTTAATTCACAAGGTTTCAGGTATGAAAAAAATCAATTAAACCCTCTAAAATTCATGAAAAAATATCCCCTAGGGTTTAGAATCTTCAATTTGACCTTTGGAACCTGTTTTGACCTAGATTGGGGTCTATACCCAATATGTGACCTAATTTAGGTTTTTATGCAAAATATCTAGTCAAACGTGATCAAACCTAAAATCTAACTTCACCATTGGATTCCTTAGGTCCAAATTAGGTTTATACCAAAATTTGGACCTAAGGGAAGGTCGTCTTGACCCACTTTGCAATTTGATCCTCAAAATTATTTTTCGACCCTCAACTTTTTGAAACCCTTGCGATTACCCCCTCAGCTTCCTCGTCATTTTCTTCATTTCGGTCCCTCTACCATTCGCAGAAGGGGCCATACCACCGGCGACTTCGCATGGAGGATTACGCCTCTTCTACATGGGGAGCCGCCCCAAGATTTGAAAGGGGAGCTCCCTGCAGAGCCCCCTACCGCATGGGCTACTCCCCATGCCCTGAAACCCACCATACCACTCGTGCGAACGTGCGAGAGGTATGGGTCTCCGACCGGCCTTACCTCCGACGTGACTTTCCTGCCGCCCTCGCACGCCTCCCACCTGGCCTGTGCCTATTTAAGGAAGGGCATACCACGCTGCTTCCTCCAAGCTCAATTTGGCCTGAGATCCCCCTCCAATTCGTCTCCTCCCAACTCTGGTCGACTGCCCAGAGCTTCCGCCGACTCTTCCTCCCTCTCTCTTCGCTCTGCCACCATACGAGTGGCAGAGCTAGCTCCGTCACCCTCCTCCACGTCACGCCGTACCAGTGCGCGCCCTCCGACCCCCTTCCTTATCGCCGTCTTCTTACCCTTGGCACCTTCGTCTCCGATGACGGCAAGCACCAGCCGTTCGCCCTCCGCCTCCCCCTTTCTCTCCTAACCTACCAGATAAGTTCCCCTTACCCCCCTCTTCATTCCCCCTCTGATAATCTGTACTCTCGACCTCTCGACTCCATAGACCAGCATCACCCTCTCCAGCTCTGACCACCAACTCCGGCAGGCCACTCCACTCCCACAGGTCGTTTCACCCCTCGTCAACCGGTCCCTAAGCTTCACCACCTCCCACTGATCACCCTTCACCCTTCCACTGGTCGCCATACCCACTAGAACCTCCCCCCAAACACACCCACCTGCACGTACACAGTGTGCCCTAGGCACACACGCACAGGCACCCTCACGCCACGCTGACCCCCGGGCCATCTTCGTCGTGTCACGGTGAAGCCTGCTGAGTGATTTGACGTGGCCGCAAGGCCGTTCTTGTGATTTCAAGGTCGCAGCCCCTTCCGCCATTGGCGTAGAAGCTTGAAGCTCGCTTGAAGCTTCTCCAGGCCCCAACGCTCCAGGCCTCCAGGTCCAGAAGGCATAGACTCCCCTCGCACACTCAACCAGGCCTTCAACTGGCGTCGGGGACCATAGCTGCAGCTGCATTTGGATGCGACTCCTGCTTCTAGGCACGCGACAGAAAGGTGGGAAGTTTAGTCCCACCTCATGCATTTTCGAGCGGGCGTAGGTAAATAAATTGATTTTGTGAATTGGGCTTATCGCCTCCGACTACACGGGGTGAGGTCCCTCGCCCACTCGCCTCGTCCGCGACCCCACGTATGTAGATCGGGTCTTGACCCGACTACCCGTGCACACCTCGCCCATCACCGCACGTCGGTGGGCCTGGTCCGGGGCACGTATACCTAACTCGATAACCCGGCTGGCTTTGGGAGAGCTGTGACCTGAGAGAGAAATAAAGAGAGAGAGAAATGCGGGGATGGTAAGGGTAGGTTTTGCTTAACCGTGCCTGTGCAGGGAAGAAGGAGGAAGAGGAAGCAGAAGAAGAAGAAGAGGAAGAGAAGAAGAAGAGGCCAAACTGAAGAAGAGGAAGAAGCTGAGGACTTAGCCGCGCCAAGGAAGGAGCAGGAGCTTAAGAAGAAGAAGGCAGAGGAAGAAGCACAGTGCAGAAGAAAAGGAAGAAAAAGAAGAAGAGAGGAAAAGAGGAGGGAGCTGCCACAAAGAGGAAAGCCAAGCAGAAAGGAAAGGAAGAGAAGAAGAAGAAGCCAAGGAGAAGAAGCAGCCAAAGTCAGAGCAACAGTAGGCAAAGAGAAGAAAGGAAGAAGAAGAGGGCGTGCACTGTAGCAAATGCCACTTAAGGCATCTGATTCATAGAATCAGACGTCTGAAGACAGAGAAGAAAAGAGAGAAGAGCAAAGAAGAAAGAAAGAAGAAAAGAAAAAGAGAAGGAAAATCCTATTTCCTTTCTCTCTAGATTTTTGTAAAACATTACATTATTGAGAATTGTGATTTTTCTGCTTCTGAAGATTGAATTGCTCCCTGAATTCGACCTCGAAATATTTTCAAATTTCGAGTAATAAATAAATTAAATTGATAATCATTTTTCGCAACATACAACAACGTATCTATCTTTTGAAAATACGCACTGTGAAAGTCGATCCCCATCAGCTGGGTCATAGGACATGCAATATATGAGAAACCCCTGATAAACCACTGGTAGTAACCTGCCAGTCCCAAGAAACTACGGATCTCTATCACTATACGTGGCCTCTCTGACCTGAGTACTGCCTTTACCTTGGCTGGATCCACAGCCAAGCCATCTCCTGAAATCACATGACCCAAGAAGGTCACCTGCCTCAACCAAAACTCGCACTTACTGTATTTGGCATACAACCTACGTCATCTCAACGTATCCAGAACCATCCGCAAGTGTTGTCCATGCTGTGCCCGATCCCGTGAGTAAATGAGCATGTCATCGATAAACACCACCACAAACTGATCCAGATACGATCTGAACACCTGGTTCATCAAATCCATGAAGGCAGCGGGGGTGTTGATCAGCAACATTTGTTGTGTTATATGATAGATACGTAAACAATTGGCATGCAACATTTAAAAAGCATATATGTTTGTAATACAACATATTTGCTATATTACAAAAAAAAAACCTAATTAAATTTTTGAGGCGTAGTTCTATATTAAATAATCATGATATTATTGTGATATAATTATCGGCAAAATTACATGGTAGATGCATGAATGATTAGAATGCATCAATTATAAGAGTAAAAAGATGTAATGCATCTGTTGTCTTACCAAAAAGGATTCATTAATTGGCATGCAATATTTAAAAAGCATATATGTTTGTAATATAACAAATTTATTGTATTACAAAAGGGCAAAAACGTTGCATTGTCATGCAACCCACTTAATAATATCATGTAGCAATGGATTTCACTAAAGAAATTCTAATACATGTTCTTCACTGTATTACACAAAAATAAAAAACTTAATGTTTAAGGTGTATTTCTATATTAAATAATCATAATCTAGAAAAAAAAAACTGATTGAAATTTTGAGGCGTAGTTCTGCATTAAATAACCATGATATTGTTGTGATACAATTATCCGTGGAATTGCATGGTGATGCATGAACGATTAGAATGTAACAATTATAAAAGTAAAAAGATCTAATTCATGTGTTGTATTACCAAAAAGATTCATCAATTGACATGCAACATTTAAAAAGCATATATGTTTGTAATACAACAACTTTGTTGTATTACAAAAGGGCAGGAACGTTACATTGTCATGCAACCCCACTTAATAATATCATGCAGCAATTGAGTTCACCAAAGAAATTATAATACATGTTTTTCACTATATTACACAAAAAAAAATAGTATTTCTACATTTAATAATCAGGAAAGTATTGTAATACAATGGTCCGCTGTATTGCATGGTAGATGTATGAAAAATTATTCTGCAACAGTTAAAAAGGCAAAAAGATGTAATGCAATGGTAAAACAAGGTGAAAAGATGTAATACGCCTAATCTATCATATTAGAAAAAAGATGAACAATGATCAAAAAGTAAAAAAAAATGTATCTACTTTACTAAGCGACGATGAAACATGATTCTTTGTAGCTGAATGAATAGTTGAAACATCATTTGACGAAGATTCAAAGGAACTGCGATTAAAATCATATATTGATATGCTAAAAGATTAACATGCAATAAATAATATGTGAACAAAAAAAGATGATCACACCGAGATCATATCACATGAGAATGTAAACAAATAAATAAAGTGTAAAAAAATGAAGAACAGACCAAAGGTCGTATACATGAAAACGAACGTTGATTCCACAACCAGAAAGCAAAAATTTGAAATGATCTACAACCACTGCAACGATAGAATGGTTGTAACGAAGAAATATGATAGAATAATGATTCTATACGAATAAGAGAGATAACATATCAACAACAAACAAAAACGTCAGTTAATTATAGTGTATTACCAAAAAGCACAAAGATGAAAATAATAAGATCCGTAAATTAAGAAAATGGAAGATGATTTCACAAAACTACTTAAATTTGAAATAATCAAGTTCATCAAGAAGCACCATGATCGTACGATGGAAGATGGTACTCATTTGACATTTTGTGAGCATTGTGCTCACTCGATAATTTTCCTCTATATATATATATGTTTTTAATAAAAATTCCTTTCCTATCCCCTCCCTCTTTGTTCCCATCCAACTCTTTAGCAGAGGTGGAGGAGACAAGGTTTTTGGTTAAGCAAAAGAAGAAGAAAAAGTATATATATAAAAAGATGTTTATTATTTAGTTCACATCATTTTTAAGGGTATATAAAAAAAATATATAAGATTATTTGTGAAGGTATACATGTAAATATGAAATAAATAAGGACATATATATATCTTTGGCAATGATTTACCTAAATATATATGTAATTAACCTATTATTTTGTTGTTTTGGCTTTGACCTTTGGGTGTTGGAAGAAATTGATATGTTGGGAAGTTTTTCTGTTTACCGTCACACTCGATGTCTCACGGGTGCAAGTGTCGCATCAAGATTAGGATTAGTTTACTTGAAAGTTTAACCCGTATAATTTTAACACCTATTTTGAGAGGTTAACACCTATTTTGTTAAGATCAATTCTAAGAGGATTAACACCTCAGTAACTTTCCCACACCTAAACTTTACTCTCTAAAAATTGATGTTAACATCGGTTTAAGTAAACATCACAAGGATTAACATCATCGGTTAACAACATTCTGCAAATAAACAAAAATAAGAATTAATACTAATTTCACATTTTTTAACATCAATTTCGTAATCCACAAATTAAACAAACTCTAAGTTAATTTACAATGAGTTGTTAAAGAAAATCTGGATTTTTAGATGTATAAATGGGGTTAACTACTCTTATATGCTTTACAAGAGTGTTAAGAAATAATGGTTAAAATTTATTTGTGTTTATTTAGAATAGTGTTAACCTATATGTTGTGCTAAGATGGAGAAAAGTACAAAAAAGAAGTGTTAGCAGCACTTACAACTTAAACATAACATTGGCAAGAACCTGATTTTTGCAAAGTTTCTATATTATCTCAAAAATTGAGGTTTTAGGAAGTGATATTAACTTATCAGGTAAATGGGGGTTAAACTCTATTTGCAAGGTTAAAAAAATTTGGGTAAGTACTTTAGAAAGTTTGAATTCTTCTATATGTGAAGGTGGTATTAAATTCTTTGCTTTTTTATTTTGCAATAGTGTAAAGCCTGCATGTCTACATTAGTATGCTAGTATTAAAGAGAGAATAGTAAAAGAGGGAGGAGGATTAACAACTTCTTTTACTTGAGACTAGTAGAAACTTAGATTTCACAAGATTTGTGTTTTTCCTCTAGAATACAATTCTTGAGAATTGTTAACCTATGTTACAAGGTCAATCCCTATTAAGAAACTAGGCTATCCACAACTATAAATTAGCCCTTGTTAGAAATAAAGGTCACCCTCTTTACGATTAGCTATCCTCAACCATAAATTAACACTTTGAGTTGACTCAAGTAATACAAGCTCTCTGCATTTAACTTTTAGAGATACGCTTGGTCCGTTCGTTCTAGGGTAACTTTTCTTCAGGTAGTAAGATGTTAATTTATTGTCAAGGAAATCGACAACTGCATTAGGACAACTACCATGTATATGCCTTAAACGGCAGGCATGCCAAGCAATATACGTAATTTCGCAATCTCAAGTTGGATTCCTGAACAAATAATTAGACTTGTACACGAGCAAATAGATTTGCAAAATCAGAGTATCTTTATTCAACTGCAAAGCGTCTTCTTGGTGCCGTTACTAATCTCAAATAGTCCAGAGACTTCTCATATTCAATACACACGCAGCATGCCACAGGTCATTGCACGTCAACGTTGGAAAAAATACAACCATCTGTCTAACCCAACAAGCAAATTAAGGCGTCATCCGCACCAGTCCACAAGCCTATTCCACGAAAAGCTGCAGGGGGCAAAGATCCCCACCACCCTCTCCGTGTCCAAAGTCAAATATCCGAGAGTAGCCGCTGCAATTTTCGCTCGAGACTTTATCCTCTGCCACAACCCCATCTCTCACCTTCACCTTCCTCTCACAGGAACCAACACCGGGACTCGTCTCGGAGTACTTGTGCTCCATAGTCGCCGACCCATCAACCACGGCTCCTCCCTTCCCCTCCACCACCATCCACCCCTCCCCCTCCTCCTTGTTCTTCACCTTGCTCTTGCGCTTCGACCGGCCGGACGTCACCTTCACCTCTTCCTCCAACCCACGCGACACCTTAACGTCCGACCTGCTGTACGTGCCGTTCCCCACCGCAGCCACCGCCGCCGTGAACTCCAACGGGAACTTCGTCTTCTGCTTCATCTCCGCGAGGACGTTCCACATCCCTTCCACCACCTTCACCTCCCTCTCGTACTTCGCCTCGAACTCCACCTCCTCCACGTCGAAGCCGTTGCTATACCTCTGGAAAGTGACCTTCCCCTCCACCTCCACCTCCACCTCTTCCTTCACCTCTGTCGTAAGGTTCCCGAGCGACGACGCTACCCACCCGGCGAGCGTCAACTCCCCCTCCATCTCCTCCTAGAACTCCCACAACGAAGGGCCCCGCTTGGTCGAGTACGTGAAGCCCGGCGCGTCGCACCTGGTGAAGCCCGCCGACACCGCCGTCGCACCAGGGTCGAGCCACAGGTGGAGGTTCGGCCCGACGAGCCAGAACGGGTGCGCCCCCGCGATCCCAATCACGAACGCGTGCGGCTCCCCGTCGAGCAGGCGCCCCAGTATCGGCGTCAGCTCGACGTCGTGCGACGGGAGGACGAAGGACTCGACGGGTGCAACCGGCGTCCACAAGAGGGGGTCCACCCCGCCGGAGTACACCGCGGGAACGGCACCGAGGTGCCGACGAGGAGCCCGTCCACGGTGACCGACACCCGCCGGATGGGACCGTTATCTGTTCCCTTGTACAAGTAACTCGGCGGTTTCGCCTACCAGAACTCGTCAGAGGCGTGACCGGAGACGTATATCTCGAGCACCGCCCGTCTGGTGTTGTTCGGGATCGAGACCGCGTCCATAAACTCGTCGGTCTCGTCCCGAATCCGGTACCAGAAGTAATCGTCTTCTTCTTGTCCTTCTTCTGGAGTCAGAGATGTTAGCGGAATAATCATATCCGCAGGCTTACCATAGAGGAGGTGGAGCCTCTCGGATTGCTTTACGGCGGGAGTAGAGGTGTCGGTTTTCAGCTCTCTGCTGGCGACGCTCCGGATTCCGGGAGCGCCGTAGAAGTTCAGGGTGGCGTTGACTCGGAAGAGCGAGGAGTCCGCGTCGTTGACGGGGCTCTCCAGCGCCATCGAGACGACGCCGTCGCGGGAAAGAGCGGCGGAGTACCGGGTGACGTCCTTGCGGACGCTCCAGAGAACGCCGGCATCGGTGGGGACGGGGGTGGCGGTCCGGAGGAGCTCGACCGCACCGAGCCAGACGGAGCCGATGCGGTCGTGGGAGCCGGTACCCTCTGCGCAGGCCGAGATATGGAGGGAGGCGCTGGTCCAAGGGCAGTGGTCGGGGTCCGGGGGAGTGTAGTTTGAGGAGAAGATGGACGGGGAGGTGGAGGAGAGGTTGAATCGGAGGGTGGGGAGGGAGCAGATGGGGGTGAGGTCGTCGTGGGATGGGAGGCCCCAAGGGAGCGTTGGGTCGATGAGTTTGGTGGTTTTGGAGGTGGAGGGGAAGGGGACGCCGCGGATGGTGTGGTGGTCTAGAAGCGGACGAGGAGGTGGTGGTAGAGCGGCAGCAACGGTGGTGGTGAGGAGGAGGAGGAGGGGTTAGAGGAGATGAAGAAGAGGAGCCATGTTTGGAGGAGTTGAAGTGTGGTGGAGATCGAAATCGGTTTGGATTGGGAAGTGGGAGGGGTGTTTACGGGTGTGCTGCGGATAGGGTTGCCGGGGTGGTGGGACATTCGTGTGAAAAGGAAACAATTTTGGGGTGGATATGCTATAGGAATGTTGAGAAATTCTACGTAAATAATATTTAAATGATATGCACATTTAACAATCTTTGAGTATGCTAAACATAAGGAAGGTAAACGATGAGAGATAAAAATCACTTTGAATTTAAAATTTTACATGTGACCTAACAGAGAATCCAGTTATCCGATTAGGTGAGCATGTGAGATTGGTATCACTCATCCTGCCCTGCCTGTGACTAACTAGATTCAAATTGAGATCTGCGTAACCTGTCAAAAGATTCAACACAGCTAAGGCTAAAGATATGACAAGATGGAAGTGACCACTATATCATAGCTGCAGACATGCAATCTGACAGAAAGGATACTAAATGCTCATAGGCTAGAGGTCTTTCCTTATTATAAATAGAGAGAAAGGCCCCCGAGTAAAGGGGGCCTAAGAAGGAGAGAAAATCTTGCAACCTTACAAGTTTTAGTGCATAGTTGGGAGTATCATCCTCCTCCAAATGTGCACCCCTTGTAGTGGAACTGGGTCACCAAATCTCGTGTGCCTCTCTTGCGATTACTTGAGATTTGTTAGGTCAAGTCTTCCCATCACGAAGGAAGCTCGACTATATCTTCTCCAACAATGGATGTCTTATGACTACGCGACATTCCCTCCACTTATAAATCTTTTGATGGCCAAAGGGACCCTCCAGAGGCCCATCAAATGGCACCATATGTGGGAAGAATCAACGAAAACATCATCGCTCTTCTTAAAATCCAGTTCCGGGAGGAGATGCCCCTCTGGCGCCCTACCTCGACCTCCCTAAAACACTATTCCTTAAAATTGAAATACAAAATGATGTACCTCTTCGCAATACGTTTACAAAATACTTTTTGTAATGCAAAATAAAGTTTGTAATATAAATCGTAGTGATACATGCATTTAAGTTAGTGTGTTACAAAATAGTATCCTATGATATATATAATTTCTAACACAACTTCTGATGCAATCAATTATTAAATATTGATATAATACGAAGAACAAGTTGTACAATAGAATTTGAAAATAAAATGACTATCATAGAAACTAGCAAAAATAGAAAAAATAAAATCCACACTAAAAAAGTGTTCGCAACTACACATCTTCAAAAAAAGAATAAAAACATCCAAAATATTGTAATCATTCCATCCCATGTCTTAGGTCTTCATGCAAATTGTCCCCTCTGAAGTGAAAAAAGAGAAAAAAAGGTTAGAATGTTTATCAAACTTGTATGAGATAAGGAGAAAAAAAATTTACTTTGAGTACTCGGAAGCTGAAGACGATTATTTCTGTGGGCAATTCCACGAGTCATGTCCAACATTGAACTTCAGGCAATATTTACATTGGCATCCTTTGCCTTACTTTTGCTCTGAAATGGGCTTCAACCTATTGCTGCCTAATTTTGGTCTTCCACTGTTACCACTACCCTTCGGTTTTGCAACTTTGGGTTCTCTGATCTTTATGCAACCAACTTGTGATAAATTGATAAATCGTGAGATAGGTGAAATTGCATTAGAGGGGGGTTGAATAGTGAAATTATAAAATATTGTAATATAAAAAATTCAATCACAAAAGGTGGCACCAGATTTTTAGGTGGAAACCCAAGATGGATGAAAACCACCACCTAAGCCAATCCCTTGACTTAGGATTTTCGATCATAAGGTGATCAATCCACTAATCATACTACTTAAATGAGGGTAGTGTACCTCAATTACAAATCCTATCTCTGATCCTTAAACGGAGGTTTCTCCCTTCAAAATGAAGAAACGGGGACCCGACAGGCCGGATACCCAAAGTACAAAAATAAGAAGTAAAACAACACCTATAGAGCACCCCAATACTTTAATTACTTTCTTATCTACTAAGCATGAAAAGAACTCCCTGAGGATTTGCAGAACGGAGTGAGTCGGGAGTATGGATCTGCCCTTGATCAGAGTGTTGGCACAGCACAAGGGCAAGATGTAACTTAGAGTAGTGAGCAAGTGATTTTTCTAATGGAATTGTATCGCAAGAGGTGTGTTTTGCCTAAGAAGAGTTGTAGTCTATTTATAGGCAAGTTTGGAACCTTCAAGAACACTTGGGAGAGTTCTCCTAGCCGTTGGAGACAAATCCCAAGAGATTAGGATGAAATCCACCACAAATTAGGGTAATGATGAGTCTGAGAGCAATATCAAACGTTTAATTTTATGATCAAACGTCTTATAGGATGTCTGATTATAATTTTGGTCGTCTAATACTGTATGCCATCCTGAACTGACTCCATTGGATCGAAAGAAGGACGTCTAATATCTTCACATAAGGCGTCTGATTAGGTTATTGGACGTCTAATAAAGGGTGGATTCGTTCCTATTTTTATTAGATCTAAATAGGGTTCTAGATTTAAAGGATCAAAAGTCGTTATGGACGTCTGAGGGAATCACCAGATGTCTGGAAACCAAAAAAGACTTTGCTACAATTTCTGACAAAAGATTTTATGGCCATAATGAGATACGCACAGAAATACATGGACATCGGTCCAAAGGTAGATGCCTGGAAGCTTGTCCAGACGTCTAAAAATACATTTTTGCCTATGAAGATAGCTGCTTAGTCTAACGGTTAGTCTGAGGACGTCCAGGTAAAGTATCAGACGTCTGGATGACGTTATGGACGTCTGATAGAGGAGTTCTTCAACTGATGTTCATGAAGATAGAAGCTGAAGGCTGAACTATAGGAAGTTAGATGTCTGGGAAATTTGTCAGACGTCTTAAAGTTGAAAATCAGACGTCTGACCATTGTTCTAGATGTCTGATAAGAGTCTAAGTGTTAGGTTTTTGTTTCTAATTTATCCTAACTGTAGAGAGCCTAAGTTAGCTATTTATAGGTTATGTTTGGGGGCTCTTTACAACATTTCTAGACTCAAATAAAATGAAAATTACAACCTTTGAAAGTTTACATGAAAAAGCCTATGACCTAATACTTATGCTACATGTCTTCATGCTTTTAATCTCCCATCTTGGAAAACCTTATGAAACCTGCAAATATGTTATTACAGAGAGAAACAATATGCTACGTTTATTTTTTATTTCATTTTATTCATTTTGTTAAATCATCAAAATATTATATATGAGTAGTTGAACTAATAATCTCCCCCTTTTTGATGATTTTCAAAATATAGCTGTAGGTTCTTCTTTTCTCCCCCTAAAGTTTGTACTTAGTAGTCTATATCTATTTGAGAAGTTTGTTTGTTTTTATATTATTCCCTAGATTCTTACCTACATTCTTCTCCCCCTTTTTGAATATCATCATGAAGGGTACTTAGAGGGAGTTGAAACCTAAAGTACAAGAGTGATATCTACAAAATGGAGTGCATTAATAAACTTGCATGCTTAAAAGATGACAAGGCATTAAAGAAAATTGATTAGGAATAGAAACATTTAAGCATGGACTAGCTATTGTTCCCAAAAATATTTTTTTTTGAAAAAGGAAAGGGTAGTTATCCAGTGTGATAACTACCCAAGAATATATATAATAGAATCAACAATATCCATCAATATAACAGGCAGATGCCAAGGTCCCCCACTCACAAGGAATCAACCCAAAGAGTAAACAAGGAGTTAATAGACTCAACAAAATTCTCCACGTAAGGTCTCTGGCCCCTGAAAACCACCACATTCCTGCCCAACCAAATACCCCAAAGAACTGCCAACGGCCTGGCCTTCTCCTTCTTCATACGGAAAACGAATTGTCCACCAACACCACCTTTGCTTCTGAAGCTATGCCAGAATTCCTCGAACAGACGACACTCCCACCACTTCCCGCCCATCCTGTCCCAAATTTGCACCACAAAAGGGAAAGTGAAAAAAAGGTGGTCAACGTCCTCCTCATCACCACCACACAAAGGGCAGACCTTACATTCTCCAGGAGCCCACCTCGCCCTCCACACCTTAGTCACCAGCCTTCTCCTCCTAAGGGGCCATGCAAAAATCTTGACCTTCAGTGGACACGCGACTTTCCAAATCTGCCTGTAGTCCTTTACCAGATCCAGCTCCACCCCAGGACCAATAGTGGACAATCTCCTGTATGCAGCCGCTGCCGAAAACTCACCTTCGTCCCAACCAAACATGTCCGTACCAGACGCCAGATGCAGTCCCTCAAACTCTTCAAGTAAGACCTGAAAATCGTGCGCTCTCGCATCTGATAGACTGCCAACGAAGCGCGGGCACCACCCATCTTCCCATACCTCAGCCACAGATGCCATTTTGTTTTGGGATAAGGCAAACAGTCTCTGAAATCTTCTGCAAAGCGCTCCATCACCCGTCCAATCATCTTGCCAAAATTTGAAAATCTCCCCCGTTCCCAACACAGGAACAAAGCAATTCCTCACCTTAGGAGCCACCGTCGACAAACCTTTCAAAAAGTGAGAGGCATCCCTAGGTGTGACACCAGGAGATCCCAACGCACCGGACCACCATACGCCGTCTCGAACACCTTGCCCATCACATCCCCCCTACCTTCCAACAGGCACCCCACCCACTTCGCCAACAGACTGTCATTAGATCTCCCCAAATCCCTCACGCCGAGCCCCCCGTCTTCCAATGGTCTGCAGACCTCCTCCCAAGCAACCAACCTGGCCCCCTGTCCACTCGTCCCCTGGTTGGACCAAAAGAAATTCCTCATAGCTCTCTCTATCTTTGCAATCACCTATCGAGGCATCTTCAGCACGGAAGTGAAGTACGATGGCATTGCTGATAGAACCGCCTTGAGTAGGACCAACCTCCCACCTCTTGACAGTAGCCTGGACGCCCACCCCTCCAACCTCCCTTCCAACCTCTCCACCAGGGAGGCCCAATCTCTCACCAGAATCCTCCCATCTGATAACGGTAAGCCCAGATATCTAATCGGGAGCTTAACCTGTTCTGTGCCAAGTCCCAAACTACACCCCCTCGCCTCTATCTTAGTCAGATTGAAAGGGACGAAATCTGATTTGGCCAGGTTAATCTGCAATCCTGATGCCTCACCTAGTAAGAAGACAAGGAACCGCATTCTTTTGGCCTCCCTTTCTCCACCTTCAATGAAGAAGATCGTATCATCCGCATACTGAAGCAACGGGATACTCGTCCCATCTCTTAAGGAGAAACCTCTCATCAAGTTTCTCTCACAGGACCTCTTAGTTGCCCTAGCAAGAGCATCCACGACAATCACAAAGAGCATCGGGGCCAACGGACAACCTTGTCTCACCCCCCTCCTTGGTTGGATCCAACCACTAGCTGGGTTTCCATTGATAAGAACCGAGAACGACATCGTGGTGATGCATCTCTTCATCCAGTCAATCCACACCGGCGGGAACCCCCTCTTCACCAAGGACGCCCAAAGAAACGACCACTGGATTGAGTCATAAGATTTGCTGAAATCGACCTTCCATAGGAAAGCCTTCTTCTTATCTCTCTCTAGGATGAAAGGATTTCCGAGGCCATCACATAGCCCTCCAAAATATTCCTGCCAGGAACAAAGGCCGTATGCACCGAATCTACAATCCAACTCAAAGTCCTCCTCAATCTATTTGCTAAAAGCTTCGCCACCACCAAGTAGATAGCATTTGAGAGAGCTATCGGTCTGTACTCCTAGATCTCCTCAGCGCCCTCCTTCTTCGGTAGCAGGAACATGTAGAACTTGTTCAGCCTATTGAATCCCGAGTTACCAGCTCTAAATTCTTGCACCACTTGCATCACGTCTTCTTTCACCATCGGCCAGAACTCTCTGTAGAAGGCAATCGGAAAGCCATCCGGCCCAGGACAACCATCCGCGTTCAACCCCCAAATTGCCTCATGGACTTCATCCTCCCCAAAAGAGCCCGTCAAGAAGCTGGCGTCTACCTCTCGGATCTGTGGTATCTCAGACCCTAACCATCTCCACCTTCCCCCCGTCTCCACCCAGTAAAGTCTCTAAAATAACTCACAGCTGCCCCTCCCACCGCCTCCCTTCCCACAAACTCCTCCCCATCCACCACCAATCTGTCAATCCAATTCCTCCTCCTACCTGATGCAGCCATATGAAAAAATCAGGTGTTGGAATTGCCTTCCTTCGGCCACTTCTGCCTAGACCTCACCCTCCACTCCACCTCCACCTTCCGATCTTCCTCCTGTATCACCTGAATCTGTCTCGCTCTATGAACCCTGTCAGCGTCTGAAAGGAGACCAACATCCTCTGCCTTGTCCAGACGTGCAATCTCAACAAGAGCCTCCTCTTTCTTCCTCCCACGTTCCTCCCTAATCTTCTTGATACGGGTCTTCAAGAAGGATCTCAAATCTCTCAGTTTCGCTTCCAATCTGCCAGCCGCCGAACCATCCGCCTGAGATGACCTCCACCGTTCCTCAATCAACCCCCTGAAGCCCTCCTCCATGAGCCACACCTTGTCGAACTTGAAGTAAGTACCATGTCTCTGTCCCTCGTTCGACACCCATAGCAAGGGGGTGTGATCCGAGAACGGACGCTCCAGGGATCTAACCTCCGCCACCGGGAACAACTTCGCCATCGCCGTTGAGATAAGAAATCTGTCAATTCAGGATCGCTGTCCTCCAAAGCTCCTCCACGTGTATAGACAAGACAACGGTGGCATATCAACCAGCCCCTGATCCGCCACAAAGCCTGCAAATGCCTCATAGCCCTGGTCTAATCCCCCTCGGTCACCTGGTCTGTCTTCTGCCTGCAGAGTAACAATAAAATTGCCACCAACTAGCCAAAGTATCCCCTCGTCTCCACCCAGTAAAGTCTCTAAAATAACTCGCAGCTGTCCCTCCCACTGCCTCCCTTCCCACAAACTCCTCCCCATCCACCACCAATCTCTCAATCCAGTTCCTCCTCCTACCTGATGCAGCCATATAAAAAAATTGGGTGTTGGAATTACCTTCCTTCGACCACTTCTGCCTAGACCTCACCCTCCACTCCAGTATCGGCGATTTCGCATTACTGTTCCCTTGTACAAGTAACTCAACTGTTTCGCGTACCAGAAATCGTCGGAGGCGTGACCGGAGACGTATATCTCGAGCACCGCCGGTCTGGTGTTGTTCGGGATCGAGACCGCGTCCAGAAACTCGTCGGTCTCGTCCCGAATCCGGTACTAGAAGTAATCGTCTTCTTCTTGTCCTTCTGGAGTCAGAGATGTTAGCGGAATAATCATATCCGCAGGCTTACCGTAGAGGAGGTGGAGCCTCTCGGATTGCTTTACGGCGGGAGTAGAGGTGTCAGTTTTCAGCTCTTTGCTGGCGACGCTCCGGATTCCAGGAGTGCTGTAGAAGTTCAGGGTGGCGTTGACTCGGAAGAGCGAGGAGTCCACGTCGTTGATGGGGCTCTCCAGCGCCATCGAGACGACGCCGTCGCAGGAAAGAGCGGCGGAGTACTGACTGGTCGATCTTTCGCTTTAAAGTCGTTTGTAGTTTAATGTGGTGGAAAAATCGACTAATCAATATTTAACAAGAAATAACCACTCGTAGAGGAGCGGGTCGTATCCACAGGGAGGCAATGACGTATTAAAATTCGTACCAATTAAAAACATTCGTTCGTAGTTAGTTTGGACAAGAATCAAGCCAAGATTGCCTTTAGATTAAGGTTTAAGCAAGAAACAATGCTGAAATGGCAATTATGAGAAACTAGAGGATATTTTCCACAATGCAGAATCAATAAAATATCATTAAAAAGTGACAATGGCAGAAAATGTAATTTCTAATTGATGGTTTACTGTAGCAAAACAGGGGAATTTTTCCCCTTTGTCTTGTACGATGAGGAGCGGATGGCCGGGCGCGGGAAGCTCGGAGGAGGTACCTTGGACCGAGGGCTTCGAATCGGTGGTGGCGGCGAGTCGCGCAGCGGCCGGAGGTGGCCGGACGAGCTCCGACGCAGGTGCTGCAGCCGGTGAGCTTACGCGGCCTGCTGGAGTGAGATATGCCGTGCGCTGCTGCTGGAGGCTCTGCAGGCGCGGGGGTGGGAGCTGCAGGTGCGGGCGTGGCTGCTGCTGGTGGCGGGCGCGCGGGCGAAGGGATTTGCAGGCGTGGTGAGCGCTGATCTGCAGGCGCGGGGAAGAGCGGTTGGCGTTCTGCAGCTGTGTGCTGATCTGCAGGTGCGGGGGTGGGAGCGGGTGAAGTTCTGCAGGCACGGGAGGATGGTTGCACGGGTCTACAGGCGAGTGGAGAGCACTGCAGCCGGTGAGCGCGTGGAGATGGGCGCGGTTGAGGAGGGCGTGTGTGGTTGGAGGGTGCAGGCGCGGTTGAGTTGAAGGTTCTGCAGGCGCGGGAGAGGGTCTGCAGGCGACTTCAGACGTGTGCGGTGGAAGTGAGCGGGTAACTTCAGACGTCCGGGAAATTTCCCGGACGTCTTAAGTTACTGAAAGGGTGGCTGACGGTTGTTGCGGTGGTGGTGGTTGGCGACGACGGTGAGGGAGATGTACGCTAATGTGCTCATGGTGATCCGGACGAGCTCCGGATGGCGGTGTGGCCTGTCACACCACACGCCCACGGTGGTGGAGACTCGCCGCCACAGTAGAGGCCGGCAGTATGGAGTGGAAGAGAGAAGTTCTCTCTGCACAGTGGTGGGACGGTGGTGGAGGCCTGCCTCGCTCAGTATCCTCTCTTCTTTTGTAGCGGCCTGCACAAATTTGAATGGAGAGGCGGGAGCAGATCCACCTTCTCCGCCGATCCATGAATGTGCTTTTAGTGAGGCCGGAGGCGTTGCAGCGGCAGCCGAGCCGTTGCTGAGAAGAAGAAGAATAAAGGATATTATTAAAATATTATGATTATTTATATACAAACCCTCAAGTTTTATGTTAACTAAAACAATGTACTTAATTAGTTAACTAATTAGATGAATGGCATTCCAAGCTAATTCTAAATGCACTTAAAATATGAATGCAATGCATGGATTATGTAATTAAATTAAAAATATGAATTAATCTATTTATATCTTAATTTATGCTAAATAAATGTTAGAATTATCCTAATGTTTAGGCATTTAAATACTTAAATAGCCCACAACTATGGGCTAATCAAATACCCCCATGCCTAGTTTTTGCTAGTCCCTAGCAAAATTAAGCGAAACCTAGCACTCTAAGTAGACTAGTCAACTCACTTAGTCTTCCTTCAGAAGCATATTAAGTTCAGGCTCTAGACCCAAGGTTCCTAAGTAGTTGCTAAGTTACAGACTAGGTTGGCTAAAGACGAGTTGCAGGCACAAGTTTCCCTGATTTCTGACTCTACCCTAAAGTTTAATGATCCCTGAGATTAAAGCATCCGTGCCTGTGTATTGGTCTGAGTTATTTGAGTTAAAGGATTTTTTTTTTATTTACTTTTTTTTTTATTCTTCTAAGTCTAACCTCAGATCAGCTATCAACACGGTCTGTGTCGGATTCATTGTCCCCATTACCATACCTCGAAGGGTGCCTGGCTTTCGATGCTTCGAGATAGCACCGCCCATAACGACCCCAAGAACTCCTGGCAATCGACACTTCGAGATAGTATTACCCATGGATTTCTTAAGCGAATTCAGGCCTATGGCAATCGGCACTTCGTGATAGGGCCGCCCATGGTACCTGAACTGCGCAATGCGCTTACATGCCCCCAGTAGGATGGATATCCTAAGAGACAAGCGCCTAGGAGGTAATATGTTATCATCGCATCCTCAAGGTGAGTATATACTCGACTTCTCTTGTGGCAGGAACTCTTCCAATCAAAATGTGTTTTCAAGCCTCTCTTAAGTCAAAACTAAGAGAACCAAATCTCTTTTCAGAAAGACAGAAATTAAGTTGATTACCAGACCAAGTGTGTGAAATTTGGATGCTTGGGTTACAAGGACCCGTAAACCAAAAGGTAGAATAAGACTCCAGGTACTACCCCACCTTTTAACTCAAACCCTAGCTTCCCTTCCTCAACCTCTTGAGGAATGGTCCGCAACTTAACTCCTACTTAAGTTTTTAAGTCCACAAAGGACCCTAAAGGTCTAAAGCTAGTAGCTCATTTAGCTTCTAAAGTTTGACCCTAGAATTAACTTAGTCTACCCTAGAGTTCTGATTTGCTTAAGACTGCAAGATCTAGCCAGTTAAGCTCAAAATCTTTTTTTTTTTCTCTTTTCTTTTTTTTTTTATATGCTATAAACAAAATGCCTCAGGTCCTCTCCCCCATGCCTGGTTCAAACAATGTCCTCATTGAAAACAAAAAAAAATAGCTAAAGGAAGATATTACCTGAGGCGGAGAAAGGTAGGAGCTAAGGCTCCTCAAGAGTGACTTCGTCAACCAGATGGCCATCTAAAGTTATGTACGATTTTAACCGTTGACGATAAAGGGAGTTGCTGAAGAGGAAGGATTTTTGATCTCCACAGCTCCATGGGGGAATACTTTGGTGATTATGTAAGGCCCATCCCAACGAGATTTTAATTTCCCAGGAAAAAGCTTAAGTCTGGAATTGAAAAGCCAAACTTGTTGGTTGGGTTCAAAGGTCTTTTGAAGAATAAACTTGTCATGCAAGACCTTAGTTCTTTCTTTATAAGCTTGAGAGGTGTCATAAGCATCATTCCTCAGCTCCTCAAGCTCACTTAATTCTAGAAATCGTGCCTTACCTGCCTTCTCTAAATCCATGTTAACACTTCGAATAGCCCAAAGTGCTTTATGCTCCAACTCAACAGGTAAATGGCACGCTTTTCCATACACAATCTGAAAGGGAGAAGTATCCAAAGGGGTCTTATAGGCCGTTCGATAAGCCCACAAAGCATCATCGAGCTTTTGGGACCAATCTTTCCTATCAGGTCTAATGGTCTTTTCCAAAATATTTTTTATCTCCCTATTTGATACTTCAACCTGGCCACTTGTCTGAGGGTGGTAAGGGGTAGCAACCTTGTGAGTCACTCCCAAACTCTTAATTAACCGATTGAAGTGGTGGTTTCGGAAATGAGGTCCCCCATCACTTATAATAGTCTTGGGGCAGTTGAAACGGGATATGATATTGGCCTTCACAAATTTCAAAACCACAGAGTGGTCATTTGTGCGCGTAGGAATGGCCTCTATCCATTTAGAGACATAATCAACTGCCACCAAGATATATTCAAAACCATGGGACAACGGGAAGGGGCCCATAAAGTCAATTCCCCACACATCAGAAATTTCAACAGGTTGAATAGGATGTTGAGGCATTTCATCCTTCTTCCCAATCGTTCCAGTCCGTTGACATCTAATACAGGCCTTAACAAAATTATGAGAATCCTTAAATAAGGAAGGCCACCAAAAACCGGACTGGAGAACCTTGAAAGCAGTTTTCTTAGCACCAAAGTGTCCTCCACAATGAAGTTCATGGAAAAAAGTCAGCACACTTTGTTGTTCCTCTTCAGGTACACAACATCTCAATACTTGGTCTTGTCCAATTCTGAATAATTCTGGCTCTTCCCAATGAAAATATCTTGCTTGAGAAATGAATCTCTTTCTTTTCTGCTCATCCCAAGAGCTAGGAGTTTGTCCAGTGACCAAGTAATTTACAATGTCTGCATACCAAGGTAAAGTTGATGTTACCGCCATCAGAGTTTCATCGGGAAATGTCTCGCGAATGTCTTCAGAAATAGAGTCATTAAGAGGAAGGTGAGACAGGTGGTCAGCCACAACATTTTCTACTCCTTTCTTTTCACGTATTTCCAAGTCAAATTCTTGAAGGAGTAAGATCCACCTAATCAGACGTGGCTTAGAATCTTTCTTAGCAATGAGATGTTTCACTGCTGCATGATCAGTAAAAATAACCACCTTAGACCCAAGTAAATAAGACCTAAACTTCTCCAGAGCAAAAACTACAGCAAGTAATTCTTTTTCAGTGACAGTGTAGTTTTGTTGAGGTTCAGTTAAAGTCTTGCTTGCATAATGTAGCACATGAGGTCTTCCCTCAACCCTTTGTCCAAGAACTGCTCCCACTGCATAATCCGAAGCATCACACATAAGTTCAAATGGGAGTGTCCAATCAGGAGCTTGGAGAACAGGCGTAGAGATCAAGGCCTCCTTTAGAGTTTGAAAGGCCTCGGCACACTTTGAATCAAAACTGAAGGAAGATTCCTTCGCCAATAAGTCACAAAGTGGCCTAGAAATCTTACTAAAATTTTTAACAAAGTGCCTGTAAAAGCTAGCATGGCCCAGAAAGGATCTAATCTGTTTGACATTCATAGGCAATGGAAGTTTGGAAATAGAATCAATCTTGGCTTTATCTACTTCCAAACCTTGCTCGGATACAACATGCCCAAGTACAATTCCTTTCTGTACCATGAAGTGACTTTTCTCCCAGCTGAGGACTAAACCAGTCTCCTTACATCGTTTCAACACATTCTCCAGGTGCAGGAGACACTGGTCGAAAGACGAGCCATAAATAGAGAAGTCATCCATAAATACTTCAACACACTCGTCAATCATGTCCGAAAAGATAGACATCATACACCGCTGGAAAGTTGCAAGGGCATTACATAATCCAAACGGCATACGCCTGAATGCAAAAGTACCGTAAGGACTCATGAATGTCGTCTTTTCCTGGTCATCAGGAAAGACTGCCATCCGATTGTACCCAGAATATCCATCGAGAAAGCAATAATACTTATTCCCTGCCAATTTTTCGAGAATTTGATCAATAAAAGGCAAAGGAAAGTGATCCTTCTGGGTAGCGGTGTTCAGCTTGCGGTAATCAATACAGACCCTCCATCCAGTTGAGGGTCTAGTGACAACTTGTTCACCTTGGTCGTTGAGTTCCACAGTAAAGCCTGCCTTCTTTGGCACCACATGAATGGGACTGACCCATTTACTATCAGCAATGAGATATATGATCCCAGCGTCCAACCACTTCAAGATTTCCTTTTTTACAACCTCCCTCATATTAGGGTTCAGACGTCTCTGCATGTCCCTAAAAGGCTTGATGGAATCATCAGTATAAATGTAGTGCATGCAAAGTGTAGAGTCTATACCCTTAATGTCAGCAATGCTCCAAGCAATAGCTTCCTTGTGCCTAGACAGGCATTCAATCAAGGCTCCCTCCTGTGCTTCAGACAGCACAGCCGAAATGATAATGGGGAGCGTATCATTAACACCTAGGAAAACATACTTGAGAGTGTCAGGGAGGGGTTTCAACTCAAGGTTGGGGGCTTGTATGGTTGAGGGTTTCATAATAGATGTCCCCATCTCAGGTAGCAAATCTGCCTTCGGCGGAAATGATGGGGGAAGAGACTCAGCAGAAACTCCTAGCAATTCCTCTAGTTCTAGTATATCCCCTTCACATTCCTCCAAGAGATGGGAATGCTCATTTAGCATGACATGCTGAAGGGGGTCATCACATAACATTGCAGGAGTTGCCTCTTCAATCAGGTCATCTATCACCTCAACTTGAGAACAATCCTCAAGTCCAGCTTGTTTGTAAGCATCAAACACATTAAGCTGGATTTTCCTGTTCCCAAAGCCCATTTTCAATGCCCCAGTATTGCAATTAATTGAAGCATGGGAAGTTGCAAGGAAGGGGCGGCCCAAAATGATGGAGGGTTTGGTTGGCTTGTTGGTAGGGTCAGTGTCCAAAACTAAGAAGTCAACGGGAAAGAAGAAATCCTCCACTCTTACGAGGACATCTTCCGAAATTCCCCGTGGTGTCTTAAGTGATCGATCAGCAACTTGAAGGATTACAGGGCTAGGCTTCAGATTGCCTCCCCCAAGTTGTTCATACACGTAGCTCGGAAGGATGTTCACCCCCACACCCAGATCAAGTAGAGCCTCATCAATTTGTAAGTCACCTATAACTACAGAGATGTATGGGGCTCCTGGGTCCTTAAGTTTCGGGGGTGTGCCATGTTGAACAATTGAGCTAATAGAATCAGGCAGGACAACTTTAGATTGGACCTGTTTTCTAGATTGCTGCTTTTTCGTGCACAAGTCCTTTAAGAAGCGAGCATAAGACGGAATCTGCCTGATAGCTTCAAGCAAAGGTAGGTTAATCTGCACTTGCTTGAAAGTTTCCATAATCTCATCCGTCTTATCTTTGGCTCCAGATGAGCCAGTAGAATTCTGCCCAGAGGTGGATAAGCGCTCTGGAAAAGGCACTCTCGATCTCTGGGTGGAAGGGTTGTCATGTCGAGTAAGGGGTGGAACGGGGGCAACTTCTTCCGGTGAGGTGATTTCAAGTGGAGAAGATTTGGGCAAATCTTCTCCAGTGGGGGTGAAAGTCGGGGTGGATGATTTTTAGGGGGTGAGACTATAGGAGCATCGGGTTTGGAAATTTCTTTCCCACTCCTCAGAATAGTCACCGCCTGAGCATGCTCCCTAAAGGCAATCCTTTTCCTTTAGGATTTTCCTCAGCAGCACTGGGAAACTTCCCAGTCTCCCTCTGTCTAACGGCCTCAACAAGGTGTCCAATTTGTGATTTCATCTCATGTATAGCCTTGTCATGAGATTGGATGATGGCACTTTGACTTTCTTGCATAGTTTTCAACATCGCCTTCAATTCATCCATCTCAGAGGTTTTAGGTTGGGCAAAGGTCTGAGGTTGGTTCATTTGATGGTTTTGAAAGGATTGTGGTTTGTAATTCCCTGAATTTGAGACATTTCCTTGTCTCCATGAAAAGTTTGGGTGGTTCCTCCATCCCTCATTATAAGTGTTGGAGAAAGGATCATTACGAGGTCTTGGACGGAACCCTTGAGCGGTATTCAAATCCGCTTGTACAAGCTCAGGGAATTGGGAGGCCAAGTGGCAATCCACAGTGGCGTGTGTATTACCTTGACAAATTACGCATTCGGAAGCTTGGGATGTGGAGGTGTTAGGTATGAATGAACTCGGGTTCGACATAAGCCTTTCCATGTTTTAATTCAGTAATTGAATTTGATAGGCTAAATTCTGGGTGTCCCTTGCTTCATTCGCCTCCAACTTTCTTTGCATGAGAGTGGGCTTTCTATCCATGTAGGCAGAATTCAAGTGAATAGAATTCTCACTCAAAGTATCAAATAAGTTCCAAGCTTCATCCTCAGTCTTAGATAGAAAGGTTCCTACATAGGCACCATCCACAGTTTGCCTATGCGAATCATTAAGTCCGGTGTAGAACCTTTCAACCAGTTGCCATTTAGGCACCTGGTGATGTGGGCAAAGTCTCAGCAAATCGTTAAAGCGTTCCCACGCATCATGGAATGCTTCCCCATCCTTTTGAGCAAAACTCATAATTTCCCTCCTAAAGTGATTTGTTTTGCTCATGGGGAAGTACTTCTTCAAAAACTCCTTCTTCAGGGCATCCCAAGTATTTATATTATCAAGGGTGTGATACCAATACTTGGCTTTGTCCTTTAGGGAGAAGGGAAAGAGGGTCCGCATTTGAGCGTCATCAGTAATGCCCTGCAGCTTCATCGTGGAACAGACCTCGGTGAATTCCTCGATATGCCTGTAAGGGTCTTCCCTAATAGTACCATAGAAGGAGGGTAGCAAGGATATGGTACTACTTTTGATCTCATACGGATTGTCCCCTCCAGGTCTACGTAGTGCTGGGCCAGCTTGGTTGGTTGGGATGAAATATTCCTTAAGGCTCCTTTGACCGGCCATTTCTACCCTTGGGAGGTCTTTTCTTAGGATTCTTTCAGGTTCAGGATCAAATACAAGTTGTCTCCTAAGAGAACGCCTACCAAGCATGCACTACAAACACAATTCAAACAGACTTGTTTGGTCTTTACAGATTTTAGGCTTTTGAATTTAGTTCAAATTGTAGGTGACAAAACAAGTTGCCCAATCAATTACGCACCTATTGTCAACCTTCGAAATGCCTAAAAAGACCTAGTTGGAACTTAGGTATTCTTCCCTAAATCTCAAATGGTCAAGTAAATCCAAAGATGGAAGATCGAGGGATGCAAGTAGGCCTAAGCCTTCCTTTGAAGCTGTGCTTTCGCGGTGCTCCTCAACTACCCCCAAATATCCGTGACAGGGTATCCCCCTCTTTGGATTTACAAAACCTTTGATTTCCAGTTCTGAACACTTCAGAATCCAACGATAGGAGGGCTCTTGTCCTAGTCGTTTCAAGACTTAGGAGTGTCTAAATGAGTGCTATGGTGCAACAGATATAAGTGTGCATTCACCGCAAAATGATTTTGAATTTTGAATCGCACACCATGTTTTACAATCGAGTCCTTGATTTTTAGATGTCCCTCCTTTAATTAGTCCTTTTCTCGAATATATGTGACCACTTATTAGATCGCTTCAAGACAAACTTTGTGGTCTTTGCATTAAATCCTAAATGCAATGCGTGATCAAAAATAGGATGCAAAGTAAGAGAATACGTACCTTGCCTCCAGCGATCTTCGATGCAAAAATGCACGCAATGCAGAAAAGTAAATCTAGAGGCTGCTCATACAGACCTAAATGGTTCGTCCTAGGGCAGGTAGCTTCTAGCAGGTAGCTCATTTTTTTCTTTTTCTATTTTTTTTTAGAACTACTTATGCACAAGCAAATAAAAGTAATAATAAATAAAAAAAAATAAACCTAAATCTAAAGAAAAGGGAACAGGCTCCCAAAAGTTACCCAACATCGGCCCAAAACAAAATCGGGAAACAAACCCCTCAAAATACGCCCCAGAACAAGGGTTTCAAACTAACTGCAATGAAAAATTAAGTCTACAGTTTTAATTCTATTCTAATTAAACTAGCGACTAAATACAAAGGTGTCCGACGCGTCCTCGTCTTTCTCCTCCTTTCAAAATTGCTCGTCCACTTCTCGTCTGGCGATGTCAAGGGTCGCCTCTCACACAGGCTGATTCTTACACAAAATTTCTCGCACAGAAAAGAAAATAATAAATGGTCAAATCTCTGTGCAATTGACGAATAATCAAAATAAAATTAGGCGAAATTATTGCGTCTGTTGCCTCCCCAGGAACGACGCCATTTGACTGGTCGATCTTTCGCTTTAAAGTCGTTTGTAGTTTAATGTGGTAGAAAAATCGACTAATCAATATTTAACAAGAAATAACCACTCGCAGAGGAGCGGGTCATATCCACAGGGAGGCAATGAAGTATTAAAATTCACACCAATTAAAAACGTTCGTTCGTAGTTAGTTTGGACAAGAATCAAGCCAAGATTGCCTTTAGATTAAGGTTTAAGCAAGAAACAATGCTGAAATGGCAATTATGAGAAACTAGAGGATATTTTCCGCAATTCAGAATTAATAAAATATCATTAAAAAGTGGAAATGGAAGAAAATGTAATTTCTAATTAATGGTTTACTGTAGCAAAACAGGGGAATTTTTCCCCTTTGTCTTGCGCGACGAGGAGCGGATGGCCGGGCGCGGGAAGCTCGGAGGAGGTCCCTTGGACCGAGGGCTTCGAATCGGTGGTGGCGGCGAGTCGCGCGGCGGCCGGAGGTGGCCGGACGAGCTCCGGCGGAGGTGCTGCAGCCGGTGAGCTTGCGTGGCTTGCTGGCGTGAGATATGCACGCGCTGCTGCTGGCGGCTCTGCAGGCGCGGGGGTGGGAGCTGCAGGCGCGGGCGTGGCTGCTGCTGGTGGCGGGCGCGCGGGCGAAGGGATCTGCAGGCGTGGTGAGCGCTGATCTACAGGCGCGGGGGTGGGAGCGGGTGAAGTTCTGCAGGCGCGGGAGGATGGTTGCGCGGGTCTGCAGGCGAGTGGAGAGCACTGCAGCCGGTGAGCGCGTGGAGATGGGCGCGGTTGAGGAGGGCGTGTGTGGTTGGAGGGTGCAGGCGCGGTTGAGCTGAAGGTTGATGGGCGCGGGTTGAGCTGAAGGTTCTGCAGGCGTGGGAGAGGGTCTGCAGGCGACTTCAGACGTGTGCGGTGGAAGTGAGCGGGTAACTTCAGACGTCCGGGAAATTTCCCGGACGTCTTAAGTTACTGAAAGGGTGGCTGACGGTTGTTGCGGTGGTGGTGGTTGGCGACGACGGCGAGGGAGATGTACGCTAATGTGCTCACGGTGATGCGGATGTGCTCCGGATGGCGGTGTGGTCTATCACACCACACGCCCACTGTGGTGGAGACTCGCCGCCACAGTAGAGGCCGGCAGTATGGAGTGGAAGAGAGAAGTTCTCTCTGCACAGTGGTGGGTCGGTGGTGGAGGCCTGCCTCGCTCAGCATCCTCTCTCCTCCTTTTGTAGCGGCCTGCACAAATTTGAATGGAGAGGAGGGAGCAGATCCACCTTCTCCGCCAATCCATGAATGCGCTTTTAGTGAGGCCGGAGGCGTTGCAGCGACAGTCGAGCCGTTGCTGAGAAGAAGAAGAATAAAGGATATTATTAAGATATTATGGTTATTTATATACAAACCCTCAAGTTTTATGTTAACTAAAATAATGTACTTAATTAGTTAACTAATTAGATGAATGGCATTCTAAGCTAATTCTAAATGCACTTAAAATATGTATGCAATGCATGGATTATGTAATTAAATTAAAAATATGAATTAATCTATTTATATCCTAATTTATGCTAAATAAATGTTAGAATTATCCTAATGTTTAGGCATTTAAATACTTAAATAGCCCACAACTATGGGCTAATCAAGTACCGGGTGACATCCTTGCGGACGCTCCAAAGAACGCCGGCATCGGTGGGGACGGGGGTGGCGGTCCGGAGGAGCTCAACCACACCGAGCCAGACGGAGTCGATGAGGTCGTGGGAGCCGGTACCCTCTGCGCAGGCCGAGATATGGAGGGAGGCGTTGGTCCAAGGGCAGTGGTCGGGGTCCGAGGGAGTGTAGTTTGAGGAGAAGATGGACGGGGAGGTGGAGGAGAGGTTGAATCAGAGGAGGGGGAGGGAGCAGATGGAGGTGAGGTCGTCGTGGGATGGGAGGCCCCAAGGGAGCGTTGGGTTGATGAGTTTGGTGGTTTTGGAGGTGGAGGGGAAGGGGATGCCGCGGATGGTGTGGTGGTCTAGAAGCAGACGAGGAGGTGGTGGTAGAGTGGCAGCAACGGTGGTGGTGAGGAGGAGGAGGAGGGGGTAGAGGAGATGAAGAAGAGGAGCCATGTTTGAAGGAGTTGAAGTGTGGTGGAGATCGAGATCGGTTTGGATTGGGAAGTGGGAGGGGTGTTTACATATGGCGATTGGAGGGATAGGGGTGCTGCGGATAGGTCTGCCGGGGTGGTGGGACATTCGTGTGAAAAGGAAACAATTTTGGGGTGGATATGCTATAGGAATGTTGAGAAATTCTACGCAAATAATATTTAAATGATATGCACATTTAATAATCTTTGAATATGCTAAACATAAGGATGGTATACAATGAGAGATAAAAATCACCTTTGGATTTAAAATTCTACATGTGACCTAACAGAGAATCCAATTATCCGATTAGGTGAGCAAGTGAGATTGGTATCACTCGTCCTGCCTCTCTTGTGACTAACTAGATTCAAATTGAGATCTGCCCAACCTGTCAAAAGATTCGACACAGCTAAGGCCAAAGATACGACAAGATGGAAGTGACCACTATATCATAGTAGCAGACATGCAGTCTGACAGAAAGGATACTAAAAGCCCATAGGCTAGAGGTCTTTCCATGTTGTAAATAGTGAGAGATACCCCCGAGTAAAGGGGGCCTAAGAAGGAGAGAAAATCTTGCAACCTTACAAGTTCTAGTGCATAGTTGAGAGTATCATCCTCCCCCAAATGTGCACCCCTTGCAGTGGAACTGGGTCACCAAATCTCATGTGCCTCTCTTGCGATTACTTGAGATTTGTTAGGTCGAGTCCTCCCATCACGAAGGAAGCTTGACTATATCTTCTCCAACAATGGATGTCTTATGACTACGCGACATTCCCTCCACTTATAAATCTTTTGATGGTCGAAGGGACCCTCTAGAGGCGCATCAAATGGCACCATCTGTGGGAAGAATCAACAAAAATGTCATCGCTCTTCTTAGCATCCAGTTGCTGGGAGGAGATGCCCCTTTGGCGCTCTACCTCGACCTCCCTAAAACACTATTCCTTAAAACTGAAATACAAAAAGATGTACCTCTTCGCAATACGTTTACAAAATACTTTTTGTAATGCAAAATAAAGTTTGTAATATAAATCGTAGTGATACATGCATTCAAGTTAGTGTGTTACAAAAAAGTATCCTATGATATATATAATTATTAACACAACTTCTGATGCAATCAACTATTAAATATTGATATAATATGAAAAACAAGTTGTACAATAGAATTTGAAAATAAATTGACTATCATAGAAACTAGCAAAAATAAAAAAATAAAATCCACACTAAAAAAGTGTTCGCAACTACACAGCTTCCAAAAAAGAATAAAAACATCCAAAATATTGTAATCATTCCATCCCATGTCTTAGGTCTTCATGCAAATTGTCCCCTCTGAAGTGAAAAAAGAAAAAAAAAGGTTAGAATGTTTATCAAACTTGGATGAGATAGGGAGAAAAAAAATTTACTTTGAGTACTCAGAAGCTGAAGACGATTATTTCTTTGGGCAATTCCACAAGTCATGTCCAACATTGAACTTCAGGCAATATTTACATTGGCATCCTTTGCCTTACTTTTGCTCTAAAATGGGCTTTAACCTACTGCTGCCTAATTTTGGTCTTCCACTATTACCACTACCCTTCAATTTTGCAACTTTGGGTTCTCTGATCTTTATGCAACCAACCTGTGATAAATTGATAGATCGTGAGATAGGAAGTTCATCAGTTTAATTTCCTAAAAAAAAAAAAAGTTCATCAGTTTAAACTTTGTCCTTGATCATTCTATGAATCTCGGAAGAAGCACACTCAATTAGTTCCTTAGCATTGACAAATGTATCCTCGTACTTTAGTACTTCATTTATAAGAATATTGAAGCAAAGGTGGTGAAGCTCCTTGGCATCATGAGTGTGACCGAAAGCTTTGTAAATGGGATATTGTTACGACCCGGTTCCCGAATCCCTATAGGACACGAGACCAGCCCGACTCGACTGATCCCAAGACCCAGTCGTCCAACAAGAAATAACCAAAAAGCTAAAAAATAAGCCGCATTCACAATGCTATGCAACTAACAGTAGAAAGAGTACAAGAAGCAAGGAAAGAAAAGCTGCTAACAGTACATGTTACCACCACAACAGTAAAACGGAAACAGGGTACAAAAAACGTAAAGGTACAAGAGTCTGAAACTCACTACAACAGAAAGTACTACAGAAACTACTGCTACTGGGCTCTACTGGGCCCAGCACCCTCTGCAACCGGAGACTCGGGCTACTCAACACCTGGACCTGAAAAGGGGTCAGGTAGTTGTTATTCCAATTACTTTATTTTACAAGTTATTCCTTTTCGCCCATTGGTTTATTTATCAGGTCTCTTTCTTGATCTCGAATGTTCCTCATGGGAAAGATCTTGATTGCAGTCTTTTTCCGATAAGTAGAAGTCACACGTGGTGCTCTCCTTGCCAGGAGAGTCCCCCGTGGTGGTCCTACACCCAGTCGACCACCCCAAGGTCACGGACAGACGTAATGGTGACTACGGCATGCGCGATAAGCACATGGGTAGCTACCTCGTACTGGCACACGATTAGTCGTTTCCGCTAACGGGTACGCTCAAAGTACAGCACGGAATAGTATATGGCCTAGCCCTCTCAGTAACAGGGGTCTAACCCCTCAGAACCAAACAGGGGTCTCGCCCCTCCACGTGCACCCTTGTCTGACTACCCTGGTTTGCCTACTGGGCCTAACAAGTCGGTGTAGGGTGGCTATCTGAACCTCGAGCCCTGTGGGGTGGCTAGCTCTCTCCCTACACTAGTAGCTCTCCCCGGTATAGTGTACACGAGGGCCAAAAAGTCGGTGTAGAGTGGCCAATCCTAACCCCGGGTCCCAACCCAAGGGCCGCTAGCTCTGCTTTACACTAAACAGGGGACAGTCGCTCTTCTTAGTACCACGTACTCAAGGGCCAGCACACTTCCCCACTCACACTTCCAGATCCATTCCATTTATTTCCAGGAGCTCTACTCCTAATTCCCAGTAGGGTTCATGCTCATATTTCTCAGGCCATTCCATACCAGGTTTCCTTATTCACATTTCCATTCTTAGGTTATACACATGCAGCTCATGTTTCTATCATTTAACGTAAACAACAGGTAATTCATATTTCACAGGAAACTCTTGTTCATTAACAGGCAGTTGTTATCGTTTCTATTTATTCATTCAAGACTGCAAATCAAACACACATATAGACATTTCAAGTAACTTCTCATCCTAGGATTCATGCCATATCCTAGGTTCTAGTTATTCAATCCACATATGCATTCAAGTTTATAATTAAATTAGGGAAAGCCACTCTACTAGACAACCTAGGAGTATTGGGGGCTCGAACAGCAAGCTCACGTGCCTCAGCAAGCCCCGAACCCGCAATGGAATGAAGTCCTATAACAAAGAACAATCACAATGGAACATTTAGAACAATATAAAAGACCTTCTAACAAGTAGAGGAATTGTCAAGGAAAACACCGATAACTTGTTTGCGTAAAATGGACCTCAAACGGATCCTAAACAGGTCAAAAACAGGGCTACAGACCCAAATTAGACGTCTGGCACAAGGTCCAGATGTCTTAAAAGTAAACAGAAATGCACCTCAGGTTCTGCGTCGACCTTAGACATCTAGGATCTCCTCTGGACCGTCTGGACCCAGCTCACTAGGGTGCGGAAAGAGAACTACATACGTATAACAAACTTAAAGAGGACCAAAGTCGAAACGAAAATACGTACCCTCAAAAAGCTCTAGGTACTGCTCTCGCATCGTCGCCTCAGGCTCCTAGGTAGCCTCCTCGTACCTCTGGCTCCTCCACAAGGCCTTCACCAGAGGTACCTGCTTCCATCTCAAACTCTGGACGGCTTTGTCTAGTATCTGTACTGGTCGCTAGGGGTAGGTTAGGTCATTGATAGTTGACTTTTCGCTTAGCATTATAGTATTTAAGTGGTGGAAAAATTGACTAATCAAAAATAATGAAAATAACCACTCACAGAAGAGCGGGTCGTGTCCACAGGGAGGCAATGATGCAATCAATACTTAATTATTTAATGTTATTTCGGATAGTGTGAAATCCCTATTCAAATCTGACTTAAAATGTGAAGGAAAGTAGATTTGCAATAACTTAAAACGATAAGGGTATAAGTGCAGTTTTCGCTCACAGAAATACTCAATAAATTTAGGATGAATTCATGCCATTTTCACGTGATATGTGTAGGTTTTCCCTTCAAAGAGGGGTGACGAAATAAATGCGGAAATAAAATATAAAGCAATCTCACCAAAGAAAACCAATCATACAAAAAGACAATCACACAAAGAACACAAGAATTTTTAGGTGGAAACCCAAACCGGGTGAAGACCACCACCTAACCCTCTCGAGTTAGGATTTTCCGATCAACCAAGTTGATCAAAATCCACTAAACCGAATCACTTAAAACGAGGGTGATTCAACCTCAATACAACCACGCTACAAGTACGAGGGTAGCGTTCCTCAACCCCTTCTCTCCACGAGAAGGATTTTGTCCCACGAAGGAGACGGGAATTCGCAAAGTGAATACCCAACCAAAAGACAAAGATAAAATAAAATAAGTAATCCTATAGAGCCAACAAAGGAATTTAAACCTAGCTTCTATAGGAAATAGGAAACTCCCCTTTGCAAGGAGTGCGTCGAGTTGATGACGCGGTGCGTGTGCCACGCGATGGCGCAATGTCGCTCTCGTAGACAACGGCGGGAGAGCGAGTGCACGAAGCTTGATGCTCTCAAGAGAATGGAGCTTGAGCTTGGAGAGCAAGAGCTAGCTAGGACACAAGAGAGTGGAACTATGTTGCTTAAGTGTGTCTTGTGTTTCTCTTAGTGTGTCTAGGTGTGTAAAGGCTCCCCTCTATTTATAGAGGCCTTAGGAAGGCTTTGGAAGGCTTAGGAAAGGTTCTATAGGCGTTGGGAACAAAGCCCAAGAGAATCAGGCCGAAATCAGGACAATGATTACATTTGACAGGGTAATCAGACGTCTAACTCTTGCATCAGACGTCTGGAAGGCCACTTTAAGACGTCTGATTTCAAGGTCAGACGTCTGATTCTATGCGGGTTTCCTCCTGACTTGAATCAGATCTAAACAGGGTTTTTGTTCAAGTCCATCAGACGACATATAGGATGTCTGGCACTATGTCTGGACGTCTGGAAACCAACTTTTACTGTGGGAATGGATTTTCCAAATGTTGCAATGGCTAGAAAATCTCTGAGAAGAGATTTTGGGTCAGCCGAGGCAAAACGGTCATTTATCAGACGTCTGGAAAGGCCTAAGGACGTCTAATAAGGCTCTAACGGTCAAAATCTTGAGCGCCTACTAAGTTAGCCAACGGTCCACTATCTGGACGTCTGGCAAGTCCATCAGACGTCTCCTAAGACGTCTGGTATAAGGTCTGGACGTCTGATTTCATCAGACAGAACTAGCTATGTCCAGCCTAACAGATATCAGACGTCTTAAAATACTTTATCAGACGTCTGATTTGGGAATTAGACGTCTGGAAGTGCTGTTTGAACCCGATATTGGTTTTCTAAGTATTCTACAGAAAACCTAAGTATCCTAGGGTTGCGCCGGTGTTCCTAGGACTACTGTTAGGGTACTTTGAGGCTCTTTAACATAATATTCTAAGGAAAATAAGAGCAAGAAAATAAAGACAAGAGATACAAGAAAGGATTAAAAAGAATCTATACTATTCTTCTTGTCTTCTATCCTCAATCTGTCGCTCCACATGAACCTCCTCTGTTTTCCGTCAAGCTCCTCCAATCCGTCCTGGATGCGAGCTCAAACTTCGTTTAAGCACGTCTACATTTACAATTGACCTGAAATCTAGGACTCAAATTGCAAATGTTAAATAACACGTGTTTTGTTATCATCAAAACAAATGATCGTGGTGCTCTAGCACCAACAATATGTACTAAAGACAATTAGTACTTAAGTTAAGCCCAAAATCAATCTTTAAACTAGTTAATATCAATACCATGCAATTGTAAAGAACTATGAGCATTCGAACGCAATTCTGCCAAAATATAATAATAATAAAAAAAATCAAATTAGGTGGCAATGGAATTGAATGTAAATTTTAATTGGGGGGAAAACAGGGCTTTTTTCCTCTCTCCTCCTTGCGAGAGAGGGGGAGAACCGCAGGGTTGTCGCAAGGCTCAGGAGGACGGCGAGGTCGAGAGCTCTTTGGTGGTGTTAGCGGCGGCGACGCAGGTGGCCGGAGGTGGCCGAAGCTCCGGCCTGTGGAGCAAGAAGGCAGAACTGCTGCTGCGGTGCCTATGACTGTGCGAGCGTGCGTGCACACGCGCTGGTGCGCAGGCAGGCACTTGTAAGCGTGCGGTCTGCAGGAAGGTGGAGGTGGAGCACAATAGTTTGCACCTGCAGTGGCTGGAGGGAGAGGCGCGTGGGCGGAGGCGTGAGCGCCGGTGCGTGAGCGGATGAGAGGGTGACGAGCGGTGCGGCGTGCTAGCAAGCAGTGGGGCACGCGGTGAAGGTAGATGGTACTGAAGGCAGGAAGCGGCAAGGTATGCTGGCGCGGTGAGTAGGGGGCGGGCTGCAGACGGTGCGGGCGCCTGCTGTGTTGTGTAGGCAGCTGTTGCAGCACCTGCAGCAGGGGAGAGGCGTGCAGTTGGGTGGATGCGCCTATTGTGGCGTGGGTGGAAGGTGATGAGGGGAGCGGCTTGGTGCGTGCGTGCAGGCAGATGGCACTTGAAGGCAGGAAGCGGCCTGCAGGCGTGGTGCGGGTGTGCGCGCACTAGTAAGGGCGCGCTGAACTGCAGGAAGGAGGAGGCTCGCAAGGAGGGTGCGCCGACAGATGGCGGAGGTTTTTCCCCGCAAGAGGGAAGAGGGCACAGTGCACGCTTCCCTTCCTGGAACCACAGTGTCCGCTGAGTAGTTCCTCGCCAGGAGGAAGATTAAGCCGCATCCCCAGTGCACCTCCTCTCTTTTTAATTCCTCTCTCTCCCCGTGTGCGTGAGTTAAGGGATTTTCAATTCCCTTAACTATTTCTGGCCTCGTCAGTTGAAGGGCGGCGGAAGATTAACCCCATGTGCGGCGGGGGAGGGGGGAAAGAGTTGCAGATGTTTGGGAAAATTTATCCCCCCACCCTTGTTCTTTCTGCATTTTATTACCTGCACATAAAGACAATAAAATCATTAAGTTATAGAATGTTATAAACTTAAATCATGAGGTGTATAAATATTATACAACTTAATTGCCATTATTAACACACCTAAATTGTACAATTAAAGATACTTAGGCTTAATATTAGTCTATTTTAATGGACTCATCAAATACCCCCATGCCTAAGATTTGCTAGCCCCTAGCAAAAATGAAAAATAATAGAAATAATCAGAAGATTTCTTCTTTTCCAGACAAATGTGAAGTGCTGATAGCCTAGGTAACAGATCCAAGTGAAAGAGTCGATTTGCATTGGGAGTTCATACATCACCCTTGGCAAAAATTTTTGTCGAGATAGGCAACTAATTCCCTCGGGGATAAAGCTGACGATAATCTGTAATTTGACCCCGGCGTTTGGCTTAGGTAGGAGATATCAAGTTGAATGGATTTGTATTTGGTGGCACACACTCAACTGGTGCTACATAGTCTAGTACTGTAGACTCTAGCTCTCTAGACTATTAGACAAGTCAACTCTGAGAGAGGCTACACAACTGTGCTCTCTTGATGTTCTTGGGCACTCTCTCTTTTCTTTCTTTCTGAGATCACGAATCTCGCCAGAATCAGAAATTATACTCACTATTTGGTGGCCTCACATGGCATCCACACTTCAGTTAAAGTCCTAATAACTCTATAACTAAGTTAGAGTTCTCAACCAGTATTCAGGCGATCAGAAATACTAGAAGGTAGGTATGGGTCATATTTGGTGGAACGCGATAGGTGTTATATTGTCTCAGAAACAGTGTTACATCATACACTTGGACTTTTTTTTTTGTAATATAACTTTTTTCTTCTTTTTCTTCTTTCTATTTCTTCTTTTTCTACTTCTTTTCTCTTTTCTTCTTTTTATATATATATATTTTTTCTTCTTCTTGTTTTTGTTTCTTTTTCAATCAACACAACACAATACGGACTTTTATTTACGAGGCATTATTAGGGATGATGATGGTCAAGAGGAAGTTGTGTGGCTTATTTGGTGGAAGTGCCTATTCTCGGCACCGGAAAGGAATGGATAGGACAGGAGTATTTCTGACCTTTGACACTATTACCCTCCTTCAGCTGAGGACTCTATGAAGGACAGTCGTAACCATCCACCAAAGTTATAGCTTTATTAAGACTCAATCTCTGTGTATCTGCCTTATTTGGTGACTCTCAGGAATTCACTCAAAGTACTCACACAGGAACAGAGAGTGAAGACTACGCCTAACTCTGAAGTATCATCATTTAATTATCCAGAACTTAAGAGTCCTTGCACTAGACTTAGTGCACCAGTAATCTCTCTACTTCTCACAAATATGAGGTGGATTTATTAGAAGATAGTATGCCTGACTCTCTATGAACTGTCCAAGGGTTCAGTAGACTACAAATGCTTATTGGTTTTCTCAAAGGATCCATTACCAAGTCTACGTGCACGTGAAATAAATGTACTGGATTCTAAACTTAAGAAATAATTCTGGAAGAAAAACCTCCAATAAAGGTATTTTGCTAGGGACTAACCCAATCAGCTCAAGAAAATAATTTTTTTTTTAATAAATATATATGCAAATATTTATAAATGCTATAAACACTATAAACATTCTCAGGTTATATCCCCCCATGCCTAAGACTGACAATGTCCTCATTGGAAAAATATAGACATAGAAGAATATCACCTGAGGAGGAGAGTGGGAGGAGATAAGGCTCCTCAAGCCGTAGTGCGTCCAAAACCTGGCCATCTGAAAGAGTAATATATGGTTTAAGTCGCTGGCCATTTACTTTAAAGTTCGCACCTGAAATAGGGTTCCTGATCTCTATAGCTCCATGAGGGAAGGTATTAATAACAACGTAAGGCCCATCCCAATGGGACTTGATCTTTCCAGGAAATAATTTAAGTCTAGAATTAAAAAGCCAGACCCACTGGTTGGGCTCAAAAGTCTTTCTAATGATGTGCTTGTCATGGAAGACTTTTGTACGTTGCTTGTAAGCTTGAGAAGTTTCATAAGCTTCATTATGAAGCTCCTCAAGCTTACTTAATTCTAACATACGTGCTTTTCCTACTTTATCCAGATTTAAGTTAACATTTTTAATAGCCCAATAAGCTTTATGTTGGATTTCAACAGGAAGGTGGCACGCTTTTCTGTAGACAAGACGGAAAGGAGACATACCCAAGGGAGTCTTATATGCAGTTCTGTAGGCCCAAAGAGCGTCATTTAGTTTTTTAGACCAATCCTTCCGATCAGGCTTGACAGTTTTTTCTAAAATTCGCTTAATCTCCCTATTAGACACTTCAACTTGCCCACTCGTTTGGGGATGATAAGGTGTGGCTATCATGTGATTGACTCCCAAATTTTGGAGTAGTCTAGTGAAGTGTACATTCTTAAAGTGAGGTCCTCCATCACTTATGATCGTCCTTGGGCACCCATATCGAGAAATGATATTAGCCTTAACAAAGCCTAAGACCACAGAATGGTCATTGGTTCGCGTGGGGATGGCTTCTATCCATTTTGATACATAATCAACAGCCACAAGGATGTATTCATATCCGAAGGACACAGGAAAGGGACCCATGAAGTCAATGCCCCAAATATCAAAGATTTCAACAGGGAGGATAGGTTGTCGGGGCATCTCATTCCTTTTTCCAATGGTTCCCGTCTGCTGGAAACGTAGACATGCACCCACATACGTATGTGCATCTCGGAATAATGTGGGCCACCAAAAACCAGACTGAAGAACCTTATGAGCAGTCTTCTTCCCACTAAAATGTCCCCCACAGTGGAGGTCATGGCAGAAACTCAGAACACTTCTTTGTTCCTCATCAGGGATGCAACGGCGAAACAGCTGGTCAGGGCCTATTCTAAAAAGCTCGGGTTCTTCCCAGTGATAAAATTTAGCATTGGCGATAAACCTGTCTCGCTTCTGCTTGTCTCAAGTACTAGGGGTGATGCCCGTGACCAGATAGTTCACTATGTCAGCGAACCAAGGAGTTTTAGTTTCCACAGCCATTAGAGACTCATCAGGGAAAGTCTCTTGAATACCACCAGTGGGGTTTGATGCCTCAATAGGGATCCTAGACAAATGGTCTGCTACAACATTCTCAACTCCTTTCTTGTCTTTAATTTCCAGGTCAAATTCTAGGAGTAGCAGAATCCAACGAATTAGGCGAGGTTTCGTGTCCTTTTTAGCCAGAAGATGCTTAAGGGCTGAATGATCAGTGAACACCACAACCTTGGATCCCAAAAGATAAGACCGAAACTTTTCCAAAGCAAATACTACAACAAGTAATTCCTTTTCCATGACCGTGTAGTTTTGCTGAGGATCCGTAAGGGTCTTGCTGGCATAATGCAGCACATGAGGTTTGCCATCAACCCTTTGACCTAAGACTGCTCCCACTGCAAAATCAGAAGCATCGCACATAAGCTCAAATGGGAGGGTCCAATCTGGTGCTTGGAGAATCAGCGTGGTAATGAGGGCTTTCTTCAAAGCTTGGAAAGCCTTGCCACATCTATAATCAAAATCGAAGGAGACATCCTTCACTAACAGGTCACAGAGTGGCTTAGAGATTTTACTGAAGTCTCTAATGAAGCGCCTATAAAATCCAGCATGGCCAAGGGAAGATCTAACCTGACGAACATTGGCGGGAAATGGAAGCTTAGAGATGAAATCGATTTTTGCGGTGTCCACCTCTAATCCTCTCTTGAAAACTACATGCCCTAACACAATGCCTTGCTAGACCATAAAGTGGCTTTTCTCCCAGCTAAGCACCAGTTTTGCCTCTTCGCAACAGGTTAAGACTTTATCAAGGTGCGAAAGGCATAGGTCAAACGACGAGCCATAAATGGAGAAGTCATCCATGAAAATTTCAACGAACTCGTCAATCATATCAGAAAAGATAGCCATCATACAACGTTGGAAAGTGGCAGGAGCGTTACATAACCCAAATGACATTCGGCGGAACGCAAAAGTGCCATAAGGACTCGTGAAGGTGGTACGCTCCTGATCATCAGGAAAAATGGCTATCTGATTGTACCCAGAGTACCCGTCAAGAAAACGAAAGTACCTGTTCCCCGCCAATCGTTCCAAAATTTGATCGATAAATGGTAAGGGGAAATGGTCTTTCTGGGTAGCTATGTTTAAACGGCGGTAATCAATGCAGACCCTCCAACCAGTTGAGGGTCTAGTGGTCACTAGTTCTCCTTGGTCATTCTCTTCCACAGTGATTCCTGCCTTTTTCGAAACTACATGAATCGGACTGACCCATTTACTATCTGAAATGGGATAGATAATCCCTGCATCCAACCATTTCAGAATCTCCTTTTTAACAACCTCTCGCATATTTGGATTGAGTCTTCTCTGCATGTCTCGGAAAGGCTTCATGGACTTGTCCGTGTATATATGATGCATGCAAAGAGAAGGATCAACCCCCTTAATATCAGCAATTGTCCAGGAAATTGCTTCCTTGTGCCTTTGTAAACACTCAAGCAGAGCTCCCTCCTGCAATTCAGATAATGCAGACAAGATAATAATGGGGAGAGTGTTATTAGGGCCAAGGAAAGCATATTTCAATGTACTCAGGAGGGGTTTCAAATCGAATTCAGGAGCCTTTTGGATTGAGGGTTTTAGTTGAGATGTCCTCGCCTCAGGCAGCGGGTTTAACTTCACAGTCCAGGGTGGGGACAGAGACTCAGTGTGTATCCCCAGCAACTCTTCTAGTTTGAGCATTTTCCTTTCAGTTTCTTTAATAATTGAGGGATGGTCCTGAGATATGACCTTCTGAAGGGGATCTCTACATAAGAGTGCTAGAGTAGTCTCTTCAATTATTTCATCAACGACCTCAATCTGAGAACAATCTTCAAATCTGGGTTGCTTGTAAGTATCAAAAACATTCAACCGGATCTTCTTGTTCCCAAAGCCCATTTTAAGTGCCCTGGATCTACAATTTATAGAGGAATTGGCTGTGGCCAAAAAGGGGCGTCCCAGAATAATAGATGGCATTGTGGGCTTATTAGACGGGTCAGTATCAAGTACCAGAAAGTCAACGGGGAAGAAGAAATCCTCCACTCTCACAAGGACATCTTCCAACAATCCCCGCGGTGTCTTAAGTGATCTGTCTGCAACCTGGAGGATTACTGGACTAGGCTTCAGCTTTCCTCCTCCCAAAAGGTCATAGACAGAGCTCGGTAGAATGTTTACCCCCACACCCAGATCGAGCAGAGCCTCGTCAATGTGTTGGTTACCTATAACCACTGAAATATACGGGGCCCCTGGGTCTTTCATTTTGGGGGGTGTTCCATGCTGAAGAATCAAGCTAACGTGGTCAGGCAGGATGACCTTGGTTTGGACCTGTTTCCTAGATCGGTGCTTCTGGGTGCACAGGTCCTTTAGAAACTTGGCATAGGATGGAATCTATTTAATCGCTTCCAACAGAGGCAAGTTAATCTGGACTTGCCTAAAAGTATCCATAATCTCTTCTGTCCTATTCTTGGCTCCAGACGAGCCAACAGAAGATTCCCTACGAGCAGATAGGTGCTCTGGATAGGGCACCCTCATCTTCTGAGTAGAGGGGTCGTCATGGCAGGAAAGGGGTGGTGGAAGGACGACATCCTCATTGTGGGTGATTTTTTATGAGGGAGAGTGGTGTGGCTCTTCCTCGGGTGAGACGGAAGTCAGGTCAGGTGTGGAAAGGGAATTCTAAGATGTAACCGCAGGAGTGTTATTAGGCTTGTTAATCTTTTTTCTACTCCTCAATATGGTCACTGCTTGGGCGTGCTCCCTGAATACAACCCCGTTGCCCTTAGGGTTCTCCTCAGAAGAGCTAGGCAGCTTCCCCGGATCACGTTGCCTAACTGCCTCAGTAAGATGACCAATTTGGGATTGCCTAACAGTAATCATCTTATTCTGAGGTTGGATAACCATATTCTGATGCTCTTGCATCGCTTTCATCATGGCCTTCAGTTCATCCATCTCAGAGGGCTTATTCGGAAGAGGGTTTTCATAAGAAGGTTGGTATGTGGGCTGGGGAGGTAAGGGTCTTGTATTCCCTGAGTTAGAAGCATCAGCTTGCTTCCAAGAGAAGTTTGGATGGTTCCGCCACCCTAGATTATAAGTGTTGGAGTAAGGGTTATTGCGAGGGGACGGAAACCTTGGGCCGCGTTCAAGTCGGCCTGAATCAACTCAGGGAATTGGGTTGCCTGATGGCACTCCACAGTGGCGTGCGTTGTGCTTTGGCAAATGGAGCATTCTCTTGAAGCCTGAAAATAGAGGCTGCTTGCGGGTTCATGCCAGGGTTTGCTAAACGCCTATCAAGGCTTTTATTCAATAGTTGAATCTGATAAGCCAAATCCTGAGAAGCCCTAGCTTCATGGACCTCTATCTTCCTCTGCAAGATTGATGGTTTTCTTTCTTGATATGCAGAGGACAAATGTATGGAGTTGTCACTTAAAGTTTCAAATAATGCCCAAGCTTCATCCTCAGTTCTGGTCATGAAGGTTCCTGCACAGGCTGCATCAGTGGTTTGCCTATGCCTTTCAGGTAATCCGTAATAGAACCTTTCGACCAACTGCCATCTTGGCACTTGATGGTGGGGGCATAACCTAAGAAGGTCATTAAAGCGCTCCCAAGTCTCATGAAATTGCTCCCCTTCCTGTTGAGTAAAACTCATAATCTCTCTTCTGTAATGGTTGGTTTTACTCATAGGAAAATACTTTTTAAAAAATTCTCCCTTAAGGGTAGCCCAATCATTTACCCTTGAATCAAGGGTATGATACCAGTGCTTGGCCTTATCCTTTAGGGAGAAAGGAAATAGAGTCTTCATCAGGGCTTCATCAGTAAAGCCCTGGAGCTTCACCGTGGAAAAGACCTTGGTGAATTCCTCCAAATGCCGGTAGGGGTCCTCCCTAGTAGTACCATAAAAAGAGGGCAATAAAGATATGGTACTACTCTTGATCTCATACGGATTATCCCCTGCCAGTCGTCTTAGTGCTTGTGCAAGTTGGTTGGTAGGAATAAAATAGTCCCTTAGGGTCCTTTGTTGATTTGCACCTTGCTCAGTCATTTCTTCTCTTTCTTCTCTTAGGTGAGCTCTCCTAAGAATTCTCTCGGGCTCAGGATCAAACACTAGACTACCCTCAAGAGAGCGTCTACTAAGCATACAAAACACAATTCAAAATTTTTTTTTTATTAAGTCAAACCTCCACTCCAAAGATAAGTCAAAAGATCAAGACTTAACCCTCTGTTCCCACGTAAGTGGTATAAGAGGGGTGAGGACTTGAAATCTTAACCTTCTTTATTGTGGATGTTGAATTAGTTAATATAAATGGCCAAACAACTTTTACACTGCAATTATGTGCCTTAATTTAACCTTCAAGTGCCCTAGGACCTATACTTTGCTTGGATGATACTCCTAGGTGATCAAGGGAGAAGTCACTCCAAGGATGAACAAAGGGATGCAAGTAGGGCGAACCCTTCCTTTGAGGCGATGCGTATGCGGTGCCCTTTAACTACCCTTTTGTTCCTTTAAGGGGTGTCCCCCTTAGTGGAGTATCAAAACACTTGATCAAAAGATAGTATCACCACTACCACAAAGCACAATAGGAGGGTCTACACCAATAAAGAGATCGGTGCCTATAGCCTTAAGGGATCGAGCCTTAGTGCGGTGCCTAATGTACATGCTCAGTGTCAAAAGTGTGCAACACACAACAAATCTTTGTAATTTCTTTTGAAATTGCAGACAAGTCCCTTAGAATTAGATCAAATGTGAATTGCTTTTAGGGTTGAATCTGATTATTACTTCCGCTTTTAGTTATGTGACCACTGAATTAGTAAATTCAAACAATTTGGTGGTCTTGAGTTTAAATTGGAATGAAAATGCATGAACAAAAGCTGGATGCAGAAGTTAGAAAGATATACCTGTCTCCAACAATCTTCGTGCTAATATGCTTGCAATGCAATAATAAGATCTAATATGCTGCTCAATCACCCCTAAATGCGCGCACCTAAGTGATAGCGGATTTTACGCGGTTTGTTAATTAGGTCGTTGTAACGCGTAAAACCGATCAACTCTTAAATTATATTCCTAGATAGGGGAGTATCTAGGGTCATCCAAGGAGGCCAAATGTTTGCAAAATTGATTCTCTTGCTTGGAATACAAATCTCAACTTTCTTTTTGGTATTTTTCAATATATCATTTTTTTGTTTTTGAATTAAGACAACATGCGAAATGGTGGTGGGAAGGTGATTTACACTTCAAATTTAAAATACTACTTCTAAGTGGCAAGTAGAACCTCTCCCTAAGCTCACTCTAGGCAAGTGGAGGCCTAGAATAATTAGGGAGAGGGAGTGAAGAATGCTAAAAACAAAGCAAGTAGAAATGCAAATAAGAAATTGCAAAGAAGGCAACTAGATAAATGAAAAAGTGTTTTACAAAAAGGCCTAGTAGAGGAATGCTTCTACTACTAGAAAATTGCAAATAAGAAAAGCAAACACAAATCCTCTAGATAGATGGTGAAGAAGAGGGCTTCTTGCTCCAAGTTTGGTAGCTCCCAAGCTTGAAAAGAATCCTCCAACTCCTTCTTTGCTGTGCTTCGCCAAGGTGATGTCCTCCAAGGCAAGCCCTAAGGGGGCGTGCCCTAAGCTTCTCTCCAAAAGTGGACGTCCACCCTAGGTCCTTCTCCTTTGGCTGGCCGTCCTCCTTGAAGTGGAAGAGTCCTCCTCCTTGGCGTGGCCCAAGTTGAAGAGAGTGGGGAGAAGAAGGCACCAAAAGGGCTGGTGATGTGCCCCTTTAATATCCTTCTCTACTCCTTCTTCTTGGCCATAGGTATAGGTGGTATAGGTAGCAAAGTACACTAATGGAGGATGCCCCAAAATGGTGGTAGGTGGTGGGTTTTTATAGAATAGGAAGGGGGCTAAGGTGACTCTTGGAATGGAGGGCTAAGATGAAGAGATAGAGGTGGTTAAGGATCCAATGGCCAAAGTCAATTGGCGCCACCTTAAGGGACATCTAGGGGGTGGTTATGGGTGTTGACACCCCTTGATGTTGGCGCCAAAATGGCTTTTAGAAGGTGGTCTAAGTTGGTGCCAAGAAGGGTTCTAGAAGGAGGGGTTGGTGGATGGCTAGGATGGGTTATGTGCGTAGGTGTAGGGTGGATGAAGGGATGAAAGTTGGCGCCAAAAGAGAGGTTGTTAGGGCTAGTTTTTGGTGCCAACTTTTGGTGTCTTTTGGTGGTGATAATGGGGTGAAGGGGTGGCTAGGAGGTGGCGCCAACTTGAGTAGGGTAGCTAGCTTAGGTAGGCTTAAGTTGGTGGAGCTAGCTAGGGTTGAATTTGAAGGTGGTGGATGGCCAAGGAGCTGGTTGCTAGCTAAGCTAAGCTAAGTTAATCTAAGCTAGCTTAGCTAAAGGGGGAGTAGAGGAGAAGGTGTTGGAGCTAGGGTTTGGAGGGAGGAGCTGAGGAGAAGTCTGGAGCTGAAACTTGAGCTGGCTGCTGCTGAAGAGGCTAGCATGGAGCTACTCTAGCTGGTTTAGATTGCTAGTTCTTTGCTAGTTGCTAAGCCAAGTTAAACTGAGCTAGCTTCTACCATAATGAGCTGAAGTGAGCTAGGTCTGGTGCTCCCGGGGAGAATCAAGCTGGTTGAGGCAGCTAAGGTAGCTTAGCTCAACTGAGTTGAGCTAAGCTAAGTCCACGGGAGCTGGACTAGAGCTTCCTGAGCTGGGATGAGTTCTTCTTCAGCTGGCTAGAGTTGAGTTGAGCTGGATGTAGCTAGATCTGAGCTGGGGTGAACTCCTGTCAACTCAGCTGAGATAGCTAGAGCTCCTTGTGGACTAGTGGGAGTTGAGATGAGCTAGACTTAGCTAAGTTGAGCTGGATCTGAGCTGACTTGAGCTAGGGTGAGCTAAGATGAACTCTCTTGAGCTGCCATTCAGCTAAGATTAGCTGAATGGAGCTGGGATGAGCTAACCCTAGTTCAAGTGAGCTAGGTTCGAGTTGTGGTGAGCTGGGTCAAGCTGAGTTCTAGCTAGTCTGGGTCTCCTTCACCATTTTCCTTCTTGAATGCTAGGGTTTTAGGGATCTGCATATCTGTGCATCCCTAACACTCACAAAAACATATTAAAAAGACAATAAAAAATGCAATGCATGCCTAACCTAATTTATGCCTAAATGCAACCCAAAAACCTATTTGCGAAGTAAAATCCTAAGAGCTAGGTTTGTTTAAATGCATAAGAATGATGATAAACTGGCGTTTATCACTAAGGGCATGCAACTTCTAAATAGGCAGCTCGATATTTTTTATTGGTTTTTAAAAGCAAGCAAGCAGAAAATATAATCATGCATGCACCAAAAATATTGTAAGCCCTAGTAGCTAAAGAATGCGGGGACAAACCCCAAAAAATTTAGCCCCAAATTACTACAAGGGCGAAAAGACAGAATTAAATTGTGACGACGGAGAATCCTCTGCGAAACAGGATCTTGGTCTCCATCGTCTTTTCCTTGTGTGGCTTAACTCATGGTTGCTGTCGCTGCTCTGTTGCACCTCGTTGCCTCGGTGGATTCCTCGCACAATAATCAAAATGATTAGATAATTTCGCAACTCAAAAGATTTAAAAACAATAAAGCAAATCTATTGCGTCTGTAGCCTCCCCGGCAACGGCGCCAATTTTGATAGTCGACTTTTCACTTAGCGTTATAGTATTTAAGTGGTGGAAAAATCGACTAATCAAAAATAATGAAAATAACCACTCGCAGAAGAGCGGGTCGTGTCCACAGGGAGGCAATGATGCAATCAATACTTAATTATTTAATATTATTTCGGATAGTGCAAAATCCCTATTCAAATCTGACTTAAAATGTGAAGGAAAGTAGATTTACAATAACTTAAAAAGATAAGGGTATAAGTGCAGTTTTCCTTCACAGAAATACTCAATAAATTTACGATGAATTCATGTAGTTTTCACGTGATGTGTACCAAAGACAATTAGTACTTAAGTTAAGCCCAAAATCAATCATTAAAATAGTTAATATCAATACCATGAAATTATAAAGAGCTATGAGTGTTCGAACGCAATTCTGCCACACTATAATAATAATAAAAAAAATCAAATTAGGTGGAAATGGCATTGAATGTAAATTTTAATTAGGGGCAAAACAGGACTTTTTTCCTCTCTCCTCCTTGCGAGAGAGGGAGAGAACCGCAGGGCTGTCGCAAGGCTTAGGAGGACAGCGAGGTTGAGAGCTCTCCGGTGGTGGCAACGGTGGCGACGCAGGTGGTCGGAGGTGGCCGGCGGTGGTGGCCGGAGCTCCAGCCTGTGGAGCAAGAAGGCGGAGGTGGTGCTGCGGTGCCTGCGGCTGTGCGAGCGTGCGCGCGCACGCGCTGGTGTGTGGGTAGGCGCTTGCAGGCGTGGGGTCTGCAGGAAGGTGGAGGTGGAGCATGCTGGTTTGCGCCTGCAGTGGCTGGAAGGAGAGGCACGCGAGCGGAGGCATGCACGCTGGTGCGTGAGTGGATGAGAGGGTGACAAGCGGTGTGGCGCGTTAGCAGGCAGTGGGGCACGCGGTGAAGGCAGATGGCGCTGAAGGCAGGAAGCGGCAGGGCGTGCTGGCGTGGTGAGCAGGGGGCAGCCTGCAGGCGGTGCGGGCGCGTGCTGTGTTGTGCGGGCAGCTGCTACAACGCCTGCAGCATGGGAGAGGCATGCGGTTGGGTGGATGCGCCTGCTGTGGCGTGGGTGGAAGGTGATGAGGGGCGCGGCTTGGTGCACGCGGGTAGGCAGATGGTGCTTGAAGGCAGGAAGCGGCCTGTAGGCGTGGTGCAGGTGTGCGTGCGCTGGTGAGGGCGCGCTGAACTGCAGGAAGGAGGAGGTGCGCAAGGAGGGTGCGCCAGCAGATGGAGAAGGTTTTTCCCCGCAAAGGGGAAGAGGGCACAGTGCACTCTTCCCTTCCTGGAACCACAGTGTCCACTGAGTAGTTCCCCGCTAGGAGGAAGATCAAGCCGCATCCCCAGTGCACCTCCTCTCTTTTTAATTCCTTTCTCTCCCCGCGTGCGTGAGTTAAGGGATTTTCAAATCCCTTAACTATTTCTAGCCTCGTCAGTTGAAGGGCGGTGGAAGATTAACCCCGTGTGCGGCAGGGGAGGGGGGAAAGAGTTGCGGCTGTTTGGGGAAATTTATCCCCCCACCCTTGTTCTTTCTGCATTTTATTACCTGCACATAAAGACAATAAAATCATTAAGTTATAGAATGTTATAAACTTAAAGCATGAGGTGTACAAATATTCTACAACTTAATTGCCATTATTAACACACCTAAATTGTACAATTAAAGATACTTAGGCTTAATATTAGTCCATTTTAATGGACTCATCAGTCGTCACTCACCTCGACACTCTCGTGGCTCAGAACGTGACTGGGATCGGCGACGTACTTCCTGAGGTTGGACACGTGGAACATGTCGTGCACACTAGAAAGCTGGGGAGGAAGGGAAAGCCTATAAGCAACGGGTCCTACTCGCTCCAAGACCTCAAAAGGCCCCACAAACCTCGGTGCAAGCTTCCCTTTCACCCCAAACCGCTGCAGGCCCTTCATGGGCGAAACACGAAGAAAGACATGATCTCCAACCTCGAATTGTACCTCTCTACGCTTCCAATCTGCTCCTGACAGTGTGAAGTCGTCTATGAATCTACTCAATCACCTCTTAATTCTGCTGGATCAGCCTGGAGCCAACCTCCCACTTGGTCCCCACCGTAACCCAACTCAGGGGTGCAGTACACCTCCATCAGTACAAAGCCTTGTAGGGTGCCATGCCGATACTCGAGTGATAACTGTTATTATATGCAAACTTTTCCAGGGGCAAGTGCTCCTCCCAAGAGTCCCTCTAGTCCAGTACACAGGCATGTAAAAGGTCCTCCGGAGTCTGTATCATGCACTCTAACTGTCCGTCTGTCTAGGGGTGGTACGCTGTACTGAACCTCAACCGTGTCCCCAAGGCCTGCTACAACTCAGCCCAAAACTGGGAAGTAAAACGGGTATCCCGGTTGAATACGATCTCACGCGGAACTCCATGCAGACGTACCACGCCACGAATATACCTCTCCGCCAACTGCGTTGGTCCTAAGGTGACTCGAATCAGCAAGAAACGTGTCATCTTTGTCAATCTGTCTACTATCACCCAGACTGCGTTGTGTCCTCGCTGGGTAATGGGCAAGCCCACCACCAAGTCCATGGTGATGCTCTCCTACTTCCACTCTGGCATAGGAAGTGGCTTTAACAGCCCTACAGGCCTCTGATGCTCAGCCTTCACCTGTTGGCACACCAAACACTACTACACGAACTCACCTACATCCCGCTTCATCCCTCTTCACCAAAAGTCGCATCTCAGATCATGGTACATCTTCATGTTCCTGGGATGTATGGTGAACCTAGACCCGTGTGTCTTAGTCAGGAGCTCTCTCAACAACTCCTCATCTCTGGGAACGCACAAACGTCCCCTCATGCGCAGTACCTCATCTGAAAAAGAGAAGTCTCCTAGGTCCCCTGACAGTACTCTGTCTCTCAACGACTGCAGATACGGATCTGCCATCTATCCTGTGATGATGCGGTCTATTAGCTCTAGTCTCGTCTATCGTGTCACTGTCACTGCCCCACAATGCCCCTGTAACTCCAAGGGTCGCCAGCTACCCAACTCCTCCATAAGTCTCTAACTTTGTGCCTGTAAGCTAGGAAAGTGGGCGGGTGCCTTCCGGCTCAAGGCATCAGCCACCACGTTGGCCTTCCCTGGATGTGGACGGTAGGAGATGCTGCAGTCATAGTCCTTCAGGAGCTCTAACCAACGTCTTTGTCTCATGTTAAGCTCCTTTTGATCAAACAAGTACCTGAGGCTCTTATGATTCATGAATATCTCAAAAGTATCACCGTAAAGGTAGTGCCTCCATGTCTTCAGTACGAAGACAACAGCTGCCAGCTCTAAGTCATGGGTAGGGTAGCTATTCTCATGGGACTTCAATTGCCGCGAAGCGTAAGCGACAACGTGACCCCGCTGCATCAGCACACCCCCTAACCCCTGCAATGAAGCATCTGCGTAGACAACGAAACCGCCACTCCTATCTGGGATGGTGAGCACAGGAGCCGAAGTCAGCCTCTCCTTCAACTCCTGAAAACATGCCTCACAAGCGTCTGTCCAAGCAAAGGACATGTCCTTCCGAGTCAACTGGTGATGAGAACCTCATCATGAACCCTAACTAACACATTTTGACCTAATAAAATGAACAAAAACTCCTACATAACCTAAAGGAAGGCCTAATTCAGGGTATTACCAATCTGAGGAGAGAACATGACAGAAGGGGTAAAACTACAATTTTACCACTGCAGCGCATCAGTGGGATTTCTAAAGGTTTATACATAGGTCAATTGGATTTAATAAGAGAAAAAGTGTGATGGTTTGGTTAGAAAAGGGTTATGGCGAAATCTAGGAATTAAATGACATTCTATAACCCTATAACAAACCCACTTTAATTCACAAGGTTTCAGGCAAGAATAAAATCAACTAAACCCTCTAAAATTCATGAAAAAATATCCCCTAGGGTTTAGAACCTTCAATTTGACCATTGGAACCTGTTTTGACCTAGATTGGGGTCCATACCTAATTTTTGACCTAATTTGGGTTTTTGTGTAAAATATCCAGTCAAACGTGATCAAATCTAAAATCCAACTTCACCATTAAATTCCTTAGGTCCAATTATGTTTATACCAAAACTTGGACCTAAGGGAAGGTCGTCTTGACCCACTTTGCAATTTAGTCCTCAAAATTACTTTCTGACCCTCAACTTTTTGAAACCCTTGCGATTACCCCCTCAACTTCCTCGTCGTTTTCTTCATTCGGTCCCTCTTCCATTCGCATAAGGGGCCATACCTCCGGTGACTTCGCGCGGAGGATTATGCCTCTTCTGCATGGGGAGCCACCCCCAGATTTAAAAGGGGAGCTCCCTACGGAGCCCTCTACCGCATGGGCTGCTCCCCATGCCCTGAAACCCACCATACCTATCGTGCGAATGCGCGAGAGATATGGGTCTCCGACCGGCCTTACCTCCGGTGTGACTTTCCCGCCACCCTCGCGCGCCTCCCACCCGGCTTGTGCCTATTTAAGGAAGGGCACACCACGCTGCTTCCTCCAAGCTCAATTTGGCTTGAGATCCCCCTCCAATTCATCTCATCTCAACTCCGGCCGACTGCCCAGAGCTTCCGGCAACTCTTCCTCCCTCTCTCACCGCTCTACCACCATTCCAGTGGTAGAGCTAACTCTGTTGTCCTCCGCCATGCGGTAGAGGGCTACGAGGACCGATAGTGAGTAATCACTCTCTCATTGTTTGCTTGCGTGAAAAAACTAAAAAAATTGTAAAAACTGAAAAAAATTGGCGTGGTGTATGATTGCTTGACCCACATCCTTAACACATCACCCCACAAAAAATGTACACTCTAGCATTCTGAATAAATTCTTGGAGTGTTCTTTTCTTTTTCTTGAGTGGTGTTTGTGAAGCCACCGTGAGTTGACCTAGGCCACACCACTCAACCCTAAAACTGACTCATCTAATAGAAGTTGCATGATCATTAGGATGAGTACACTAGGGTTTTAGAGCCTCTACAGAATAAAAGGAAATCTACTATTACCAAATTGTGTGCAGAACTTGACGTGCCCACTGAAACTTGTTTGAAATCATTAAGACACGTCAACCCTAAAAAAATACTAAAGTAAGGATGAAACACTAAAAGACATCACATCTTAGCAAATCCTTGCTTGAAAACCATGTTTTGCTAGAAGCACACACCTTGAAAGTGAAAAATTAAGAGGCACCACCCCAATCAACGCCTCATCACATAACCCTAAGCACAAGCACTATCCTAGCCCTTTAAAACTGAGTAGACGTGCCCTAGGCAGGACTGAGTTAAGTCTCACAAGGCGAGGTTTCGTTCGCTAGGCACTTAGCTTTCATTCCCTTAGTAGAATCTGGTGACTAGGTGATGAGTGGCTACTCATCATGGCTAAAAGGATGAAATTAAGCTAGACACTAAGCAAAACAATATCAAATTAACATATAAAAAGGGTTAAGTGTGGGAATTAAAGAAAAGACCTAAAACTTTTAATGTGTGTTAAAACCTCCTAATTAGGTCACAAAAATGAGATATTTAAAAGTTAAAAAAAACAAATGATGATCCATGCATCAATTGAACACATAAACAAGTTTGAAAAGATAAATCAGAAGTAAAATCAATGTCTTAAATGTTCAATTAAGCACATGTAAAAATTTGAAAGCAATTGGACATCATTTAGGCTTAGAAATAAATAGATTACAATTAGGTCCTTCATGCATTACATTTCTACCCTTCAAAAACTCCTTGGACCTTTTTGCAAGCCGCAGGGACCCTTCTGTATGACTGCAAGGCCCTTCAGTTATAGTTCTTTTCACTTTTGGACCTGCACTCTATTCTTCTACCCCTTCGTTCAAGGGTCTTCCTGCAAGTTTTCCCTCATTTCAGAGAGAAGCCTGTGTTCTTCACGCGCACTGTAGCACGCGAAGAACACAGCCATTCTCGACCGTCCATCGCACTTTTGATCTCGATCTACGGCTGGAATCAAATGGAACCTTCGCGCGATTCGGTGCGTGCGTTCACCTCTCTTCCCAGATCTCATCTGACGGTCAGATCTCTCTCTTGACTCGCCGCGCGCTCTACCCATTTCATCCTCACCGCCGGCTTAATTTTGATTAACCTCACCCTTGCGGTGATTCCAATCACTGAGCTGCTACTTAAGCACCTCAGTGGTGTCGCGCGCAAAAGATCGCTCCCTCCTACATCTCTTAGCGATCAGTTCGTCCACTCCAGTCTCTCCTCCTCATCTAGACCCTGATTTCACAGCCACCGGCTGTGGAATCATCGCCTGCTCTCGACCCTCCTCGTCGCTAAGGACCTCGTCGCACCTGAGGACGACCCTGGAGTCTCACTAGCAGACTCTTCCCTCCGCTGGAGTCACCCTCCTCCTTTCTTCCTCCTTAGCTGCCGGCTAAGGACCCATAGGTCCCATTCTTCCTTTTAGTTTAGTTTTTTAATTCTGCACAAGTAGTGTTAGATTTAGTTTGCAGTAGTTTAGAATAGATTTAGTTTTAATTGTTAGTGTTTAATGTTAGCTGTAGTTAGATTAGTCTTAGGAGTAGAATTAGTATTAGATCCCCTCCCTCACCTCCTCTGATCAGTCCAGATCAGAGGGGAAGAATCATCTGTTCATTGTTCAATTTATCTCCCTCTTCATGTTTTGTTTTTCCATCATCCAAATTCTGATTCTTGTTTTTCCTTTTAACGACGAATTTTTCATCAATCACCCACACATCCTGACCCAATTTCAGATCTGATGGCGCACTGCCTCAGATCTGAAAGTGGCGTCACAAGCACCATTTGGGCTTCTCACTCACTCCATTTGTTTCACAAAAGCCCCTCTGTTTTAAATGGATTGCCTCAGTTTGTCAGAGCACTTTTGATTTGGATTTTAAAGGATTTTTACTCTCTGAAATGTTTTGACAGATCTGACAAATTGAAGGGATTTTTGGTTTTCATTGTAGGCAAGGATTCTGAGAAGCTCTCTGATGACAGAGAGCCAATCAGAAGAGCCTCTCATGATTCTGAGTATACTTTGTTTTGAATGCATTCGCCATCTCCCATGAATTTTCCTTAATGCATTCTTAAGTTTTGTCTGCTATTTCAGAACTGCCATACATTAATTGTGTTGATGATCATCTCTGTATGGTGATTCTCTAACCTAAGGAGTTTTCCATACTCCTTAAGGTTACAAGAAACTGGGATTGTGTTTCTTTGGTTTTAATTGATCGAGCTAAGTCTTCCTTCATGCTGTCCATGGCATTAGGAAGATTAACTCAAGACCATTGGTGTTTTGATCTGAAAGGATGCTTCTGATAAGGGCTCTTCCTAATGAGTATTTGAACTGAATTTATATGAGATTTTCGTGAGATTTAAACCCCTTTCAGATTTGGATTTCAACTCTGTAAATTGTAGTTTGGTTTGAATTTTATCTTACTCCCAGTTACACAGCAATATGCTGCAACTTGCGTAAAGCAAGAGTTCAAAAAGGGAGTAGTCCAATCATTCTCTCGGAACAAGCTAGTTCCATCATTTCTAGTACCCTCCCAACTAAGATGAAAGACCCAGGCACCCCTCTCTTATCCTACATGATAGGTAACACCACATTCAATAGAGCACTACTTGACCTAGGTGCTTCCATCAATCTTATCCCAACCTCTCTACTGACACATTTTGAGGTTGGCAACCTGAAGCCAACCGAGGTGTCCCTGCAATTAGCTGACAGATCAGTTAAGACACCTCAGGGAGTGTTGGAAGATGTCATAGTGCGGATCAAGGATTTTTACTTCCCTATAGACTTTATAGTCCTTGACATGGAAGTACCTGAAGATATCCAGAATACACCTATCATTTTAGGAAGACCTTTCTTGGCTACGGCCAAAGCAAACATTTATTGTGAGGAGGGCCTTATAGAATTAAAGTTTGGAGATCAGAAAATAAAAATTGATATTTTTCAAGCCCAAAGAGGACCAACCTGTAGTTTAATTGAAGAAATCTTCTCTCTGGATTCTTTGGATCAGTTGGTTAAGGATACCTTGATCACTTCATTAAATTTAGAACCTCAACACTCTTTGGACTCTGACTTGACTTTCACTGAGGTACCAAATTTAGAGACTGAGGACCTTACTCCTATTCCTTTAGTATCTCTAGGATCTCCTGAAACTTTCACACCCGCTCCTTCTGATCTTGTGCCTGTTGAACTCAAACCTCTTCCTGACTCTCTCAAATATGTTTTCCTAGGACCTGATCAGACCTATCCGGTGATTGTTAACTCTTCCCTTTCTTCTGATCAAGAATCACGACTCTTATCTGTCCTAAGAGCACATAGGCAGGCTATAGGATGGAGCCTTTCTGACCTTACTGGCATCAGTCCTTCTTATTGCACACATAGAATTTTCACTGAAGAAGGATCTAGACCTACTAGACAGCCCCAGCATAGATTAAACCCTACATTACAAGAGGTGGTAAAAAGTGAAATGATTAAATGGCTGGACAATGGAATTATCTACCCAATTTCTGATAGTAGATGGGTAAGTCCTATTCAGGTTGTGCCAAAGAAGGCTGGACTTACCATCGTCACCACTGATTCTGGAGAAGTCATCCCTACACGCATTGCTAGTTCGTGGTGAGTATGTATAGATTACCGAAAGCTCAACCAAGCCACGAAGAAAGATCATTTCCCTTTGCCCTTCATTGATCAGATACTGGAAAGATTGGCAGGGAATAGATTTTTCTGCTTTTTGGATGGCTATTTAGGATATAATCAGGTGGCAATTCACCCTGATGATCAGGAAAAAACGACATTCACCTGCCCCTACGGAACCTTTGCATTCCGTAGGATGCCTTTTGGATTGTGCAACGCACCTGCGACATTTCAACGGTGTATGTTTGCAATCTTTTCCGACTTAGTAGGTGATTGCTTAGAAGTCTTCATGGATGACTTCTCGGTCTTCGGGAGCACATTCGATGCATGTCTAGACCACCTGACCAAGGTCCTGCAAAGATGCATTCATGTGAATCTGGTACTTTCCTGGGAGAAATCTCATTTCATGGTAACTGAAGGACTTGTATTAGGTCACCTTATTTCTGAGAGAGGAATTGAGGTTGACCGCGCGAAGGTAAAGTTGATTTCTGATTTACCACTACCTTCGTCGGTTAAGCAAATTCGATCTTTCCTCGGGCATGTTGGTTTTTATCTCCGCTTTATAGCGGATTTCTCGAAAATAGCCCGACCTCTCACTACTCTCCTCTCTAAAGACGTAGACTTCCAGATCTCTGACGATTGTGTTCGTGCCTATACGACACTTCGTGATCTGATTACCAAGGCACCCATACTGCAACCCCCGAATTGGTCTCACCCTTTTGAGATCATGTGTGATGCCTCTAATTATGCAGTAGGAGCTGTCCTTGGTCAAAAATTGGACGGGAAGCCCACAGTCATCTATTACGCTAGCAAGACCTTAGATGAAGCTCAGAGGAATTACACCGTCACGGAAAAGGAATTGCTAGCTGTAGTATATGCACTGGAAAAATTCAGACCTTATCTTTTAGGTTTCCACATTATAGTCTACACTGACCACACGGCAGTTCGATATCTTCTCGCCAAGAAGGACGTGAAATCTCGTCTGATTAGATGGATCCTACTTTTACAGGAATTTGATTTAGAGATTCGTGATAAGGCTGGAAAGCAGAATGTGGTAGCTGACCACTTATCCCGCCTTCCTTCTGAAGCGATTTCTCCTTCTTTACCCATCTCTGACCACTTCCCTGACGAGCAATTGCTGGTCATTCATTCTGATCTTCCCTGGTATGCTGACATTGTCAACTACCTGGCTTCTGGACTCATCCCAACTGATTGGGTCCGACATCAAAAAGACAGACTTAGATCCGAGGCCAAGCACTATTACTGGGAAGAACCTTGGCTTTTCAAGCATTGTAAAGACCAGATCTTTAGGAAGTGTGTCCCTGATAAGGAGATTAGAAGCGTCTTATCATTCTGCCACGACCAGGCATGCAGCGGTCACTTCTCTGGCAAAAAGACCGCTGCAAAGATTTTGCAGAGCGGTTTCTTTTGGCCCACAATCTTCAAGGATGCACACGACTATAGCAGGGCATGTTCACGCTGTCAGTCTCTCGGTAGTATTGTCCGCCGAGACATGATGCCCTTGAATCCGATCATGGTGTGAGAAATCTTTGACATTTGGGGCATTGACTTCATGGGACCTTTTCCTAAATCTTATGGCTTCGAGTACATATTATTGGCAGTTGAGTATGTTTCAAAATGGATTGAAGCCATCCCCTCAAGGACTAATGATCATAGAGTTGTGACACAATTTGTTCAAGATTTCATCTTCTCTAGATTCGGGGTACCTAAAGCCATCATTAGTGATGGAGGGTCTCATTTTAGAAACACACATTTTCAGTCCCTACTTCAAAAGTATGGGGTGACACATAGGATAGCTACACCATACCACCCTCAAACCAATGGACTTGCTGAATTATCTAATCGGGAGATCAAAAAGATTTTGCAGACTACCATCCGACCTAATAGAAAGGATTGGTCTTCCCGCCTTTCTGATGCGTTGTGGGCGTATAGGACAGCCCACAAAACCCCTTTAGGCATGTCTCCTTTTAGACTTGTGTATGGGAAACACTGTCATCTTCCCGTAGAACTTGAGCACAAAGCCTATTGGGCCATCAGAAAGTGTAACTTAGACTTAGAGAAGGCCAGTAATCTTAGGAAATTACAAATGTCTGAGCTGATGAACTAAGGAATGAATCTTATGAAAGCTCAAGGATGTATAAGGATAAACTTAAGGCCTTCCATGACCGTCACATTCTTAGGAAATCTTTTCACCCTGGTCAAAAAGTCCTTCTCTTCGACTCTAGATTGAAACTCTTTCTCGGGAAGTTAAGATCAAAATGGACTGGACCTTTCAAAATCTTGAGATTATTTGACAATGGAGCCATTGAGATCACTGAACTTGACAAATCTGAACCTTTTACTGTTAATGGACAAAGATTGAAACCTTTTATTGAGCCGCATGATCTCAGACTTGTCAATTCCACCATTTCGCTCCTACATTTTGAATTACCATGTAAGTTTTCGCCTAGCTGAAGGCGTTAAACTTAGCAACACCAACCCTTGTATATAGCTGTTTTACACCTTTCTTACTTTTACCTTTATTTGCATATAGTGTCTACCCTTGCATTCTGAGCATACATTCATTGACACACATGTCATGCATTTCACTTCCTAGCCCGACTGTTCACTCTGATCCTAGATCAGACTTAAAATCGTCCGCACAGAGATTTTATCTCCTCATTCCGACTTCCTTCCATCACCCAGTCTAGGATAGTGAAAAGCAGAGCATGCATTTGCATCCACCCTTTCATTCAATGAGGACATTGAAACATTTAAGCATGGGGGGGTGTAAATGGTAAACCATTTAAACCAAAATGCAATTGTAGACACAACTATAGTACATATAGTATTATCAAAAAAATTATATACTTCAAAAAAAAAAAAAAAGTTGAAAAATTTTGAAAAATTTTTTAAAAAAATTACAAAGCTAAAAATACAAAAAAATAATAAATCAAAAATTCCAAAAATACAATAAGGGACATGTACTTTATTTGAAGGAGGACATTCATTTCAAGAAGGGAGGGAGAAAAAGAAAAGATAAGTGTTTAAATATGATCTTATAGCTGAAAACAAAAAAAAAAAATTAGAATAAGTGTCTATGGACATTCAACTGTTACTGGTTTGACCTGTCGGGCCATAGGAGCTTGAAACAAGCTTAGGCTTAATACACTTCGAGCCTTGACAAGATAGACCACAGTCTCTCCTAACTTTAGGATAATTCTTGTACCTGAGTCACCAGTACAGGATTCGTTGGTTTGCTTTGACTTAGGAGTCTAAGTAACCTTGGCTTACACTACACAGTGTCAGGAAAGACCACTTGAACCTAAACCTCAACCCTTGTGTTCATTAGGGAAGGTGGAGTCCTTACCTGTGCGTGCAGGTAGACTCTTTGTCCTAATCTTTAGTTTTGTGTCTAGGAGAAGCTCTTTCCACAAAAAAAAGGAAATCCACCCACCAAATACAGTGCGCTCTACCAAATAAGTTCTGGAGACATACTGTTCAAAAAAAAAAAAAACAAAAAAAAGGGGTCAAGTATGTTCTCCAAAAAGTCTGAAAAACTACTCTTCCACCAAAAATGTTTTCAGGGTTCAAAACAATACCCTGTTTGTCCACAAAAAAATTTCTTCTCTGAGCCACAAATACAATAAGGGTTGGGATTGAATACCAGCAATTTTTGAGAGTCATCCGAAAGCATGAGTTGAAGTTAGGACCAACCTGGACTTAAAAAGAAGTGAAACCCCGGGATTGAGCCTTAGAATTCACCTGGTTAGTCCTGACTTATCACAAAGCACAGCCATAACTTCATAGCATTCTGAGTCTCTGTAAAACCCCCTGAGTCCTGGAATTCGACTTAAGGTTTAAATATCAAGAGTCCTTGTTGGTTGAGAGATGGTCTATGTCATTTAAGCCTCGAGTTCTGGTAGGTTATCCTCAGTAACAAGGTTCTCACAATGTCCAAAAACACAGTTGGTATTGGAAAATTTTTCAGCTTAAAGATCATCCCTTAAAAAAATTTTTTGAAAGAAGAAAAAGATATCTCTACACACTTACCTTGCTGATACTTAAATTTCCTTACACTTCAATAGATTGTTTGCTAAGGGACTAGCAAAACGTAAGCACGGGGGTATGATGAGTGGCTACTCATCATGGCTAAAAGGCTGAAATTAAGCTAGACACTAAGCAAAACAATATCAAATTAACATATAAAAAGGGTTAAGTGTGGGAATTAAAGAAAAGACCTAAAACTTTTAATGTGTGTTAAAACCTCCTAATTAGGTCACAAAAATGAGATATTCTAAAAGTTAAAAAAAACAAATGATGATCCATGCATCAATTGAACACATAAACAAGTTTGAAAAGATAAATCAGAAGTAAAATCAATGTCTTAAATGTTCAATTAAGCACATGTAAAAATTTGAAAGCAATTGGACATCATTTAGGCTTAGAAATAAATAGATTACAATTAGGTCCTTCATGCATTACATTTCTACCCTTCAAAAACTCCTTGGACCTTTTTGCAAGCCGCAGGGACCCTTCTGTATGACTGCAAGGCCCTTCCAGTTATAGTTCTTTTCACTTTTGGACCTGCACGGTATTCTTCTACCCCTTCGTTCAAGGGTCTTCCTGCAAGTTTTCCCTCATTTCAGAGAGAAGCCTATGTTCTTCACGCGCACTGTAGCACGCGAAGAACACAGCCATTCTCGACCGTCCATCGCACTTTTGATCTCGATCTGCGGCTGGAATCAAATGGAACCTTCGCGCGATTCGGTGCGTGCGTTCACCTCTCTTCCCAGATCTCATCTGATGGTCAGATCTCTCTCTTGACTCGCCGCGCGCTCTACCCATTTCATCCTCACCGCCGGCTTAATTTTGATTAACCTCACCCTTGCGGTGATTCCAATCACTGAGCTGCTACTTAAGCACCTCAGTGGTGTCGCGCGCAAAAGATCGCTCCCTCCTACATCTCTTAGCGATCAGTTCGTCCACTCCAATCTCTCCTCCTCATCTGGACCCTGATTTCACAGCCACCGGCTGTGGAATCATCGCCTGCTCTCGACCCTCCTCGTCGCTAAGGACCTCGTAGCACTTGAGGACGACCCTGGAGTCTCACTAGCAGACTCTTCCCTCCGCTGGAGTCATCCTCCTCCTTTCTTCCTCCTTAGCCGCCAGCTAAGGACCCATAGGTCCCATTCTTCCTTTTAGTTTAGTTTTTTAATTCTGCACAAGTAGTGTTAGATTTAGTTTGCAGTAGTTTAGAATAGATTTAGTTTTAATTGTTAGTGTTTAATGTTAGCTGTAGTTAGATTAGTCTTAGGAGTAGAATTAGTATTAGATCCCCTCCCTCACCTCCTCTGATCAGTCCAGATCAGAGGGGAAGAATCATCTGTTCATTGTTCAATTTATCTCCCTCTTCATGTTTTGTTTTTCCATCATCCAAATTCTGATTCTTGTTTTTCCTTTTAACGACGAATTTTTCATCAATCACCCACACATCCTGACCCAATTTCAGATCTGATGGCGCACTGCCTCAGATCTGAAAGTGGCGTCACAAGCACCATTTGGGGCTTCTCACTCACTCCATTTGTTTCACAAAAGCCCCTCTGTTTTAAATGGATTGCCTCAGTTTGTCAGAGCACTTTTGATTTGGATTTTAAAGGATTTTTACTCTCTGAAATGTTTTGACAGATCTGACAAATTGAAGGGATTTTTGGTTTTCATTGTAGGCAAGGATTCTGAGAAGCTCTCTGATGACAGAGAGCCAATCAGAAGAGCCTCTCATGATTCTGAGTATACTTTGTTTTGAATGCATTCGCCATCTCCCATGAATTTTCCTTAATGCATTCTTAAGTTTTGTCTGCTATTTCAGAACTGCCATACATTAATTGTGTTGATGATCATCTCTGTATGGTGATTCTCTAACCTAAGGAGTTTTCCATACTCCTTAAGGTTACAAGAAACTGGGATTGTGTTTCTTTGGTTTTAATTGATCGAGCTAAGTCTTCCTTCATGTTGTCCATGGCATTAGGAAGATTAACTCAAGACCATTGGTGTTTTGATCTGAAAGGATGCTTCTGATAAGGGCTCTTCCTAATGAGTATTTGAACTGAATTTATATGAGATTTTCGTGAGATTTAAACCCCTTTCAGATTTGGATTTCAACTCTGTAAATTGTAGTTTGGTTTGAATTTTATCTTACTCCCAGTTACACAGCAATATGCTGCAACCTGCAGCTACATTTCCCTCCATCTCCAAATTCTCTTCTCCTACAAATTCCCCTTTCATCTGTGAATTTTTTGTTCCCCTTTCTCTAAGTGGACTAACTGCAGCAGCAGTTAGCCACTTGACAGTGGCTTAAGCCACTGCCACTGTAAACAACACATACTAAATACATTCTTCTTCTCTCCATCTCTTCTGAAAGTAGCTGTGGCTGCTGTCTTAATTGAACACTAACACTCAATCAACTCTAATTCCCTAACTTTATACAAAAGCCTAATGACATAGACTTATTTTAAAACTGTAAATATACCTATTCATAGTATTATAACTATAGCATATCAGTTAGATACATAGTTATACTGTAAATATGTATAAAACCTGTACAGAAATTCATATACATATGTAATCTATGTAAAAATATGTATATATACTAATCTATTATGTATGTATTTACTGATTTATGTATATATGTATGTACAGATTTATATTTACTTATTTAGTAGCTAAGTTAATAATTTAGAGCAATAATCAAGTAAATAAATCTATAAACTTGGGAATATATATATATTAAGTAATTTAAGTTAGTCAAAGTATAATTATACCTAGTATAACTTACTGTAACTTAGTTTTAATTTCAAACACCCAGAACTGCTATTTTAACCTAAATAAAACATAAATAAATTCGTAAAAATACAATAAAAATATGTATTAAATACTTAAGTATGTAAATTGAAACTGTTTAAGGTCAATTAGACCATTTACTAATTATTTTATAAGTAATTAACTATTTAATCACCTAAATCAACCTGTATAATCAGCCTAGTTTAGCGAATTTATTTGTATAGTAAAAATATTTAAAATTCAAAATTAATTAATCAATTATGTAGTATTACGTAAATATTTTATTTACAATATTTTATTTTATTTTTTTAATAATTTATGGCCCCCAAATCGAGGGCCAAAAACGTGCACAGACGCAGCTGCGTCTGATTTCCAGCGCACGATGTGGCGCTGGAATAGCGCCACATCGTGTGCTGCAAACCAAACGCAGCCATATGAATATAATTTATGCTATAGGCTAAGCAGTCGTCACGGGCGCAGAGGCGCCCGAAACACCGCCGATTTGATCTGATTACCCGATGTGTGCTGAACTCTGATATATGTGTGTGGGGCCGAGGGCCCGAGCTTGTGCGAGCTTTGTAGTCGTTGGGCTGAGGCCTGGCGCTGTATGAAAATGTAATTAAGCCACCTAATCCGAGATTAGGGCGCGCTTAGTAGAGGTCTGGTCCCGCCATCTGGGTGCAGCGTATCCCTCGAAAAGCGCACCCCGCAACCTAAGCACGTTTTAAACTAATGACATTAGCCTAACCCCCCCTCCCCACCGCAGCCTCTGAAGTATCTCAAGACAGAAGAAAAGAACAGACGAGTAAAGTTAACACAAAGAGAAGAAAAAGAGAGAACACCAGAGATAGCAAGAATAGAAAAACTTACTGTACATAAAGTAGTAGAACAAGTAATATACATACATGTAAGTAAATCTATATAATTACTAACAGAATAAAGTGACACTATAAACGTCGCTAAAGACCTCAGTTTTGCCTTTTAGGCTGTATATAGTGTTTTCTGAGATTTACCGACGCTTATATCTGTCACTAAAACTGATATATATGTCACTATAAATAAAAGACTGGTAAGTTAAGTTTTTACACTATGGTATCCTAATGTAGTATGAACTAACATATTAGTGTTAATAGTATAACTTGTAAATACATAGTTTAGAGTATAATAACAGATTGTTTGATGCTTGTTCATAGTTAGTATTTTTGCAAGCACTTCTTAGTAACTAGGTAAATCAAACATTCATTCATTCTTTAAGTGTAAAGTTTCTTTTTGAATAAGAAGACAATTTTGGAGATAATCAAAGAGTGACCGAATTAAATTCAATAAATTGCCTCCCAGTGAACAACCTGGAACAAAACCAGTAAAAATTAGATAAATAAGCAAATGATAATAATGGTTGTAATGACTGGTACTCACCCATACTCACCACTATACGACATCCTTAATGTTATATTATACACCCTATACTACAACGACATGATCATAACAATAATCATTCATCATCATACAACCATTGTGTTATGTACACATTGTAGATCATCGGTGTCATTGTTATCATTGTCATTCACGCATTACACACATTACACCATTATATTATACAACACATCACTAGGCTACGGGGCAGTGTCAAACGACCGCGGTTGTGGGGTCTGTGGAACCGGAGGCGCAAGCCAAAGGAAGAACCTTCCCTGCAATCCCCTTGTAATCAACCTGGCCAGATTAGCCTTGGGAAGAGGAGTCCAGTGCTTACGGACTTAATCACCCTTTGTGAGATTTCTAGGTCTCTTAAGGAATACACCATAGGAACTAGGCTTGTGTGCTTGATTGAAACACATTTCTCGCATCTATCACCCTCCGCATCCCCTCCTGTTCTTTTTTAGTGTTTGCACGGGAGATGCTCACTGCATCCCGAGTTGTGTGTTTTGGGGCAGGAATCTAGGCGACGTAATTCTGTTGGAAACATGGCTGAACCTAGGATAGATGAGGCTGAAGATCAACCCCCACCAGATGCCATGGCCATCATCCAAGCTCAAATCAATGCTAACCATCGGCTTCAGCAACAACAAATCCACACCATCATGCAAGCCATACAACGGTTACAGAACCCACAAGAACAACCACCACCACCTTTCCAAGACATACCAGGACAACCACCACTTGATTTACCGCCATTTCAGGATCAGCCGAGGCCCCTCCGCGATTTCTATAATCCTTCTGCTATTAGAGTCGAGCCACACCTTAGGATCCCCGAGGGGGGAGATGATTTTGAGCTAAAACCAAATGTCTTAAGTCTGATCTAGAGCCACTTTCATGGAAGCTCAAATGAGGACCCCTTTCAGCACCTAGAGGATCTCGACCGCATAGCACGAACTGTGAAACCTAGGAACATTAGCCTTGACATTGTTCTAATCAAGATGTTCCCCTTCTCATTGAGACAAGGCCTCTCATTGGCTTAGAACCCTAGGTAGACCCATCACCACCTGGGAAGAACTGAGGCATGCATTTTTAAAGAAATTCTTCCCCATAGGAAAGACCAATGCCCTCAGAAGAGCTATCACTACCTTTACACTCCAAGGTGGGGAACAATTTCATGAGGCGAGGGAAAGATTTAATGAACTTTTGAGGAAATGCCCACACCACGAAGTTCCAAGGTGGCAATTGGCCCAGATCTTCTACCACGGTCTGGACAGCAACCTACGGAACTTCGTCGATGCCTCATGCGGGGGAAACTTCCTGAACAAAGACGAGGAGAGCGCGTTTGAGCTCTTTGAGTCTATGAGCGAGAATTCGCTCAACAATGCCTCCATGAACTAGTTTAACAAATCCAGTCAACCCCGTGGTAGGATTTATGAGGTGCAAACAAATTCTGGAATGGTTGACATGGAATCATTGCCAAAAAGTTGGATCGAGTGGAATTGGTGGACAAAACGATTGATGAGCTACTAAACCAGACCAGGAACCCCTTGCAGACTTTCTCCCTAGCAAAGGGAGCACATAATATTGACCTGGTCCAACCCTTCACCCAACTGAACTTGGAACAACCTTTGACCACGTTTCAGGGAGGGACCTTTGCTCCCTCGACCCTTGATTACTCCCTTCCCTCTTCATCAACATCGGCTATCTTAGAAGATGTGCAAGCTATCCAAGGTTATGCGAAACCTGACCCTTTCTCCAACACTTACAACACTGGCTAGCGTAACCACCCCAACTTTGGTTGGACAAACCAGAAACCACCGCAATTCCAAAATCAGCCTAGGCCAAACCAGCAGCCACACTTGCCCCCTATCAGCAAGGACCACCAGTTAGACCTTAATATAATCAGAATAGGGCGACCCTTCCCCCACAAAATCAAATGGATACCCTAATAAAGATGATGGCCTTGGTAAAGGGACAGTTAAGCCAACTCTTGGACTGTAAACAACAAGGATCCCTACCTTCCCAACCACAACCGAACCTGCGAAACATAATTAACAGAGGCCCCAATTCGCAAGGGTTCCAAAGCAACCCCAGGCAGGCTCACATGATCTAGCCAGCCCCACAAACACCTCCTGGGTTTGGCGCTTCTTCGTCCTCATCCTCTCAATGATCAACCCATGGCCCCAATGCCTCTGCGAATGCGGTGACCTTGAAAAGCGCACCAAAACCCAGGATCCCAAATGGCCGACTCTCCCCGAGACTTTACCCACTAAAATACCCGACTCAGAAGAGGCACCAAACAAGGACCCAGACATGGAACCAATCCACATTCAGACACCCTGCCCTGAGGCCTTGGAAACAATCAAGAAAAAGAAGAATACTATGGAAATTGAGGAGCTGTTGGAAATTTTTAAACAAGTACAGATTAATATTCCGCTCCTAGAAGCCATCAAACACATCCCTGCTTACGCCAAGTTTTTAAAGGATGCCTGTACACCGAAGTGTAAGCTGAGACCTCAAGCACCTAGGAAGGTTGTACTCTCTAAGCAAGCAAGTTCCGTGATATCAAGCAACCTTCCACTCAAGCGAACTGACCCAGGAGCGCCCTTGATTTCCTGCAATATCGGGGACATGACGTTTGATAGAGCACTCCTAGACCAAGGTGCTTCTATCAACCTAATTCCAACAACCCTGTACCACTAATTTGGTTTTGGGGAGCTAACACCAACCCCTGTCACCATCCAGTTGGCTGATAGATCAGTGAAAACCCCGAAGGGGGTTGTCGAGGACGTAATTGTACGGGTCAAGGACTTCTATTTCCCGGTCGACTTTATTGTGCTCGACATGGAAGTCCCTGAAAAATTACAAAACGCACCCATAATCTTAGGCAGACCTTTCTTAGTTACGACTAAAGCAAACATTGATTGTGACACGGGATGTATGGAAATCGCCTTTGGGGATAGGAAAATGCAATTGGATATCTTCCGGGCGACAAAGTCTTTTTATTGCGATTACATTAAGGAACATGGTCCCGTGGAAATTATAATCGAGGAATGCCTCACCCTCAGTTCTATCTCAAATCACCAAAACTGTAGTGACTGTTCTGACCCGTCACCATCATTACCCATGGACCTCTGTAAGGCTACGTACCATCACATGACACCATTTGAAGAGATCGATGTTGATCAACTACAGCCCTTTCCCTTCCCATCGACTGTGGTCCCACCTGCACCTAAACTTAAACCATTGCCCGAGAATCTCAAGTACATCTTCTTGGGACCTGACCAGACCTTCCCAGTGATTATTAATTCTCATATAACCAAGGATCAGGAACTCAGGTTGACTGCGACCCTTTCAGAACATCGGGCTGCCATTGGTTGGACCATTTCAGATTTAAGAGGAATTAGCCCCACCTATAGCACCCACAAGATTTACCTGGAAGACGGGGCCCGACCTTCCCGCTAGATGCAGAGACGTTTAAACCCAAACATGCAGGAGTTCGTTAAAAAAGAAATTATCAAGTGGCTTGACACCGACATCATCTACCCTATCTCCGATAGCCCCTGGGTGAGCCCCACTCAAGTGGTTCCAAAGAAAGCTGGGCTTACCGTTGTCACCAATGATCATGGCGAATCCATCCCCACCCACACCACCACCGCATGGCAGGTGTGCATTGATTATAGGAAGCTTAATGAAGCCACTAAGAAGGACCACTTCCCCTTGCCATTCATTGACCAAATCCTTGAAAGATTGGCAGGGCAGAAGTATTTTTGCTTCCTGAATGGATATTCAGGATATAACCAAGTCGCAATTGCTCCGGAAGATCAGGAAAAGACCACATTCACTTGCCCGAATGGCATGTTTGCATTCCGTCGAATGCCGTTCGGGTTATGCAACGCACCTGCGACCTTCCAGCGTTGCATGCTAGCCATTTTTTCAGAAATGGTGGGTGAATACTTGGAGGTCTTTATGGATGATTTCTCTGTATTTGGGAATTCATTCGACCATTGTTTGAGCAACTTGGAGAAAATCCTGAAATGATGTATCGAGGTTAACTTGGTGTTAAGTTGGGAAAAGAGCCATTTTATGGTCCAAGAAGGAATTGTCCTCGGTCACATCGTTTCGCATAGGGGCATCGAGGTAGATCGAGCTAAGGTTGATTTAATTTCCAAACTTCCTCCACCTAGTTTGGTCCGGTAGATTCGCTCCTTCCTAGGACATGTTGGCTTCTACCGAAGGTTCATCAAAGACTTTTCCAAGCTTTCCAAACCCTTGACCGACCTTCTAGCCAACGACGCCATATTCCACATGTCTCCTGATTGCATCCAGGCTTATCACACCCTCCGGGACTTAGTCTCCACCGCACCTGTACTTCAACCCCCAGACTGGTCCCAGGACCTTGAGATTATGTGTGATGCATCAGATTTTGCCATAGGCGCTATCCTAGGAAAAAGGCAAGACAAGAAGCCCGTGGTGATCTACTACGTGAGCAAAACGTTGGACAAGGCCCAACGTAATTATACTGTCACAGAGAAAGAGTTGCTCGCTGTAGTCTTTGGACTTGAAAAATTCCAATCGTACTTGCTGGGATCCCACGTGACTATTTACACTGACCATTCAGCCATCCGACACCTGTTGGCCAAAAAGGACGCAAAGCCCAGGCTCATTAGATGGATCCTTCTTTTGCAGGAATTTGACCTGGAAATCCGAGACAAGGCCGGATCGAAGAATGTGGTGGCTGACCACTTGTCGAGACTTCATCCAGACCACATTGGACCCTCCCTACCTCTCTCTGATGCCTTCCCTGATGAACACATCCTGGCCATGCAAGACAAGAAAATGCCATGGTATGCGGACTACGTCAATTACCTGGTTGTAGGACAAACTCTACACAGCTGGTCCAGACAGTAACGGGACAGGTTCTTGGCTGAGGTCAAGCACTATTTCTGGGATGATCCCATGTTGTTTCGCCTCTGTGCTAATCAGATCATCAGAAGGTGTATCCCTGAAGACGAAGTTCAGAGTGTGCTTTCCTTTTGTCATGACCAAGCATGTGGCGGCCACTTCTCTGGAAAGAAAATAGCTGCAAAAGTTTTGCAGTCTGGATTTTACTGGCCATCCCTATTTAAAGATGCACACATCTTTGCCAAGACTTGCTCATGCTGTCAAACGCTCGGGACCATGACCAAGAAAGATATGATGCCCCTTCAGCCCATTTTGATTGTCGAAATCTTCAACGTTTGGGGTATTGATTTTATGGGCCCCTTTCCACCATCCAACGGCTTCAAGTACATCCTAGTCTCGGTCAACTATGTTTCCAAATGGATTGAAGCTGTCGCCACTCGACGATGCGATCACAGGACTGTCATGGACTTTGTTAAGAAGAACATCTTTTCCCGGTTTGTAATACCTAAGGCCATGATCAGTGATGGTGGAAGCCATTTTATCCATTCCCAATTCCGTGCCCTACTTAGAAAATACGGGGTAAACCACCGCATTGCCACCCCGTATCATCCACAAACAAATGGGCATACTGAGGTCTCAAATAGACAAATCAAGAACATTTTACAGAAGACTGTGAGACCTGATAGGAAAGACTGGTCCACGCGACTTGATGATGCCCTGTGGGCATATAGGATCGCTTTCAAGACCCCGATAGGCATGTCGCCTTATCTCCTGGTCTTTGGCAAAGCCTGCCATCTTCCTGTCGAATTGGAACACCGGGCTTACTGGGCTGTCAAGCAATGTAACATGGATCCCCAGTTAGCCAGTGCACAAAGGACGCTTCAATTATCTGAGCTCGAAGAAATTCGTCGGGACGCCTTTGACAATAGTCGGCTGTATAAGGAGAAAATGAAAGCTGTCCACGACCGACTCATTCATAGAAAAACCTTTGAGCCTAACCAGCAAGTTTGGCTGTTTGATGCCCGCCTAAAACTCTTCCCAAGGAAACTCAGGACCAAATGGACAGGACCATTTCGGGTGGTTAAGCCCTACTTTAATGGGGCAGTTGAAATTGCTGATCTTAACATTGGGCACACTTTTACAGTTAATGGTCAAAGATTGAAGCATTTCGTGGCCCAGGTACCCCCCAAGGAAAGTGTCACCCTCATTGAGGGCTGACATCGAGCACCGCCCAGCTGGAGGCGTTAAACTCAGCGCTTCCTGGGAGGCAACCTAGAGGATTCAGACTGATCTGGTAGTTTACGTCACTCAGGTATTATCTTTTTGAACCCTTTTGCATCCATGTATCTGCTAATGAGGACATTGTCTAACTTAAGCATGGGGGGTGGTAAAATGCATAATCCTGAGCTCAATTAATCAGTCTGAATGAATAAATAAATTTTTTAAAAAAATTGAATTTAGGAAGAAAACTTAGGCATTAGAAACTTGTCAATAGTGGGAAATAATACAAAAAGAACTTAAACACTTAGACTTTTCAGGCCTTCAGGCTTAATCAGCCCTGGTGTCCATTAAAATATGGATTTAACGGCAAATCCTTGCAACCTTAAGCTATTCTAATCCACCTACTAAATAAGGTAATAAGTATACGACTTATCAACTCACCCTCTAACTCAGAAAAACTTTGAGTCTAAGCATCTGCACACATTTTTGCACAGACTCACTTCTCGGAGATTTTGATAGAAATTGGGTAGCTAATGAACTCTCTAGGGTGGTATGGCTGGCAAGTTGTCATGGGTAACAGCCCATTGGCAGGTTGTTCAGAACCCAGCCATAGGCCATTTCTTCTTCATTGCCTCTAGGTACATTTGAGATCAGGGAAGCCACCTACAAAAATAAAAAAATAAAAAAGGGAAGAAGAAGAAAAGAAAATAAACCACACTTCACCACACAAGTATGGCTGGCAAGTGATCGTAGGTAACAGCCCATTGGTTGATTGTCTAGGGCCCAGCTCAATAATTGCACAAAAAAAGACCAAAACACCTAAGGAAGAAGCGGGGAAGTAGTACAAGCTGGGGAGATATACACTGGAAAAATCCTTGTGTTGACCCCAATTAAAACAAACGTAGGGAGAAAGCTACCAATCGAACAAATACACCTTCAGGCAAAATTTATTTCCTTTTTCGGTCACCTAGAGGCGTAGAAACTCGAAGTCCGTCTCAATTACCGTTAAGTGAGTCTATCACAACATTCACACCAAGATGCTTAGCACTTAGGGTTTTGACCGAGTTTTGGGTGGGTTGGGTAGCTGTAAAAAGTTACCAACCCACACCGAATTCCGAAAAAAAAATTCTAAAAAATATATATATACATTAAAGCAAGGATTCGGGCGATTCGTATTTTGGTAGACACCCGGGCGCTGCTTAGTTTTTGTAGATTAAGATCTTCGTATATTTCCTCTTATTGACAAGTAACGAAGTGTCTAAGCAATTACTTCTTAAATTCTGAAAGGAAATAAAGGCTAGAATAAACCTTGCTAGGGACTAGCAAGGAGTAAGCATGGGGGTATGATAACACTACACAAGGGGGTGATAATTATGTTGAATATGGCCCATCTTAAGAATAAAAGGCATAACATAAGTAGAATAGGAGCATTGCATGCATCATGTACCAAGATTGCTTATAAAACTGTATTAATGGCCATTTGTGTAAGCATTTGTCAAAGCAAGCCTCAGATGAGCAATCGGACTTCACAGATGGATTCAGAATGATGAACAGAGTCCAACGAACTCAAGATCGGCCAAATCCGACATCCGGAGCTCCTACAATGGGCCCAAGAAGTTATGACCGTTGATCTGGAGTTCAACGGTCCATATTGCACCACGTCAGCCCCGCTCCACCACGCGCCGTGCCCTCATCCAGCCGAGATCAAATCTCGGCCGTCGATCTCCTATCGAATGACCGAGACTCTCGCACCCGCCCGCAGTCGCCGCAACAAACGTGGGCGTGGCGTAATGGTTAGCGCGCATGCCCGCACGCACGCGATGCGGGTTCAAGCTGCACGGAGTCGAAATTGAAGACGGGGGACGAGCACAGTGAAATTGGACCGCCCGATCAGCAGCGGGCGGCTGAGATCTCTCCACGCGGCGCAACCGCAGCTTGCGCGTGCACACGGGCGCCGGAGGCGCTATCCCAACGCTGCCGAGGAGGATTCTTAGTCGTCCGATCTTCTATCGGACGGCTCTCGTTCAGCAGTCGTGAATCGCATGGGAGAAGAAACAAGGCGGGCGGCTAACCAGCGGCTGGAGGACATCACCGACGCTTTTGGGAGCGATTTTAGCGAAGCTTTGGACGTCGCTAAAGCCCCTTCTTCTTTTAGGAAGCCCTTAACCCTATTTAAATCCCCTCCAATCACTCATTCAAGGCATTCACTCCCCTTACAACTACTCCAACCCTCTCTTAGCTAGCTTTAGGCCCTCTTGTAATCGTCGGAGACGATGAGCCGCCGACAGAGCCTCCTCCACCGCCGTGGCTGCCTCGTCGCTCTCCACACACACACTCTCTCTCTCTCTTTTAAGCTTTCTATTACTTTTGTTGAAGCATGTATTTAATGTTGTAAGTTATGAACTACAAGTGCATGATTAATGAAGTTATTTTCCGTTCAATTGCCATTTTAATTTCTGTTCAAGTTGCATGATCAAAACAAAGAGCTTTGTAACCCTAAACCTTCTCTCTCTCTATCTCTCTCTCTCGCTTTTCAAAATCGCAACTTTCGCAAGCAAAACTCCGCACTTTACGTGACAACAAGTGATAAGCAAAAACCGACTTCCACGCCTCCCTGAGACCGACACTCGGACTCACCTCCATTTACTTATTTTATAATTAACATTGCAAGTGGGACTATAACGACACTTCTTAACACACACGCACAACGACAAGTCACCCAGCAGCCGGTGGCTCTGGCTACTCAAATCCCTGACCTATACAGAATTTATTTAACTGGAGTCAGCTAACGCTGAGTAGAGTGGTGACTAAGAAGTAACATGCATTTAACAAGTAGTTAACATAAAATTTTCCATTTTTCTAATTATATTATACATGTGGGTACATAGAGATCTCTAATTAGGATTTGTTAATTAATCTTCTTGTTCCCTATAGCAACGATTTTGCTTGCAACTTCTCGTGATATAGGATGCCCACGTGGCACTCTCCTTGCCAGGGGAGTCCCACCGTGGTAGTCCTATACTCGGTTTACCACCCCGAGGTCACGGTCATGACGTAGCAGTGACTACGGCACACGTGATAAGTGCATGGGTAGCTACCCCGCACTAGCAAGTGGTCAGTCGTTTCCACTACCGGGTGCACCTCAACGTACAATGTGGAACAATATAGGGCCTTGCCCTCTCAGAACAGAATAGGGGTCTTGCCCCTCAAGGGTTTCGCCCCTCCCCAGTCCGCGTACCCTCGTTCGATTGCCCTGGTTTGCCCAATGGGCTGAAGAGAGTTGGTGTAGGGTGGCCATACCTAGCCTCGGGCCCCCTGGGGCGGATAGCACCCCCCTACACTAAGTAGCTCACCTCGGTACCACATACACGAGGACCAGTAAGAGTCATCGTAGAGCGGCCAAACCCACCCCGAGTCCCAACCCAAGGGCGGCAAGCTCCCCTCTACACTACAAGGGATAGTTGCTCTCTTCAGTACCATGTACACGAAGGTCAGCTTACTTCCCTTAACAGCTGCACGTGGGCAGCAAATTTTCAGAACCATTCGGTTCTCCGTATTACGGTGTTTTTGTTTACATTCCCCGTGGGGTTCGTACAGGAGTTTCTTTTTCTCATCTGGGTTGGATGTACGTGACAAACAGTTTAATTTTCATTTTATCACAATAGGGGTCCATTTTAAGTAAAAACAGGAAACTTTGATTACTCAACCATTCACATGCAGTTTCCTCTAATCCTAGTGTTCATGTCAAGACCTAGGTTTCAAGAATTTATTTTTGAGTATGCGTTTATTCCTTCCTAGGGTTCATCTCAAGTCCTAGGATTACTTACTTGCATGTATTCAATTAGAGATTTAAGGTTGTAACCACTCTACCTGGGTAACCAGGTGGAATGGGGGCTCGTACAATGGCTTCAGACATCTCCACAGGTCCCGTACACCCGACGGACTGGAGACCTAAAACATGGATTGATGGGCCAAAAGGTTCAAAAGGATATAAACAAGGTATCATTATACAGAGAAACTCGTATGGAAAACAGAGACAGTTCATTTGCGGAAAAGCGATAATAATAGGGCCTTGCACGGCCCAAAAACACGCTGTCAAACAAAAATTAGACGTCTAGGAAAGGTCCCAGACGTCTTAAAATAGTTCTCAGGGATACCTCTCTCTGTGTTCCGCTATCAGATGTCTGGAACTCAAAGCCAACATCCAAGAACTCCATCAGTCATCTGGGGGTGCTCCTGGATGTCTGAAACTATCTCGGCTACGCTCTCACCTTCTGACACATACACGTACGCTGTCAGGACTCATCAGAGAGAAAAGTATGGAAAGTAGATCTCTACCAAACATCTTGCTCTACCTTCGGATGTCCGGTAAGATGTTTGGGTGTCCCTCCGGTCGTCTGATTTCGTAGAAAAATGACTTCTGCGGAACCGATCTGGCTTCCCTCGCCTGTAGGCGTTGCAGCAGAACGACGCTGCACCCTCCGCTCTTCACTCGCTCTCGCCCTCGCTCTACTCTTGGCTATGGGGTGGGCAACGAAGAGGAGGGGGAGAGGTTTATAAAGGGAGAAGAGGTGAGAGGGCGGGATGGCGAAGCATGGCATGGAGTGGCGTCGGAGGAGGAGGTGAGGTGAGGCACGGTGAGGAAGGAAGTAAGACGTTCATACGGTCAGCGCTGAAAGCATTTTCAGACATCTGGTGGACATCCCAGACGTCTTAAATGGCCAAAGGGTGGAGGGTCATTTCAAGTTCAGATACCATGGATGGCATTATCACGAAATGTCAATTGCCAGGGTCTGAATTCGGCCACGGAACGCCATGGGTGGGATTATCTCGAAATCTCGAAAACTAGGGTTCTGGGGGTTACCATGGGCGGTGCTATCTTGAAGCATCGATTGCCAGGGACCTTTGAGGATTGATGATGGGGACGAGGAATCCGATACAGACCGTGTTGTGAAGCTAATCCTAAGCTAGAATTAAAAAGAAAAGAGAGAGAAAACTCTCCAAACAAATAAACCCTCTGTCTCTTTCTTACAAAAATGCACTGCAAACTGAACCAAGGCTACAAATGTCTCAAGCACGGGTGCTTTAACCACGGAGTCCAATAAACCTTAGGGTAGTTTCTGCGGGCCTTAAAAACCTTTGCTAAGGACCGAGGCTAAAGCTAGACAGGTCTGGATCTTGGTTGGTACTAGAGTACCTTTAGGCCCATTGTCGGCATTCTGACCTAATCAAAGAGAAAAGAGAAGAAAAGGCACTTATCAAAATTGGTGAAAGAAACTCATGGTCTAGAACAGAGGTTAAAACCTTAAAATTTTGCTAAGGGGCTAGCAAAAGCTAGGCATGGGGGTATGATGAGAACCTCATCATGAACCCTAACTAGCACATTTTGACCTAATAAAATGAACAAAAGCTCCTACATAACCTAAAGGAAGGCCTAATTCAGGGTATTACCAATCTGAGGAGAAAACATGACACAAGGGGTAAAATTGTAATTTTACCATTGCAATGCATCAGCGGGATTTCTAAGGGTCTAGACATAAGTCAATTGGATTTAATAAGATAAAAAGTGGGATGGTTTGGTCAGAAAAGGGTTATGACGAAATCTAGGAATTAAATGACATTCTGTAACCCTAAAACAAACACACTTTAATTCACAAGGTTACAGGAAAGAAAAAAATCAAATAAACCCTATAAAATTCATGAAAAAATATCCCCTAGGGTTTAAAACCTTTAATTTGACGTTTGGAACCTATTTTGACCTAGATTGGGGTCCATACCCAATTTTTGACCTAATTTAGGTTTTTGTGCAAAATGTCCAGTCAAACGTGGTCAAACCTAAAATCCAACTTCACCATTGGATTCCTTAGGTCGAAATTAGGTTTATACCAAAATTTGGACCTAAGGGAAGGTCGTCTTGACCCACTTTACAATTTAGTTCTCAAAATTACTTTCTAACCCTCAACTTTTTGAAACCCTTGCGATTACCCCCTCAGCTTCCTCATCCTTTTTGTTCATTTCGGTCCCTCTGCCATTCGCAGAAGGGGCCATACCTCCGGCGACTTCACGTGGAGGATTACGCCTCTTCTGCATAGGGAGCCACCCCCAGATTTGAAAGGGGAGCTCCCAGCAGAGCCCCCTACCGCATGGGCTGCTCCCCATGACCTGAAACCCACCATACCTCTCGTGCAAACGCGGCAAAGGTATGGGTCTCCGACCGGCCTTACCTCCGGTGTGACCTTCCCGCCGCCCTCGCACGCCTCCCGCTCGGCCTGTGCCTATTTAAGGAAGGGCACACCACGCCGCTTCCTCCAAGCTCAATTTGGCATGAGATCCCCCTCCAATTCATCTCCTCCCAACTCCGACCGACTGCACAGAGCTTTTGGTGACTCTTCCTCCCTCTCTCATCACTCTTCCATCGTACCAGTGGTAGAGCTAGTTCCACCATCCTCCGCCGCACCGCGCCGTACCAGCGCACACCCTCCGACCCCCTTCCTCGTCGCCGTCTTCTTCCCCTGGGCACCTTCATCTCCGACGACGGCAGGCACCAACCGCTCGCCCTCCACCTCCCCCTTTCACTCCTAACCTACCAGATAAGTTCCCCTTACTCCCCTCTTCATTCCCCCTCTGATAATATGTACTCTCGACCTCTCAACACCACAGACCACCATTACCGTCTCCACCTCTAACCACCAACTCCAGCGAGACCACTCCACCCCCACAGGCCGTTTCACCCCTCGCCGATCGATCCCTAAGCTTCACCACCTCCCACTGATCACCCTTCACCCTTCCATTGGCCGCCATACCCACTGGAACCTCCCCCCAAACACACCCACCTGCACGCACACAGTGTGCCCTAGGCACACATGCACAGGCACCCTCACGCCACGCTGACCCCCGGGCCATCTTCGTCGTGTCACGGTGAATCCTGCTGAGTGATTTGATGTGGCCACAAGGCCGTTCTCGTGATTTCAGGGTCGCGGCCCCTTCCGCCATTGGCGCAGAAGCTTGAAGCTCGCTTGAAGCTTCTCCAGGCCCCAGCGCTCCAAGCCTCCAAGTCCAGAAGGCGTGGACTCCCCTCGCGCACTCAACCAGGCCTTCAACTGGTGTCGGGGGCCATAGCTGCAGCTGCATTTGGACGCGACTCCTGCTGCTAGGCGCGTAACAGAAAGGTGGGAAGTTTAGTCCCACCTCGTGCATTTTCGAGCGGGCGCAGGTAAATAAATTGATTTTGTGAATTGGGCTTATCGCCTCCAAGTACACAGGGTGAGGTCCCTCGCCCACTCGCCTCGTCCGCGACCCCACACTACGCGGACCTAGTCTTGACCCGACTACCCGTGCACACCTCGCCCATCACCGCACGCCGCTGGCCTAGTCCTGGGTGAGTATACCTGACCCGATAACCCGGCAGGCTCTGGGAGAGCTGTGACCTAAGAGAGAAATAAAGAGAGAGAGAGAGACGTGGGGAGGGTAGGGGTAGGTTTTGCTTAACCGTGCCTGTGCAGGGAAGTAGAAGAAGGAGGAAGAGGAAGCAGAAGAATAAGAAGAGGAAGAGAAGAAGAAGAAGCCAAACTGAAGAAGAGGAAGAAGCTGAGGACTTGGCTGTGCCAAGGAAGAAGGAGCAGGAGCTGAAGAAGAAGGCAGAGGAAGAAGCACAATGCAGAAGGAAAGGAAGAAAAAGAAGAAGAGAGGAAAAGAGGAGGGAGCTACCGCAAGGAGGAAAGCCAAGCAGAAGGGAAAGGAAGAGAAGAAGAAGAAGCCAAGGAGAAGAAGCAGCCAAAGTCAGAGCAGCAACAGCCAATAAGAAGAAAGGAAGAAGAAGAAGGCGTGCACTGTAGCAAACGCCACTTAAGGCATCTGATTCATAGAATCAGACGTCTGAAGACAGAGAGAAGGAAAGAGAGAAGAGAAAAGAAGAAAGAGAGAAGAAAAGAAAAAGAGAAGAAAAATTCTATTTCGTTTCTCTCTAGATTTTTGTAAAACATTACATTATTGAGAATTGTGATTTTTCTACTTCTAAAGATCGAATTGCTCCTTGAGTTCGACCTCAAAATTTTTTTAAATTTTGAGTAATAAATAAATTAAATTGATAATTATTTTTCACAACATACTACAACGTATCTATCTTTTGAAAATACGCACTGCGAAAGTCGATCCCCATCAGCTAGGTCATAGGACGTGCAATCTGTGAGAAACCCCTGATAAACTACCGGTAGTAACCTGCCAGTCCCAAGAAACTGCGGATCTCTGTGACTATGTGTGGCCTCTCCCACCTAAGTACTACCTCTACCTTGGCTGGATCCGCAGCCGAGCCATCCCCTGAAATCACATGACCCAAGAAGGTCACCTGCCTCAGCCAAAACTCGCACTTGCTGTATTTGGCATACAGCCTATGTCATCTCAACGTGTATAGAACCATTTGCAAGTGTTGTCCGTGCTATGCCTGATCTCGTGAGTAAATGAGCACATCATCGATAAACACCACCACAAACTGATCTAGATATGGTTTGAACACGCAGTTCATCAAATCCATGAAGGCAGCGGGGGCATTGTTTAGCCCAAACGGCACGACCAAAAACTCGTAGTGTCCGTACCGAGTACGGAAAGCTGTCTTGGAGACGTCAATCTTCTTGATCCTCAACTGGTGGTATCCTGATCTCAGATCTATCTTGGAGAATACCGTGGCACTTTGCAACTGGTCAAACAAGTCATCAATCCTTGGCAACGGATACCTGTTCTTGATGGCGACCCTATTCAGCTGTCTGTAGTCAACACAAAGGCATAGGGTACCATCCTTCTTCACAAATAACACCGGGGCTCCCCACGGGGATGCACTGGGCCTCACAAAGCCCTTCTCCAACAGGTCCTACAATTGGGACTTGAGCTCTCGCAGCTCAAGTGGTGCCATCCTGTATGGTGCTGTAGAAATGGGGCTGCTCCCTGGTATCAGTGAGATCTTAAACTCGATTTCACGCTCAGGCGGTAGTCCTGGCAGCTCCTCGGGAAACACGTCGGGGTACTCTCTGACCACCGAGATGCTCTGAAAGTCTGCCACGGGGCTGGGCTCTGCCACTACACAAGCCAGGAAGCCCTCACACCCCTGGCCCAAAAGTCTCGCTGCTCGAAGTGCAGAAATGTACCTGAAACCTCAATCCACCGGCTGTCCGTGAAACTCAAAGGAAGGCATCTCCGGTATGGAGAAGACGATCTTCCTCCCAAAACAATCCACCAACACGTGATAAGCGGCCAGCCAATCCATCCCTAGAATCATGACAAAGTCCTCCATAGGTATCACGATCAGGTCAGCGGGGAGGCTGTGTCCCCAAATACTGACCTCACAGTCTATGTAGACCTCCTCAGCTACAAACAACTAACCACTCGGACCTTTGATTATGAAAGGATCCTCTAACAACACACAGTCCTGTCCCATACTGATAGTAAAACTTGCAGCAACAAACAAGTGTGTGGCGCCGAAATCAAAAAGTACGTAAACTAATCTATCAGAAATTATAACCATACCTGCCACCACTGAACCTGATGCTCTGGCGTCTCTGTGTGTCAGGGCGTTGTTACGCCCCTCAGCTCTCGATGCGGAAGAAGCAGCCACACTCTACGTCAGACGGGTAGCTACTGACTGGTACCCTCCCCGCGACTGCTGTCCTCCCCCACGTGCCTGGGAACCACGGCCACCAGCTCGACCTCCAGTGCTCGGTGTGGGGAGTATCTGCTGTGCTCCGACCCTAGACGGGCAGTCCCTCCTGATGTGGCCCTGCTGGCCACAATGGTAGCAGAGGGGGACTCGACTCCCTCCCTCGGTAGGTCCCTGCTGACGGCTGGGTAGGGGTCCAGTGCTGACAGCTGGCCCCTGTCAAGGGCCCCCAAAGGCCACTGACGGCCCTGCAAAACGTGACGACTCTCCCGCGGGCGCCGCGTCCCTCCTCTCTCGCCAACCCTGTGAGTACTCTGGCTGGTAGGGCCTCTTCCGTCTGCTGTCAGTGTCTCGTGCGGCTGGGTTGGTCTCCTCATATGTCATAGCTGCCTCCACTCTTGAGAACATGGGCAGCTTCAGGGGTTTGACATACCCCTGAATGGCCGACCGGAGCCCTTCAGTGAACCTCCACAGGCGCTCCTCCTCAGTAGCCACAGCTGTCGCAGCAAAACATGACAGCTCTAAAAACGCGTACGATACGTGCTAACAGTCATCATCCCCTGGTGGAGAGTGTGGAACTCTCGCCTCCTCTGGTCCTGCCATGTCTGGGGAAAGTACTACTCATAGAAGAGGGTCACAAACTGGTTGTACATCGTCTCTGATTTCTCCTGGCCTCTGACTGCCCACCACCACCTGTATGCCGTGCTCTCCAGCTGGTACGTAGCAAAGGCCACACGGCACTCCGCAGGGGGCAAAGGGTGTCAAGCACCTTCTCGATCTGCTCGAGCCAGTCCTCTGCCTCTGACGGGTCCTCATCCCCCTAGAAGGAAGGGGTCTTCAGCTTCCGGAACTGTCCGAAAAGCTCGTAGTGCAGTTGGAGTGAGGGAACGGGCATGCCTCTGATAGCGAAAATACGTGGTTTGTTAATTAGGTAATTTAGTGTCGTTGCAACGCGTAAATCCGCTTTTGCTTTTAAATTTATATTCCTAGATAGGGGAGTATCTAGGGTTGTCCAAGGAGGCCAAATGTTTGCAAAAATGATTCTCTTGCTTGGAATATAAATCTCAACTTTCTTTTTGGTCTTTTTCAATATATAATTTTTATGTTTTTGAAATTAAGGCAACATACGAAATTATGGCGGGAAAGTGACTTACACTTCAATTCAAAAGACTACTTCTAAAGTGGCAAGTAGAACCTCTCCCTAAGCTCACTCTAGTTAAGTGGAGGCCTAGAATAAGTAGGGAGAGGGAGTGAAGAATGCTAAAAACAGAGCAATTAGAAATGCAACTAAAGAAATTGCAAAGAAGGCAACTAGATTAATGAAAAAGTATTTTACAAAAAGCCTAGTAGATGAATGCTTCTACTACTAGAAAAATTGCAATAAATAAAAGCAAACACAAATCCTCTAGATAAATGGTGAAGAAGAGGGCTTCTTGCTCCAAGCTTGGTAGCTCCCAAGCTTGAAAAGAGTCCTCCAACTCCTTCCTTGCTATGCTCCGCCAAGGTGATGTCCTCCAAGGCAAGCCCTAAGGGGGCATGCCCTAAGCTTCTCTCCAATGGTGGACATCCACCCTAGGTCCTTCTCCTTTGCCTGGACGTCCTCCTTGAAGTAGAAAAGTCCTCCTCCTTGGCGTGGCCCAAGTTGAAGAGAGTGGGGAGAAGAAGGCACCAAAAGGACTGGTGATGTGCCCCTTTAATCTTCTTCTCTACTCCTTATCCTTGGCCGTAGGTGTAGGTGGTATAGGTAGAAAAATACACTAATGGAGGATGAAGAAAATGTGGGAAGTTTGGTGGGCATATATAGTGTAGGAAGGGGGGCATAGGTGTCTCTTGGAATGGATGGCTAGGATAGGATATGGGGGGTAGTTGGGGATCCTAGGGCTAAGAATAAGTGGCGCCACCTAAGGGGTGCTAAGGGGGGTAGTTAAGGCTTTGGTGCCCTTTAGAATTGGCGCCAAAATGGGCCTTCTAGAAGGCCATTAGGTGGCGCCACCTTAGGGTTCTAGAAGGGGGGTATGTGGATGGCTAGGATGGGTTATGTGGGTAGGTGTAGGGTGGATGAAGGGACTGAAAGTTGGTGCCAAAATGGAGGTGGTTAGGCTTAGTTTTGGTGCCAACTTTTGGTGTCTTTTGGTGGTTAGTTGAGGGGTGAAAGGTGGTGAAGAGGTGGCGCCAAAATGAGTAGGATAGCTAGCTTAGGTAGGGCTTAAGTTGGTGGAGCTAGCTAGGGTTGAATTGAAGGTGGTGGATGGCCAAGGAGCTGGTTGCTAGCTAAGCTAAGCTAAGCTAGCTTAGCTAGCTATGGAGTAGAGGAGGAGGTATTGGAGTTAGGGTTTGAAGAGAGGAGCTGAGGAGAAGAAGTCTGGAGCTGGAACTAGAGCTGGCAGCTGCAGAAGAGGCAGGCATGGAGCTACTCTAGCTGGTTTAGCTTGCTAGTTCTTTGCTAGCTGCTAAGCCAAGCTAAAGTGAACCGGCTTCTACCATAATGAGCTGAGGTGAGCTGGGTCTGGTGCTCCTGGGGAGGATCAAGCTGGTTGAGGCAGTTAAGGTAGCTTAGCTCAACTGAGTTGAGCTAAGCTGAATCCCCGGGAGCTGGACTTGAGCTTCCTGAGCTGAGATGAGTTCTTATTCAGCTGGCTGGAGTTGAGTGGAGTTGGGTGTAGCTGGGTCTGAGCTGGGGTGAACTCCTGTCAACTCAGCTGAGCTAGCTAGAGCTCTCTGTGGACTAGTGGGAGCTGAGATGAGTTAGACTCAACTAAGTTGAGCTAGATCTGAGCTGACTTGAGCTAGGGTGAGCTAAGATGAACTCTCTTGAGCTACCATTTAGCTGAGATTAGCTGAATGGAGCTGGGATGAGCTAACCCTAGTTCAAGTGACCTAGGTTCCAACTGTGGTGAGCTGGATCAAGCTGAGTTCCAGCTAGTCTGAGCTTCTCCTTCACCATTTGCTTTCTTGAGTGCTAGGGTTTTAGGGATCTGTATATCTGTTCATCCCTAACACTCACAGAAACATATCAAAAAGACAATAAAAAAATGCAATGCATGCCTAACCTAATTTATGCCTAAATGCAGCCCAAAAACCCGTTTGCGGAGTAAAATCCTAAGAGCTAGGTTTGTTTTAATGCATAAGAATGATGATAAACTGGCGTTTATCACACCCCCATGCTTATCTTTTGCTAGTCTCGTAGCAAAACTTCAAACTTTTTGGAAAATAGAATTTTTGGGAAATCTAATTTTTTCGACTTTTGAGGAGAAAAAAGATTAAGAGACCTTGGTAGATCAAAACATAGGAGGTACGGGATTTGTTAAAGATAAACATCAGTATTTGTTTTTGGATCCAACCATTAGACAGAACGGGATCAATATATCCTCTAGAAAATTCACAAATTAACCCCTTGTTAATTCAGATGACTTGAAATTTTTGTTTTTAGGATTTTTTTGGCTCATGAATCTGATTCGCACCTTGCAAAATCCTTAAAAACCTTGTGTCTGTGCTTGTGAAAAGCCAACATTTATAAGGGCATGTTAATTTACTTATTATTACTCTTTTTTTTTCCTCCCCCATGCTTATTTTTAGCTTAGTCTTACAACAGATGTGTCGGGATCATCATTCCCATTACAATTCCTCGAGGGGGCTCTTGTGCCAGTACTTCGGGATAGCACTGTCCATGACACCACCCAGGAGCTCACAACCCCAAAACACGAGGCGGTGTAAAGGGGTGCTCCAAGCAAACTCAAGCTCTTGCTCCGACATTATAGGTAGAGCACTGTCTAAGACACTTGAGCTGCTAAAAATGCGCTTTAATGCTCCGTCTAAAGATATGAAATATAGATATGGAGTAGCGCCAAGGCAGTAACATGTTGACATCACATCCTCAAAGGAGGCATTTTCCTCCTTCTCGGCGGTGGGAACTCAAACCAATGTCTGCTTCAGACTTTTACTAAGTCTAAACAAGGGAGTTTTTCAAATTTTTAGTTGTTTTTTAAGTGTTGGCTTGTGATGAGAACCTCATCATGAGCCATAACTAGCTCATTTTGACCCAATACAAAGGATAAAAGCTCCTACATAACTCAAGGAAAGGCTTAACTCAGAGAATTCTGAGTTTAAGGAGAAAACAAGTCATAAGGGGTAAAAATGCAATTTTACCAGTATAATCTACATACAGGGTAATTCAGGGTCCAAACACAGGTCAAACAAACCGAATAAGAAGGAAAGTGGGATGATCTGATAAGGGCTACAGCAATTCCAAGGAACTAAATGATAATCTGTAACCCTAAAGCAAACCCACTTCAATTCACGAGGTTTGACGCAAAGTAAAAATAGAATAAACCCTCTAAAATTCATAGAAAAATAATCTCTAGGGTTTAGAACCTTCAATTTGGCCTTCAGAACCCATTTTGACCTACATTGAGAACCATGCCCAATTAATAACTTAATTTGGGTTTTTGCACAAATTGACCAGTCAAACAAGGTTTACTCTAGAAATAAAATTCACAATCAAATTCCTTAGGTCCTAATTAGTCATGTATAAAAACTTGAGCCTAAGAAGAAACCTTCTTGACCAACTTTGCACTTTGGTCCTCATATATTTACTTTTTGGCCCTCAACTTTTGAACCCTCACATTTCTGCCCCTAACTCTCCTTCGTTCTTTGCATTCAGGTCCCTGCTTCCAAAACCTGCCAGCACCATACTCCGGCGACCTTGCGCGGAGCATGGCGCCGCGCAGGGTGAGGGGGAGGGGCTGGCAAGTCAACCGGGGGTGCCCTGCGTCGTCAGCCGTCGCAGGAACACCCCCCTGGTCGCTGCAACCCACCATACCGGCCGTGCGAACGCACGGACGGTATGGGGTTCCATCTCCGGCGTCCTCCGGCGAGGGAGACACGTCGTCTCCCTCCGCCTTCCTCTCTGATTCGGCCTCTATAAATACCCCCGTCGCTCCGCCGTTCTGAGCAGCTCAGTCTTGACGGAGAAAGACCCCCACTTCCTCTCTTCCCACTCCGACAGGAAGCTCTCCAGCTCCGGCGGCCTCCCCTCTTCCTCCTCGTCGCTCTGCCGCACTACCAGCTGCAAGGTTGCCCTCCCTCGCTCTTCCCGCCCCACGCCGCACCCAGCTGGCGCCTCTCCGGCCCTCTCCTCGCCGCCGCCCCTTCCCCCGGGCATCTTCTTCTCCGGCGATAGTCGATACGACTGTCGCCCGCTCCGGCCCCTCCTCGTCCTACTAAGTAGGTAGAACTCCTCCTCTTTCTCCCCTCTTCCTTTTCCTCATTTTACATCTTTACTGTTACCCCGATCCGACCAATCGCCCTCACCTTCTCCATCTCCGGCCCCTGCTCCGGTGACCCGCTCCCATCACTCCAGCAACCCACACGGCTCGCCGACCACCGCAGAACCTCCGCCTCCTCACCCTGATCAACCTCCGCCCTTCCACTTCCCCCAAATCACCCTCTGCAACTCCACCGAACAAACCCATCTCCCGACCCACAGTCCGACCTAGGGCAGCTCTTAGGCTCCGCCCCGCCGCCTGCACACCCCCCGACCACCTTCGCCGTGCCACGGCGAAGGTCCTCCGCGTTTCTGATTAGGCCGAGAGGCCGTTTCTCTGTGGGCAGGTACCTGCGCTCGTCGCCGCCATTGTTGAAGCGAAGCAGCTTCGACCTGTTGTCCCAGGTGCGCCGCGCCCAGGTCACGCTCCCAGGCTGTGCGGGGGCATTTCGGCAAAGTGTTAGGCTGCAGTTGAGGCGAATCCCTCGCGCGAAGGCCTCGCGTAAAGCTGCGATTACCAGCTGCTTCCTCCGCGTAGGCGCGAAATTGGGGTGGGACATTTAGTCCCACCTCGAAAGGCTCTGAAGGAGCGCAGCGGTATAAAGCGAAAAAGTGCTGGAGGCTTGTTGCCTCAGCACACGGGGTGAGGTCCCCTTCACCCGCCCGGTTACCCGATCTCGTCCGTGCTCACGCCCCGCGGACCTAGCCCGACCCGACTTAGACTGACCTGCACTCCTCGCCCACCACGCACGCCGGTGGGCCTGGACCCGGGCGCGACCCGTACCCGGTAACCCGGCAACTCTGGGAGAGCTTTCCTAAGAGCAGATTCTATGAGAGAGAGACGCGGGGGAGGGTAGAGATAGGTTTTGCCCCCTCTCTGATCAAGCGGTGCAAGTTTGCAGGCACAGGTGAAGAAGAAGAACCAGAGAAGAAGGACGACGAAAGCTGAAGGAAGGAGCACCGAGCGGCACTGTAGCAGCGGCGGTTTAAGTCGTCTGATTGGAAAATCAGACGACATCCTGAAGGCAAAGAAGGAGAAGGAAGGCGAGGCAGAGGAGGAACACAGAGAGGCCAAGTGAAGACTCTGCAGAAGAAGAAGAGCACGAGAAGAAGATCTGAAGAAAGGAAAAGAAGAAAGAAAGAAAGAAGAAGAAGAAGAACAGGACCGCTCTGCAGAAGAAAGGAAAAGAAGAAAGAAAGAAGAAGAAGAAGAAGAACATCACCACTGCAGATAAAGAAGAAGAACAAAAGAAGAGAGCAGAAGATCTGAGAAGGAAGAAGAGGAGAAGCAAAGAGAAAAGAAGAAAAGCCAACAAATTCTCTCTCTCTCTCTTTCTTTATTTTTGTAAAAGAAACTTGTACCCCTAGAATACAACTTGCTCCCTAAGTTCGACCTCGGGAACTCTTTATTTCCGAGTAACAAATTGTATTAAACTGGTAATCACCTCTTTATACTATACTACGACGAAATAATAAAACTATAGAGGAAGGTCGCCACCAGTTTTTGGCGCCGTTGCCGGGGAGCAACGGCTATTCTAGAGGTAAACATTCCTGTTTCTTTTTAGTTTCTGATAATCTCCTCTCTTTTATGCAGCTACAGGAAATCAAGAAGACAAGCAACCGCACGACAACCACTCCGAGGACAGGTAAAATTTTTTTTTTTCCTCTCGCTATTAACCCCTAAACTCTAAAGAGGAAGAAAAGAAAAGAACAAGCAATATAGGGCTAACCTGTCTTCCATACTTAGTAACCATAAAGAGTTGCATGTTTTCAACTCATTACTCCTGCACACTATTAAGGGTATTTAAGGGCTAACACATTCTTGCTTGAGCCCTAATTACCCAACAAAGAATTAACTGGACCAAGTAGAGCCAACCTAGGATCCAACACTAGGGATTTAGAGACACACTCCTTAAGCAAGAATTGAGAAAACCAAATGAAGTGTGCCCAAGCCCTTGTCTGAAAATACCTATTCAAAGAAAACCAAAAACAATTGGCTCTCTAAACACTTGAACCCTAAAAGACAAGACCTAAAAGCTCTCAAAGAAAACAAGAGGTAAAGTTGACCCCTTGGGTCAACCAACCTTAAATTAGGTCACTCTTTGCACTTAAAAGACTAAAGTTCAAGTGAAACCTTAAGCACCCTGATCTTAAAATAAAAATTGGTACACTTAAGAGGTCAAGATCCCCATTCTGGTCTACCTGGAACCGCAGTGACAAGAGAGGTCGGGTGGGGGAAACCCTGTAACCCATGGGGATGCTCTACCGTGTAGGGGTCTTTGCGGGACTCTCCCTCTCTGGCTGCCCAGGTAATTCTCAGGTGGACGATCTTTCTGATCAAGGGGTCCATCTGCCCCGCACCTCTATAGTCACCCAACACATTTTTGGGTGTCTTGATTGGGTCCAGCACCTTCCAAACTCATCTCTTCCAACAGTGCATGTACGGAAGGAGGTTCTTAAGACCACCCTTAAGACCTCCTTTAGAAATTCACTCTCTTCAAGGCCAAGCCTCGACGCCCGTGTTTGTGCAGCAACACCCTCACATTATTCTCTCTTCTGATTCAGAACCAAGTTCTTCTTCTTCCCCCATCATGGCTCAGCCAGTTGAGGAAGAAAATAATCTGGAGCACCAGCTCCAGCGACTCAATGACCTCTTCCAAAACTTCGTGCACCCACCACAGCGTCCTACGATGCGGGACCACTACAATCCTGCTGCGGTGGCCATTGAGCCTCGAGCCAGAATCCCGACTGGAGGACCTGATTCCGAATTAAAGCCCAACATGATTCATGCTATACCTAAATTCCATGGGCTTAATTCTGAAGATCCCTTCCAGCACATCAAACAGCTAAAGCATCTGGCCCAAACTTTTGGGTCAGATGCACAAAATCGGGATATTCTTCTCATGAAGATGTTCTCCTTTTCTCTTATGGACAAGGCCGCCCATTGGTATCAAACTCAGACCCGGCCGATCAACACTTGGGAAGAACTTCAATCCGAGTTTTTGAAAAAGTTTTTTCCCGTTGGTCGTACCAACGCCTTGCGCCATCAGATTACACACTTCACTCAACAATCAGGAGAACCTCTCCATGAGGCATGGGATCGTTTTCAGGATCTCATGAGAAAGTTCCCCCATCACGGAGTTCCTAAATGGGAACAAGTCCAATCTTTTTACCAGGGACTCCGTGAGGACATCCGCCTTTTCGTCAATGCAACTTGCGGAGGAAACATCATGGGTCAACATGAAGACACCGTATGGGAGATTCTCGAAAACATGTGCGAGAACTCCATCAACAATGACTCCATGGGACTATTCGACAGGACGAATACCTGCGCAGCGACGAATCTTAAGGGAGCACATGAGACGCAGGGCCTGTCCGCATCAGTCGACCTGGAATTGATGGCCAGTCGATTGGACAAGGTCTCAATCATTGAGAAGAAGGTGGATGAGCTGACTCAGCACTTGCAGCGAGCCACCTCCGTGCGTAACTCCTTTGCACAACCTCCTTCCACACAGGAGACTGTGCAAAACATCCTCCACCGATCTTCCCCTAGGATGGATCCATATCCATCCCCATCTGATTCTCGGATCGGAGGATCATCCGATCCTTTCTACACCAGCCCGGGGAACTCCATTCCCCCTTTCCCTGATTCTCAGGAGGTTCCTCAGACCTACGAGGACCTCAACACCATCCAGAATGACCCATTCTCCAACACTTACAACCCTGGATGGCGAAACCATCCCAAATTTCAGTGGGCGGGAAATTCCCAAACCCAAAGACCACCTTTACAGTCCCGCCCACAGCCCTCTCGTCATTACCAGCCGCCTCAGCCTCGGCCCAACCCTACTTATCCATCAGGGCCAAATCTGGATCAAATGTCCCTAATCCTTCAGACTCTGGCTGACATTCAAAGAACGAATGCGGCTATTCAAAAACAGCACAAGGACGAACTTACAGAGGTTAAAACTCAACTGGCCCAGTTGGCAAATTCTCGCCAGCCAGGCACACTCCCTTCCCAACCTCTTCCTAACCCGAATAACGTGCCGACCCAGAAGCGCGTTATGAATCCAAATTTAGGCCACGCACAATGGATTTATCAGGCCCCTACTGCTCCATCTCCAGACGAGATGGAAGCTTCAACTTCTTATGTGGGATTTCAGCAGCAGCCACCCCTCTTACCAAACCCAAACCAAAATCAGGCCGGATTAAATTCTGTAACAACACGTAGTGGTAAAACAACTCAAGACCCGCATTATCCAAACCACTCCAAGCCTGATAACCATGACCCTAGGATAGTTATCCAAGATACCACTATTCCGGATCCACAACCTGGACCTATCCTAGAAGAACCAACCAAGATCCCGTTTCCCGAGGCCTTGACCAAGGGAAAGAAGACCACCAAACCCGTGGCCCCTGAGGAGGACCTGGTCAAGCTCTTTGAGTAGGTCCACATAAACATCCCCTTGACGGATGCAATCCGCCACGTACCAGCTTACGCACGATTTCTAAAGAATATATGTACACCCCAGCGTAAGCCGCGAACCAAGGGAGGGAGCCCAATTGTTCTGTCAGAGCAAGCCAGCTCTGTAATCCTCAGTAGACTCCCACCCAAGGCAAAAGATCCTGGTACTCCCCTGATTTCTTGCAAGATAGGTGGTACCCAATTTGATAGAGCATTGTTAGACTTGGGTGCATCCATAAACCTGATACCCACATCCTTACTTGACCATCTAGAAGAATCTGAGCTAAAACCAACCGAGGTAACACTACAATTAGCAAATCGATCTATAAAGTCACCAAAAGGGATTCTCGAGGATGTTATCGTAAGAGTGCGGGATTTCTATTTCCCAGTGGACTTTATAGTCTTAGATATGGACGCACCTGAGAACCCTAGGGATACACCAATCATTCTAGGGAGACCTTTCTTGGCTACTGCTAGAGCCAACATCAGCTGTGAGGAGGGCCAAATAGAGCTTAAGTTTGGAGATCAAACACTGAAAATTGATATATTTAAGGCCCAACAAGGAATTAATTGCGGTGTCATCGAACAAATTTGTGACATCAGGACTTTGGTTGATGAATCACACTTCCAGAATGACTCGATTATGCCTCATCAACCACAGAAGGATCTTGACCCGCAAACAGAGGAGTCGAATCCAGATATGAACAACCCAGTAACTCCCACCCTTGAACCTCACACTGCTGCTGATAACCCCATCCTCGAACTGAAACCCCTTCTTGCTCACTTGAAATACATCTTTTTGGGTTCTAATCAGACCCTTCCTGTGATTATCAATTCCAACCTCAGTCCTGAACAGGAATCCCGTCTGATTGTTGTCCTCCGGCAACATCGCAGAGCCATCGGGTGGACTCTCGATGATTTGACTGGAATAAGTCCCTCTTATTGTACTCATCATATCTATTCAGAAGAGGGCACACGACCTTCTCGTGAAATGCAGAGACGCTTAAACCCCAATCTGCAGGAGGTCGTGAAAAAGGAGATCATCAAGTGGTTAGATGCCGGAATCATCTACCCGATCTCCGATAGTCGTTGGGTGAGCCCAATTCAGGTCGTGCCCAAGAAGGCAGGACTCACCACTATAACGACTGAGACCGGAGAAATCATTCCTACCCGATTAGCCAACTCGTGGAGAGTCTGTATAGATTACCACCGACTCAATTCCTCCACGAAGAAGGACCATTTCCCACTACCCTTCATTGATCAAATTCTCGAAAAACTTGCGGGAAATAGGTTCTTCTGCTTTCTTGACGGGTACTCCGGTTATAACCAGGTGGCAATCCATCCTGAGGACCAAGAAAAGTCCACGTTCACCTGCCCCTTCGGAACATACGCTTTCCGAAGGATGCCTTTCGGTCTTTGCAATGCGCTCGCTACTTTTTAGCGATGCATGCTTGCCATATTCTCAGATATGGTAGGTGATTATCTGGAAGTCCTCATGGATGACTTTTCAGTTTTCGGAGCATCATTCGACGATTGCCTCCAACACTTGGTCCAGATACTCAGGCGGTGCATCGATGTGAATTTGGTTCTTTCCTGGGAAAAGGGCCATTTCATGGTGCCTGAGGGAATTGTCCTGGGACACTCAATTTCGGAAAAAGGTATCCAAGTGGATCGAGCTAAGATTGATCTGATTTCTCACCTTCCTATGCCTAGCTCGATCAGGGACATCCGTTCCTTTTTAGGGCATGTCGATTTTTATCGATGATTTATCCCTGATTTTTCAAAAATCGCGCGCCCCCTGACCACTCTTCTCTCCAAGGATGTTCCTTTCGAAATTTCCAAGGAATGCACTCAAGCATTTGAAATCCTGCGTGACCGAGTCACCCAAGCCCCGATCCTACAGTCCCCTGATTGGTCTCAACCCTTTGAGATCATGTGCGATGCATCTGACTTCGCTGTAGGAGCGATTTTGGGGCAGAAAATTGACGGGAAACCTGTGGTCATTTACTACGCCAGCAAAACACTCGATGAGGCTCAGCGTAACTATACGGTTACTGAGAAAGAGCTGCTAGCTGTAGTATTTGCCCTAGAAAAATTCAGATCGTACCTTCTGGGTTCCCGTGTCATCATATACTCGGATCACACAGCTGTGAGGCATCTCCTTGCAAAGAAGGACGCGAAACCTCGATTAATCCGATGGATCTTGCTGTTGCAAGAATTTGACCTTGAGATTCGCGACAAAGCGGGAAAGCAAAATGTGGTAGCTGATCACTTGTCCCGTCTTCCTTCTGAAATAATTGACCCTTCCGGACCCATCACTGAGCATTTTCCCGATGAGCACCTGCTGACTATTGGTACTAGCCTTCCATGGTTTGCTAATGTAGTAAATTACTTGGCATCTCATCAGATCCCGTCCGATTGGCCGAAGGCCAAGAAGGATAAATTACGCTCCGATGCCAAGTATTACATTTGGGAAGACCCGTACCTCTTCCGCATAGGTGCCGATCAGATCATCCAGAGATGTGTCCCGAAGAGGAATTCAACAATATCCTCTTTTTCTGCCATGACCAGGCATGCGGTGGCCATTTCGCCGGGCATAAAATCGCATCAAAAGTCCTCCAGTGCGGCTTTTACTGGCCCACACTGTTCAAAGACACGTACAGTCACTGCAAGGCATGCAGTCGTTGCCAGACTTTGGGCAACATGAGCCATCGCGGCATGATGCCTATGCAACCGATTCTAGTATGCGAAATCTTTGATGTTTCGGGGATTGATTTTATGGGCCCCTTTCCTGTTTCGGATGGTTTCGAATACATTCTGTTGGCTGTGGACTACGTGTCCAAATGGATCGAAGCCATACCGACCCGAACCTGTGATCACAAAATCGTTCTCAAATTCATTCATCAAAACATTTTCTCAAGGTTCGGGATTCCTCGTGCAATAATCTCTGATGGGGGGACCCATTTCACAAATGCTCAGTTTAGGTCACTGATGACCAAATACGGGGTGTCTCACCGAATCTCTACTCCTTACCACCCCCAAACTAATGGTCTAGCTGAGCTGTCTAATCGGGAGATCAAGAAAATCCTGCAAGTCACTGTTCGACCTGACAGGAAGGACTGGTCGTCCCGACTTCCGGAAGCATTGTGGGCCTATAGGACCGCCCATAAGACCCAATTGGGCATGTCTCCCTTTAGACTGGTGTACGGAAAGGCATGCCACCTTCCCGTAGAACTGGAGCATAAAGCCTATTGGGCAGTACGGAACTGTAATCTAGATCTTTCCAAGGCTGGGACCCACAGAAAACTCCAAATCAGCGAGATCGATGAATTACGCCTAGACGCGTACGAGAACTCGCAAATCTACAAGGAGCGGGTTAAAGCCTTCCACGACAAACACATCTCGAGAAAGATCTTTCATCCTGGTCAAAAGGTCCTACTCTTTGATGCCCGACTAAAACTCTTCCCAGGAAAACTGAGATCCAAGTGGGTCGGACCATATTTGGTCCGACAGGTTTTTGGAAATGGAGCAATCGAAATCAGTCCACTCAGCCACGATTCTGAACCTTTCATCATGAACGGTCAGAGACTCAAGTCGTTCATTGATGTAACTTCTACTGATTTGGCTGAAGCATCTTATATCCTCCATTCCCCTTGAGCTTATTGCGCCCAGCCGATGGCGTAAAACTCAGCGCTTAACGGGAGGCAGCCCGTCATTCTCTTTGAAAACTTGAAACTTGTTCTGACACCTTTTTGCACTTGAATTTCACACTTTAGGACAGCCAACTTCACCTCAGGTGCTTGCATCTGAGATTAGAAATCGTCCGCAACAGTCACCCTGACCCATTCACTCATCAAAACAGTTGTCCTAATGTATGAACTTAGTTGAATAAAACCCCTAGGTTACAATGAGGACATTGCAAATCTTAGGCATGGGGGGGTATGAAAGTGCAAAACTTGTAAGAAAAGGTTTCAAACAAAAAAAATTCACATATGCCAAAAACACCATAAAAATTAAAAATTTTCGAAAAAGAATAAGAGGAAAAGAGGAGAAGGAAATTTTGTGAAGGAGAAGGAGAAAAGAAACAAAATGAAAAAGGAGCACAAAATTATGAGAAAAGGTGATAGTCATTAGTAAGGAACTAAGGAATTAACCTAAGTTCTAGACCTCATTCAAGAAAATAACTGAAAAGTGAATAATGAGATTAGTAAGAACACAAACCTTAGGCATTCTTGAATAGACTCTTAGTACCCATTAAGATCTAGACATTCCTCAAGAGGTTGAGGAAAATGAAAAGCTGAAATATTAGGTCTAAGGCTTAGGGAGTATTTGGCCTCATTAACTAATTTTTGGTTTACGGGACTCAGTAACCTAAGCACCCTAACCTCACACACAGCCTGGTTCAGTAAGCGTAAAAATCAAAATCACGCAGAAGCGTCGCAAAATTCTGAAAAGAACACCTAGAATAGGAGCGGCCGATCAACACAAGTTGATTTAGACGAGTTCCCAGCGCGGAGAGGTGGGAAATCCCCTCGAAGATGCGTAACAAAATATCATCTCCTCGGTGCTTGTCTCTTAGGATATTCACATATCCTACTGGGGGCATGTAAGCACTCTGCTGGTTCAGATTCCATGGATGGCATTATCTCGAAGTGTCAATTGCCAGGGTCTAGATTCGGCCACGGAACACCATGGATCGGATTATCTCGAAATCTCAATAGCCAGGGTTCCGGGGGTTGCCATGGGCGGTGCTATCTCGAAGCATCGATCGCCAGGAACCCTTGAGGATTGATGATGGGAGCAAGGAATCTGATACAGACCGTGTTGAAAAGCCAATCCTAGGCTAGAACTAAAAAGAAAAAGAGAGAGAAAACTCTCCAAACAGAAAAACTTTCTATCTCTCTCTTATAAAACGCACTGCGAACTGAGCCAGGGCTAAAATCATTTCAAGCACGGGTGCTTTAACCACAAAGTCCAATAAACCTTAGGTTAGTTCTTGTGGGCCTTAAAAACCTTTGCTAAAGACTGAGGCTAAGGCTAGACAGATTTGGATCTTGATTGGTACTAGAGTACCTTTTAGGCCTATGGTCAGCATTCTAACCTAATCTAAGCTCAAATAAAAAAGCACTTATCTGAAGCTATTAAGAACTTCATGGTCTAGAACAAGGGTTGAAACCTTAAGTTTTTGCTAAGGGACTAGCAAAAGCTAGGCATGGGGGTATGATGAGAACCTCATCATGAGCCATAACTAGCTCATTTTGACCCAATACAAAGGATAAAAGCTCCTACATAACTCAAGGAAAGGCTTAACTCAGAGAATTCTGAGTTTAAGGAGAAAATAAGTCATAAGGGGTAAAAATGCAATTTTACCAGTATAATCTGCATACAGGGTAATTCAGGGTCCAAACACAGGTCAAACAAACCGAATAAGAAGGAAAGTGGATGATCTGATAAGGGCTACAACAATTCCAAGGAACTAAATGATAATCAGTAACCCTAAAGCAAACCCACTTCAATTCACGAGGTTCGAGGCAAAGTAAAAATAGAATAAACCCTCTAAAATTCATAGAAAAATAATCTCTAGGGTTTAGAACCTTCAATTTGGCCTTCAGAACCCATTTTGACCTACATTGAGAACCATGCCCAATTAATAACTTAATTTGGGTTTTTTCATAAATTGACCGGTCAAACAAGGTTTAATCTAGAAATAAAATTCACCATCAAATTCCTTAGGTCCTAATTAGTCATGTATAAAAACTTGAGCCTAAGAAGAAACCTTCTTGACCAACTTTACACTTTGGTCCTCATATATTTACTTTTTGGCCCTCAACTTTTGAACCCTCACATTTCTGCCCCTAACTCTCCTTCGTTCTTTGCATTCAGGTCCGTCCTGCCAAAACCTGCCAGCACCATACTCCGGCGACCTTGCGCGGAGCATGGCGCCGCGCAGGGTGAGGGGGAGGGGCTGGCAAGTCAACCGGGGGTGCCCTGCGTCGTCAGCCGTCACAGGAACACCCCCCTGGTTGCTGCAACCCACCATACTGGCCGTGCGAACGCACGGACGGTATGGGTTTCCATCTCCGGCGTCCTCCGGCGAGGGAGACACGTCGTCTCCCTCCGCCTTCCTCTCTGATTCGGCCTCTATAAATACCCCCGTCGCTCCGCCGTTCTGAGGAGCTCGGTCCTGACGGAGAAAGACCCCCACTCCTCTCTTCCCACTCCGACAGGAAGCTCTCCAGCTCCGGCGGCCTCCCCTCTTCCTCCTCGTCGCTCTGCCGCACTACCAGCTGCAGGGTTGCCCTCCCTCGCTCTTCCCGCACCACGCCGCACCCAGCTGGCACCTCTCCGGCCCTCTCCTCGCCGCCGCCCCTTCCCCCGGGCATCTTCTTCTCCGGCGACAGTCGATACGACTGTCGCCCGCTCCGGCCCCTCCTCGTCCTGCTAAGTAGGTAGAACTCCTCTTTCTTCCCTCTTCCTTTTCCTCATTTTACATCTTTACTGTTACCCCGATCCGACCAATCGCCCTCACCTTCTCCATCTCCGGCCCCTACTCCGGCGACCCGCTCCCATCACTCCAGCAACCCACACGGCTCGCCGACCACCACAGAACCTCCGCCCTTCCACTTCCCCCAAATCACCCTCTGCAACTCCACCGAACAAACCCATCTCCCGACCCACAGTCCGACCTAGGGCAGCTCTTAGGCTCCGCCCCGCCGCCTGCACACCCCCCGACCACCTTCGCCGTGCCACGGCGAAGGTCCTCCGCGTTTCTGATTGGGCCGAGAGGCCGTTTCTCTGTGGGCAGGTACCTGCGCTCGTCGCCGCCATTGTTGAAGCGAAGCAGCTTCGACCTGCTGTCCTAGGTGCGCCGCTCCCAGGTCACGCTCCCAGGCTGTGCGGGGGCATTTCGGCAAAGCATTAGGCTGCAGTTGAGGTGAATCCCTCGCTCGAAGGCCTCGCGTAAAGCTGCGATTACCAGCTGCTTCCTCCGCGCAGGCGCGGAATTAGGGTGGGACATTTAGTCCCACCTCGGAAGGCTCTGAAGGAGCGCAGCGGTATAAAGCGAAAAAGTGCTGGAGGCTTGTTGCCTCAGCACGCGGGGTGAGGTCCCCTTCACCCGCCCGGTTACCCGGTCTCGTCCGCGCTCACGCCCCGCGGACCTGGCCCGACCCGACTTAGACTAACCTGTACTCCTCGCCCACCACGCACGCCGGTGGGCCTGGACCCAGGCGCGACCCGTACCTGGTAACCCGGCAGCTCTGGGAGAGCTTTCCTAAGAACAGATTCTGTGAGAGAGAGACGTGGGGGAGGGTAGAGATAGGTTTTGCCCCCTCTCTGATCAAGCGGTGCAAGTTTGCAGGCACAGGTGAAGAAGAAGAACCAGAGAAGAAGGACGACGAAAGCTGAAGGAAGGAGCACCGAGCGGCACTGTAGCAGTGGCGGTTTAAGTCGTCTGATTGGAAAATCGGACGACGTCCTGAAGGCAAAGAAGGAGAAGGAAGGCGAGGCAGAGGAGGAACACAGAGAGGCCAAGTGAAGACTCTGCAGAAGAAGAAGAGCACGAGAAGAAGATCTGAAGAAAGGAAAAGAAGAAAGAAAGAAGAAGAAGAAGAACAGGACCGCTCTGCAGAAGAAAGGAAAAGAAGAAAGAAAGAAGAAGAAGAAGAACATCACCACTGCAGATAAAGAAGAAGAACAAAAGAAGAGAGCAGAAGATCTGAGAAGGAAGAAGAGGAGAAGCAAAGAGAAAAGAAGAAAAGCCAACAAATTCTCTCTCTCTCTCTTTCTTTATTTTTGTAAAAGAAACTTGTACCCCTAGAATACAACTTGCTCCCTGAGTTCGACCTCGGGAACTCTTTATTTCCGAGTAACAAATTGTATTAAACTGGTAATCACCTCTCTATACTATACTACGACGAAATAATAAAACTATAGAGGAAGGTCACCACCAGCTTCTGTGTGAAAATTGACACAAGAAGTTTCTCAAGACATGCAAGTTTTTGAATCAGAAACTAAGTCAAATACTTTCCGTATTACAAACTAGGATCAAGTCACCTGAACTATCATAAGTTCAGGTGGAATTTTAGAGAAGGATATCTGATCTAGTCTAAAAATAGACCCTGGAATTCTAATGATCAGATCCATATCCTCATCCTTAGTTTGTTAAAGATTAAATCCCATTGTACCAAAAGTGAATTTTTCGACCTTAGTCCTGATTTCAAAATTTTTCCTCAAAAAGTTTTCAACATTTTTATTTCTTTGGGTATGCAAGTAGGAAATAAATTAAAGAAAAATGCATGTTTTTAGGTTTTGAAAATCCTAAATCTATCGTCAAATTTAAAAACACCCCCATGCTTAAGATATTCCATGTCCTCATGCATTAGGAGGGAAAAGGGATCACCTTAGTGAAGAACGGTCGGGTTTAGAATGAACAAAACCTGGAAAAAGAAGAAAAAAGGAAAGCAAGAAAAAATGATGGGTTACCTCTCATCCAGTGCTATCTTTTACGCCATTCAGCTGGGCGTGAAGGTATGCACGGAAGACGTAAAATCATGTAAATAATTGGACACTTGGATGCCCGCAAAAAAGGTGTCTTCTTCTAGATCCCTAGAAAATTGATTAGAAGCAACATTGGGATCAAAGTTGAATGGAAAATGATAAGTGTAGCCCGAGTCTGGCCATGGTTTTAAATCAAGTTGGATGCCAAACTCGGGCGGGGTTGGTGGCAGGTCCGTAAGAAAGGAGTTGGGGAAGGGATGGTGAGGATTGGGTGAAGTTAGTGTGGAAAAATTAGGTGCGTGAATAGTGGGTGGGTTAGGGTTCTTAGGGGGTGCATCAGGAATAAATTTGGGGTCAAGACAAGTCTCTAGATTACGGATTTTGCCGACCACTGATTCTGAATCAGAGTCTGCAAAAAAATTATGGTCGGTAAGGGTATCTATTAACATTGTCTCCTCCACATATTGGAAATTTCAATATCTGAGTCCTCAAAAAGTTATCATCATGGAATCTCCTGGAGGATTTGAAAATAGCTAAAGTGCGAGTTTGGCCTGCACAAGTGATATCCATTTTGCCTGTGTGGCAATTGATATTTGCCTTTGCAGTGGCCAAAAAAGGGCGTCCAAGGATTATTGAGGAGTCCAGTAATGATTCAAGTACCTCAATGTCAAGAACCAAAAAGTCAATAGGGAAGACACAATTCTGGACCTTGACCAAAACATCCTCGACAATCCCACAAGGTTTGATTGTAGATCGGTCGGCTAATTGTAGGGTAACCTCGACGGGTTTTAATTCACCGATCTGAAATTCCTCGAATATACTAGTGGGAATAATATTAACTGAGGCACCAAGATCAAGGAGGGCACGATTAAAGGTAGTGTCATCAATAATTACAGAAATTAAAGGTGCCCCCGGATCTTTCATCTTAGGAGGCAGCTTACTCTGTATGACAGAGCTTACTATCTTTGAAAGATGCACCTGTCCTAGATTTTTGGCCTGCCTTTTAGGAGTACAAATCTCCTTCAAAAATTTGGCATAGGCAGGTATATATTTGATGGCATCTAGGATAGGAATATTGATATGAACTTGCCCAAATAGATCCATGAGTTCTTCTGTAGTGGGCTCAAATTTCTTTTTTTTGTTGGTGGTGAGGTGGAGAGCTTGTAGGAAAGGGATAGGAATCTTGTCTTGAGATTTTTGTATTTCTTTTTCTTCTTGATGGGGAGGTGGGGAGTCAATTTGCACAGGTATTTCAGTAGGTTTGTGTGAAGGCACAGGAGCAGTGGTGGTTTTCCCACTCCTCAAAGTAACTGCATGTGCAGTCGGATTATTATTTGGAGGAGGTGGGGGGGCCTGTGATTGCAGAAACCTGGGAGGCTGCTAAGGTGGTGGATTAGGAGGAGGCTGATTTGGATAGTGTGGAGTCCTGCCCATATAATGGTTCCCTTAGTGATTAGGGTTCGGCATGGGTTGGGACGGAAGATGTCCTGCAGGTCTTTGCGTGGGAGTAACCCCAATCTGATTGTTCAGATTTGTGATGGTGCGGGTTACTTCCGTAATTTTTGTTTGCATTTCCTGCAGGGTTCGCATCATTTGGGCATTGATGTCTTGTTGAGATGGCCCAGGATGGAAGATTGGATTCGACCCATACCCATTAAAATGATATGGTTGGGGAGAAACCTGATTATTCCAAGAGTAGTTTGAGTAATTTTTCCAATTGGAAGAATTTTTAAAGGGCTCCTGGATGGCAGAAATATTTTGAGTGGGGTTAAGATCTGGATAGTTGTAATTCCCCAGTGAATCATGGGCAACCTCAGAATAATTAGCAGTAGTGTTGAGATTGTGCAAATTTTCTCTTCGTGGAAAGTTAGGCTGGGTTAGATGTGGGTGTGGAGCTTGGGTTGATGTGGCCAATCTTTCCTCAATTTTCTTTTGATTAATATGCATCTGGTCGAGTTTTTGAGTGATCAATTGAAGATCGCCTTGGGTGACAGGGATAGATTGAGTGCCTATTTCATGAACACCAAACTACGGGTTTTGGGTTCTGCAAAATGTGTTCATGGAAGCTTGATTAAATGAGTTTTCACTCATTTCTTCAAAAGGTCGTAGGCACTTTCAGCATCTTTATTTAAGAAGTTGCCGCCACACGAGGTGTCGACAAAATGTCAAATTTGATCTTCTAATCCATGATAGAAGATTTGCATGAGCTACCATAAAGGAATCTCGTGGTGTGGGTAACTTCTTAAGAGATCTTGTAATCTTTCCCAAGAATCATGGAATGTCTCACCACATTTTTGGTGAAAGGTCGTAATAGATCTTCGCAGGAAATTGGTACAACCTATGGGAAAGAATTTCTTGAGGAAGGCGCTCTTGAGCTGAGGCCAAGTTGTGATGGGTTGGCCAATGGTCCTGAACCAATAAGCGGCCTTATCTTTAAGAGATAATGGAAAAAGCCGCATCAGCCATATGTCTTCTTGCACATTTCGGGAATGGGTTGTCTGTGCAAGAAGAGTTAGCACTTCAAGGTGGCTAAAAGGATCTTCCCTAGGAAGGCCATGAAAGTGTTTAATTAGGTTCAGGACTGCAGGCTTGATCTCAAAGTCCCCCTCTGGTATGACCACCCATGGTCGTTCCTCATAATAAGACGGATCATAGAAATCTTTTAGAGGAATAACAGGCTACTGACGGGGTGGTGAGTGTGGCCTTGGATTGGCTAGGTTTTGAATGTTCCTAGTCAATGTTTGTTGATTGAAATTTAATTTATTAATCTACTCAGCCATCAATTTTAAAAGATCAGGCAGGGGGTCTTGATGTTATGTTTGAGGCAACTCAAGATTAGGGAGCTCCAAGTGTGGGAAGTTAAAGGTGGGTGGGTTTTGGGTGGAAGGGTTAGAATTAGGGTTAGTGGTGGGGTTAGAGGTAAGGTTAGAGGTGGAAGTGGAAGGGTCAGTGGACCTATTTTGTTGAGTTTCCATTTTTTTAGAAGGAGAAGAAGACAGAAAAAGTGGTCTTTTTGCGTGGGAGGCGAAATCAAAAGGTCCTTCCAAGTGCGAATTTTGAGACCGTTGCCCGTGCATAAAATGGAAGAACGGGAGGGGAGGAGAAGAGAAAGAGATGAGAGAAAGTGTGCAAATCAAACAAACAAAGCTAGACCTAACTTAAGTGTGACTCCCTAAAAATAAACCTAAGACTTGGTCTACGTTGGAAATAAGTAATCAATAGTGAATACCCGTTCTGTCAAATAATCTAGCCAAGTTGCTTAAGGGGAGGTTTGGGCCCAAACGTTTCCCAGGGAAAACCCTAGGTGCTTGTACAAACCCGCGCCTGGTCGTTTGACACTGCCCCTCAACCTGAACACCAGATATAGATGACAAAATTGGTACTAACTAAAGAAAACTTAAGACCTAACTAGCAAGCCTAAGTTGATAAAGCCTTAGGGGTCAAGTTGCTACAAATTTTAATTAGGTCTAGGATGCTATAATGCACACAAAATGTGGAGGGCGTTTATTGGGTTGTTGCCCTGTTATTTCGATTTTTTTGTGTGTGTGTAGGAATTGGAGAGTGGCTCCAATGAAAATCAAATTGTCACACAATTTTTTTTTATTTTTGTCTTTTAGGATTTGATTTAATTAAATGTGTTTTAGGGTTTTTCTTTTTAAATTTTCAAACAAGTTTGAAACTCCACAATCAAAGGAAAGACAAGTTGTATTGGTGATGGTTAATTTCCTTTAACGTGAGTCTCTAAAAAGAAAGAAAGAAACCCTAAGCCAATTATCCCTAAGATAGAAAATTACTACCAATGAATTAATTTTAGGCTTTCTGTATTAAGTAGTGGTCCAAAAAAGTCAAACAATACCACTACTTTGAATAAAATCAAACAAGGATTCCAAAAAATATTTTTGTAAGATTTTAAGAATTTGTTTGATAATTATTTTGAATTTTTAATTGTACTGATATTAAAGTCCAGAAATGATACCTGTGGGTATTTTTGACTTTTCAGTATTACCACCGACTTCAGAAAATTTTTATGATTTTATATAATTTTTAAAATTTCACAAGGATTCCAGCAAGCTAAATTTCACAAAAATTGGATGAGTATAAAAATTTTAAAAATTCACAGATAGTAGCAAAACAAGAAGATTAGAGGGTGTGACCCCTCTATAGTCCATGAATTTTTAAAAATTAAATACAAATCCAATTGATCTGAAATTTGGACTAGATGTTCCTAATTTAATTGGGAATCACTGTATGGAATTTTATGATTTTAAAAGGCCTGTGGTGTTAGGAATCGATTTTTCAAGTCTGGATAGAAATGTGGACCCGAAAAATAGAACACCAATACTTGCAATGGAGTGGTGTTAAAGAAGCATTTAAGCAAACAATGGATTTTAAAATGCACCACTCCACTTAGTTAAGTTGTTTATGGTCCTGAAAGCCAAGTTTAATATTTTTTTGGTAGTCTTTTAGCCTAAATGTGACAAGAAAGGGGAACCAACCCAAATTTCACGGGAAGAAAAGGATCTTTGAGCTCTCGCTTCCAGATTCCCGCTTTCTTCTTGCAATAGTTCCTGCACACACAAAAGAAAAGAAAGAGAAGGGGATGAGATCCACTTCAAGCAATAGAAAATTGACTAATGCAAATCCGTGCCTCCCAAGCAATGGTGCCAAAAAGTGATAGCGAAAATACGAGGTTTGTTAATTAGGTAATTTAGTGTCATTGCAACGCGTAAATCCGCTTTCGCTTTTAAATTTATATTCCTAGATAGGGGAGTATCTAGGTTTGTCCAAGGAGGCAAAATGTTTGCAAAAATGATTCTCTTGCTTGGAATATAAATCTCAACTTTATTTTTGGTCTTTTTCAATATATCATTTTTATGTTTTTGAAATTAAGGCAACATACAAAATTGTGGCGGGAAAGTGACTTACACTTCAATTCAAAAGACTACTTCTAAAGTGGCAAGTAGAGCCTCTCCCTAAGCTCACTCTAGGCAAGTGGAGACCTAGAATAATTAGGGAGAGGGAGTGAAGAATGCTAAAAATAAAGCAATTAGAAATGCAACTAAAGAAATTGCAAAGAAGGCAACTAGATTAATAAAAAAGTGTTTTACAAAAAGCCTAGTAGATGAATGCTTCTACTACTAGAAAAATTGCAATAATAAAAGCAAACACAAATCCTCTAGATAGATGGTGAAGAAGAGGGCTTCTTGCTCCAAGCTTGGTAGCTCCCAAGCTTGAAAAGAGTCCTCCAACTCCTTCCTTGCTATGCTCCGCCAAGGTGATGTCCTCCAAGGCAAGCCCTAAGGGGGCATGCCCTAAGCTTCTCTCCAAGGGTGGACGTCCACCCTAGGTCCTTCTCCTTTTCCTAGCCACCCTCCTTGAAGTAGAAAAGTCCTCCTCCTTGGAGTGGCCCAAGTTGAAGAGCGTGGGAAGAAGAAGGCACCAAAAGGGCTGGTGATGTGCCCCTTTAATCTTCTTCTCTACTCCTTCTCCTTAGCCGTGGGTGTAGGTGGTATAGGTAGAAAAATACACTAATGGAGGATGAATAAAATGTGGGAAGTTTGGTGGGTATATATAGTGTAGGAAGGGGGGCATAGGTGTCTCTTGGAATGGATGGCTAGGATAGGATGTGGGGGGTAGTTGGGGATCCTAGGGCTAAGAATAAGTGGTGCCACCTAAGGGGTGCTAAGGGGGGTAGTTAAGGCTTTGGTGCCCTTTAGAATTGGCGCCAAAATGGGCCTTCTAGAAGGCCATTAGGTGGCACCACCTTAGGGTTCTAGAAGGGGGGTATGTGGATGGCTAGGATGGGTTATGTGGGTTGGTGCAGGGTGGATGAAGGGGCTGAAAGTTGGTGCCAAAAGGGAGGTGGTTAGGGTTAGTTTTGGTGCCAACTTTTGGTGTCTTTTGGTGGTTAGTTGAGGGTGAATGGTGGTGAAGAGGTGGCGCCAAAATGAGTAGGATAGCTAGCTTAGGTAGGGCTTAAGTTGGTGGAGCTAGCTAGGGTTGAATTGAAGGTGGTGGATGGCCAAGGAGCTGGTTGCTAGCTAAGCTAAGCTAAGCTAGCTTAGCTAGCTATGGAGTAGCGGAGGAGGTATTGGAGCTAGGGTTTGAAGAGAGGAGCTGAGGAGAAGAAGTCTGGAGCTGGAACTAGAGCTGGCAACTGCTGAAGAGGCAGGCATGGAGCTACTCTAGCTGGTTTAGGTTGCTAGTTCTTTGCTAGCTGCTAACCCAAGCTAAGTGAATTGGCTTCTACCATAATGAGCTAAGGTGAGCTGGGTCCGGTGCTCCCGGGGAGGATCAAGCTGGTTGAGGCAGTTAAGGTAGCTTAGCTCAACTGAGTTGAGCTAAGCTGAATCCTCGGGAGCTAGACTTGAGCTTCCTGAGTTGAGATGAGTTCTTATTCAGCTGGCTGGAGTTGAGTGGAGCTGGGTGTAGCTGGGTCTGAGCTGGGGTGAACTCCTGTCAACTCAGCTGAGCTAGCTAGAGCTCCGTGTGGACTAGTGGGAGTTGAGATGAGTTAGACTCAGCTAAGTTAAGCTGGATCTGAGCTGACTTGAGCTAGGGTGAGCTAAGATGAACTCTCTTGAGCTGCCATTTAGCTAAGATTAGCTAAATGGAGCTGGGATGAGCTAACCCTCGTTCAAGTGAGCTAGGTTCCAGCTGTGGTGAGCTGGATCAAGTTGAGTTCCAACTAGTCTGAGCTTCTCCTTCACCATTTGCTTTCTTGAGTGCTAGGGTTTTAGGGATCTCTATATCTGTTCATCCCTAACACTCACAAAAACATATCAAAAAGATAATAAAAAAATGCAATGCATGCCTAACCTAATTTATGCCTAAATGCAGCCCAAAACCCCGTTTGCAGAGTAAAAACCTAAGAGCTAGGTTTGTTTTAATGCATAAGAATGATGATAAACTGGCATTTATCAGCCTCCAGGCAGGGAGGGCTCATGCTCGGAAGTGTCAGAGTGCAGTGGGGGCGATGGAGGACCAACCCCTCCCTCACATCCAGCACTGCGTCGGTCTTGTGGTCCCACAGAGGACTCCCCCTCCACGTCCCCAGGGAGAGGCGCCCGTGGAGGCGGGTGGAGCTCCTCTCGTACTATATCTCGTATCAACTATGCGAGGTCCTGGGCTTGAACACCCAGGAAAAGTGGCTAGTCCATTGACGCTTCGGGCCCAACACGTCCGCCCCTCCAACCTCGTCCACGATCGCATCTGCAACCCACCTCAAGGACTCCACGTCAAGGAATCTCCTGCGAGGAGACGTAGAAATAGAATAAAAAGAAGTCAACTCTAACGAACTTCAGAAACAAGGAAACTCAGAACAGATGTCAAATGGTACGTTGTGGTGGTTACTCTAGTTACATGCACGTGAATTGGTTATTCTCAAGCTAGTTGATTCATTCTCGGGACGACCTTGCTCTGATACCATCTTGTTACGACCCGGTTCCCAAATCCCTACAGGGCACGAGACCGACCCGACTCGACTGATCCCAAGACCCAGTTATCCAACAAGAAATAACCAAAAAGCAGGAAAATAAACCACATTCACAATGTTATGCAACTAACAGTAAAAAAAGTACAAGCAGCAAGAAAAGAAAAGCTGCTAACAGTACATGTTACCACCACAACAGTAAAACGGAAATAAGGTACAGAAAATGTAAAGGTACAAGAGTCTGAAACTCACTACAACAGAAAGTACTACAGAAAACTACTACTACTGGGCTCTACTGGGCCCAGCACCCTCTGCAGCCGGAGACTTGGGCTGCTCAACACCTAGACCTAAAAAGGGTTATGAGTAACAAGGCCAGTGAATGCTGAGTAGAGTGGCAACCAACTAGCTAAAGTAGTAAAAGTGGATAGGTAGCTGTTATTTCAATTACTTTATTTTACAAGTTATTTCTTTTCACCCATTGGTTTATTTATCAGATCACTTTCTTGATCTCGAATGTTCCTCATGGGAACGATCTTGATTGCAGTCTTTTCCGAAGAGTAGAAGTCGCACGTGGTGCTCTCTTGTCCAGGAGAGTCCCCCATGGTGGTCCTACACCCAGTCAACCACCCCAAGGTCACGGACAGACGTAACAGTGACTACGGCATGCACGATAAATGCACGGGTAGCTACCCCACACTGGCACGCGGTCAGTCGTTTACGTTAACAGGTGCACCCAAGTACAGCATGGAACAGTATAGGGCCTAGCCCTCTCAGTAGCAGGGGTCTAACCCCTAAGAACCAAACAGGGGTCTCGCCCCTCCACAGTCCGCGCACCCTTGTCCGACTACCCTGGTTTGCCCAATGGGCCTAACAAGTCGATGTAGGGTGGCTAGCTGAACCCCGGGCCCCATAGGGTGGCTAGCTCTCTCCCTACACTAGTAGCTCTCCCCGGTACAGTGTACGCGAGGGCCAAAAGTTGGTGTAGAGTGGCCAATCCTAACCCTGGGTCCCAACCCAAGGGCGGCTAGCTCCACTCTACACTAAACAGAGGACAGTCGCTCTCCTTGGTACCACGTACTCAAGGGCCAGCATACTTCCCCACTCACACCTCCAGATCCATTCCATTTATTTCTAGGAGCTCTACTCCTAATTCCTCGTAGGGTTCATGCTCATATTTCTCAGGCCATTCCATACCAAGTTTTCTTATTCACATTTCCATTCTCAGGTTATACACATGCAGCTCGTATTTCTATCATTCACATTTCCATTCTCAGGTTATACACATGTAGCTCGTGTTTCCATCATTTAACGTAAACAACAGGTAATTCATATTTCACAGGAAACTCTTGTTCATTAATAGGTAGTTGTTATCATTTCTATTTATTCATTCAAGACTGCAAATCAAACACACATAAAGACATTTCAAGTAACTTCTCATCCTAGGATTCATGCCATATCTTAGGTTCTAGTTATTCAATCCACATATGCATTCAGGTTTATAATTAAATTAGGGAAAGCCACTCTACCAAACAAACTAGGAGTATTGGGGGCTCGAACGGCAAGCTCACGTGCCTCAGCAAGCCCCGAACCCGCAACGGAATGAAGTCCTATAACAAGGAACAATCACAATGGAACATTCAGAATAGTATAAAAGACCTTCTAACAAGTAGAGGAATTCTCAAGGAAAACACCGATAACTTGCTTGCGTAAAACGGACCCTAAACGGGTCAAAAATAGGGCTACAGACCTAAATCAAATGTCTGGCACAAGGTCCAGGCATCTTAAAAGTAAACAAAAATGTACCTTAGGTTCTACGTCAACCTCAGATGTCCAGGACCTCCTCTGGATCATCTGGACCTAGTTCCAGATGGCCAACCTCCTTTCCGGACGTCTGGGAGTGCTTTCAGTCGTCTGGCAAGCTATCCAAATGTCTGAAATGCGTGGGACGACGTGTCCCATGCCTTCCCAAAGCAATCCTTGCACGCGACAGCAAATCTCCTGTAATTAGCCATGCAAAGTGTAGCTACGGAGCGGCCTACATGGCCGTATCTGTTAAGACCCATTCTGTCCTGAGCCTGTTAAGACGTCTGGTCGGACGTCTAGACTATCGGTCAAATGTCTGATAAGGCGTCTAGACACCTTCCCAGACGTCTGGAAATCAAAAATTTTAAGTACGAGCTCGCATCTGCGTGTGGGCTACGCGTAGACAGTACTCACTTTTTCCTCCTTCTCTCTCCTTTTTCCCCTCCAGCGAACCCTAACCCTTACCCTTATAAAACCCCCCTTCCTCCTCTCTCGTTCTCCCCACACCAGCCACTTTCCTCTCTTCTTCTCCACTCCAGCGAGAGAGCTAGAGCGAGCGAGAGAGCACGAGAGCGGTGACGAGGAGCGGCGTGAGGAGAGGAGGAGGAGTTGTGCTCACGAGCTCGTGTGGGAGCTCACCGAAGAGTGCACGGCCGAAGCGACGCGTGCGCGAAGAGGAGGAGTGCGTCGAGGGAGTCCTCCCCGACACTGCTGTAGCCAGAGCTGCAGGCAATGGGGCGAGGCGCGACCACGCGCAGTGAGAGCGAGCGGGAGCAGGTTCTGCTTCTAGGTTTTTCCCAGAATCAGACGTCTGGAGTGACGTCTAGACAACGGAGCAGACATCTGGAGGCGGTTCCAGACATATAAGGAGAGATCTTCGCGAAGGTACGTCCTCTTTGCGGATACGGCCATGCAGGCCATTCCACAGGTACCCTTTTGCATGCCTATTTTGAGAAGATTTGGTTTTCGCATGTAGGATTTGCTTCGGGAAGGCGTGGGACACACCCTCCCACGCATTTTAGATGTCTGGGCGGCTTACCAAACGGCTGGAAGCACTTCCAAACATCTGGAGAGGAGGTTGAACGTCTAGAGCTGGGTCCAGATGATCCAGAAGAGTTCCTAGACGTCTGAGGATGATGCAGAGCTTGAGGTACATTTCTGAACACTTTTAAGACGTTTGGAAGTTGTTCCATACGTCTGATTTGAGTCAGCAGCCCTGTTTCTGACCCATTTAGGGTCCGTTTGAGGTCCGTTTTATGCAAATAAGATACTGATTTTTTCCTTGTGAGTTCCTCTACTTGTTAGAAGGTGATGTAAACACATTTACACTACTTAAAATGTCTATTTATGCATGTTCTTAAGCATAGGATTGCATTTCACGATATAAATATTGCATAACATGCACCATCTTGCATTTAGAGTAGTTTGAATAAAATGGAGGTTAATTATCTCCTTTTATGTGCTTGGACAGGGAAAACATTTTTTCGGGACCTCGGATCAAAGATCCAACCGTATGGATGTGATCAGGGAGACGATTGGAGTTCAACGACTCCAAGATCGCCCTAATCAGGCATCCGTAGCATCAGATAGTGACTCGGGAAATCTAGAAGATCAAGGGCCAGGATGGTGTAAATCTGCACTTCAGATGACAAATCTAACCGCACGGATGAATTCGGATCGACGATCGCAGCCCAACGACACAAAAATCGAGTCAATCCGACATCCGTGGCACCATCTACAACTTCCAGAAGATGGACGGCCAAGATGGCACCACGTGGCGCCATCTCAGCCGCCCAAACGGCCGCTTGCATCTTGTGAAGGCCCCGCGCCCGATCGCTCTCCGCCGTTGGATGTTAATCCAACGGCTGTGGTCGCTCACGCTTAAAAGCGTCCGCTCGACCATCCGCGCCCCATAGCGCAGTGGTCGAGCGCGCTTTCACGAGCGCCGGGCGCGGGTTCGAGCTGTAGCGAGGGGCTAGAAGGCGCGGGCAATTGAGGTGCGTGGAGCGTCAGATGGAGATCGAACGGCCGCGCGCGCCCGATTGCGTTCACGCGCGATTGAACGCGCGGCGTGGATGCGCGATCGACACGCCAGGTGGGCGCACAACAAGCCGGCAGAGACGCATCCTAAGTCGTCCGATCTCGCGATCGAACAGTTGAGAATCGACGAACGTGTGCAAGCCGTTGAGCGCGCGAGCAGGCGAGGAGGCGCGCGCGAGCCACCCACGATGCCCACGAAGGAGGCTTTAGTGAAGGATTTATCCGTCACTAAAGACCCCTCATTTATTATTTTGAACTTGTAATGTCCATTTTGCCCCCACTCCTTGCAACTATAAAAGGAGACCCCCTCCATACGAAATTTTCATCCCTTCTTTCTCCTCTCTACCCCTCCAAAGCTCAAGAGAAGCATGTCCCACACCCGAGATGCTTCTCATGAGATAAAGTCCAATTATCGTTCCCCTTCGAAAGTGGATCCTGCGACGACGACGGCGTGCTGCTCCATTTCCGTTCTTCTGCTTCGTCCTCCTTCGTCCTGCTTCGTTCTCCTTCGTCCAGGCGTTGTCCCGTCCGACTCGTCCTCCAAGCAATCGCCGAGGAGGATAACTTCTCTCTCCCATTCTTATTTACCGCTTTTCTAGTGTAGAATTTTCCTGCTTTATAGTGTAATTGATTTTCCGCTTTCTAGTGTAACTTTTATTTAGTTTGATTATATAAACAATTGGAATATTGAATGCATGTTTTCTCTCTCTCTCTCTCTTTCTTTTAGTCTGATAGCTCCATTGTAATTATATCGCCTTGCTTATCAAAAAAATCCTAAAAAAATATAATTGTGAATATAGATCAACGTAGCCTCCCTGTGTTCGACCCGGAATTCCTTTCGGTATAAATTTTATTTGTTGAACATGAATTCTTCGCTTTCGAACTACAACGACAGGTTTTCCAAAACCAAACACGTTAGCGTAGTGATTCGGAAACGTTCAACATTTTGGCGCCGTTGCCGGGGTGGCGACGATTTTCGATCTTTCCTTCGCATTTCTTGCACTTTATTTGTTTTCTAACTAGCTTTCTCTTGTGTCTATTGTTTTGCAGAGACCTCCATCAAGGAATCAACAAGCGGTAGACTGGAGTAAAGTGCAGTTGAAGACAACTGTAAGTGCTCCCCCATTCTTTCCCCCTCCATAGATTCCATTCGCCACATTAAATCCAAATCCCAATTAACCTAGGTGTTTGCATAAATCCTAGGAATAGTTTGGTTGTTTGGATTTTCACTCACATTCATTCCACCCTTAGTCATAAAAAAAATAATAAAAAGATAATCTTGTGGGGTAATTTTCAACAAACACACAACACACACCCACATTCAAGGCACTTGATCAACTTGATTTGTTTTCTACTCAACCGGGTTCTGATATGTGGAACCGGTACACACAAAGCAACATATAACAGAGTAGAAATTATTCTAGGTTAACCATTTTTGAGTGCTTAACTTAGTGGTGCATTTGTGGCCAATTGTTTGAGTTGTTTGGGCCGCACCACTTTATTTAAAACCAACTCATCAAGTAGCTCCTCCTTAGGGTTTTCAATCTAGGTATATTCCAGGCACTCCACTTTCTTTTTGATTTTAAAGGAAAACAATCTTCACCTGTGTTTTACAACTTGGTTTGCCTAGAAACTTGATTGCAATTCACCTAATTTGAAACCCTAAAAGCTACTTAAGAAAGATTTGAACATTAAAATTCACGCATTATCAATAATCTTGCTTGAAAACCCTGGTTCTGCACGCACTTACACAAATCTCAATTAATCATTAAGGGAACAACCCATTGTAAGGGCCCATCACATTCCATAAGCACCACAATCCCAGGCCTTAATAAAATTGAGTAGACGTTGGCCTTAAGGTTTGATTCGCTCTTCAGGGCCTAGTTTGAGATTATTTTTGATTAACATACTTATACTGATTAATCTGATGTCTAGCTAGGGGAGTAGCGTCAAACGACCGCGGCTGGGGGGTACACTAGGAACCGGAGGCGAAAGCCAAAGGAAGAACCTTCTCCCCAGTCCCTCCTTCTAACCGGTTGGATTAAACAGACGCAAGTAGAGTAAATCATTTACAGTCTTAAGGTCGGTTTTGGGAGTCAGTAGATCCTTAGGCTACCCCATTTAAGGACAGCCTTGTTTTGTTGTGCTGCAGGGTCCCTATCCCCAGTCCTTCCGACCTTCTCCTAGTTTATGCTGGGAAGATGGTCATTGAATCCCCGATTGGAAGGACCGTTAGAACATTCTAGGAGGCGCAAGTTAGATTTTGGTCAATTTGATCCCATGGCCGAACAACAGCCTCCTCTGCTTGAAAATCCACAGGAAGAATTTCGAAGGCAGCTGGAACAAATGCAGAGAATGTAGGAATGGTCCCAGAGAATGCAGGGCACTTAGCCCTTGAAGGATTTTTATGATCCTTCAAATTACGGGGAACTTCCCGACGTCCAGATTCCAGCCGGTGACGTAGAAATCAAGCCCCAAGTGTTAAGCCTGATTAAACATTATCATGGGCTTGGCTCCGAAGATCCGTTTCAGCACTTGGAAGATTTGACCACTTTGGTCCAGACCACCAAGGCTCGAAACGTTAAAGAGGAGCAAATGATCATGAGGCTCTTCCCCCACTCTCTTAGGGATAAAGCCGCACATTGGTATAGGACAATAGGAAGACCAATTACAACTTGGAATGAGTTGAAATCGGCCTTTCTGAAGAAATTCTTCCCAGTCGGTCGTACCAATGCTTTGAGACGGGCAATCACTACCTTTACCCAACAGCCAGGGGAGCAGTTTCATGTGGCCTGGGAGCGATTCTAGGACTTATTGCGGAGGTGTCCACACCACGAGGTGCCGAAATGGCAACTCGTGCAGATCTTCTATCATGGGTTGAATGAGCAACTCAGAAACCATGTGGATGCTTCTTGCGGAGGCAATTTCCTCAATAAAGATGCAAATAGTGCACATGATTTATTTAAGGAAATGAGTGAGAATTCAATTAATCATGCCTCCATGGATACTTTTAACCGGTCCCAGCTGTTGGTGCTAGAGCACCACGATCATTTGTTTTGATGATAACAAAACATGTGTTATTTAACATTTGCAATTTGAGTCCTAGATTTCAGGTCAATTGCAAATGTGGACGTGTTTAGACGGAATTCGAGCTCGCATCCAGGACGGATTGGAGGAGCCTGACGGAAAACAAAGGAGGTTCACGTGGAGCGACAGATTGAAGATGGAAGGAAATGAAGAATAGGATAGATTTCCTTCTTTTGTACTTGTATTTTTCGTTTCTTTAGTTGCTCTTTATTTCCTTAGATATTTCTGTTAAAGAGCCTCAAAGAACCCTAACAGTAGTCCTAGGAACACCGGCACAACCCTAGGATACTTAGGTTTTCTGTAGAATACTTAGAAAACCAATATAGGGTTCAAACAGCACTTCCAGACATCTAATTCCCAAATCAGACGTCTGATAAAGTATTTTAAGACGTCTGACTGTTGTTTCAGACGTCTGATAACTGTTAGGCTGGACATAGTTAGTTCTGTCTGATGAAATCAGACGTCCATACCTTAGACCAGACGTCTTAGGAGACGTCTGATGACTTTGCCAGACATCCAACTAGTGGACCGTTGGCTGGCTTAGCAAACACTCAAGAATATGACCGTTAGAGCCTTATCAGATGTCCTTAGGCCTTTCCAGACGTCTGATAAATGACCGTTTTGCCTCGGCTGACCCAAAATCTCTTCTCAGAGATTTTCTAGCCGTTGCAACGTTTGGAAATCAATTCCCACAGTAAAAGTAGGTTTCCAGACGTCCAGACATAGTGCCAGACGTCCTGTATGTCGTCTGATGGACTTCCGTAAAAACTCTATTTAGATCTGATCCAAGTCAGGGAGAGACCCGCCCAAAATCAGACGTCTGACCTTGGAATCAGACGTCCTAAAGTGAACTTCCAGACGTCTGATGCTAGAATTATCGTCTGATAAGCCTGTCAGAACAATGATTGTTCCTGATTTCGGGCTGATTCACTTGGGCTTTGTACCCAACGGCTATGGAAGCTTTTCTAAGCCTTCCAAAGCCTTCCTAAGGCCTCTATAAATAGAGGGGAACCTTTGCAACACAATATACACTTAGAAAACACAAGAGACACACTTGGATACACTTAGCTACACACTTCCACACTCTTTTGTGTCCAGAAAAGATCTTGCTCTCTAAGCTCAAGCTCCATCATCTTGAGAGCATCAAACCGTTGCGCACCCGCTCTCCCGCCGTAGTTCACGAGAGCGAAGTTGCGCTGTCGCGTGGCTCACGCATCCGCGTCATCGTCGACGCACTCCTTGCAAAGGGGAGTTTCCTAAATCCTATAGAAGCTTAGGTTTATTACTTTGTTGGCTCTATAGGTTTGTTGTTTATTTTATCTTTGTCTTTTGGTTGGGTATTCGCTTTGCGAATTCCCGTCTCCTTCGTGGGACAAAATCCTTCTCGTGGAGAGAAGGGGTTGAGGAACGCTACCCTCGTACTTGTAGCATAGTTGTACTGAGGTTGAATCACCCTCGTTTTAAAGTGATTCGGTTAGTGGATTTGATCAACTAGGTTGATCGAAAAATCCTAACTCGAGAGGGTTAGGTGGTGGTTTTCACCCGGTTTGGGTTTCCACCTAAAAAACACTTTGTGTACCTTGTGCGATTGTCTTTCTGTGTGATTGTTTATTGCTTTATATTATTTCCGCAATTATTACGTCACCCCTCCTGGTAGGGAAGAACCTTCAATTGGTATCAGAGCAGGTTCTTGCAAGATCGGAGTACACCCGGCAAGAAGATCATGGAGGGAAGCATAGCCGCAATCGGAATCTCCGAAGGGCAGTCCATCGTCCGACCACCCTATTTCGACGGGAGGGACTTCGGATATTGGAAGTTGAGGATGAAGACGTGGCTCCAAGCCACTGAATTCGAGATATGGGGATGTTACGAAACCCCATACGAGATCCCGAAGCGACCCCAAGGAGGCTACTCGTAGCTGCAGATTCGAGAGCTTTCACTCAACGCAAAAGCAATGAATGCCCTGTATTGCGCGTTGAGTCCGAAAGAGTTCGAGAAAATCCAAGAGTGCACTACCGCCCACGAGATATGGAGGAAGTTAGAAGACACTCGTGAAGAGATGAGCTTAGAGGAAGAAGAAGAAGAAAAAGAAGAAGAAACCGCTTGCTTTGGTTTCATGGCCAGAGGAAGCGACAGCGAAAGCGGAAGCGACTCAGACAACGAGGTAAGTTACGACATACAAGAAGCTTTTAATGAACTTTTTGAAGTTAGTAAAGCACTTAAGATAGAAAATAAAAGCATGAAAAAGAATCTTAGTTTTCTTAGAAATGAAAATGATAGGTTAGAAATAAAACTTAAGGATATAGAAGCTAGTCCTAAAAATGATAACCTATTATTAGAAAATCATAACCTCATCAATGACAATAATAAATTGATTGAGGAAAATGATAGTCTAAAGTTGGAAATCTATGATTTAAAGACTAAGATGCAAACTATAGAAAAAGAAATTGCATGTCTTAGGGAAAATTCTAACAAATTAATCAACAAAGTAGACAAGTTTTATAGCCCTAAGGTTGAGATAGGATCTCCATCAAGGAGACCCGCTAACAAATCCGGATCCAAGCCCACTTGGATACCGAAAAAGGAATTAGAATCTTGTTTTGTAGGGTTCAGGGATAATTACAACATAAAGGACTGGACCTATAAGCTCAAGGCTGGTCAACTCAAGTTGGGAGAACCAAGGAGTAGACCAAGGAGGAGAACAAGACAACCAACGAGACAGCGAACAAACGAGAGACCCGCCGCACGTCGACCACCAGATTGGAGACCAGCGCCAATGCCCGGGCCTCCAAGCTACGGATGGGAGCCCCATCCGATGTGGCATCCACCACCACCATTCGGGCCATTTTATTGGCCATGGTAGGTGAGGTAAAACCCTTTACCCTATCTTTTTATCAGTAGCATTTAGATAGGGGGAGTTAAAAAAATTTATGAGCTAATTGTCAATTTTTAAGGGGGAGAAATAAGGTAGCTAAATTTCCTTTAGTAAGGGGGAGAAAAATAATAGCTATCTTGTTGTTACAAAAAGAGGAGAATATTACCTTTGTTAAAATAAATTCATAGAAGAGCATGTTTTAAGGGGGAGTTATAGGAAATTTAAAATCAAACCTTTTTGATAATGTCAAAAAGGGGGAGGATTTTTTGTATTATTATTTACGATTTTGTCATCATCAAAAAGGGGGAGATTGTTGGTGCTAGAGCACCACGATCATTTGTTTTGATGATAACAAAACACATGTTATTTAACATTTGCAATTTGAGTCCTAGATTTCAGGTCAATTGCAAATGTGGACGTGTTTAGACGGAGTTCGAGCTCGCATCCAGGATGGATTGGAGGAGCTTGACGGAAAACAGAGGAGGTTCGCGTGGAGCAACAGATTGAAGATGGAAGGAAATGAAGAATAGGATAGATTTCCTTCTTTTGTACTTGTTGTATTTTTCGTTTCTTTTGTTGCTCTTTATTTCCTTAGATATTTCTATTAAAGAGCCTCAAAGAACCCTAACAGTAGTCCTAGGAACACCGGCACAACCCTAGGATACTTAGGTTTTCTGTAGAATACTTAGAAAACCAATATAGGGTTCAAACAGCACTTCCAGACGTCTAATTCCCAAATCAGACGTCTGATAAAGTATTTTAAGACGTCTGACTGTTGTTTCAGACATCTAATAACTGTTAGGCTAGACATAGTTAGTTCTGTCTGATGAAATCAGACGTCCATACCTTAGACCAGACGTCTTAGGAGACGTCTGATGACTTTGCCAGACGTCCAACTAGTGGACCGTTGGCTGGCTTAGCAAACACTCAAGAATATGACCGTTAGAGCCTTATCAGACGTCCTTAGGCCTTTCCAGACGTCTGATAAATGACCGTTTTGCCTTGGCTGACCCAAAATCTCTTCTTAGAGATTTTCTAGCCGTTGCAACGTTTGGAAATCAATTCCCACAGTAAAAGTAGGTTTCCAGACGTCCAGACATAGTGCCAGACGTCCTGTATGTCGTCTGATGGACTTGCGTAAAAACTGTTTAGATCTAATCCAAGTCAGGGAGAGACCCGCCCAAAATCAAATGTCTGACCTTGGAATCAGACGTCTTAAAGTGAACTTCCAGACGTCTGATGCTAGAATTAGACGTCTGATAAGCCTGTCAGAACAATGATTGTTCCTGATTTCGGGCTGATTCACTTGGGCTTTGTACCCAACGGCTATGGAAGCTTTTCTAATCCTTCCAAAGCCTTCCTAAGGCCTCTATAAATAGAGGGGAACCTTTGCAACACAATATACACTTAGAAAACACAAGAGACACACTTGGATACACTTAGCTACACACTTCCACACTCTTTTGTGTCCAGAAAAGATCTTGCTCTCTAAGCTCAAGCTCCATCATCTTGAGAGCATCAAACCGTTGCGCACCCGCTCTCCCGCCGTAGTTCACGAGAGCGAAGTTGCGCTGTCGCGTGGCTCACGCATCCGCGTCATCGTCGACGCACTCCTTACAAAGGGGAGTTTCCTAAATCCTATAGAAGCTTAGGTTTATTACTTTGTTGGCTCTATAGGTTTGTTGTTTATTTTATCTTTGTCTTTTGGTTGGGTATTCGCTTTGCGAATTCCCGTCTCCTTCGTGGGACAAAATCCTTCTCGTGGAGAGAAGGGGTTGAGGAACGCTACCCTCGTACTTGTAGCATAGTTGTACTGAGGTTGAATCACCCTCGTTTTAAAGTGATTCGGTTAGTGGATTTGATCAACTAGGTTGATCGGAAAATCCTAACTCGAGAGGGTTAGGTGGTGGTTTTCACCCGGTTTGGGTTTCCACCTAAAAAACACTTTGTGTACCTTGTGCGATTGTCTTTCTGTGTGATTGTTTATTGCTTTATATTATTTCCGCAATTATTACGTCACCCCTCCTGGTAGGGAAGAACCTTCACCAGCAACCCAGATCAAATGTCAATGAAGTCCATGACTCTCATTCATTTGATATGGAATTGATTTGTAATAAACTTGATAAGGTGGACTTGGTTGCTAAAAGAATGGAAGAGTGGATGGCTGGAAATTCTATGAACAACTCTCAATCCACTCAATCCCAAAATTCGGGATTCCATTCCTCACGAGCTCCTTCTGGATGGGAGTTCGTGAATCAACTCGATGCGACTCAACCTATGAGTCAGCATTTCTCGGAACCCCATGGGTTCCCAACTGGGGCCTTTGATCCCAGTTTTTCTGATCCTTCCCTTTCTTTCTCTCCATCCTCACCCTATGAGGATGTTTGTGCTGTACAAGAGAATGTTAGATCCAACCCCTACTCGAATGCCTATAATCCAGGTTGGAGAAACCACCCTAACTTCTCTTGGAAAAATCCGGGGCAACAGACCCAATTCCGACCCGGCAACTATGCTCCTCAACGACCAATGGGTCAGGGTCAAGTATTTACTCAGTTGCCTCCGAATCAGGTCAATCAGCCAGCTTGGAATGCCCGTCAACCCGCAGGGCAGGCTAATTTGAACCGTCAAATGGTAGAGATGCAAGGATCTATGCTCCAGCTCATGCAGCAAATGAAAAACTCGCTGGACAACTTGCAATCTGGGCTCATTGCTAACTCTCGTCAACCCGGATCTCTACCATCCCAACCCGTATCCAACCCGCAAAACATTATAAATTCGGGCAATCAAGCCCAAGGGTACGGAAATCAGAGGGACCCACATGCACATGCTCAGGTGGTTGAGCAGGGTTCCTCGTCTTCTTCTTCTGCTAATCAACAATTCATGGTCAATCAAGCCCCTCCAATCTTTCCTAACCCTCCCCAAGACCCAAATCTTACGCTTCTGCAAATTTTGTCACTTTGAGGAGTGGTAAGAAGACTCAGTATCCACAACCACACTATTCTGATCTTTTGAATCCTAAAGAATCTGAGGAAAGAGAGGAGAATTCTAGAGGAGAAATCAAGGCTCAGGAACCTGATTCCAAAGATCTGACTCATGTTCCTTTTCCTGAAGCCTTAGCCAATGCAAAGAAGAAGAAGTCTGTTGATAGCAATGAGGAGCTTCTGAATTTATTTAAGAATGTTGAGATCAATATTCCGCTCCTTGATGCTATCAAGCACATACCGGCTTACGCAAAATTTTTAAAGGAATTATGTACACAAAAGCGTAAGTCGAGAGAATCTGTTCCGAGGAAGGTGGTACTCTCCGAGCAGGCTAGCTCTGTTATCCTGCACTACCTCCCTCAGAAAAAGAGAGATCCTGGTGCTCCTTTGATTTCTTGCGTTATCGGAGATTACACATTTGATAGAGCACTTTTGGATCTCTGTGCATCCATCAACCTAATTCCGACTTCTCTTTATGAGAAGTTTGGGTTAGGTGAACTTCGGCCAACTTCAGTAACGCTACAGTTAGAAAACCATTTGGTCACAAACCTGTGAGGCATTATTGAAGATGTTATAGTTAAGGTCAAGGATTTCTATTTTCCTGTAGATTTCCTTGTCCTTGACATGGATGTACCAGATAATCTGAGGAACACGCCCATCATTCTGGGGCGTCCGTTCCTGGCTACCGCAAAGGCCAACATTAATTGTGAAAGTGGTAGCATAGAAATCGCCTTTGGGGATCAACGAATGAAATTGGATATTTTTAAGGCGATCAACAAATTTGAGGATTGTGGATTTATTGAGGAACTTGATGAGGATAATTTTAATATTGAAACTTGTTTGACAGTTTCTTCAATTGAAAGTTCCTCTTTGGTTGATGAATTTGACCCGCAACCCTCTGACCTGACATCTTCGGAAGAGGTTACTGATTTTGTTCACTCAAAACCTCTTCCTCTTGTTGAATCTTCAGCATCTACCCTACCATCAATCATTACCCCACCCCAGCTTGAATTGAAACCATTGCCTGAGAATTTAAAATATCAATTTTTAGGACCGCAGAATACGCTCCCTGTGATTATTAGTGCTAAATTGACAAAGGAGCAATAGATTAAATTGATTAAGGTCCTAAAGGAACATAAGGAGGCAATTGGTTGGACCATTCATGACCTCAAGGGGATCGAGCCATCTTACTTTAATCATAGAATATTTTTGGAAGATGGATCCCGCCCTTCTCGCCAGATGCAGAGGAGATTGAATCCAAATATGCGAGAAGTGGTCAAAAAGGAAATCATCAAGTGGCTCGATGCAGGAATTATTTATCCAATCTCTGACAGTCCCTGGGTAAGTCCCGTTCAGATTGTTCCAAAGAAAGTCGAGATTACTGTTGTGACTAATGAGAGAGGTGAATCTGTCACAACTCGTTCAGCTTCCTCTTGGAGAGTTTGTATTGATTACAGGAAGCTGAACACAGCAACTAAAAAGGATCATTTTCCCCTGCCTTTCATTGATCAAATCTTGGAAAAATTAGCTGGGCAGAAGTACTTCTGTTTTCTTGATGGCTACTCGGGATACAACCAAGTTCCTATCCATCCCGAGGATCAGGAAAAAACTACTTTCACCTATCCCTACGGAACCTTTGCTTTTCGTAGGATGCCTTTTGGGTTATGCAATGCACCTGCGACTTTTCAAAGGTGTATGCTAGCCATATTTTCCGACATGGTGGGAGAGTTTATGGAAGTCTTCATGGATGATTTCTCTATTTTCGGAGAATCATTTGACTCTTGTTTGGCTAATTTGGAAATGATTCTTAAGCGATGTATCAAGACACGACTGGTCCTTAGCTGGGAAAAGAGTCATTTCATGACCCAAGAAGGCATCATTTTGGGTCATGTAATCTCTGAACGGGGAATTGAAGTAGACAAAGCTAAGGTTGATGCTATCGTTAAACTTCCTCTTCCCACATCTGTTAAACAAATCAGATCATTTCTTGGCCATGTGGGATTTTATCGAAGATTCATCAAGGATTTCTCGAAGGTTGCTCATCCTTTGAGCAATCTTCTTGCCAAAGAAACGCCGTTTGTTTTTAACGAATCATGCCGAAAGGCATTTGATTTTCTGAAAACGGCAGTCACCTATGCTCCAATTTTGCAACCACCAATTTGGACGACCCCTTTTGAGATCATGACCGACGCTTCTGATTACGCGATCGGGGTTGTCCTGGGTCAGAAAATTGATCGAAAGCCCTCTATCATTTACTACACTAGTAAAACTCTGGATGAAGCCCAGAGGAATTACACTGTTACTAAGAAGGAATTACTAGCTATAGTATTTGCTTTGGAAAAATTCAGGGCTTATCTCTTAGGGTCTCATGTTATCGTTTATACCGACCACTTGGCCTCGAGACATCTCTTGGCTAAAAAGGATGCTAAACCCCAGCTTATTTGTTGGATTCTTCTTCTTCAAGAATTTAATCTTGAAATCAAGGATAAAGTCGAGGTGCAAAATGTGGTAGCAGATCATTTGTCGAGACTCCTAGGTGATTCTTCTTGTCTGGACATTCCGATTGCTGACACTTTTCCGGACGAAACCATTCTTACAGTTTTAAGTGTCCACACCCCATGGTTTGCTGACATTGTTAATTATTTGGCCGTTGGTCAAATCCCCCAGGATTGGACCAAGCAACAACGAGATAGACTCAAATCTGAGGCCAAATACTACTTTTGGGAGGACCTTGAACTGTATCGCATCGACTCTGATCAGATTATTCGCCGATGCATACCGGAGAATGAATTCAACAGTATACTCGAGTTTTGCTATGCATCTGGGTGTGGTGGACATTTCTCCGGGAGAAAGACGGCTGCAAAAATCTTGCAATCTAACTTCTATTGGCCGTCTTTATTCTAGGATGCCCAGGACTTCTCAAGGTCATGTTCTCGATGTCAGTCACTCGGGAACATAACTAAGAGAGACATGATGCCCCTAAACCCTATTCTTCCTATAGAAATTTTCGATGTTTGGGGCATCGATTTCATAGGACCCTTTATCCTTTCATTTGGACATCAGTACATTCTTGTTGCTGTTGATTATGTGTCCAAATGGATTAAGGCAATTCCCACCCGAACCAATGACCACAAGGTGGTCATCAATTTTGTCAAAAAAAATATCTTCAGTAGGTTCGGGATTCCGAGGGCTATCATCAGTGATGGTGGCACTCATTTTACTAATGCCCAATTTCAGAATTTATTGGCCAAATACGGGGTTAATCATCGAATTTCCACACCTTACCATCCCCAAACGAATGGACAAGCCGAGATCTCCAATCGAGAGATCAAGAACATTATGCAAAAAACAGTTAGGCCTAATCGCAAGGATTGGACTCAAAAGCTTGAGGATGCTCTTTGGGCCTACCGTACGGCGTATAAAATGCCCATCGGCATGTCTCCATTCCGTTTGGTGTATGGAAAGGTGTGCCATCTACCCGTAGAGATTGAACACAGGGCATTCTAGGCAATCAAACAATGCAATTTAGATCTGAATCTAGCTGGAAAGACCAGGAAACTCCAACTATCTGAGTTGGAGGAGCTTAGAAATGATGCTTATGAGAATGCCAAGATCTACAAGGCTCGGACCAAAGCTCTACATGATCAATTGATTTCCCGCAAGAGCTTTGAGCCAAACCAGAAGGTCTGGTTATTTGATTCTAAACTTAAGCTCTTTCCTGGTAAACTTAGATCTAAATGGAATGGCCCATTCATAATTGATCAGATTTTTCCTAATGGTGCCATTCAGATTTCTGACCCAAAGACGGGTAACACCTTTAAAGTCAACGGTCAACGTTTGAAGCCTGTTGTTGACCGTAATCTTCCAGAACCCGTCTCAGACTCTGTTGCTCTAGCCATTCTGTGACTTCTTTGGCTGGACTTCGCCTAGCTGACGGCATTAAACTCAGCAGTTGTACATATGACACAAGGCTGATACGAGCTTCATATCCAGGTGACATCTTTCATATTCTACCCTTTCTTTCATGTCTCTTTTTCAATGAGGACATTGCATCAGCTAGGCATGGGGGGGTGGATTCATTCTTGAATTATTTGGTCAGCTTTGTGAAATCCATATAAATTGTCTCTCTTCTTATTTAAAAAAAAAAATTAGGAAGGATTAGTTGGACATTAGGACTTTTCAATCCTAAGAAATTTTACATTAGGATCTGAACACAAAGACCCCTCAGGTCTTTGGACTTAATTAGCCTATGCATCCACTAAAATGTGGATTTGTTTTTGAGTCCTTGCCATCTTAATTCTATTATAATTGGAATAAATAAGTTTGGGTGATAAGTACACGACTTATCAACCCGTCCTCTGATTTGAGGAAATTTTGAGTTTTAAGCATCTACACACTTTCTTTACACTGACTCGTTGTTCGGCGATTCTAATGGAAATTGGGTAGCTAATGAACCTTCTTGGGTGATATAGCTGGCAAGTTATCGTGGGTAACAACCCATAGGTAGGTTGTTCAGAGCCCAGTCACTGGACCTTTTTCTGTTTGCTGCCTTTAGGTAAATCTTAGACCAGGGAAGCCACCTACTTAAAAAAAAAAAGGAGAAAAGAACAAAAAGAAATAAGCTACACTTCGCCACACGAGTATGGCTGGCAAGTTGTCGGTGGTAACAGCTCATCGACCGGTTGTCCAGAACCCAGCTCAGAAAATGCACTAAAAATTCCCAAAACACTTAGGAAGAAGCGGAGAAGTAGAATAAATTGGGGAGATATACACTGGATTCACCCTTATGTTGACCCCGTAAAAAAAAAAATAAAAGTAGGGAGAAAGCTACCGGTTGTAAAGATACACTTTTAGGCAGAATTCTTGTTAGGTCACCTAGAGGCGTAGAAATCCAAAGTCCGTTCTAACTGCCGGTCAACGAGTCTATCACAATCACAATAAGATGCTTAAAGCTTAGGGTTCTCATCAAATCTTAGGTGAGTTGAATGGCCGTAGAAAGCCACTCTTAAACCCTAAAATTTGAAAATCCAAAAAAATTAGAAAAGAGAAAAAGAAATTTTTCTTTTAATAAGGCGAGGGCTTGAGGCGACCTGCATTTTGGCTGATACCCGGGCACTGTTGTGTCTTTGAAAGTTTAGTTCCTAAGTAGACAATTTCTTAATGATTGAAAATAACTTAAGTCCAAATAATCCAACCTAATTCTTTTATATATAGCATATAGTTTTTGCTAGGGACTAGCAAAAGATAGGCATGGGGATATGATGTAAACACATTTACACTACTTAAAATGTCTATTTATGCATGTTCTTAAGCATAGGGTTGCATTTCATGATATAAATATTGCATAACATGCATCATCTTGCATTTAGAGTAGTTTGAATAAAATGGAGGTTAATTGTCTTCTTTTATGTGCTTGGACAGGGCAAACATTTTGTTGCGACCTCGGATCAAAGATCCAACCGTATGGATGTGATCAGGGTGACGATTAGAGTTCAACGACTCCAAGATCGCCCTAATCAGACATCCGTAGCATCAGATAGTGACTCGGGAACCCTAGAAGATCAAGGGCAAGGATGGTGTAAATCTGCACTTCAGATGACAAATCCAACCGCACGGATGAATTCGGATCGACGATCGCAGCCCAACGACACAAAAATCGAGTCAATCCGACATCTGTGGCACCATATACAACTTACAGAAGATGGACGGCCAAGATGACGCCATCTCAGCCGCCCAAATGGCCGCTTGCATCTTGTGAAGGTCCCGCGCCCGATCGCTCTTCGCCGTTGGATCTTAATCCAATGGCTGTGGTCTCTCACGCTTAAAAGCGTCCGCTCGACCATTCGCACCCCATAGCGCAGTGGTCAAGCGTGCTTTCGCGAGCGCCGGGCGCGGGTTCGAGCCGCGGCGAGGGGCTGGAAGGAGCGGGCAATTGAGGCGCGTGGAGCGTCAGATGGAGATCGGACGGCCACACGTGCTCGATTGCGTTCACGCGCGATTGAACGCGCGGTGTGGACGCGCGATCGCACGCACCAGGCGAGCGCACAACGAGCGGGCAGAGACGCATCCTAAGCCGTCCGATCTCGCGATCGGACGGCTGAGAATCGACGAACGTGTGCAAGTCGTTGAGCTCATGAGCAGGCGAGGAGGCACGTGCGAGCCACCCACGACGCCCACGAAGGAGGCTTTAGTGACGGATTTATCCGTTACTAAAGACCCCTCATTTATTATTTTGAATTTGTAATGTCCATTTTGCCCCCACTCCTTGCAACTATAAAAGGAGACCCCCTCCATACGAAATTTTCATCCCTTCTTTCTCCTCTCTACCCCCTCCAAAGCTCAAGAGAAGCTTGTCCCACACCCAGGATGCTTCTCGCGAGATAAAGTACAATTTTCGTTCCCCTTCGGAAGTGGATCCCGCGACGATGACGACGTGCTGCTCCGTTCCTGTTCTTCTGCTTCGTCTCCTTCGTCCTGCTTCGTTCTCCTTCGTCCAAGCATCATCCCGTCCGACTCGTCCTCCAAGCAATCGTCGAGGAGGATAACTTCTCTCTCCCATTCTTATTTACCGCTTTTCTAGTGTAGAATTTTCCTACTTTATAGTGTAATTGATTTTTCACTTTCTAGTGTAACTTTTATTTAGTTTGATTATATAAACAATTGGAATTTTGAATGCATGTTCTCTTTCTCTCTCTCTCTCTCTCTCTCTCTTTTAGTCTGATAGCTCCATTGTAATTATATCGCCTTGCTTATCAAAAAAATCCTAAAAAAATATAATTGAGAATATAGATCAACGTAGCCTCCCTGTGTTTGACCTGGAATTCCTTTTGGTATAAATTTTATTTGTTGAATACGAATTCTTCGCTTTCAAACTACAACGACAGGTTTTCCAAAACCAAACACGTTAGCGTAGTGATTCGGAAACGTTCAACAGAAGGCTTCTATATTGTTCTGATGGTTCCCTTGTGATTGTTCCTTATTATGGGACTTTATTTTATTATGGGTTTGGAGCTTTCTGAGGCATGTGAGCCTACCGTTTGAGCCCCCAATCCTCCTGGGTTGACTGGTAGAGTGGCTTCCCCTAGTTTAACTATAAACCTAAATGCATGCATGGAATGAATGATTAGAAACTAGGATATGGCATGAATCCTAGGATGAGAAGCACTTGAAATGTATGTATGTTTGAATTGCAGTCTTGAATGAATAGATAGAAACAACTGCCTGTTAATGAACAAGAACTGCCTGTGAAATATGAATTAATTGTGTTAATAAAGCAGTTGCATGTAACCTTACTTGTTGTATAAGTTAAAAGGTATAACATGAGCTGTATGTGTATAATCTGAGAATGGTAATGCAAATGTTAAAAATACGAACTGCATGTGTATAACCTAAGAATGGAAATGTGAATGGTAGAAATACGAGCTGCATGTGTAGAACCTGAGAATGAAAATGTGAATGATGAAACCCGGTACGAAATGGCATGAGAAACATGAGCATGAACCCATCGGGGGAATAGGAGTAGAGCTCCTGGAAATAAATGGAATGGATCTGGAAATGCGTTGGGAAGTGTGCTAGCCCTTGAGTACGTGGTACCAAGGGGACCACATGTTACCTCTTAGTGTAGAGGGTAGCTACCACCCTTCGGGTTGAGACCTGGGGTGGGTTTGGCCACTTTGCACCGACTCTGTGGCCCTCGTGTACATTGTACCGAGGAGAGCTACTAGTGTAGGGAGAGCTAGCCACCCCACGGGGCTCGGGGTTCAGCTAGCCACCCTACACCGACTTGTTAGGCCCACTAGGCAAACCAGGGTAGTCAGGTGAGGGTGCGCGGACTGTGGAGGGGCGAGACCCCTGTTTGGTTCTTAGGGGCTAGACCCCTGTTACTGAGAGGGCTAGGCCCTATACTGTTCTGTGTTGTACTTGGACACACCCGTTAACGGAAACGATTGACCACGTGCCAGTGCAGGGTAGCTACTCGTGCATTTATCACGCGTACCGTAGTCACCATTACATCTGCCCGTGAACTTGGGGTGGTTGACAGGGTGTAGGACCACCAAGGGGGACTCTCCCAGCCAGGAGAGCACCATGTGCGACTTCTACTCTTCGAAAAAGACTGCAATCAAGATCGTTCCCACGAGGAACATACGAGATCAAGAAAGAGATCTGATAAATAAGCCAAGTGGTGAAAAAGAATAATTAGTTAAAGAAAGTAATTGAAAAACAACAGCTACCTGTCCACTTTTACTGCTTTAGTTAGTTGGTTGCCACTCTACTCAACGTTCGCTGACTTTGTGTACTCATAACCCCTTTTCAGGTCTAGGGGTTGAGCAGCCAGAGTCTACGGCTGTAGAGGGTGCTGGGCCCAGTAGAGCCCAGTAGCAGTAGTTTCTTTTGTTGTACCTTTTTGTTGTAGTGAGTTCAGACTCTTGTACCTTTACGTTCTGTACTTTTACTTTCAGTACCTTTATATTCCTCTACCTTGTTACTGTTCTATTTTTGTGGTGGTGACATGTACTGTAGTAGCTTTTACTTCTTTGCTGCTACACTCTGTTACTGTTAGTTGCTTAGCATAGTGAATGTGGTTTACTTTCTTGCTTTTTGGTTATTTATCGTTGGACAACTAGATCTTGGGATCAGTCGAGTCGGTCCGGTCTCATGTCCTATAGGGATTCGGGAACCAAGTCATAATAGTATTCGCAAAATGAAACGAACCTTTGCGAAGATCTGCCTTCAAACGTTTGGTGTCGTCACTAGACGTCCACTCCGTCGTCTGGACGTCACTCCAGACGTCTGATTCTGGGAAAATCCGAGAACCAGACCCACTTCCTACTCTCCTCCGCCGCGTGCAGCCGCGCCGAGCACGTGGCCTCGCCTCCTCACCTGTAGCTCCGACTGCAGCAATGTCAGGGACGACTCCCTTTACGCTCTCCTCCCCCAGCACGAGTCGCTCTGATCGTGCGCCCTCCGGTGAGCTCTCACGAGCTTGCGAGCTCAAGCTCTCCCTGCTCTCCTCACACCGCCGCTCCTCCTCATCACCGCTCTCGCGCTCTCTCTCTCTCGCACGCTCGCTCCTCTCGCTAGGGTGGAGAGGAAGGGAAGGAGGTGTCAGCTGGGTGAAGTGAGGAAGAAAGAAGAGGGGAAGGGGGCCTTTCATAAGGCTCGCTAGGGTTGGGAAGAAGGAGAGAAGAGGGAAAAGGAGAGAAGGAGGGTACTGTCTACGCGAAGCACGTGCGTAGACGCGAAGCTCGTACCCAAAAATTTCAATTTCCAAACGTCTGGGAAGTGATCCAGACATCTAACCAGACATCTGACCAACAGTCCAGACATCTTAAAAGGCTCAGGACAGAACGAGTCTTTACAGATATGCACCTGATTTCTTTATGTTATTCTTCCACCTTGGAAGGATATAACAATCATCCTACTTGCAAATGTTCATGTGTTTCAGGATGGAGAATATGTGTTTACAGGGTATTCCAGAGAAGTCCATTGATATGCAATCACAACGATATGCATTTGTAGAATTGCAAAAGGAAACTTCATTGCTGCCACAAATTGATCCAATAGTTGAGACCTTGAACCTTGATCCAGGGTTGTGCATTCATGTATCAAGAACGTTAAGAAGCAAACAATCATCAATTTCCCTTTGAACATCAAAGAATACCATTTTAGTATAGATATCTACAAGCTACCTCTCCAAAATCCATGTTGTGTGTAGTATGGGGTGTCTCATTATAGAATCATTATCCATTTCATTCTCATTCTCCCTTAATCTATTTAAAATCGACTGAAACCTACATATAAATTCGTATAAGGTGTTCTGCTTTATTAGCAAGCTATTTAAAAATGAATGTAGACTCACTTCATTGAGTTGTTTTCAATCCAGCAAAGAATCTATTGCACATGTAAGCTGGAGCCCACCTACTTCTGATGTCAAATATTGAATCGAGCCATTTGTTACCTAAAAGGTTCCACTTTTCAATAGTGTCCTGCCAACGGATATCAAAATCAATTGGATCTTTTGCATGCCATATCAAATCACTCAACTCTCCGATTGCACTGGAATAATTATTCGAAAAACCAATCTTTGAGCTGAATTTGTTGACAATATGCCATGCACAAAAATGATGTACGGAGTTTGGGAAACAAGATAAAATAGCAGCATGAATAGAAGGGTCACGATCAGTGACTATAGACAATGGATGTATACCAACGGCATCGATGAAGCGAGAAAACAACCACTCAAAAGATTCCTTTGACTCATTCATTAACAACCCATTGGCAAAAATAATTGTTCTCTTATGGTGGTTTACGCCACACAATGTAGCAAATATAAGTTTGTACTTGTTGGTGTTATATGTTGCGTCAAAGGACAATACATCACCAAATCATCTGTAATCCTGCAATGACACAGGGTCGATCCACATGCAACTATTTAGGCATTGCACTTCGTCGACTACGTAATCATAGAAAAATTCAAGTGTGAACTTCTTGGAGTACTCAAAATGATCTATGAGCATTTGTGCATCAAGACTTGAAATTCTCTTCCTTTCATCCCTCTTTAGGTTGTAAATGTTCCTCACAACGTTTGCTACATGATCACCAACGCCACCGTGCTTTGCAATGAAGGCTATCTATTTGTTGACGAGAATCTCCACGTCAGACATTGTGTCAAGAATAATTTTTGTATGGTCCATGGAACGTCGGGTTTTTACCGGGTTTGTTATAACGTTGTAGTAAAGCCGGTTATTACCAACATTTCAAATATAAAATTTTTTTTTTACTCGGAAAAATAAACGAGTTCCCGAGGTCGAACTCAGGGAGCAAGTTGTATTCTAGAGATATACATGTTTCTTTTACAAAAATAAAGAGAGAGAGAAAGAATTTGTTGTTCTCTATGTTCTGCAGAGGGGGGGTGCTTTTCTTTCTTTCTTTCTTTAGATCTCCTTCTTTCTCTCTGTTCTGCAGAGGTGATATTCTTCTCTTGCAATGGTGATGCTCTTCTTCTTCTTCCTGCTGTTCTTCCGTTGGTGATGTTCTTCTTTCTTCAGAGCTCCTTGTTCTTCTTCTTCTTTGGTTTTCTGCCTTGACCTCTCTTCTTCCTCTTCTGCTTTGGCCGTTGCTCTTCCTTCTTCTTCAGCCTGTCTTCTTTCCTGCTCTGGCTGCTGACCTTCCGTCGTCTGCCCCGGTGCTTAGACGACTTAACGATGCCTTTGCTACAGTGCAGCTCCTTCTTCTTCGTCTGCACTTCTTCTTCCGCGGGTCTTCTTCTTCTTCTTTGGCCTGCACACTTCAGAGTTTTTCGTCAAGAGGCAAAACCTACTCTACCCTCCCTCCCCCGCGTCTCTCTTTCTCTCTGAAACCACTCTTGGGAAAGCTCTCCCAGAGCTACCGGGTAATCGGGTTCGGGTCACGCCCGGGTCCAGGCCCACCGGCGTACGGTGGTGGGCGAGGAGTGCAGGTCCGTTTAATCGGGTCGGGCCAGGTCCGCGGAGCGTGGTCACGGACGAGGCCGGGTCGGGTGAGAGGGACCTCACCCCGTGGTCAGGAGGCAGACAGCATAAGGCACTTTTTGCCTTTATGCGTCCGCGCGCCTCCGAGAAGTTCCGAGGTGGGACTAAATGTCCCACCCCAATTGAGCGCCCGTCGCAGAGGGAGCAGTGGGCGATTGTGGCTTCACGCGCGGCCTTCGCCCCATCTGCGAGCCTGGGACGTTTCGCGGAGACTCCCCGCGTAACCTGGGAGTCGAACCTGGGCGAAGGCGTGCCTGCACCTGCAGGTGAAGCAGCTCTGCCTGCTCAGTAATGGCGACGGCGGGCGAGTCACCTGGTCACAGAAGAACGGCCTCTCGGCCAAATCAGACAGGCGGGGGACCTTCGCCGTGGCACGGCGAAGGTGGTCAGGGGGTCTGCAGGGGGCGTGATGGAGCCAACAGGTCGTCCTAGGTCAAACTGTGAGCGAAGAAGTGGGTGTGTTCGGTGGATCTGCAGAGGGCGTTTGGCGGGAAGTGGAGGGGCGGAAGAGGATCAGGGTGAGGAGGCGGAGGTTCTGCGGTGGTCGGCGAGCCGTGTGGGTCGCTGAGGTGATGGGAGCGGCTCGCCGGAGGGTGGTCGGAGGCGGAGAGGGTGAGGGTGAACAGGAGCGGTCGAGGGTTTAATCAACTAAGAGACAGTAAGGAAAAGAAAGAGGGGGAGGTGGGGAGGAGTTCTGACCTAGCTATGGAGACGAAAGGGGCCGAGACAGGGCGACAGTCATATCGACTGTCGCCGGAGAAGAAGATGCCCAGGGGGAGGGGCGGCGGCGAGCAGAGGGCTGGAGAGGCGCCAGCTGGGTACGGCGTGGCGCAGGAAGAGCAGGGGAGGAGGTCTCTGCTGCTGGTATTACGGCAGAGCGAAGAGGAGGAGGGGGAGGAAACCGCCGGAGCTGGTGAGCGTCTGCCGGAGAAAGAAGAGAAGACAGTTGGGGATTTCTCCGTCAGATCCAGGCTGCCCTGGTCGGTGGAGCAGCGGGGGGTATTTAAAGGGATGAAACAGGGAGGAAGGCGGAGGGAGACGACGTGTCTCCCTCGCCGGAGAATGGTCGGAACACGAACCCATACCGTTCGTGCGTTCGCACGGCCGGTATGGTGGGCTACAATGACCAGGGGGGTGCTCCTGCGACGGCTGACGACGCAGGGCACCCCCGGTTTACTTGCCAGGTCCCTCACCTCACCCTGCGCGGCGCCATGCTCCGCGCAAGGTCGCCGGAGCATGGTGCTGGTAGGGTTTTTGCAGGAGGGACCTGATTGCAAAGAACGAAGGAGAGTTAGGGGCCAAAATGCGAGGGTTCAAAAGTTGAGGGCCAAAGAGTAAATATATGAGGACCAAAGTGTGAAGTCGGTCAAGGAGGTTTCTTCTTAGGCTCAAGTTTTTATACATGACTAATTAGGACCTAAGGAATCTGATGGTGAATTTTATTTTCATATTAAACCTTGTTTGACCGGTCAATTTGCGCAAAAACCCAAATTAAGTTATTAATTGGGCATGGTTCTCAATGTAGGTCAAAATGGGTTCTAAAGGCCAAATTGAAGGTTCTAAACCCTAGAGATTATTTTTCTATGAATTTTAGAGGGTTTATTCTATTTTTACTTTGCCTCGAACCTTGTGAATTGAAGTGGGTTGTTTTAGGGTTACAGATTATCATTTGGTTCCTTGGAAGTGCTGTAGCTCTTGCTAGATCATCTCATCCCACTTTTATTCTTATTAAGCTGTTTTGACCTGTGTTTGGTCCCTGAATTACCCTGTATGCAGTTTATACTGGTAAAATTGCACTTTTACCCCTTATGACTGGTTTTCTTCTCAAACTCAGAATTCTCTGAGTTAAGCCTTTCCTTGAGATATGTAGGAGCTTTTATCCTTTGTATTGGGTCAAAATGAGCTAGTTATGGCTCATGATGAGGTTCTCATCATACCCCCATGCCTAGCTTTTGCTAGTCCCTTAGCAAAAACTTAAGGTTTCAACCCTTGTTCTAGACCATGAAGTTTTCAATAGTTTTAGATAAGTGCCTTCATAGATTAGGTTAGAATGCTGATCATAGGCCTAAAAGGTACTCTAGTACCAATCAAGATCCAAACCTGTCTAGCCTTAGCCTCAGTCTTTTAGCAAAGGTTTTTAAGGCCCGCAAGAACTAACCTAAGGTTTATTGGACTTCGTGGTTAAAGCACCCGTGCTTGAAATGATTTGAGCCCTGGCTCGGTTCGCAGTGCGTTTTGTAAGAGAGAGATAGAAAGTTTTTCTGTTTGGAGAGTTTTCTCTCTCTTTTTCTTTTTAGTTCTAGCCTAGGATTGGCATTTCAACACGGTTTGTATCAGATTCCTTGCTCCCATCATCAATCCTCAAGGGTTCCTGGCGATCGATGCTTCGAGATAGCACCGCCCATGGCAACCCCCGGAACCCTGGCTATTGAGATTTCGAGATAATCCCATCCATGGTATTCCGTGGCCGAATCCAGACCCTGGCAATTGACATTTCGAGATAATGCCATCCATGGAATCTGAACCAGCAGAGTGCTTACATGCCCCCCGTAGGATATGTAAATATCCTAAGAGACAAGCACCGAGGAGATGATATTTTGTTACGCATCTTCGAGGGGATTTCCCGCCTCTCCGCGCTGGGAACTCGTCCAAATCAACTTGTGTTGATCGGCCGCTCCTATTCTAGGTGTTCTTTTCAGATTTTTGCGACGCTTCTGCGTGATTCTGATTTTTACGCTTACTGAACCAGGCTGTGTGTGAGATTAGGGTGCTTAGGTTACTGAGTCCCGTAAACCAAAAATTAGTTAACGAGGCCGAATACTCCCTAAGCCTTAGACCTAATACTTCAGCTTTTCATTTTCCTCAACCTCTTGAGGAGTGTCCAGATCTTAATGGGTACTAAGAGTCTATTCAAGAATGCCTAAGGTTTGCATTCTTACTAATCTCATTGTGCACTTTTCAGTTATTTTCTTGAATGAGGTCTAGAACTTAGGTTAATTCCTTACTTCCTTACTAATGACTATCACTTTTTCTCATAATTTTGTGCTCCTTTTTCATTTTGTTTCTTTTCTCCTTCACAAAATTTTCCTTCTCCTCTTTTCCTCTTATTCTTTTTCGAAAAATTTTTTTAATTTTTATGGTATTTTTGGCATATGTGAATTTTTTGTTTGAAACCTTTTCTTACAAGTTTTTGCACTTTCCTACCCCCCCATGCCTAAGATTTGCAATGTCCTCATTGTAACCTAGGGGGTCTTAGTTCATTCCTTAAGACAGAAATTTGGGTGAGTGGATGGGTCGGGTTGAATTTTTGCGGACGATTTCAAATCTCAGATGCGAACATCTGAGTTGGGGTCGGCTGTCTATAAGGGTGAACTTCGAGTGCTGAAAGGTGTCAGAACAAGTTTCAGGTTTTCAAAGAGAATGACGGGCTGCCTCCCGTTAAGCACTGAGTTTTACGCCATCGGCTGGGCGCAATAAGCTCAAGGGGAACGGAGGATATAAGATGCCTCAGCCAAATCAGTAGAAGTTACATCAATGAACGGCTTGAGTCTCTGACCGTTCACGATGACAGGTTCAGAATCGTGGCTGAGTGGACTGATTTCGATTGCTCCATTTCCAAAAACCTGTCGGACCAAATATGGTCCGACCCACTTAGATCTCAGTTTTCCTGGGAAGAGTTTGAGTCGGGCATCAAAGAGTAGGACCTTTTGACCAGGATGAAAGATCTTTCGCGAGATGTGTTTGTCGTGGAAGGCTTTAACCCGCTCCTTGTAGATTTGCGAGTTCTCGTACGCGTCTATGCGTAATTCATCGATCTCGCTGATTTGGAGTTTTCTGTGGGTCCCAGCCTTGGAAAGATCTAGATTACAGTTCCGTACTGCCCAATAGGCTTTATGCTCCAGTTCGACGGGAAGGTGGCATGCCTTTCCGTACACCAATCTAAAGGGAGACATGCCCAATTGGGTCTTGTGGGCGGTCCTATAGGCCCACAATGCTTCCGGAAGTCGGGACGACCAGTCCTTCCTGTCAGGTCGAACAGTGACTTGCAGGATTTTCTTGATCTCCCGATTAGACAGCTCAGCTAGACCATTAGTTTGGGGGTGGTAAGGAGTAGAGATTCGGTGAGACACCCCGTATTTGGTCATCAGTGACCTAAACTGAGCATTTGTGAAATGGGTCCCCCCATCAGAAATTATTGCACGAGGAATCCCGAACCTTGAGAAAATGTGTTGATGAATGAATTTGAGAACGATTTTGTGATCACAGGTTCGGGTCGGTATGGCTTCGATCCATTTGGACACGTAGTCCACAGCCAACAGAATGTATTCGAAACCATCCGAAACAGGAAAGGGGCCCATAAAATCAATCCCCCAAACATCAAAGATTTCGCATACTAGAATCGGTTGCATAGGCATCATGTCACGACGGCTCATGTTGCCCAAAGTCTGGCAACGACTGCATGCCTTGCAATGACTGTGTGCGTCTTTGAACAGTGTGGGCCAGTAAAAGCCGCACTGGAGGACTTTTGATGCGGTTTTATGCCCGGCAAAATGGCCACCGCATGCCTGGTCATGGCAGAAAGAGAGGATATTGTTGATTTCCCCTTCCGGGACACATCTCCGGATGATCTGATCGGCACCTATGCGGAAGAGGTACGGGTCTTCCCAAATGTAATACTTGGCATCGGAGCGTAATTTGTCTTTCTTGGCCTTCGGCCAATTGGACGGGGTCTGATGAGATGCCAAGTAATTTACAATATTAGCGAACCATGGAAGGCTAGTACCAATAGTCAGCAGGTGCTCATCGGGAAAATGCTCCGTGATGGGTCCGGAGGGGTCAATTATTTCAGAAGGAAGACGGGACAAGTGATCAGCTACCACGTTTTGTTTTCCCGCTTTATCGCGAATCTCGAGGTCAAATTCTTGCAACAGCAAGATCCATCGGATCAATCGAGGTTTCGCGTCCTTCTTTGCAAGGAGATGCCTCACAGCCGTGTGATCCGAGTATATGATGACATGGGAACCCAGAAGGTACGATCTGAACTTCTCTAGGGCAAATACTACAGCTAGCAGCTCTTTCTCAGTAACTGTATAGTTACGCTGAGCCTCATCGAGTGTTTTGCTGGCGTAGTAAATGACCACAGGTTTCTTGTCATTTTTCTGCCCCAAAACCGCTCCTACAGCGAAGTCGGATGCATCACACATGATCTCAAAGGGTTGAGACCAATCAGGGGACTGTAGGATCGGGGCTTGGGTGACTCGGTCACGCAGGATTTCAAATGCTTGAGTGCATTCCTTGGAGATTTCGAAGGGAACATCCTTGGAGAGAAGAGTGGTCAGGGGGCGTGCGATTTTTGAAAAATCAGGGATAAATCGTCGATAAAAACCGACATGCCCTAAAAAGGATCGGATGTCCCTGATCGAGCTAGGCATAGGAAGGTGAGAAATCAGATTAACCTTAGCTCGATCCACTTGGATACCTTTCTCCGAAATTGAGTGTCCCAGGACAATTCCCTCAGGCACCATGAAATGGCTCTTTTCCCAGGAAAGAACCAAATTCACGTCGATGCACCGCCTGAGTATCTGGACCAAGTGTTGGAGGCAATCGTCGAATGATGCTCCGAAAACTGAAAAGTCATCCATGAAGACTTCCAGATAATCACCTACCATATCTGAGAATATGGCAAGCATGCATCGCTGAAAAGTAGCGGGTGCATTGCAAAGACCGAAAGGCATCCTTCGGAAAGCGTATGTTCCGAAGGGGCAGGTGAACGTGGTCTTTTCTTGGTCCTCAGGATGGATTGCCACCTGGTTATAACCGGAGTACCCGTCAAGGAAGCAGAAGAACCTATTTCCCGCTAATTTTTCGAGAATTTGATCAATGAAGGGTAGTGGGAAATGATCCTTCTTCGTGAAGGAATTGAGTCGACGGTAATCTATACAGACTCTCCACGAGTTGGCTAATCGGGTAGGAATGACTTCTCCGGTCTCAGTCGTTATAGTGGTGAGTCCTGCCTTCTTAGGCACGACCTGAATTGGGCTCACCCAACGACTATCGGAGATCGGGTAGATGATCCCGGCATCTAACCACTTGATGATCTCCTTTTTCACGACCTCCTGCAGATTGGGGTTTAAGCGTCTCTGCATTTCACGAGAAGGTCGTGTGCCCTCTTCTGAATAGATATGATGAGTACAATAAGAGGGACTTATTCCAGTCAAATCATCGAGAGTCCATCCGATGGCTCTGCGATGTTGCTGGAGGACAACAATCAGACGGGATTCCTGTTCAGGACTGAGGTTGGAATTGATGATCACAGGAAGGGTCTGACTAGAACCCAAAAAGGCGTATTTTAAGTGAGCAGGAAGGGATTTCAGTTCGAGGATGGGGTTTTCAGCAGCAGCGGGTGGTTCAGTATAGATGTGAGGTTCAAGGGTGGGAGTTACTGGGTTGTTCACATCTGGATTTGACTCCTCTGTTTGCGGGTCAAGATCCTTCTGTGGTTGATGAGGCATACTCAAGTCATTTTGGAGGTGTGATTCATCAACCAAAGTCTTGATGTCACAAATTTGCTCGATGACGCCGCAATTAATTCCTTGTTGGGCCTTAAATATATCAATTTTCAGTGTTTGATCTCCAAACTTAAGCTCTATTTGGCCCTCCTCACAGCTGATGTTGGCTCTAGCAGTAGCCAAGAAAGGTCTCCCTAGAATGATTGGTGTATCCCTAGGGTTCTCAGGTGCATCCATGTCTAAGACTATAAAGTCCACTGGAAAATAGAAATCCCGCACTCTCACGATAACATCCTCGAGAATCCCTTTTGGTGACTTTATAGATCGATCTGCTAATTGTAATGTCACCTCGGTTGGTTTCAGCTCAGATTCTTCCAGATGGTCAAGTAAGGATGTGGGTATCAGATTTATAGATGCACCTAAGTCTAACAATGCTCTATCAAATTGGGTACCACCTATCTTACAGGAGATCAGGGGAGTTCCAGGATCTTTTGCCTTGGGTGGGAGTCTACTAAGGATTACAGAGCTGGCTTGCTCTGACAGAACAATTGGGCTCCCTCCCTTGGTTCGCAGCTTACGCTGGGGTGTACATATATTCTTTAGAAATCGTGCGTAAGCTGGTACGTGGCGGATTGCATCCATCAAGGGGATGTTTATGTGGACCTGCTCAAAGAGCTTGACCAGGTCCTCCTCGGGGGCCACGGGTTTGGTGGTCTTCTTTCCCTTGGTCAGGGCCTCGGGAAACGGGATCTTGGTTGGTTCTTCTAGGATAGGTCCAGGTTGTGGGTCTGGAACAGCGGTACCTTGGATAACTATCCTAGGGTCATGGTTATCAGGCTGGGAGTGGTTTGGATAATGCGGGTCCTGAGTTGTCTTACCACTACGTGTTGTTACAGAATTTAATCCAGCCTGGTTTTGGTTTGGGTTTGGTAGGAGGGGTGGCTGCTGCTGAAATCCCGCACGAGAAGTAGAGGCTTCCATCTCGTCTGGAGATGGAGCAGTGGGGGCCTGATAAATCCATTGAGCGTGGCCTAAATTTGGATTCATAACGCGCTTCTGGGTTGGCACGTTATTTGGGTTAGGAAGAGGTTGGGAAGGGAGTGTGCCTGGCTGGCGAGAATTTGCCAACTGGGCCAGCTGAGTTTTAACTTCAGTAAGCTCGTCCTTGTGCTGTTTTTGAATGGCCGCATTCGATTTTTGAATGTCAGCCAGAGTCTGAAGGATTAAGGACATTTGATCTTGATTTGGCCCTGATGGATAAGTAGGGTTGGGCCGAGGCTGAGGCGGCTGGTAGTGATGAGAGAGCTGTGGGCGGGACTGAAAAGGTGGTCTTTGGGTTTGGGAATTTCCCGCCCACTGAAAATTGGGATGGTTTCGCCATCTAGGGTTGTAAGTGTTGGAGAATGGGTCGTTCTGGATGGCGTTGAGGTCCTCGCAGGTCTGAGGAACCTCCTGAGAATCAGGGAAAGGAGGAATGGAGTTCCCCCGACTGGTGTAGAAAGGATCGGATGATCTTCCAGTCCAAGAATCAGATGGGGATGGATATGGATCCATCCCAGGGGAGGATCGGTGGAGGATATTTTGCACAGTCTCCTGTGTGGAAGGAGGTTGTGCAAAGGAGTTACGCGCAGAGGTGGCTCGCTGCAAGTGCTGAGTCAGCTCATCCACCTTCTTTTCAATGATTGAGACCTTGTCCAATCGACTGGCCATTAATTCCAGGTCGACTGATGCGGACAGGCCCTGCGTCTCATGTGCTCCCTTAAGATTCGTCGCTGCGCGGGTATTCGTCCTGTCGAATAATCCCATGGAGTCATTGTTGATGGAGTTCTCGCACATGTTTTCGAGAATCTCCCATACGGTGTCTTCATGTTGACCCATGATGTTTCCTCCGCAAGTTGCATTGACGAAAAGGCGGATGTCCTCACGGAGTCCCTGGTAAAAAGATTGGACTTGTTCCCATTTAGGAACTCCGTGATGGGGGCACTTCCTCATGAGATCCTGAAAACGATCCCATGCCTCATGGAGAGGTTCTCCTGATTGTTGGGTGAAGTGTGTAATCTGATGGCGCAAGGCGTTGGTCCGACCAACGGGAAAGAACTTTTTCAAAAACTCGGATTGAAGTTCTTCCCAAGTGTTGATCGGCCGGGTCTGAGTTTGATACCAATGGGCGGCCTTGTCCATAAGAGAAAAGGAGAACATCTTCATGAGAAGAATATCCCGATTTTGCGCATCTGATCCAAAAGTGTGGGCCAGATGCTTTAGCTGTTTGATGTGCTGGAAGGGATCTTCAGAATTAAGCCCATGGAATTTAGGTATAGCATGAATCATGTTGGGCTTTAGTTCGGAATCAGGTCCTCCAATCGGGATTCTGACTCGAGGCTCAATGGCCACCGCAGCAGGATTGTAGTGGTCCCGCATCATAGGACGCTGCGGTGGGTGCACGAAGTTTTGGAAGAGGTCATTGAGTCGCTGGAGCTGGTGTTCCAGATTATTTTCTTCCTCAACTGGCTGAGCCATGATGGGGGAGGAAGAAGAACTTGGTTCTGAATCAGAAGAGAGAATAATGTGAGGGTGTTGCTGCACAAATACGGGCGTCGAGGCTTGGCCTTGACGAGAGCGAATTTCTAATGGAGGTCTTAAGGGTGGTCTTAGAGACCTCCTTCCGTACATGCACAGTTGGGAGAGGTAAGTTTAGAAGGTGCTGGACCCAATCAAGACACCCAAAAATGTGTTGGGTGACTATAGAGGTGCGGGGCAGATGGACCCCTTGATCAGAAAGATCGTCCACCTGAGAATTACCTGGGCAGCCAGAGAGGGAGAGTCCCGCGAAGACCCCTACACGGTAGAGCGTCCCCACGGGTTACAGGGTTTCCCCCACCCGACCTCTCTTGTCACTGCGGTTCCAGGTAGACCAGAATGGGGATCTTGACCTCTTAAGTCTACCAATTTTAAGATCAGGGTGCTTAAGGTTTCACTTGAACTTTAGTCTTTTTAAGTGCAAAGAGTGACCTAATTTAAGGTTGGTTGACCCAAGGGGTCAACTTTACCTATTGTTTTCTTTAAGAGCTTTTAGGTCCTGTCTTTTAGGGTTCAAGTGTTTAGAGAGAGCCAATTGTTTTAGGATTTTTCTTGTTAATTATTTTCAATCAATGGCTTGGGCACACCTCTTTTGGATTTCCTTAATTCTTGATTAAGGGGTGTGTCTCTACTGAAATCCTAATGTTTGACCTTATGTTGGCTCTACTTGGTCCATTTAACTCTTTGTTGGGCAATTAGGGCTCAAGCAAGAATGTGTTAGCCCTTAAATACCCTTAATAGTGTGCAGGAGTGATGAGTTGAAAACATGCAACTTTTTATGGTTACTAAGTATGGAAGACAGGTTAGCCCTATATTGCTTGTTCTTTTCTTTTCTTCCTCTTTAGAGTTTAGGGGTTAATAGTGAGAGGAAAAATTTACCTGTCTTCGGAGTGGTTGTCGTGTGGTTGCTTGTCTTCTTGAGTTCCTGTAGCTGCACAAAAGAGAGGAGATTATCAGAAATTAAAAGATACAGGAAAGTTTACCTCTAGAATAGCCGTTACTCCCCGGCAACGGCGCCAAAATGGAACGTCGGGTTTTTACCGGGTTTGTTATAACGTTGTAGTAAAGCCGGTTATTACCAACATTTCAAATATAAAATTTTTTTTTTTACTCGGAAAAATAAACGAGTTCCCGAGGTCGAACTCAGGGAGCAAGTTGTATTCTAGAGATATACATGTTTCTTTTACAAAAATAAAGAGAGAGAGAAAGAATTTGTTGTTCTCTATGTTCTGCAGAGGGGGGGTGCTTTTCTTTCTTTCTTTCTTTAGATCTCCTTCTTTCTCTCTGTTCTGCAGAGGTGATATTCTTCTCTTGCAATGGTGATGCTCTTCTTCTTCTTCCTGCTGTTCTTCCGTTGGTGATGTTCTTCTTTCTTCAGAGCTCCTTGTTCTTCTTCTTCTTTGGTTTTCTGCCTTGACCTCTCTTCTTCCTCTTCTGCTTTGGCCGTTGCTCTTCCTTCTTCTTCAGCCTGTCTTCTTTCCTGCTCTGGCTGCTGACCTTCCGTCGTCTGCCCCGGTGCTTAGACGACTTAACGATGCCTTTGCTACAGTGCAGCTCCTTCTTCTTCGTCTGCACTTCTTCTTCCGCGGGTCTTCTTCTTCTTCTTTGGCCTGCACACTTCAGAGTTTTTCGTCAAGAGGCAAAACCTACTCTACCCTCCCTCCCCCGCGTCTCTCTTTCTCTCTGAAACCACTCTTGGGAAAGCTCTCCCAGAGCTACCGGGTAATCGGGTTCGGGTCACGCCCGGGTCCAGGCCCACCGGCGTGCGGTGGTGGGCGAGGAGTGCAGGTCCGTTTAATCGGGTCGGGCCAGGTCCGCGGAGCGTGGTCACGGACGAGGCCGGGTCGGGTGAGAGGGACCTCACCCCGTGGTCAGGAGGCAGACAGCATAAGGCACTTTTTGCCTTTATGCGTCCGCGCGCCTCCGAGAAGTTCCGAGGTGGGACTAAATGTCCCACCCCAATTGAGCGCCCGTCGCAGAGGGAGCAGTGGGCGATTGTGGCTTCACGCGCGGCCTTCGCCCCATCTGCGAGCCTGGGACGTTTCGCGGAGACTCCCCGCGTAACCTGGGAGTCGAACCTGGGCGAAGGCGTGCCTGCACCTGCAGGTGAAGCAGCTCTGCCTGCTCAGTAATGGCGACGGCGGGCGAGTCACCTGGTCACAGAAGAACGGCCTCTCGGCCAAATCAGACAGGCGGGGGACCTTCGCCGTGGCACGGCGAAGGTGGTCAGGGGGTCTGCAGGGGGCGTGATGGAGCCAACAGGTCGTCCTAGGTCAAACTGTGAGCGAAGAAGTGGGTGTGTTCGGTGGATCTGCAGAGGGCGTTTGGCGGGAAGTGGAGGGGCGGAAGAGGATCAGGGTGAGGAGGCGGAGGTTCTGCGGTGGTCGGCGAGCCGTGTGGGTCGCTGAGGTGATGGGAGCGGCTCGCCGGAGGGTGGTCGGAGGCGGAGAGGGTGAGGGTGAACAGGAGCGGTCGAGGGTTTAATCAACTAAGAGACAGTGAGGAAAAGAAAGAGGGGGAGGTGGGGAGGAGTTCTGACCTAGCTATGGAGACGAAAGGGGCCGAGACAGGGCGACAGTCGTATCGACTGTCGCCGGAGAAGAAGATGCCCAGGGGGAGGGGCGGCGGCGAGCAGAGGGCTGGAGAGGCGCCAGCTGGGTACGGCGTGGCGCAGGAAGAGCAGGGGAGGAGGTCTCTGCTGCTGGTATTACGGCAGAGCGAAGAGGAGGAGGGGGAGGAAACCGCCGGAGCTGGTGAGCGTCTGCCGGAGAAAGAAGAGAAGACAGTTGGGGATTTCTCCGTCAGATCCAGGCTGCCCTGGTCGGTGGAGCAGCGGGGGGTATTTAAAGGGATGAAACAGGGAGGAAGGCGGAGGGAGACGACGTGTCTCCCTCGCCGGAGAATGGTCGGAACACGAACCCATACCGTTCGTGCGTTCGCACGGCCGGTATGGTGGGCTACAATGACCAGGGGGGTGCTCCTGCGACGGCTGACGACGCAGGGCACCCCCGGTTTACTTGCCAGGTCCCTCACCTCACCCTGCGCGGCGCCATGCTCCGCGCAAGGTCGCCGGAGCATGGTGCTGGCAGGGTTTTTGCAGGAGGGACCTGATTGCAAAGAACGAAGGAGAGTTAGGGGCCAAAATGCGAGGGTTCAAAAGTTGAGGGCCAAAGAGTAAATATATGAGGACCAAAGTGTGAAGTCGGTCAAGGAGGTTTCTTCTTAGGCTCAAGTTTTTATACATGACTAATTAGGACCTAAGGAATCTGATGGTGAATTTTATTTTCATATTAAACCTTGTTTGACCGGTCAATTTGCGCAAAAACCCAAATTAAGTTATTAATTGGGCATGGTTCTCAATGTAGGTCAAAATGGGTTCTAAAGGCCAAATTGAAGGTTCTAAACCCTAGAGATTATTTTTCTATGAATTTTAGAGGATTTATTCTATTTTTACTTTGCCTCGAACCTTGTGAATTGAAGTGGGTTGTTTTAGGGTTACAGATTATCATTTGGTTCCTTGGAAGTGCTGTAGCTCTTGCTAGATCATCTCATCCCACTTTTATTCTTATTAAGCTGTTTTGACCTGTGTTTGGTCCCTGAATTACCCTGTATGCAGTTTATACTGGTAAAATTGCACTTTTACCCCTTATGACTGGTTTTCTTCTCAAACTCAGAATTCTCTGAGTTAAGCCTTTCCTTGAGATATGTAGGAGCTTTTATCCTTTGTATTGGGTCAAAATGAGCTAGTTATGGCTCATGATGAGGTTCTCATCAGTCCATTATCTTCCTGATCGGTTTCAGATCTCCTTTTACTTGGAGAGGAAATCGGGTGGTTATGATCGTCAATGAATTTTTGTACCACCCACTTGGTGGAAAAATCCAACTTTATGGTCATTTTGGCTAAACAACCTGTCCTGTAGGTATCAAACTTCCTTTTAATGTTCTTCTTAAAAGGTGAAATGGATTCAAGAAAAGGGTCTGCAAATGATGTTGATTTGCTACTTAAAACATCAATTGACCTCTCTGAAAACCCTTCAGAGCAACGTACAAATTTCTTATACTATAAGACCTTCTCTTTGAAGATCTTATCTATGGAAAACTCTGTACTGCTCTTACGCATACTAAAATTGCGATAGATAACATATTACTCGTACAGTATCTTAGCTTCTACTATTGAATTGAATTCCATACTAGTTGCGGGTTTTGAAACCTGCATTCCATCTCTTGAAGATAAATCACGTATGAATCTTCAACATCAATAATAATTGCATTTTAAATTGAAAGGGATATAATTATGCATTAGTATAATATAATGACATATTTCATAATAATAACGATTTGTTGTGTTATATGATAGATACGTAAACAATTGGCATGCAATATTTAAAAAGTGTATATGTTTGTAATACAACATATTTGCTATATTACAAAAAAAACCTAATTAAATTTTTGAGGCGTGATTCTACATTAAATAATCATGATATTGTTATGATATAATTATCTGCAAAATTACATGATAGATGCATGAATGATTAGAATGCATCAATTATAAAAGTAAAAAGATGTAATGCATCTGTTGTCTTACCAAAAAGGATTCATTAAGTGGCATGCAATATTTAAAAAGCATATATGTTTGTAATATAACAAATTTGTTGTATTACAAAAGGGCAAAAATGTTTCATTTTCATGCAACCCACTTAATAATATCATGCAGCAGTTGAGTTCACCAAAGAAATTCTAATACATGTTCTTCACTGCATTACACAAAAATAAAAAACTTAATGTTTAAGGTATATTTCTATATTAAATAATCATAATCCAGAAAAAAAGACTGATTTAAATTTTGAGGTGTAGTTCTACATTAAATAACCATGATATTGTTGTGATACAATTATCCGCGGAATTGCATGGTGATGCATGAATGATTAGAATGTAACAATTATGAAAGTAAAAAGATGTAATTCATGTGTTGTATTACCAGAAAGATTCATCAATTGACATGAAACATTTAAAAAGCATATATGTTTGTAATACAATAACTTTGTTATATTACAAAAGGGCAAGAACATTACATTATCATGCAACCCCACTTAATAATATCATATAACAGTTGAGTTCACCAAAGAAATTATAATACATGTTTTTCACTATATTACGCAAAAAAAAAATAGTATTTCTACATTTAATAATCAGGAAAGTATTGTAATACAATGGTCCGCTGTATTGCATGCAGATGTATGAACGATTATTCCACAATAGTTAAAAAGGCAAAAAGATGTAATGCAATGGTAAAAAAAGGTAAAAAGATGTAATACACCTAATCTGTCGTATTACAAAAATGATGAAAAATGATCAAAAAGTAAAAAAAAATGTACCTACTTTACTAAGCGACAATGAAACGTGATTCATTGTGGCTGAATGAATAGTTGAAACATCATTTGACGAAGATTCAAAGAAACCGCGATTAAAATCAAATATTGATATGCTAAAATATTAACCTGCAATAAATAATATGTGAACAAAAAAAGATGATCACACAGAGATCATATCACATGAGAATGTAAACAAACAAATAAAGCGTAAAAAGATGAAGAACAGACCAAAGATCGTATACACGAAAATGAACGTTGATTCCACAACCAGAAAGCAAAAATTCAAAATGGTCTGCAACCACTGCAACGATAGAATGGTTGTAACGAAGAAATATGATAGAATAATGATTCTATACAAATAAGAGAGATAACATATCAACAACAAAAAAAATATCAATTAATTATAGTGTATTACCAAAAAAGCACAAAGATAAAAATAACAAGATCCATAAATTAAGAAAATGGAAGATGGTTTCACAAAATCACTTAAGTTTGAAATAATCGAGTTCAATAAGAAGCACCATGATCGTACGATGGAAGATGGGTGCTCATTTGACATTTTGTGAGCAATTTTCCTCTATATATATATATATATACTTTTAATAAAAATTCCTTTCCTATCCCCTCCCTCTTTGTTCCTATCAAACTCTTTAACAAAGGTGGAGGAGACGAGGTTTTTGGTTAAGCAAAACAAGAAGAAAAAGTATATATATATAAATATGTTTATTATTTAGTTCACATCATTTTTAAGGGTATATAAAAAAAAAATATAAGATTATTTTTCAAGATATACACGTAAATATGATATATATATATATATATATATATATATATATATATATATATATATATATATCTTTGGCAACGATTTACATAAATATATATGTAATTAACCTATTATTTTGTTGTTTTGGCTTTGACCTTTGGGTGTTGGAAGAAATTGATATGTTGGGAAGTTTCTTTGCTTACCGTCACACTATGTCTCACGGGTGCAAGTGTCGTATCAAGATTAGGATTAGTTTACTTGAAAGTTTAACCGCATAATTTTAACACCTATTTTGGGAGGTTAACACCTATTTTGTTAAGATCAATTCTAAAAGGATTAACACCTCAATAACTTTCCCACACCTAAACTTTACTCTCTAAAAATTGATGTTAACATCGGTTTAAGTAAACATCACAAGGATTAACACCATCGGTTAACAACATTCTGCAAATAAACAAAAATAAGAATTAATACTAATTTCACTTTTTTTAACATCAATTTCCTAATCCACAAATTAAACAAACTCTAAGTTAATTTACAAGGAGTTGTTAAAGAAACTCCGGATTTTTAGATGTATAAATGGGATTAACTACTCTTATATGCTTTACAAGAGTTTTAAGTAATAATGGTTAAAATTTATTTGTGTTTATTTAGAACAGTGTTAACCTATACGTTGTGTTAAGATGGAGAAAAGTACAAAAAAGAAGTGTCAGCAGCACTTACAACTTAAACATAACATTGGTAAGAACCTGATTTTTGCAAAGTTTCTATATTATCCCAAAAATTGAGGTTTTGGGAAGTGATATTAACTTATCAGGTAAATGGAGGTTAAACTCTATTTGCAAGGTTAAATAAATTTGGGTAAGTATTTTAGAAAGTTTGAATTTCTCTATATGTGAGGGTGGTATTAAATTCTTCACTTTTTTATTTTGCAATAGTGTATAAAACCTGCATGTCTACATTAGTATGCTAGTATTAAAGAGAGAATAGTAAAAGAGGGAGGAGGATTAATAGCTTCTTTTACTTGAGACTAATAGAAACTTAGATTTCGCAAGATTTGTGTTTTTCCTCTAGAATACAATTCTCAAGAATTGTTAAACTATGTTACGGGGTCAATCCCTACGAAGAAACTAGGCTATCCACAACTATAAATTAGTCCTTATTAGAAATAAAGGTTATCCTCTTTACGGTTAGGTATCCTTAACCATAAATTAATCCTTTGAGTTGACTCAAGCAATACAAGCCCTCTGCATTTAACTTTTAGAGATTTGCTTGGATTGTTCGTTCTAGGGTAACTTTTCTTCATGTAGGAAGATGTTAATTTATTGTCAAGGAAATCGGCAACTACATTAGGACAACTTCCATGTATATGCCTTAAATGGCAGCATGTCAAGCAATATACGTAATTTCGCAATCTCAAGTCGGATTCCTCAACAAATAATTAGACTTGTACACGAGCAAATAGATTTGCAAAATTAGAGTATCTTTATTCAAAGGCAAAGCTTCTTCTTGGTGCCGTTACTAATCTCAAATAGTCCATAGACTTCTCAGATTCAATACGCACGCAGCATGCCACAGGCAACGTTGGAAAAAATACGACCATCTGTCTAACCCAACAAGCAAATTAAGGCGTCATCCGCACCGGTCCACAAGCCTATACCACGAAAAGCTGCAGGGGGCAGAGATCCCCACCACCCTCTCCGTGTCCAAAATCAAATATCCGAGTAGCCGCTGCAATTTTCGCCCGAGACTTTATCCTCTGCCACAACCCCATCCCTCACCTTCACCTTCCTCTCACAGGAACCAACACCAGGACTCGTCTCGGAGTACTTGTGCTCCATAGTCGCCGACCCATCAACCACGGCTCCTCCCTTCCCCTCCACCACCATCCACCCCTCCCCCTCCTCCTTGTTCTTCACCTTGCTCTTGCGCTTCGACCGGCCGGACGTCACCTTCACCTCTTCCTCCAACCCACGCGACAACTTAACGTCCGACCTGCTGTATGTGCCGTTCCCCACCGCAGCCACCGCCGCCGTGAACTCCAACGGGAACTTCGTCTTCTGCTTCATCTCCGCGAGGACGTTCCACATCCCTTCCACCACCTTCACCTCCCTCTCGTACTTCGCCTCGAACTCCAACTCCTCCACGTCGAAGCCGTTGCTATACCTCTGGAAAGTGACCTTCCCCTCCACCTCCACCTCCACCTCTTCCTTCACCTCTGTCGTGAGGTTCCCGAGCGACGACGCGACCCACCCGGCGAGCGTCAACTCCCCCTCCATCTCCTCCTGGAACTCCCACAACGAAGGGCCCCGCTTGGTCGAGTACGTGAAGCCCGGCGCGTCGCACCTGGTGAAGCCCGCCGACACCGCCGTCGCACCAGGGTCGAGCCACAGGTGGAGGTTCGCCCCGACGAGCCAGAACGGGTGCGCCCCCGCGATCCCAATCACGAACGCGTGCGGCTCCCCGTCGAGCAGGCGCCCCAGTATCGGAGTCAGCTCGACGTCGTGCGACGGGAGGACGAAGGACTCGACGGGTGCAACCGGCGTCCACAAGAGGGGGTCCACCCCGCCGGAGTACACCGCGGGGAACGGCACCGAGGTGCCGACGAGGAGCCCGTCCACGGTGACCGACACCCGCCGGATGGGACCGTTATCTGTTCCCTTGTACAAGTAACTCGGCGGTTTCGCGTACCAGAACTCGTCGGAGGCTTGACCGGAGACGTATATCTCGAGCACCGCCCGTCTGGTGTTCTTCGGGATCGAGACTGCGTCCATAAACTCGTCGGTCTCGTCCCGAATCCGGTACCAGAAGTAATCGTCTTCTTCTTGTCCTTCTTCTGGAGTCAGAGATGTTAGCGGAATAATCATATCCGCAGGCTTACCGTAGAGGAGGTGGAGCCTCTCGGATTGCTTTACGGCGGGAGTAGAGGTGTCGGTTTTCAGCTCTCTGCTGGCGACGTTCCGGATTCCGGGAGCGCCGTAGAAGTTCAGGGTGACGTTGACTCGGAAGAGCGAGGAGTCCGCGTCGTTGACGGGGCTCTCCAGCGCCATCGAGACGACGCCGTCGAGGGAAAGAGCGGCGGAGTACCGGGTGCGTCCTTGCGGACGCTCCAGAGAACGCCGGCATCGGTGGGGACGGCGGTGGCGGTCCGGAGGAGCTCGACCGCACCGAGCCAGACGGAGCCGATGCGGTCGTGGGAGCCGGTACCCTCTGCGCAGGCCGAGATATGGAGGGAGGCGCTGGTCCAAGGGCAGTGGTCGGGGTCCGGGGGAGTGTAGTTTGAGGAGAAGATGGACGGGGAGGTGGAGGAGGGGTTGAATCGGAGGAGGGGGAGGGAGCAGATGGGGGTGAGGTCGTCGTGGGATGGGAGGCCCCAAGGGAGCGTTGGGTCGATGAGTTTGGTGGTTTTGGAGGTGGAGGGGAAGGGGACGCCGCGGATGGTGTGGTGGTCTAGAAGCGGACGAGGAGGTGGTGGTAGAGCGGCAGCAACGGTGGTGGTGAGGAGGAGGAGGAGGGGGTAGAGGAGATGAAGAAGAGGAGCCATGTTTGAAGGAGTTGAAGTGTGGTGGAGATCGAGATCGTCGGTTTGGATTGGGAAGTGGGAAGGGTGTTTACATATGGCGATTGGAGGGACAGGGGTGCTGCGGATAGGGCCGCCGGGGTGGTGGGACATTCGTGTGTAAAGGAAACAATTTTGGGGTGGATATGCTATAGGAATGTTGAGAAATTCTACGTAAATAATATTTAAATGATATGCACATTTAACAATCTTTGAATATGCTCAACATAAGGAAGGAATACGATGAGAGATAAAAATCATCTTTGGATTTAAAATTTTACATGTGACCAATTCTCTGTTAGGTGAGCAAGTGAGATTGGTATCATTCATCCTGCCCTACTTGTGACTAACTAGATTCAAATCGAGATCTGCCCAACCTATGATATATATAATTACTAACACAACTTATGACACAATCAACTATTAAATATTGATATAATACGAAGAACAAGTTGTACAATAGAATTTGAAAATAAAATGACTATCATAGAAACTAGCAAAAATAAAAAAAATAAAATCCACACTAAAAAAGTGTTCGCAAGTACACAGCTTCCAAAAAAGAATAAAAACATCCAAAATATTGTAATCATTCCATCCCATGTCTTAGGTCTTCATGCAAATTGTTCCCTTTGGAGTGAAAAAAGAAAAAAAAAGGTTAGAATGTTTATCAAACTTGTATGAGATAGGGAGAAAAAAAATTACTTTGAGTACTCGAAAGCTGAAGGCGATTATTTCTTTCGGCAATTCCACGAGTCACGTCCAACATTGAACTTCAGGCAATATTTACATTGGCATCCTTTGCCTTACTTTTGCTCTGAAATGGGCTTCAACCTACTGCTACCTAATTTTGATCTTCCACTGTTACCACTACCCTTCGGTTTTGCAACTTTGGGTTCTCTGATCTTTATGCAACCAACCTGTGATAAATTGATAGATCGTGAGATAGGAAGTTCATCAGTTTAAACTTTGTCCTTGATCATTCTATGAATCTCGGAAGAAGCACACTCAATTAGTTCCTTAGCCTTGACAAATGTATCCTCCTACTTCAGTACTTCATTTATAAGAATATTGAAGCAAAGGTGGTGAAGCTTGTTTGCAACGCTTGATCGTGTTTTAATAGTCAGTTGTGTCGTAGTATAGGTGACCAAGCATTGACAACAAATAAAAATTTATTACTCGAAAACCTAAGTATCCGAGGTCGAATATAGGGAGTAAATGGAATTTATTCACTAATCTAAATAATGTAATTGAACACTTAGAGTTACTCAAAACCTAATTCAGAATGTAAATGCAAGAGTTCAAGAGTTAAAATTGTAGCAAAAATAAAAGAGTTGGACGTCTGATCATGGGATCAGACATCTTAAATGATGGCCCTTCTATTCTTCTCCTTGTAGCTTTCTCTTCTTCTTCTTTCTTCTCTTTCAATCTCTACTTCAGTTGCTTCTCTTCTGCAGTGTCTTTCTCCTTCTTTTTCTCTGCAGGTCTTCTTCTTCTTTCCTTAGCTCTGCTTCCCTTGGCTTCAGCTTTTCTTCTTCTTCTTCTTCTACTTGTCTTTCCCTTTCTTTCTTTCTTCTTCCTTCTTCAGCCTTAGCTCTTTGACTTCCTCTTCTCTTTGGCTTCGCCTCTTCCTTCTGCCTTGTCTTTCCTTCGCTTTTTCCTCTGCGAGTCTTCTTCCTTCTTTAGCCTTCCTTCCTTCTTCTTCCTTTTGCAGCTAATGGTCAGCTTCACTTCAGTTGTGCCTTCCTTCTCCTTCTTCTTCCCTACACAAACCGAAGAGCAAAACCTACCCCTTTACCCACCCCCGCATCTCTCTCTCTCTGTAGATCTCTCTTCGGTACGCTCTCTCAGAGCTGGATAATCGGGTCGGGTCGCGTGCCTGGGTCCAGGCGCACCAGCGTGGGTGTGGTGTGCGAGGAGTGCTCAGTAGGCTAGTCGGGTCGGGTACCAGAGCTGCGGGGGAGAATGTTGCGGACGAGACATGATAGGTGAGGGACCTCACCCCATGTGTATCTCGAGGCGAAGAACATAAAACACAAAATCAATTTATTGCACGCGCCGCACTCAGACGTTCACGAGGTGGGACTAAATGTCCCACCCGCTTTTGCGCATTCGCCTGCAGGAGGATGACTTCCCACAATTGTCGCAGCTGGAGGTCTCGCAGCAACTGCTCTCAGGCTGGACTTGCGCACACTCTCAACCCGCATAGCCTGGGAGCCTGAATCCTGAAACTTGAGGCCTGAAGCTGGAGAACAAGCAAGCTCGAGCCGTAGCTAATGGCGGTTGGTGCTCAGATCTGCCACACATGAATACGGCCTGGTGGCCCCATTAAAATACATGGTAAGCTTCGTCGTGCGAAGGCGAAGGTGGGATGGTAGGTGGCAAGCTACGGGGTAGCCTAGGTGTGGGTGCCTAGGTCGCTCTGTGGCCAGGTTTATGGGTTAGGTTGGGGGGCGTTTATGGTGGTGTGGGCGGTCGATGGATGGGTGGAAGATGTTCAGTGGACTGTGACAGAGGTTGTGAGGTTGGTGGCAAGACGTGTGGAGGTGTGGAGCGATGGATGCATCTCGCCGGAGGTTGGCCGGAGATGGGGAAGATGGCGGTGGATAGTGGCTGTCGAGGGGTAATTTGTGAAATAAATTAAGGGGAATTCAAGAGGGGATAGAGACGAGTCAGTCTAACCTAATTAAGTGGACGAAGGGGGAGAGATGGAGATTGGCAGTACCTACTGTTGCTGGAGAAGACGGCATCCAATGGAGGGAGACAGCAACGACGACGGGGCTAGAGATGCTCGCGCGGGTGTTGCGCGATGCAGAGGAGGATGGTGAGGACGGCTCTGCCACTGGTATGGTAGCAGAGTGACGAGAAAGAGGAGGGCGGCTGATTAGCCCATAGTTGTGGGCTATTTAAGTATTTAAGTGCCTACACATTAGGTTAATTCTAACATTTGTTTAGTATAAATTAGGATGTAAATAGATTAATTCATAGTTTTAATCTAATTACATAATCCATACATTGCATTCATATCTTAAGTGCATTTAGAATTAGCTTAGAATATCATTCATCTAATTAGATAACCAATTAGGTATATTGTTTTTATTAACATAGAAGTTGAGGGTCTATACATAAATAACCCTAATATTTTAATAATATTTTCTTTATTCGTCTTCTTTCAGAACGGCTGGCTGCCGCTCCAACGCCCGCGTGATGCAGTGAAAGCCATTCAAGGGGGAGCGTATACGGTGGATCTGGTCGGCAGCTGATTTCAAAATTGTTCATGCCACTACAAAAGGAGCACGGAGGCAGCCGAGCAAAGCAGGCCTCCGCCACCGACTCACCACTGTGCAGAGAGATCCTCTCTCTTCCATCCACACTGCCGGCCTCTACCGTGGCGGCGAGTCTCCACCACCGTGGGCGTGTGGTGTGACAGGCCACACCGCCATCCGGAGCTCGCCCGCATTACCGTGAGCACATCAGCGTGCATCTTCCTCGCCGTCGTCGCAGACCACCACGCAAGCTACTGATCAGCCACCCTCTCAGTAACTTAAGACGTCTGGGAAATTTCCCAGACGTCTGAAGTTACCCGCTCACCTCCACTTCCTCAGCCTGCACTCTCCAACCGGCCACCAAACCGCCTGCGCCCTCCACCGCTCACCGGCTGCTGACCTGCGCACGCCTGCAGATCAGCCCGCGCTCTCCTCCAACGCCTGCAGACCAGCCTGCAGCATCCTCCAACAGCCTCTGCAGCTTCCACCGCACACGCCAACCGCCTGCAGACCACCGCGCGCCAGCGCCCTCCGCAGCCCCTCTGCAGCTTCCACCGCACAGCCATCTGCAAACCACCGCGCAAGCGCCCCCTCTGCAGCTTCCACCGCACACGCCAGCGCCCGCCTGCAGACCACCGCAGCCACGCCTCCGCGCGCCAGCGCCTTCCGCAGACCCTCCGCGCGCCCACGCACAACCGCCTGCAGCACCTCCGCCGGAGCTCGTCCGGCCACCTCCGGCCGCCGCGCGACTCGCCGTCACCACCGATTCGAAGCCCTTGATCCAAGGGACCTCCGCCGAGCTTCCCGCGCCCAGCCATCGGCTCCTCGTCGCGCAAGACAACGGGGAAAAATTCCCCTGTTTTGCTACAGTAAAGCATTGATTAAAATTTACATTTTCTGCCATTGCCAGATTTTATTCATATTCTATTCACTCTGCATTGCGGAAAATATCCTGTAGTTTATCATAATTGCCATTTCAGCATTATTTCTTGCTTAAACCTTAATCTAAAGGCAATCTTGGCTTGGTTCTTGTCCAAATTGACTCCGAACAAACATTTTTAAGTGGCGCGAATTTTAATACGTTATTGCCTCCCTGTGGAAACGACCCGCTCCTCTGCGAGTGGTTATTTCTTATTAAAAATTGATTAGTCGATTTTTCCACCACATTAAACTACAAACGACTTAAAAGTGAAAGATCGACCCGGTCAGCGGCTCGCTGGAGCTCGCTGGACTACTTGGCCAGAGGAGAAGAAGAAGAAGAAATTGAGGTGGATCTCTGGCCAAGTCAAGCTGAGGAGGTGCGGCCAGGGTTGAGGATTCTTTTATAGATGCTGGCAGGGGTTCCTGTACTTGGAAGGCAAGCTTCCAAGCCTGCGAATCCTCGTCGGAGATTGAATCAGTTAGAGACCCAAATCTCTCTTGCATTCGCACGAGAGATTGGGTGCAAATCAGAGATTAGGATCGAGCTCAGATGGAAGGGAATTCCTTAGAGAATCTCCCTTCCAAATCTGGGAGATCTTTGAGGAATCAGGGAGTACTTCCCCTCCATTCCTCGTCGGAGTAGGATTTCTCCCCATTAATGGCAGAGGGACCTATATGTAAGAGTGGGGAGGAGGTTAGGGGGGCCTGTGCAATTGTTTTCAAAAGATAGGGGCCAAAATGTAATTGGGTGTGCTATTTTGCAAAGTAGGTCAAGATGACCTTCCCTTAGGTCCAAATTTTGGTACAAACCTAGTTTCGACATAATAAATCCAATGGAAAAGTTGGATTTTAGGTTTGACCAAGTTTGACTGGGCAATTTGCACAAAAGTCCAAATTTGGTCAATTTGTGAGCTAGGACCCCAATCTAGGTCAAAATAGGTTTCAAAGGTCAAATTGAAGGTTATAAATCCTAGGGGATATTTTTTATGAATTTTAGAGGATTTAATTAATTTTTATCCTGACCAAAACCTTGTTGAATTAAGTAGGTCTATTTTAGGGTTACAGAATGTCATTTAATTCCTGGATTGCATATGAACCCATTTCTGATTGAACCAACCCACTTTTTATCTTATTCAGATCATTTGACCTATATTTTGCCTCTGAGAAATCTCATTTATGTACTACAATGGTAAAATTACATTTTTAACCTTTATTTCATGTTTTCTTCTCAGAACACTTATTCCTTGAATTAAGCCCTTCTCTAGGTTATGTAGGAGCTCTTATTCTCTTTCTTAGGTCAAAATGAGCTACTTAGGGATCATGATGAGGCTCTCATCAAAGCTCCTTGGCATCATGAGTGTGGCCGAAAACTTTGTAAATGGGATATTATTATGACCCGATTCCCGAATCCCTACAGGACACAAGACCAGCCCGACTTAACTAATCCCAAGACCCAGTCATCCAACAAGAAATAACCAAAAAGCAGGAAAATAAACCACATTCACAATGCTATGCAACTAATAGTAAAAAGAGTACAAGCAACAAGGAAAGAAAAGCTGCTAATAGTATATGTTACCACCACAACAGTAAAACAGAAATAAGGTGAAGAAAATGTAAAGGTACAAGAGTCTAAAACTTACTACAACAGAAAGTACTACAGAAAACTACTACTACTGGGCTCTACTAGGCCCAGCACCCTCTACAGCCAGAGACTCGGGCTGCTTAACACCTGGACCTGAAAAAGGGTTATGAGTAACAAAGTCAGTGAACGCTGAGTAGAATGGCAACCAACTAGCTAAAGCAGTAAAAGTGGACAGATAGCTATTATTCCAATTACTTTATTTTACAAGTTATTCATTTTCACCCGTTGGTTTATTTATCATATCTCTTTCTTGATCTCGAATGTTCCTCGTGGGAACGATCTTAATTGTAGTTTTTTCCGATGAGTAGAAGTCGCACGTGGTGCTCTCCTGACCAGGAGAGTCCCCCGTGGTGGTCCTACACCAAGTCGACCACCCCAAGGTCACGGACAGATGTAACGGTGACTATGGCACGTGCGATAAGCGCATGGGTAGCTACCCCGTACTGGCACGCGGTCAATCATTTCCGCTAACGGGTACGCTTAAAGTACAACACGGAATAGTATAGGGCCTAGCCCTCTCAGTAACAGGGGTCTAGCCCCTCAGAACCAAACAGGGGTCTCGCCCCTCCACAGTCTACGTACCCTCGTCTGACTACCCTGGTTTGCCCAATGGGCCTAACAAGTCGGTGTAAGGTGGTTAGCTGAATCCTGGGCCCCGTGTGGTGGCTAGCTCTCTCCCTACACTAGTAGCTCTCCCCGGTACAGTGTACGCGAGGGCCAAAAAGTCGGTGCGGAGTGACCAATCCTAACCTCGGGTCCCAACCCAAGGGCGGCTAGCTCCGCTCTACACTAAACAGGGGACAGTCGCTCTCCGTGGTACCACGTTCTCAAGGGCAAGCACACTTCCCCACTCACACTTACAGATCCATTCCATTTATTTTCAGGAGCTCTACTCCTAATTCCCCGTAGGGTTCATGCTCATATTTCTTAGGCCATTCCATACCAGGTTTCCTTATTCACATTTCCATTCTCAGGTTATACACATGCAGCTCGTATTTCTATCATTCACATTTCCATTCTCAGGTTATACACATGTAGCTCGTGTTTCCATCATTTAACGTAAACAACAGGTAATTCATATTTCACAGGAAACTCTTGTTCATTAATAGGTAGTTGTTATCATTTCTATTTATTCATTCAAGACTGCAAATCAAACACACATAAAGACATTTCAAGTAACTTCTCGTCCTAGGATTCATGCCATATCTTAGGTTCTAGTTATTCAATCCACATATGCATTCAGGTTTATAATTAAATTAGGAAAATCCACTCTACCAGACAACCCAGGAGTATTGGGGGCTCGAACAGTAGGCACACGTGCCTCAGCAAGCCCCGAACCCGCAATGGAACGAAGTCCTATAACAAGGAACAATCACAATGAAACATTCAGAACAACATAAAAGACCTTCTAACAAGTAGAGGAATTCTCAAGGAAAACACCGATAACTTGTTTGCGTAAAACGGACCTTAAACGGACCCTAAACGGGTCAAAAACAGGGCTACAGACCCAAATCAGATGTCTAGCACAAGGTCCAGATGTCTTAAAAATAAACAGAAATGCACCTCAAGTTTTGCGTCGACCTCAGACATCCAGGATCTCCTCTGGACCATCTGGACCCAGCTCTAGATGTTTGACCTCCTCTCCGGACGTCTGGGAGTGCTTCCAGCCGTCTGGCAAGCTATCCAGACGTCTGAAACGCGTGGGAGGATGTGTCCAGCATCATCCTGAAGCAATCCCTACACGTGACAGCAAATCTCCTACAATTAGCCACGCAAAGCGTAGCTGCGGAGCGGCCTGCATGGTCGTATTCGCAAAAGGAAATGTACCTTCGCAAAAATCTACCTTCATACGTCTGGTGTCGTCACCAGTCGTCCACTCCGTCGTCTGGACGTCACCCCAGATGTCTGATTCTAGGAAAATCCCAGAACCAGACCCGCTTCCTGCTCTCCTCAGCTGCACGCAACCGCAGCCTCGCCTCCTCACCTGCAGCTTCGGCTGCAGCAATGTCGGGGATGACTCCCCCGACGCTCTCCTGCTCCTGCACGCACCGCTCTGGCGGTGCGCCCTCCGGTGAGCTCTCACAAGCTCGCGAGCTCAATCTCTCCCTCCTCTCCTCACGCTGCCGCTCCTCCTCATCACCGCTCTTGCACTCTCTCTCTCTCTCGCACACTCACTCCTCTCGCTGGGGTGGAGAGGAAGGGAAGGAGGTGCCAGCTGGGTGAAGTGAGGAAGAAAGAAGAGGGGAAGGGGGCCTTTTATAAGGCTCGCTAGGGTTGCGAAGAAGGAGAGAGGAGGGGAAAAGAGAGAAGTAGGGTACTATCTACACGCAGCACGCACGCAGACGTGAAGCTCGTACCCAAAAATTTTGATTTCCAGACATCTGGGAAGTGGTTCAGACGTCTGACCAGATGTCTGACGGATAGTCCAGACGTCTTAAAAGGCTCAGGACATAACGGGTCTTTACATCATAACAATCTTAAAGGAAGTTTCGTCCCTAAAACTTGAGCTTGCTAGGGTGCGGAAAGAGAACTATATATGCATAACAAACTTATAGAGGACCAAAGCCAATCCAAAATTACGTACCCTAAAAAAGCTCTGGGTACTGCTCTCACATCACTGCCTCAGGCTCCCAGGTAGCCTCATCGTACCTCTGGCTCCTCCATAAGACCTTCACTAAGGGTATCTGCTTCAATCTTAAACTTCGGACAACTCTGTCTAGTATTTGTACTGGTCGCTCGGGGTAGGTCAGGTCGTCACCCACCTCAACACTCTCGTGGCTTAGAATGTGACTAGGATCGACGATTTACTTCCTGAGGTTGGACACGTGGAACACGTCGTGCACACCAGAAAGCTGGGGAGGAAGGGCAAGCCTATAAGCAATAGGTCCTACCCACTTTAAGACCTCAAAGGGCCCCACAAACCTCAGCGCAAGCTTCCTTTTCACCCCAAACCGCTGCAGGCCCTTCATGGGTGAAACACGAAGAAAGACATGATCCCCAACCTCGAACTATACCTCTCTGTGCTTCCGATCGGCATAACTCTTCTGTCTGCTCCTGATAGTGCAAAGTCGTCTATGAATCTACTCAATCACCTCCTGACTCTGCCGGATCAGCCTGGGGCCAACCTCCCACTTGGTCTCCACCTCAACCCAACTCAAGGGCGCAGTACACCTCCATCCGTACAGAACCTCGTAGGGTGCCATACCGATACTCGAGTGATAACTATTATTATATGAAAACTTTGCCAAGGGCAAGTGCTCCTCCCAAGAGACCCTCCAGTCCAGTACACAGGCACGTAAAAGGTCCTCCAGGGTCTGTATCGTGCTCTCTGACTGTCCTTCCGTCTGGGGTGGTATGCCGTACTGAACCTCAACTGTGTCCCCAAGGCCTGCGGAAACTCAGCCCAAAATTGGGAAGTAAAATGGGTATCCCGGTCGGATACGATCTCACGTGAAACTCCGTGCAGACGTACCACGTCACGAATATACCTCTCCGTCAACTGCATTGGTTCCAAGGTGACTCGGATTGGCAAGAAACGTGCCGTCTTCGTCAATCTATCTACTATCACCCAGACTGCATTGTGTCCTCATTGGGTAACGGGCAAGCCCACCACCAAGTCTATGGTAATGCTCTCCCACTTTCACTCTGGCACAGGAAATGGCTGCAATGGCCCTGCAGGCCTTTGATGCTCAGCCTTCACTTGTTGGCACACCAAACACTGCTACACGAACTCACCTACATCCCGCTTCATCCCTTTCTACCAAAAGTCACGTCTCAGATCATGGTACATCTTCGTGTTCCCAGGATGTATGGTGAACTTGGACCCGTGTGCTTCAGTCAGGAGCTCTCTCAACAACTCCTCATCTCTGGGAACACACAAACGTCCCCTCATGCGCAGTACCTCATTTGAAAAAGAGAAGTCTCCTAGGTCCCCTGACAGTACTCTATCTCTCAACGACTGCAAATATGGATCTGCCATCTATCCTGTGATGATGCGGTCTATCAGCGCTGGTCTCGTCTGTCGTGTCACTGTCACTGCCCCACAATGCCCATGTAACTCCAAGGGTTGCCAGCTGCCCAACTCCTCCATAAGTCTCCAACTCTGTGCGTGTAAGTTGGCCAAGTGGGTGGGTGCCTTCTGGCTCAAGGCATCAACCACCACGTTGGCCTTCCCTGGATGGTAGGAGATGCTACAGTCATAGTCCTTCAGGAGCTCTAACCAACATCTCTGTCTCATGTTAAGCTCCTTTTGATCAAACAAGTACCTGAGGCTTTTATGATCCGTGAATATCTCAAAACTCTCACCGTAAAGCTAGCGTCGCCATGTCTTCAATGCGAAGACAACAGCTGCCAGCTCTAAATCATGGGTAGGGTAGCTATGCTCATGGGGCTTCAATTGCGGCGAAGCGTAAGCGACAACGTGACCCCGCTGCATGAGCACACCCCCTAACCCCTGCAACGAAGCATCCGTGTAGACAACAAAACTACCACTGCTATCTAGAATGGTGAGCACAGGAGCCGGAGTCTACCTTTCCTTCAGCTCCTGAAAACACGCCTCACAAGCATCTATCCAAGCAAAGGGCACGTCCTCCTGGGTCAACTGGTGATGAGAACCTCATCATGAACCCTAACTAGCACATTTTGACCTAATAAAATGAACAAAAGCTCCTACATAACCTAAAGGAAGGCCTAATTCAGGGTATTAGCAATCTGAGGAGAGAACATGACACAAGGGGTAAAACTGCAATTTTACCATTGCAGCGCATCATCAGGATTTCTAAGGGTCTAGACATATGTCAATTGAATTTAATAAGAGAAAAAGTGTGATGGTTTGGTCAAGAAAGGGTTATGGTGAAATCTAGGAATTAAATGGCATTCTGTAACCCTATAAGAAATCCACTTTAATTCACAAGGTTTCAGGAAATAAAAAAATCAACTAAACCCTCTAAAATTCATGAAAAAATATCCCCTAGGGCTTAGAACCTTCAATTTGACCTTTGGAACCTGTTTTAACCTAGATTAGGGTCTATACCCAATTTTTAACCTAATTTAGGTTTTTGTGCAAAATGTCTAGTCAAACGTGGTCAAACATAAAATCCAACTTCACCATTGGATTCCTTAGGTCCAAATTAGGTTTATACCAAAATTTGGACCTAAGGGAAGGTCGTCTTGACCCACTTTGCAATTTGGTTCTCAAAATTACTTTCTGACCCTCAACTTTTTGAAACCCTTGCGATTACCCCCTCAGCTTCCTCGTCGTTTTATTCATTTCAGTCCCTCTGCCATTCGCAGAAGGGACCATACCTCCGGTGACTTCGCGCGGAGGATTACGCCTCTTCTGCATGGGGAGCCACCCCCAGATTCCGCATGGGCTGGTCCCCATGCCCTGAAACCCACCATACCTCTAGTGCGAACGCATGAGAAGTATGGGTCTTCGACTGGCCTTACCTCCAACGTGACTTTACCGTAGCCCTCACGCACCTCCCGCCCGGCCTGTGCCTATTTAAGGAAGGGCACACCACGCTGCTTCCTCCAAGCTCAATTTGGCCTGAGATCCCCCTCCAATTCGTCTCCTCCCAACTCCGGCCGACTGCCCAAAGCTTCTGGTGACTCTTCCTCCCTCTCTCATCGCTCTGCCATCATACCAGTGGCAGATCTAGCTCCACCATCCTCCGCTGCACCGTGCCGTACCAGCGCGTGTCCTCCGACCCCCTTCCTCGTCGCTGTCTTCTTCCCCTGGGCACCTTTGTCTCCAGCGACGGTAGGCACCAGCCGCTCGCCCTTCGCCTCCCCCTTTCGCTCCTAACCTACCAGATAAGTTCCCCTTACTCCCTCTTCATTCCCCCTCTGATAATCTGTACTCCCGACCTCTCGACACCACAAACCACTATCACCCTCTCCACCTCCGACCACCAACTAAGGCGAGGCCACTCCCCCCGACAGGCTGTTTCACCTCTCGCCGACTAGTCCCTAAGCTTCACCACCTCCCACTGATCACCCTTCGCCCTTCCATTGGCCACCATACCCACTGGAACCTCCCCCCAAACACACCCACCTATACGCACACAGTGTGCCCTAGGCACTCAAGCACAGGCACCCTCACGCCATGCTGACCCCCGGGCCATCTTCGCCATGTCACGACGAATCCTGCTAAGTGATTTGACGTGGCCGCAAGGCCGTCCTAGTGATTTCAGGGTCGCGGCCCCTTCCGCCATTGGCGCAGAAGCTTGAAGCTTGCTTGAAGCTTCTCTAGGCCCCAATGCTCCAGGCCTCCAGGTCCAGAAGGAGTGGACTCCCCTCGCGCACTCAACCAAGCCTTCAACTGGCGTCGGGGGCTGTAGCTATAGCTGCATTTAGACGTGACTCCTGCTGCTAGGCGCACGACAGAAAGGTGGGAAGTTTAGTCCCACCTCATGCATTTTCGAGTGGGCGCAGGTAAATAAATTGATTTTGTGAATTGGGCTTATCGCCTCCAACTACGCGGGGTGAGGTCCCTCGCCCACTCGCCTCGTCCGCGACCCCACGCTACGCGGACCTAGTCTTGACCCGACTACCCGTGCACACCTCGCCCATCATCGCATGCTGGTGGGTGAAAGAGTGATCTTCATTTTCGTTGAAAACTTTAACATAAAATGATGTGTCGTTGTATTTAATCGCGTGGTAGAAAATCGCTTTTCAAAACATTTTAATTTCAGAATCTAACCACTAATAGTTAGGTCATCTCCACAGGGAGGAATTAGCCTATTTAAACTAGTAAATAGTGTCTTGTTTATTAGGGAATCTCAGTGGGTATGCATATTCCTTAGTGCAACTTGTTACCCTCATGAATTCTCATTCTAAGCAATTAGTTAAAACTGAAGGGGTTTATATGCAGAATTATCACAATATAATATTCTAATGATCTTGGTAATGATAATCAAGGTAACTACTAATTTCCCATAAAACATTAATTATTTATGATAATCAATGTGGCATGCTATTATCTAATTCATGAAATACTCAATCAGAAGCAATTTATAAAGAATAGAGAGATATGCATGCAAATTCACCTTAATATATTAATTTGGTAAATAAATGAATAGGAAGTTTCACAATGGCATTTTCCATAATTACTAATTGAATGAAAAATAGAGGTTTTTGCCTCTCTCTTCCGTGCGCAAGCGTGGGTGGATGGCTGATGGCGAGGTCGCACGTAGAGATGCGTCTCGACGAGTGCTTCACAATGGTGGCAGCGGCACGTCACGAGGAGGTTGGTGTCAGCCAGTCGGCGAAGATGAACGCCGGTGATGTCGACGGCAGGTGGAACTTCGTGGAGGGCAGCTTTTGACCTTCAAACGGGGTGGCCGAGCTTGTGAGGGTGCAAAAAGTCTGTTGGAGTCAACGGCGCGTCGAACGACGGACGGAGGGGCTGGCTGTGTGTGGGGATATCCTGCCGATGATGGGTTCTTCTTCGTTGAGTAGTGGAAGAACGAGGAGGATGAAGAAGACGAAGTGGAAGAGGCACGCGTGTGGCTGCTGGCCGCGTAAGGGCGCGGCTGTGCTGCGTGCGGTGAAGGCGGCTGCGCAATGGGCATGCGCACAAGGGTGCGCGAGGGCGCTTGCTACCAGCGGGCGTGCTGCCTGCGGGTGGTCTTGGCCAAGCATGGTGAAGGTAGTGTGTGCGCTTGTAGGGGCTGTGGTGGGGGGACGGTGCAAGCGCACAGAGGTTTTGGCAGTGGCGCGCTTGCGAGACTGGAAGGGCGCACTTGCGGTCGGTTGCACTGCAGGGCGTGGCGAAAGGTGCTTGCGGTGGGAATGCTAGAGAGAGCACTTGGTGCTGGCTGGTGTGGGTGCACGCCTGCAGGATGTGCAAGGGCAGGTGAAGGCGCTGAGGTAGTACGGTGAAGGCGGTGAAAGGTGTTGCATGCGCACAAGAGGGTGCGCGGCCTGCGGGTGCGTGGCCGTGTGCTGTCACCACACGGCCCACGCAATGAAGCTTGCGTGGCGAGATCGGCGAGAGGCTTGCAGTGCGTAGTGTGGGTTCTCTGCAGGTCACGGTGCACGCAAATCTCCACAGTGTTGGTGGTGGCTAGGGAGAAGGTGGATCCCCGCAAGGGGGAGGAAGAAGATGCCCCTCATCCAACTTTTCCCAACCTCTTTATCTCCTCTTCCTGTGTGCGTGAGTTAAGGGATTTTCAAATCCCTTTGCTACTTTTGGCTGGCGGCTGTTGAGGGTGGCCGAAGGATAGGGAAAAAATTTCACCGGTTGTTTGAAAGGGGAATTTACCCTCCCATCCTTGTTCTTTTCCCAATATTCTTCCTGCACATAAAAACATAAAATCATTGCATATTAAGTTATAGAATACTATAAAATAGATGTAAACTTAAATCATGATGCATGCAAACATTCTATAACTTAATGTAGTTATTAACAAACCTAAAACGTACGATTAAAGTTACTTAGGCGTAATATTAGTCCATTAAAATGGACTCATCAAATACCCCCATGCCTAAGATTTGCTAGTCCCTAGCAAAAATGAAAAATAAGAGAAGTAATAAGAAGATTTCTTCTTTTCTTATTTCAAAACTTTAGAGATCCAGACAAATGTGAAGTGATGATAGCCTAGGTAACAAATCCAAGTGAAAAAGCCAATTCGCATTGGAAGTTCGTACTTCACCCTTGGTAAATATTTCTGTCGGGAGAGGCAACTACTTCCCACGGGGATAAGGTAGAAGATAATCTGTAATTTGACCCCAGCTTTTGGCTTAGGTAGGAGATATCGAGTAGAATGGATTTGTATTTGGTGGCACACACTCCTCTGATGCTACATGTAATCTAGTACTACAGACTCTAGATCTCTAGACTATTAGAAAAGTCAACTTAAAGAGAGGCTAAACAACTGTGCTTTCTTGATGTTCCTGGGTGCTCACTCTTTTATTTTTTTTTCTAAGATCACAAATCTCATCAGATTTAATAATAGTACTCACTGTTTGGTGTCCTCACATGGCATCCACACTTCAATTAAAGCCCTAATAACTCTACAACCAAGTTAGAGTCCTCAACCAGTATTAGGGAGTATTTGGCCTCGTTAACTGACCTTCGATTTGTCGGACTCGATAACCTAAGCACCCCAATTCACACACAATCTGGTTCAGTAAGCATAACTATCAAAATCATGCAGAAGCGCTTTAATGTTCTGAAAATGTTACCTAGATTAGGAGCGGCCAATTAACACAAGTTGATTTGGACGAGTTCCCGATGTGAAGAGGTGGGAAATTCCCCTCGAAGATGCGTAACAACATATCGTCTCCTCGATGCTTGTCTCTTAGGATATTTACATATCCTACTGGGGGCATGTAAGCACTCTGCTGGTTCAGATACCATGGATGGCATTATCACGAAATGTCAATTGCCAGGGTCTGAATTCGGCCACAGAACGCCATGGGCGGGATTATCTCAAAATCTCAAAAACCAGGGTTCTGGGGATTACCATGGGCGGTGCTATCTTGAAGCATCGATTGCTAGGGACCTTTGAGGATTGATGATGGGGATGAGGAATCCGATACAGACTGTGTTGTGAAGCCAATCTTAAGCTAGAATTAAAAAGAAAAGAGAGAGAAAACTCTCCAAACAAATAAACCCTCTGTCTCCCTCTTACAAAAATGCACTGCAAGCTGAACCAAGGCTAAAAATGTCTCAAGCATGGGTACTTTAACCACGGGGTCTAATAAACCTTAGGGTAGTTTCTACAGGCTTTAAAAACCTTTGCTAAGGACCGAGGCTAAAGCTAGATAGGTCTGGATCTTGGTTGGTAAGAGAGTACCTTTAGGCCCATTGTCGGCATTCTAACCTAATCAAAAAGAAAAGAGAAGAAAAAGCACTTATCAAAATTGGTGAAAGAAACTCACGGTCTATAACAGAGGTTAAAACCTTAAAATTTTGCTAAGGGACTAGCAAAATCTAGGCAAGGGGGTATGATGAGAACCTCATCATGAGCCTTAACTAGCACATTTTGACCTAATAAAATGAATAAAAGCTCCTACATAACCTAAAGGAAGGCCTAATTCAAGGTATTACCAATCTGAGGAGAGAACATGACACAAGGGATAAAACTGTAATTTTACCATTGCAATGCATCAGTAGGATTTCTAAGGGTTTAGCATAGGTCAATTGGATTTAATAATAGAAAAAAGTGTGATGGTTTGGTCAGAAAAGGGTTATGGCGAAATCTAGGAATTAAATGACATTCTGTAACCCTATAACAAACCCACTTTAATTCAAAAGGTTCCAGGCAAGAAAAGAATCAACTAAACCCTTTAAAATTCATTAAAAAATATCCCCTAGGGTTTAGAACCTTCAATTTGACCTTTGGAACCTGCTTTGACCTAGATTGGGGTCCATACACAATTTTTGACCTAATTTGGGTTTTTATGCAAAATGTCCAATAAAACGTAATCAAAACTAAAATCCAACTTCACCATTGGATTCCTTAGGTCAAATTAGGTTTATATCAAAATTTGGACCTAAGGGAAGGTCGTCTTGACCTACTTTGCAATTTGATCCTCAAAATTACTTTTTGACTCTCAACTTTTTGAAACCCTTGCGATTACCCCCTCAGCTTCCTCGTTGTTTTCTTCATTTCGGTCCTTCTGCCATTCGCAGAAGGGGCCATACCTCTGGCGACTTCGCGCGAAGGATTACGCCTCTTCTGCATGGGGAGCCGCCCCTAGATTTGAAAGGGGAGCTCCCTGCGGAGCCCCCTACCGCATGGGCTGCTCCCCATGCTCTAAAACCCACCATACCTCTCGTGCGAACGTGCGAGAGGTATGGGTCTCTGACCGGCCTTACCTCCGACGTGACTTTCCTGTCGCCCTCGCGCGCCTCCCGCCCGACCTATGCCTATTTAAGGAAGGGCACACCAAGCCGCTTCCTCCAAGCTCAATTTGGCCTAAGATCCCCCTCCAATTCGTCTCCTCCCAACTCTGGCCGACTGCCCAAAGCTTCTGGTGACTCTTCCTCCCTTTCTCGTCGCTCTGCCACCGTACCAGTGGTAGAGCTAGCTTCGCCATCCTCTGCTGCGCCGCGCTGTACCAGCACGTGCCCTCCGACCTCCTTCCTCGTTGCAGTCTTCTTCCCCTAGGCACCTTCGTCTCTGGCGACGGCAGGCACCAGCCGCTTGCCCTCCGCCTCCCCCTTTCTCTCCTAACCTACCAGATAAGTTCCCCTTACTCTCCTCTTCATTTCCCCTCTAATAATCTGTACTCCTGACCTCTCGACACCACAGACCACCATCACGCTCTCCACCTCGGACCACCAACTCTGGCGAGGCCACTCCACTCCCACAGGCCATTTCACCCCTCGTCGACCGGTCCCTAAGCTTCACCACCTCCCTCTAATCACCCTTCGCCCTTCCACTGGCTGCCATACCCACTAGAGCCTCCCCCCGAACATACCCACCTGCATGCACACAGTGTGCCCTAGGCACACACGCATAGGCACCCTCACGCCACGCTGATCCCCGGGCCATCTTCGCCGTGTCACGACAAAGTCTGCTGAGTGATTTGACATGGCCACAAGGCCGTTCTCATGATTTCAAGGTCGAGGCCCCTTCCGCCATTGGCTTAGAAGATTGAAGCTCGCTTGAAGCTTCTCCAGGCCCCAGCGCTCCAGGCCTCCAGGTCCAGAAGGCACAGACTCTCCTCGCACACTCAACCAGGCCTTCAACTGGCGTCAGGTCATAGCTGCAGCTGCATTTGGACGTGACTCTTGTTGCTAGGCACGCGACAGAAAGGTGGGAAGTGTAGTCCCACCTCGTGCATTTTCGAGCGGACGCAGGTAAATAAATTGATTTTGTAAATTGGGCTTATCGCCTCCAACTACACGGGGTGAGGTCCCTCGCCCACTCGCTGGTCGAGCCCGGATAGGTTGTGTCAATATGGTGATTTTATCGTTGAAATGAGTATAGTGGTTAACCTAAATCGAGCCTAACCATCTCTTTACAAAATTTTTTACCTGGCCTACTTGATTTTATCTTGGTCACTTTTAGGCCCAGGGTTGAACTCTGGGAAGTGGGATTAGAGGTGAAGAAGTTTCTACGCCTTTCCTACAACGAATCTCTTCCATTATTATGTTTTTGGTGTTTTTCTATTTAAGATTTTTTTCTGATAATTTTGTCCCTGAGGTACACCCTCAAAATCAGGTTCTTGGCTTTGAGTCAAATTAGGGTTTCAAAACTGGTCTTGCTATTCGCAAGACTGAGTACCTGCAAGTCAAGGATTATCTTTTCTCTTTTGTATATTTTTTTGATCTTTTTAATGGCAGGAGAAAGAAATAGAAATAAGATAAATATAGTATATAAATATATATATTATATATGTATATAGGGGTGGGGGTGGAGGTGGAAATGGCGTGTAGCACGGTGTCGAGTTGATCGTCGTCTAGGAAGACGCAACCAACAGGACAAAGTGCCGCGTGGAGTGTAGGATGGATGGGTGGAAGATGTGTGCGAAAACGCTTTCTGTACGTGTGTATCGGGGAATATCAGCAACTGGTGCAGATATTCCCATGATACAACGTATGGTAGGTGATATGAAAATATGTATATATATGTATATATATAAATATATATCTATATGTATATATATAGATATGGTTATAGTTATATATAGGTGTATATGTAGTTATATATGTATATATATGTACTTATAATTAGATATATATGTATGTATATATATAGTAATATATGTATATAGATATATTAGTATAATTATCTATGTATATAGATATATGTAGATATATATATATATATATCTGTGTGTGTGTGTGTATTTATAGTTATAGATATATGTATGTATATGTGTATGTATATTTGTATATATATGTATATGTATAAATATATGTGTATATATATGTATGTATATATATATATATATCTATACTTATACTTAGTTATATAGGTACTACTATTTGTATAGATATAAGTATATATATATATATAAGTATATAGTAGTGTATAAGTGAGTGGGTGTGTGTACGAGAGTGTGTGTGTGTATGTGTTTGCAGAGAGAATGAGAGAGTGTTGTGAGAGGGAGAGAGATCGTCTGCTGGAGGAAGAGGCGCGGGCGAGTTAAGCTGTCTGGATCCAGCGGCTGACGTCTGATGGCCACGTGCAGGCGCAGGTGCGTAGGCGCGTGAAGGGGCGCACACACACAGGAGGGAGCGGGCGCAAGGGGAAGGACCGCAGCGCACAGCGCTGCGTGGTGAGGTAGGTGCAGGCGAAGGTGCTATGCGCTGAAGAGGGTGGGTGTAGACACGAGAGCGGGCGTGGGGAGTGACGCGGGTGCTGGCGCCGATAGCAGTGCGGAGAGAGAGCGTGCGGTGACCGAATAAGTGAGAAACTTTCCGGTCACCGCACTATAGCTACAGTGTTCTACTGACTAGCATGAACAGTAGCTACAGTGCGCGCTCGGCTCGCATGACTGGCTGTGGCCTGTTCTGCGTGTGCGGGCATTGCGGAGCGCACCTGCGCATGCGAAAAGAGCTGCACTGGCTGCTGCAGGGGCGCGTGGTGGCTTGCACGTGCAGAAGAAGAGTCCAGTGCTGTGCTGCTGCTGTGCTTGAGCTTCAAAGCTCGGCTCTGTGGCAATGGTGGAAATGGCTTGGAACGATGAAATCAGAGCGGTGAACCACCACGCCCACTGGCTCTTTGATGAGCTGGGCGGTGGTGGGACTCACAGTGGTGGTTGTGCACCACTGTGAGCTGCTCCTCCCCGCAGTGTGGCTCTTCAAGAAGAAGAGAGGCTACGTATGGAGGGGAGAGGGGAGGAGATGTCCTGGAGAAGAAGTTGCTCTGTGTGTTCTTTTTTTTGTGTGGACTAGGCTCAGCCACAAGGAAGAAGGCTGAGCTCTTTTTAAAGAGGAAAGAGGCATGCACAGCCATGCCCTGGGCTACATGCATGGCTGTGCATGCAGCTGACAGGGAGAGCTGTTTGCAGAGCATGGCGCGAGGAAGAACTGCCATGCCTTGCAGCCGCGGAGAAGAAGAAAATCAAAGTCAATAAAAAATGAGGATGGTGATTTTTTGAGGCAACACTTGAGGAATATTTTAATTTCAAGGCCATTTTATTCACTCTCCTCCCCTCTCAAATAAATGCATGCAGGCGTTTATTTTTACAAATGCGACTATGGTTACCTAATATACACTTATAATGCTTGGAAATAGCACAAGTTGGCACAATTGTTGGTGTATTTTTGCTGTGCAATCATACCCTCATGCCTATCTTTTGCTAGTCCCTAGCAAAACATTTTTTGTATTGTATTTAGAAATGATCTTTAAGCTGAAGATTTTCTTCTGAGGCGACTGTTGAGCGTGCGAATTGCTTTGCTAACGTGTTTGGTTTTGGAAAACCTGTCGTTGTAGTTTGAAAGCGAAGAACTCGTGTTCAACAAATAAATTTTATACCGAAATGAAAATTCTGGGTCGAACAGAGGGAGGCGGACGTTTGATTTAAAAACTACGCGTTTCTTTTTATTTATCACGAAGTAATTCAATTTAAAACTATCTAATTATTTACAATAAATAGAAGAGAGAGAGGGTAAGAGAGAGAGAGAGAATATTACACATAGAAATTGAAATGAGATGTAGAATAAACAAAGAATTTATCATTAAGAAGATTGTTCATTACAACTAGAAAGCATAAAACAATTGCACTAGAAAGTGATAAATTTACTATAGAAAGCATTAAAAGAATGGAGGGAGAAATGTCCTCCTCGACGGTCACTTGGAGGACGAACATAACTACTCTAGAAAGCAGTAAATCTATACTAGAAAGCAGTAAAAAGAATAGGGAGAGAAAAATCCTCCTCGACGGTTGCTTGGAGGACTAGCCAGATGGGACGACGCCTGGACGAAGGAGGACGAAGCAGGATGAAGGAGGACGAAGCAGAAGAACGGGAACGGAGCAGCATGCCGTCGTCGTCGCGGGATCCACTTCCGAAGGGGGACGAAAATTTGGACTTTATCTCCCGAAAAGCATCCCAGGTGTGGGACAAGCTTCTCTTGAGCTTTGGAGAGGTAGAGAAGAGAAGGAAGGGATGAGAATTTCGTATGGAGGGGGTCACCTTTTATAGTTGCAAGGAGTGGGGGAAAAATGGTCATTACATCTTCAAAATAATAAATGAGGGGTCTTTAGTGACGGATAAATCCGTCACTAAAGCCCCCAACGTGGGCATAGCTTCCGCGCCCACGCGCGGCTCCTCAGCTTCCCGCTTCTTCAACGCCTACGCCCACGTACTTCAAATCTTAGTCGTCCGATCGCGAGATCGGACGGCTTAAGACGCATCTCTGCCCACTGCTGCGCACCCGCCCGGTGCGTGCGATGCCGCGTGATGCCGCGCGTTCAATCGTGCGTGATCTCAATTGAGCGCAGATGGCCGTCCGATGACGATCCAACGCCCACCATCGCCCGCACGCCCGCGCCTTCCTCCCCTTCGCTGCGGTTCGAACTCGCACCCGCAGCTCGCGTAAGCGCGCTCGACCGCTGCACTACGAGGTGCGGATGGTCGAGCGGGCGCTTTTAGGCGTGGCTGACCACAGCCGTTGGATCAAGATCCAACGACAGAGTGGGAGCGGGTGCAGGGACTTCAGGGATTGCATGCGGCCGTTTGGGCGGCCGAGATGGCGCCACGTGGCACCATCTTGGCCATCCATCTTCTGGAAGTTGTAGATGGTGCCACGGATGTCGGATTGACTTGATTTTTGCGTCGTTGGGCTGCGATTGTCGATCCGAATTCATCCGTGTGGTCAGATTTGTCATCTGAAGTGCGGATTTACACCATCTTGGCCCTTGATCTTCTAGGGTTCCCCAGTCACTATCTGATGCTGCGGATGACTGATTAGGGCGATCTTGGAGTCGTTGAACTCCAATTATCGCCCTGATCACATCCATATGGTTGGATCTTTGATCCGAGGCCCCGATAAAATGTTTGCCCTGTCCAAGCACATAAAAGGAGACAATTAACCTCCATTTTATTCAAACTACTCTAAATGCAAGATGATGCATGTTATGCAATATTTATATCATGAAATGCAATCCTATGCTTAAGAACATGCATAAATAGACATTTTAAGTAGTGTAAATGTGTTTACATCATACCCCCATGCCTATCTTTTGCTAGTCCCTAGCAAAAACTATATGCTATTTATAAAAGAATTAGGTTGGATTATTTGGACCTGAGTTATTTTCAATCATTAAGAAATTGTCTACTTAAGAACTGAACTTTCAAAGACACAACAGTGTCCAGGTATCAGCCAAAATGCAGACCGCCTCAAGCCCTCGCCTTATTCAAAGAAAAATTTCTTTTTCTGTTTTTACTCTTTTCTAATTTTTTTTGGATTTTCAAATTTTAGGGTTTAAGAGTGGCTTTCTACGGCCATTCAACTCACCCAAGATTTGATGAGAACCCTAAGTTTTAAGCATCTTATTGTGATTGTGATAGACTCGTTGACCGGCAATTAAAGCGGATTTCGGATTTCTACACCTCTAGGTGACCTCAAAAAGAATTTTGCCTAAAGGTGTATCTTTACAACCGGTAGCTTTCTCCCTACTTTTATTTTTTTACGAGGTCAACGCAAGGGTGAATCCAGTGTATATCTCCCCGGTTTATTCTACTTCTCCGCTTCTTCCTAAGTGTTTTGGAAATTTTTAGTGCATTTACTGAGCTGGGTTCTGGACAACCGGTCGATGAGCTGTTACCACCAACAACTTGCCAGCCATACTCGTGCAGTGAAGTGTGGTTATTTCTTTTTGTTCTTTTCTCCTTTTCTTTTTGATTTTTTTTTCTTTTTTTTGTTCTTTTTTTTTAAGTAGGTGGCTTCCCTGGTCTAAGATTTACCTAAAGGCAGCAAAAAGAGAAAGGTCCAGTGATTGGGCTCTGGACAACCTACCTATGGGCTGTTACCCATGATAACTTGCTAGCCATATCACCCTAGAAGGTTCATTAGCTACCCAATTTCTGTTAAAATCGCCGAACAATGAGTCAGTGACAAGATAGTGTGTAGATGCTAGAAACTCAAAATTCCCTTAAATCAGAGGGCGGGTTGATAAGTCGTGTACTTATCACCCAAAATTTATTTACTCCAATTAAAATAAAATTTAGGTTGGCAAGAACTCAAAAAACAAATCCACATTTTAGTAGATACACGGGCTGAATAAGTCCAAAGACCTAAAGGGTCTTTGTTTCAAATCATAATGTAGTATTTCCTAAGATTGAAAATTTTCTTAAACCCAAATTCTCTTTCCTAATTCTAATTTTTTTTAATAAAGAAAATAAAATAAATCTACGGAGCTGACGAATGAATTCAAAGATAAATATCTACTCCCCCATGCCTATCTAATGCAATGTCCTCATTGTATTAAAAAGACATAAAACAGAGTGAAAAAGCGTAGAAAGCAACTGAATTGCGTGAATGTCAGGTCCGTTCCGAGATGAAAACTAAAAAGAACTGTATATGTGTTGAGCTTAGTGCCTTCAGCTAGGCACACTATACAAAAAAAAGAAATGAAGAATTCACAAGTGCAGGTCAGAATTAAAATAAACAGAAGAATCCTCTGACCTATCAACAGCGGTCCACAGATGTAGACCAGATTATGGTGCAGACCCATCCCCCATAATCGAGAATATCTTAGGTTCTGGATAAAAATTACCCAGAATCTAAAATCAGAATGCAAGCAAAGTTGGGCCTGCGATTTATGAGGATGCAACCCAAGACCAAAAAGTCAGGTTACAGATAATTGAAGCTCAAAAGGATAATCGTTGAATGTGTGCTTGAGTTTGACATCCTCGAAACAAATGTCGTAAGGGTTTTGATTTGATGGTTTCAGCTTAAAAGGAACCCTTCGACTCAATCTTCCATTTCCTCCAAAATTAACTTCCCAAATCATAACTTCCCAGCTCCTATCCTCCTCATTCAGCATATCAAATTCCAGGACCTCTTGTATATTAATCACCCCATCTGAAATCTCCAAGTCTAAATGATGTGGCAGAATCAGAATTGACTTGGGTCTAATTATCTCAGAAACAGAATTATCAATAAGCTCAACGGGGTGTAACTGATAATCAGGGCATTGAATTGATTCCTCCAGAAAATGCGATTCTGGATCCGTAATGTGTGCCCTAATAAGATCAGTTTCCTCAGTTATTGGGCTATCAAATGATCTATCAGATTCCTCAGGCCCAATCGTCTCACAAAAATCGTGTTCATAAAACTTGCGTGAGACTTCGCAACTTGAATCTTCACCACCAAAGAAATCAGGATCCGTATCAATGTATGTCCCAAAATCAGTTGTCACTTTCTGTTCCCAGGAGACATACATTTCCTCGTAACCTGGCTCAGGGATCTCAGGTGAAGAAATCAGATCTTCCTTAATTGGTTGCTTTAATTCAATCTGGTCAGCCTCATAACACGTGTCCCCTCCAACAGGTGCCTGAGCGGGTTTTGTCATTGGCTTTCTTGAAGAGGGTTCATCCTAGGAATCATCTCAAGATTGAATCAAAGCAACCACGAATCTCATCCTCAATTTCGCTAATTTCCCAAGTAGAAACTCACCCGGGTTCTTATCCTTAACGTCCTAGAGCCAATCCAACAAAGACTTATTCAAATCATCAATCATTTCAATCAGGGGCTCCAATCTCTCAATGCAAAGTGTTGGCTGAACTTCTAAAGATTGAATGATATTCCTTAAGTTAGCCAGAACCTTATCTTGAACCTGGTTAACTTGAACCAAATGAGTTGGTTCAGGGTTGGGTGGGTTTGACATCAATGCAGAGGAATTAACGAATTGAGATTCATTATACCCTTCCTGATAATAGGTCATTTCAGATTGTTCAAAAGATGGTGATGACCTAAAGGTAGTGAAATCAAAGGATGGGTAAAGATCAGTGTATCCTTCTTGATTGTAGATCGTATTAGGTTCTTCATGAAAGGAAGACGATCTATAATCGATGTAGCTCTGAGAAGGATAGGAATTAGAATCAAAGTGTTCAGGGTTAGACCCTAAACACGGGGGTCTAGAATTGTATCCCCAATCCGAATTATCCCAATTGGCTGATGGTTGATTACAATACGAGTCGGGATAATCATCATGTTGAGGATAATTCACAACAGGAGGAAAAGAGCGGGAATGCGTGAAATATGTGGAAGGATTCATGAGACACGGGAGGAAGAAAGGGGTCCTACAATACAAACAATCAAACTTGTCCTTAAATGGGTTAACCTATAGACCTACAGACTCCCAAAACCCATCTTGAGATAAAGAAACGATTTGATCTACTTCTGTCTGTTCAATCCAACCAGTTAGGAGGGACTGGGGAGAAGGTTCTTCCTTCGGCTTGTGCCTCCGATTCCTAGTGTACCCCCCAGCCGTGATCGTTTGAGTCTGCTCCCCTAGCTAGACATCAGATTGAACAGTAGAAACAGACTAATCGAAAATAATCTCGCTCTGAGTTCTAAAGAGCGAGTTCAATCCTTAAGGCCAACGTCTACTCTGTTTTATTTAGGGCTAGGTTTGAATGTGCTTTGGAATGTGATGGGCCCTTTAAAAGGGTTGTGCCCTTAATGATTGATTGATTCGTGTGTGCATGCACAACCAGTGATTTTCAAGCAAGATTATTTTTGATGTGGTGAATTTTAAGGTTCAAATCTTGCTTAGTAGCTTTTAGGATTCAACTTTAGGTGTTTTCAAACAGGTTTCATTGGCACACCAAGTTTTGCAAGCACAGGTGAAGATGTTTTCCTTTGAAGCTTAAAAAGAACGTGGAGTGCCTGGTAAATCCCTAAGAGTTGAACCTAATTGGCAGCTACTTGATGAGTTGATTTTAATTGAAGTGGTGCGGCCCAAACAACTCAAACAACTGGCCACAAATGCACCACTAAATTAGGCACACAAAGATGGTTAATCTAGAATGATTTCTACTCTTTTATGTGTTGCTTTATGTGTACCGGTTCCACAGATCAGAACCCGGTTGAGTAGAAACAAATCAATTCGATTAAGTGCCTTTGAATGTGGGTGTACATTGTGTGTTTGTTGAAAATTGCCGCACAAAATTATCTTTTTATTTTTTTTATAGAAATGAAGGTGGAATGAATGTGAGTTAGAATCCAAACAACCAAACTATTCCTAGGATTTATACAAACACCTAGGTTAATTGGAATTTGGATTTAATGTGGCGAATGAAATCTATGGAGGGGGAAAGAATGGGGGATAACTTACAAAACCTTCCACAGCACTTTACTCCGATCTACCACTTTTGCTCATCTCAAAAGAGTACCTACAATTATAATAAGAAAGGAGAAAAGTGAGGTAAATGATTTGTAAGTTACAAAACGCGAAGAGAAATCAAAGAGCGTTGCCTCCCTGGCAATGGCGCCAAAATGTTGAGCGTACGAATCGCTTCGCTAACGTGTTTGGTTTTGGAAAATCTGTCATTGTAGTTTGAAAGCGAAGAACTCATGTTCAATAAATAAAATTTATATCGAAATGAAAATTCCGGGTCGAACACGGGGAGGCGGACATTTGATTTAAAAACTACACGTTTCGTTTTATTTGTCACGAAGTAATTCAATTTAAAACTATCTAATTATTTACAATAAATAGAAGAGAGAGAGAGGGTAAGAGAGAGAGAATATTACACGTAGAAATCAAAATGAGATGTAGAATAAACAAAGAATTTATCATTAAGAAGATTGTTCATTACAACTAGAAAGCATAAAACAATTGCACTAGAAAGTGATAAATTTACTCTAGAAAGCATTAAAAGAATGGAGGGAGAAATGTCCTCCTTGATAGTCGCTTGGAGGACAAACATAACTACTCTAGAAAGTAGTAAATCTATACTAGAAAGCAGCAAAAAGAATAGAGAGAGAAATCCTCCTCGACGGTCGCTTGTAGGACGAGCCGGACGAGACGACACCTGGACGAAGGAGGACGAAGGTGGACGAAGCAGAAGAACAGGAACGGAGCAGCACGCCATCGTCATCGTGGGATCCACTTCCGAAGGGGGACGAAAATTTGGACTTTATCTCCCGAGAAGCATCTCGAGTGTGGGACAAGCTTCTCTTGAGCTTTGGAGAGGTAGAGAAGAGAAGGAAGGGATGAGAATTTCGTATGGAGGGGGTCTCCTTTTATAGTTGCAAGGAGTGGGGGAAAAATGGTCATTACATCTTCAAAATAATAAATGAGGGGTCTTTAGTGACGGATAAATCCGTCACTAAAGCCCCCAACGTGGGCGTAGCTTCCGCATCCACGCGCGGCTCCTCAGCTGCCCGCTTCTTCAATGCCTACGCCCACGTACTTCATATCTCAGCCGTCCGATCGCGAGATTGAATGGCTTAAGACGCATCTCCGCCCGCTGCTGTGCGCCCGCCCGGCACGTGCGATGCCGCGTGACGCTGCACATTCAATCGCACGTGATCTCAATTGAGCGCGGACGGCCGTCCGATGACGATCCAACACCCGCCATCACTCGCACGCCCGTGCCTTCCTCTCCTTTGCTACGGTTCGAACCCGCCCCCGCAGCTCGCGTAAGCGCGCTCGACCGTTGCGCTACGAGGCGCGGATGGTCGAGCGAGTGCTTTTAGGTGCGGCTGATCATAGCCGTTGGATCAAGATCCAACAGTAGAGAGGGAGTGGGTGCGAGGTCTTCAGGGATTGCATGCGACCGTTTGGGTGGTCGAGATGGCGCCACGTGGCACCATCTTGGCCGTCCATCTTTTGGAAGTTGTAGATGGTGCCACGGATGTCAGATTGACTTGATTTTTGAGTCGTTGGGCTGCGATCGTCGATCCGAATTCATCCGTGCGGTCGGATTTGTCATCTGAAGTGCAGATTTATACCATCCTGGTCCTTGATCTTCTAGGGTTTCCCGGCCACTATCTGATGCTACGGATGCCTGTTTAGGGCGATCTTGGAGTTGTTGAACTCCAATCGTCGCCCTGATCACATCCATACGGTTGGATCTTTGATCCGAGGTCCCGACAAAATGTTTGCCCTGTCTAAGCACATAAAAGGAGATAATTAACCTCCATTTTATTCAAACTACTCTAAATGCAAGATGATGCATGTTATGCAATATTTATATCGTGAAATGCAATCCTATGCTTAAGAACATGCATAAATAGACATTTTAAGTAGTGTAAATGTGTTTACATCACCTTATAACAAGTAGAGGAACTCACAAGGAAAACATCAGTATCTGATTTGCGTAAAACGGACCTCAAACGAACCCTAAATGGGTCAGAAACAGGGCTACTGACTCAAATCAGACGTCTGGAACAACTTCCAGACGTCTTAAAAGTGTTCAGAAATGTACCTCAAGCTCTGCATCATCCTCAGACGTCCAGGAACTCTTCTGGATCATCTGGACCCAGCTCTAGACGTTCAACCTCCTCTCCAAATGTTTGGAAGTGCTTCCAGCCGTTTGGTATGTCGCCCAGACATCTAAAATGCGTGGGAGGGATCTTATGTTCACCTAGTCTTTCTTGATATGTGTAGTGTGAACCAAGATTACTTAGGCTCTCGAGTAGAAGCAAACCAATGGATCCTGTACTGATGTCTCAGGTACAAGAATACGTCCTTAGTTAGGAGAGATTTCGATCTATCTTATCAATGCTCAAGTGAATTAAGCCGAGCCTGAGCGAATCAAGCTTTTGTGGCCTGGAAAGTCTTCAAAATAGTGGTTGAATATCCATAAACACTTATTGTATTTTTGTTTCAGCCTTCAGATCATTACTAAACACCATTTTTTTTTATATATATAGATAGAAACTACATGATACCCTAAAATACCCAGATCCTATGGATGCCTATCCACCCCCCCATGCCAAACGATGCTATGTCCTCATATGCATGCAGGGAAGGGTAGAGGAAGGACGAAAGATCGGGTAACGAGAGCTGAGGTGCAGGGTATACAGCAGGGTGGTAGGGTGGGTGGATGGTGGGTAGTGAAGTGAAAAGTGAAGTGAGCATGATAGTGGCGGAGAGTTGTTGGGGTGCCTCCCAACGAGATTTGAATTTAACGTCCCCAGCTGGACTCAGAATGAGGCACAAAATTAGTTACCCTCCACCAGGGCAACAGTTTCTCCAACGGGGGCAAGTTCATGAGTAAGATAAGGTTTCAAACGCTACCCATTGACTGTAAATTTATGCCCAGATTTGGGATCTTCAATCTCAACGGCCCCATTGGGAAATGGTCTCGAGACCAGGAAAGGACCAGTCCATTTGGACTTCAGTTTCCCAGGAAAGAATTTGAGCTGGCATTGTAGAGCCAAACTTACTGAGATGGCTCAAATTCTTTCCGCCGAATACGGCTGTCGTGAAAAGCCTTAGTGCGTTGCCTGAAAGTTAAGGCAGAATCATAGGCTTCATGACGGAGCTCTTCCAGCTCCTGGAGTTGGAGTTTCCTTTCTCGACCACACAGGTCTGGGTCGAGGTTACATTGGCGAATCGCCCAATAAGCGCGGTGCTCCAGCTCCATGGGCAAATGACAAGGCTTCCCGTAAACGATTCTATAAGGAGACATACTAAGGGGAGCCTTGAAGGCAGTCCAATACGCCCAAAGTGCGTCAATCAGCTTGTCGGACCAGTCCTTACGGTCAGGCCGAACTGTTTTCTGGAGAATTTGCTTGATTTACCGGTTCGACACTTCTGCCTAGCCGTTTGACTGAGGATGATACGGAGATGCGATATGATGGTGGACTTCGTATTTCCTCAGAAGTGCCCGAAAAGAAGCATGGGTAAAGTGGCTTCCTCCATCCAAGATAATGACTTGAGGGATCCCAAAGCGCGCAAAGATGTGGTCTTTAACAAATTGAGTGGATATAACATGGTCAGCACGGCACGTGGGAATAGCCTCGATCCATTTCGAAACATAATCAACAACCACGAGGATAAATTCGAAGTCGTTGGAAGGAGGAAAGGGACCCATGAAATCAATTCCCCAAATGTCGAAGATTTCCGCAGCTAGGATGGGTTGCAAGGGCATCATGTCACGACGTGACATTGACCCTAACGACTGGCACCTAGTGCAATGCTTGGCATAATTGTGTGTATCCTGGTGAAGGGAGGGCCAAAAGAAACCGCACTGCAACACCTTGGCTGCAGTTTTCCTCCCAGAGAAATGGCCTCTGCAGGCCTGATCATGGCAGAAGGATAGCACATTGGGGAATTCACTGTCAGGAATACAGCGATGGATGATTTGATCATCACCTATGCGAAAAAGAAGTGGATTATTCCAGAAATAATACTTTGCTTCTGCCATGAGACGCTCGCGCTGGTTTTTAGGCCAGCCACGTGGAAGGGATCCAGAAGCAAGGTAGTTGGTAATGTCGGCATACCAAGGTCCACCTGCCACATTAATTGCCAAAAGGTGCTCATCGAGAAAAATTTCATTGATCAGCAGAGTAAGTCCAATATGGTCAGGGTCCAGTCTAGAAAGATGATCAGCCACAACATTCTGGGCTCCGACCTTATCGCGGATCTCAATGTCAAATTCTTGGAGCAGAAGGATCCAATGAATTAGTCTAGGCTTGGCATCCTTCTTGTGCATGAGATGGCGAATGGCCGCGTGATAAGTGAAAACAATAACATGTGAGCCCAGAAGGTAAGAGCGGAATTTCTCCAGCCCAAAGACGACCGCCGGTAGTTCTTTCTCAGTGGTAGTATAATTACGCTGGGCCTCGTCCAAGGTCTTACTGGCGTAGTACACCACGAAGGGGTGTCTATCGCGTCTTTGTCCCAGGATGGCTCCGACTGCAAGGTCGAAAGCGTCACACATGAGTTCAAAGTCAAGGGACCAATCAGGTGGCTGGAGAACGGGGGCCTTGGTGACAGTATTACGTAGCTGTGTGAATGCTCGTATGCAGTGGGGCCCATATCGAAGGGTATGTCAGTCGATAGGAGATGAGTTAAAGGTCGAGAAATCTTGGAGAAATCTTTGATGAATCTCCTATAGAAACCGACATGTCCCAGGAAGGAGTGGATTTGTTTGTCAGAGCCAGGCACAGGTAAATCAACAATTACATCAAGCTTAGCTCTATCAACCTCGATATCCCTATTGGAGATGATATGTTCGAGAACAATTCCCTCATGTACCATAAAATGACTTTTTTCCCAAGAAAGCATGAGGTTTACATCAATACATCTCCTAAGGATACGGGTTAGGTTGGCAAGACGTTCATTGAAAGATGGTCCAAAGACCGAAAAGTCATCCATGAAGACCTCGAGAAAGTCACCCACCATGTCATGAAATATCGCCAGCATACATCTCTGGAAAGTTGCTGGGGCGTTACAAAGTCCGAACGGCATCCTTCTAAATGCAAAGGTGCCGAAGGGGTAGGTAAAAGTGGTTTTCTCTTGGTCCCCGGGGTCAATTGCCACCTGGTTATATCCTGAGAATCTATCCAGGAAATAGAAAAATTTATTTCCCACTAACCGCTCAAGGATTTGGTCAATGAAAGGTAGTGGAAAGTGATCTTTCTTAGTTGCAGCATTGAGTTTCCTATAATCTACACACACTCTCCAAGATGTAGGAGTGCGTGTAGGGATGGATTCGCCCCTGTCATTGACATGGATGGTGAGTCCTGCCTTTTTGGGAACGACGTGAATCGGACTTACCCAGGGACTATCGCTGATCGGGTAGATTATACCAGCATCCAGCCACTTAATGATTTCCTTCTTAACGACCTCTCGCATGTTAGGGTTGAGACGTCGCTGCATCTCTCGGGAAGGTCGAGCCTCCTCCTCCGTATATATACGGTGAGTGCAGTAGGAGGAGCTAATGCCAGATAAGTCTGATAAAGACCATCCAATGGCTACCTTGTATTCCATAAGGACCTTCGTTAGTTTGCACTCTTGCTCCCTGGTCAATTTTGAATTGATGATTACAGGGAGCGTTTCATTTGGTCCTAAGAAAACATACTTGAGTGTACTGGGCAGCTCTTTCAGCTCGGGAGTGGATGGTGAAAGATCTGGCATTTCTTGGGACGAGAGTGTCCCAGGCGGATAGGAAAATAAGTCGGGAGGAAGAAGTTGGCCCTCAGATTGGCCAAGAAGAGGGGCTTCTTGGATAGATGGATCCAAGAAGGAATAGCCCCAGTGAGTAGTATATGGGCTTAAGGTCCCGGTGTGGAGTTGAAACTCTGCCTGATTTCGTAGGAAAGAAAGGGCAATCCGGTCTTCAAGAGTGTGGACCGGCGATGAGTAGCTCGGATATGACTCAGACCATGAGGTTTGGGAAGCAGAGAAAACCTCGTCAGAAGTCTGGTCAGGAGAAGGAATAGGACAAGGGAGGGATGGGGGAACGTCACAATATGTGTTGGTCAGGCAATCGTCAGTGTTTACAGGTAATCCGCAGCAGTCAGAATAGGTCCCAATTAGTCCGATACACGCGCTGACGGCCATGTCCTCGTCAGACGTGTCATCCTTGATGCAATCGCAATCAAAGTTCTTGGCTGCCTTGAAGATGTTAAGCTTAAGCTTTTCAGATCCAACGGCAATCTCAATACAGCCTGACTCGCAGTCAATATGGGCGTGGGTTGTGGCCAAGAAAGGTCGACCAAGGATGATCGGACAATCAGAAAGTGAGCTAGGAACTTCCATATCTAAAACAAGAAAGTCAACAGGAAAACAGAGACTGTTGACCCTAACCACCACGTCTTCCACCACACCCTTCGAAATTTTGACAGAACGATCTGCCAACTGTAACGTGACAGGGGTGGGTTTCAAATTTCCTAAGGAAAATTTTTCGAGCATGATGGTTGGTATAAGATTGATGGAAGATCCTAGATCAAGCAGGGCACGGTTAAAATTGCAGCCTTAGATGCTACAGGAAATAAGTGGTGTGCCTAGATCTTTCTGCTTCGGTGGTAGATTTGATAGTATAGCACAACTCGCATGAGGCGAGAGAACCACTGGATTCTTAGTTTTCTTTGACTGTCGCCTGGGTGTTGGGTAGTCTTTGAAAAATCGGGCGATAGTAGGTATGTGGTCGATAGCCTCTAGCAAGGGTACCTTGATTTCAACATCCCTGAACAAATTATGCAGGTTATCAAAGGCCTGCATATCCTTCTTCTTGCCTTTTGGCTCCCTCAGTAGAGCCTCAGGGAATGGGACTGATTCTGGCACCAATTTGGGTGTATCATCCTCTCGCAAATGCGGTGCGCATCCCGAATGAGAGGGCGATGAAGAAGACGGGCCAGGATCAGGTCAAGGCGGATCGACGGTCTGCTTACCGCTCCTCGTAGTGATTGCATTGGACGATGCGGGTCCAGTGGGATCGTAAGGCAGAGGAGGGTTCGCGATAGGGACATAAGAGTGAGGTGCTACAGTGGGATTATCTTGAAATCCCGGTGGAATGCTCGAAGCTTGAAGAATCTAATGAACCTACCCCTGAGAAGGTTGTACCTGTGGTTGAGGACCACGGGGTACGAAATTTCACGGGTTGGGAACAGGTTGGGCTGGAAGAGTGCCCTGAGATCGAGTTGCCATGCGTAGTTGACTGATCTCAGCATTCTGCTGTGCCAATTGGTGCTGAAGAGAGGTCATGTTCTCTTCATGGTGCTTTGACATTTTCGTCATCATTTGCATCAATTTGTCAAGAGGACTTGATGCATGTTCTGTTTACGGTACGCAAGGACCCGATGGCGGATTCACCATAGGATTAGACTGGGCCCTTGGGATGACGGGTGCAGACGGTCGCATTGGTCCACCTACAGGTTTTGGCACTGCGGGTTGTTGGACCATGCGAAGTTCGGATGATTTCGCCACCCTGGGTTATAAGTGGCAGAGAACGGGTTGCTCCCCAGGGTGCAAGCATCTTCTATGCCAGAAGACGTGTCCGCATGTAAATATGCTTCCGAGCACACGGAGGCTTGGTCCTCCGTGTCAAAATACTAGCTCGCAGAAGCCAGATCCACATGACTTACCGAATCGCTCAGCGCGACACTCGGTAAGGAGGGTCTTACGGGGTTTCTTGGGATAAGCCTGGTGTTGGAAGAATTGGGATTGTGACGAAGTGGTGAGGTGGGGGTGTTTGCCATAGAACGGGTGGGGTTGGCCAGAAGCTCGTCCAGCTTCTTGTGCACGACGGAGACTTCATCCAATTTCTGTGCGATAAGGCTGAGATCAGTGGATGAATGGGAGGGTCCCGTGTCAACTTCGTGGACATTACGGGGCAAGCTGGTACGATTAAAGGCGACAATGGAAGCATTGTTCATTGAGTTTTCACTCATATTTTCAAATAATTCAAATGCTCCATTCTCGTCTTTATTCATGAAATTCCCTTCATAGGAAGCGTCTGCAATCTGCTTCAAAGTCTCATTTAGCCCATAGTAGAAAATCTGGGCTATATGCCACTTAGGCAGACCGTGGTGCGGACACTTCCTGAGGAGGTCATTATATCTCTCCCATGCCTCATGAAACTATTCGCCGTTTTGTTGCGTAAATGAAGTGATAGCACGGCGAAGCGCATTGGTTCGCCCGATTGGGAAGAACTTCTTGAGAAACACTGTTCGCATCTCTTTTTAAGAGTGGATGGTTCTCCCAAGGGTGCGTAACCACTGCGATGCTTTGTCCCACAATGAAAATGGGAACATTTTCATGAGGACTATAGGTAACCCGATATTTCTAGGTTTGACTGTTTCAGCTAATCGGGTTAGGTCTTCCAAGTGGAGAAAAGGATCTTCACTTGCAAGACCATGGAAGTGAAAATTTATCAGGCCAATTATGTTAGGTTTCAATTCAAAGTCGTCCCCGCCCATGGGGACCCAAATTTGTCCTATGGTCTCTGTAGCAGCAGGATTCTGATAGGAGCTAAGAGACCTAGGCTCCTCCCGTTCGAGATGGTTCTGCATTTCCTCCAATGTTTCCCTAATGGCCTCAATTTGTTCATTAACATTTCCATTTGGGCTTGGAGGCGGGTTATGGGATCCAAGGCTCCACCACCTGGTGGGTTTTGAGGACGGTTACCTCCCTCGGGATTTGGGGGTGGGCGTGTAGCCATGTCTGTGGAGGAGGAGGACGATGCGGCTTCTTTTCTAAAATTATCAGGCAATTCACACAGTTCAGGGTTTTGTGACCTCCTCCCAAACATGCACTACCGCAAGAAGAATTGGGGGGCTACGAAGGGAAAAGAGATGAGAGAAATGACGCCGCAAAGGTACACTTGATGACAAATCAATACAATCAAATTCCTAACCTCTACAGTGTGCCCTTAGACCTAAAGATCTAGGTTACCTACTATCACGACCTACGGAACCGAATGCGAGCACTGCGGAACCACCGGGCCAGATTGAAAGGCCGTTTGCCCCAGTCTTAGACACCCGATAGCACGCGGGAACCCTCACCAGCACGTAGGTGCTACACGCAGGTAGTTAGACCTTCAATCCTTAATAAGGGTCAAGTTGCTACCAGTTTTAGTTAGAGGCTTAGGATCAAGTGCCTCTGGAATGTGAAGGACGTTATTTACGAGTAATGCCCAAGTGATTGATTTTACAAAGTGTGTAAACCAAGCATGCAACGGGGAAATCTCCCCGAATTGAAGTTTTAATTGGTGAATGGTTTTTAGAGTTTTAGCTTAAAGAAGTATGGATTTTAGGATTTCTCTGAATTACCAATTCAACCAATCTCCAGGTTTTGAGAGAATACATGTTTTCTTCTAAGCCCAACAAACCCTTCTTCAATGTCAGTTGGTTAATGCATGCTAAAATGCAATGGGCTTCCCTAGATGGAGATTTCTATGTGTGGATGCACGAATCAATTTTAGATTAGTGTGAAAGGGAGCCAAAGCACTTCAATTCAAGTGCTCCCAATCACCAAAATGATTTCCACACACAAGGCTCAACCATAAGATAAAGAAAATCAAATTGTTGGGGTTGAAGTATTCAGGATAAAATCTTAGGCACGTGAAAGGTCGTGGTGGGGTTGGAATCAACTCAATTCCAAGTCTCCCCACCAAAAAATGTGATCCCAAATTGCAGATAAATGAGGCAAAGAGGGATGGCAATCAATCTTTTTATTTTTGCCTCAAAGAATACTTCATACGGCGAAAGATTCAAGAATCAAGATTCTTGGATCTTCGCTATGCGATGTTTGGCGGGAAATCCCGGGGCGGTGGGAGTGATGACAAACAATCAAACAAGTGATTTTTAATCCACTTGCCCCAAGAGATCCCAAGAAGTGTTTTTTCAATTTTTTTTATTATTATTTTTTATATTATTAAGGTGACAAGTTGACCTAAGTTTCTAAGAAAGAAAGACCTACTTGTTCAGCAACATGTGCGAAGCTCCAATGCGGTACCGGTGTCTTCAAGCTCTCGTTCCCGCCTTGGATCTGCCCACGTCTCTGACTTCGTCTGCCTACCTTATCCTTGCAACTGGTTCACCTGCACAATAAGAAACAGAAACACCCGTGAAGAGAAGGGTGTGAGAAGAGAAAAATTAAAGGAATGGAGTAAAAACTTACTTGAATGCGCACTTCCCCGGCAACGGTGCCAGAAAAGAGCTATGGTCGGGCCCGGATAGGTTGTGTTAATATGGTGATTTTATCGTTGAACTGAGTATAGTGGTTAACCTAAATCGAGCCTAGTCATCTCTTTACAAAATTTTTTACCTGGCCTACTTGATTTTATCTTGGTCACTTTTAGGCCCAGGGTCGAACTCAGGGAAGTGGGATTAGAGGTGAAGAAGTTTCTACGCCTTTCCTACAATGAATCTCTTCCGTTTGTTATTATGTTTCTGGTGTTTTTCTATTTAAGATTTTTTTCTGATAATTTTGTCCTTGAGGTACACCCTCAAAATCAGGTTCTTGGCTTTGAGCCAAATTAGGGTTTCAAAACTGGTCTTGCTATTCGCAAGACTGAGTACCAGCAAGTCAAGGATTATCTTTTCTCTTTCGTATATTTTTTTGATCTTTTTAATGGTAGGAGAAAGAAATAGAAATAAGATAAATATAGTATATAAATATATATATTATATATGTATATAGGAGTGGGGGTGGGGGTGGAAATGGCATGTAGCACGGTGTCGAGTTAATCGTCATCTAGGAAGACGCAACCAACAGGACAAAGTGCCGCGTGGAGTGTAGGATGGATGGGTGGAAGATGTGTGCGAAAACGCTTTCTGTACATGTGTATCGGGGAATATCAGCAATTGGTGCAGATATTCCCGTGATACAACGTATGGTAGGTGATATGAAAATATGTATATATATATGTATATATGTAAATATATATCTATATGTATATATATAGATATGGTTATAGTTATATATAAGTGTATATGTAGTTATATGTATATATATGTATATATATATAGATATGTAAATATATGTATATATATATACGTATAATTAGATATATATGTATGTATATATATAGTAATATATGTATATGGTTATAGATATGTATATATGTATATAGATACATTAGCATAATTATCTATGTATATAGATATATGTAGATATATATCTATATATATATATATATGTATGTATGTATCTATACTTATACTTAGTTATATAGGTACTACTATATGTATAGATATAAGTATATATATATATATATATATGTATATAAATATATATATGTATGTATATATATATAAGTATATAGTAGTGTATAAGTGAGTGGGTGTGTGTGTATGTGTCTGTGGAGAGAGTGAGAGAGTGCTACGAGAGAGAGAGAGAGAAAGAGAGAGAGAGAGAGAGATCGTCTGCTGGAGGAAGAGGTGCGGGGGAGTTAAGCCGTCTGGATCCAGCGGCCGACGTCTGATGGCCACGCGCAGGTGCAGGCACGTAGGCGCGTGAAGAGGTGCATGCACGTAGGAGGGAGTGGGCGCGAGGGGAAGGACTGTAGCGCACCGCGCTGCGCGGTGAGGCAGGTGTGGGCAAAGGTGCTATGCGCTGAAGCGGGCGGGTGCAGACGCGAGAGTGGGCGCGGGGAGAGACGTGGGCGCGGGCGTGCGTGGACAGGTTGGCATCGGTAGCGGCGTGGAGAGAGAGAGCGCGCGGTGACCATATAAGTGAGAAACTTTCCGGTCACCGCACTGTAGCTACAGTGTTCCGCTGACTAGCGTGAACAGTAGCTACAGTGCGCGCTCGGCTCGCGCAACCGGCTATGGCCTGTTCTGCGTGTGCGGGTGCTGCGGAGAGCGCCTGCGCGCACGGAAAGTGCCGCGCCGACTGCTGCAGGGGCGCACGGTGGCTTGCGCGTGGGGAAGAAGAGTCCGGTGCTGTGTTGCTGCTGTGCTTGAGCTTCAAAGCTCGACTCTGTGGCAATGGCGGAAATGGCTTGGAATGATGAAATCAGAGTGGTGAACCACCACGCCCACCAGCTCTTTGATGAGCTGGGCGGTGGTGGGACTCACAGTGGTGGTTGTGCACCACTGTGAGCTACTCCTGCCCGCAGCGTGGCTCTTCAGGAAGAAGAGAGGCTGCATATGGAGGGGAGAGGGGAGGAGACAGCTTGGAGAAGAAGTTGCTGTGTGTGTTCTTTTTTTTGTGTGGACCAGGCTCAGCCGCAAGGAAGAAGGTTGAGCTCTTTTTAAAGAGGAAGAGGCATGCATAGCCATGCCCTGGGCTGCATGCATGGCTGTGCATGCGGCTAGCAGGGAGAGTTGTTTGCAGAGCATGGCGCGAGGAAGAACTGCCATGCCTTGCAGCCGTGGAGAAGAAGAAAATCAAAGTCAATAAAAAATGATGATGGTGATTTTGCGAGGCAACACTTGAGGAATATGTTAATTTCAAGGCCATTTTATTCACTCTCCTCCCCTCTCAAATAAATGCATGCAAGCGTTTATTTTTACAAATGCGACTATGGTTACCTAATATACACTGATAATGCTTGGAAATAGCACAAGTTAGCACAATTGTTGGTGTATTTTTGCTGTGCAATCACTCGCCTCGTCCGCGACCCCACGCTACGCAGACCTGGTCTTGACCCGACTGCCCATGCACACCTCACCTATCACCGCACGCCGGTGGGCCTGGTCCCGGGCGCGTATACCCGACCCGATAACCCGGCTGGCTCTGGGAGAGCTGTGACCTGAGAGATAAATAAAGAAAGAGGGAGACGTGAGGATGGTAGGGGTAGGTTTTGCTTAACCGTGCCTGTGCAGGGAAGAAGGAGGAAGAGGAAGCAGAAGAAGAAGAAGAAGAGAAGAAGAAGAGGCCAAACTAAGGAAGAGGAAGAAACTGAAAGCTTAGCCGCGCCAAGGAAGAAGGAGCAGGAGCTGAAGAAGAAGAAGAAGGCAGAGGAAGAAGCATAGTGTAGAAGGAAAGGAAGAAAAAGAAGAAGAGAGGAAAAGAGGAAGGAGCTGCCGCAAAGAGGAAAGCCAAGCAAAAAGGAAAAGAAGAGAAGAAGAAGAAGCCAAGGAGAAGAAGCAGCCAAAGTCAGAGCAGTAGCAGCCAAAGAGAAGAAAGGAAGAAGAAGAAGAGGGCGTACACTGTAGCAAACGCCACTTAAGGCATCTGATTCATAGAATCAGACGTCTGAAGATAGAGAGAAGAAAAGAGAGAAGAGCAAAGAAGAAAGAGAGAAGAAAAAAAAAGAGAAGAAAAATCCTATTTCCTTTCTAGATTTTTGTAAAACATTACTTTATTGAGAATTGTCATTTTTCTGCTTCTAAAGAATGAATTGCTCCCTGAATTCGACCTCGGAATATTTTCAAACTTCGAGTAATAAATAAATTAAATTGATAATCATTTTTCGCAACATACTACAACGTATCTATCTTTTAAAAATACACACTGTGAAAGTTGATCCCCATCAGCTGGGTCATAGGACGTGCAATCTGTGAGAAATCCCTGATAAATCGCCGGTAGTAACCTGCTAGTCCCAAGAAACTGTGGATCTCTGTCACTATACGTGGCCTCTCCTACCTGAGTACTGCCTCTACCTTGGCTGGATCCACAGCTAAGCCATCCCCTGAAATCGCATGACCCAAGAAGGTCACCTGCTTCAACCAAAACTCACACTTGCTGTATTTGGCATACAGCCTACGTCGTCTCAACGTGTCCAGAACCATCCGCAAGTGTTGTCCGTGCTGTGCCCGATCCCGTGAGTAAATGAGCACATCATCGATAAACACCACCACAAACTGATCCAGATACGGTCTGAACACCCGGTTCATCAAATCCATGAAGGCAGCAGGGGTGTTGATTAGCCCAAACAGCATGACCAAAAACTCGTAGTGTCCGTACCAGGTGCGGAAAGCTGTCTTAGAGGCATCAGTCTCCTTGATCCTCAACTGGTTGTAGCCTGATCTCAGATCTATCTTGGAGAATACCGTGGCACTTCGCAACTGGTCAAACAAGTCATCAATCCTCGGCAGCGAATACCTGTTCTTGATGGTGACCCTATTCAGCTGTCTGTAGTCAACACAAAGGCGTAGGGTACCATCCTTCTTCACAAATAACACCAAGGCTCCCCACGGGGATGCACTGGGCCTCACAAGGCCCTTTTCCAACAGGTTCTGCAACTGGGACTTGAGCTCTCGCAACTCAAGTGGTGCCATCCTGTACGGTGCTATAGAAATGGGGCTAGTCCCCGGTATCAGTGAGATCCCAAACTCGATCTCACGCTCAGGCGGTAGTCCTGGCAGCTCCTCGAGAAACACGTCGGGGTACTCTCTGACCACTGGGATGCTCTGAAAGTCTGCCACAGGGCTGGGCTCTGCCACTACACAAGCCAGGAAGCCCTCACACCCCTGGCCCAAAAGTCTCGCTGCTCGAAGTGCAGAAATGCACCCGAAACCTCCATCCACCGGCTGTCCGTGAAACTCAAAGGAAGGCATCTCCGGTATGGAGAAGACGACCTTCCTCTCAAAATAGTCCACCAACGCATGGTAAGCGAACAACCAATCCATCCCTAGAATCATGCCAAAGTCCTCCATAGGTATCACGATCAGGTTAGTGGGAAGGTTGTGTCCCCCAATACTGACCTCACAATCTATGTAGACCTTAGCTACAAACAGCTGACCACCCGGATCTCTGATCACAAAAGGATCCTCTAACAACACACAGTCCTATCCCAAACTGACAGCAAAACTCGCAGCAACAAACGAGTGCGTGGTGCCGAAATCAAAAAGTACGTAAACTAATCTATCAGAAATTGTAACCATACTTGCCACCACTGAACCTGATGCTCTAGCATCTCTGTGTGTCAGGGCGTTAATATGCCCCTCAGCTCTCGGTGAGGAAGAAGCAGCCACACTCTACGTCGGACGAGTATCCGCTGGCTGGTACCCTCCCCACGACTGCTGTCCTCCCCCACGAGCCTAGGAACCATGGCCACCTACTCGGCCTCCAGTGCTCAGTGCGGGGAGCATCTGCTGTGCTCCGGCCCTAGACGGGCAGTCCCTCCTGATGTGGCCCGGCTGGCTACACTGGTAACAGAGGGGGACTCGACTCCCTCCCTCTGTAGGTCCTTGCTAACGGCTGGGCGAGGGTCCAGTGCTGACAGGTGGCGCCTATTGGGGGCCCCCAAAGGCCATTGACGGCCCTGCAAAACGTGACGACTCTCCCGCGGGTGCCGCGTGCCTCCTCTCTCGCCGACCCTGTGAGTACTCTGGCTGGTAGGGCCTCTTCCGTCTGCTGTCAGTGTCTCGTGCGGCTGGGTTGGTCTCCTCATATGTCATAGCTGTCTCCACCGCTCTTGAGAACGTGGGTAGCTTCAGGGGTTTGACATACCCTTGAATGGCCAGCTGGAGCCCCTCAGTGAACCTCCATAGGCGCTCCTCCTCAGTAGCCACAGCTGTAGCTGCAAAACGTGACAACTCCAAAAAACGCGTACGATACGTACTAGCAATCATCATCCCCTAACGGAGAGTGTGGAACTCATGCCTCCTCTGGTCCTGCCACGTCTGGGGAAAGTACTGCTCGCAGAAGAGGGTCACAAACTGGTCCCACGTCGGCTCTACCTTCTCCTAGCCTCTGACCACCCTCCACCACCTGTGTGTCACTCTCTCCAGCTGATACGTGGCAAAGGCCACGCGGCACTCCATAGGGGGGCAGAGGGTGTCAAACACCTTCTCAATCTGCTTGAGCCAATCCTCCGCCTCTGATGAGTCCTCATCCCCATTGAAGGAAGGGGGCTTCAGCTTCCGGAACTGTCCGAAAAGCATGTAGTGCAGTTGGAGCGGGGGAACGGGCACACCTCCAGGAAGGGAGGGCTCGTGCTCAAAACTATCAGAGTAAGGTGGAGGCGGTGGAGGACCACCCCCTCCCCCACATCTAGTGCTGTGTCGGTCTCGTGGTCCCACATAGGACTCCCCATCCACATCCCCAGGGAGAGGCGCCTGTGGAGGTGGGTGGAGCTCCTCTCGTACTATATCTCGTATCAACTGCGCGAGGCCTGAACGCCCGGGAGAAGTGGCTGGTCCACTGACACCTCGGGCCCGGCATGTCTGCCCCTCCGACCTCATCCACGGCCGCATCTGCGGCCCGCCTCAATGACTCCACATCGAGGCATCTCCTGCGAGGAGACGCAGAAACAGAACAAAAAGAATCAACTCTAACGGACTTCAGAAAAGAGGAAACTTAGAATAGATGTCAAACAGTACGTTGTGGTGGTTACTCTAATTACATGAACGTGAATTGGTTATTCTCAAGCTAGTTGATTCATTTCTCGGCACGACCTTACTCTGATACAATCTTGTTATGACCCTGTTCCCGAATCACTACAGGACATGAGACCGACCCAACTCGACTGATCCTAAGACCCAGTCGTCCAACAAGAAATAACCAAAAAGCAGGAAAATAAACCACATTCACAATGCTATGCAACTAACAGTAAAAAGAGTATAAGCAGCAAGGAAAGAAAAGCTGCTAATAGTACACGTTACCACCACAACAGTAAAACGGAAACAAGGTACAGAAAACATAAAGGTACAAGAGTCTGAAACTCACTACAACAGAAACTACTACAGAAAACTATTGCTATTAGGCTCTACTGGGCCCAGCACCCTCTGCAGGCAGAGACTCGGGCTGCTCAACACCTAGACCTGAAAAGGGGTTATGAGTAACAAAGTCAACGAATGCTGAGTAGAGTGGCAACCAACTAACTAAAGCAGTAATAGTGGACAAGTAGCTGTTATTCCAATTACTTTATTTGACAAGTTATTCCTTTTCACCCATTGGTTTATTTATCAGATCTCTTTCTTGATCTCGAATGTTCCTTGTGGGAACGATCCTGATTGCAGTCTTTTCAGAAGAGCAGAAGTCTCACGTGGTGCTCTCCTGGCTGGGAGAGTCCCCCGTGGTGGTCCTACACCCAGTCAACCACCCCAAGGTCACGGACAGACGTAATGGTGACTAGGGCACGTGCGATAAGCGCACGGGTAGCTACCTTGCACTAGCACGGGGTCAGTCGTTTCCACTAACGGGTACGCTCAAAGTACAGCACGGAACAGTATAGGGCCTAGCCCTCTCAGTAACAGGGGTCTAGCCCCTTAGAACCAAACAGGGGTCTCGCCCCTCCACAGTCCGCGCACCCTCGTTTGACTACCCTGGTTTGCCCAGTGGGCCTAACAAGTCGATGTAAGGTGGCTAGCTGAACCCCGAGCCCCGTGGGGCGGCTAGCTCTCTCCCTACACTAGTAGCTCTCCCCAGTACAGTGTATGCGAGGGCCAAAAAGTTGGTGTAGAGTGGTTAATACTAACCTCAGGTCCCAACCCAAGGGCAGCTAGCTTCGCTCTACGCTAAACAAGGGATAGCCGCTCTCCTTGGTACCACGTACTCAAGGGCCAGCACACTTCCCCACTCACACTTCCAGATCCATTCCATTTATTTACAGAAGCTCTACTCCTAATTCCTCATAGGGTTCATCTCATATTTCTCAGGCCATTGCATACCAGGTTTCCTTATTCACATTTCCATTCTCAAGTTATACACATGCAGCTCGTATTTCTATCATTCACATTTTCATTCTCAGGTTATACACATGCAGCTCATGTTTCTATCATTTAACGTAAACAACAGGTAATTCATATTTCATAGGCAACTCTTGTTCACTTACAGGCAGTTGTTATCATTTCTATTTATTCATTCAAGACTGCAAATCAAACACACATACAGACATTTTAAGTAACTTCTCATCCTATGATTCATGCCATATCCTAGGTTCTAGTTATTCAATCCACATATGTATTCAGGTTTATAATTAAATTAGGGAAAGCCTCTCTACCAGACAACCCAGGAGTATTGGGGGCTCGAACGACAGGCTCACGTGCCTCAGCAAGCCCCGAACTTGCAACGGAACGAAGTCCTATAACAAGGAACAATCACAATGGAACATTCAGAATAGTATAAAAGACCTTCTAACAAGTAGAACAATTCTCAAGGAAAACACCGATAACTTATTTGCGTAAAACGGACCCTAAACGGGTCAAAAATAGGGCTACAAACCCAAATCAGACGTCTGGCACAAGGTCCAGATATCTTACAAGTAAACAGAAATGCACCTTAGGTTCTGCATCGACCTCAGATGTCCAGGACCTCCTCTGGACCATTTGGACCCAACTCTAGACGTCCGACCTCCTCTCCGGACGTCTGGGAGTGCTTCCAGCCATCTGGCAAGCTATCCAGATGTCTGAAATGCATGGGAAGGCATGTCCCGCGCCTTCCCGAAGCAATCCTTACACGCGACAGCAAATCTCCTGCAATTAGCCACGCAAAGCGTAGCTGCGGAGCGGCCTGCATGGCCGTATCCTCAAAAGGAAACGTACCTTCGCAAAGATCTACCTTCAGATGTCTGGTGTCATCACCAAACGTCCACTCCGTCGTCTGGACATCACTCCAGACGTTTGATTCTGGGAAAATCCCAGAACCAGACCCGCTTCCTACTCTCCTCCACTGCACGTAGCCGCAGCCTCGCCTCCTCACCTGCAACTCCAGCTGTAGCAATGTCGAGGATGACTCCTCCAACGCTCTCCTCCTCCCGCACATGTCGCTCCAGCCGTGCACCCTCCGGTGAGCTCTCACGAGCTCGCGAGCTCAAGCTCTCCCTCCTCTCCTCACGCAGTCGCCCCTCCTCGTTGCCGCTCTCGCACGCTCTCTCTCTAGCTCTCTCGCTCCTCTCGCTGGGGTGGACAGGAAGGGAAGGAGGTGCCGGCTGGGTGAAGTGAGGAAGAAAGAAGAGGGGAAGGGGGCCTTTTATAAGGCTCGCTAGGGTTGGGAAGAAGGAGAGAGGAGGGAAAAAGAGAGGAGGGTATTGTCTGCACGCAACACGTGCGTAGACGCGAAGCTCGTACCCAAAAATTTTGATTTCCAGACATCTGGGAAGTGGTCCAGATGTCTGACCGACAGTCCAAACATCTTAAAAGGATCAGGACAGAACGGGTCTTTACAAATATGCACCTGATTTCTTTATGTTATTCTTCCACCTTGGAAGGATATAACAATCATCCAACTTGCAAATGTTCATGTGTTTCAGGATGGCGAATATGTCTTTACAGGGTATTCCAAAGAAGTCCATTGATATGCAATCACAACAATATGCATTTGTAGAATTGCAAAAGGAAACTTCATTGCTGCCACAAATTGATCCAATAGTTGAGACCTTGAACCCTGATCCAGGGTTGTGCATTCATGTATCAAGAACGTTAAGAAGCAAACCATCATTAATTTCCCTCTGAACATCAAAGAATACCGTTTTAGTATAGATATCTGCAAGCTACCTCTCCAAAATCCATGTTTTGTGTAGTATGGGGTGTCTCATTATAGAATCATTATCCATTACATTCTCATTCTCCCTTAATCTATTTAAAATCAACTGAAACCTACATATAAATTTGTATAAGGTGTTCTGCTTCATTAGCAAGCTATTTAAAAATGAATGTAAACTCTCACTTCATTGAGTTGTTTTCAATCCAGCAAAGAATCTATTGCACATGTAGGCTGGAGCCCACCTACTTCTGATGTCAAATATTGAATTGAGCCATTTGTTACCTAAAAGGTTCCACTTTTCAATAGTGTCCTGCCAACTGATATCAAAATCAATTGGATCTTTTGCATGCCATATCAAATCACTCAACTCTCCGATTGCATTGGAATAATTATTCGAAAAACCTTCCTAAAAAAAAAAATTATTCGAAAAACCAATCTTTGAGCTGAATTTGTTGACACTATGCCATGCACAAAAACAATGTACGGAGTTTAGGAAATAAGATAAAATAGCAGCATGAATAGAAGGGCCTCGATCAGTGACTATAGACAATGGATGTATACCAACGGCATCAATGAAGCGAGAAAACAACCACTCAAAAGATTCCTTTGACTCATTCATTAATAACCCATTGGCAAAAATAATTGTTCTCTTATGGTGGTTTACGCCACACAATGTAGCAAATATAAGTTTGTACTTGTTGGTGTTGTATGTTGCGTCGAAGGACAATACATCACCAAATAATCTGTAATCTTGCAATGACACAGGGTTGATCCACATGCAACTATTTAGGCATTGCACTTCGTCGACTACGTAATCATAGAAAAATTCAGGTGTGGACTTCTTGGAGTACTCAAAATGATCTATGAGCACTTAAATTCTCTTCCTTTCATCCCTCTTTAGGTTGTAAATGTTCCTCACAACGTTTGCAACATGATCACCAACGCCACCGTGCTTTGCAATGAAGGCTATCTATTTGTTGACGAGAATCTCCACGTCAGACATTGTGTCAAGAATAATTTTTGTATGGTCCATTATCTTCCTGATCGGTTTCAGATCTCCTTTTACTTGGAGAGGAAATCGGGTGATTGTGATTGTCAATGAATTTTTGTACCACCCACTTGTTGGTGGAAAAATCCAACTTTATGGTCATTTTGCCTAAACAACCTGTCCTATAAGTACCAAACTTCCTTTTAATGTTCTTCTTAGAAGGTGAAATGGATTCAGGAAAAGGGTCCGCAAATGATGTTGATTTACTACTTAAAACATCAATTGACCTCTCTGAAAACCCTTCAGAGCAATGTATAAATTTCTTATACTATAAGACCTCTTTGAAGATTTTATCAATGGAAAACTCTGTACTGCTCTTACGCATACTAAAATCACGATAGATAATATATTACTCATATAGTATCTTAGCTTCTGCTATTGAATCGAATTCCATACCAGTTGTGGGTTTTGAAACCTGTATTCCATCTCTTGAAGATAAATCATCGTATGAATCTTCAACATCAATAATAATTGGATTTGAAACTGGAAGGGATATAATTATGCATTAGTATAATATAATGACATATTTCATAATAATAACAATTTGTTGTGTTATGTGATAGATACGTAAACAATTGGCATGCAACATTTAAAAAGCATAGATGTTTGCAATACAACATATTTGCAATATTACAAAAAAAACCTAATTAAATTTTTGAGGCTTGATTCTACATTAAATAATCATGAAATTGTTGTGATATAATTTACCTCAAAATTACATGGTAGATGCATGAATGATTAGAATGCATCAATTATAAAAGTAAAAAGATGTAATGCATTTGTTGTCTTACAAAAAGGATTCATTAATTGGCATGCAATATTTAAAAAGCATATGTGTTTGTAATATAACAAATTTGTTGTATTACAAAAGGGCAAAAATATTGCATTGTCATGCAACCCACTTAATAGTATCATGCATCAGTTGAGTTCCCCTAAGAAATTCCAATACATGTTCTTCACTGTATTGCACAAAAATGAAAAACTTAATGTTTAAGGTGTATTTCTATATTAAATAATCATAATATAGAAAAAAAAAATTGATTGAAATTTTGAGGTGCAGTTCTGCATTAAATAACCATGATATTGTTGTGATACAATTATCCACGGAATTGCATGGTGATGCATGAATGATTAGAATGTAACAATTATAAAAGTAAAAAGATGTAATTTATGTGTTGTATTACCAAAAAGATTCATCAATTGACATACAACATTTAAAAAGCATATATGTTTGTAATACAACTTTGTTGTATTAAAAAGGGTAGGAACATTACATTATCATGCAACCCCACTTAATAATATCATGCATCAGTTGAGTTCACCAAAGAAATTATATAAATGTTTTTCACTATATTACACAAAAGAAAACTATATTTCTACATTTAATAATCAGGAAAGTATTGTAATACAATGGTCCGCTGTATTGCATGGTAGATGTATGAACGATTATTGTGCAATAGTTAAAAAGGCAAAAAGATGTAATGCAATGGTAGAAAAAGGTAAAAAGATGTAATACACCTAATTTGTCGTATTACAAAAAAGATGAATAATGATCAAAAAGTAAAAAAAGAAATGTACCTACTTTACTAAGCGACGATGATTCTGCAACAGTTAAAAAGGCAAAAAGATGTAATGCAATGGTAGAAAAAGGTAAAAAGATGTAATACACCTAATCTGTCGTATTATAAAAAAGATGAACAATGATCAAAAAGTAAACAAAGAAATGTACCTACTTTACTAAGCGACGGTGAAACGTGATTTGTTGTGGCTGAATGAATAGTTGAAACATCATTTGACGAAGATTCAAAGGAACCGCGATTAAAATCATATATTGATATACTAAAATATTAACCTGCAATAAATAATATGTGAACAAAAAAAGATGACCACACAGAGATCATATCACATGAGAATGTAAACAAACAAATAAAGCATAAAAAAATGAAGAACAGACCAAAGATCGTATACACGAAAATGAACATTGATTCCACAACCAGAAAGCAAAAATTCGAAATGGTTTGCAACCACTGCAATGATAGACTGGTTGTAAGGAAGAAATATGATAGAATAATGATTCTATACGAATAAGAGAGATAACATATCAACAACAAACAAAAACATTAGTTAATTATAGTGTATTACCAAAAAGCACAAAGATAAAAATAACAAGATCCATAAATTAAGAAAATGGAAGATGGTTTCACAAAATCACTTAAATTTGAAATAAGCGAGTTCATCAAGAAGCACCATGATCGTACGATGGGAGATGGGTGCTCATTTGACATTTTGTGAGCATTGTGCGCACTCAATAATTTTCCTCTGTATATATATATATATACTTTTAATAAAAATTCCTTTCCTATCCCCTCCCTCTTTGTTCCCTTCCAACTCTTTAACAAAGGTGGAGGAGACGAGGTTTTTGGTTAAGCAAAAGAAGAAGAAAAAGTATATATATAAAAAGATGTTTATTATTTAGTTCACATCGTTTTTAAGGGTATATAAAAAAAATATATAAGATTATTTTTGAAGGTATACACGTAAATATGAAATATATATATATATATATATATATATATATATATATATATATATCTTTGGCAATGATTTAATAAATATATATGTAATTAACTTATTATTTTGTTGTTTTGGCATTGACCTTTGGGTGTTGGAAGAAATTGATATGTTGGGAAGCTTCTCTGTTTACCGTCACACTCGATGTCTCACAGGTGCAAGTGTCGTATCAAGATTATGATTAGTTTACTTGAAAGTTTAACCCACATAATTTTAACACCTATTTTGGAAGGTTAACACCTATTTTGTTAAGATCAATTCTAAGAGGATTAACACCTCTGTGACTTTCCCACACATAAACTTTACTCTCTAAAAATTGATGTTAACATCAGTTCAAGTAAACATCACAGGGATTAACACCATCGGTTAACAACATTCTGCAAATAAATAAAAATAAGAATTAATATTAATTTCACATTTTTTAACATTAATTTCCTAATCCACAAATTAAACAAACTCTAATTTTATTTACAATGAGTTGTTAAAGAAAATCTAGATTTTTAGATGTATAAATGGGGTTAACTACTCTTATATGCTTTACAAGAGTGTTAAGTAATAATGGTTAAAATTTATTTGCGTTTATTTAGAATAGTGTTAACCTATATGTTGTGTTAAGATGGAGAAAAGTAAAAAAAGAAGTGTTAGCAGCACATACAACTTAAACATAACATTGGTAAGAACCTGATTTTTGCAAAGTTTCTATATTATCCCAAAAATTGAGGTTTTGGGAAGTGATATTAACTTACCAGGTAAATGGGGGTTAAACTCTATTTGCAAGGTTAACTAATTTTGGGTAAGTACTGTAGAAAGTTTGAATTTCTCTATATGTGAAGGTGGTATTAAATTCTTCGCTTTTTTATTTTGCAATAGTGTAAAACCTGCATGTCTACATTAGTATGCTAGTATTAAAGAGAGAATAGTAAAAGAGGGAGGAGAATTAACAGCTTCTTTTACTTGAGGCTAGTAGAAACTCAGATTTCGCAAGATTTGTGTTTTTCCTCAAGAATACAATTCTCGAGAATTGTTAACCTATGTTACGAGGTCAATCCCTCTGAAGAAACTAGGCTATCCACAACTATAAATTAACCCTTGTTAGAAATAAAGGTTATCCTCTTTACGGTTAGCTATCCTCAACCATAAATTAACCCTTTGAGTTGACTCGAGCAATACAAGCCCTCTGCATTTAACTTTTAGAGATACGCTTGGACGATTTGTTCTAGGGTAGCTTTTCTTCAGGTAGGAAGATGCTAATTTATTGTCAAGGAAATCGACTACTGCATTAGGACAACTGCCATGTATATGCCTTAAACGGCAGGCATGCCAAGCAACATACGTAATTTCGCAATCTCAAGTCGAATTCCTAAACCAATAACTAGACTTTTACACGAGCAAATAGATTTGCAAAATCAGAGTGTCTTTATTCAAATGCAAAGCTTCTTCTTGGTGCCGTTACTAATCTCAAATAGTCCATGGACTTCTCATATTCAATACACACGCAGCATGCCACAGGTCATTGCACGTCAACGTTGGAAAAAATACAACCATCTGTCTAACCCAACAAGCAAATTAAGGCGTCATCCGCACCAGTCCACAAGCCTATTCCACGAAAAGCTGCAGGGGGCAAAGATCCCCACCACCCTCTCCGTGTCCAAAGTCAAATATCCGAGTAGCCGCTGCAATTTTCGCCCGAGACTTTATCCTCTACCACAACCCCATCCCTCACCTTCACCATCCTCTCACAGGAGCCAACACCGGGACTCGTCTCGGAGTACTCGTGCTCCATAGTCGCCGACCCATCAACCACGGCTCCTCCCTTCCCCTCCACCACCATCCACCCCTCCCCCTCCTCCTTGTTCTTCACCTTGCTCTTGCGCTTCGACCGGCCGTACGTCACCTTCACCTCTTCCTCCAACCCACGCGACACCTTAACGTCCGACCTGCTGTATGTGCCGTTCCCCACCGCAGCCACCGCCGCCGTGAACTCCAACGGGAACTTCGTCTTCTGCTTCATCTCCGCGAGGACGTTCCACATCCCTTCCACCACCTTCATCTCCCTCTCGTACTTCGCCTCGAACTCCACCTCCTCCACGTCGAAGCCGTTGCTATACCTCTGGAAAGTGACCTTCCCCTCCACCTCCACCTCCACCTCCACCTCTTCCTTCACCTCTGTCGTGAGGTTCCCGAGCGACGACGCGACCCACCCGGCGAGCGTCAACTCCCCCTCCATCTCCTCCTGGAACTCCCACAACGAAGGGCCCCGCTTGGTCGAGTACGTGAAGCCCGGCGCGTCGCACCTGGTGAAGCCCGCCGACACCGCCGTCGCACCAGGGTCGAGCCACAGGTGGAGGTTCGCCCCGACGAGCTAGAACGGGTGCGCCCCCGCGATCCCAATCACGAACGCGTGCGGCTCCCCGTCGAGCAGGCGCCCCATTATCGGCGTCAGCTCGACGTCGTGCGACGGGAGGACGAAGGACTCGACGGGTGCAACCGGCGTCCACAAGAGGGGGTCCACCCCGCCGGAGTACACCGCGGGGAACGGCACCGAGGTGCCGACGAGGAGCCCGTCCACGGTGACCGACACCCGCCGGATGGGACCGTTATCTGTTCCCTTGTACAAGTAACTCCGCCGTTTCGCGTACCAGAACTCGTCGGAGGCGTGACCGGAGACGTATATCTCGAGCACCGCCCGTCTGGTGTTGTTCGGGATCGAGACCGCGTCCATAAACTCGTCGGTCTCGTCCCGAATCCGGTACCAGAAGTAATCGTCTTCTTCTTGTCCTTCTTCTGGAGTCAGAGATGTTAGCGGAATAATCATATCCGCAGGCTTACCGTAGAGGAGGTGGAGCCTCTCGGATTGCTTTACGGCGGGAGTATTGGTGTCGGTTTTCAGCTCTCTGCTGGCGACGCTCCGGATTCCGGGAGCGCCGTAGAAGTTCAGGGTGACGTTGACTCGGAAGAGCGAGGAGTCCGCGTCGTTGACGGGGCTCTCCAGCGCCATCGAGACGACGCCGTCGCGGGAAAGAGCGGCGGAGTACCGGGTGACGTCCTTGCGGACGCTCCAGAGAACGCCGGCATCGGTGTGGACGGGGGTGGCGGTCCGGAGGAGCTCGACCGCACCGAGCCAGACGGAGCCGATGCGGTCGTGGGAGCCGGTACCCTCTGCGCAGGCCGAGATATGGAGGGAGGCGCTGGTCCAAGGGCAGTGGTCGGGGTCCGGGGGAGTGTAGTTTGAGGAGAAGATGGACGGGGAGGTGGAGGAGAGGTTGAATCGTAGGAGGGGGAGGGAGCAGATGGGGGTGAGGTCGTCGTGGGATAGGAGGCCCCAAGGGAGCGTTGGGTCGATGAGTTTGGTGGTTTTGGAGGTGGAGGGGAAGGGGACGCCGCGGATGGTGTGGTGGTCTAGAAGCGGACGAGGAGGTGGTGGTAGAGCGGCAGCAACGGTGGTGGTGAGGAGGAGGAGGAGGGGTTTTAGAGGAGATGAAGAAGTGGAGCCATGTTTGAAGGAGTTGAAGTGTGGTGGAGATCGAGATCGGTTTGGATTGGGAAGTGGGAGGGGTGTTTACATATGGCGATTGGAGGGACAGGGGTGCTGCGGATAGGGCTGCCGGGGTGGTGGGACATTCGTGTGAAAAGGAAACAATTTTGGGGTGGATATGCTATAGGAATGTTGAGAAATTCTACGTAAATAATATTTAAATGATATGCACATTTAACAATCTTTGAATATGCTAAACATAAGAAGGTATACGATGAGAGATAAAAATCACCTTTGGATTTAAAATTTTACATGTGACCTAATAGAGAATCCAGTTATCCGATTAGGTGAGTAAGTGAGATTGGTATCATTCATCCTGCCCTGTATGTGACTAACTAGATTCAAATCGAGATCTGTCCAATCTGTCAAAAGATTCGACACGGTTAAGGTTAAAGATACGACAAGATGGAAGTGACAACTATATCATAGCAGCAGACATGCAGTCTGACAAAAATGATACTAAAAGCCCATAGGCTAGAGGTCTTTCCATGTTATAAATAAAGAGAAAGGCCCCCGAGTAAAGGGGGCCGAAGAAGGAGAGAAAATCTTGCAACCTTACAAGTTTTAGTGCATAGTTGGGAGTATCATCCTCCCCCAAATGTGCACCCCTTGCGGTGGAATTGGGTCACCAAATCTCGTGTGCCTCTCTTACGATTACTTGAGATTTGTTAGGTCAAGTCCTCCCATCACGAAGGAAGCTCGACTATATCTTCTCCAACAATGGATGTCTTATGACTACGCGACATTCCCTCCACTTATAAATCTTTTGATGGCCAAAGGGACCCTTCAGAGGCCCATCAAATGGCACCATCTGTGGGAAGAATCAACGAAAACATCATCGCTCTTCTTAGCATCCAGTTGCTGGGAGGAGATGCCCCTTTGGCGCCCTACCTCGACCTCCCTAAAACACTATTCCTTAAAACTGAAATACAACAAGATGTACCTGTTCGCAATACGTTTACAAAATATTTTTTGTAATGCAAAATCAAGTTTGTAATATAAATCGTAGTGATACATGCATTCAAGTTAGTGTGTTACAAAAAAGTATCCTATGATATATATAATTTATAACAAAACTTCTGATGCAATCAATTATTAAATATTGATATAATACGAAGAACAAGTTGTACAATAGAATTTGAAAATAAAATTACTATCATAGAACTAGCAAAAATAAAAAAAATAAAATACACACTAAAAAAGTGTTCGCAACTACACAGCTTCCAAAAAAGAATAAAAACATCAAAAATATTGTAATCATTCCATCCCATGTCTTAGGTCTTCATGCAAATTGTCCCCTCTGAAGTGAAAAAAGAAAAAAAAAAGGTTAGAATGTTTATCAAACTTGTATGAGATAGGGAGAAAAAAAATTTACTTTGAGTACTTGGAAGCTGAAGATGATTACTTCTTTGGGCAATTCCAAGAGTCATGTCCAACATTGAACTTCAGGCAATATTTATATTGGCATCCTTTGCCTTACTTTTGCTCTGAAATGGGCTTCAACCTACTGCTACCTAATTTTGGTCTTCCACTGTTACCACTACCCTTCGGTTTTGCAACTTTGGGTTCTTTGATCTTTATGCAATCAACTTGTGATAAATTGATAGATCGTGAGATAGGTGAAATTGCATTAGAGGGGGGGTGAATAGTGAAATTATAAAATATTGTAATACAAAAAATTCAATCACAAAAGGTGGCTGATGTAAACACATTTACACTACTTAAAATGTCTATTTATGCATGTTCTTAAGCATAAGATTGCATTTCATGATATAAATATTGCATAACATGCATCATCTTGCATTTAGAGTAGTTTGAATAAAATGGAGGTTAATTGTCTCCTTTTATGTGCTTGGACAGGGCAAACATTTTATCGGGGCCTCGGATCAAAGATCCAATTGTATGGATGTGATCAGGGCGACGATTGGAGTTCAACGACTGCAAGATCGCCCTAATCAGGCACCCATAGCATCAGATAGAGACCAGGGAACCCTAGAAGATCAAGGGCCAGGATGGTGTAAATCCGCACTTCAGATGACAAATCCGACTGCACGGAAGAATTCAGATCGACGATCGCAGCCCAACGACACAAAAATCGAGTCAATCCGACATCTGTGGCACCATCTACAACTTCCAGAAGATGGATGGCCAAGATGACGCCACGTGGCGCCATCTCAGCCGCCCAAACGGCCGCTTGCATCTTGTGAAGATCGCGCACTCGTCTCCTCTTCGCCGTTGGATCTCGATCCAACGGTTGCGACGCGCCCGCGCTGAAGTCAAGCGCTCGACACAAACGCGACCGCAGCGCAGCGGTCGAGCGCTCTAACGAGATGCAGGGACGCGCGTTCGAGCCGCGCCCCGCAGAAATTGGAGCGGTGGCGCGCCTCCAATCGATCGCATGATCGCGATCCAACGGCCGCGCGCGCTCGATAGTGCCGACGCGCGATTGGACGTGCGCGTGAACGCGCGATCGCACGCACAGGCGGGCGGACGGCAGCGGTGAAGGCGCGATTTTAAGCCGTCCGATCTCGCGATCGGACGGCTGAGCAATTTTCGTTCCCCTTCGGAAGTGGATCCCGCGACGATGACGGCGTGCTGCTTCGTTCCCGTTCTTCTGCTTCGTCCTCCTTCGTCCCGCTTCGTTCTCCTTCGTCCAAGCGTCGTCCCGTCCGGCTCATCCTCCGAGCAACCGTCGAGGAGGATTTCTCTCTCCCTATTCTTTTTACCGCTTTCTAGTATAGATTTACTGCTTTCTAGATTAATCTACTCGTCCTCCAAGCAATCGTCGAGGAGGACATTTCTCTCTTCATTCTTTTAATGCTTTCTAGAGTAAATTTATCGCTTTCTAGAGTAATTGTTTTATGCTTTCTAGTTGTAATGAACAATCTCTTCAATACAAAAATTCCTTGTTTATTCTACATCTCATTTTGATTTCTCTGTGTAATATTCTCTTTCTCTCTTACTCTCTCTCTCTCTTCTATGTATTGTAAATAATTAGATGGTTCTAAATTGAATTATTCTGTAACAAATAAAAAGAAACGCGTAGTTTTTAAATCAAACGTTCGCCTCCCTGTGTTCGACCCGAAATTTTAATTTCGGTATAAATTTTATTTGTTGAACACGAATTCTTCTCTTTCGAACTACAACGACAGGTTTTCCAAAATCGAATACGTTAGCGTAGGTTCGTACACATTCAACATTTTGGCACCGTTGCCGGGGAGGCAATGCTCTTTGATTTCTCTTCGCGTTTTGTAACTTATAAATCATTTACCTCACTTTTCTACTTTCTTATTGTAATTGCAGGTACTCTTTCGAGACAGGCAAAAGCGGTAGATCAGAGTAAAGTGCTGTGGAAGGTTTTGTAAGTTATCCCCCACCTCCCACCCATTAGATTTCATTTCATAACATAATAATTCAAACATCAATCAGCCTAGGTGTTCTTATAAACTCTAAGGTCAGATTGTTTGTTGTTTGACATCCATACTCACTCCAACCCCCACATTAAAAAAAAGAAAAAAAAAATCTCACAGAGGTACACAACCTCATCTGATTTTCAAACTCAACCGGTAATCCAATCTTAGGAGCCGGTACACACATCCAAACACATAATTGAGTAGAAATCAGATTAGGTAATCATTTGTGTGCCTAATTAAGTGGTGCAACAGGCCAATTGTTTGAGTTGATTGGGCCGCACCACTTCAAATAAAATCAACTCATCAAGTAGCTGCCAATTAGGTTCAACTCTTAGGGATTTACCAAGCACTCCACATTCTTTTTAAACTTTAAAGGAAAACATCTTCACCTGTGCTTGTAAAACTTGGTGTGCCAACGAAACTTGATTGAAAACACCTAAAGTTGAATCCTAAAAGCTACTAAGCAAGATTTGAATCTTAAAATTCACCACATCAAAAACAATCTTGCTTGAAAACCACTGGTTGTGCACTCACATACAAATCAATCAATCATTAAGGGCACAACCCATTTAAAGGGCCCATCACATTCCAAAGCACATTCAAACCTAGCCCTAAATAAAATAGAGTAGACGTTGGCCTTAAGGATTGGACTCGCTCTTCAGAACCCAGAACAAGATTATTTTCGATTAGTCTGTTTCTACTGTTCAATCTGATGTCTAGCTAGGGGAGAAGAGTCAAACGATCGTGGCTGGGGGGTACACTAGGAACCGGAGGCGCAAGCCGAAGGAAGAACCTTCTCCCCAGTCCCTCCTTCTAACTGGTTGGATTGAATAGATGGAAGTAGATCAAATCGTTCCTTTATCTCAAGACGGGTTTTGAGAGTCTGTAGGTCTTTAGGCTAACCTATTTAAGGACAGGTTTGATTGTTTGTATTGCAGGGCACCTTTCTTCCTCCTGTGTATCATGAATCCTTCCACATATTTCACGCATTCCCACTCTTTACCTCTTGTTGTAAATTATCCTCAACATGACGATTATCCCAACTCGTATTGTAATCGACCATCGGTTAGTTGGGATAATTCGGATTGGGGATACAATTCCGGACCCCCGTGTTTAGGGTCTAACCCTGAACACTTTGATTTTGATTTTTATCCTTCTCAGAGCTACATCGATTATAGATCGTCTTCCTTTCATGAACAGCATAATACGATCTACAATCAAGAAGGATACACCGATCCTTACCCATCCTCTGATTTCACTGCCTTTAGGTCATCACCATCTTTTCAACAATCTAAAATGACCTATTATCAGGAAGGGTATAACGAATCTCAATTCGTTAATTCCCCTGCATTGAGCCCAAACCCGAACAACCCTAAACCAACTCATTTGGTTCAGGTTAACCAGGTTCAAGATAAGGTTCTGGCTAACTTGAGAAATATCATTCAATCTTTAGAAGTTCAGCCAACACCTTGCATTGAGAGATTGGAGCCCCTGATTCAGATGATTGATGATTTAAACAAGTCTTTGTTGGATTGGCTCCAGGACGTTAAGGATAAGAACCCGGGTGAGTTTCTACTTGGGAAATTAGCGAAATTGAGGATGAGATTCGTGGTTGCTTTGATTCAATCTTGGAATAATTCCCAGGATGAACCCTCTTCAGGAAAGCCAACGACAGAACCCGCTCAGGCACCTGTTGGGGGGGACACGTGTTACGAAGCTGACCAGATTGAATTAAAACAACCAATTAAGGATGATCTGATTTCTTCACCTGAAATCCCTGAGCCGGGTTACGAGGAAACGTATGTCTCCTTGGAACGCAAAGTGACAAATGATTTTGGGACATACATTGATACGGATCCTGATGGTGAAGATTCAAGTTGCGAAGTCTCACGCGAGTTTTCAGATCACGATTTTTGTGAGACGATTGGGCCTGAGGAATCTGATAGATCATTTGATAGCCCAATAACTGAGGAAACTGATCTTATTAGGGCACACGATACGGATCCAGAATCGCATTTTCTGGAGGAATCAATTCAATGCCCTGATTATCAGTTACACCCTATTGAGCTTATTGATGATTCTAATTCTGAGATAATTAGACCCAAGTCAATTTTGATTCTGCCACATCATTTAGACTTGGAGATTCCAGACGGGGTGATGAATATACAAGAGGTCTTGGAATTTAAAACACTTAATGAGGAGGATAGGAGCGAGGAAGTTTTGATTTGGGAAGTTAATTTTGGAGGAAATGAAAGATTGAGTCGAAGGGTTCCTTTTAAGCTGAAACCATCAAATCAGAACCCTTATGACATTTGTTTCGAGGATGTTCAACTCAAGCACACATTCAACATTATCCTTTTGAGCTTCAATTTTCTGTAACCCGACTTTTTGGTCTTGGGTTGCATCCTCAGAAATCACAGGCCCAATCCCGCTTACATTCTGATTTTAGGTTTTGGGTAATTTTTATCCAGAACCTAAGATATTCTCGATTATGGGGTGTGGGTCTGCACCACAATCTGGTCCACATCTGTGGACCTCTGCTGACAGGTCAGAGGATTCTTCTGTTCATTCTAATTCTGACCTTCACATGTGAATTCTTCATTTCTTTTCTTTGTATAGTGTGCCTAGCTGAAGGCACTAAATTCAGCACTTATACAATTCTTTTTCGTTTTCATCTTGGAGCGGACCTGATATTCACGCAATTCAGGTGCTTTCTACGCTTTTCCACTCTGTTTTATGTCTTTTTAATACAATGAGGACATTGCATTAGATAGGCATGGGGGGGTGGATATTCATCTCTGAATTCATTCGTCAGCTCCGTAGATTTGTTTTATATATAAAAAAAAAATCAAAATTAGGAAAGAGAATTTGGGTTTAAGAAAATTTTCAATCTTAAGAAATACTACATTAAGATCTGAACACAAAGACCCTTCAGGTCTTTGAACTTAATCAGCCCGTGTATCCACTAAAATGTGGATTTGTTTTTCGAGTTCTCGCCAACTTGAATTTTATTTTAATAGGAGTAAATAAGTTTGGGTGATAAGTACACGACTTATCAGCCCGCCCTCTGATGTGAGGGAATTTTGAGTCTTAAGCATCTACACACTTTCTTTGCACTGACTCGTTGTTCGGCGATTTTAACAGAAATTTGGTAGCTAATGAACCTTCTAGGGTGATATGGCTGGCAAGTTATCATGGGTAACAGCCCATAGGTAGGTTGTTCAGAGCCCAGTCACTAGACCTTTCTATTTTTGCTGCCTTTAGGTAAATCTTAGACCAGGAAAGACACCTACTTAAAAAAAAAAAAAGAAAAAAAAATCAAAAAGGAGAAAAGAACAAAAAGAAATAAGCCACACTTCGCCGCACGAGTATGGCTGGCAAGTTGTCGGTGGTAACAGCTCATCGGCCGGTTGTCCAGAACCCAGCTCAGAAAATGCACTAAAAATTCCCAAAACACTTAGGAAGAAGCGGAGAAGTAGAATAAATCGGGGAGATATACACTGGATTCACCCTTGTGTTGACCCCGTTAAAAAAATAAAAGTAGGGAGAAAGCTACCGGTTGTAAAGATACACCTTTAGGCAGAATTCTTTTTGAGGTCACCTAGAGGCGTAGAAATCCGAAGTCCGTTTTAATTGCTGGTCAACGAGTCTATCACAATCACAATAAGATGCTTAAAGCTTAGGGTTCTCATCAAATCTTGGGTGAGTTGAATGGCCGTCGAAAGCCACTCTTAAACCCTAAAATTTGAAAATCCAAAAAAATTAGAAAAGAGTACAAAGAGAAAAAGAAAATTTTCTTTGAATAAGGCGAGGGCTTGAGGCGGTCTGCATTTTGGTTGATACTCGGGCGCTGTTGTGTCTTTGAGAGTTCAGTTCATAAGTAGACAATTTTTTTTTAATGATTGAAAATAACTCAGGTCCAAATAATCGAACTTAATTCTTTTATAAATAGCATATAGTTTTTGCTAGGGACTAGCAAAAGATAGGCATGGGGGTATGATGTAAACACATTTACACTACTTAAAATATCTATTTATGCATGTTCTTAAGCATAAGATTGCATTTCATGATATAAATATTGCATAACATGCATCATCTTGCATTTAGAGTAGTTTGAATAAAATGGAGGTTAATTGTCTCCTTTTATGTGCTTGGACAGGGCAAACATTTTATCGGGGCCTCGGATCAAAGATCCAACCGTATGGATGTGATCAGGGTGACGATTGGAGTTCAACGACTGCAAGATTGCCCTAATCAGGCATCCGTAGCATCAGATAGAGACTGGGGAACCCTAGAAGATCAAGGGCCAGGATGGTGTAAATCCGCACTTCAGATGATAAATCCGACCGCACGAATGAATTCGGATCGACGATCGCAGCCCAACGACACAAAAATCGAGTCAATCCGACATCCGTGACACCATCTACAACTTCCAGAAGATGGACGGCCAAGATGACGCCACGTGGCACCATCTCAGCCGCCCAAACGGCCGCTTGCATCTTGTGAAGACCGCGCACCCGTCTCCTCTCCGCCGTTGGATCTCGATCCAACGGCTGCTACGCGCCCGCGCTGAAGTCAAGCGCTCGACACAAACGCGACCGCAGCGCAGCGGTCGAGCGCTCTAACGAGATGCAGGGACGCGCGCTCGAGCCGCGCCCCGCAGAAATTGGAGCATTGGCGCACCTCCAATCGACTGCACGATCGCGATCCAATGGCCGCGCACGCCCGATAGCGCCGACACGCGATGGGACGCGCGCGTGAACGCGCGATCGCACACACAGGCGGGCGGGCGGTAGCGGTGAAGGCGCGATTTTAAGCCGTCCGATCTCACGATCGGACGGCTGAGACTTTGTGGACGTGCGTAGGCGTTACGCACGCGGGCAGCCGAGTGGGCACGGCGGCGACGGCCATGTCGGGGCTTTAGTGACGGATTTATTCGTCACTAAAGACCCCTTATTTATTATTTTGAAGATGTAATGTCTATTTTGCCCCCACTCCTTGCAACTATAAAAGGAGACCCCCTCCATACGAAATTCTCATCCCTTCTTTCTCCTCTCTACCCCTCCAAAGCTCAAGAGAAGCTTGTCCCACACCCGGGATGCTTCTCGCGAGATAAAGTCCAATTTTCGTTCCCCTTCGGAAGTGGATCCCGCGACAACGACGGCGTGCTGCTTCGTTCCCGTTCTTCTGCTTCGTCCTCCTTCGTCCCGCTTCGTTCTCCTTCGTCCAAGCGTCGTCCCGTCCGGCTCGTCCTCCGAGCAACCGTCGAGGAGGATTTCTCTCTCCCTATTCTTTTTACCGCTTTCTAGTATAGATTTACTGCTTTCTAGATTAATCTACTCGTCCTCCAAGCAATCGTCGAGGAGGACATTTCTCTCTCCATTCTTTTAATGCTTTCTAGAGTAAATTTATCGCTTTCTAGAGTAATTGTTTTTTGCTTTCTAGGTGTAATGAACAATCTCTTCAATACAAAAATTCCTTGTTTATTCTACATCTCATTTTGATTTCTCTGTGTAATATTCTCTTTCTCTCTTACTCTCTCTCTCTCTCTTCTATTTATTGTAAATAATTAGATGGTTCTAAATTGAATTATTCTGTAACAAATAAAAAGAAACGCGTAGTTTTTAAATCAAACGTTTGCCTCCCTGTGTTCGACCCGGAATTTTAATTTCGGTATAAATTTTATTTGTTGAACACGAATTCTTCGCTTTCGAACTACAACGACAGGTTTTCCAAAATCGAACACGTTAGCGTAGGTTCGTAATCGTTCAACAGTGGCACCAGATTTTTAGGTGGAAACCCAAGATGGGTGAAAACCACCACCTAAGTCAATCCCTTGACTTAGGATTTTCGGTCACAAGGTGATCAATCCACTAACCACACTACTTAAACGAGGGTAGTGTACCTCAATTACAAATCCCATCTCTGATCCCTAAACAGAGGTTTCTCCCTTCAAAATGAAGAGATGGGGACTCGACAGGCCGGATACCCAAGGTACAAAAATAAGAAGTAAAACAACACCTATAGAGCACCCCAATACTTTAATTACTTTCTTATCTACTAAGCATGAAAAGAACTCCCGGTACATCTAGAGTTAAATCCTCGAAGATTAACTTGTTATCGTAGGAATTCGAAGCCTTTTCTATGAAGGAAAATGAAAGACTTGGAGACATGTACACCTAATTCACGCTAATCGTGAATAACCTCAACTCACTAGAAAAGACATTTATAAAGGGGGAGCTTCAAGGGAAGCTCTTTCGCTCCCTTGGACCCGAGTGGGAGCAAAAAGTAATGACAATAGAAGATACCACTAATGATCACATCTTTTAATGAATATTTTATCGAGGAAAAACTGCACCCAAAACCTTACATTCTCTAGTTAGTGTGTGCTTCCTTCTTCTCATCTCGTTTCGCAACAGATTTGGGCACAGATTCCATACCTGATTGGGCAGATATAAAGGGAAATATTTGTGAGTTTATTTGGGCTCGATCCTCCCTGCGGATACGACATTTTTACTGTGGTTTAAATTGATATCTATTTTAATCTTTGATTGAGAGAATTTCCACCACACAAGTACAACGACATATTAGTTTATCGCTATCATCTTCATAATCAAGCGAAATTCTCTTCGTCAACGTGCACTCCTTGCGGTGGAACTGGGTCACAAAATCTCAAGTGCCTCTCTTGTGATTGCTTGAGATTTGTTAGGTCGAGTCATCCCATCACCAAGGAAGCTCGACCATATCTTCTCCAACGATGGATGTCTTTTGGCTACGTGACATTCCCTCCACTTATAAATCTTTTGATGGCCGAAGGGAGCCTCCAGAGGCCCATCAAATGTCACCATATGTGGGAAGGATCAACAAAAATGTCATCGCTCTTCTAAGCATCCAGTTGCTGGGAGAAGATAGCCCTCTGGTGCCCTACCTCGACCTCCCTAAGCAGGAACTTCTGCGATGGTCTTAACCACTCGTGATCCTACTTGCAGCTCCTCCCTCCTAAGAGGTGTCCGATCAGGATTCTGCTGTTTATCGTGCTAGATCGATGTTTTAAAAGTGTCGCATTGCAGTATAGTCAAAATAGCGTTCAAAACATATATAATTTTTATTACTCGAATAAGTTCCGAGGTTGAACACAGGGAGCAATATGGGATTTAGAAATCAAGATCACAATTCAAACTAAAAGAATTTGCAATAATATCAGTAGCAATGTGCAAAAGGATGGGAGTAAAATGGTGATTTAGATCACCAAATACTCCTACAATATCAACTAAGGAACTCAATGTATATTTATGAAATGAGAGCTAGGTTCTGTCGTCTGATTTATGCTGCTTCTTCTTCTTCTTTTCTTCTTCTCTTTCTCTGCTTTCTTTGATTCTTCCTTTCTTCTTCTTCAGCTATTTCTTTAGCTACAACTTCTTCTCCTTCTTCTTTCTTCTTCTTTCTCTCAGGCCTTTAGCTCTTCGTCTTGTTTCTTCTTTCCTGCGATCCTTCTCTTCTTCTTCAACTTCTGCTCAGGCCTCCTCCTCCTCTTCTTCTTCCTTCTGCCTTTAACCCTACGAGCCTTCTCTTCTTCCTTTCTTCTTCTTCAGAATCCGACTAAGTGTCTGCTAAAGGTCCCTACAACAAAACCCTCCCCCTACCCATGCAACTTTCCTCTCTTTTCTCTCTTAGGATCCATTCTCCCAGAGCCACAGGGTATCCGAGTTATCGGGTCAGGTGCATACCTGGGTCCAGGCTCACCGGCGTGTGGTGGTGAGCGAGGAGTGTAGGTCAGGTGGGTAATCGGGTCAACCAGGTCCACGGGGCATGTCGCAGATGAGGCTGGGTGAGTGGGTGAGAGGGACCTTACCCCGTGAACTGAGGCGAACAACCTCTTTCACAAAATCAACTTATGCAGGTGTGCAGCTTCAGAACTTCCTGATGTGGGACTATCCACGCACACCTCCTTCACACTTTTGCAGCAAAGATCTCCTTCTAATTGCCTCAGCTACTGAGGCTCACGTCTTCAATTGAGGGCCTGGGCTTGTGTGCGAGGCTCTTCCATGCAACCTGGGACAACGGCACCTGGGGAGAGCTTCAAGCAAGCTCGAAGCTTGCTCGCCAATGGTGGACAAGGTCTGGTACCTGAAAATAGTGAAACGGCCTCTCGGCCATGTTAGAGCGCTCAGGGAGTGTTGCCGGAGCACGGCGAATGTGATGGGGGTGGTGGCATGGTGCGATAGTGGCTGTAAGTGCGTAGCTAGGTCAAACTATGTGCGTGTGAGTGGGTGTGTTCAGGGGTGCGTGTGAGTGAGTGGAGACATGAATGAATAAAGGGGAAATGATCAGGGGTGTGTAGTGAAGGTTTTGCGACGGTCGACGAGGGTTTTAGAGGGTTGTGGAGATGGGATGGGCTCGCCAGAGGGGGTGGCTGGAGATGGAGATGACGGAGTTGAGAAGGGTTGTTGGTGGTTGGATTTGGAAAATAAAGAGCAGGGAAGGAAGTAGAGGGGATAGGGGACTTGGCTAGGAGGTTGATGGACGAAGTGGGGCAGCAATGGCGTCGGGTGTGGTGTGGACGACGCCGGAGACGAAGGCTGCTCCGGTGAGGTAGGAACGACGAGGACGAAGGAGAATGGGCATCTACTGGTACGGTGAGACACGGACTGAGGTGAGGAAGAGGAATCCACCATTGGTATTGTGGATGGACAAAGAGGAAAGGCAGAGGGGATCGTCGGACGTTGAGGAGCCTTCGGCCGTGAGAGGGAGAGAAGAATTGTGGGGATTTCACGGCTGATTTCTGGTAAGTCGATTTTCACTTTCGAATAATATGATTAAGATGATTTGTCATTTTAATATCAATGTGGTGGAAAATCGCTTAACGAATCAATTAAAATAAATCACTCGAGAGAGCAGGTTGTATCCACAGAAAGGCAATGGCCTATTTAAACTCCACAGGTTATAGGAAAATGTTCACTATTTATTTCCCTAAAAAAATCAAGTTAAAATCCCCTTTAGATTAGGTTAATCTATGACATGATATGCTGAAATAATGATAATGCAAAAGAGGAGGGCCTTCTTTATAAAATGACTACCATTATAATAACAATAACCTAAAATTTATTGAATCCACAATGGCATTACAATGTAAAAACAAATACGAGGCAAAACAGGGGAAAACGTTTCCTTGCTGTGAGAGTACACGAGGGGTGATGGTCAGAGGGGAGGAGCTCGCTGGAGGGAGAAGGAGCCACGTCGCTTCCAATGGTGGTGGTCTTGTGGAAAATGATGGTCGGAGCCGATGGCGGGGTGGCAAGGAATGGTCGACGTTGGTTGTTGTTGCTACTGGTGTAGCAGTTCAATGCACGACTGGAGGCTAAGAGGAGCGCTGGAGAACATGCACTGCGCGCGAGCGGAGGTGCAGCGCATTTTGCCCGTGCGGCTGGAGGCGAGGGTCGCTAGATGGAGTTGCTCTGTGTGCGCGGGAGAGGGCAGGAGCGCCTGGAGGACGTACGGCCGCTACAGCTGCGAGCGTTGACGGCACGCTGCAGGGAGTGCAGGCGGAGGTGCAGCGTGCTCTGCACATGCGGCTGGTGGGAGTGCAGGCACGTGCAGCTAGAGGGCATGCAGGCATGTGCAATTGGAGGGCGCGTAGGCAGAGGTGCAACGCGTGCAGCTGGAGTAGCGCGCGCTCTGCGTGCGTAGTTGGAGGCGATGGCTGCTGGTTGGTGGACACGCGGTTGTTGGGAGGAGCACGCGGAGGCTGCTGCTGGATCTAGCCAAGAGGTGCATGAAGACAATGGTTGGGCACCGCCTGCGCACGCAGTGATGCATGGTATGCAGCCAGAGGAGCGTGGCTGCTACTGCATGTGGGGATGTGGTGCGGTCTAAAGGAGAGGCCGGCTGTTGCTGGTCACTTTGGCGTGAAGGTGGTCTGTGATGATGGTGGTTGTGGGTTCGTTGAGGCTTTGAATGGGCGATGAGGCACATGCTCATAGTAAGTGGCCGAGCTTGCTGGCTTGGCGTGGCGGCCTGTCACTCCGTCGGCCCACGGTGTGGCGAGGCTCAGCCGTGGAGACCATAGCGATGGGCGGATATGCGGTGATGGGGCAGGCGGCATCTCAAGGAGCATGGCAACCTCCATCTTTTCTTTATCCCAGTCGAGGAGACCAGATCCACTTCTGGCGCTGGGATCTTCAATGCGGCAACTGGAGGAAGAAATGCAGCTGTTCCTCATAGAGGAAGAATAAAATAATAATAAAATATTATGGTTATTTATACACAAACCCTTAACTTTTATGTTAAAATAATGCATGCAATGCACCTAATTGATTAACTAATTAAATGAATGCAATTCTAAGTTAATTCTAAATGCATTTAAATATGGATGCCACACATGAATTATGCACTTAAGCTAAAAATATGAATTAATTTAATTACATCCTAATGTATGCTGTCTAAATGTTAAAATTAACTTAATGTCGAGGCACTTAAATACTTAAATAGCCTACAAATATGGGCCAATCAAATACTCCCATGCCTAGTTTTTGCTAGTCCCTAGCAAATCTAAGCAATAACCTAGCACTCCAAGTGGACTACCCAACCCAATCGGTCTACCTTTAGAAACATGTTAAGTTCAGACTTTATACCTAAAGTTCCCAAGTAGTTTCTAAGTTACAGACCCTAGGGTTTATTGATCCCCGAGATTAAAGCATCCGTGCATGTGCATTGGTCTGAGTTATTTGGGGTTGGTATGATTGCCAACCTAGAGAGGAAAAATGATTTTTTTTAATACATATATTTTTGTTTGATTCCTCTAAGTCTAACCTTGGATCAGCTATCAACAGGTCAGTGTCGGATTCATTGTCCCCATCACCGTACCTCGAAGGGTGCTTGGCTTTCGATGCTTCGAGATAGCACCGCCCATAGCGACCCTAAGAACTCCTGGCAATCGACACTTCGAGATAGTATCGCCCATGGATTTCTTAAGCGAATTCAGGCTTGTGGCAATCGGCACTTCGAGATAGGGCCGCCCATGGTACCTGAACCGCACAATGTGCTTACATGCCCCCAGTAGGATGAATATCCTAAGAGACAAGTGCAGAGGAGGTAACATGTTATCATCGCATCCTCAAGGTGAGTATATACTCCACCTCTCCTACGGCAGGAACTCTTCCAATCAAATTGTGTTTTCAAGCTTCTCCTAAGTCAAAACTAAGAGAACCAAATTTTCTTTTAAGAAAGGAATTAAGGTAATCATTATTTACACAAGACCAAGTGTGTGTGAAATGTGGATGCTTAGGTTGCGGGGACCCGCAAACCAAAAGGTAGAAAAAGACATCAGGTACTACCCAACCTTTAACTCAAACCCTAGCTTTCCTTCCCCAACCTTTTGAGGAATGGTCCGTAACTTAACTCCTACTTAAGTTTTTAAGTCTACAAAGGACCCTAAAGGTCTAAAGCTAGTATCTCAACTTAGCTTCTAAATTCAGACACCTAGTGTCAACTTAGTCTAACCTAAAGCTCTGGTCTGCCTAAGAATGCAAGGCTCAGCCAGTTAAGCTCAATGCAAAATGTTTTTTCTTTTTTCAATGCAAATGTATGCAATGTAGAATGCTTTAACTAAATGCATGAATGAACTATGTATCAATTCTATGTATATCCCCAAGTACACCCCCCCATGCCTAAAACCTGCATTGTCCCCATTTCATAGAAGGATATTACCTGGGTCAGAGTTGGGCAGCTGTTGTTTTGTTAGCAGCCAAGTTGCCAAAGAACCTGCAAGTCAGGTTCCAAAACCAAAGAAATAGGCCCTAACAATGAGCAAAGTAATGCTGGCCTAGAAAATAGGTAACCTAGGATGTTGGCGAGCTGATGATGAATTCCGATAGCAAATGCTCGCCCAACCAGGATGGGAATGAAATCATTCCAGGTCACCAGAGGAGGTTCTAAAGGATAAACCAACATAACAACCTACAAAGGGGTAGGGGGAGGATGACAAGGATCCTCCAAAAGGAATGGGGAAGGAATGGTGCAGAGATAAACCCCCAGGGTAATGGACTGACTAAAGAAATCATCAATCCATACTCGATACTCCATTACAGGAAAATTGGTTTGTTAAGCCCCCCGGTCAAAACAATAGTGAGCATGTCTTTAAGCCAGGGATTGCCAAGGGTGTCTAAGTTTCAAGGTTGCAGAATGGCCATAAGATCTAAGTTGGGTTTAATCGGCTCGGTGTCCATTCCTAACACTCTTCCTAATTCCTCAATCACATCCCTAGCATCCCTTGTACTATCACAAGTATCTTCCTGCACTTCATCAAGAGTCAAAATTTCGCCTTCAGACATAAGCGAATTAGAGGGTGACTTCGAATCAAATGAAGGCAGGTTGGAAGCAACAGATCTGAGGATTATCCTATCAACGTCATCCCCAGGTTCTTGTTCTTTACTCAAATCCTCCTCGGAGTCTATATGTGAATCCACATAAATCTTAGAAGTTGCTTTCACATTTTCCATTATTTCATGATGAGGAGGGATATCATCAATTGGTGTGCTAAGGAAACCTAATTTGGTCAAATTTGTGACATCCTCAGGGGCTAATTCTTCAAATAAGACATAATCACCCTTAGTGTCACTCCAAATCTTGAATGTAGGTTCCTCATATAATTCATCTTTCTCCTCATCATACGATTCATCATATACCTGAGGTCTAGAATCATCTAATATCTCAACAGATCCCCTAGGGCACTCTATCTGGGGTAAATGGTTTACACTGGTAACATCGGACTCATCAGATAGGTCAATCTCTTTAGGGTTAGGTTCCCTAAGGGTGGGCTTGAGTTCCATCTTGTGATCAGAAGGGAGGGTGGGATTAACAACTTGACTTCGACCCACTTCATCAAATGTGACGAAAATACTATCATTTGGGTTGAGGTCTTCCAATGGTATCATCATTCCCTTCTTTTGACTCCAATATAATTTAGGTGGATACTCAACCTGATCATCATCTTCCTCGGGTTGCCACCTTTCTTCGTCCAATGTATAGCTACTTTCATACATATCCTTCTCCCACTTAAATTGTGGACCTCTCAAGGAAGTGTCATCTAACAGGGAGGTTTCAAAATCGATCCTCGAAAAGTAGCTATTCTCCCTTACATAATCCCCAAAATTTCCCAACTTTGGGTGTAGCTCTCCCATGGGAGAAGCATCTAGTGTAGAGGGGTGCATTTCATCTTCAGTGGGGTAGGTTGGGTGGCTAATGGCTTCTTTCTCTTGTTTGCCTGCTCTCGAAGATCCTCCTAATAAATCAATCATTTCATCTTGCATTTTCTGTATTTGCATCTTCAAGGAGGAGAGGTCATCATTTCTATCAGAATAGAAGTCAGTCTTAGGGTTATAGTACCTAGGAGTATCTGTCCAAACATTATAATCATTTAGGGAGGGTGGATTGGGTATTTCTATGGTATGTGGGATATTGGGCAAGGCAAATCCAGCTCCTAGGTTCAGCTCACTGATTTGGGGCTTAACCAGGCCAATACTCCTATAATAGGAGTAAAAAGGATCCCAATGATTATCATTATGTCCATCAAAGGATGGACCATCTTGGCCTATGGGATCGAAGAGTGCAGAGTAGGGGTAAGGGTGTGGGCAAGATGTGAAAGGATGAAAATCAATGTGGTCCATTCTAACTCACACTTTAATCAGAATTCCCCAAGCAAAACACAATTCAAAAAGGACTTTTTAGGTCTTTCCTAATTTAGGCTTTTGATTTAAGTCACATTGTAGGTGACAATACAATTTGTTCAATCAATTTATGTGCTTATTGTTGACTTACGGATTGCGTAAGAAGACCTAACTGGGACTTAGGTGATCCTCCTAAAGCCCAAAAAGTTTAGTCACCACCAAACACGGCAAAGAAGGATGCAAGTAGGTTTAAAACCTTCCTTTGAAGCATTGCTTTCGCGGTGCTTCTTAACTACCCTCAATCCGTAAGGTTTGGAGGCAACTTCACCTCTGAACTAAAGTTTGGGTCACTTTAGACCTCAGTAATAGGAGGCTCTAGTCCTAGCAGTTCTAAACTTGAGGAGTGTCTAAAAACATGTCTTGGTGCAAGAGATATAAGTGTGCATACACCGCAAAAGGTTTTGAATTTTGAATCGCACACCAAGTTTGAAAATCAAGTCCTTGATTTTTAAATGTCCCTCCTTTAATTAGTCCTTTTTCAAAAATTAAATGTGACCACTTTATTAGATCACTTCAACACAGATTATGTGGTCTAAAAATTAATCCAAATGCATTTGCATGATAGGTAGAAATGGAAAGTTAGAAGTGCATACCTGATTCCAGCATTCTTCATGCAATATGCAAGACAAGAAGTTAGATCTAGATGCTACTCATTCAGTCCTAAATGATTTGACTTAAGGGCAGCCAGCTTCTAGCAGGTAGCTCGTGTTTTTTTTTTTTAGGTATTTATGCACAAACAAATTAAGGATAAACAACCACAAAATAAAATAAAAATTTAGATTTAAAGAAAAGGGAATAGGCTCTCGAAAATTATCCACCCAACACAGGCTTAAAACAAAATCGGGGAACAAACCCCTTAAAATGTACCCCAGAACAAGGGTCTCAAACCAAATGTGCAATGAAAATTAAGTTCTAAAGTCTTAATCCTACTTTAATCAAATTAGCGACTAAATGTGCGGAGATGATCGTCACGTCCTCGTCCTTCCCCTCGTGGCAATCTGGTTCCTTGCAAGGTGGCTCGAACAATTTCTCCTTTGGAGATGTCAAGGGTCTCCTCTCACGATGGTTGGTGTGATTGCGAGTCGTAGAATGTGTGTTGCAGATCATTGCACTCACATCAGAAAAAAAATCCAGAGTTCAATATGATTCAAAATTTAAATCAATGTGAACGAATGAATGAATGAATGCGATTTAATTAAGCCTGTTGCCTCCCTAGCAACGGCGCCATTTGGTAAGTCGATTTTCGCTTTCGAATAATATGATTAAGATGATTTGTTGTTTTAGTATCAAAGTGGTGGAAAATCGCTTAACAAATCAATTAAAATAAACCACTCGAGAGAGCGGGTCGTATCCACAGGGAGGCAGTGGCCTATTTAAACTCGCACAGGTTATAGACAAATGTTCACTACTTATTTCCCCAAAAAAATCAAGTTAAAATCCCCTTTAGATTAGGTTAATCTATGACATGATATGCTGAAATAAAGATAATGCAAAAGAGGAGGGCCTTCTTTATAAAATGACTGCCATTATAATAACAATAACCTAAAATTTATTGAATCCATAATGTCATTACAATGTAAAAACAAATACGAGGAAAAACAGGGGAAAATGTTTCCTTGCTGTAAGCGCACACAAGGGGTGATGGCCGAAGGGGTGGAGCTCGCCGAAGGGAGAAGGAGCCATGCTGCTTCCAATGGTGGTGGTCTCGTGGAAAATGGTGGCCGAAGCCGACGACAGGGTGGCAAGGAATGGTCGGCTGTGGTTGTTGCTACTACTGGTGTAGCAGTTCAATGCACGGCTGGAGGTGAGGAGGAGCGCTGGAGAACGCGCGCTATGCGCGAGCGGAGGTGGTAGAGGTGCAGCGCGCTCTGCGAGTGTGGTTGGAGGTGAGGGCCGTTGGTTGGAGTTGCTTTGCATGCGCGGGCGAGGGCAGGAGTGCCTGGAGGACGTGCGGCTGCTGCAGCTTTGAGCGTCGATGGCGTGCTGCAAGGAGTGCGGGCGGAGGTGCAACGTGCTTTGCATGCGCTGCTGGAAGGCATGCGGGCGCGTGCAGCTGGAGGGCGTAGAGGCGCGTGCAGCTAGAGGGTATTGGCGAAGGTGCGGCGCGTGCAGTTGGAGTATGTTTGAGAAGAATAGAGTGCATTTTTGATAGGAAAATGTCTTAGTATAGTGCGCAATACGGTCAAACAAAGATATTTAATAAAAGATAACGAGACTTTGAGTCCCAGTCGTTCGTCTCTAGGAGGCATTTGTTTTACTTTTGAATTCAATCTTTTACCACTCTACTTTGTTCAAAATCGCATGCCAGTTTCCAATCTCTTGATTAAAATTTCATCACTTCTATTATGAACTCTGATTACGTGTGCATGTGTTAAATAGATCACAAAGGTAAAAGTGTGAGTTTCTGTGTGCACGATTATAGTGAGGTGATGACTGTTTACAGAAAATGCGTCTATAATTAAATTTTCTATATTTTCAGGAAACGACATGCTTGTTGCGGAATAGATAAATGAGTGAAAATAGGCAACTTAAATCACGCAAAAATGATGGCAATCAATAAGCTCATGGTGATTTCAAAACATAGACATATATATATATATATATATAGAAAATATACTTTTCATCCATTCATTTGGAGAGTGTTGCAACATGAACTTGTAGAGGAAAGCTTATACATGAATGCTTAAAAATGTAGATCTAGCTATCAGAAAACGATCGCATACAAGAATCTACGGGGGGATTTTGCATGCATCATTGGGGAGAATAAGGACTAAGCAGTAATTAAAAGCAGTTAATGTAAAGAGCCAGCTACTAATCTATCAAAAGTGAGGACATTCGGAGGTGGTCTCCGATGGCCTTGGAGTGGTGGAGAGGAGAATGAGGGGTGGCCAATGGAGCTTAGGTCGACCCTTGGAGAGAGAGAGGAGTGATCCAGCATCCCGGCATGGCGTCCTTCATGGTGGTGCTCAGCTCGTGGAGATGGTAGTGGCTAGCCTAAGTAGAAGTGGATGAGAGCCATAAATGTGGATGGAAGCCAATGGATGTGAATGGGTGCAAATGGCCACCCCTTAGGTCTTTTTATAGACCTAAGGGATTCTCTCTAGAGAGGTGTGGAGCTCTAGAGAGAGCCCAAGAGTGGCCAGCCATGAGAGGATAGAAGTGGTTTTGAGATTCAAAAAATGTGGATCTCAATTTAAATGCCTCTTGTTTGCTAAATTTGGAAACCAAGAGTGGCGCCACTTGGAGAGAGTTCTAGAGAACTCTAGATGTGTGGGAGTGCATGAATGGGTGTGTGTGTGTGTGGTCGTGCCCTATGTGGCTAGGTGGTTTAGGTTAGGTCCTAAGGGATTTAGGTAGGTGTATGCCTTGAATTAGGTTACAAACCTTAATTGCTAAGGGGAAATTGCAATTAAACTTAACCTAAGTTTAATTGAATGAGTGTAAATCTAATTGAGAGTGAAATAACTCAATTAGGTTGGGTTTAGGTCAATTGGACTCTCACTAAGTCCAATTGAACTTGTGTGGGTTGAGATCTAAGCTCAATTGGACTCAATGAGTCCAATTGACTTAGGTGAAGGTAATTGACTTTGATCTAAGTCAATTGGGTTTGGTGAGGACCTAATTAGGTCCTAAGGTAAGTCTAGAGGTGATCTACTAGGGTTAGGACACCTTAATTTAGGTTCCTATGGGGTTGGGATTAGGTCTAGGGAGCTAGAAATCCAAGATCAAGGCTTGAATCTCAAAACAGGGACTGGAGACCAATCCCAGACGTCCAAAAACAAAATCAGACGACTTATACTCAAAAATTAGAAGTCCAGACTTCAGTTCTGGATGTCCGATCTGAGTCAGGGGGAAATCTAGGTTCTGTTTTGGGTACTCTGCAGAAATTAGACGTCTGACAAAGTGTCTGGACATCCAATAACACTGCAGAAGTGGGTTTGAGGTGTGCAGGAGTTGGCTTAGGATCCTGGACATCCTATAAGTTATATGGACGTTCAGATAAGGGTTGGAACTAGGGTTTTAGGGCTTCTTAGGGTACTATGACCTAATCTAAGGGTGGTTAAGGCTTGGGGGAAGTCTCTAGGCTATCCTAGGGCTAAGATGGACCTAAGCTCATCACATTTTACTGCTTTATTCCTACTTAATAGAATAGCAAACCTTAGCTCCCTTACATCATTATTCCTACATCTAATCTAAGTCTTTTGCTCCAGCTCTACTACAACACCCGTTATTCCTGATCCAGCTTCAGATCCTACTCCAGATCCAGCTTATTGCCTGCAATTGACATAATGCACTTAATCAGCACATTATAACATTATTTTATGCATAGCTAAAGGAAAGCAGTAAAGATGCAGATAATGCTTATGCATGCATGAATTACCCTAACTTATGCTAAGTCATAGCATAATTTAGGTCAATTAAGACCTATGATTACTGTGCAATCATAGTAGCGTGCGCTCTGCGCGTGCGGCTAGAGGCGATGGTCGCTGGCTGGTGGACGTGTGGTTGCTGGGAGGAGGATGTGGAGGCTGCTGCTGGATTTGGTCGAGAGGCATGCGAAGACAGTGGCTGGGCACCGCCTGCACGCATGGTGATGCACGGTATGCAGCCAGAGGAGCGTGGCTGTTGTTGCATGTGGGGATGTGGTGCGGTTTAGAGGAGAGGCCGGCTGTTGCTGGCTGCTTTGATGTGAAGGTGGTCTGCGATGATGGTGGTGGTGGTTCATTGAGGCTTTGCATGGCCGATGAGGCACACGTTCACAGTAAGTGGCCGAGCTTGTCGGTTTGGCGCGATGGCCTGTCACTTCGCAGGCCCACAGTGTGGTGAGGCTCGGTCGTGGAGACCATAGTGATGGGTGGATACACGGTGATGGGGCAGTTGGCGTCTCAAGGAGCATGGCAGCCTCCATCTTTTCTTTATCCCAGTCGAGGAGACCAGATCCACTTCTGGCACTGGGATCTTCAATGCGGCAGCTGGAGGAAGAAATGCAGCCATTCCTCATAGAAGAAGAATAAAATAATAATAAAATATTATGGTTATTTATACACAAACCCTTAACTTTTATGTTAAATTAAAATAATGCATGCAATGCACCTAATTGGTTAACTAATTAAATGAATGCAATTCTAAGTTAATTCTAAATGCATTTAAATATGGATGCCACACATGAATTATGCACTTAAGCTAAAAATATGAATTAATTTAATTAAATCCTAATGTATGCTATCTAAATGTTAAAACTAACTTAATGCCGAGGCACTTAAATACTTAAATAGCCCACAAATATGGGCTAATCAATTTCGAGCGTGAGGAATTCAGGGAGTTCTAAGGGTCCTTCTAAAGGGTTCTAAGGGCGGTTAAAGCTTGGGAAGCAAGCTTCCCAAACTTGGAAGGTGGTCGGATTTGGGATTTTCAAGAGATCCAAATCTCTTATGCGTTCACATGAGAGATTGAGAGGGAATCAGAGCACGTGGATGGGTTCATACTGGAGAGAATTTCTCAGAGAATCTCCCTTCTAATTTTAGAAGAGATTCTCCAAGCAATCAAGGAGAAATCTCCTGTCAAAGGTCACCGGAGTAGGTTTCCTCCACGATAATGGTTGAAGGACCTAATTGCGAAGATGACAAAGAAGTTAGGGGTCTGAATGCAAGGGTTTTTGAAAGTTGGGGGTATAAATGTAATCAGATGGGACCCTTTTGCAAACTAGGTCAAGACAAGTTCTCCTTGGGTCCAAATTTTGGTAAAAACCTAATTTGGGCCTAAGGAATCCAATGGTGAAGTTGGATTTTGGTTTTTACCACGTTTGATTGGGTAATTTATGCAAAAACCTAAATTAGGGTAAATATCTATCTGAGACTCCATTTTAGGTCAAGATGGGTTCTGATGGCCAAATTGAAGGTACTAAACCATAGAGAATATTTTTATATGATTTTTAGAGGATTTAGGTGAATTTTATCCTGACCAGAACCTTGGTTATTTAAGTAGGTTTGTTTTTAGGGTTTCAAAATGTCATTTAATTCTTAGAACACACACAAACCCTTTTCTGTCTGATCTAACCCACTTGTTATCTTATTAATACCATTTGACTTTTATTTAGTCCTTGAGAAAACCTGTGGTTATACTGCATTCATGGGAAGTTGGTAAAATTGCAATTTTAACCCTAGTTTCTTATTTTTCCCTCAGAATGCTTATGTAATGAATTATGACCTTCAGTTGGTTATGTAGGAGCGTTTATTGACTTCATTGGGTTAAAATGAGCAAGTTAGGGCTAATGATGGTGTTCCCATCATACCCCCATGCCTAGATTTTGCTAGTCCCTTAGCAAAATTTCAAGGTAGTAACTTTGATTCTAGACCATAAAATCTTTTGATGCTTAAAAACTTTGATGTGTGCTTTCTTTTGTAGATTAGATTAGAATGCCAATAATAGGTCTAGAGGTACTCAAGAACCAACCAAGATTCAGACCTGACCAGCTTTAGCCTCAATCTACCGCGAAGGTTTCTAAGGCCCAGAGGAACTTTCCTAAGGTTTGTTGAACTCCGCTGTTAAAGGACCTATGCTTGTAACATGTTTTAGCGTCGGTTCAGTTTGTAGTGTGTTTTTGTTAGAGAGAGATAGAGGAATTTTTCTTTATTTTTTTGGAGAGTTTTCTCTCTCTTTTCTTTTTATTTCTAGCTTCGGATTGGCTTTTCAACACGGTCTGTATCGGATTCCTAGTTCCCATCATCCATCCTCGCAGAAACCCTGGCAATCAATGCTTCGAGATAGCACCGCCCATGGCAATCCCTAGAACCCTGGCTTTTGAGATTTCGAGATAATCCCGCCCATGGTGTTCTGTAGCTAAATCCAGATCCTGACAATCGACATTTCAGGATAATGCTGCCCATGGCATCTGAACCAGCACAGGGTGCTTACATGCCCCAGTAGGATATGTAGATATCTTAGGAGACAAGCACCGAGGAGACAATATGTTATTGCGCATCTTAGAGGGGAATTTCCTGCCTTGCCGTGCCGGGAACTCGTCCAAATCAACTTGTGTTGATTAGCCGCTCCTAATCTAGGTGACCTTTTCAGAACAATTTAAATGCATTTGCATGATTTTGATACTTAGGCGCACAGAACCAGACTGTGTGTGGATTGGGGTGCTTATGATATCGAGTCTCACAAACTAGAGGTCAGTTAACAAGGCCGAATACTCCCTAAGCCTTGGACCTAATACTTAAGCTTCGCATTTTCCTCAACCTCTTGAGGATTATCCAGATCTTAGTGAGTACTTGAATTTTTAAGCCTAGGATCATAGCCCAAAAGGCCTAAAATCAGTGTTCCTACTAATCTCTTCTTTGTTTCATTAGCACTGTTTACCTTTCATTTTCTTTCTCTTGATATGGTCTAGAACTAGGTCAATTCCTTAATTTTTTACTAATGACTATTTCTTTTTCTTTTCAAATTGTGCTCCTTTTTTGACTTTTTTAACTCCCTTTTTATTCCTCAAAATTTGATATGCCATCAAAATTTCCTCTCCTCTCATTTTTTGTTCTTTTTCAAGAATTTTTTATTTTTTTGGTATTTTTGGGATATATGATTTTTTTTTATGAAACCCTTTCTTGTGAGATAATTTTCATGATGTTTTGCACTTTAATACCCCCCATGCCTACGATTTGCAATTTCCTCATTGTAAATTAGGTGGGTTTGAGTTCAGCTTAGATCATTCCTTAGAACAGGTGTTGGGTGGGTGAATGGGTCGGGATGACTGTTGCAGATGATTTCAAGATCAGGTACGGGTACCAGAGGTGGAGTCGGTTGTTCTAATGGATGAACCCTAAAGTGCAATATGAGTTTAGCATAGGAATGTGTCAAGAAAGGTTTTGGGGTTTTTTCAAAATGACGGGTTGCCTCCCGTTAAGCGCTGAGTTTAACGCCATTGGCCGGGCGCAATGAGCTCAGGGAGAATGGAGGGTAAAAGATGTCTCAGCCAAATTTGTTTTTGTAAGTTCAATGAACGATTTGACACTCTGACCGTTCACAACAAAAGGTTCTGAATTGTGGCTGAGTTGACTAATTTTGACAACTCCATTTCCAAAGATTTGTCGGACAAGGTAAGGTCCGATCCATTTTGATGTAAGTTTTCCTAGGAACAGTTTGAGCTTGGCATCAAAGAGTAGGACTTTTTGACCAGGGAAAAAAATCTTTCTGGATATGTGCTTGTCGTGAAAGGCCTTAACCCGCTCTTTGTAAATTCACGAGTTCTCATACGTGTCATGGCATAATTCATCGATCTTGCTCATTTGAAGCTTTCTGTGGGTTCCTGCCTTAGAAAGATCAAGAATGCAATTTCGTACTGCTCAATAGGCTTTGTGCTCCAATTCGACGGGGAGGTGACATGCCTTCCCGTACACTAATCTAAAGGGAGACATACTTAATTGGGTTTTGTGGGCGGTCCTATAAGCCCACAAAGCTTGCGGAAGTCGAGATGACCAGTCTTTCCTGTCAGGTCGAATAGTGACCTGGAGGATTTTCTTAATCTCCCGATTCGATAGCTCAGTTAGACCGTTGGTTTGGGGGTGATAAGGAGTAGAGATTCGGTGTGACACCACATGTTTGGTCATCAGTGATTTGAACTGAGCATTAGTGAAATGGGTCCCTCCATCAGAGATTATAGCACGTGGAATCCCGAACCGAGAAAAGATGTTCTGATGAATGAATTTGATAACCACTTTATGATCATTGGTTCGGGTTGGAATGGCTTTGATCCATTTGGACACGTAGTTAATAGCGAGCAGAATGTACTCGAAGCCCTTTGAAATAGGAAAGGATCCCATAAAATCAATCCCTCAGACATCAAAGATTTCGCATATGAGAATTGGCTGTAAGGACATCATATCATGGTGGCTCATGTTGCCTAAGGTCTGGCAACGAGTGCATGCCTCACAGTGATTGTATGTGTCTTTGAAAATCATGGGCCAATAAAAGCCGCACTGGAGGACTTTTGCTGCGGTTTTATAACCAGAGAAGTGTCCACTGCATGCCTGGTCATGGCAGAAGGATAAAATGCCCTGAATTTTCGCTTCCGGGACACATCGTCGGATGATTTGATCAGCACCGATGCAGAAGAGATACGGGTCTTCCCAGTAGTACTTGCCATCGGAAAGTAATTTGTCCTTTTTGGCCTTCGGCCAATCGGACGGAATTTGATGCGATGTCAAGTAATTTACTAGATCAGCAAACCATGGAAGGCCCGTACTAACAGTCAGGAGGTGCTCATCAGGAAAATGTTCCGTAATGGATTCGTAAGGGTCGATAATGTCAGAAGGAAGGTAGGATAAGTGATTAGTTACCACGTTATGTTTTCCCACCTTGTTACAAATCTCGAGGTCAAATTCTTGCAACAGCAAGATCTAGCGTATTAGTTGAGGTTTCGTGTCCTTCTTCGCAAGGAGATGCCTCACAGCTGTGTGATTCGAGTAAATGATAACACAGGAACCCAGAAGATACGATCGGAACTTTTCTAAAGCAAATACTATGGCTAGCAGCTCCTTCTCAGTAACTGTGTAGTTACGTTGAACCTCGTCAAGTGTCTTGCTAGCGTAGTAGATGATGATGGGTTTCCCGTCAATTTTCTACCAAGGTATCGCACCTACAGTGTAATCAGATGCATTGCACATGATCTCAAAGGGTTGAGACCAATCAGAGGACTGTAGGACCGGAGCTTGGGTAACTCGAACATGCAGGATCTCAAATGCTTGAGTGCACTCCTTGGAGATTTCAAAAGGGACATCCTTAGATAGTAAAGTAGTCAGGGGGTGCATGATTTTTGAGAAGTCTGGAATGAATCGACGGTAAAAATCGACGTGCCCCAGGGAAGATCGGATGTCTTTAACCAAGCTAGGCATAGGGATTTTGGAAATCAGTTTCACCTTGGATCGATCAACTTGGATGCCTTTTTCGGAGATGAGATGTCCCAAGACAATTCCTTCAGGCACCATGAAGTGGATCTTTTCCCAGGAAAGAACCAGATTCACGTCAATGCACCACCTGAGGATCTGGACCAAGTGTAGGAGGTAATCGTCAAATGATTTGCCAAAAACTAAGAAGTCATCCATGAAGACTTCCAGATAATCACCCACCATATCTGAGAATATGGCAAGCATGCACCACTGAAAAGTAGTGGGTGCATTGCAGAGATCGAAAGGCATCCTTCGGAATGCGTATGTTCCGAAGGGGCAGGTGAAAGTGGTCTTCTCTTGGTCCTCAGGATGGATTGCCACCTAGTTGTAACTAGAGTACCCATCCAAAAAGCATAAGAATCTATTTCCCGCTAATTTTTCGAGGATCTGATCAATAAAAGGTAGTGGGAAATGATCCTTCTTCGTGGAGGTATTGAGTCTTCTGTAATCAATGCAGGCTCTCCACGAATTTGCTACACGGGTTGGTATGATTTCTCTAGTCTCAGTCGTGATCACGGTGAGTCCTACCTTCTTAGGCACAACTTGGATTGGACTCACCCACTGACTGTAGGAGATCGGGTAGATGATCCCAGCATCTAACCACCTAATGATCTCCTTTTTCATGACCTCCTGCAGATTAGGATTCAAACGCCTTTGCATTTCATGGGAAGGTCGTGTGCCCTCTTTAGTATAAATGCGATGTGTGCAGTAAGAGGGGCTAATACCAGTCAAATCATCAAGAGTCCATCCAATGGCTCTTTTATGTTGCTGGAGAACAGAGATTAGATTGGATTTCTGATCAGGTGTGAGTCTGGAGTTGATAATCATAGGAAACGTCTGATTGGAACCCAAAAATACATACTTTAGATAATCAGGAAGAAGTTTTAGTTCCAAAACATGGTTATCAGTAGCAGTCGGTGGTTCAGAGTGGGTGTCAGGAGCAAGGGAAGGAGCTATGGGTGTGTCTAGGTTGAGTTCGGACTCCTCTAATTATGGGTTTTAATCCTCTTGTGGTTGATCAGAAGTAGTTAGGTTTTCCTCGATATACCGATCGTCAACCACAACCTCGATATCACATATTTGTTCTATAACTCCGCAATTAATCCCTTGTTGGGCCTTAAAGATGTCGATCTTTAGTGTCTGGTTCCCAAATTTTAGTTTAATTTGACCCTCCTCACAATTAATGTTGGACCTAGCAGTGGCCAGAAAGGGTCTCCCTAGTATGATCGGTGTGTTTCTCGAATTTTTTGGAGCATCCATATCTAAGACTACGAAATCCACCAGGAAATAGAAATCCTGAACCCTAACAATGACATCCTCAAGAACTCCTTTAGGTGACTTAATAGATCGATCTGCCAACTGTAATGTCACCTCTATTGGTTTGAGCTCAGATTCCTTAAGATGGTCAAGTAGGGATGTAGGTATTAGGTTTATGGAGGCTCCTAGATCCAATAATGCTCTATTAAATTGGATATCACCAATTGTATAAGAAATCAAGGGAGTACCTGGGTCTTTTGCCTTAGGTGGGAGTTTACTCAAAATGACAGAGCTGGCTTGCTTCGACAATATGATTGGGCTCCCACTTTTGGTTCACGGCTTACGGTTAGGTGTACACACGTCTTTCAGAAATAGTGCGTAAATCGGTACATGGTGAATCGCATCCATCAAGGGGATGTTTATATGGACCTGCTCAAAGAGCTTAACCAGGTCCTCTTCAGGTGCCACAGGTTTGGTTGTCCTCTTTCCCTTGGTCAAGGCCTCGAGAAATGGAACCTTGGATGGTTCCTCTGGAATAGGTCCAGGTTCTTGATTTGGGACAGGGATATCCTAGATGACTATCCTTGGGCTTGGGTTAGCACTACCAGGCTGTAAGTGACTTGGGTAAGGTGGGTCCTGTGTTGTTTTGCCACTACGGGTCATAACTGAATTCAGTCTTGCCTGGTTTTGGTTTGGTGTAGGTAAAATAGGTGGCTACTGCTGAAATCCTGAGTACGATGTCGAAGCTTCCATCCCATCGGGTGATGGAGTAGAAGGGGCCTGATAAACCATGTGGGCTTGGCTCATATTTGGGTTCATAATGCCCCTCTGGTTTGACATGTTATTCGAATTAGCAGAGGTTGAGAAGGGAGTGTACCGGGTTGGCGAGAATTTTCCATTTGGGTGAGTTGATTGCGAACCTCTGTGATCTCATCCCTATGCTGTTTCTGCATAGTCGCATTCATCTTTTGAATGTCAGCCAGAGTCTGAAGGATAAGAGTCATTTGATCTCCTTGAGTTGGCCCAGATTGATAGGTAGGGTTGGGCCGAGGCTGAGGCGACTGATATGGACGAGAAGCTAACATGTTTGGTTTTGAAAAACCTATCGTCGTACTATGAAAGCGAAGAACTCTTGTTCAACAAATAAAATTTATACCGAAATGAAAATTCCAGGTCGAACTCAGGGAGGCGGACATTTGATTTAAAAACAACACGTTTGTTTTATTTGTCACGAAGTAATTCAATTGATTAAAACTATCTAATTATCTACAATAAATAGAAGAGAGAGAGAGAGAGTAAGAGAGAGAGAGAATATTACAAATAGAAATCAAAATGAGATGTAGAATGAACGGGGAATTCATCATTAAAGAGATTGTTTCACTAGACATTACAACTAGAAAGCAGAAAATAATTACACTAGAAAGCAGTAAATCTACTCTAGAAAGCATTAAAAGAATGGAGAGAGAAATATCCTCCTTGACAGTTGCTTGGAGGACGAGCCGGACAGGATGATGCCAGGACGAAGGAGGACAAAGCAAGAAAAAGAAGGACGAAGCAAAAGAACGGGAACGGGGCAGCACGTCGTCGTCGCGGGATCCACTTCCGAAGGGGGACAAAAATTTGACTTTATCTCGCGAGAAGCATCCCGGGAGTGGGACAAGCTTCTCTTGAGCTTTGGAGAGGGAGAGAAGAGAAGGAAGGGATGAGAATTTCGTGTGGAGGGGGTCTCCTTTTATAGTTGCAAGGAGTGGGAGAAATATGGTCATTACAACTCTTAAAACATTAATTTAGGACCTTTAGTGATGGATAAAACCGTCGCTAAAGGTCTGAACGTGGGCGTAGTGGGCGACGTGCGCGCGCCCACTCGCTTGCCCACGCTCGCAATGCACGCACATGTCCAGACGATCTCAGCGATCGGACGGCTCAGATCGCGCCTTCGCCTGCCTGCGCTGCGCACCCGCTCGCGTACGATGCCGCATTACCGCCGTGCGTGAAATAGCGCGTGAGCACTATCGGGCGCGCGCGACCATTCGATTGCGATCCGACGCTTGCCCGCGCTTGCTCCTCCGCGCTGCTCGCTCGCTCGTGAGGAATCGAACGTGCGCCAGCGCCTCGCGATAAGGTGCTTGCCCGCTGCGTTGCGTCATCCAGATGGTCGCGCGGATGTTTTCAAGTGTGCGCATCCACAGCCGTTGGATCAAGATCCAACGGCCCAGATCACGCGCTAGATCTTCTTTGGAGAGGCAGCGGCGGTCTTGAGGGCCGGTTGGACGGCTGAGATGGCGCCACGTGATGCCATCTTGGCCATCCATCTTCTGGATGATGTAGATGGTGCCACAGTTGTCGGATCGAGTCGATTTTCGTGCTGTTAGGCTGCGATCGTCGATCCGAATCCATCTGTGCAGTTGGATTTGTTGTTTGAAGTGTGGATTCACACCATCTTGGCCCTTGATCTTCTAGGGTTCCCCGGTCTCTATCTGATGCTACAGATGCCTGATTAGGGCGATCTTGGAGTCGTTGAACTCCAATCGTTGCCCTGATCACATCTGTACGGTTGGATCTTCGATCGGAGGCCCCGATAAAAAGTTTATCCTGTCCAAGCTCATAAAAGGAGACAATTAACCTCCATTTTGTTCAAACTACCCTAAATGCAAGATGATGCATGTTATGCAATATTTATAGTATGCAATGCAATCCTATGTTTAAGAACATGCATAAATAGACATCTTAAGTAGTGTAAATGTGTTTACATCAATATTCGTCTCTGAATTTATTTGTCAGTTCCGTAGATTTATTTTATTTTCTTTTATTAAGAAAAATGGAATTAGGAAAGAGAACTTGGGTTTAAGAAAATTGTCAATCTTAGGAAATACTACATTATGATTTGAACACAAAGACCCTTCAGGTCTTTAGACTTAATTAGCCCGTGTATCCACTAAAATGTGTATTTTTTTTTTTTGAGTCCTCACCAAACTAAATTCTATTTTAATTGGAGTAAATAAGTTTGGGTGATAAGTACACGACTTATCAACCCACCCTCTTATTTGAGGGAACTTTGAGTTTCTAGCATCTACACACTTTCTTTGCATCGACTGGTTGTTCGGCGATTCTAACGGAAATTGGGTAGCTAATGAACCTTTTAGGGTGATATGGCTGGCAAGTTAACATGGGTGACAGCCCATAGGTAGGTTGTCCAGAGCACAGTCACTGGACCTTTCTCTTTTTGCTACCTTTAGGTAAATCTTAGACCAGGGAAGCCACCTATTTAAAAGAACAAAAAAAATAGAAAAGGTGAAAAGAAAAAAAAAAGCAATAAACCACACTTCGCTGCACGAGTATGGCTGGCAAGTTGTCGGTGGTAACAACTCATCGACCAGTTGTCCAGAACCCAGCTCAATAAATGCACTGAAAATTCCTAAAATACTTAGGAAGAAGCGGAGAAGTAGATAAATTGGGGAGATATACATTGGATTCACCCTTGTGTTGACCCTGTAAAAAAATAAAAGTAGGGAGAAAGCTACTGGTCGTAAAGATACACCTTTAGGCAGAATTTTTTTTTTGGGTCACCTAGAGGTGTAGAAATCTGAAGTCCGTTTTAACTACCGGTCAATGAGTCTATCACATTCACAATAAGATGCTTAGAACTTAGGGTTCTCATCAAATCTTGGGTGAGTTGAATGGCCGTAGAAAGCCACTCTTAAACCCTAAAACTTGAAAATCCAAAAAAAATTAGAAAAGAGGAAAAAGAGAAAAAGAAAATTTTCTTTGAATAAGGCGAGGACTTAATGCGGTTTGCATTTTGGCAGATACTTGGGCATTGTTGTGTCTTTGAAAGTTCAGAACTTAATTAGACATTTTCTTAATGATTGAAAATAACTCAAGCCCAAATAATCTAACCTAATTCTTTTATAAATAACATATAGTTTTTGCTAGGGACTAGCAAAAGATAGGCATGGGGGTATGATGTAAATACGTATACACTACTTAAGATGTCTATTTATGCATGTTCTTAAGCATAGGATTGCATTGCATACTATAAATATTGCATAACATGCATCATCTTGCATTTAGAGTAGTTTGAATAAAATGGAGGTTAATTGTCTCCTTTTATGTGCTTGGAAAGAGCAAACCTTTCATCAGGGCCTCGGATCAAAGATCCAACCGTACAGATGTGATCAGGGCGACGATTGGAGTTCAACGACTCCAAGATCGCCCTAATTAGGCATCTGTAGCATCAGATAGAGATGGGGAACCCTAGAAGATCAAGGGCCAAGATGGTGTGAATCCGCACTTTAAACAACAAATCCGACCACACGGATGGATTCGGATCGACGATCCAGCCTAATGTTGTGAAAATCGACTCAATCCGACAACCGTGGAACCATTTACATCATCCAGAAGATGGACGGCCAAGATGGCACCACGTGGTGCCATCTCAGCTGTCCAACTGGCCCTCAAGATCGCCATTGCCACTCCAAAGAAGATCCAGTGCATGATCTGGGCCATTGGATCTTGATCCAACGGCTGTGGATGCACGCGGTTGTAAATGTCCGCGCGACCATTTGGACGACGCAGTGCAGCGGGCGAGCGCCTTATCGCGAGGTGCTGGCGCACGTTCGATTCCTCGCAAGTGGGCGAGCGTCGGATCACGATCAAACGGTCGCGCGCACCCGATAGCACTCACGTGCTATTTCATGCACGACGGTAACGCGGCATCGTATGCGGGCGAGCGCGCAGCGCAGGCAGGCGAAGGCGCAATCCGAGATCGGGTGGCTGAGATAGTCTAGACATGTGCGTGCATTGCGAGTGCGGGCAAGCGAGCAGGCGAGCGCGCGCCGCCCACTACGCCCATGTTCAGACCTTTAGTGATGGTTTTATCCATCACTAAAGGTCCTGAATTAGTGTTTTAAGAGTTGTAATGACCAAATTGCCCCCACTCCTTGCAACTATAAAAGGAGACCCCCACCACACAAAATTCTCATCCCTTCCTTCTCTTCTCTCCCTCTCCAAAGCTCAAGAGAAGCTTGTCTCACACCCGGGATGCTTCTTGTGGATAAAGTCAAATTTTCATCCCCCTTCGGAAGTGGATCCTGCGACGACGATGACGTGCTGCCCCGTTCCCATTCTTCTGATTCGTCCTCCTTCGTCCTGCTTCGTCCTCCTTCGTTCAGGCATCGTCCCGTCCGGCTCGTCTTCCAAGCGACCGTCGAGGAGGATATCTCTCTCCCCATTCTTTTTACTGCTTTCTAGAATAGATTTACTGCTTTCTAGAGTAGTTCGGCTCGTCCTCCAAGTGACCGTTGAGGAGGATATTTCTCTCTCCATTCTTTTAATGCTTTCTAGAGTAGATTTACTGCTTTCTAGTGTAATTATTTTCTGTTTTCTAGTTGTAATGTTTAGTGAAACAAACAATCTCTTTGATGATGAATTCCCTATTCATTCTACATCTCGTTTTGATTTCTGTTTGTAATATTCTCTGTCTCTCTTACTCTCTCTCTCTTTTATTTATTGTAGATAGTTAGATAGTTTTAATCAATTGAATTACTTCATGACAAATAAAACAAATGCGTTATTTTTAAATCAAACGTCCACCTCCCTGAGTTCGACCGGGAATTTCCATTTCGGTATAAATTTTATTTGTTGAACACGAGTTCTTCACTTTCATACTACGACGACAGGTTTTTCAAAACCAAACACGTTAGCATAGCAATTCGTACGTCCAACAAATATCCACCCCCTGCCTATCTAATGCAATGTCCTTATTGTATTAAAAAGACAAAACAGAGTGGAATAGTGTAGAAGGCACCTGAATTGCGTGAATGTCAGGTCCGCTCCGAGATGAAAACTAAAAAGAACTGTATATGTGCTGAATTTAGTGCCTTCAGCTAGGCACATTATACAAAGAAGAGAAATAAAGAATTCACAAGTGCAGGTCAGAATCAGAATAAACAGAAGAAGCCTCTGATCTGTCAATAGATGTCCACAAATGTGGACTAGATTGTATATCTTAGGTTCTGGATAAAAATTACCCAAAACCTAAAATCAGTATGCAAGAAGGGTCGGGCCTGCGATTTATGAAGATGCAACCCAAGACCAAAAAGTCAGGTTACAGAGAAATTAAACTCAAAAGGATAATCATTGAATGTGTGCTTGGGTTGGACATCCTCAGAACAGATGTCGTAAGGGTCCTGGTTTGATGGTTTCAGCTTAATAGGCACCCTTCGACTCAGTCTTGTACTTCCTCCAGAACTTACTTCCCAAATCAAAATTTCCCAGCTCCTATCCTCCTCATTCAGCATGTCAAATTCTGAGACCTCTTGCATATTAATCACCCCATCTGAAATTTCCAAGTTTAAAAGATGTGGCTGAATCAGAATTGACTTGGGTCTAATTATCTCAGAAATAGAATCATCGATAAGCTTAATGGGGTGTAACTGACAATCAGGGCATTTGATTGAATCCTCCAGAAAATGCGATTCTGGATCCATAATGTGTGCCCTAATAAGATCAGTTTCCTCAGTTCTTGGGCTATCAAATGATCTTTCGAATTCCTCAGGCCCAATCGTCTCACAGAAATCGTAATCTGTAAACTTGTGTGAGACTTCGCAACTTGAATCTTCACCATCAAAGAAATCAAGATCCGTATCAATGTATGTCCCAAAATCATCTGTCACTTTTTGTTTCAAGGAGACATATGTTTCCTCGTACCCCAGCTCAGAGATCTCAGGTGAAGAAATCAGATCTTCCCTAATTGGTTGCTCTAATTCAATTTGGTCAGCCTCGTAACACATGTCCCCCCCAACAGGTGCTTGAACGGGTTCTGAAATTGGCTCTCCTGAAGAGGGTTCATCCTGGGAATCATCCCATGATTGAATCAAAGCAACCACAAATCTCATCCTCAATTTCTCTAACTTCCCAAGTAGAAACTCACCCGAGTTCTTATCCTTAACATCCTGGAGCCAATCCAACATATACATATTCAAATCATCAATCATCTGAATCAGGGGCTCCCATCTCTCAATGCAAGGTATTGGCTGAACTTCTAAAGATTGTATGGTATTCCTCAAGTTAGCCAGAACCTTATCTTGAACCTGGTTAACCTGAACCAAATGAGTTGGTTCAGGGTTGGGCAGGTTTGGGGTCAATGCAGGGGAATTAACGAATTGAGATTTGTTATACCCTTCTTGATAATAGGTCATTTCGGATTGTTCAAAAGGTGGTGATGACCTAAAGGCAGTGTAATCAGAGGATGGGTAAGGATCAGTGTATCCTTCTTGATTGTAGATCGTATTAGGTTGTTCATAAAAGGATGACGATCTATAATCAATGTGGCTCTGAGAAGGATAGAAATCACAATCAAAGTGTTCAGGGTTAGACTCTAAATACGGAGGTCCGGAATTGTATCCCCAATCTGAATTATCCCAACTAACGATGGTTGATTACAGTACGAGTTGAGATAATCATCATGTTGAGGATAATTCAAAATAGGAGGGAAAGAGTGGGAATGCGTGTAATATGTGGAAGGATTCATGAGAAATGGGAGGAAGAAAGGTACCCTAAAATACAAATAATCAAACCTGTCCTTAAGTGGGTTAGCCTACAGACCTACAGACTCCCAAAACCCATCTTGAGATAAATGAACGATTTGATCTACTTTTGTCTGTTCAATCCAACCAATTAGAAGGAGGGACTGGGGAGAAGGTTCTTCGTTCGGCTTACGCCTCCGGTTCCTAGTGTACCCCCCAGCCGCGATCGTTTGATTCTACTCCCCTAGTTAGACATCAGATTGAACAGTAGAAACAGACTAATCAAAAATAATCTCGTTCTGGGTTCTGAAGAGCGAGTCGAATCCTTAAGGCCAACGTCTACTCTGTTTTGTTTAGGGTTAGGTTTGAATGTGCTTTGGAATGTGATGGGCCCTTTATATGAGTTGTGCCCTTAATGATTGATTGATTTGTGTGTGCGTGCACAACCAGTTATTTTTAAGCAAGATTATTTTTTATGCGGTGAATTTTAAGGTTTAAATCTTGCTTAGTAGCTTTTAGGATTCAACTTTAGGTATTTTCAAACAAGTTTTGTTGGCACACCAGGTTTTGAAAGCACAGGTGAAGATGTTTTCCTTTAAAGCTTAAAAAGAATGTGGAGTGCCTGGTAGATCCCTAATAGTTGAACCTAAATGGCAGCTACTTCATGAGTTGATTTTAATTGAAGTGGTGCGGCCTAATCAACTTAAACAATTGGCCTGTTGCACCACTTAACTAGGCACACAAAGATGGTTAACCTAGAATGATTTTTACTCTTTTATGTGTTGTTTTATATGTATCAGTTCCACAGATCAGAACCCGGTTGAGTAGAAACAAATCAATTCAGTTAAGTCCCTTGAATGTGGGAGTACGTTGTGTGTTTGTTTAAAATTGCCCCACAAAATTATCTTTTTGTTATTTTTTTTATAAATGAGGGTGGAATGAATGTGAGTGAAAATCCAAACAACTAAACTATTCCTAGGATTTATGCAAACACCTAGGTTAATTGGAATTTGGATTTAATGTGACGAATGAAATCTATGGAGGGGGAAGAATGGGGATAACTTACAAAACCTTCCACAGCACTTTACTCCAATCTACCGCTTTTGCTCATCTCAAAAGAGTACCTGCAATCACAATAAGAAAGGGGAGAAGTGAGGTAAATGATTCAGATGTTTTAAAAATGAGAAGAAAAAAAATCAAATAGCGTCGCCTCTCCGGCAACGGCGCCAAAATGTTGAATGTACGAATTGCTACGCTAACGTGTTTGGTTTTGAAAAACCTGTCGTTGTAGTATGAAAGTGAAGAACCCGTGTTCAAAAAATAAAATTTATACCGAAATGGAAATTCCAGGTCGAACTCAAGGAGGCAGACGTTTGATTTAAAAATAACACGTTTGTTTTATTTGTCACGAAGTAATTCAATTGATTAAAACTATCTAACTATCTATAATAAATAGAAGAGAGAGAGAGTAAGAGAGAGAGAGAATATTACAAATAGAAATCAAAACGAGATGTAGAATGAACAGGGAATTCATCATTAAAGAGATTGTTTGTTTCACTAAACATTACAACTAGAAAGCAGAAAATAATTACACTAGAAAGCATTAAATCTACTGTAGAAAGCATTAAAAGAATGGAGAGAGAAATATCTTCCTCGACGGTCGCTTGGAGGACGAGTCAAACTACTCTAGAAAGCAGTAAAAAGAATGGGGAGAGAGATATCCTCCTCGATGATCGCTTGGAGGACGAGCCAGACGGGATGACGCCTGGACGAAGGAGGACAAAGTAGAAGAACGGGAACGGGGCAGCACGTCGTTGTCTTCGCGGGATCCACTTCTGAAGGGGGACGAAAATTTGACTTTATCTCGCGAGAAGCATCCCGGGTGTGGGACAAGCTTCTCTTGAGCTTTGGAGAGGGAGAGAAGAGAAGGGATGAGAATTTCGTGTGGAGGGGGTCTCCTTTTATAGTTGCAAGGAGTGGGGGCAATTTGGTCATTACAACTCTTAAAACATTAATTCAGGACCTTTAGTGATGGATAAAACTGTCTCTAAAGGTCTGAACGTGGGCGTAGTGGACGGCGCGCACGCGCCTGCTTGTTTGCCTCTCGCAACGCACGCGCATGTCCAGATGATCTCAGCCATCCGATCTTGCAGATCGCGCCTTTGCCTGCCTGCGCTATGCGCCCGCCCGCATACGATGTCGCGTTACCGCCGTGCGTGAAATAGCGCATGAGTGCTATCGGGCGCGCACGACTGTTCGATCGCGATCCGACGCTTGCCCGCGCCTGCTCGTCCGCACCGCTCGCCCGCTCGCGAGGAATCGAACGTGCGCGAGCGCCTCGCGATAAGGCACTCGTCCGCTGCACTGTGTCGTCCAGATGGTCGCGCGAACGTTTTCAAGCGTGCGCATCCACACCCGTTGGATCAAGATCCAACGGCCCAGATCGCGCGCTGGATCTTCTTTGGAGAGGCAGCGGTGGTCTTGAGGGTCGATTGGACGGCTGAGATGGCGCCTCATGGCACTATCTTGGCCGTCCATCTTCTGGATGATGTAGATGGTGCCACGGTTGTCGGATTGAGTCGATTTTCATGTCGTTAGGTTGCGATTGTCGATCCAAATCCATCCATGCAGTCGGATTTGTTGTTTGAAGTGTGGATTCACACCATCTTGGCCCTTGATTTTCTAGGGTTCCCCGATCTCTATCTGATGCTACAGATGCCTAATTAAAGCGATCTTGGAGTCGTTGAACTCCAATTGTTGCCTTGATCACACGGTTGGATCTTCGATCCGAGGCTCCGATAAAAAGTTTGCCCTGTCCAAGCACATAAAAGGAGACAATTAACCTCCATTTTATTCAAACTACTCTAAATGAAAGATGATGCATGTTATGCAATATTTATAGTATGTAATGCAATCCTATGATTAAGAACATTCATAAATATAAATCTTAAGTAGTGTAAACGTGTTTACATCAGGTAGAGGTTGAGAAGGGAGTGTACCAGGTTGGTGGGAATTTGCCATTTGGGCGAGTTGATTATGAACCTCTGTGATCTCATCCCTGTGTTGTTTCTGTATAGCTGCATTCATCTTTTGAATGTCAGCCAGAGTCTGAAGGATAAGAGTCATTTGATCTCCTTGAGTTGGTCCAGATTGATAGGTAGGGTTGGGCCAAGGTTGAGGCGACTGATATGGACGAGAAGCTTGTGGGCGGGGCTGATATGGTGGTCTTTGATTATGATTGTTTCCCACCCACATGAAATTAGGATGATTTCACCATCCAGGGTTATAGGTATTAGAGAATGGGTCATTCTGGATAGTGTTGAGGTCCTCGCAGGTCTGAGGAACCTCAGAAAAGTCAGAATACAAGGGTTTAGAGTTCCTCCAACTAGAATAGGTAGGTTCGGAGTTTCCTCCGGCCTTGGAGTCAGACGGGGGTGGATACGGGTCCATCCCCTGAGAAGATTGATGGTAGATGTTATGCACAGCTTCCCTCCTTGAGGGCGGCTGTGCGAATGGGTTTTGCGTAGAGGTGGCTCGCTGCAGATGTCGAGTTAGCTCATCCACCTTCTTCTCAATAATAGAGACCTTGTCCAAACGATTGGCCATCAGTTCCCAGTCGAAAGAAGAGGACAGGCCCTGCATCTCATGTGCTCCCCTTGGATTCGTCGATGAACAGGCATTCGTTCGGTCGAATATGCCCATGGAGTCATTATTGATGGAGTTTTCGCACATATTCTCAAGAATCTCCCACACAGTGTCCTCGTGTTGCCTATGATATTTCCTCCGGAAGTTGCATTGACAAATAATTGGATATCTTCACGGAGTCCCTGGTAAAAAGACTGAACTTGTTCCCATTTAGGAACTCTGTGATGGGGGCACTTTCGCATGAGATCTAAGAAATGATCCCATGCTTCGTGAAGTGGTTCTCCAGGCTGCTGTGTGAAATGCGTGATCTGGTGTCGTAAAGCATTCGTCCGACCAACTAGGAAGAACTTTTTCAGAAAGTCGGATTGTAGTTCAACCCCATGTGTTGATTGGACGCGTTTGAGTCTGATACCAGTGAGCTACTTTGTCCATGAGAGAGAAGGGGAACATTTTCATGAGAAGAATATCCCGATTCTGGACATCTGACCTGAAGGTCTAGGCCAGATGCTTGAGTTGTTTAATGTGGTAGAAAGGATCCTCGGAATTGAGCCCATGAAATTTTGGAATAGCATGAATCATGTTGAGCTTGAGTTTAGCATCAGGACCTCCAACTGGGATTTGGACTCGAGGTTCGATCGCCAGCACAGTGGGATTGTAATGATCTCACATCATAGGATGCTGTGGTGGATTCACAAAGGCTTGGAATAAATCATTAAGGCGCTGAAGTTGATTCTTGAGGTTATTCTCTTCTTCTACGGGTTGTGCCATGATGATGGATGAAGGAGAATCAGGTTCAGATGAATAAGAAAAGATGCCTATGTGATGGGGTTGCTGCACAAACATGGAAGTCGAGGCCTGGCCTTGACGAGAGTGAATGACTAAAGGAGGCCTCAAGGATGGTCTTAAGGACCTTCTACCAAACATGCATCGATGGACTGGATGAGAATAGAATGTGATGGACCCAATCAAGACACCCAAAAATTTTGGATGACTATAGAGGTTTGGGGTAGATGATACCCCTTAGTCAGAAAGCCGTCCACCTGAGAATTACCTGAGCAGCCAGAGAGGGAGAGTCCCGCAAAGACCCCTACATGGTAGAGCACCCCCATGGGTTACAGGGTTTCCCCCACCTGACCTCTCTTGTCATTGATGTTCTAGGTAGACCAGAATGGGGACTTGACCTCTTAAGTCTACCAGTTTTATTAAGAGCAAGGGCGCTTAAGCTTTCACTTGAACTTTAAGATGTATTGAGTGCAAAAAGTGACCTAATTTGAAGATTGGTTGACCCAACAAGGTGGGTCAACTTCACCTATTTGCCCTTTGAGAAGTTTTAGGTCCCTCTTTTAGGATTCAAGTGAGATTAAGAGCTTGATTTTTAGGGTTTTCTTGAATAGATCAATTCAACCAAGGCTTAGGCACACATTGTTTTGGAAAGATCAGTTCTTGATTATGTAAGCATGTCTCTAAAACCCTAACTTTGGAATCCTTAATTGGCTCTTGTTTTGGTCCAATTTAGTTTGCCAAATGTGGTATCTAGGGCTTAAACAAGAATGTGATAGCCCTAGTTACCTTAAGTAGGTGCACAAATCAGGTTTTGTTGTTGAAATCAAATCAGGCAACTTGATGAATTATCTAAGAATGGAAAGCAAGTAGCCCTAATTGATTTTATCCATTTTAACCTTTTCAGAATCATGGGCTTAGAGTAATCAGAATTTACCTACCCCTGGCATGTTTGGTGTGTAGTTGATCTTCCTTGAATGTATCTTCTCCTTGAAATAATCACAGCAAAAGAGACATAGCAAGTTAGTACCAAATCAGGAATTGCAATCGAGAATTCTAAATTGTCCGTTGCTCCCTGGCAACAGCGCCAAAATGTTTATCATGCTAGATCGATGTTTTAAAAGTGTCGTGTTGTAGTATAGCCGAAATAGTGTTCAAAACATATACAATTTTTATTACTCGAAAAAGTTCCGAGGTCGAACACAGGGAGCAATATGGGATTTAGAAATCAAGATCACAATTAAAACTAAAAGAATTTTCAATAATACCAGTAGCAATGTGCAAAAGGATGGGAGTAAAATGGTGATTTAGATCACCAAATACTCCTACAATATCAACTGAGGAACTCAATGTATATTTATGAAATTTTTTCAGCTACAGCTTCTTCTCTTTCTTCTTTCTTCTTTCTCTCAGGCCTTTAGCTTTTTGTCTTCTTTCTTCTTTCCTACGATCCTTCTCTTCTTCTTCAGGTTCTGCTCAGGCCTCCTCTTCTTCTTCTTCTTCCTTCTGCTTTAACTTTGTGAGCCTTCTCTTCTTCCTTTCTTCTTCTTCTTCAGGATTTGGTTAAGTGTCAGCCGAAGGTCCCTATAGCAAAACCCTCAGCCTACCTGCCCAACTCTCCTCTCTTTTTCTCTCTTAGGATCCGCTCTTCCAGAGCCACAGGGTATCCGGGTTATCGGGTCAGATGCGTACCTGGGTCCAGGCTCACTGGCGTGCGGTGGTGAGCGAGGAGTGTAGGTCAGGCGGGTAATCGGGTCGACCAGGTCTGCGAGGCGTGTCGCAGATGAGGCCGGGTGAGCAGGTGAGACGAACCTCACCCCATGAACTGAGGTGAACAACCTCTTTCACAAAATCAACTTATGCAGGTGTGCGGCTTCAGAACTTCTCGATGTGGGACTATCCGCGCACCCCTCCTTCGCACTTCTGCAACTGGGATCTCCTTCGCAATTGCCTCAGCTACTGAGGCTCACGTCTTCAATTGAGGGCCTAGGCTTGTGCATGAGGCTCTTCTGCGCAACCTGGGACAACGGCACCTGGGGCGAGCTTCAAGCAAGCTCGAAGCTTGCTCACCAATGGTGGACAAGGTCTGGTACCTGAAAATAGTGAAACAGCCTCTCGGCCACGTCGGAGCGCTCAGGGAGTGTCACCGGAGCACGACGAACGTGATGGGGGTGGTGGCGCGGTGCGATAGTGGCTGTGAGTGCATAGCTAGGTCAAACTGTGTGCGTGTGAGTGGGTGTGTTCGGGGGTGCATGTGAGTGAGTGGAGATGTGAATGAATAGAGGGGAAATGATCAGGGATGTGTAGCAATGGTTTTACGATAGTCGGCGAGGGTTTTGGTGGGTTGTGGAGGTGGGATGGGCTCACCGGAGGGGGTGGCCGAGATGGAGATGATGGAGTTGTGAAGGGTTGTCGGTGGTCGGATTTGGAAAGTAAAGAGTAGGGAAGGAAGTAGAGGGGATAGAGGACTTAGCTAGGAGGTTGATGTATGAAGTGGGGCAGCGATGGCGTTGGGTGTGGTGTGGCTGACGTCGGAGATGAAGGCGGCTCCGGTGAGGTAGGAATAGTGAGGATGAAGGAGAACGGGTGTCTGCTGGTACGACGAGATGCAGATGGAGGCAAGGAAGAGGAATCCACCACTGGTTTTGTGGATGGACGAAGCGGAAAGGTAGAGGGGATCGACAGACATCAAGGAGCCTTCGGTCGTGAGAGGGAGAGAAGAATTGTGGGGATTTCATGGCTGATTTCGAGTGTGAGGAATTCAGGGAGCTTTGAGGGTCCTTATAAAGGGTTCTAAGGAGCGGTTAAAGCTTGGGAAGCTTCCCAAACTTGGAAGGTCACCGAATTTGGGATTTTCAAGAGACCCAAATCTCTCATGCATTCACATGAAAGATTGGGAGGGAATAAGAGCACGTGGATGGGTTCATACTGGAGAGAATTTCTCAGAGAATCTTCCTTCCACTTTTGAAAGAGATTCTCCAAGCAATCAAGGAGAAATCTCTTGTCAAAGGTCGCCGGAGTAGGTTTCCTCCATGATAATGGTGGAGGGACCTAATTGCAAAGAGGACTAAGAAGTCAGGGAGATGAATGCAAGGGTTTTTGAAAGTTGGGGGTATAAATGTAATTAGACAGGACCTTTTTGCAAACTAGGTCAAGACAAGTTCTCCTTGGGTCCAAATTTTGGTACAAACCTAATTTGGACCTAAGGAATCTAATGGTGAAGTTAGAATTTGGTTTTGACCACGTTTGGAAGGCAATTTATGTAAAAACCCAATTAGGACAAATATCTTTCTGAGACTCCATTTTAGGTCAAGATGAGTTCTGATGGCTAAATTGAAGGTACTAAACCCCAGGGAATATTTTTCTATGATTTTTAGAGGGTTTAGGTGAATTTTATCCTGACCAAAATATTGGTTAATTAAGTGGGTCTATTTTTAGGTCATTTAATTCTCAGAACACACACAAACACTTTTCTGTCTGATCTAACCCACTTGTTATCTTATTAATACCATTTGACCTTTATTCAGCCTTTGAGAAAACCCGTGGTTGTACTGCATTCATGGTAAGCTGGTAAAATTATAATTTTAACCCTAGTTTCTTGCTTTCCCCTCAGAATGCTTATTGATAAATGCTAGTTTATCATCATTTTTATGCACTAAAATAAACCTAGCTCTAAGGATTTTGCTCCGCAAATGGGTTTTTGGGCTACATGATGGGAACACCATCATGATCCATAACTAGCTCATTTTGACCTAGAAAAGAGAACCAAAGCTCCTACATAACCAAATGAAGGGCCTAACTCAAGGAATAATCAGTCTGAAATAAAAGCAAGAAACAAAGGGTAAAACTGTAATTTTACCATTGTAGTACAACAACGGGATTTCTTAGGATCTAAACATTGGTCAAATGGTCTTAACAAGATAAAAAGTGGGTTAGTTCAATCAGAAAAGGGTTAATGTGAGATCTGGGAATTAAATGACTTCTTGTAACTCTAAAATAGACCTACTTAATTTAACAAGGTTTTGGTCAGATCAAAATTCAAATAAACCCTCTAAAATTCATGGAAAAATATCCTCTATGATTTAGAACCTTCAATTTGGCCTTTAGAACCTATTTTGACCTAAATAGGGGTCCTAGCCAAATATTTGCCTAAAATTAGGTTTTTATGTAAAATGCCCAATCAAACGTGGTTAAATCTAAAATCCAACTTCACCATTGGATTCCTTAGGTAAAAATTAGGTTTTTACCAAACTTTGGACCTATGGAGAATTCACCTTAACCCACTTTGCAAAACATTCCAACCCAATTGCATTTATGCCACTAACTTTTGAAAACCATTGCAAATACCCCCTAGCTTCCTCATCATTTTTTGCAATTAGGTCCCTCCACCATTACAGCGGAGGAATCCTACTCCGACGAGGATTCAAGGGGGATTTCTCCTTGATTCCTCAGAGACTCCCTCTCAAATTTGAAAGGGAGATTCTCTGAGGAATTCCCGATCATATGAACACAATCTCAAGCCCTGATTGCCACCCAATCTCTCATGCGAACGCATGAGAGATTTGGGTATCTCTCACCTTCAATGTCCGGAAAGGATGCTCATGCTTGGAAGCTTGGCTTCCAAGCATAAGGCCCTCTATTTGCGACTATAAAAGACACCCTAGGTCCTCTTGTCCATCCTTAGCTTGGTTTGGCCGGAGATAACCCCTCAATTTCGTCTCTTCTCTTCCAGCCAAACACCTAGCAAGCTCCAGAGACCTATTCCTCCTCCTCTCGTCGCTCTGCCACAATACCAGTGGCAGAGTTGTCTCAACCTCCATCGTCCGCGTCGTGCCATACCTGCGCACCTGCCAGCTGCATCTTCGTCATCGCCATCCCCTTCTAACTGGGATCTTCGTCTTTGGCGGCGGTAGATATGCACCGACCACCATCCTCTCTCCTTTCATTCTTAAAATAGGTCAGATACTTCCCCTCCCTCTTCTCTTTATTTTCCCCCTCTCTATTTCTATTTTCACCCCTCGACAACCACAGACCACCACCATCTTCTCCACCTCTGGCAGACCAACGACGAGGTGCTCCCATCATTCCACGCTCCCATCCACCTTGCCAAACACCTCAGAAGCTCTGGCACCTTCCACTGATCATTTTACCCTTCTCCATCGACCGCCACACTCTCCACACACTGCCCCCAAACAAACCCATCAACACGGCCATAGAACAACCTAGGCACGCACGCCCAAGCTGCCCCACGCCATGCCAACCCCCGAGACACCTTTGTCGTGCCACGACGAAGCCTCCTACGTGTTCTAATGAGGCTGCAAGGCCGTATTTCTTGAACGCAGGTTTTGACCTCCGTCGCCATTGAAGCAGACGTGAAGCTTGCTCGCAAGCTCGAACCAGGCAGTCTCACTCCAGGCATCCAGGTCCAGGCGACGCGAAATTGTTGCACGCATGCTTCCAACCAAGAGATTGGATTTGGAGAACCTTGCAGCCACAGCAATTGAGCGTGACACCCCCTGCGGGTGCACGCGAAGTGAGTGGGACTTTTAGTCCCACCTCGGTAAGTTTAGAGCGGGTGGAGTGCTATAAATTGTAAATGTGTTAGGGGCTTATCGCCTCCGGACACGGGGTGAGGTCCCACTCGCCTCCCCACGCCTCGTTCGTGCCCACGCTACACAGACCTGGTAGCCTGACCTGATTACCTGTGCACTCCTCACACACCACCCACGTCAGTGCACCTGGTCGTGGGCGCGCTGACCCGATCCATTTACTCGAGAAAGGCTCTGGGAGAGCGAGCCTAAGAGAGAAAAGAGAGAGAGAGTTCACAGGGGAGGGTAGGGGTAGGTTTTGCACTTTCCAGGAAAAGGAAGAAGAAAGAGGAAGTTGAAGGAGAAGCTAAGGAAAGCCACAGGTGTAGCCGTAAGAGAAGAAGAAAGTTGAATGAGAAAGAGCTGCAGAGGAAGCTAAGGCAAAGAAGAGCCAAGGAAGGAGAAGGCATAGCTAAGGAAAAGGCAAAGCTGAAGCCAAAGAAAGAAGGAAGAAGAAGAGCTGAAGGACAAAACCAGAGAAGAAGGAAGAGAAAGTCAAGGCAGAAAGAAAGAAGAAGGAAGGAAGAAGAAGAAAGGAAGAAGAAAGTAGCTGAAAGCCAGAGCATAGGCCAAGCAGGAAGGAATAGAAGCCAAAGAAGGAATAGAAGAAAGAAGGAAGGAGAAGTCAGAGAAGGAAAGAAGAGCCATAGAAAGAAAGAAGAATGGAAGAAGAGAAGCTAAAGAAGAATAGAGAAGAAAGAGCCAAGAGAAGAAGCAAAAGAAGAAAGAAGAATCAAACATTTTTAAGACGTCTAATTCCATACTCAGACATCCAATTCTTCCCAATTTCTCTTTTATGCTACATTTTATTATTCATGAACTCATGCTTTACATTTTGAATTATATTTTTGAGTAGTTTTTAAGTGTTCAAATTGCATCTATTATTTAGATTAGTGCATGAATTTCATTTGATCCCTGTGTTCGACCTCGAACTTAAAATTCGAGTAATAAAATTTATTTATTTTCAAAGCGATTTCAACTATACTACGATGTATTACTCTAAACCTGATTTCGCCTTGTTACCATTTTGGAGCCGTTGCCGGGGAGCAACGCGTAATTCAGCACTAGTCTTTGCATTATTTTGATTATATTTGAACACTAACTTGCCCTATTTGTTTTGCTGTGATTTTTGCAAGGTATTTCATGAGGAGAACTCCCGTGCAAATCAACCACTCTAGGGTAGGTAACTTCTCTCTCCTTCCCTAATCCATCTTCTAATCATGGAAAGATAAAAAAAGAAGCAATCAATTAGGAATCGCCTGCCTTATTCTTTTTAGTAATTATCATTTATTAAGGCAAAATTTCCTAATTTGCGAAAATTTTTTCAAATCTTATTGAAGTTGAAGCGATTTCTTGAGATCCTACCTCCCAAAATTCCCGTGCCTATTAGAGATCACACTTAATTTCTGAATCTCCACGGACTACACACTTCTTGTTTGAAGTCTAAAGAGAACTTTTGAAAATCAAAGAGGATTGGAAATAGAGCCACATTAGGGTGTCTATAGTAGGGTTTTGGAGTGCTAGTTCACACGTGCTAGCATAAAAGGTAACAAACCCACCCACATCTGTGTGCTACCCAAGCCCTTAATTGAAAGGATCTAATCAAGACAAACCCTAAAATCAAGCTCTAAAAATCACTTGAAACCTTAAAAAACCTTGGACCTAATAACCTAGGAGTTAAATCAGGGTGATTTCTAGGTCTTGACCTAGAATCATTCTTCCATCTTTAGGGCAGGTTAGGTGAAGTTGAACCCTTGTTGTGTCAACCAACCTTGAAATTAGGTCACAAAGCCAAAACATCTAAAAGTTCAAGTGGAACCCTAAGCACCTTTGAGCTTAAATAAAAGAGGTAGACTTAAGAGGTCAAGGTCCCCATTCTGGTCTACCTGGAATCTCAGTGACAAGAGAGGTCGGGTGGGGGAAACCCTGTAACCTGTGGGGACTCTCCCTCTCTGGCTGCCTAGGTAATTCTCAGGTGGACGACTTTCCGATCCAGGGGTTTCATCCACCCCAAACCTCCATAGTCATCCAAACATCTTTGGGTGCCTTGATTGGGTCAAAAACACATCCAGTCCCTCATCCCTTCTCTTTAGAGCACACCCATAGATTTTCAGTGGGATTCCCTATTCATATCTAATCACTTCACAACTTGATTCTACATCTTAATCCGAATTCTGATTCTACATCCTGATTCCACCATCTAATCCAAATATGCAGCCTAGTTACTTAGGATTACCATTCAAGAAACCTGAGTCACAAAAATCCATGAGCGATAGGATGATTGAGGATGCCCTTGAATTCTATGAAATTGAACACAAAGCCTCAACACCAGTAGAAAACATTCAGGTTAATGTACCAACAACCACAACTTTCGTCATAAGCTATGCCCAAGTGCTATTGATAGAAGCTACAAAAGGATCAACCCGAGACATTGTCATAATAGGATACATTGAGATAGAAAAATTGCACAACTTTGAATACCTTCAATGCATGACAAATCCTGTACTATGGGAACAACACCAAGATGATCTTGAAAAATGGGAAGAGATGATGAGATTATTGAAACAAGTCATCGATCAGTAATACCCATATACACCCCAAATAGATCATGAACCATCTTGGAATAGTATTAAGGATCAATTCGATTTCCCAAACTCCAGGTTTGAGGCACAAAGTTGTTGTGGATTCCCAACCTAGATAGAATACAACATACCTGATCTTGAATTAGGTTGGGAAGTTCCAATTGCAGGAGAACACAATGTTGAGCCAACCCTAGACCCTGGATCACCAAGCATAAAATTCTAAGATTCCTGCAATGATGAGAGTAGAACTAAACCTCTCAAGGGTGTAAATCTCACCCCTTATTCTGATAAGGTGACCCTTGAAGGTAATGCTGACCTAGATTCTAGTAATTCAACACACATCCTCAGCTTAGAATCTGGATCTGATACTTATTGGGAAGATTACAAGGCCTCATATGACGAAGATCAAATTTTCAATAAAGAGTATGATTCTAGGCCTCTATTTGATGAATATCTCTCTCCAACATCCTCAGAGATTCAGATTGATTTTTCGAAAGTCACGCCAATCTACAATACAGAAACTGCGGAGTTGGAAGGGTGGGTTTTTGATTGGGTCATCCCTACAAGCCAAAAACTGAGCCCAGATCCTATAAGGACACCTTTTTAAGCTCAGAATTTACATATAGGCTAGACCCAAGTCAAGCTGCTGAGTCTACATCGTATGATTTATTCTGTTGTGGAACCCATGATCTCGAATCTCATTCAAAACTTGATTTTCGCAAACTCTCCAACGATTTCGAATCTTACCATGATTTCAGAGAACCTCTGTTTCCTGAATACAACGAGCCAATCTACGACCTCAGCTCACATGATTCATTCTCTGACTCCGACTCTGAGGTCCCTGATCCTGAGATCACCGATTTAAGTTCAGGTTCCAGTGAGATGGAATCATTTCTTTTCGATCCTCAGGAATCAAAAATAGAAAATGCTGGGAGTGACTGCAACCCAGAGTTCGAATCTTTTCTTGACTCAGATTTCCCGCATCCTATAGATACTCTTTAGGCATTCACTTTTGACTTTGAAAGCTACTACTAGGACTCTCTCAATGAAACCACCTGTAACACCTTTCTAGAAGAGCCCTCATACACAATTCTTATTGAAGCCACCTCTTCCACATATATAGAACCTATCCAAACCCATTTTTAACCCCGACCCACAACTGGACTCAATTTCTATTCTGATTCCCCTATTACTGTGCCGAGTGTAGATGATTCAACTCCACATATATACTGAGTTTCGAGCATTGATCAGACTGAAGACCATGCTCCATCATTCTCTGATCACCTCTGTAGGGTTTCCACACCATTCACTGATTATTTTATGGATCCCTACTTTGACCAGGCTGATTCGACTCAGCCAAACCCTGAATTTACACTTCCACATCCATCCGAGCTTCATAGCATATGGTGGGTTCCACATCTTTTGATCTACATTTATCAACCCACCAGATTGATTGGGTTTGGGCTACATCATCAGCCTATGGATCTGAACAAGCACCTGGTTGGACCAACCAGGCTCTTGATCAAGGTGCTTGTTCTACAAAACTCCACTGATTTGACCACTCCCTCTCCATACCATTTCCTGCTCGGCTGAAGGCATTGAATTTAGTGCTTAATGAGAGGCAACCCGTCATTCCAAAAACCCAAGATTCGCCTGATTATCCATCTGTACTGCACATCTATTGCACCCCTGAGTTCAGTCTTAGAACAGTCGATCCCTCCTCTGATACATGTACTAGAGATTGAAATCGTCCACATCAGTCATTTCCCGACCCTTTTCGCCCACCTGATAAATCCTATTCTAAATCCTTGAACCCAACATTGTTTCACATCCTCCATTTACAATGAGGACATTGCAAAACTTAGGCATGGGGGGTGGTAAAGTGCAAACATACAGAAATCAAGAAAAGTCAGAAGGATTCTCATAAAAAATCACATATGTCAAAAACATCAAAAAAATATAAAATTGAGAAAAAGAACAAAAAATTGGAGGAGGGAAGAAAATTTTGAGGCCATATAAACATGAGGAGGAAAAGAGCAAAATGTCAAAGGGAGCACAAAATGAAAAAGAAAAAGAGATAGTCATTAGTAAAATTAAGGGATTAACCGAAGTTCTAGACCACATCAAGAAAAAGAAAAATGAAGAAAAGTGCTAATGAGACACAAAGGAGATTAGTAGGAACATTGATCTTAGGCCTTTTGGGCTATACTCTTAGGCATACAAATTCAAGTACCCACTAAGATCTGGATAATCCTCAAGAGGTTGGGGAAAATGTGAAGCTTAAGTATTAGGTCTAAGGCTTAGGGACTATTCGGCCTCATTAACTGACCTTCAGTTTGCAGGACTCGATAACCTAAGCACCCTAATCCACACACAGTTTGGTTCAATGTGCATAACTACCAAAATCATGCAAAAGTGTTTAAATGTTCTGAAAAAAGTTTCCTAGATTAGGAGTGGCCAATTAACACAAGCTGATTTGGACGAGTTCCCAGTGCGGAGAGGCGGGAAATTCCCTTCGAAAATGCATAACAACATATCATCTCCTAGGTGCTTGTCTCCTAGGATATTTACATATCCTACTGGGGGCACGTAAGCACCTTGCTGGTTCAGATGCCATGGGCGGCATTATCACGAAATGTCGATTACCAGGGTCTAGATTTGGCTATAGAATGCCATGGGTGGGATTATCTCAAAATCTCGAAAGCCAGGGTTCTGGGGGTTGCCATGGGCGGTGCTATTACGAAGCATCGATTGACAGGGACCTTTGAGGATTGATAATGGGGATGAGGAATCTGATACAGACCGTGTTGAGAAGCCAATCCAAAGCTAGAAATAAAAAGAAAAGAGAGAGAAAACTCTCCAAACAAATAAATCCTCTATCTCTCTCTCATAAAAAAATGCACTGCAAACTGAATTGAGGCTAAAATATGTCTCAAGCACGGGTGCTTTAACCGTGGAGTCCAATAAACCTTAGGATAGTTCTTGCGGGCCTTAAAAACCTTCGCGGAAGATCGAGGCTAGAGCTGTCAGGTTTGGATCTTGGTTGGTACTTGAGTAACTCTAGGCCTACTGTCGGCATTCTAACCTAATCAAAAAGAAAAAGAAAAAGCACTCATAAATTGTGAAAGAAACTTATGGTCTAGAACAGAAGTTAAAACCTTAAAATTTTGCTAAGGGACTAGCAAAAGCTACGCATGGAGGTATGATGGGAAAACCATCATGAGCCCTAACTAGCTCATTTTGACCTAGGAAAGAGAACAAAAGCTCTTACATAACCAAATGAAGGGCCTAACTCAAGGAATAATCAGTCTGAAAGAAAAGTAAGAAAAAAAGGGTAAAGCTGCAATTTTACCATTGCAGTATAACAACGGGATTTCTCGGGGGCTAAACATAGGTCAAATGGTCTTACCAAGATAAAAAGTGTGTTGGTTCAATCAGAAAAGGGTTAATGTGAGATCTGGGAATTAAATGACTTCTTGTAACCCTAAAATAGACCCACATAATTTAACAAGGTTCTGGTTAGGTAAAAATTCAACTAAACCCTCTAAAATTCATAAAAAATATCCTCTAGGGTTTAGAACCTTCAATTTTCCCTTTAGGACCTATTTTGACCTAAATAGGGGTCTTAGCCAAATATTTACCCTAAATTGGGTTTTTGTGTAAAATGCCCAGTCAAATGTAGTCAAACCTAAAATCCAACCTCACCATTGGATTCCTTAGGTGAAAATTAGATTTATGCCAAAATTTGAACCTAAGGGGAGTTCACCTTGACCCACTTTGCAAAACATTCCAACCCAATTACATTTATGACCCTAGCTTTTGAAAACCATTGCAAATACCCCCCTATCCTCCTCGTCATTCTTTGCAATTATGTCCCTTTGCCATTACAGTGGAGGAATCCTACTCCATCGAGGATTCAAGGGGGATTTCTCCTTGATTCCTCAGAGACTCCCTCTCAAATTTGAAAGGGAGATTCTCTGAGGAATTCCCGATCATATGAACACAATCTCAAGCCTTGATTGCCACCCAATCTCTCATGTGAACGCATGAGAGATTTGGGTATCTCTCACCTTCCATGTCCAGGGAGGATGCTCGTGCTTGGAAGCTTGGCTTCCAAGCACAAGCCTGTGACTATAAAAGAGACCCCAGGTCCTCCCATCCATCCTCAGCTTGGTTTGGCTGGAGATAACCCCTTAATTTCGTCTCTTCTCCTCCGGCCAAACACCCTGCGAGCTTCGGTGGCCTATTCCTCCTCCTCTCGTCGCTTTGCCACAATACCAGTGGCAGAGTTGTCTCTACCTCCGTTGTCTGCGTCGCGCCATGCCTACGCACGCGCCAGCTACATCTTTGTCATCGCTGTCCCCTTCTAACTTCGATCTTCATCTCCGGTGGTGGCAGATACACGTCAATCGCCATCCTCTCTCCTTTCATCCTTAAAATAGGTCAAATACTTCCCCTCTCTCTTCTCTTTATTTTCCCCCTCTCTATTTCTATTTTCACCCCTCGACAACCACAGACCACCACCATCTTCTCCACCTCTGGCAGACCACCGGCGAGGTGCTCCCATCATTCTACGCACCCATCCACCTTGCCAAACACCTCAAAAGCTCCGCCACCTTCCACTGATAATTTTCCCCCTCTCCATCGACCGCCACACTCTCCACACACTGCCCCCGAGCAAACCCATCACCACGGCCACAAAACGACCTAGGCACGCATGCCCAGGCTGCCCCGTGCCACGGCAACCCCTGAGACACCTTCGCCGTGCCACGGCGAAGCCTCCTGCGTGTTCTAATGAGGCTACAAGGCCGTATTGCTTGAATGCAGGTTCTGACCTTCGTCTCCATTGAAGCAGACATGAGGCTTGCTCGCAAGCTCGAACCAAGCAGTCTCACTCCAGGCATCCAAGTCCAGGTGACGCGAAATTGTTGCACGCATGCTTTTAGCTAGGAGATTGGCTTTGGAGACCCTTGCAGCCGCATCAATTGAGCGCGACACCCCCTATGGGTGCACCCGAAGCGGGTGGGACTTTTATTCCCACCTCAGTAAGTTTAGAGCGGGTGGTGTAGTATAAATTGTAAATGTGTCAGGGGCTTATCACCTCCTGACACGGGGTGAGGTCCCACTCGCTTCCCCACGCCTCGTCCATGCCCATGCTACACGGACCTGGTAGCCTGACCTGATTACCAGTGCACTTTTCGCACACCACCCACGTCGGTGCGCCTAATCGCAGGCACACCGATCTGACCTGTTTAGCCGAGAAAGGCTCTGGGAGAGCGAGCCTAAGAGCGAAAAGAGAGAGAGAGTTCGTGGGGGAGGGTAGGGGTAGGTTTTGCACTTTGCAGGAAAAGGAAGAAGAAAGAGGAAGCTGAAGGAGAAGCTAAGGAAAGCCACAGGTGCAGTCGCAAGAGAAGAAGAAAGCTAAAGGAGAAAGAGCCACAGAGGAAGCTAAGGCAAAGAAGAGCCAAGGGAAGGCACGACTGAGGAAAAGGCAAAGCTGAAGCCAAAGAAAGAAGGAAGAAGAAGAGCTGAAGGTTAAAGCCAGAGAAGAAGGAAGAGAAAGTCAAGGCAGAAAGAAAGAAGAAGAAGGAAGAAGAAGAAAGGAAGAGGAAAGTAGTTGAAAGCCAGAGCATAGGACAAGTAGGAAGGAATAGAAGCTAAAGAAGGAACAGAAGAAAGAAGGAAGGAGAAGTCAGAGAAGGAAAGAAGAGCCAGAGAAAGAAAGAAAGACAGAAGAAGAAGAGAAGCTAAAGAAGAATAGAGAAGAAAGAGCCAAGAGAAGAAGCAAAAGAAGAAAGAAGAATCAAACATTTTTAAGATGTCTAATTCCATACTCAAACGTCCAATTCTTCCCAATTTCTCTTTTATGCTACATTTTATTATTCATGAACTCATGCTTTACATTTTGAATTATATTTTTGAGTATTTTTTAAGTGTTCAAATTGCATCTATTATTTAGATTAGTGCATGACCTCGGACTTAAAATTCGAGTAATAAAATTTATTTATTTTCAAAGCGATTTCAACTTACTATGATGCATTACTCTAAACCTGATTTCTTCTTATTACCACTGCATTTAGGCATCAATTAGGTTAGGCATGCATTGCACTTTTTATTATCTTTTTAGTGTGTTTTTGTGAGTGTTAGGGATATACTGATTGTCATAACTCCAAAACCCTAGTACTCAGGAAGGCAACTGGTGAAGAAGAAGCTCAGACTAGCTGGAACTCAGCTTGATTCAGCTCACCATAGATGGATTCCAGCTCACTTGAACTAGGGTCAGCTCAGATCCAGCTCAACTTAGCTGAATCTAGCTCATCTCAGCTCCCATTAGTTCACAGGGAGCTCTAGCTAGCTCAGGACCAGCTACATCCATCTCCACTCAACTCCAGCCAGCTGAAGATGTCTTCATCTTAGCTCAGGAAGCTCAAGTCCAGCTCCTAGGGACTCAACTTAGCTCAACTTAATTGACTTAAGCTACCTTAGCTTCCTCAACTAGCTAGGTCCTCCCCGGGAGCATTAGACCCAGCTCACCTTAGCTCTTTTTAGTAGAAGCTAGCTTGCTTTAGCTTGGTTTAGCAGCTAGCAAAGAACTAGCAAGCTAAGCCAGCTAAGGTAGCTCCTTCCAGCTCTTTTCAGCAGCCACCAACTCCAATGCAGCTCAAGATGACTACCTCCAGCTCTTCTCACTAAAAACCTTAGCTCTAAATGCCTTCAAACCTACTCCCTACTAGCCAAGCTAGCTAAGCTAGCTTAGCTAGTCCACCTCCATGGCACCAAAACCTACTATCCTACTACCCTACTACCTAAGCTCCAGCAAAAAGACCACCTACTCCAACTTTATTTTGGTGCCAACTATCCCTTCCATCACCACCTTACATCCACCATCAAAACCCATCTCCACCCTCCATTTTTTCCCTCCAAAATCAATACCTTCTAGAAGGTATTTTTGGAGGGAAAACCAAGGCACCTCTTCATTTCCCTCCCATATTTCCCTCCAAAAATATCCAAGCACCCCTTCATTTCCCTCCAAAAAAAACCATAACCACCCCCTTCCCATCCTACAAATACCCTACCCTACCACCACATAATTCCCATCCTCCATTAGTTTAGTTTACCATATACCCACCATAATTCAAGGCCAAGGAAGAAGAAGAAAAGAAGATTAAGGGGGCATCCTACTCGCCCCCTTGGTGCCTTCGTCCCCTTTTTCTTCTCCCTTGTGCCACGCCAAGGACGAGGAGCACTCCCCCACTAGGAGGACGGCCAGGCAAGGAGGAGCAAGGGTGGTGCATGCCCACCCTTGGAGGAGGAAAGTTAAGGTGGAAGCTTCCACCTTGGAGGACACCATCTTGGAGGACCATAGCAAGGAAGGAGTTGGAGGACTCTTTTCAAGCTCGGGAGCTACCAGGCTTGGAGCAAGAAGCCATCATCTTCTTCACCATTTCATTTAGAGGATTTGTGTTTTTATCTTCTTGCATTTCAAGTAGATTAGAAGCTTTCCTCTATGTGTTTTGTGTAGAATAAGTTCAATTCAATTCAAGTTGCCTTCTTTTAAATTCTTGTCGCATTTTTTTTTATCTTGATCTAGCACTTTTTCACTCCCTCTCCCTAATTACTCTAGGCCCCCACGTGCCTAAAGTGAGCTTAGGGAGAGGCCTTTCTTGTCACTCTAGCAATAGTTTAGTGGATTAGGTTTAGATCGCCTTTTTCTTTGTCAACAACTTTGCAAATGCTTGTTATTTCAAAACCCTAAAAAAAATGATATAGTTGAAAAGATAAAAAAGAAAGGTGATTTCTATTTCCAAGCAAGAGACCTGAATTTTGCAAACATATTACCTCCTTGGACGACCCTAGATACCCTATTATCTAGGTTTATAAATTTAAGAGTTGATCGATTTTGCATGTTACAATGACGTATTTTACAAATCATGTAAAATTTGTTATCACTTATGTAATGAATTATAACCTTCAGTTGGTTATGTAGGAGCATTTATTGACTTCATTGGGTCAAAATGAGCTAGTTGGGGCTCGTGATGGTGTTCCCATCATCTGCGTTGATGGGAATACCATCATGAGCCATAACTAGCTCATTTTGACCCAATTAAGTTAATAAATGCTTCTATATAACCGCCAGAGAGTCACAAGTCATTGCATATTCATTCTAGAAGAAAAATAAGAACTAGGGCTAAAACTGTAATTTTACCAGCTCATCTTGAATGCAGTATCACCACAGGTTTCTCTCAGGGGTTGAATGAAGGTCAATTGGTCTTAATAAGATAACAAGTGGGATAAAACAAACAGAAAATGGTTTGCATGTGTTCTGAGAATTAAATGACTTTTGAAATCCTAAAAACAGACTCGCTTAATTAACTGAGGTTCTGATTAGGATAAAATTCACCTAAACCATCTAAAATTTATAGAAGAATATTCTCTAGGAACTTTCAATTTGACCATTAGAACCCGTTTTGACCCAAAACAGAACCACAGACAGACATTTGCCCTAATTTGGTTTTTGCATAAATTACCCAGTCAAACATGGTCAAAACCAAAATCCAACTTCACAATTCGATTCCTTAGGTCCAAATTAAGTTTGTACCAAAATTTGAACCCAAGATGAGCCTGTCTTGATCTAGTTTGCAAATTGGTCCTGCCTGATTACATTTATGCCCTTAACTTTCAAAATCCTTTCAAATAGCCCCCTAATTTCTTCATCGTATTCAAAATTATGTCTCTCTGCCATTATCATGGTGGAAACCTACTCTGGCGATCTTTGACTGGGGAGTTCTCCCTGATTGCTTGGCAAATCCCTTCCAAAATTGGAAGAGAGATTCATTGAGAAATTATCTTCAATTTGAACCTGTCCATGTGCTCCGAATCTTTCCCAATCTCTCATGCGAACGCATGAGAGATTTGGGCATCAAGAAACACCAAAATCCGACAAATGTTTCTGAGCTTGGAAGCCAAGCTTCCAAGCTTTCCTTGCCTCTAGGTCCTTATAAAAGGGCCGCTATTCCTGAACTCTTCACGCTCGAAATCGGTCGAGATTCCCCATAATTCCTCTCTCTCTCATTCGACCGAAGGATCCTCGATGTCCGGTGACCTTTTCTACTTCTCCTCGTCATCCATTTGCCATACTAGCGGCAGATTTATCCTCCCTATTCCTCTCCGCATCTCGCCGTACCAGCAGATGCCCGTTTCCCGTTCGTCCTCGCCGTTTCTTCCACACCAGAACTGCTTTTGTCTTGGACGTTGGTAATATCGCATCCGATGCCGTCTCTGCCCCGTTTCGTCCACCAACCTCCTAGCTAAGTCCCCTATCCCCTCTATTTTATTTCCAAACCTACCACATCTTGTTTTGACCACCAACGATCCTCTGTGACCTCATCTCTTCCAACTCCGGCCATCGCTCCGGTGAGCCCATTTCACCACCACAGGCCACCAAATCCCTCTCCGACCATCCTACAACCATCGCCACACCTCTCCGATCATTTCCCCTCTCTTTATTCACCACTCCACTCATTCACACACACCCCCGAACACACCCACTCACACGCTCGTAGTTCGACCTCGCCACGAACCCACAGACATCCACACACCACATAGCCCTCACCATTGCACTCGCTGTGACCCGATGAACCTCTTTGAACATTCTGACAAGGCTGAGAGGCCGTTTTATTGATTTTAGGCACTCGACCTCCCCGTCATGGAAGCAGCAAGCTTCGAGCTTGCTTGAGAGCTGCTCCAGGTGCCCCTGTTCCAGGTTAGCGCTGCAGGTTGCACGAAAGCATCTTGCGGACAAGTCCAGGTCCTTAATTGAAGACGTGAGCCCAGCAACTGAAGCAATTGTGACGGAGATGTACTTCGGCAAACGTGAGAAGAAGGGACATGTAGATAGTCCCACATTAGAAGCTGCGGGAGCGACTGCAGTGTATATCATGCAAAAGTGAAAGGGTTTGATCGCCTTAGTTCACGGGGTTAGGCCCCTCTCACTCACTCACCTGGCCTTGTCCGTGACACATACACGCGGACCTGGTTCGACCCAATAACCCTCCTAGACCTGCACTCCTCACTCACTACCGCATGTCGGTGAGCCTGAACCCAGGTACGCGCTTGAATCCGATAACCCGATTACCTATGGCTCTGGGAGAGCGAATCCTAAAGAGAGAAGGAGAGTTGCGTGGGTAGAGGGAGGGTTTTGCCCTGAGAAGCTTGGCCCTGACACTTAGCCAAATTCTGAAGAAGAAAAGAAGAAGGGCCGAAGAAGAGGAGTTACAAAGCGAGGCTTAGAAGAAGAGGTGAAGGCTTGGAGAAAAAGAAGAAGAAGAGGAAGCCGCAGCTGAGAAAAGAAGCTGAAGAGAAAGTCAGCCAGAGAAGGAAGGAAAAGAAAGAAGAGGCTGAGTAGAATAAGAAGAAGAGAAGAGCGAGTCGCAGCAGAGAAAGAAGAGGGGACAACAGAAGGGAAAGGAAGAGAAGTTCAATGTAGCATCAGACATTTAAGTCGTCTGATTTACAAAGCAGACGTCCGATTTGAGTTTATTTCATATATATACTTTGAGTTTCTTAGCTAATTCTATAAGGAGTATTTGGTGATTTAAATCACCATTTTACTCCCATCTTTTTGGCACATTGATACTTGGCATTCTTATTGTAATACTTTACAAGTTAAATTGTAATCTTGATTTCTAAATTCCATATTGCTCCCTGTGTTCGACCTCAGAACCTTTTTCAAGTAATAAAATCTATTTGTTTTCAATGCGATTTCGACTATACTACAACACTCCATTTTAAACTCGATTTCGCCTTGTGAACATGCATCTACATGCCTCAATGACACCCTTGCCGCGCTAATCCTAATAAGGGGAAGCGAGTACATTCCAAACGGTTGCCCAAGGCCCTGAGGCAGACCTCCCCCTCCCTCGAGGCTCTCTTGATTGTGCTTGTTTGGCATGGCCCACCAATGGTCCGTTGACTAGTCAGCCAACCAAGTTGCTGGCTCCCCGACCGTGAGCAGGCAAATCCTAAAGGTGTTTTGCCGATAGAAGAGTTGGAGACGACCTTGGTAGGCCATTGGGAGCCAGGCAGCTGGAGATCGAGCCTTTCGATCCTACCCGGATTAGTTCATGGCTTGGTACTTCAGAGGTAGAGGGCCTCATGAGGCAACAGTCGCCCAACACCTCGAGCCAGGCCGAGTGACCCAAAGGCTTGGGCACAACGGCAGTGATCATGCTCCAAGCAAAGTCGTAAGGATCACGGAGTGTGGCAACTCCTTCCATTCTAATGGCCGATTGGCTGAGAGACGTGACAGCGACGTCAGTCCCAAAGGAGGCCAGAGGGCCCTTAGCCGGTATGCCTCCGCCTTCGTCCACGGAAGCGGCCCCTTCTTCATGCGAAGGGCTACCTTCCCCAACATAGCAGTCAGCCCATCGAGGATCGCTATTACAGACCCCGCTTGGCAAGAAGAGAGTTTCATAAGAAATGCTCTCCCCTGGCCATGAACCAAGTGGACATGCTTAAGGGAAGCTAGTTCTAGACCTCGCCATGGGCACCTCAAGGCTCGGAGCTACATACCAGAAACTCGCTTCAAGTTCCCAGAACCAACGTGTGAACCTGGCTTGCCTCTTCAGGAAAATCCACAACAGAAATGGTGCAGCGGACCCTTGAAGGTCCCGGAAGACCATCTTGAGAAAAAGCCCTAATAATAGCGCACATCTGATACAACCTTCCTAGTGGGCTAAAGGTCGAGCTGGCTGACACCCTGCCCGAGTTGGGCTAAGTAGTGTCACCCTAGTTCCCCCGCTAATGGCATATCACCATCAAGTCCCGGCAACGGCACATGCATCACCCAAAGTCCTCACCCCCTGTCGCCTAAACATATCAGCATAGGAGTTAAGAAAAATTTTTGGGGTCGACGCTACCCTAGGCCGACGACCCTTTCCTTTTGGGGTGGCACCCTTGAGTGCCTTCCCCCGATCTTTAGTGGGGCAAGGAGGGTGTAACCAAGCAAGTAGCATCTCAGTTAATTGCCTCCCTGATTGCGCAACAATCATATGTCTTAATTGACCTAAATTAGGCTAGGACTTAGCATAAGTTAGGGTAATTCATGCATGCAAAAGCATTACTAGAACCTTTACTGCTTTCTTTTAGCTATGCATAAAATAATTCTATAATGTACTGATTAGGTGAATTATGTTAATTGCAAGTAATAAACTGATTAGAAGCTAGATCTGAAGCTAGATCTAAAGATGGATCTGAAGAATAAAGAATAACTGGTGTTGCAACAGAGCTGGAGTGGAAGACCTAGATTAGATGCAGTAGATAATAATGTAAGAGAGTTAAGGTATGATATTCTATTAAGTAGGAATAAAGCAATAAATTGTAAAGAACTTAGGTCCATCCTAGCCTTAGGACAACCTAGAAGCCTCCCTAAGCCTTAGCCACCCTTAGATTAGGTCACCGCACCCTAGGAAACCTTAAAACCCTAATTCTAGCCTCTATCTGGATGTCCAGATGACTTATAGGACGTCTAGAACCCTTAGCCAACTCCCTCACACCTTAAACCCACTTCTGCAATGTTATTGGACATCCAGACACTTGGTCAGACGTCCAATTTCTGCAGAACACCCAAGATAGAACCTAGAATCCCTCCTGACTTTGATTGGACATCCAGACAATAAGTCTGGACTTTTTATTTTTCATTATAAGATGTCTGATAACTTTATTGGACGTCCATAACTGCCCTCCAGACCCTGTTTTGAGATTCAAGCCTTGATCTTGGATCTCTAGCTCCCTAAACCCAATTCTAACCTAAATTAAGGTGCCCTAACCCTATAACATCACCTCTAGACCTCCCTAAGGACCTAATTAGGTCCTCACTAAACCTAATTGACTTCAATCTTAGTCAATTCCATCAGCCTATTCAATTGGACTCATTGAGTCCAATCGAGCCCTGATCTCAGCACACACTATCCAATTGGACTTAGTGAGAGTCCAATTGGCCTAGACCTAACTTAATTGAGTTATTTTACTCTCAATTAGGGTTTCACACATCCAATTAAACTTGTATCAAGTTTAATTGCATTTTACCTTAAAGACTTAGGGTTTACAACACTAATTTGAGACCTACCTTGACCTAAACCCACTAGAACCTAACCTGATCAACCTAGCCACCAAAGTTTCAACCCATACACACCCACACACACCATCTACATGAAAATACCTAGCCTAGAGTTCTCTAGAACTCTCTACCATGTGTTGTTGCCTTGGTTGCTAAAAATAGCAACCAAAATGCATTCAATTTTTAGATCCACCAAATGTGGATCTAAAAACCACCATCCATCCTCTCTCTCACTCTCCCACGAGCTCCCACCATAGGCCTCTCTAGAGAATTCCATAATTCTCTAGAGAGCTTCCCTTCGGTCTATAAAAAAACCTAAGGGGTGGCCATTTGGTCTATCTTGGTCTCTTGGCTTCATTCCACCTCCATTACTCCATCTCCATCTCCATGAGCACACCATGGCATCTCCATCACCTCCACGCCAGGTCTAGATGACCTCCAACCTCTCTCCAAGGGTTGGCCTAAGCACCATTGGTCACCCCTCCTCTCAACGAAGTCAAAGGCCATCGGAGCCACCTTCGAATGCCCTTATTTCTGTTAGCTAAGTGGAATGGTTCTTCGTAGATTTATTGCTTTTATTACTACTTAGTAGTATAGCTCCTTACTTCTCCCCCAATGATGCATGCATAATCCCCCGTAGATTAATGTATGCAGTCATTTTTTGATAGCTGTTAGTTTTACATTCCCTGTATAAGCATTCTGCTACCGGTGCTCTGCAACTCTGTTTTCATCATCTTTGTATATATATGTTGAAAATCACCATGTGCCTGATTATCATCTTTTGGTGTGATTAAAGTTGTATGTTTTCAATTTCTGATATTCTGGCAACAAGTCATGCATCAATACTAACTTAGCATAAATCGAGATGCGATTTTGAATAAGTTGAGCGAGCGAGATCGATTTCTAATTTGCATTTCCAAAATGCCTCCCAGAGACGAATGACTGGGACTCCAAGTATCATTATCTTTATAAATTAGATTTGACGAGCATTTTCGCGTACTATACTACGACGAGATCTCTATTTTCAAAACACACGCGAGAATTGCCTCCTATCAAATGGAGCCATTGCTGGGGAGGAAATGTCATTTTTTGATTTTGATCTCTAGAATTATCACTGATAAATCTTCCTCTGCTTGTCTTTTGAGGTGCAGGAAAACAAGAAAAAACAGGATCTGCGCACACGAGCGTAGAAAAAAAATACCAGGTGCACATCATATCTTTCTTAGTCTAGGTTTGATTTGATCCTTAGGTTAGATTTCCTTCTAGCAATTTCATTAAAAAAAAAACCTATTTGTTTTCATGAAAAAAAAATAAAAAAAGGTAGTTAGAATAGGTTTCCCTTTTTGAATCTTAGGATTAGTTAGTTAGTTTTGAAAAAAAGGTAAGAAAAAAAAGAAAAATTGAAAATCTTTTGAAAAAAAAAATATATATATATTTTTAAATTTGTTTGGTGGAAAGTTTGAATTTCAAACTCAAACACCTTTCAAAAGCTTCCCCACCACCCTCTGATTTTCGGCTAGGCTTCAAATTATGATTTAAAAATTCAATTGCCAAAAAATTAATGAGCGAAAAATTATGAAATTAAGGCTAGACGTTCATTTTTAAACCACCTTTCAAATGGCATCATTCATTTGAAGAAATTCTAAGTAAAAAATTTTTAAAATTTTGCAAAGTGCAACGGGGTCAGATTGACCCAAATTTGAAAATTTTCAAAATTCAAAAAGCAATTCCGAGCAATCTGTGAATCTATTTTGATTAAAAATGGTGGGGTTTGAAAGCTGATCTCATTGGCTTTAATTTTCATATTTTTTTGTATTTTTAATGGTCATTTGTTGATGTTTCAAAGCAGAAAATCGATTAGAAGTCAAAATTCAAGATTTAACCCCTTGACATTTAAAATTCTCTAGAAATTTGATTGAAATAGTAAAAATTATAAAAAAAATACTCTTTGAAAAGACAACTAGAAAAGAAATCTACTTGCCAAATTTCAACTTATTTAGGTTCCAATTTTCACCAGAGAAGTATTTTTATTTCATGGTCTGCTGAAAAAGAAAAGAAAACCTAGAATTGCATGAACCCTAAGTCACACCTTTAGGGTTACATTCTAGAGACCACATTTATGGTAACCTAGACTTAGTTAAGTCTAGTGTTTATGCGATGAGCTTGGTCACCTTGTAGGCCACTCACTACAAACCCCAATTGAAGAGAAACAGGTTGAAATTAATTTTAAAACACGTAAGCAAACCCGAATTCGTTGTCGTACTATTGGGAGGCTTTAACCTCTCTTGCCGAATGTTGAAGCTACGGGTTACTATGCTATCATATTTGGTTTTGAAAAAAACCTGTCGTTGTAGTTTGAAAGCGAAGAACTAGTGTTCAACAAATAAAATTTATACTAGAATAGAAATCCCAGGTCGAACTTGGGGAGGCTACGTCGATCTATATTTGCAATTATATTTTTTTAGGGTTTTTGTTGAAAAGCGAAGTGACATAATTACAATGAAGAAATATAAACAATCAGAATAAATGAGAGAGAGAGAGAGAACATGCACTTAATATTTCAAAATGTTTATACAATTAAACTAGAGAAAAATTACACTAGAAAGTGGGAAATCTATTACACTAGAAAGTAGGAAAATTCTACTCTAGAAAGCTGAAAAGAGGAATGGGAGAGAGAAGTTATCCTCCTCGACGATCACTTGGAGGACGAGCCGAAAGAGACGACTCCTGGAAGATGAAGGACAGAGCGAGAAGGAGGTTGAGGCAGGAGGAACGAGAATGGGGCAGCACATCATCGTCGTCGCGGGATCTGCTTATGAAACGAGGGTGAAAATTTGACTTTATCTCTCGAGGAGCATCCTAGGTGTGGGACAAGCTTCTCTTGAGCTTTGGAGAGGGAGAGAAGAGAAGCAAGGGATGATAATTTTGTATGGAGGGGGTATCCTTTTATAGTTGCAAGGAATGAGGGCAATTTGGTCTTTTTATGTTGAAAATCATTAATTCAGGACCTTTAGTGACGGATAAATCCGTCACTAAAGGCCTGAACATGGCCGTAGTGGGGCGGCGCATGTGTGCTCGCTCATCTCCCAGTGCTCAATGCCTTTCCACGTTCTCTAAATCTCGACCGTTTGATTGTGAGATCGAACGGTTGAGAGCACTCCTCGCCACGCCTCCTTAGCGTGTGCATACGCGTGTGATCCCGCGTCACTTGGGGGCATGCAATGGCATGTGGACTTGATTGGGCTCACGTAGCCGCTCGATCCCCATCGTGTGGTCGAATGCGCTCGCTCGCTCGCGCCTAACCGTAGCGTCTCACGGATTCGAACTTGAGCCTTAAGGTGACCGAGCACCTTATCCACTGCGCTGCGCATGTGGATGGGCGGGTGGTGCATCTTCGTAGCGCGTGATCTGGACCATTGGATTGAGATCCAATGGTCGAGATCGCTTCTTCCTTTGGTTTCAGAGAACGAAGGCGCCAGTCTGAGATCCACTCTTAGCTGTTGGATCTTGATCCAACAGTAGTGAGGCATGGACGCTAGAGGCTTCAGTGGTTGTGGGCAGTCGGTTGGGTGGTCGAGATGGTGCCACGTGGCGCCATCTTGGCCGTCCATCTTCTGGATGATGTAGATGGTGCCACGGGTGTCGGATTGAGTCGATTTTCGTGCGTTAGGCTACGATTGTCGATCCGAATCCATTCGTACAGTTGGATTTGTCGTATAAAGTGCGGATTCACACCATCTTGGCCCTTGATCTTCTAGGGTTCCTCAGTCTCTATCTGATGCTACGATATCCAATTAGGGTGATCTTGGAGTTGTTGAACTCCAATCGTCGCCCTGATCAGATTCGTATGGTTGGATCTTCGATCCGAGGCCCCGATAAAAAGTTGCCCTGTCCCATTAACATAAAAGGAGACAATTAACCTCCATTTTATCCAAACTAATCTAAATGCAAGATGATGCATGCTATGCAATATTTATAGTATGTAATGCAATTCTATGCTTAAGAACATGCATAAATAGACATTTTATGTAATATAAACATGTTTACATCACACCTCTATGCCTATCTTTTGCTAGTCCCTAGCAAAAACTATATGCTATTTATAAAAGAATTAGGTTGGATTATTTAAGCCTAAGTTATTTTCAACATTAAGAAAATGTTTACTTAGGATATGAACTTTCAAAGACACTATAGTGCCCGGATATTTGCCAAAATGCAGACCGCCTCAAGCACTCGCAATATTCAAAGAAAATTTTCTTTCTCTTTTTCTTCTTTTCTAATTCTTTTGGAGTTTTGAGTTTAGGGTTTAAGAGTGGCTTTCTACGGCCATTCAACTCACCCAAGATTTGATGAGAATCCTAAGTTCTAAGCATCTTATTATGAATGTGATAGACTCGTTGATCAGCAATTAGAACGGACTTCGGGTTTCTACGCCTCTAGGTGTCCTTAGAATGAGAGTTCTGCCTAAAGGTGTATCTTTTCAACCAGTAGCTTTTTCTCTACTTTTATTTTTATGGGTTCAACATAAGGGTGAATACAGTTTATTCTACTTCTCTGGTTCTTCCTAAGTGTTTTGGGAATTTTCGGTGCATTTCTTGAACTGGGTTTTGGACAACCGGTCGATGAGCTATTACCACCGACAACTTGCCAACCATACTCATGCGGGGAAGTGTGGCTTATTTCTTTTATTTTCTTTTTCTTTTCTCCTTTTCTTTTTCTTTTTTTTCACTTTTTTTTTTCAGTAGGTGGCTTCCCTGGTCTAAGATTTACCTAAAGACAGCAAGAAGAGAATGGTCCAGTGACTGGGCTCTAGACAACCTACCTATGGGCTGTTACCCACGATAACTTGCCATCCATATCACCCTGGAAGGTTCATTAGCTACCCAATTTTCGTTAAAATCATCGATCAACAAGTCAGTGAAAAGAAAGTGTGTAGATGCGTAAGACTCAAAGTTCCCTCAAATCAGAGGGTGGGTTGATAAGTCGTATACTTATCACCCAAACTTATTTACTCAAATTACAATAGAATTAAGATGGAGAGGACTCGAAAAACAAATCCACATTTTAGTGGATACACGGGCCGATTAAGTCCAAAGACCTGAAGGATCATTGTGTTCAGATCCTAATGTAATATTTCCTAAGATTGAAAAGTCCTAATGTCCAAATATTCCTTCCTAATTCAATTTTTTTTTTGAATATATAAGAAGAGAAACACAATTTACAAGAATTTCACAAAGCTGACAAAATGATTCAATAATGAATCCACCCCCCCATGCCTAGCTAATGCAATGTCCATATTGAGAAAGAGACATGAAAGAAAGGGTAGAGTATGAAATATATCACCTGAATATGAAGCTCAGGTCAACTTTGTGTCATATGTACAACTGCTAAGTTTAATTCCATTAGCTAGGCGAAGTTCAGCCAAAGAAGTCACATTATGGCTAGAGTAACCGTGTCTGAGATGGGTTCTGGAAGAGTACGATCAATAACAGGCTTCAGACGTTGACGGTTGACTTTAAATGTGTTACCCATCTTTGGGTCAGAGATCTGAATGGCTTCATTTGGAAAAATTTGGCCGATAATGAATGGGCCATTCCATTTAGATCTATGTTTGTCGGGAAAGAGCTTAAGTCGAGAATCGAATAACCAGACCTTTTGATTCAGCTCAAAGCTCTTGCGGGAAATCAATTGATCACGTAAAGCTTTGGTTCGAGCCTTGTAGATCTTGGCATTCTCATATGCATCATTTCTAAGCTCTTCCAACTTAGATAGTTGGAGTTTCTTGGTCTTCCTAACTGAATTTATATCTAAATTGCATTGCTTGATCGCCTAGAATGCCCTATGTTCAATCTCTACAAGTAGATGACATGCCTTTCCATACACCAAACGAAACGGAGACATGCCGATGGATGTTTTATACACCATACGGTAGGCCCAAAGAGCGTCGTCAAGCTTTTGAGTCCAGTCCTTGCAATCAGGCCTAACCATTTTTTATAGAATATTCTTGATTTCCCGATTGGAGATCTTGGCCTATCCATTCGTCTGGGGATGGTAAGGTGTGGAAATTCGGTGATTAACCCCGTATCTGGCCAAAAATTCTGGAATTGGGCATTAGTAAAATGAGTGCCACCGTCACTGATGATGGCCCTCGGAATCCTGAACCTGCTGAAGATATTTCTCTTGACAAAATCGATGACCACCTTGTGGTCATTGATTCTGGTGGGAATCGCCTCAGTCCATTTGGACACATAATCAACAACAACAAGAATGTACTGATGTCTAAATGAAGGGAGAAAGGATCCCATAATCGATGCCCCAAACATCGAAGATTTCGACTGGAAGAATTGGGTTTAGGGGCATCATATCTCTCTTAGTTATGCTCCCGAGTGCCTGACATCGAGAACATGACCTTGAGAAATCCTGGGCATCCTTAAATAAAGATGGCCAATAGAAGCTAGATCGCAAAATTTTTGCAGCCGTCTTTTTCCGGGAGAAATGTCCACCGCATGCAGATGCATGGCAGAACTCGAGTATACTGTTGAATTCATTCTCCGGAACACATCGGCGAATAATCTGATCAGAGCTGATGCGGTACAGTTCAGGGTCCTCCCAGAAGTAGTATTTGGCCTTAGGTTTAAGTCTATCCCGTTGTTGCTTGGTCCAATCCTGGGGGATTTGACCAACAGCCAAATAGTTAACAATGTTAGCAAACCATGGGGTTTGGACACTTGAAACTACAAGGATAGCTTCGTCCGGAAAAGTGTTAGCAATCGGGATGTTCGGACGAGAAGAATCACTTAGGAGTCTCAACAAATGATCTGCCACCACATTTTATACCCCAGTTTTATCCTTGATTTAAAGTTCAAATTTTTGAAGCAGAAGAATCCAATGAATAAGTCAGGGTTTGGCATCCTTTTTGGCCAAGAGATGTCTTAAGGCTGAGTGGTCGGTATAGATGATGACATGAGACCCTAAGAGATAAGCCCTGAATTTTTCCAAAGCAAATACTACGGCTAGTAATTCCTTTTTAGTAACAGTGTAATTCCTCTAGGCTTCATCCAGAGTTTTACTAGCGTAGTAAATGACAGAGGGCTTCCTGCCAATTTTCTGACCCAAAGCAACCCCGATCGCATAATCAAAAGCGTCGATCATGATCTCAAAAGGGGCTATCTAAATCGGTGGTTGCAACACTGGAGCATAAGTGACTGCCATTTTTAGGAAATCAAATGCCTTACGACATGATTCGTCAAAAACAAACGGTGTTTCTTTGGCGAGAAGATTGCTTAGAGGACGAGCAACCTTCGAGAAATCCTTGATGAATCTTCTGTAGAATCCCACATGACCAAGAAATGATCGAATTTGTTTAACAGATGTGGGAGGAGTAAGTTTAGCGATAGCATCAATCTTAGCTTTATCCACTTCAATTCCCTGTTCAGAGATTACATGATCCAAGATGATGCCTTCTTGTGTCATGAAATGACTCTTTTCCCAGCTAAGGACCAATCATGTTTTGATACATCGCTTAAGAATCATTTCTAGATTAGCCAAACAAGAGTCAAACAATTCTCTAAAAATAGAGAAATCATCCATGAAGGCTTCCATAAACTCTCCCACCATGTCAGAGAATATGGCTAACATACACCTTTGAAAAGTCGCAGGTGCATTGCATAAACCGGAAGGCATCTTACGGAAAGCAAAGGTTCCGTAGGGACAGGTGAAAGTAGTATTTTCCTGATCCTCGGGATGGATAGGAACTTGGTTGTATCCCGAGTAGCCATCAAGAAAACAGAAGTACTTCTGCCCGGCTATTCTTTCTAAGATTTGATTAATAAAAGGCAAGGGGAAATGATCCTTTTTCGTGGTCATGTTCAGCTTCCTGTAATCAATACAAACCCTCCAAGAGGAAGTTGGACAAGTTGTGACAGATTCTCCTTTCTCGTTAGTCACAACGGTAATCGCGGCTTTCTTGGGAACAATCTGCACGGGACTTACGTAGGGACTATCATAGATTGATAAATAATTCCCGCATCGAGCCACTTAATGGTTTCCTTTTTGACCAATTCTCGCATATTTGGATTTAATCTCCTCTGCATCTGGTGAGAAGGGTGGGATCCATCTTCCAAGAATATTCTATGATTGCAGTAAGATGGCTCGATCCCCATAAGGTCATGAATGGTTCAACCAATTGCCTCCTTGTGTTCCTTTAGAACCTCGATCAATTTAATCTCTTGCTCCTTTGTTAATTTAGCACTGATAATCACAGGGAGCATCTCCTGAGGTCCTAAAAATTGATATTTCAAATTCTCAGGCAATGGTTTCAGTTCAAGCTGGGGCGGGTTGATGATTGAAAGTAAGGAAGATGCTGAAGACTCATCAAGAGGAAGAGGTTGTGAGTGAAAAAAATCAATAACCTCTTCAGAAGATGGCAAGTCTGCCATAGAGGGTTGCGGATCCAATTCATCATCAAAGGAGGAAGTTTCAATTGAAGAAACCATCAAACAAGTTTCAATGTTTACATTATCCTCCTCAAGTTCCTCAATAAATCCACAATCCTCAAATTTATTAATCACCTTAAAAATATCCAATTTCATTCGTTGATCCCCAAAGGAGATTTCCATGCTACTGTTTTCACAGTTAATGTTGGACTTAGCGGTAGCCAGGAACGGACGCCCCAGAATGATGGGCGTGTTCCTCATATTTTCTGGTACATCCATGTCAAAGATAAGGAAGTCTATAGGAAAATAGAAATCCTTGACCTTAACTATAACACCTTCAATAACGCCTTGCAGATTTGTGACCGAACGGTCCGCTAACTGTAGAGTTACTAAAGTCAGCCGAAGTTCACCTAATCCAAACTTCTCGTAAAGAGAAGTCGGAATTAGGTTGATGGATGCACCTAGATCCAGAAGTGCTCTATCAAACGTGTAATCTCCAATGACACAAGAAATCAACGGAGCACCTGGATCTCTCTTTTTTTGAGAGAGGTGGTGCAGGATAACAGAACTAGCCTGCTCTGAGAGTACCACCTTCCTCGGAACAGATTCTCTTGACTTACGCTTTTGTGTACATAAATCCTTTAAAAATCTTGCGTAAGCCAATATATGCTTGATAGCATCGAGGAGAGGGATATTGATCTCAACATTCTTAAAAATATTCAGAAGCTCCTCATTGCTATCAACAGACTTCTTCTTCTTTGATTTGATCAAGGCTTTAGGAAAAGGAACATGAGTCAAATCTTTGGAATCAGGTTCCTGAGCCTTGATTTCTTCTCCAGAGTTCTCTCTCTCCTCAAGTTCTTCAGGATTCGGTAGATCAAAATAGTGTGGTTATGGATCCCAAGTCTGCTTACCATTCCTCAAGGTAACAAATTTGTAGATGCTTAAGAGTTTGGGTCTTGGGGAGGGTTAGGAAAGATTGGAGGGGGTTGATTAGCCAAGAATTGTTGGTGTGCAGAAGAAGAAGAAGGACCCTGCTCAACCACCTGGGCATGTGCATGTGGGTCCCTCTAATTTTCATACCCATGGGCTTGGTTGCCCGGATTCAAAATATTTCTCGAGTTGGGTATGGGTTGGGATGGTAGAGATCCGGGTTGACGAGAGTTAGCAATGAGCCTGATCTACAAGTTGTCCAGTGAGATTTTCATTTGCTGCATGAGCTAGAGCATGGATCCTTGCATCTCTACCATTGCTGGTTCAAATCAGCCTGCCCTACGGGTTGACGGGCATTCCAAGCTGGCTGATTGACCTGATTTGGGGGCAACTGAGTATACACATGACCCTGACCCATTGGTCGTTGCGGAGCATAGTTGCTTGGTCGGAATTGGGTCAGGTGCCCCGGGTTTTTCCAGGAGAAGTTAGGGTGGTTTCTCCAACCCGGATTATAAGCATTAGAGTAGGGGTTGGATCTAACGTTCTCCTGTACAGCATAGACATCCTCATAGGGTGAGGATGGAGAGAGAAAGGAAAGGATCAAAAAAACTGGGATCAAAGGCCCCCGTTTGGAACTCGTGGGGTTCTGAATAATGCTGACTCATAGGTTGAGCTGCATCGAGTTGATTCACGAACTCCCATCCAGAAGGAGCTCGCGAAGAATGGAATCCTGAAGTTTGGGATTGAGTGGATCAAGAGTTCATAGAATTTCCAGCCATCCGCTCTTCCATTCTCTTAGCAACCAAGTCCACCTTGTCAAGTTTGTGACAAATCAATTCCATATCAAATGAATGAGAGTCATGGACTTCATTGACATTTGATCTGGGCTACTGGGAGCGATTAAAAGTATCCATGGAAGCATAATTGATTGAATTCTTGCTCATTTCCTCAAACAAATCGTGTGCACTATCTGCATCTTTGTTGAGGAAATTACCTCCGCAAGAAGCATCCACGTGATTTCTGAGTTGCTCAGTGAACTTGTGATAGAAGATCTGCACGAGTTGCCATTTCGGCACCTCGTAGTGTGGACACTTCCGCAATAGGTTTTTGAATCACTCCCAGGCCACATGAAACTACTCCCCCGGTCGCTGGGTAAAGGTAATGATTGTTTGTCTCAAGGCATTGGTACGTCCGACTAGGAAGAATTTCCTCAGAAAGGCTGATTTCAACTCATTCCAAGTTGCAATTGGTCTTCCTATTGTCCTGTACCAATGAGCGGCCTTATCCCTAAGAGAGTAGGGGAAGAGCCTCATGATCATCTTCTCCTCATTCACGTTTCGTGCCTTGGTGGTCTGGACCAAAGTGGTCAAGTCCTCCAAGTGCTGAAACGGGTCTTCGGAGCCAAGCCCATGGTATTGTTTGATCAGGCTTAACACCTGGGGCTTGATTTCTACATCTCCGATTGGAATCTGGATGTCGGGACGTTTCCCGTAATTTGAAGGATCATAAAAATCCTTCAAGGACTGAGCACCCTACATTCTCTGGAGCCATTCTTGCATTCTCTGCATTTGTTCCAGCTGCCTTCGGAATTCCTCCTGTGGATCCCGAGGTAGAGGAGGCTGTTGGTCTGCCATGGGATCAATTTGACCAAAATCCAATTTGCACCTCTTAGAATACTCTAGTGGTCCTTCCAATCGGGGATTCAATGATCGTCTTCCCAGCATAAACTAGGAGAAGGTCGGAAGGATTGGAGATAAGAACCCTGCAGGACAACAAAACGAGCCTGTCCTTAAGTGGGGTAGCCTAAGGATCTACAGACTCTTAAAACCTGCCTTAAGATTGTAAATGATTTACTCTACTTGTGTCTGCTCAATCTAATCAGTTAGAAGGAGGGACTGGGGAGAAGGTTCTTCCTTCGACTTGCGCCTCCGGTTCCTAGTGTACCCCCCAGCCGTGGTCGTTTGACGTTACTTCCCTAGCTAGACATCAGATTAATCAGTACAAGTAGCTTAATCAAAGATAATCTCAGACTAGGCCCCGAAGAGAGAATCAGTCCTTAAGGCCAATGTCTACTCAATTTTATCAAGGCTTGGGATTGTAGTGCTTATGGAATGTGATGGGCCCTTAAAATGGGTTGTGCCCTTAATGATTGATTGAGAATTGTGTCAGTGCATGCACAACCAGGGTTTTCAAGCAAGATTATTTGTGCTGTGTGGATTTTAATGTTCAAATCTTGCTTAAGTAGCTTTTAGGGTTTAAAATTAGGTTGGTTTCAATCAAGTTTGAGGAAAATCAGGTTTTCAAACACGGGTGAAGATTGCTTCCCTTTAAAATCAGAAATAAAGTGGAGTGCCTGGAATAGACCTAGATTGAAAACCCTAAGGAGAAGCTACTTGATGAGTTGATTTTAGGTAGAGTGGTGTGGCCCAAACAACTCAAACAACTGGCCACAACTGCACCACTAGGTTAGGCACATAGAGATGGTTAACCTAGAATGATTTCTACTCTTTTATGTGTTGCTTTGTGTGTATCGATTTCACAGATTAGAACCCGATTGAGTAGAAACAAATCAATTAGGTTAAGTGCCTTGAATGTGGGTGTATGTTGTGTGTCTGTTGAAAATTACCCCACAAGATTATCTTTTTATTTTTGTTTATAAGCAAGAGTGGAATGAGTGTGAGTGAGAATCCAAACAACCAAACTAATCCTAGGATTTATGTAAACACCTAGGTTAATTGAGATTTGGATTTAATGTGACAAATGAAATCTATGGAGGGGGCAAGAATGGCGAGCACTTACAGTTGTCTTCAACTGCACTTTACTTCGGTCTACCGCTTAATGATTTCCTGATGGAGGTCTCTGCAAAACAATAGACACAAGAGAAAGCAAGTTAGAAGACAATAAAATGCGTGAAATGCGAAAAGAAGATCGGAAATCGTTGCCTCCCCGGCAACGGCGCCAAAATGTTGAAGCTACGGGTTACTACGCTATCATATTTGGTTTTGAAAAAAACCTGTCATAGTTTGAAAGCGAAGAACTTGCGTTCAACAAATAAATTTATACCGGAATAGAAATCCCAGGTCGAACCAAGGGAGGCTACGTCGATCTATATTCGCAATTATATTTTTTTAGGATTTTTGTTGAAAAGCGAAGCGACGTAATTACAATGAAGCAATATAAAAAATCAGAATAAACGAGAGAGAGAAAACATGCACTTAATATTTCTAAATGTTTATACAATTAAACCAGAGAAAAATTACATTAGAAAGCGGGAAATCTATTACACTAGAAAGCAGGAAAATTCTACTCTAGAAAGCTGAAAAGAGGAATGGGAGAGAGAAGTTATCCTCCTCGACGATCACTTGGAGGACGAGCCGGACGGGACGACGCCTAGAAGACGAAGGACGGTGTGGAAGGAGGTCGAGGCAGGAGGAATGAGAATGGGGCAGCATGTCATTGTCGTCGCGGGATCTGCTTTCGAAATGAGGGCAAAAATTTGACTATCTCTCGAGGAGCATCCCAGGTGTGGGACAGGCTTCTCTTGAGCTTTGGAGAGGGAGAGAAGAGAAGCAAGGGATGAGGATTTCGTATGGAGGGGGTCTCCTTTAATAGTTGAAAGGAGTGAGGGCAATTTGGTGTTTTTATGTTGAAAATCATTAATTCAGGACCTTTAGTGACGGATAAATCCGTCACTAAAGGCCTGAACGTGGCCGTGGTGGGGCGGCGCACGCACGTCCGCTCATATCCCTGCGCTCAATGCCTTTCCACGTTCTCTAAATCTCACGATCGAATGGCTGAGAGCACTCCTCGCCGTGCCTCCTCAACGCGTGCATACGCCTGTGATCCCACGTCATGCGGGGGCGTGCGATGGTGCGTGGACTTGATGAGGTGCGCGTAGCTGCCCAATCCCCATCGCGCGGTCGAATGCGCCCGCTCGCTTGCGCCCAACCGTAGCGTCTCGCGGATTTGAACCCGCGCCTTAAGGCCATCGAGTGCCTTATCCACTGTGCTGTGCGCATGGATGGGCAGGCGGTGCAACTTTGTAGCACGCGATCTGGACCATTGGATTGAGATCCAACGGTCGAGATCCCTTCTTCCTTTGGCTTCAGAGAACGAAGGCACCGGTCTGAGATCCACTCTCAGCTGTTGGATCTTGATCCAACGACAGAGAGGTGTGGATGCTAGAGGCTTTAGCGGTTGTGGGCGGTCGGTTGGGCAGTCGAGATGGCACCACGTGGCGCCATCTTGGCCGTCCATCTTCTGGATGATGTAGATGGTGCCACGGGTGTCGGATTGAGTCGATTTTCATGCCGTTAGGCTGCGATCGTCGATCCAAATCCATCCGTGCAGTTGGATTTGTCCTTTGAAGTGTGGATCCTCACCATCTTGGCCCTTGATCTTGTAGGGCTCCTTAATCTCTGTTTGATGCTACGGATATCCGATTAGGGTGATCTTGGAGTCATTGAACTCCAATCGTCGCCCTGATCAGATCCGTACAGTTGGATCTGAGATCCGAGGCCCCTATCCCTGAACATAAAAGGAGACAATTAACCACCATTTTATTCAAGCTAATATAAATGCAAGATGATGCATGCTATGCAATATTTATAGTATGTAATGCAATTCTATGCTTAAAAACATGTATAAATAGACATTTTATGTAATATAAACATGTTTACATCACCGAACCTGGTGACTAAGTTGCGGGGCAGTGTCAAATGATCGCAGCTCGGGGGTAACAGAACCGGAAGTGTGAGCCGAAGGATGAACCTTCCCCTTAGTCCCCTCATAACCAGACTGGCTGGGTTAGCTTGAGAGGCGGGAATCACTTTCAGTCGGTTGCATGTTGAATTTTTCTTCAGGAATTCGAACTTAAAGTGAAAAATCTAGTCATCCAATCATAAGGACCATCTGATTGATAGGACCTTAGCCTTGTCTGGCTGGTTGCACAAACCTAGGGGTTTGTTGGTTCTTGCGAGGAAGGAGGTCACTCAGACCTCGATTGGTTGGACCTTGGGAGCCACTGCCAAGGAGGCGAGTAACTTCGCCTGGGCCATCTTCTCCCCCACCCTCTTCTTCTATCTGCTTAGCCACAATGGCTAACCCTGGATCTAGACCTAATTAGGATCCAGAAGAGCTGGACCCATGAGCTTATCTGAGAGCCCGGGTCACTGAATCAGCTCAACCTTGGGATCAGAACCCAAGGTGGTGAAGATGACTTTTCGCTTCGCTTGATCCTTCTCCTCGAATTACCAAAATGGTTAACCCGTATCCTAACCCTGGATATTATGACCCATACCAGTCGGTCCCTCAAAGGATCTCATCTTATAACCCAGGATATGGATTTCATACTCCTGCTTCTCACCCATGGAATATGGGTAGACCTGATTCACCCCCTGGAACCCCTATAGAACTACCAGTGCATATGCGACCACATTACAGAATACAGAGAGCTATAGCTAGTGCTAAGGAGAAGGCCACATTCTATCTACACGAAATCCAAGTTATCACTGAATCGAACCAAAGACAAAGCTGGATTCCGTATCAACAAGCTGTGATGGAGCACCCTCAGGGAACAACAGGAATAACAAGGATAATTGGACAAAATCAGGAAACTCAAGAACTACTGCTTGTGAGATATCAAGTGAAAAATAGCCTTGAAGACCTTGAAGAATTTGAAATGACTATGCCGGAAGGACACACAGGAGATTCTCGGGAGCAGATGCTGGGAGATCATTCAAGGGAAGAAGAATCCAGCTTGGATATGAGACAGGAGCAGGAAATATTCAGAATGGGTTCATCTAAGAACTCCATCCAGGAAATTGAGGAAGGGACCGATATCTTCAGGACTAAGCCACAATCAGATTATCCTGAATCATGGGAGATACCTCTTGGGTTAGATAACCCAACCTTGATAAGGGAAGTAGATCCATTTGAGGATATGGATCTTGAGGTAAACATTACATGTGACACTACTAATTAGTCTAGGCCACTTCCCATTGTAGGTGAACCTGTGCTAGGGCCAACATCTTCTGATCTGCATTCTTCTTCTTTCACCTACATCCCTAATATGGATGCTAGAGATTCTGAGATGACACTTTCTATCCCTGATCTTGACATCCGAAGACCAGAAGTAGCTATGGTTGACTTGATCGAAGAAATAAATACGCTACCTGAGGTAGGAATTACTGAGGAGCCCAACGCATATGAGGGTGAAGCTTTCAGTAGAATGAGCTTGGGACACACCTACCATCCTAGTCAATCTAATGGATGGCTCGGCTTTGAGCTTGAAGAGTCAGCCTTCGATGAATTAGAGATGAGTACTGATGAGGATGAAGTAATTTCTGACGAGGATTTCAGTGACCTCCCCACAGATCTTATACTTTCACTGATACCCCCATATGATCCAAAGCCTGGAGAGGGCATGATCTTTGATGTCAATTATCGTTATGAGGATCCCCATGATTATCCTTTATTTTCCACCACTACTCCACACTTTCTTATAGCTAGGCTTTTTGGAGTAGGGGTGCACAATCAGCTGGTTCGCATCTCCAGACCACTGATTCTAAGAGCATACAAGCACATCTTTCTCTTAATCTTGACTGGCTCCTATGCTAGAACTGATACATTTGATTGAGTTTTTGCCTAGCTGGAGGTGTTAAACTCAGCATCTACCCCACATTCATCCATCACCTTATACATACTCGCTTTATACATAGCATTTTTTTTCTCTCAGCATATTTCCTTTCCACATATTGCATACTGTCAGGTTGGCCGATGCTGAACGTTAAAATTTCAGGAGCAATTTCAGGTGATTTCTACCCATTTACTCCCTGCTATACTTATTTTCTTTTGTATTCATGCATAAGGACATGCAAGAACTTAAGCATGGGGGGTAGATATGACAAAACTGAAAGTTTTTATGCCAACATTTAGGAAAACCTTGGAGCTGCATGTCAAACGTACTTTAGGACCCTAAATGAAAGAACAACCGACTCCACCTCTAAGGCTCACATTGGAGCTAAAAATCATCCGCAATAGCCACTTCCAACTCACCCGCTCATCTTTTGTTCTAAATTTAGGAACAAGCTGAATGTAACCCGGAAGGAAAATTTCATGAAGTATGAATATAAGAGGTTACTTGTTTATAGCATATATACATAGTGCATCCATGAATAAGATTATTTTATTAAGAGAATGCATTAGGAATTTTATCCTCTAGTTGATTCCTGTAATCTAGAATCCAGTACAGTTTTTCACACACATGTAGAATTTGCAATGGATTCACGGTGAAGGCTGATAAATGTCTTTAGTCTGTCGAGAAGAAGCAGTGCTTCTTTTCTTGAACCCTTGGATAGTGTTTTAGGAGTCAGGAAGATTTTCTTCCAAAAATCCACCAAATAGTGTAAGATGAGAGTAGAGTGTACTGGTGCTCTAAGATTAGTGCAAGGAATCTGGAATCCTAGATAATTAGGTAATGATACTTAGAGATTAGGCATAGTTTTCACTCTCGGATCCTGTGTATACATTTTTGTGTGAAATTTTGAGAGCCACCAAATAAGGCAAATACGTAGAGAGCGAGTTTTCATAAAGCTAGGGTTAAGGTGAATGGTTACAACCATTGTTTATGGAATCCTCGACTGAAGGAGGGTATTGATGTCAAGGTAAGAAATACACCATCCTATCCGTCTCTCCTGGTGCCATGAGTAGGCACTTCCACCAAATAAGCCACCCAATGTCTCTTGAGTACCACCAATCCCTAATAATGCCTCCTCAATAAAGTTCATGGATGTTTGCTAGTTGTGTTGTGTTGAAAAAGAAAAAAAAAGAGAAAAAAAATTTACATAGAAAAAAGAGAAAAAAAAGAAAAAGAAAGAAAAAAAATGATGAAAAGAAAGAAAAATTGAAAAAACTTAGAAAAAGAAGAAAAAGCAAAGAAAAAAAGAGTGAATATTTAGTGTTTATTTTAGTTGCATTGAGGTAATACCACCACATAAATTTGAGATCCACCAAATATGGCCTTAACCCACCTTTCCTGTGTTTCTGACCGCCCGAATACTGGCTGAGAAATTCTGACTTAGTGTTATAGTTATGGAAACTCAATTAGAGTGTTAATGCCAAGTGAGACCACCAAATACAGGTCATATGTGTGAATCTGGTGAGATTGTGCACTTTAAGAAAAAGAAAGAAAAGAAAAGAAAAAGAAAAAAAAGGAGAATGAATACAAAGGAACCAAAAGAGAGCATAGTTTTCCTTGTCTTTCTCTGAGTTGAGTTATGTAATAATTTGGGAATCTAGGTTCTATAGTACTAATCTCTATGTAGCATCAATCGAGAGTGAGCCACCAAATATATAATCTTTTCCCTCTAGGATTCTCTATCTAAGCTTAAAGTCGGGTGGAATTCATAGAATATCTTGAATACACCGAGGGAAGAAATCCACCTATCCTGCTAGAATTTTACTAGGGGTCAAGTACAGGCTTTAGAAGTGAATTAGTTTTTCACTCGAATCCGTTGCAAAAGCTACATAGCTACACTTTCATGATTGTCTGGATTTCTAAAGCATAGGATGAAAACAAAAAGGAGAAAAATCTCTAGGCATACACTTGATAAAATAATCAATCCCTTTGGGATCCTTCTGTGAATAATTTAGTCTTGCATTTGCTAGGGACTAGCAAGATTTAGGCATGGGGGAATGATTGCGTAGCAATCATAGGTCTTAATTGACCTAAATTAGGTTAGGATTTAGCATAAGTTAGGGTAATTCATGCATGCATAAGCATTACTAGCACCTTTACTGCTTTCTTTTAGCTATGCATAAAATAATGCTATAATGTACTAATTAGGTGCATTATGTCAATTGCAGGTAATAAGCTGATCAGAAGCTAGATTTGAAGCTAGATCTAAAGCTGGATCTGAAGAATAAAGAATAACTGGTGTTGTAGTAGAGTTGGAGCGGAAGGCCTAGATTAAATGCAGTAGATAATAATGTAAGGGAGTTAAGGTATGTTATTCTATTAAGTAGGAATAAAGCAATAAATTATGAATAACTTAGGTCCATCCTAGCCCTAGGATAGCCTAGAAGCCTCCCCAAGCCTTAGCTACCCTTAGATTAGGTCACCGCACCCTAGAAAACCTTAAAACCCTAATCCTAGCCTCTATCTGGACGTCTAGATGACTTATAGGACATCCAGAACCCTTAGCCAACCCCCGCACACCTTAAACTTACTTTTGCAGTGTTATTAGACATCGAGACACATGGTCAGACATGCAATTTCTGCAGAATACCCAAGACAGAACCTAGAATCCCTCCTGACTCTGATTGGACGTCCAAACAATAAGTCTGGAGTTCTGATTTTTCATTATAAGACGTCTGATAACTTTATTGGACGTCCAGAATTGCCCTCCAGATCCTATTTTGAGATTTAAGCCTTGATCTTGGATCTCTAGCTCCCTAAACCCAATTCTAACATAAATTAAGGTGCCCTAACCCTAGTACATCACCTCTAGACCTTCCTAAGGACCTAATTAGGTCCTCACTAAACCTAATTGACTTCAATCTTAGTTAATTCCATCAGCCCATTCAATTGGACCCATTGAGTCCAATTGAGCCTTGATCTCAGCATGCACTGTCCAATTGGACTCAGTGAAAGTCCAATTGACTTATGGGAACACCATCATGAGCCCTAACTAGCTTGTTTTGATCCAGAAAAGAGAACAAAAGCTCCTACATAACCAACTAGAGGACTTAACTCATTGAATAAACATTATGAGAGAAAAGCAAAAAATAAGGGGTAAAACTGCAATTTTACCATTGCAGTGCAACAACAGGATTTCTCATGGGCTAAACATAGGTCAAATGATCTTAAAAAAATAAAAATGGGTTGGTTCAAACAGAAAAGGATTTATGTGAAATCTGGGAATTAAATGACATTTTGTAACCCTAAAACAGACCCACTTAATTTAACAAGGTTTTGGTTAGGATAAAATTCACTTAAACCCTATACAAATCATGGAAAAATATCCTCTAGGGTTTATAACCTTCAATTTGGCCCTTATAACCTATTTTGACCTACATTGGGGTCTCAGTCAAATATTTGCCCTAAATTGGGTTCTTGTGTAAATTTCCCAGTCAAACGTGGTCAAACCTAAAATCCAACTTCACCATTAGATTCCTTAGGTCCAAATTAGGGCCTAAGGGGAATTCACCTTGACTTACTTTGCAATCAGATCCAACCCAATTACATTTCTACCCTTAACTTTTGAAAACTTCTCCAGAAACCCTCCTATCTTTATCTTTGTTCATTTCAATTAGGTCCCTCCACCATTATAGCGGAGGGTATCCTACTTCGGCGATGAATCGAAGGCAAGATCACTCTGATTTCTCAGAGAATCCCCTTCAAAATTGAAAGGGAGATTCTCTGAGAAATCCCCTCCAGTTTGAACACAGTCAAAGGCCCCATTTGGCACCCAATCTCTCATGCAAATGCATGAGAGATTTGGGTCACCTTCGACCTTCCATCTCTGGCGAGGTTGCTGTGCTTGGAAGCTTGGCTTCTAAGCACAAAACCTTCCGCGAGTGCCTATAAAAGCATGCCTAGATCACCCTTCATCTTTTAAGCTGGAAATTGGCCTGAGAAACCTTCTATTTCCTCTCTTCCCCCTCCGGTCAGTAACTCAGCAAGCTCCGACAACCCCCATCTCTCTCTCTCGTCGCTCTGCCACAATACTAGTGGCAGGGTTCTCTTTCTCCTCTTCGTCTGCGTCGCGCCGCACCAGCCGACGTCCCTAAATCCCTTTCATCGTCGCCGTCCTCCTCCACTAAGTATTTCATCTTCGGCGACGGCAATACGAGCCGGCCGCCTTCTCTACATCCCCCTTCGTCTATCCGCACTCAACTAAGTCCTCTCTCCCTTCTAAACATTTTTCTATCTTTTATTCTTGCAAACACGCCTCGATGCCACAAGTCACCACCACCTTCTTACCTCCGGCCAGACCTCTGGTGAGGTGTTTGATGAGAGCCTCATCATGAGCCATAACTAGCTCATTTTGACCCAATAAAGAGAATAAAAGCTCCTACATAACCTAGTAGAAGGCTTAATTAGAGAAATAAGTGTTCTGAGAAGAAAACATGAGATAAAGGTTAAAATCGTAATTTTACCATTGCAGTACATAAACGGAATTTCTTAGAGACAAAACATAGGTCAAATGGTCTAAATGAAATAAAAAGTGGGTTGAGTCAATCAGAAATGGGTTCATGTGCAATCTAGGAATTAAATGACATTTGGTAACCCTAAAACAGACCCGCTTAAAGCAACAAGGTTCCGATCAGGATAAAAATCAAGTAAACCCTCTAAAAATCATGGAAAAATATCCTGTAGGATTTAGAACATTCAATTTGGCCTTTGGAACCCAGTTTGACCTAGATTAGGGTCCTAGCTCATCAATTAACCTAATTTGGGTTTTTACGCAAAATATCCAATCAAACGTGGTCAAACCTAAAATCCAACTTCACCATTAGATTCCTTAGGTCAAAATTAGGTTTGTACCAAAATTTGGACCTAAGGGGAGGTCATCTTGACCTACTTTACAATTTAGTACACCCAAATCACATTTTGGTCCCTAACTTTTGAAAATTATCACAGAGAGCCCCCTAACTTCCTCGCCAACCTTGCAATCAGGTCCTTCCACCATTATTGGGGTAGAATCCTTCTCCGATGAGGATTAGAGAGGGAATACTCTCTGATTCCTCAGAGATCCCCTCCCAGAAATGGAAGGGAGATTCTCTGAGGAATTCCCTTCCATCTGAGGCCAGTCATGATCCCTGATTTGATCCCAATCTCTCGTGCGAACACACGAGGGATTTGAGTATCCACCTACTTTCCTTCTCCGGCGAGCCGTCGGAGATGATTGAGTGCCCTCCAAGCTCTGAACACCCGACCCAATGCCTATAAAAGAACCCCCAAACCCGGCCGCTCATTTTCAGCTCTACCTGGACGGGGTTTCACCTCAGATTCGTCTCTTCCTTCCCGGCCAGGGTACCCAGTGAGCTCCGGCGAGCTTTCTTTCCTTTCCTCTTCGCTCTGCCACAAAACTAGTGGCAGAGACTTCTTCCTGATTCTCCTCTGCGTCGCACAATACCCGTGCATGCTACCTCAGACCCGTTGTCGCCGCCGTCCTCCCCCACTAGGCATCTTCTTCTCCAGCGACAGCAGGTACAGCTGTCCGCCTCTCCGCCCCCTTCGTCCCTGTAGTTAGGTTTTAACTATTCTCCTCTATCCCCTCTTTCATTCCCCTCACCTTATTTCATCAATCGACCCTCGACCGTCGTTGACCACCGCCATCTTCCTCGCCTCCGACCAACCTCCGACGAGTCTCCCCCGTCGCTCCACACTTCCGCACGACTCACTGACCAACTCAGAGGCTCCGCCTCACCTCACCGAGCAACCTCCGCCCATCCACCATCCCTCTACGCCTCCACAACAGCCCCCCGAACACACCCACACCTCCGGTCACAGGACGACCTAGGCACGCACGCCTAGGCAGCCCCGCGACCTGCTGCACGTCGCACCACCTTCGCCGTGCCACGGCGAAGGTCTGCAGGTGGTTTGATTAGGCCAATAGGCCGTATTCATGCATGACAGGATCGGAGCTGCAGCCGCCATTGACAATGGTTGAAGCAGCTTCCAAGCACGCTCAGGCTCCGTGGCTTCAGGATTTCAGCTGCTGTGGAGTGGAGTGAGTTGCGTGCAAGCAGCCAGTTATCCAGTGAAGAGAGTTGAGGCTGCAACTGAGCAGAGCGCGAAGAGCGTTCTGCGGGCGCGCGCGAGAGCAGGGCGGGACTAATAGTCCCACATTGGTGCAGGTGTAGTATAAAGTGCGGGTGCGTACGAGGTGCAGGTGTAGTATAAAGTGAATTTGTGTTATCTTCTCGTTGCCTCCGAACGCACAGGGGTGAGGTCCCTCACCTAATGCATGGTCGCCTCGTCCGCAGTTTCACCTCGCGGATCTGGTGGGATTCGACCCGACCCTATCTGAGCACACCTCATGCATCACCCTCACGCCGGTGCGCCTGGTCTCGGATACGAAGCCCGACCCGATTACCCGCGACTCTGGGAGAGCATCCTGAGAGGGATTTGCAGAGAGAGAGAGACGTGCGGGTAGAGGGAAAGGGGTAGGTTTTGCTCCTTGTGCAGGCAGGCTGAGAGTTGAAGAGAAGAGACTTAGCCGCAAGGAAGAAGAAGAGAAGAAGCAGAAAAAGAAGCCTTCGCAGAAGAGAGAAGAGAAGGAAGAAGAGAGACTGCAGAGAAAGAAGAAGAAAGGCCAAGACAGAAGACCAAGGAATAAGAAGAAGACAGAAGAGAAAGAAGCAGGCTGCAGAAGAAAGAAAGCAAGATCAGAAGAAGAAGAATAATCAAAGAAGGGAAAACACTTTTAAGACGTCTGATCTTGTGATCAGACGTCTAATTTTACTCTCTTGCCTGGATTACTTTTTAAATGCATTTCAATTAAACTTTTGAGTAAATTAGAGTGTTCAATTACATTTGAGATTAGTAGTAAATTCCGATTGCTCCCTGTGTTCGACCTCGGATAGTCCGATTTTCGAGTAATAAAAACTTTTATTTGTTGACGACGCTTGATCACCTATACTACGACGCAATAACTGTTAAAATATGATCGAGTTTCGCACGTCAACAGTGTTCTGATAAACACCAGTTTATCATCATTTTTATGCTTTAAAACTAACCTAGCTCTTAGGATTTTACTCCGCAAACGGGTTTTTGGGCTGCATTTAGGCATAAATTAGGATAGGCATGCATTGCATTTTTTATTGTCATTTTAATGAGTTTTTGTGAGTGTTAGGGATGTACAGATGCACAGATCCCTAAAACCCTAGCACTCAAGAAGGCAAATGGTGAAGGAGAAGCCCAGACTAGCTGGAACTCAGCCTAATCCAGGTCACCTCAGCTTGATCTAGCTCACCGCAGCTGGAACCTAGCTTACTTGAACTAGGGTTAGCTCATCCCAGCTCCATTCAGCTAATCTCAGCTGGATGGCAGCTCAAGAGAGTTCACCTTAGCTCATCCTAGCTCAAGTCATCTCAGATCTAGCTCAACCTAGCTGAGTCTAGCTCATCTCAGCTCCCACTAGTCCACAGGGAGCTCTAGTTAGCTCGGCTAAGTTGACAGGAGTTCACCCCAGCTCAGATCCAGCTACATTCAGCTCCACTCAGCTCCAACCAGCTGAAGAAGAATTCATCCCAGCTCAGGAAGCTCAAGTCCAGCTCACAGGGACTCAGCTTAGCTCAACTCAGTTGAGCTAAGCTACCTTAGCTGCCTCAACTAGCTTGATTCTCCCCGGGAGCACCAGACCCAGCTCACCTTAGCTCAGTATGGTAGAAGCTAGCTTACCTTAGCTCGGCTTAGTAGCTAGCAAAGAACTAGCAAGCTAAGCCAGCTAGAATAGCTCCATGCCAGCCTCTTCAGCAGCAGCCAGCTCCAAATTTCAGCTCCAGACTTCTCCTCAGCTCCTCCCTCCAAACCCTAGCTCCAACACCTTCTCCTCTACTCCTCCATTAGCTAAGCTAGCTTAGCTTAGCTTAGCTTAGCTTAACTATGCTCCAACTTCCTTGGCTTGTACCACCCCAAAAACCCACCTACCAACTCCACCCAACTAGCTCCACCTAAGCTCCACATAAGCTAACCTACTTGGCACCAACCTAACCTACCCACCACCTCCAAAAGACACCTAAAAGTGGCGCCAAAAACTGCCCATAACCACCCCTTAGTGGCGCCACTTTTCCCTCCAAAATCCCCCCTCATCTCCACCACACAATCCCCCTTGAATCCATCTCCACCATCCACCTAACTCCCCTTCTAGAAGACCCCATGTTGGCGCCAACATGGGGGTGTCTCTCCACCACCAAAAGACACCAACACCACCATAACCACCCCCTTTAACACCCCTTGGGTTGGTGCCAACTCACCCTAGCCATAGGATCACCAACCACCCTCATCCTTCCATCCTAGCCCTCCATTTCAAGGGGCACCTTAACCCCCCATCCTATTCTATAAAAAGCCACCACCTACCACCATTTTGGAGCATCCTCCCTTTGTGTATTTTCTACCTACATCCACCTATACCTACACCCAAGGAGAAGGAGTAGAGAAGGAGATTAAAGGGGCACACCACCAGCCCTTTTGGTGCCTTCTTCTCCCCACTCTCTTCAACTTGAGCCACGCCAAGGAGGAGGACTCTCCCACTTCAAGGAGGACGGCCAGGAAAAGGAGAAAAGCTTAGGGTGGACATCCACCCTTGGAGAGAAACTTAGGGCACGCCCCCTTAGGGCACGCCCCCTTAGGGCTTGCCTTGGAGGTCATCACCTTGGCGGAGTTCTGCAAGGAAGGAGTTGAAGGATTCTTTTCAAGCTTGGGAGCCACCAACCTTGGAGCAAGAAGCCCTCTTCTTCACCATCTATTTAGAGGATTTGTGTTTTCTTTCTTTATTTCAATTATCTAGTAGTAGAAGCATTCCTCTACTAGGAATTTTTGTAAAACACTTTATCAATTATCTAGTTGCCTTCTTTGCAATTTTTTTGTTTGCATTTCTATTAGCTTATTTTCAGCATTCTTCACTCCCTCTCCCTAATTATTCTAGGCCTCCACTTGCCTAGAGTGAGCTTAGGGAGGGGTTCTGCTTGTCACATAAAAGTAGTATTTTAATTCGAAGTGTAAACACTTTTCCCGCCATCAGTTCGCATGTTGCCTTAGTTTAAAAATAAAAAATGATATATTGAAAAATACCAAAAAGAAAGTTGAGATTTATATTCCTATCAAGAGAATCAATTTTGCAACCATATTGCCTCCTTGGACGACCCTAGATACTTCCCTATCTAGGATTAAAAATTTAAGAGCGAAAGCGGATTTACGCGTTACAACGACGTATTTTAACAAACCGCGTGAAATTGCCATCATGTTCCTGCCGCTCCACGCCTCCAATCGCCTCGCCAACCACCCCACAAGCACCGCCACACCTCACTGACCCTAAACTCTTGCTCCACTCACCACGCCAAGCCCCCAGAACTCCCCCCCAAACACACCCACTTTTGCACACATAGGTGACCTTGGCTCGCACGCTTCGGCCACCCCATGCCATGCCGACCCTCGCACTACCTTCGTCGTGTCTAGACAAAGCTGTCTGAACCTTCTGATGAGGCCACAAGGCTGGTTTCCTGTTGATAGGTGTTGAAAGTCCCCGCCGCCATTAATGCAAAATGAGGAGCTTGCTTGGGAGTTTCCCCCAGGTTTCGCTCCAGGCTAAGAGCCCCAGGCTACGCGGAATCATATCACGCATAGCCCCAGCCAAGCAATTGGCACTGAAGCCCCCAGTAGTAGCTGCAATTGGATCTGCCATCTGCTGCGGACGTGTGCAACAGGAAGGTGGGACGTTTAGTCCTACCTTGGAAGTGAGTGAGCAGGCGCAGCGAAATAAGAGGAAAAAGTGAATATGCCTTATCACCTCCTAACCACGGGGTGAGGTCCCTCTCACCTACCACTGCCTCATCAGTGACCCACTGCCTACGGACCTGGCCCTGACCCGTATACCCGACCTGCACTCCTCTCCCACCACGCACGCCGGTGGGCCTGGTCCCAGACGTGTGTACCCGACCTGATTACCCGAGAAGGCTCTGGGAGAGCGAGCCTAAGAGAGAAAGAGGAAGATAGATCCGGGGGCGGGTAGGGGTAGGTTTTGCTCTCTTGCAAGAAGGAGAAGAAGTAGCCAAGGAAGGAGAGGGCAAAGACCAAAGAAGCTAAGGAATTAGAAGTCAAGGATGAAGAGGAAGAGATGAAGGTTGAAGGGTTGAAGAAAGAGAAGGAGAAGGAATTGAAGGAGGAGCCGCAGAGATAGAAGGAAAGGAAAAGGAAGAAGAAGAAGAAGAAGAAGACAAGGGCCAGAGTAGCTAAAGGCAAAAGAAGGCATGAAGAAATCAGAGAAGAAAAGGAGGCCAGACAGAGATCAAAGACAGAGTAGAGAAGAAGAGAACTAGCACAGCACTGTAGCAATCACTAGTTTAAGACATCTGATTCGCAAAATTAGACGTCCATTTTTTTTGTGCTCTTCATATACATGGACATTTTGTGGCTATATTTACATTTTGCATTAACTATGATTTTCATTGCTTATTACATTCAATTTCTCAAAGTTGTGTTCTTGATTTTTTAAACTCCCAATTTGCTCCCTGTGTTTAACATCGGACTTAAAACTTCGAGTAATAAAATTTATTTGTTTTCGAGCGATTTCAACTATACTACGATGCATTAATTTTAAACATTTATCGTGCCTCGTTAAACATTTTGGCGCCGTTGCCGGGGAGCAACGGGAGATTTAGAAATCTTGATCACAATCTCTGATTTGGTACTAACTTGATACATCTCTTTTGTTGTGATTGTTTCAGGGGAGAAGATTCAAAAGAAGACGGCCACACAGCAAACACACCCGGGGCAGGTAATCCCTGATTAACCCTATCTCTTAATCCCCTCATTCTGAAAAGGAAAAACAAGATAAAAATCAATTTAGGGCTACCTGCTTTCCATATTTAGCTAAGTCACCAAAGTTGCCTGATTTTGATTTCAACAACTATTGATTTGCGCATCCATTTAAGGTAACTAATGTTACCACCTTCTTGATTGAGCCCTAGATACCATATTTGTGGCAACTAAATTGGACCAAAATTAGAGCCAAATTAAGGATTCCATTTTAGGGTTTTAGAGACACATCTTTCTAAGCAAGAATCAACTATTCCAAAAAGAGGTGTGCCTAAGCCTTGGTTGAAAAGATTTACTCAAGAGAAACCCTAAAATTCAAGCTCTTAATTTCACTTGAACCCTAAAAGAAAGGGCCTAAAGCTTCTCAAAGGACAAATAGGTGAAGTTGACCTCTTGTTGGGTCAACCAACCTTGAAATTAGGTCACTTTTGCACTCAAAACATCTAAAGTTCAAGTGGAATCCTAAGCACCTTTGATCTTAAATAAAAGTGGTAGACTTAAGAGCTCAAGGTCCCCATTCTGGTCTACCTGGAATCTTAGTGACAAGAGAGGTCGGGTGGGGGAAACCCTGTAACTTGTGGGGACACTCTACCATGTAGGGGTCTTTGTGGGACTCTCCCTCTCTGGCTGCCCAGGTATTTCTCAGGTGGATAGCTTTTCTAACTAAGGGGTATCATCCTCCCCGAACCTCTATAGTCATCTAAATATTTAGGTGTCTTGATTGGGTCCAGCACATTCTACTCTCATCCAAACCTTCAGTGCATGTTCGGTAGGAGGTCCTTAAGACCATCCTTAAGACTTCCTTTAGCAATGCACTCTCATCGAGGCCAAGCCTCGATGTCCATGTTTGTGCAGCAACCCCACCACATAGACATCTCTGATTCATCAGAACCTAATTCTCCTTCTTCCATCATCATGGCACAACCAGTTGAAGAAGAGAACAATCTTGAACACCAACTCCAGCGCTTGAATGATCTATTTCAAAACTTTGTGGACCCATCGTAGTGTCCAATGATGCAAGATCACTATAATCCCATTGCGGTGGCGATCAAACCTCGAGTCCAAATCCCGGCTGGAGGTCCTGATTCTGAACTCAAGCCCAACATGATTCATGCTATTCCAAAGTTTCATAGGCTTAATTTTGAGGATCCCTTCCAGCACATCAAACAACTCAAACATCTAGCCCAGACCTTCGGGTCAGATGTACAAAACCAAGAAATTCTTCTTATGAAGATGTTTTCCTTCTCTCTCATGGATAAGGCAGCTCATTGGTATCATACTTAGACGTGTCCAATCAACACATGGGTTGAACTGCAATCCAAATTTTTAAAAAAGTTCTTCCCAGTTGGTAGGACGAATGCCTTGCGCCACCAGATCACACACTTCACCCAGAAATTTAGAGAACCTCTTCATGAGGCATGGGACCATTTCTTGGATCTCATGCGAAAGTGCCCCCATCATGGAGTTCCTAAATGGGAACAAGTCTAGTCTTTTTACTAGAGACTCCGTGAGGATATCCACTTATTCGTCAATGCAACCTACAGAGGAAATATCATGGGTCAACACGAAGACACTGTGTGGGAGATTCTCGAGAATATGTGCGAGAACTCTATCAATAATGACTCCATGGGCTTATTCGACCGGATGAATGCCCGTGCATCGACGAATCCAACGGGAGTACATGAGACACAGGGCTTGTTCGCATTTGTCGACTTGGAATTGATGGCCAGTCGGTTGGACAAGGTCTTTATCATAGAGAAGGTGGATGAGCTGACTCGACATCTGCAATGAGCCACCTCTTGGGAGGGAAATTGTGCATAACATCTATCGCCAATCTTCTCAGGGGATGGACCCGTATCCACCCCCGTCTGACTCTAGGATCGGAGGAAACTCCGATTCGACCTACTCTAGTTGGGGGAACTCTGAACCCTCGTACTATGATTTTCCTGAGGTTCCTCAGACCTGCGAGAACCTCAACGCCATCCAGAATGACCCATTCTATAATACCTATAACCCTGGATGGCGGAATCATCCCAACTTTTTGTTGGTAGGAAATACTCAGAATCAAAGACCACCATATCAACCCCATCCACAAGCTCCTCATCCATATCAGCCGCCTCAGCGTCGGCCCAACGCCACCTATCAATCTGGGCCAAACCAAGCGGATCAAATGACTCTTATCCTTCAGACTCTGGCTGACATTCAGGATGAGATCACGGAGGTTCGTAATGAACTTGCTCAGATGGTGAATTCCCGCCAACCTAGCACACTCCCTTTGCAACCTCTACCGAATCCAAATAACGTCCCGAACCAGAGGCACGTTATGAACCCAAATCCGGGCCAATCCCACATGATTTATTAGGCCCCTTCTGTTCCATCACCTGACGGGATGGAAGCTTCGACATCTTATGCGGGATTTCAACAGCAGCCACCTATTTTACCAACCCCAAACCAAAACCAGGTAGGACTGAATTCTGTAACAACCCGTAGTGGTAAAGAAACTCAAGACCCACCTTATCCAAGCCACTTTCAGCCTGGTAGTAACCCAAGCCCTAGGATAGTTATCCAAGACACCCCTGTCCCAGATCAAGAACCTGGACCTATTCTAGAGGAACCAACCAAGGTTCCATTTCTCGAGGCCTTGACCAAGGGAAAGAGGACAAACAAACCGTGGCTCCTGAGGAGGATCTGGTCAAGCTCTTTGAACAGGTCCATATAAACATCCCCTTGATGGATGCAATCCGCCATGTACCAGCTTACACACGATTTCTGAAGGACGTGTGTACACCCAAGCGTAAGCCGCAAACCAAATGTGGGAGTCCGATTGTACTGTCAGAGCAAGACAGCTCTGTAATTTTGAGCAAACTCCCGCCTAAGGCAAAAGACCCAGGTACTCCCCTGATTTCATATACCATTGGTGATACCCAATTCGATAGAGCCTTATTAGATTTAGGTGCCTCCATAAACCTATTACCTACATCCCTCCTTGACCACCTTGAAGAATCTGAGCTTAAACCGACAGAGGTGACATTGTAGTTGGTTGACCGAGGGATTTCATTGTTAGGGCACGGGATTTCTATTTCCTGGTGGATTTTGTAGTCTTGGATATGGATGCACTTGAAAACCCAAGGGATACACCAATTATACTAGGTAGACCCTTTCTGGCCACTGCTAGGGCTAATATAAACTATGAGGAGGGCCAAATTGAACTGAAATTCGGGAACCAAACATTAAAAATTGACATCTTTAAGGCCCAACAAGGGATTAATTGCAGTGTTATAGAATAGATATGTGATATCAAGGCCTTGGTTGATGAATTGTATATCGAGGACAACCTGATTACTTCCGATCAACCACAAGAAGATCAAAACCCATAATCAGAGGAGTCCGAATCTAACTTAGATGCACCCATAACTCCTTCCCTTGCTCCTGACACATACCCTGAACCACCCACTATTGCTGATAACCCCATTCTGGAACTCAAGCCTCTTCCCGACCATCTGAAGTACGTATTTTTGGGTTCTAATCAGACGTTTCCTGTGATTATCAACTCCAGACTCACACCTGACCAGGAATTCCGTCTGATCACCATTCTTCAGCAACATCGTAGAGCTATTTGATGGACTCTCGATGATTTGACTGTTATCAGCCCCTCTTATTGCACACATCGTATCTACACCGAAGAGGGCACACGACCTTCCCATGAAATACAAAGACGTCTGAATCCTAATCTGCAGGAGGTCGTGAAAAAGGAGATCATCAAGTGGTTAGATGCAGGGATCATCTACTCGATCTCCGACAGTCAGTGGGTGAGTCCAATCCAGTTTGTACCTAAGAAGGCAGGACTCATCGTTATCACGACTGAAACTGGAGAAGTCGTACCGACCTGTGTGGCAAACTCGTGGATAGTCTGCATTGATTACAGAAGACTCAACTCCTCCATGAAGAAGGTTCATTTCCCACTACCGTTTATTGATCAGCTCCTTGAGAAACTAGCGAAAATAGGTTCTTCTGCTTTTTGGACGGGTACTCTCGTTATAACCAAGTGGCAATCCATCCTGAGGACCAAGAAAAGACCACTTTCACCTGCCCCTTCGGGACGTACGTGTTCTAAAGAATGTCGTTCGGTCTCTACAATGCACCCGCTACTTTTTAGCGGTGCATGCTTGCCATATTCTTAGATATGGTAGGTGATTATCTGGAAGTCTTCATGGATGGCTTTTCAGTATTCGGAGAATCATTTGATGATTGTCTTTTGCACTTGTTCCAAATCCTCAGGCAATTCATTGACGTGAATATGGTTCTTTCCTGGAAAAAGAGCCATTTCATGGTGCCTGAAGGAATTGTCCTGGGATACCTCATTTCAGAAAAGGGCATCCAAGTTGATCGAGCCAAGGTGAACTTGATTTCCAAACTCCCTATGCCTAGCTCAATCAAGGACGTCCAATCTTTTTTGGGGCACATCGGTTTTTACCGTCGATTCATCCTTGATTTTTCAAAGATCGCGCACCCCCTGACCACTCTACTTTCTAAGGATGTACCTTTTGAAATCTCCAAGGAATGCACTCAAGCATTTGAAATCCTCGGTGATCGAGTTGCCCAAGCCCCGATCCTACAATCCCTAATTGGTCTCAACCCTTTGAGATCATGTGCGATGCGTCTGATTTCACTGTAGGAGCGGTACTTGGGCAGAAAATTGATGGGAAACCCATGGTCATCTACTACGCTAGCAAGACACTTGACGAGGCTCAGTGTAACTACACAGTTACTGAGAAAGAGCTGCTAGCCACAGTATTTGCCCTAGAAAAATTCAGATCTTATCTCCTAGGTTCCTATGTTATCATTTACTCGGATCACATAGCTGTGAGGCATCTCCTTGTGAAGAAGGATACGAAACCTCGATTAATCCACTGGATCTTTCTGTTGCAAGAGTTTGACCTCGAGATTTGCAGCAAAGTAGGAAAATAGAACAAGGTAGCTTATCACTTGTCCCTCCTTCCTTATGAGATCATCGACCCTTTCGGACCCATCACGGAACATTTTCCTGATGAGCACCTTCTAACTATCAATAAAGGGCTTCCATGGTTTGCTGATATAGTAAACTACCTAGCATCACATCAGATCTAGTCTGATTGGTCGAAGGCCAAGAAGGACAAATTGCATTCTGATGCCAAGTATTACTTCTGGGAAGACCTGTATCTTTTCCGCATCGGTGCTGATCAGATCATTCAACTATGTGTTGCAGTAGCAGAAATTCAAGACATATTGTCTTTCTGCCATGACCAGGCATGCGGTGGACATTTTTCAGGTCATAAAACCACAGCGAAAGTCCTCCGGTGTGACTTCTATTGGCCCACAATTTTCAAAGACACGTACAATCATTGTAGGGCATGCACTCATTGCCAGACCTTAGGCAACATGAGCCACTGATGAGTCCATTTTAATGGACTATTATTACGCCTAAGTACTTCAACTCTAACATAGTATGTTTGTTAATAATCAAATTAAGTCATTAAATAAGTGCATGCATCATTACTTGAGTTTTTATCTATTTTATTGCATTTTATAGTATGTAATTATTTTATGTTTTGTTGTAGGAATGATATTGGAAAGAACAAGGAGGGGATGGGGGTAAAATTCCCCCAACAAACGCCAGCCGCAACACATTCCGGTTGGCCTCAAAAACTTCCCTTAATAAAATGCAAGCGGGTTGGCCATTTTTAGAAAAGGGATTTTGAAAATCCCTTAGGAGGTAGAAGAGAAGAGAAATAGAGGAGAGGTGGAGGGGATTGGAAGGGAGACATCAACCATGCAACCGTGCTTGCACTGTGCACCGTGCACCCTCCACTGCAAGTGCCTAGCCACAGCGTTCCTAGCAGCACCCGCAGGGCTGCGCCCGCTTGCCTGTAGGCACTTCTCCACTGCATGCACCCACCGCAGTGCGCCCGCCTCCAGTGCCATCTCCGCTCCTGCACCTCCATCACCTCGCCACCTGCATGTGTGCACCCGCACGCACCTGCACCATCGCCTAGCGCAGCACCTACCGCCCTGCACCCGCGCTCTCTCCAGCAACGCAGTAGGCGCCGCGCCCTGCCTCATCGTCTTTGCGCGCCTATGCCATTGCCTTCCATCGCAAGCGCCCACGATAGTGCCTCACCACGCCCTCTACAAGCGCAGACCTTCCTGCACCCGTGCTCTCTCCAACAGCGCACCCTTAGCATCAACGCCTCTTGGACGCCACTGCAGACACGCGTGACCTCCCGCGCACAGCCGCAAATGTCTCTATGTTACTCGCGTCGCCTGTAGTGGCTCTTGACAGCGCCAATAATCCACCGCTGCCGCACCTCTTCCTCGTCACTGGCGGCATCTCCGGCCACCGTAGGCTGTCGGCTACCACCGGAGTGATCCTCTCCACCAACCCTACTCCTCCAACGAGCCACGCCACCAACCGCAGCTCCCTCTGTGCACACGCCAAGGGGAATCAACCTCCCCTATTTTGCTACAGGAGGAAGTCAATTAGATTAAATGACCACGGTTGAAGGGGAGTTATTTTAGATATAATGTTTTATATTGTGGGTAATTACTTATCAGACCCTCTAATTCTCCATATTTTATGTTACTGCTGATTCAAGTTATTCTCATGTTTGTTTGATGCTACAACTAATCGTCAAATTAATTTTTGCATACAAAAAATATATATATTTTGTGAACTTATTAATTTGTTTCTTCCTGTGAATACGACATCCTTTATTGTGGTTTAAATTCATATCTATGTTAATCATTTGATTGAGAGATTTCCACCACATTAATTACTATGACATATGCGCTATTGCTACACAAATAAGCGAAACTCTCTCCGTCAAATTGGTGCCATTGCTGGGCATATAGTTTCTGAGAGAGGACTAGAGGTGGATACCGCAAAAATCGATTCCATCACTAAGCTTCTATTGCCCGCCAATGTTCGTCAGGTTAGATCTTTCCTTGGCCATGCTGGATTTTATAGGCGCTTCATTAGAGATTTCAGTAAAATCTCTAAGCCACTCTGCGACCTGTTAGTGAAGGATGTCTCCTTCGATTTTGATGATAGATGTGGCGAGGCTTTCCAAGTTTTGAAGAAAGCCCTCATTACCGCGTCGATTCTCCAAGCACCAGATTGGACCTCCCGTTTGAGCTTATGTGCGATGCTTTTGATTTTGTAGTGGGAGCGGTCTTAGGTTAAAGGGTTGATGGCAAGCCTCATGTGCTGCATTATGCCAGCAAGACCTAACGGATCCTCAACAAAACTACACGGTCACTGAAAAGGAACTACTTGCTATAGTATTTGCTTTGGAAAAGTTTCGATCTTATCTTTTGGGATCCAAGGTTGTGGTGTTCACTGATCATTCTGCCCTAAAGCATCTTCTGGCTAAAAAGGACACCAAACCTTGTCTAATTCGTTGGATTCTGCTACTCGAAGAATTTGACCTGGAAATTAAAGACAAGAAAGGAGTTGAGAATGTGGTAGCAGACCATTTGTTTAGGATCCCTATTGAGGCATCAAACCGTGCTGGCAGTATTCAAGAGACTTTCCCTGATGAGTCTCTAATGGCTATGGAAGCTAAAACTCCTTGGTTTGATGACATAGTGAACTATCTGGTCACGGGCATTTCCCCTTATACTTGGGACAAGCAGAAGCAAGATAGGTTTCTCACCAACGCTAAATTTTATCATTGGGAGGAACCCGAGCTTTTTAGAGTAGGCCATGACCAGCATTTTCGCCGTTGCATCCCTGATGAAGAACAAAGAAGTGTTCTGAGTTTCTGCCATGACCTCCATTGTGGGGGACATTTTAGTGGGAAGAAGACTACCCATAAGGTTCTTCAGTCTGACTTTTGGTGGCTCACATTATTCCGAGATGCACATACGTATGTGGGCGCATGTCTACGTTGCCAGCAGATGGGAACCATTGGAAAAAGGGATGAGATGCCCCAACAACCTATCCTCCCTGTTGAAATCTTTGATATTTGGGGCATTGACTTCATGGGTCCCTTTCTTGTGTCCTTCGGATATGAATACATCCTTGTGGCTGTAGATTATGTATCGAAATGGATAGAAGCCATACCCACGTGAACCAATGACCATTCCGTGGTCTTGGGCTTTGTTAAGGCTAATATCATTTCTCGATATGGGTGTCCAAGGACGATCATAAGTAATGGAGGACCTCACTTTAAGAACGTACACTTTACAAGACTACTCCAAAATTTGGGAGTCAATCACAAGATAGCCACACCTTATCATCCCCAAACGAGTGGACAAGTTGAAGTGTCCAATAGGGAGATTAAGCGAATTTTAGAAAAAACTATCAAGCCTGATTGAAAGGATTGGTCTAAAAAATTAAATGATGTTCTTTGGGCCTATAGAATTGCATATAAGACTCCCTTGGGCATGTCTCCTTTCCGTCTTGTCTACGGAAAAGCATGCCACCTTCCCATTGAAATCCAACGTAAATCTTATTGGGCTATTAAAAACGTTAACTTGAATCTGGATAAAGCTGGAAAGGCACATATGTTAGAATTGAGCTTGAGGAGCTTCGTAATGAAGCTTATGAAACTTCTCAAGCTTACAAGCAACGTACAAAAGTATTCCATGACAAGCACATCATTAGAAAGACTTTTGAGCTCAACCAGTGGGCCTGGCTTTTCAATTCTAGACTTAAATTATTTCCTGGAAAGCTCAAGTCCCGATGGGATGGGCCATACATTATTATCAATACTTTCCCTCATGGAGCTATGGAAATTCGGAACCCTATTTCAGGTGAGAGCTTTAAGGTAAATGGCCAGCGACTTAAACCGTATATTACTCTTTCAGATGGCTAGGTTTTGGATGCACTTCGACTTGAGGAGCCTTAGATCCTCCCACTCTCCTCCTCAGGTGACATTCTTCTATGTTTGTTTTTTTTTCCAATGAGGACATTGTCAGTCTTACGCATGAGGGGGTGATAGCGATTTTACGCGGTTTGTTAAAATACGTCGTTGTAACGCGTAAATCCGCTTTCGCTCTTAAATTTATAATCCTAGATAGGGGAGTATCTAGGGTCGTCCAAGGAGGCCAAATGTTTGCAATAGTGATTCTCTTGCTAGGAATATAAATCTCAACTTTCTTTTTGGTATTTTTCAATATATCATTTTTTTTTTATTTTTAAACTAAGGTAAGGCAACATGCGAACTGATGGCGGGAAAAGTGTTTACACTTCGAATTAAAATACTACTTTTATGTGACAAGCAGAACCTCTCCCTAAGCTCACTCTAGGCAAGTGGAGGCCTAGAATAATTAGGGAGAGGGAGTGAAGAATGCTGAAAATAAGCTAATAGAAATGCAAACAAAAAAATTGCAAAGAAGGCAACTAGATAATTGATAAAGTGTTTTACAAAAGGCCTAGTAGAGGAAAGCTTGTACTACTAGAAAATTGCAAATAAGAAAATAAAACACAAATCCTCTAGATAGATGGTGAAGAAGAGGGCTTCTTGCTCCAAGGTTGGTGGCTCCCAAGCTTGAAAAGAATCCTTCAACTCCTTCCTTGCAGAACTCCGCCAAGGTGATGACCTCCAAGGCAAGCCCTAAGGGGGCGTGCCCTAAGTTTCTCTCCAAGGGTGGACGTCCACCCTAAGTCCTTCTCCCTTGCCTGGCCGTCCTCCTTGAAGGGGAAGAGTCCTCCTCCTTGGCGTGGCCCAAGTTGAAGAGAGTGGGGAGAAGAAGGCACCAAAAGGGCTGGTGGTGTGCCCCTTTAATCTCCTTCTCTACTCCTCCTTGGGTGTAGGTATAGGTGGATGTAGGTAGAAAATACACTAAAGGAGGATGCCCAAAAATGGTGGTAGGTGGTGGCCTTTTATAGAATAGGAGGGGGGCTGTGGTGACCTTTGAAATGGATGGCCAAGATGAGTTGATGGAGGTGGTTGGAGATCCCATGGCCAAGGAGAGTTGGCGCCACCTTAAAGGGCACCAAGGGGTAGTTATGGGTGTTGACACCCTTTGGTGTTGGCACCAAAATGGGCATTCTAGAAGGTCATTAGGTGGCGCCACCTTAAGGTTCTAGAAGGGGGGGTATGTGGATGGCTAGGATGGCTTATGTGGGTAGGTGTAGGGTGGATTTAAGGGGCTGAAAGTGGCGCCAATATAGAGGTGGTTAGGGGTGGTTTTTGGCACCAACTTGAAGTGTCTTTTGGTGGAGATAATGGGGTGAAGGGATGGCTAGGAGGTGGCGCCAACTTGAGTAGAGTAGCTAGCTTAGGTAGGCTTGAGTTGGTGGAGCTAGCTAGGGTTGATTTTGGAGGTAATGAATGGCCAAGGAGCTGGTTGTTAGCTATGCTAAGCTAAGCTAAGATAAGCTAAGCTAGCTTAGCTAAAGGTGGAGTGGAGGAGAAGGTGTTGGAGCTAGGGTTTGGAGGAAGGAGCTGAGGAGGAGAGTCTGGAGCTGGAGCTGGCTGCTACTGAAGAGGCTGGCATGGGGCTACTCTAGCTGGCTTAGCTTGCTAGTTCTTTGCTAGCTACTAAGCCAAGCTAAAGTGAGCTAGCTTCTACCAAAATGAGCTGAGGTGAGCTAGGTCTGGTGCTCCCAGGGAGAATCAAGCTGGTTGAGGCAGCTAAGGTAGCTTAGCTCAACTGAGTTGAGCTAAGCTGAGTCCCCGGGAGCTGGACTTGAGCTTCCTGAGCTGAGATGAATTCTTCTTCAGCTGGCTGGAGTTGAGTGGAGTTGAATGTAGCTGGATCTGAGCTGGGGTGAACTCCTGTCAACTCAGCTGAGCTAGCTAGAGCTCCCTGTGAACTAGTGGGAGCTGAGATGAGCTAGACTCAGCTAAGTTGAGCTGGATCTGAGCTGACTTGAGCTAGGGTTAGCTAAGGTGAACTCTCTTGAGCTGCCATCCAGCTGAGATTAGCTGAATGGAGCTGGGATGAGCTAACCCTAGTTCAAGTAAGCTAGGTTCCAGCTATGGTGAGCTGGATCAAGCTGGGTTCCAACTAGTCTGGGCTTCTCCTTCACCAATTGCCTTCTTGAGTGCTAGGGTTTTAGGGATCTGTGAATTTATACATCCCTAACACTCACAAAAATACATTAAAATAACAATAAAAAATGCAATGCATGCTTATCCTAATTTATGCCTAAATGCAGCCCAAAAACCCATTTGCGGAGTAAAATCCTAAGAGCTAGGTTTGTTTTAATGCATAAGAATGATGATAAACTGGCGTTTATCACACCCCCATGCTTATCTTTTGCTAGTCTCTTAGCAAAACTTAAAACGAAATTTTTGGGAAATCTAATTTTTTTTTTTTGACTTTGGAGGAGAAAAAGAGATCAATGGACCTTAGCAGATTAAAAACACTGGAGGTACGGGATTTGTTAAAGATAAACATCGGGATTTGTTTTGGATTCAACCATTAGATAGAACGGGATCAATATATCTTCCAAAAAATTCTCAAATTAACCCCTTGTTAATTCAGATGACTTGAAATGTTTGTTTTTAGGAATTTTTTTTTGGCTCATGAATCTGATTCTCAACTTGCAAAATCCTTTAAAACCTTGTGGCTGTGCTTGTGAAAAGCCAACATTTATAAGGACGTGTTAATTTATTTATATATATATATATATTTTTTTTTTCTCCCCCATGCTTATTTTTAGCTTAGTCTTACAACAGATGTGTTGGGATCATCATTCCCGTTACCATTTCTCGAGGGGGCTCTGGCGCCAGTACTTCGAGATAGCACTGTCCATGACACCACCCAGGAGCTCACAACCCCAGAACACGATGCGGTGAAAAGGGGCGCTCCAAACAAACTCAAGCTCTTGCTCCGACACTATAGGTAGAGCACCGTCCAAGACACTTGAGCTGCTAAAATGCGCTTTAATGCTCCGTCTAAAGATATGAAATATAGATATGGAGCAACGCCGAGGTGGTAACATGTTGACATCGCGTCCTTAAAGGAGGCATTTTCCTCCTTCTCGGCGGTGGGAACTCAAACCAATGATCTGCTTCAGACTTTCACTAAGTCCAAACAAGGGAGTTTTTCAAATTTTTAGTTATTTTTAAGTGTTGGCTTGTGTGTGAAGAGTGACACAAGAAGTTTCTCAAAACATGCAAGTTTTTGAATCAGAAGCTAAGCCAAATAATTTCCATATTGCAAAATAGGATCAAGTCACCTGAACTATTATGAGTTCAGGTGGAATTTTATAGAAAGATATCTGATCTTGTCTAAAATAGACCCTGGAATTCTAATGATCAGATCCATATCCTCATCCTTAGTTTGTTAAGGATTAAATCCATTGTACCAAAAGTGAAATTTTCGACCTTAGTCCCGATTTCAAAATTTTTCCTCAAAAAGTTTTGAATAATTTTTTATTTATATATATATATATTTTTTTTGGGTATGCAAGCAGGAAATAAATTAAACAAAAATGCATGTTTTTAGGTTTTGAAAATCCTGAATCGATCGTAAAAATTTAAAAATACCCCCCTATGCTTAAGATATGCCATGTCCTCATGCATTAGGAGGGAAAAGGGATCACCTTAGTGATGACGGTCGGGTTTAGGATGAACAAAACCTGGAAAAAGAAGAAAAAAAAAGGAACGCAAGAAAATGATGGGTTACCTCCCATCCAGTGCTATCTTTTGCGCCATTCAGCCGGGCGTGAAGGTATGCACAGAAGACGGAAAATCATGTAAATAATTGGACACTTGAATGTCCACAATAAAAGTGTCTTCCTCAAGATCCCTAAAAAGATGAGTGGTAAAGATAAAGGGATCAAAATAAAATAGAGAAATGGAAAAGTGACCCGAATCTGGCCATGGTTTAAGTGCTTGTAAATTGCCAGATTCTGGTGGGTCGAGTGATAGGTCCAATGGAAAGGGATGGGGAATGGAGTCAATGAGATGTAGGGTGTGTGAAGTTAGTGTGGATGTTTCAGGAAGATGAAAAGGGGGAAAGTCAAACCCTAGTTGATCTGGAAAGTCTTGGACCACATAACTATCCTTAGAATAAGAATCAAAAAAATCTAGATCAATAGTGGTCAAAGATGAATGAGATTGGATCAACATAGACATTTCAAATACTGCTTCCATTTTATTATCAGTGTCCTAAAAAATTTTGTGATTAATGGACCTCTTGGAAGCTTGAAATAAATCTAATGAGAAGGTCTGGTTACTGCAACTTATATTCATTTTCTCAGAATGAGAATTGATATTAGCTGCTGCCATAATCAGAAAAGGTCTTCCAAGGATGGCATTAATGAGAGCCTTGGGTACCTCTATATCAAGGACTAGAAAATTTACCGGAAATAGACAATTCCGGACCTTGATAATACTATCCTCAACAACTCCCCGCGGCTGAATGGTAGATCGATCTTCTAATTGAAATTGAACCTTGGTAGGTTTTAAATCACTGAATCGAAATTCCTCAAATAAGACAGGGGGGATGAGATTACTAGAGGTACCTAAGTCGAGAGGGGCACGAAAAATGGTGTCACTTATGACAATTGAGATAAGTGATGTGCCCTGGTCCTTTTTTGTGAAAGGCAGCTTGCTCTGAAAAACTGAGTTGGCTGTCTTTGAAAGGACCAACCTTTCTAGATTCTGATCATGCCCTTTTGCAGTAAATTCTTTAGAGGCATGGGGGGAATCTAGGAAGGGAATATTCCTCTCGACTTGCTCAAATAAATCCAAAGAATTGTGGTCAGAGGGCTCTGATTTTGGATTGTTGGATTGCAGTTTTTGAGAGTGGGAAATAGGGTTTGAATCAAGTGTTTTTGGGGTTTCTTTTTCTTCTTCCTTATTAAGGTTAGGGGGGTCAATCTGCATTGGTTGAGAATCAGTTTCATCATTTGATTGAGAAGGCCTTAAATCCATGGTGGTTTCCTCACTCCTCATAGTCTCTGCATATGCAGCTTGGTGTTCACTGAGAGGAGGTAGGGGGGCCTGATGTTGAAAGAAACTGGGTAGGTGCTGTGATATTGGGTTAATAGGAGGCTGAATCATGTGGTTCTGATGTTGGTAGACACCCGGGTGTTGGTTCCTGTGATTAATAAAGTTTGGTGTGGGTTGGGATGGTGAGTGTCCTGCAGGTCTTTGAGTCGGAATATCCCCAATTTGATCATTGAGATTGTTAATAAGATGGGTTGTTTCCTTTGTTTCTCTTTGTAACTCCTGCAATGTTTTCATCATCTGGGCATTAATGTCTTCTTGAGATTGCCCAGATTGATAAGTCTGATTTGAACCATACCCTCCAAACGGGTTCTGTTGTTGGTGTGGAACCGGATTGGTCCAGGGGTGGGTCGGATAATCCCCCCCATTAGAGGAATTTTTCAATTTCTCCTGGATGGTAGGGACATTTTGGGTGGGGTGATGATTGGGATAAACATAATTCCCTGTTGAACCATAGAAAGCCTCAGAATAACAATTATACTCAGCATGGGATTTATGCAGATTTTCTCTCTTGCGGGTGTTAAAAGGGGTGAGATGTGGAATGTGTGGAGCTTGAGCAGGTGTGGCAGGATTCCCTTGGTTGGCCAGGTTTGTTAAATCCTTATGCAACTGTTGTTGCTTAACTTGTAGCTGAGCCATGATAGAGTAGAAATTAGGTGGAGGGGCCTGATTAAGAAGCTCCTGGGTGGAAGAATAGGGGAAAGAAAAATTAGCATGTGGGTTAGAGGACCAACTTTTATTTTCCATTTTAAAAGAAGAGGAAGAATGCAGAAAAGTCTTTTCTTGGGGAGGCAAAATCAAGTGGTCCCTCCAAGTGTGGAGTTTTGGACCGCCGCCCGTGCAAAATGGAAGAAACGGGAGGGGAGGAGAAGAGATGGAGATGAGAGAAAGTGTGCAATTCAAACAAACAAAAACTAGACCTAACTTAATTGTGACTCCCTAATAATAACCTAAGACTTGGTCTATATAGGAAATAAGTAGTCAATAGTGAATACCCGTTCTATCAACAAATCTAGCCAAGTTGCTTAAGGGGAGGTTTGGGCCCAAACGTTTCCCAGGGAAAACCCCAGGTGCTTGTACAAACCCGCGCCTGGTCGTTTGACACGGCCCCTCAGCCTGAACACCAGATACAGATGACAGAATTGGTACTAACTAAAGAAAACTTAAGACCTAAATAGCAAGCCTAAGTTGATAAAGCCTTAAGGGTCAAGTTGCTATAAATTTTAATTAGGTCTAGGATTCTATAGTGCACACGGAATGTGGAGGGCGTTTATTGGGTTGTTGCCCTGTTATTTGATTTTTTTGTGTGTGTGCAGGAATTGGAGAGTGGCTCCAATGAAAATCAAGTTGTCACACAATTTTTTTATATTTTTATCTTTTAGGATGTGATTTAATTAAATGAATTTTAGGGTTTTTCTCTTCAAGTTTTCAAACAAGTTTGAAAGTTCACAATCAAAGGAAAGACAAGTTGTATGTGTGATTGTATATTTCCTTTTAATTGAGTATCTAAAGAGAAAGAAGAAACCCAAAACCAATTATCCCTGAGACAGAAATTTAACTACCAATGAATTATTTTTAGCTTTCAGAATTAAGTAGTGGTCCAAACAAGTCAAACAACACCACTACTTTGAAGAAAATCAAACAAGGATTCCAGAAAAGATTTTTGTAAGATTTTAGGAATTTGTTTGATAATAGTTTTGAATTTTTAATTGTACTGGTGTCAAAGTCCAGAAATAATACCCGTGGGTATTATAGACATTTCAGTATTACCACCGACCTCAGAAAATTTTTATGATTTTATATGATATGTAAAATTTCACAGGGATTCCAACAAGATAAATTTCATAAAAATTGAATGAGTATAAAAATTCTGAAAATTCGCGGACAGTAGCAAAACAGGAAGATTAGAGGGTGTGACCCCTCTGTAATCCACGAATTTTTAAAAATTAAATACAATCTAATTGATCTGAAATTTGGAACAGATGTTCCAAACTTAATTGGGAATCACTATATGAAATTTTATGATTTTAGGAGGCCGGTGGTGTTAGGAATCGATTTTTCAAGTCTGGACAGAAATCTAGACCCGAAAAACAGAACACCAATACTTGCAATGGAATGGTGCTAAAGAAGCATACAAGCAAACAATGATTTTAAAATGCACCACTCCACTTAATTTAAGTGTTTAGGGTCCTGAAAGCCAAGTTTAATATATTTTTGTAGTTTTAATTAATTATGTGACTAGAAAGAGGAACCAACCTGAATTTTCGTGGGAAGAAAAGGATCTTTAAGCTCTCGCTTCCAGATTCCCGCTTTCCCGCTGTAGTTCCTGCACACACAAAAGAAAGAAAGAGAAGGGGATGAGATCCACTTCAAGCAAGAGAAAATGAGTTAATGCAAAGCCGTGCCTCCCCATCAACGACGCCAAAAAGTGATAGCGAAAATACGCGGTTTGTTAAAATACGTCGTTGTAACGCGTAAATCCGCTTTCGCTCTTAAATTTATAATCCTAGATAGGGGAGTATCTAGGGTCGTCCAAGGAGGCCAAATGTTTGCAATAGTGATTCTCTTGCTAGGAATATAAATCTCAACTTTCTTTTTGGTATTTTTCAATATATCATTTTTTTTTTTATTTTTAAACTAAGGTAAGGCAACATGCGAACTGATGGCGGGAAAAGTGTTTACACTTCGAATTAAAATACTACTTTTATGTGACAAGCAGAACCTCTCCCTAAGCTCACTCTAGGCAAGTGGAGGCCTAGAATAATTAGGGAGAGGGAGTGAAGAATGCTGAAAATAAGCTAATAGAAATGCAAACAAAAAAAATTGCAAAGAAGGCAACTAGATAATTGATAAGGTGTTTTACAAAAGGCCTAGTAGAGGAAAGCTTGTACTACTAGAAAATTGCAAATAAGAAAATAAAACACAAATCCTCTAGATAGATGGTGAAGAAGAGGGCTTCTTGCTCCAAGGTTGGTGGCTCCCAAGCTTGAAAAGAATCCTTCAACTCCTTCCTTGCAGAACTCCGCCAAGGTGATGACCTCCAAGGCAAGCCCTAAGGGGGCGTGCCCTAAGTTTCTCTCCAAGGGTGGACGTCCACCCTAAGTCCTTCTCCCTTGCCTGGCCGTCCTCCTTGAAGGGGAAGAGTCCTCCTCCTTGGCGTGGCCCAAGTTGAAGAGAGTGGGGAGAAGAAGGCACCAAAAGGGCTGGTGGTGTTCCCCTTTAATCTCCTTCTCTACTCCTTCTCCTTGGGCGTAGGTATAGGTGGATGTAGGTAGAAAATACACTAAAGGAGGATGCCCAAAAATGGTGGTAGGTGGTGGCCTTTTATAGAATAGGAGGGGGGCTATGGTGACCTTTGAAATGGATGGCCAAGATGAGTTGATGGAGGTGGTTGGAGATCCCATGGCCAAGGAGAGTTGGCGCCAACTTAAAGGGCACCAAGGGGTAGTTATGGGTGTTGACACCCTTTGGTGTTGGCGCCAAAATGGGCATTCTAGAAGGTCATTAGGTGGCGCCACCTTAAGGTTCTTGAAGGGGGGGTATGTGGATGGCTAGGATGGCTTATGTGGGTAGGTGTAGGGTGGATTTAAGGGGCTGAAAGTGGCGCCAATATAGAGGTGGTTAGGGGTGGTTTTTGGCACCAACTTGAAGTGTCTTTTGGTGGAGATAATGGGGTGAAGGGATGGCTAGGAGGTGGCACCAACTTGAGTAGAGTAGCTAGCTTAGGTAGGCTTGAGTTGGTGGAGCTAGCTAGGGTTGATTTTGGAGGTAATGAATGGCCAAGGAGCTGGTTGTTAGCTATGCTAAGCTAAGCTAAGATAAGCTAAGCTAGCTTAGCTAAAGGTGGAGTGGAGGAGAAGGTGTTGGAGCTAGGGTTTGGAGGAAGGAGCTGAGGAGGAGAGTCTGGAGCTGGAGCTGGCTGCTACTGAAGAGGCTGGCATGGGGCTACTCTAGCTGGCTTAGCTTGCTAGTTCTTTGCTAGCTACTAAGCCAAGCTAAAGTGAGCTAGCTTCTACCAAAATGAGCTGAGGTGAGCTAGGTCTGGTGCTCCCAGGGAGAATCAAGCTGGTTGAGGCAGCTAAGGTAGCTTAGCTCAACTGAGTTGAGCTAAGCTGAGTCCCCGGGAGCTGGACTTGAGCTTCCTGAGCTGAGATGAATTCTTCTTCAGCTGGCTGGAGTTGAGTGGAGCTGAATGTAGCTGGATCTGAGCTGGGGTGAACTCCTGTCAACTCAGCTGAGCTAGCTAGAGCTCCCTGTGAACTAGTGGGAGCTGAGATGAGCTAGACTCAGCTAAGTTGAGCTGGATCTGAGCTGACTTGAGCTAGGGTGAGCTAAGGTGAACTCTCTTGAGCTGCCATCCAGCTGAGATTATCTGAATGGAGCTGGGATGAGCTAACCCTAGTTCAAGTAAGCTAGGTTCCAGCTATGGTGAGCTGGATCAAGCTGGGTTCCAACTAGTCTGGGCTTCTCCTTCACCAATTGCCTTCTTGAGTGCTAGGGTTTTAGGGATCTGTGAATTTATACATCCCTAACACTCACAAAAACACATTAAAACAACAATAAAAAATGCAATGCATGCCTATCCTAATTTATGCCTAAATGCAGCCCAAAAACCCGTTTGCGGAGTAAAATCCTAAGAGCTAGGTTTGTTTTAATGCATAAGAATGATGATAAACTGGCGTTTATCAGGGGGGTATAACCTGAAAATGTTTATAGCATTTATAAATATTTACATACATATATATATATATATATAAATTCTCTTTTCTTGAGCTGAATGGTTTAGTCCCTAGCAGAATACCTTTGTCTTTGGAGGTTTTTCTTCTTAAAATTATTTCTTAAGTTTAGAATCCAGTACATTTATTTCACGTGCACGTAGACTTGGTAATAGATCCTTGAAGAAAACCAATAAGCATTTGTAGTCTACTAAACCCTTGGATAGTTCATAAGAAGTCAGGCATACTATCTTCTAGTAGATCCACCTCATATTTGTGAGAAGAAAGTAGAGAGATTACTGGTGCACTAAGTCTAGTGCAAGGACTCTTAAGTTTTGGATAACTAGATGATGATACTTCAGAGTTAGGCATAGTTTTAGCTTTCTGCTCCTGTGTGCGTACTTTGTGTGAATTCCTGAGAGTCACTAAATAAGGTAGATACATAGAGATTGAGTTTTAATAAAGCTATGACTATGGTGGATGATTATGACCGTCCTTCATAGAGTCCTCGGCTGAAGGAGGGTAATAGCGTCAAAGGTCAGAAATACGCCTGTCCTATCCATTCCTTCCCGATGCCGAGAATAGGCACTTCCACCAAATAAGCCATACAATATCCTCTTGACCATCATCATCCTAAATAATACCTTATAAATAAAAGTCTGTATCATATTATGTTGATTTATTAAAAAAAAAAAGAGAGAGAAAAGAAAAGAAGAAGAAGAAATAGAAAAAAGAAAATGAAATAGTTATATTACAAAAAAAAAAGAACAAGAAGGAAAAAAAAAGTCTAAGTTTATAATGTAACATTATTTCTGAGGCAACAGAACACCTATCACGTTCCACCAAATATGACCCATACCTACCTTTTAGTATTTCTGATCGCCTGAATACCGGTTGAGGACTCTAACTTAGTTATAGAGTTATTTGGACTTTAATTGAAGTGTGGATGCCATGTGAGGCCATCAAACAGTGAGTACAATTACTGAATCGGGCGAGATTTGTGATCTCAAAAAGAAAAGAAAGAAAAGAGTGAGCGCCCAGGAACATCAAGAGAGCACAGTTGTTTAGCCTCTCTCTGAGTTGACTTGCCTAATAGTCTAGAAATCTAGAGTCTGTAATACTAGACTACATGTAGCACCAGATGAGTGTGTGCCACCAAATACAAATCCATTCTACTCGATATCTCCTACCTAAGCCAAAAGCCAGGGTCAAATTAAAGATTATCTTCTACTTTATCCCTAAGGGAAGTAGTTGCCTATCCCGACAGAAATATTTACCAAGGGTAAAGTACAAACTCCCAATGCGAATTGTCTTTTTACATTGATCTATTACTTAGGCTATCATCACTTCACATTTGTTTGGATCTCTAAAATTTTGAAATCAGAAAAGACAAAATCTTCTGATTACTTCTATTTTTGCTAGGGACTAGCAAATTTTAGGCATGGGGGTATTTGATAAGTCCATTTTAATGGACTATTATTATGCCTAAGTACTTCAATTCTAACATAGTATGTTTGTTAATAATCAAATTAAGTCATTAAATAAGTGCATGCATCATTACTTGAGTTTTTATCTATTTTATTGCATTTTATAGTATGTAATTATTTTATATTTCATTGCAGGAATGATATTGGAAAGCACAAGGAGGGGATGGGGGTAAAATTCCCCCAACAAACGCCAGCCGCAACACATTCCGGCCAGCCTAAAAAAACTTCCCTCAACAAAATGCAAACGGGTTGGCCAATTTTAGAAAAGGGATTTTGAAAATCCCTTGGGAGGCAGAAGAGAAGAGATATAGAGGAGAGGCGGAGGGGATTAGAAGCGAGCCATCAATCGTGCAATCGTGCTTGCACTGTGCACCGTACGCCCTCCACCATAAATGCCCTTCTAGCCTGCACTCCGCCTGCCCTCACCGCGCACCCTCCACCGCAAGCGCCCAGCCACAGTGTTCTTAGCAATGCCTGCAGTAGGGCGATGGCGATGGCGTTACTTCTCCACTACTATCGGTTGAGGTGGCTGGGCGATTGCGGTGGCTGGGCATTACTTCTCCACTACAGTAGGGCGGTGGCTAGGCGATGGCGTTACTTCACTGCTAGTAGTGTGCTGGGCGATGGCGCAGCACCCACCTCAACGCGCCCGCCTCCAGCGCCATCTCCGCTCCTGCATCTCCATCACCGTGCCCCCTGCAGGCGTGCACCCGCACGCACCTACGCCATTGCCCAGCGCAGCACCCATCGCCCTGCACCCACGCTCTCTCCAGCAACGCAGCAAGCACTGCGCCATCGCCTTCCATCGCAAGCACCCATGACAGTGCCTCACCGCACCCTCTGCAGGCACAGACCTTCCTGCACCCGCGCTTTCTCCAGAAGCGCACCCTCGACGTCAACGCCTCTTCGACGCTACTGCAGACACGCGTGACCTCCCACTCACAGCCGCCAACGTCTCTGTGTTACTCGCGTCACCTGTAGCGGCTCTCGACAGCGCCAACAACCCACTGCTGCCGCACCTCTTCCTTGTCGACGGCAGCATCTCCGACCACCGTATTCTGCCGCACCACCATCGGAGTGATCCTCTCAGCCGGCCCTACTCCTCCGACAAGCCACGCCACCATCCGCGACTCCCTCCGTGCACACACCAAGGGGAATCAACCTCCCCTGTTTTGCTACAGGAGGAGGTCAATTAGGTTAAATGACCACGGTTGAAGAGTTATTTTAGATATAATGTTTTATATTGTGGGTAATTGCCTATCAGACCCTCTAATTCTCCATATTTTATGTTACTGCTGATTCAAGTTATTATCATGTTGGTTTGATGCTACAACTAATCGTCAAATTAATTTTTGCATAAAAAAAAAAAAAATTTTGTGAACTTATTAATCTGTTCCTCCCTGTGGATATGACATCCTTTATTGTGGTTTAAATTCATATCTATGCTAATCATTTGATTGAGAGATTTCCACCATATTAATTACTACGACATATCCGCTATTGCTATCACAAATAAGCGAAACTCTCTCCATTAGCCACCGTGATATGATGCCTGATAGAGAGAGTTTCACTTAATTAAAATATCAATAGAATGATATGCCTTTGTAATTTATGTGGTGGAAATCTCTCAATCAAAGATTAAAATAAATATCAATTTAAACCATGAAGAGGATGTCATATCAACAAGGAGGAATAAGACCAATAAATTCACGAGTAGAGGGTTATAATGTTTGCAGACACCTTCACGACTTCAATTCGATGAATATGCTACTCTAAATGGAACTTGCAATTTCATTAAAAGTTCATGGCTATTTATGTAATTTTCACATCAGGAATCAAGCTCCCAAAAGTATGTATATGATACATGTGTAGTGGCATATCATGTAAGTTTTAATTGCTTGCAAATCTGAATTGAATTTCAATGTTAAATGATGCACATAACACAAGTTAAATAAATTCACGAAATTATAAGTGCACCCATGCAATTTTACCTGAATAAAATAATCAATATTCAAGTGACAATGACATGCAATGTAATTTTTAATGTGAGAAAAAATAAAGGAAACTTCCTCTCTCTTCTTTGGCCGAATGACGCCCGGAGGCGGTGCGTGGGAAAGAGACAGTCGCAATGGTGGTGGAGGCACGGCCGGAGGTGGCCGGTGGTGGTCAGATGAATGCTTGACGCTGGTGGAGAGGAGCGGTAGGCTTGAGGCATGCGGTCTGCTGCGCGCGCACAAGGGCGCAGTTGCATAGGGGGTGCACCGCGCATAGAGAGGTTGGTCTGGCTGGAGGCGTGCTCTGGTGCTTGGAGGTTATGGTGGTGTGCGTACGCCGCTACTGCAGAGAAGCAGAGGAAGAAGGTGATGGATAGGCACATGCTTGCGGTGCTTGAAGGGTGCACGGTGGGAGAAGATGAGGCGCGCTTGCAGGGCTGCGGGCATTCGGTGGGAGAAGATGGAGCGTGCTTGAAGGGTTTAGGCTGCGCGCACAAGGGCACGGTTGTAGCATAAGGGAGAAGATGGAAGCACCGCTACTGCGTGGAGGTTATGGTGGAGGTGCGCGCTGGTTGGAGAGGGTTGGAAGGGTCCATAGTGCAGGTTCTCTTCATGGTGGTGGATATGGGAATCCGCCAGATCTTCTCTTTTATCTCCTCCCCCCCAATCCGCTCTTCCTCCCAGGTGAAAGTCAAGGGATTTTCAAATCCCTAACTAAAATTGGCCGACAGCTGTTTTGGGTTTGTTGAGGCCTACTGGAGGTTGAGAGATCCTGTGAGGGGGAGAAATTTCTTTTCACCACCCTTTTCTTTGCAAAATTATTCCTACAATAGTGGAACATAAAATAATTACATAATAAGTTATAGAATGCAATAGAATAGATGTAAACTTAAGTAATGATCCATGCAATCATTTTATGACCTAATGTAGTTATTAACAAACATAAAATGTAAGAATAAAGTTAACTTAGGCATAACAATAGTCCATTAAAATGGACTCATCAATGCCCTTACAACCGATTCTGGTATGCGAAATCTTCGACATATGGGGGATTGATTTTATGGGACCCTTCCTTGTTTCGGACTACTTCGAGTACATTTTACTCGCTATTGACTACTTGTCCAAATGGATTGAAGCCATTCCGACCCGAACCAATGATCATAAAGTGGTTATCAAATTATTCATCAGAACATCTTTTCACGGTTCGGGATTCCATGTGCTATAATTTCTGACGGAGGGACCCATTTCACTAACGCTCAGTTCAGGTCACTGATGACCAAATATGGGGTGTCGCACCGAATCTCTACTCCTTACCACCCCCAAACTAATGGTATAGCTGAGCTATCAAATTGGGAGATCAAGAAAATCCTCCATGTTATTGTTTGACCTGACAGGAAGGATTGGTTGTCCCAACTTTTGGAAGCTTTGTTGGCTTATAGGACCGCCCACAAAACCCAGTTAGGTATGTCTCCCTTCAGATTAGTGTATGGGAAGGCATGTCACCTCCCCATCAAATTGGAGCACAAAGCCTACTGGGTAGTATGTAACTGCAACCTAGATCTTTCTAAGGCAGGAACCCATAGAATGCTTCAAATGAGTGAGATTGATGAATTGCTCCACTACACGTATGAGAACTCGTGAATTTACAAAGAGTGGGTTAAAGCCTTTCACGACAAGCACATATCTAGAAAGGTCTTCCATTCTGGTCAAAAAATCCTACTCTTTGAAGCCAAGCTTAAACTGTTCCCAGGAAAACTACGATCAAAATGGATTGGACCCTACCTCGTCCGACGAATCTTTGGAAATGGAGCCATTGAAATCAGTCCACTCAGCCACGATTTAGAACTTTTCATTGTGAACGGCCAGTGACTCAATCCGTTCATTGACTTAATCGATACAAATTTGGCTGAGATATCCTTTACCCTTCATTCTCCCTGAGCTCATTACGCCCAACCGATGGCGTAAAACTCAGTGCTTAACGGGAGGCAACCCGTCATTCTTGAAAACCCTGAAACCTTTCTTGACATTCCTATGCTGAATTCATATTGCACTTTAGGGTTCATCCATTAGAATAGCCGACCCTACCTCAGGTACCCGTACTCGAGTTTAGAAATTGTTCGCAACAGTCACCTCGACCCGTTTGCACACCCAAAACCTGTTCTAGTGAATCATCTAAGCTGAGCTTGAACCCACCTAATTTGCAATGGGGACATTGCAAATCGTAGGCATGGGGGGGTATGAAAGTGTAAAATACCATGAAAACTCATCTTACAAGAAAAGGTTTCAACAAAAAATCACATATCACAAAAACACCAAAAAAATTGAAAAAAATCTTGAAAAAGAATAAAAAAAATTCTGAGGGGAGAGAAAACTTTGAGGTGATACAAATCATGAGGAGAAAATGAGGAGAAAAAGTGAAAAATATCAAAAAAGGAGCACAAAATGAAAAAGAAAAAGAAAAAAAAGGGATAGTCATTAGTAAGAAATTAAGGGATTAACTGAAGTTCTAGACCATATCAAAAAAAAAAAGAAAAATTAGGAATAAGTGTTAAATGAGACTCAAGAAAGATTAGTAGGAACGCTGATCTTAGGCCTTTTGGGCTAAACTCTTAGGCTTAAAAATTCAAGTATCCGCTAAGATCTGGATGGTCCTCAAGAGGTTGGGGAAAAGGCGAAGTGTAGGCATTAGGTCTAAGGCTTAGAGAGTATCCAGCCTTGCTAACTGACCTTTGGTTTGCAAGACTCAGTAACCTAAGCACCTCAATCCACACACAGTCTGGTTCAGCGCGCATAATTATCAAAATCACGCAAAAGCATTTAAATATTCTAAAAAAGTCACCTAGATTAGGAGCGGCTGATCAACACAAGTTGATTTGGATGATTTCCCACCGTGGAAAGGTGAGAAATTCTCCTCGAAGATGAGTAATAACATATCATCTCCTCGATGCTTGTCTCCTAGGATATTTACATATCCTACCGGGGGCACGTAAGCACCCTATGCTGGTTCAGATGCCATGGACGGCATTATCATGAAATGTCGATTGCCAGGGTCTGGATTTAGCTACAGAATGCCATGAATGGGATTATCTCAAAATCTCGAAAGCTAAGGTTCTGGGGATTGCCATGGGCGGTGCTATCATGAAGCATCAATTGCCAGGGATCCTTCGAGGATTGATGATGGGGATAAGGAATCCGATACAGACCGTGTTGAGAGGCCAATCTGAAGCTAGAAATAAAAAGAAAAGAGAGAGAAAACTCTACAAACAAAAACTCCTATGTCTCTCTCTTGCAAGAAAAAATGCACTGCAAACTGAACCGAGGCCAAAATACGTTACAAGCACAAGTGCTTTAACCGCAGTGTCCAATGAACCTTAGGATAGTTCCTGTGGGCCTTAAAAACCTTCGTGGAAGACTGAGGCTAGAGTTGGTCAGGTCCGGATCTTGGTTCATACTTGAGTACCTTTAGGCCTACTGTCGGCTTTCTAACCTAATCAAAAAGAAAAGAAAAAGCACTCATCATAATCTCTGAACATCAAGGGATACATGGTTTAGAACGGAAGTTAAAACCTTAAAATTTTGCTAAGGGACTAGCAAAAGCTAGGCATGGGGGTATGATGGGAACACCATCACGAGCCTTAACTAGCTCATTTTGACCCAGAAAAGAGAACAAAAGCTCCTACATAACCAACTGGAGGAGTTAACTCATTGAATAACATTCTGAGAGAAAAGCAAGAAACAAGGGGTAAAACTATAATTTTAGCATTGCAGTACAACAACGAGTTTTCTCATGGGCTAAACACAGGTCAAATGATCTTAACAAGATAAAAAGTTGGTTGGTTCAAACAGAAAAGGGTTCATGTGAATTCTAGGAATTAAATGACTTCTTGTAACCCTAAAATAGACCCACTTAATTTAACAAGGTTTTGGTCAGGATAAAATTTACCTAAATCCTCTAAAAATCATGGAAAAATATCCTCTAGAGTTTCGAACCTTCAATTTGGCCCTTAGAACCTATTTTGACCTAAATTGGGGTCTTAGTCAAATATTTGCGCTAAATTAGGTTTTGTGTAAATTTCCCAGTCAAACATGGTCAAACCTAAAATCCAACTTCACCATTATATTCCTTAGGTCTAAATTAGGTTTGTACCAAAATTTGGACCTAAGGAGAATTCACCTTGACCTACTTTGCAATCAGATCTAGCCCAATTACATTTCTACCCCTAACTTTTGAAAACTTCTGCAGAAACCCCCCTATCTTTATCTTTGTTCTTTGCAATTATGTCCCTTTTCCATTATAGCGGAGGGAATCCTACTCCGACGATGAATCGAAGGTATGATCTCTCTGATTTCTCAGAGAATCCCCTTCAAAATTGAAAGGGAGATTCTCTGAGAAATCTCCAGTTTGAACATAATCAGAGGCCTCATTTGGCACCCAATCTCTCATGCGAATGCATGAGAGATTTGGGCCACCTTTGACCTTCCATCTCCAGTGAGGTTGCCATGCTTGGAAGCTTAGCTTCCAAGCACAAAACCTTCCGCCAGTGACTATGAAAGCATACCCAGATCACCCCTCATCTTTTAAGCTTGAAATTGTTTTGAGAAACCTTCTATTTCCTCTCTTCCCCTTCCGGTTAGTAACTCAGCAAGCTCTGGTGACCCCCATCTCTCTCTCTCGTCTCTCTGCCGCAATACCAGTGGTAGGGTTCTCTTTCTCCTATTCATCCGCGTCGCGTCACACCAGTAGCCTCTTCATTGTCGTCGTCCTCCTCCACTGAGTATTTCATCTCCGGTGACAGCAATACGAGCCGACCACCTTCTCTGGATCCCCCTTCGTCTATCCGCACTCAGCTAAGTCCTCTCTCCCTTTTAAACATTTTTCTATCTTTTATTTTTGTAAACATGCCTTGACGCCACAAGTCACCACCACCTTCTCCACCTCCGGCCAGACCTTCGGCGATGTGTTCTCGCCGCTCCACGCCTCCATATTCCTCGCCAACCACCCCACAAGCACTGCCACACCTCACTGACCCTAAACCCTTGCTCCACTCACCAAGCCAAGCCCCCAGAACTCCCCCTAAACACACCCACTTTCGCACACACTGGGTGACCTAGGCACGCACACTCCAGCTACCCCATGCCACGTCGACCCTCACACTACCTTCGCCGCGTCTAGGCGAAGATGTTTGAACCTTCTGACGAGGCTGCAAGGCCGTTTTCCTATTGATAGGTGTTGAAGGTCCCGCCGCCATTAACACAAAACGAGGAGCTTGCTTGGGAGTTCCCCCAGGTCTCCGCTCCAGGCTACGCTGAATCATATCACACATAGCCCCAGTCAAGCAATTGTCACTGAAGCCCCTAGTAGTAGCTGCAATTGGATCTGCCATCTGTTGTGGATGTGCGCAACAGGAAGGTGGGACGTTTAGTTCCACCTTGGAAGTGAGTGAGCAGGCGCAGCGAAATAAGAGGAAAAAGTGAATATGCCTTATCACCTCCTGACCATGGGGTGAGGTCCCTCTCACCTACCACTGCCTCGTCCGTGACCCACTGCCTACGGACCTGGCCCTGACCCGTATACCCAACCTGCACTCCTCACCCACCACGCATGTAGGTCAGCCTGGTCCTGGGCACGTGTACCCGACCTCATTACCCGGGAAGGCTTTAAGAGAGCGAGCCTAAGAGAGAGAGGAAGAGAGGTCGCGGGGGTAGGTAGGGGTAGGTTTTGCTCTCTCGCAGGAAGAAGGAGAAGAAGAAGCAGCCAAGGAAGGAGAGGGCAGAGGCCAGAGAAGCTAAGAAAGGAGAAGTCAAGGCTGAAGAGGAAGAGTTGAAGGCTGAAGGGCTGAAGAAAGAGAAGGTGAAGGAACTGAAGGAGGAGCCGCAGAGACAGAAGGAAAGGAAAAAGAAGAATAAAAAGAAGACAAGGGCCAGAGCAGTTAAAGGGAAAAGAAGGCACGAAGAAATTAGAGAAGGAAAGAAGAAGGAAGCCAGATAGAGATCAGAGACAGAGAAGAGAAGAAGAAGAGAAATAGCACAGCACTGTAGCAATCACTAGTTTAAGACGTCAGATTCACAAAATCAGACGTTCATTTTTTTTGTGCTCTTCACATACATTGATATTT